>OX420941.1:9073127-11473127 GCA_949091785.1 Polymixis lichenea
CAGCAACAGTTGCTGAATCGCATTTTTTTACGACTTTACAGTTATACAATACATCAATATCTTACGAGTTAAAAACTAGTTTCGATAATACCTATAATAGATTTTAATAAGTGCCACCTGTATACCTGTAGGATCACAAAATACAAAGTTTTAAACCGGAACGAAACTTATTCCTCGTATAGGCGTAACTCGTACCCTACATAAATTCAGACTGCAGCAAAAATATTTCAAATAGAAAAACAAAAATGTTTTTGGACAGATTTTTGACATGGGCCCGCTTTTTTAGCGACAAGATTTTTTGCCTTCTAGTCTTTACGTTCGATATTCAAATTCGGAATTGAAAGTTCTTCCATGTAGGAATAGTGTTGGGCACAGCATGTTCTCGATTAAAATAAAATATAACATTAATTATTATTGTATAAATAATAAAAAACACTAATATCGATTGAAGCGACTACTGTGCCTGCGTAGGCTAAAGCTATACCATTCAATTCAATTTAGAGATGACTTAATATAAGGTAGAAAATAGAAACAGAAGGTTCTAATAGAAATAGAAGGTTCGTTAATCATTCACTACCACTATTTGCGTACACCAAACTTCGAAATTTTTAAGGAGATCTGAGGGGCAATTCTCGTAATTTTAAGAACGTTCATAGTCTGATCTCAATCTCAATCTGTCAAAAATACCTCGAGTTTTGTTGAGTACAATTTTGACAAGTTTTTGACATTTGCTTGGCGCCGAGATAAGGCTGCGAATAGATTTTTAAAGTTTTTAATTCCGAGAATTGGCTTTCTTGGGTAGACTTAATTTCGATATAAGTTGCGAACGAAAGCAATGCTGCTGACAAAAGCTAGTTGAAACGTAGATAAAAGCCGCGGTCCGTGTTAGCACTTAGCAGATCAACCTTGGGAGGGCGCGAAGAACGCCCTGAGGACACGGTGGAGCATACGGTGGAGGTCTGCCCGGCTTGGGCGGAGCACCGCCATGTCCTCATGGAGGCGATCGGCGGCGGCGATCTCTCGCGTCCGGCCCTGGTCCAGGCCATGGTACGGAGCGAGAGTGCATGGCTAGCAGTCGCTTCCTTCAGCGAAGCAGTGATGCTTGCAAAGAGGGAGGCGGCGCACGTGAGGGAGAGGCAGTACATGCGCCGGGCTCACGGCCGTAGCCTTCGCAGAAGACGCCCTGGGCGTCGGGAATCCCAGGCTGATTCCCGGCCACCGTAGGCGCAGGCTTGCGGACGGCGAGTAATGGGTAGCTCGCTGTCCGGTAAGGACCAAGCCCGGGTCGACGGCGCGTTGTGTTCAAAGAGATGTCAGCATCAACTGATGGGGCCCGCAAGGGCCGATGCCTGCCAGGGGTGCGGGTTGTTCGAAAGAGATACCGCGGCCCCTGGCAAACAGGCAACTGAGGGAACACGGGTGGGTTTTAGTCAGTAAAAGTCTGACACGCCCTCCCACTCCACCCAGAGCGGGAGAAGCTATTTGATGATTTCCCACCCAAAAAAAAAACCTTGGGTGGGCGGATGACAGATTCACAACAAAACTCAATAGCTAGAAAAAATACCACGCGAAAGCATAAGCCGGTCTTTTCTGTAAAAATCTCATTGACAACTGTAGGTGAAGTGAGCTTTAAGTAAGCTGTCAAATAGTGTCAATCCCTAGAATCACGTGGAATGTCAGCTCACTTAAAACTCACTTCACTTAATTTTCACGGCGAAATATTTACAGAATAGACCCGACTGGGTCGTTTTCTAGAACGATCGGGCATGAATAGCTATCTAAGTTTGGATTAGTATGACGCTCTCTCTTTGTCATTTTGTATTTGGTTCGAAATTCGAATCTGGAAAACGGGCTAAGTGTAGGTTAACAAGGAATGAGCATATTATTACCTTCCATAATATTATGTCAGTCACGGCAATAATTACTTAATATCACACCTTGTTTATCCGAAGGGATAGGCAGAAGTGCGCCTATAGTACACCAACATTTCACCAGTTACGTTCCGTGTAATTATGGGGCGACCTAATAGGGTATTACACCCATTTTCAAAAGTGTCTTAATTAGTTTCTAGAGTGCTAATGACCCACTAAAAAAACAAATTTTTATTTAATCGATTAGTGCCATAAAAATGCATTTACAAATTTCGCGTGTAATTTGACGAAAACGCTGGACGCAGTGGACGCCATATTGCTCTATGGGACGACTATGACGTCAGTTTGCTATTTAAACAAATGCGCTGATATTTTATAAAATAATTGTTTATAATTTAAAAAATGAGTTATTTTTCTACTTATCGTTCGTTCCTGAATGCAAAATATTATATAAATAAAAATGACTTTGGTTACGACAATAATAAAACTACAAAGTTGTTCAGTAGATTCGTTTATTTAGCGGTATGCCGTAATAACATGGCAGCTACTATTTCATGGTGTTCAAAAACAAAAAAAAAAAACTGAAATAATTTAATTTAATTTGTTATTTAATGAACTAAAACTAACATTTTCCGACTGCTTTTTGCCTAAGCTATCTCAATAATATATTTTTAGATGTTTTCTCATATAGCGTAAAATACCCTGTTGTCGCATTAAAGGTATATACTTATTGCAGCATAATCCCTTTAAAACGTCTCTTATGTTTCATCGTCAGCAGTTCTATCACAAGCCTCAAGCTTCGTAACCAGGCTTACTGCCTTCTCCGTAAGAGTCACTCAACCGTAGCACTAGGTACAACACTATCTATCGTATCTATATATTTTCGGCGCGCCTTTGTGAAGTCGCACCCGAGCCGCCTCGCGCCTCCTTCTAGGGTTGTTACATCCGACAAATTGATTTATCTGTAGTTTCGTAAAAGTAACAATATGTTTAGATTAAGTAAAGTCCCGGGAAGCGTGATGGGATGTTGTGTAGTTAGATATGAGTGGGTTAGTGGATTTGTGAGGATCAACAAGTAAATGATTAAAGTAGATGGAATGAGACATAAAGTAAAGGTTGTGGCGTAAGAAAGGTTTACGAGGGAAAGAAAATAATAACACCAAGAAGTCAAAAATTATTGACATCAACATCTGGAACCCTGTCAGACACCAAACCATAAGCTTTGGTGTCCTAAGAAAGCGTTGTACGGTCGCACAATGACGGCTGAGCAAATACAGAGCGTTTATTGACACCTTATGTCAAATATTGGTGAAATAGCGAATTTCATGACGGCCGATGAAAAATCAAACCTTGCTCTGACGTAACATGGATTCACCGTTCTTTCTACATTTACAAAGTTTCCATCAGCGTTCAATCCCCGGTTATAACTAAAACAAACACAGTCGAAAATCAAAACTCCGGATCCTGAAACAGTTGAAAAACGAAAAAAAAAAACGTTCGAATTCCGAATATAGCTGCTTCATCTAGAAAGCCGAGATACAAAACCTAGCTACTATAGTAGGTACTCCATATCTACAGTGCAGGGCAGCCCTGTGTATAATTTACGAGGCGAGTCGCGGCGGGCCGTCGACGGCGCGCTCCGGCCGGATTTATGGCGTAATTTTTACAATGGTCCGGGTCGGCCGGATTATACAGTTCTCGGTTCTTGACCAGGGTTTCAGTTTTGTGCAGTGGTGTCCGAAATATATTGAGATTGTTTGAGTAGGAGTTAGCGCTTACTTTCTAGTTGTCACATATTGAGACTGTGTCTGTGGTGTATCCAACTTAACAAGAAGTGGCGTTATGGTTATATCAATCAACTCCCTAGTTCTTCGAATCTGAATCATTTTGAAGGACATGCTAATTCATTGCTTCATATGTTAGAAATGTGTATCTACTGAACAACATAAATACCGCAATGAATGTTGTTGAACTGTCAAAATGAAACCCCGCTGAGTAACCCGAAGGGGTTGAAACGATCGAAGTACATTTTCGCAGAACATACATAATCCATGCTCCTCACGTGAGATGCTCATCCTGTACCAGGAAAGCAGAAATAGCTAGGATATCACTCCCTCCAACTCTCGAGAAGCAAAAAGGCTTGGGAAATAGTTTACAGCTCATAGCGCGGACTTAATGTAACTTATCTGTGTTTGCTTTTAGTACTACGCAGGTCATTTTCAGACCACATATCCTTAGTAACTTTTAAAAGTTTTCAAACCCGTGTTAAGGTTTTGAAAATCTGCCTCTGGTATTATTAGTCTTGGACCAATGAGATTCATTTGGAATCAAACTTTTACCATCTCCGAAACATGTAAATTAGAACAGGAGGCCTAAAAACGCCACATTAAGCGATTCCTCTAAAAGCAATTCATTTCCTGAATTCCCCTATGATTCTGCTATTTGACATTTTACTTTAATAAAGCAATTCATAATTTGGTGATCATTTTACGAATTTCCATACAAAACTGTCAAACAGATGAATTGCGTGCTGTCTACGCAGATAATATTATGAATTGTCCGTTTATGACCATTAAATGATTTCAGCTTTGACGCGTGATATATATTTGTGGCTAATCTAGGATACCTATAGCTACTAAGGCAGCAGAATAGCTTGACTACGCTTAAATTGGGCCATGTTTAAAATTGACCAAAAATGTGTTTGCTTATCTCTTAAATTTGGCTGTGGTTCACATTTTCAGAACTTCCGCGGAGCAATTGATAAAGTGCCTTGCCGAGGGGTGCCTTTTTAAAATGGGGTGATTTATTTGTAGTATTTTTTCTTACCATCCTGCTCGTGCTTTAAGTAAACTTATTAAAAAGAGTGCACAATGCCAGTACGGTCTTAATCCGCGTTAAAATATCGTAGCGGCAATTTTTGGTGCACTGGATTGTCAACGCACTGCTTATCGCCGAAAGTTGAAAATCGAACAGTGTGTTTTTTCATCGCGTTGGGATGCATTCTATTGGATTGTCAATGCTCGGTGCAACACCGAGAGTTAAAAATCCAGTGCGCGATATAATCCCGTCACGATTTTATTACGTCCGTGTGTACGTCAACTAGGGTCATTCTTACACTGGCGCGACTCGTGCTAACTGCTAACCCTTTGTTGGACACGTGCGAGTGCGGTCCGGTCCGTCCTTAATTGGTGGCATTTTGTAGTGTAATGTTAATATTAGTTTGAAGGGGGCCCGGCCGGGACGATTTACGAAAGAATGAAAGCAGTGTTTAGTGACATTGGGGTCTTATTCGGAGAGTTAGTAACAGAATCGATTTTTCTCGATACAATATCGAATGGTCTTACGTTTCCTCACACCAAAGAAATAATACATACATTTACTAATTGAATAGGTATGTAAGTACTTTTACCTGACTTTCTCGAAGAATTGCTAAATTGTCTTTAAAAAGTATCTATAGGTGATGATAGAATTTACAGATTTTTTTTTTGGGTGGGAAATCATCAAGTAACTTCTCCCGCTCTGGGTGGAACAGGAGGGCGTGTCAGACTTTTACAGACTAAAACCCACCCGTGTTCCTTCAGTTGCCCATGTGCCAGGGGCCGCGGTATCTCTTTCGAACAACCCGCACCCCTGGCAGGTATCGGCCCTTGCGGACCCTATCAGTTGATGCTGACATCTCTTTGAGGCGCGCGTGGAACACAACGCGCCGTCGACCCGGGAGAACTGATAGATTGAGATTGAAAAAGTTTTGCCAAGAGGTACCGAGCGTCTTATCCAGTAACTGTGGGTCTGCTCTCGAATGCTCAGTTCCTACAAACAAAGACGAGTCGAGACGAGTAGTATTCTTGCCCGTTGTTCTCCATAGGTACCTACGCTTTGGAATGGGCAACTAGCTTCATCTTTCTAACTCACCGACCTTGACAATTCAAAAGAGCCTGTAATTGGTTTATTTTAAATAAATGCTTTGAGTTTGAGTTTGAGCCGTTTTACTTACCAATGGTAGCATTTTTTATTTCCAAACTGGGCCAAAATATATAATTTCGTAACCTTATTTTACCTGTGATAGCTACTTCCATATGGGACGGTCTATTCTGCAAAGCTACGAGGCATTTGCTTCATTTTTTGTCAAGATACAAGATTCTTTATTTTAATCTACAATTGTCCGTCGATTATAGGAATCGGCCATAAATCCGTTAACGAAGATACGGGCCCGTCCGAAAGTAGTTCGTCTGACAAAACAAGTGTCAAATTCAATTTTTCGGGCAGGCAACAACACTTAAGGCGTAGGGCCAACTGTCAAATTGTGATGTCATTCATTCATAATTCGAAAACCGAACTAATCTTACGTTAGTAGGTGATACGTATTCGGAAACGCCCGTAATTTCAGCCGAAACTCCGGACTTCGGGCTAATGGAGTAGAACCCTTGGAATGTGGAGATCAGATAGGTAGTCGCTCCATGTAAAATACTGGTATTCAGCTGCATCCGGTTAGACTGGAAGCTGACCCCTACAGCAAATAATGATGTAAGATTGATAATAAAAGAACATTTTATATGAAACTAGCTGGCCGGACACAGGTTTGCTGTTTCTTAGCAATTGATCGCAACGCCATCTACCAAGGTCCAATCCATCTGAACACCTACTCAAACCCACAAAAAATCATCAAAATTGCTTTAACCGTTCAGGAGTTCAGTGACATACACACGTATAAAAGAATTATAACAAGGATAATCATCAGTGGCAAAATGTTACTATAAATTGAATGAGTTCCTTAGTGAAAAAGATTTTGTAATTTAGTATGTATATTTTTTTGTATCTTTTGCATGCCTGATGTAGGCAAAATATGGCTGATCTTGTTATAATTTTTTGTTATCTGTTGTACCTATATTTGCGAAATTAAATTATCTTTATCTTTATCACTCAAAATAACCTTCCCAAAATCCGAAGTCCAATAGAATACCTACGTGGAAACCTAACGATTTGACCCGATTACAGCTCGTACTGTAGGCGTAGCGAGCGAGAGCTACGCTGTAGCGTAGCACTATATAACTAGCGTAGCGTAGCTTCAATTACCGTAGTTCACCGCGTAGCGCAATGGGACGCTTAGCTCGATAAGTCCAATGCCCGCACTGATTGCGATTTGCGACTTTTCGTGAATTTACCGAGGAATAATTTAATCCATACTTCCGTGCACTAAATATTATAAATGTGAATGTAACACTGTCTGTATGTTGTGTTTTGACGTCTTAACGGCTGAATGGATTTTGATGAAACTGAAATTGGCACAAAGGTAGACCTTGGGTAGAACTTACTTTTAATCCTGGTAGTACGGTCCCGTGGGATAATTTTCTTCCTCCACGTGGGCGAAGCCGTGGGCTAAAATATTATATTTTTTCCACTTGCTTATCACTATCGTGAATTTAAGATACATTGTGCTATTTTGGCTTTAAATATTTTTGTTATAAAGTATGATAATCTTATATGCCGGTTTCATAAAATAACATCACGCCTTGTTTCCCAAAGGGTTAGGCAGTCGTGTACCTATAATACACCCACATTTCGGCAGTTGTGTTTATTGTCCCATGGGGCCATTCAAGTATTACGTAAGCACTACAGAGGGAGGCAATACATGCGCCCTCAGCCCTAGCCTCCGCAGGAGACGACCTGGGCGTCGGGAATCCCAGGCTGATTCCCCGCCACCGTAGGCGCGGGTGGGCGGGGGTTTTTTTGATTTTCTACAAAATTTTGTCGAATTTGGTTTGAAACGGAAGGTAACCCTACTTGTCTATGAATGGCTCGAAGAAAACGATGACGATATTCCAAAATCACACGAACCGCAAACATCCAATGTCATCGAAGACTTAGTCATGGATTCGTGTGTCATGGACTGAAGACTGTTTAATTTGAATGAATTTACCAAAATTTTAAAAGAAGTTTGTTTTGTTCGTTAATATTTATAGATTATAATAACTGAATACCATCTCAATCAAATTTGCTTGAATAAATTAATATTACATGCGTTATAGTCCTCTATTCCAAGCTTATTCCTTATTTCTAGACTTATAACTGCTGCTCATGAATCAATGAATAAACCAGAACACATTGAAAAATGCATGTACCAATGTTTACGTGAGCATGGGAGGTGGGGTAAGAGCTTTACTTACTTTTGCTGACGAGGGGGGGGGGGGGGGGTTAATAATCGAAAAAAATTGCTTGCGAAATTATTTTTATTATTAATACTTGAATGGCCCCCATGTAATAGGAGACAAGCCTATTTCCATCAACCGGGCACAAATCCAGATTCCGGACTGCTACTGAGAAATTCCAGATTGATAAACCCGATAACACTTTGCCCGACCAGCAGGCCTAGACAAAACACATTTCTGTTAGCGTTCACGCCAAACGCTACGCCAAAATGTACGGGAATGACATTACCTGCGGAAAGATTACGTCGTGTCGTTTCCGCAGGGAATGTCATTCCCAAAGCGTTTGGCGTGAACGCTAACAGAAATGTGTTTTATCTCAGGGCCCTGGGCCTCCAAACCAGGACATCAAGTTACCAGGTTACCAGCAACCCAGGACCGCTAGACCAATGAGGCAGTCTATTACGTTGGTTTCACTATGTTAATATTAAATAGGTATTCCACATCCTACATAGCCACCAAACCAAACCCAACTAAATACAAACAACTTCGAACATATTTTACGTCAGCTTTAAACTTTTACACGTACTGCCATGCGCACTTACACAGTGCACCAATTATGACGTAAATTGCAACATCAGGCGCATCCGACACTGTGTACTATGATCACCTCAAAACTAGAGTTGGTCAGTTGTTGGAGAAGTTTCTAGAAAACTAGACTAGTTTTCGCTGACTGATGTTATTTTGCTCGGCTCTGTATATTCTATACTAGTCCCTAGGGAAGGAAACAGAATACCTACGTAAGGAGTAAGTAAGTACTAGAGGTGCAGAGGTAATGAGGCAGTAACCACCTATTTCCCCGTTGAGTCGTGGACGGTCGCCATTTGTTTCAAAATGCAGACTTCCTGCATGACCTGCAAGGTTTTCCGCTGTTGTATGTGAATTTGGAAGCTGCAGCTTGTAGGTCTGAGTAAGAAGTTTTTATTACTGTTGTGCTGGTAGAACCTACAAAGGGTTTATTGGAGCGTGTGAAAATGAGTTCTCAAGTTCTCAGAACGTCTTGAGTACCTCAAAAGGCTAACTTAGTTAAAACTTATGCAGAGCAAACTTTTAACAAGTACGCAAACTGTAACCATGAATTCTAGGGGGCTAGCATATCATTCATCAGCATATCATTCTAGACCCCTAGCGTAGTCATTTTTCGCTGTACGTATATCTCAGAAAAAAAACTCAAACAGCATCTTTTGAGAAGTGATTGAATTAATAAAAGTTTGAAGTATTTTAAAATACCTACTAGTGGTCGCCTAGAGTTCGAAATTCGTCCGTCTTTTTTATTAATTTAATGTATTTCTAATGCATTATACATAAAATATGAGCTTTCTGCACTCCTTCTCCACATAAACTTTAACTGTGCCCAATTTCATACTCCTCCGTCCGCGATATTTTCTTAAAAAGGGGTACAAAGTTTTTGCTTCACGTATTAATATTTAGATAGATAACCTACGGATAATTTCACAATGATTACTGATTACCAAAAGAGTTCGGTTTTCGGATTCTTGGCCTTTCGGAGCCTTACCCTACGTAAAAAGATGCCAACCATCATCCGCCATTGTGTAAACAACCTACAAACATAAATCCATCGGCAGGCCATCGACTCATCTCCGAGGCACTTGTTTTTTTTTGTTTGTAATGCAATGGTAAGCTGTTCGCAGCATGTGCCTCAGCTAACCCCCGGCCGCGTCGGGTGTGATGATGCGGAATAATTTAATTGCTGCACACCACGACGACTCCGTCCGCCATTGCTTGACGTGTTTTTTTTTTATTTACTTTTTTTTCGACGTGTTACGTGACTGTGATGAGGATTTTTTTAAATGGAATATCATGAACATTTTGTTGAATATAATTTAAAAAAGTCGAATCCATGTTTAAATTTTATGTCAGATGTTTAGCAGCTTTTTCCGACGGAAACCGTCGATAAATATCTGACTTTTTTGCAAAACTGAACACAAATCAAGCGAAACCAGCCACAGAAGACATAGGCTTAATCTTATTAGCAAAAGGATTAGGAAAGCCATAAATTATAGGAATTTAAAAGGTCCCCATTCCAGCTTACTAATAAGCGTTTAATTCCGCGCAGGTAAAAACGAGGTTGGCTCAGGGTTGGTCCAGCATTCATTTTAATCAAGTGTGTCAAGCCCCGATTGCCTGATGAATTATACCACCGCAGCTTTGTTTTATTAATGCTGGCAATGCGGCACGGCCATTTTTATATTTTTAGGCTAAATATTTTTGGTTTTCGAATTTGGAACTACATTTGAATTTAGTCTTTTGTATGGACAATGCGGTGCAACATCTTATAATTAAATTTCTACATAATAAAATGTCTTGTAAGTCCAGCAGAAAATGCCCACCAAAACCTTTCTGCAGTGTCTTCAGAAAACATGGAACCTAAGTGGTAAGTACCTACTTACGGTACTTAACTACTTAAGTACTTTGTTTTGGAGACAACAAAAGTTTATAATCTGCAGAACTCGTTGAACATTGATATTTTACAAAATGGAATCTGTTATGCGCCATTTTTCTTGAATTGGGAACGACGCGTGGTGCTTACTCGTGTATTTGTTGGTACCTACATTTATTCGTTTGTCATGTTTGGCGATGATTAAAAAAATAACCTTCCTTTGAATGAACGGTACGTAGGTAAGTGCACTCTTGATTTTTGTCCTGCCGTTTTCAGTCTCTTATTCAATGTAATTTATTCTGTAGTGTTATAAGAGCTATTTCATCCCGAACATTCCAAGAAAAATGGTAAAATTATATTCAATTAAAATAAAAACCGAACAAGACGGTGAACAACTTCAAAAAGATGTCATCGTAATCGCGACAATTGATCGATTCATCCGATACGAATGATCAAGGCGACATAACGTGACAGGAGGTTATATGCGATCAAGTCGAACAAGCAGAAATGAATCGATCGCTGTTATCGCCCACATATCGGCCGGTGCCTTCAACATACGTGTGGTTGCAGCCGCAGCCATTGTTCTCCGCGTTTTTGCTAAAACGTGCGCCCGAAGCGCCTGGCGAATATAAATTGAATGCGAACGTTTGTTTAAAATTTCACACCGCGTCCGCATTGTCATGTGCGCATGGATATCGGGGAAATGTCCCACAACGCACCGGTTTTGCATAGGCCTACCTTACCTATTGAAACTGCGCATACTAGATAGAATAGCTTTGGATACCGTACCTCCGTACACACAGAACCGGTACCCGCCACCCGCGCGTTAATATGACATAATTATCGAGCTTCCAAAGGCTGTCACATGTGGATATGTGACAGAGAGGATACTTCAGCTAGAAAGCAGAGCTTTGTGTGTAACTTGTTCCATATGATGTTATTGATGTACTACTACAGTTACCCTCTCTGTGCTACCTATGTATTTTAATTGCGCTCCGACCGGTAGTTTTAGACTTAGTTTAAAACCTTGTTATAATAAGATATCCGAACAAAATATTTACAATAAGCGGATCTCTGAGCCGCAGTGAGTTCAGGTGAGACCAGGCTCGCGGGATAGCTGACTCTTTAATAAACATGAGGCAGCAGGCTGGGCCGCTAATAATAAATGAGCGCGGCCCGCCCGGCACGTCTGAACACCCGGCGCGCAAGGGAAACTAAGAGTTACGTATAACTGCGGTATAACTACGAGCTACGTCTTATAACTAATGTTACTTGTTATGATTTGATGAAACCCTAGTGAATGTTGTCAAGGTACGCTTGTTTGAATCAGATGATCAGACCGAATTACTACTGACTGGAATGACCTTTTTCAAAGTGTGACAAAAATCCTATTGGTGGTGGTTTTTGAAGGAAAATGTTAG
The DNA here is from genome assembly GCA_949091785.1 of Polymixis lichenea. Lineage (NCBI taxonomy): Eukaryota > Metazoa > Arthropoda > Insecta > Lepidoptera > Noctuidae > Polymixis > Polymixis lichenea. Next base: position 9,085,024 of record OX420941.1, read on the forward strand.
CAGACATACATACACACACACATCCATGCTGAAATGAGAGACAACCCAAACCACCCAAACGTATTGCAATACCGTCGCCGCACCGATGTGGGTAATAGTAAGCCTGCAACACTTTTACGTAATAATAAGGGTTGATAACTTGATAGACAGACCGAAGCGGCACACCTGATGGAAAATGGTTAATTACCGCACCACTGCGGACGTCACCTGCAACAACCCCCCCACCAAAGCTTTCTGATGCGTCGCCAACATTGTTACAAACAGAAAGTTTCAAGTGTTTCATGTGCTTGTCAACGGAAACAAGAACCAACGTTATTTGTCGGTGAAATAGGTTCTATTTTGTATGCACTTTAAATTTACTAGTCCATGCTGCAAAAAGTATTACCCAGTCGGCATATTGGGCTGTGCACGCAAAATTCGTATAAGTGCAAGATACTCCTCAACAACAAATGAAGCAGGGGCAAGCAACAAATGCTTGCCCCTGCTTCATTTGTTCGATAAATTCCTCTGCTCCAGAAGTAAATAACGCAATGGATGTCGTTGAACTGTCAAAATGAAAGCCAATCCTACTGTTAGTTTGTTACGCAAATACCCCGCGGATTAGAAGTAGTCTTGCTGGGAACAGACGAGTTCTTGAGTGGAAATCCCGTATCGGAAAACGTAGAATGGGAAGTGGGGACGCCCACGAGCCGGATGGAGCTACGGCTGTCTATTGATGCGGAAGGCAGAGATCCGGGCCGCGGTGTTTTGCCTCAACTTGGGAGAGGCTTACGATGTCCTGGTGGCTACTCCCTAAGTCCATCAACGAAGATACGCGCCCGTTCGAAACTGGTTCGATACTTCCGAATGAATCCTACTCCCGATTGAGTAACTTTTACAAGCAAAAACACACCAATACATCAACACCTGTCAAAACGTGATGACCGACATCATTCATTCTTAATTCGGGTCCCAAACTACTCTTATGTCCGTAGGTGATACGGAGCGGGAAATGCCCGTAACCTCGACCGAAATGACGGATTACGTACGGGCTTTGGGAGTACACCTCTAGCAGTGGACCGCGATAAGCTGAGTTGATTGTCTTTGGGCTGATTTTTCAATAGTCAGATAACTTTTATCTGAAGAATAAATCTGACAGTTTGACAAATTTTCTATGCAAAAGTTGTCAAATCGCAATATTTACTTATTCCTCAGATAAAAGTTATCTCATCTGACTATTGAAAAATCAGCCCTTAGTTTGGCAGAAATTTTACTAGAAGGAGTACAATTCTTCTTTTTAATTACCAGGTCTGCATAAAAAACTGTAAGTAATCTATTACCGCAGTCCCATTGTACATGCGTTTCGTTCTTGATAAGCCACTGATTGGCTTCTTGATTAACAATGTCCGTGCAAATTATCGACTCACACACAAGTTCCACTTTACGATCAATGTTGAGAGCTTGAGATCCAATTTTAAGAAACATTTACAACATTTTCAACAAAATAGAAGAGAAAAAATACAAAATACATTAAATCCGCGAAATTCAAATGGTCTTACGTTATTTGCAATTTGCAGGTCAGGTTGGTATGTTGATTAAATATGATTCACGATCACGATCATACAAGCTACACATAATTCTTGTCATTAAAATCTTCAATAGGTACAACCCCCTATGTACATGTAATCCCATTGAATTTTCATCTTTAATAACAGCCTAGAATCTGGATTTGATAATATCGAAGGCTCCGATTGAAGGCCGGGTCAAAGGCTAGGCTGCCACACAAATAAGGGCGAGCCTAATTAGGGTCGCCCTTGTTACATTTGATGGAACCTGCACATAACAAGCGATACCCCTTCCGGGGAATACTAACGCAAACTATTTATTTACATCCACATGAACAACTATAATAAACTAGCTTCTGCTCGCGTCTTCGCGTCAAATTTCTTGCTCCCGCGACACGACGTGAGTACTTCGTATTCGTGACTTTTTTCGCTTTGCTCTGCTCCTTAGGGTCTTAGCGTGATGTTATATAGCCTATAGCCGTCCTCTGTCTTTCCACCCAGTGCCGTTGTATAGGACAGTCTGGCCTGTTAAAAATCATCTACAGGATGCCGTATATAAATCGAAGTATTTTGTTTGTTCCGTGTAAGAAATCTAACCCCATGTAAATTATGAAGTTATCACAAAGCAAACCCCTAAATCACTGCGCCTATCGTAAAATTACCTGAGATCCCTCTTCTTTACTTCGATGCTGCAAAGCCTGCAATGGTCCGAAACTAGTCATCGTCATCATTTCAGCTCGGAATCACCGACTGCTGGGCACCTATTTACTGTCATGCTTCCCTGTTCCGGGCGTCTCCCAACCAGGTGTTTCTAGCGACTTTGACGTTGTCTCCCATCCATCTCCTCCAAAACCCGACCAGTAATTTATACAAGCAATACTAACAAAATCTTACAACCAAATTTGCATCCTAATAGGTCCACTTTAGCTTATAGCTGTTGAGTGCAGCAATTTTGGCCAATCACGTGACCGCTAAAGGGTTGCATCATTTGTTCAATCGAAAATAAACTTGGAACAGCATAATATAATACATTGCCTACCTTCTGGGGTAAACGGGAAAAATACACTGACGCCTAACAATTTTTGTACTGTTTAATTAATAATGAGCGAACCGAGTTAACAGTATTGTAATTATTTTATTTATTCTGACTATATGAACTTTCTGCAACCCGCATAGATAGGCCTGCCACCTAAGGGGGCGTAGCCGTCACGACACGATATCAAAGAAAACCCGGATGATCCGATTCATTGAGTTGTTCATTACATTATAATAACACCTCTTACAAAGTTATGCGAACCTAGTACAGAGGTGGCACAGATCACCTGTTCTTTGATCTTGCTTGTTCTACTTTTCTCAATTACATCCATCCGATGATCCCCATCTTCTTTGGGGCTCATCAATCTGAATGGTGATGATAGGTCAATAACCCCTCAAGTTCATTCATCATGATGTTGGTAAATAAATCGGAGTATTTTATTTCGAAACTTATTACAAAGTTCATTGCAAAATAAGCACTATGATATGTATTGCCGCAACAGCTGTCCATGAAGTAAAGTATCTTGGTATGTTATGTTTCCTTAGTATAATAGACACGAAAATCACCTGTTCTTGTTTATGAATCAAACAGCAAGCAACAACGAACGACTAAAGAAGTTGGTGGGGGGGGGGGTCAAAAACCAAGTCTCCGTTTTAGGGATCGTATTTTAGAAAAAACAGTAAGTACGTAAGTTTTATCTATGGTCTATCATACCATAATGGTTCAATCAGACCCTTTGTTTATAAACGAATGTTTTCATGTTCTGTTCTTTAAATGAGACCGCAAATTTAAGAACAGCACGCAGCCGGTAGTCTTACGAACTAGGTAATGTCCGGTTGCGTGTTAATAAAATCGTCAAGATCCTCCTGTCCTTATCTCAATTGAATTAATAATATTGGAAACATTATTTGGAAACTGTTTGAACAGACTTCAAACTCATCCCAACTACCGACTCTCGAAAACTCGGATTCAGAAGTCGGTTGCAATGCCGCAAAAGTTGCTGAAGAATCTTAGTGAATTATGTTTCCTTGGTACATTAGAAACTAAAATCACCTGTTCTTGTATATGAATCAAACGGCAAGAAAGATACCGCCGCCGGCGTCAGCCGCCGCGCGAATAGATACATGTTCAAAACAATTAAAATAATATTTGAAATACAAACACCTAGCGGCCCGTCCCGGCTTCGCACGGGTGGGACCCCTATTTTTTCTAGCAATCAATTTATTATTTTTTACTCAGGGATAATGTAGCATTCTAATGGTGAAAGAATTTTTAAAATCGGTCCCGTAGTTTTTGAGTTTATTCGATAAAATCATGCAAATCTTTCCTCTTTTTTATAAGTACAGTTAAGTAACCCTTAAACTAAGGTATGAACTTATACATTTTTACGGGTAGGTAAAAATGCAATTAAGAAGATAGGTAAATCTCAAATTAAATAATAGATAACATTTAAAGTTTACTATTCCTTAAGCAAAATAAATAACACCAGTGAACGTTATAGTAAACCGTAGCAAAGAGACGCGCGTAGTAAAATGTAGTTGAAAAATTCGTACGTATAAGAACATTGTTAGTTAACCCTTTAAATAATTATATGTCGCTCACCTTAACCGGCGGGGTCGGAATGTACAGCGGCGGGTCATTCTGGGAGCCACTGTATACATCTTGACCCTCAGCGCCTGCAGTACATCTCTCGGCGTCGACGACACTGTATCTGCACACGATGCCGTCGGCCGGTTTCGCATCGTAACCAGGCGGCTTCCCAACATGGAAACCCTTCGCCTTTACCCAGAAGCGGAATTTAGAACTGTCGGAACTATTGCATTCTTCCCCTCGCAACGTACGGAGTATCCGACCATACTTCTTCAAAGTAATCGTCTTTGTTTTAGCTGAATCCCCGTACGTCTGTATGACCCACGGCTGATATGTCGCAAATAGGTCCAATTTCGGATCGCCTGTATTCACTTTCGCTCTCTTGTTATTGTTTTGCTCGTTTTTCTTATCAGTTTTCGAGGTGCTTGCTGTCGATTTACGCTTTGAGGGTTTTCGCGGAGTTTTCTCCGGAATAGCCTCTTGCGTTAACTTCTTTCGAAGTCCCCGGTCACTTATCATTGCTGCTGCCATGTTTAATACGTTCCAATTAGCACTGCACTTTAAAGTTCATGCTCCTCATTGTAATTCACAGTTTAATTAACGTCTGAATGGATCACAAAGTCACTGTACATCGACGCTGTACTCTTTTCCGTTTTCCATTAGGACAGTACCTACGCAACTCGTAGCGTTCTCAGAAACAGTTCGGGAATTGTTTTCGTGGAAAGTTGTCGAACTGAAAGTTCCGGAGACTCGTGCGTATAACTTTTCGAACGCGAACTTTTGACTGCGAAGTTCGCAACGACCTATAAGGACTTTGTATAGATAGAGGAAAACTTTTCCCGGCGGGCGGCGATCGGACCGCGAAAGGATGTCGCTCGCCCTTTTACTATACTGATTGCAACGGTGTTCGTTTACGTATCTCTTCAGGAAGCTGTCAAAGTAGAGTTCTTCGACAAGATGCAAAACTTTGTATAATTTTATTTATCCGCGAATTGGGTCAAATAAATTAAAATTCTGAAGTCCGAAATTTCCAATCGAACTTTGTTAGTAAACAGTCCTAAAGTCGATCCAACAGGTGTCAGTCCAGAAATTGTAGAGAAAAAAAAATGGTGAACCAAAAAAAGTGGTGGATGCGTGCCGTCGGGCAGGCGGCCCGTGCGTAGTTCGCGGCAGGCGAGGAGCCGAGCGACGAGAACCCACCGTAGCGGCCGCTCGCGGACAGCGCGCGCGGAGTACTGGCGCGCGCGGGCCGGTCGCCGGGAGCGGCACGTGCGGGCAGACGGGCCCGACGCTAATTGCCCGCAAAACAATCGCCGCCGCCGATCGTCGGCCGCGGGGCGCTCGCGATAATGCTCGCACTTGCCCGTCCTTCGAGATAACGCGGCGCGGCTATTGTTCGATAGATAACTTCTACTCTTCAACGCGATAAAACGGCCCGTCGCGAGACGCGGCGCGTCCTCTCTACTTACGTACTTGTTATCTATAGCCTGGAGCTGTTTGTAGGTATGTGTTTATTGTTTGGCGGCGGAATTCAAAGTGATTATGACTACACGTTGTAGTAATATACAAATATGGAAGTGTTGTAGAGCGATGTATACGCAAATTGTGTCTGCATCGGTGGTAAACACCGCTTCAGCGCAGTAACGGTGGTAACGGTTCGAAAATCTCCACTCGCTTCGCGCCAACGCGCCATCACAAGGCGACTGCTCGCTGCTGGCACGCTGCCGATGAGGTGACAGCTTGTTGTTCACGAGCCGCTAACTACACAGTTGGTAGCTCACCGTCCACGCGCCAACACCTAGATTTCGGATCAGCTTTACAGACCTCCATTAGTGAGTGATCTCGCTTGAGAAGCACGCGTTACTACGTAAAGGCAGGTTTATACAGGGTCAGTGACGACCCGAAAAAACTCAATGTAAATTGATTTGAAGTCAGTACAGCGGTATGAAGTCAGCGCTGACTTGTATATTCACAGACGAATATTTTGAAGTCAGTCCGCTCCTGACTTGTGCACTGACCCTGTGTAAACCAGCCTTATGTCTTAGTTTAAGCGAAATGTCGATCACAGCTTATTGCTCTCGACGAAGAAGAGACTAATTTGCGGGCGACAGGGAAACAGCCGTGCGAGCCGGCCCGAGGACCGCGCGCGGACGTCGGGGTAGCCGCGAGGATCGCGAGGCGACATCATGCATACCGCTTGCAGACGTTTGTGCACTGGGGAGCGCTCGCTCGAAGCGGTCGGCGCGACGACGTGTGACTGCGACCGCGAGCTGTCCAGTATTCTGTATTGTCGTCGTAATATTTCCTTAAACTTGAATGTGAAGTTATTTGCTGTGACTGATGACCTTAAGCCCACCTTCCCACGGACGTACTAAAATCAGCCCCGACTTACTAGTTGAAGCTCGTAGGTTGGAAGCCAGGCAGGCGTTTTACTTTTGTAAATACTTTTATCACCACTGCTCTCAAAACGGTGGTGAAGGAAAACATCCTGAGGAAACCGGCATGTCCTAGAACCAAAAATTCGAAGTCATGTGACATCTACCAACCCGCACTGGGCCCGCGTGGTGGATTACGGCCCACTCCACTCCCCATCGAAGAGAGAAGGGCTGTTTCCCATCTATGGAACAATATAGGTCGATTATGACTTTGGTATCAAAACGAGAAACGACTAATTCTATCTGAACTGAATTTCTGGCTGACTATAACAAAAACCTACTTTTAAATAAAAAACCGCATCCAAATCGGTTTACCCGTTTAAGAGCTACGGTGCCACAGACAGACACACAGACACACGTAGCGGTCAAACTTATGACACCCCTGTCTTTGCGTGGGGGTTAAAAATCAATACTTATCAGTGGAATTAGTGTGAGTTTCATTTAACCATCCCGATCAAACGCTTCGAGCGCGTTTGATCGAGATGGCACTAGGGCCACAGAATCACGAAAATATATACAGAATAAAGTACCTGTCTAATAAGGGCTTCATGTTTAGCAGAATACCACAGACAAGAAAATTACAAGCGTCAAGAGTACATGATGTAGGTTATTTATATCCGACCACAAAGAAGGATTTTTCGCGTGTCTTCTATGTTATTTTACATTATGACATTGTATGTGTCTACTACTGTCTACTCGTAGCACCCAGACGCGAGACGGCAATATTTTCAACATTTATAAAAAGCATAATTGATATCCACAGGGTGGCACAGACATCGACGTCGACGCGCAAACTGTTGTCATGATTCTGTACAGTATGATTCTAGAATCCCCTGCGATGAAATTTATCGGCGGTTATTTAAAAAAAAAATGCTGCTCCATACATTTTGACCGCGTAGGTTGCACTTTTCTATGAAATAGCAGCGAAACATTTTTATACTGGGGGTCTAGAATTATGTCGTGAATTCATGGTTTCAAAATTGGTTGGTCATCAAAACATGCTTGATATGACGTTAAATTGTATACGAGCTAGCATAAAAAAAAAAAATCCCTTAGTAGGACATGCGCTGTGAGTCTGAGGGCTTCGTTCGCGGCCGCCCAGTCTGCCGCCTGCCACCTCAACTGACGCGCAACTAGCAAGCGCGGCCAAGCGCACGCGCATCAAGACAACCAACGAGTTCCAGTTTAACGTGTTGTAAACATTTCAGGCACACAATATCGCTCAAATTAAACCTTACCTTACCCTTACATACAGATCAAATTGGTTTAACCTGATATTATACTTCTGATGTTTTAAAATAGTAAGGTTGACCGGCTGCGCGCGCATTGCGCCCCAATCTGGTGCGCACGAGCCCGCACTCTTGCGCGAAATGTGCGCATGTTACTAGGCGAACATAAAATAAAAAGAGCTGCGACGCGGCAAGACCACCGGCTGCGCGCGCGCCGCTCGGCAGCGGGTCTCGCTCACAAGTTTGTAACCTTTCGTGTTTGAGCATCAGGAAAATAACCTTTATGTCAATCAGAAATGGTATATTTTTGAATAAGCCATCGTCATCGTCAGTCTGAGATTTTTTCCTCGTTGCCAAAAGTTGGCATTATGGTTGGGTTCATGATGTAGGCAGAGACGGTTCAAGATAATAAAATTCTTCGGTTCTATGCTGCCCTGTGAACTTGATGAACACGTTAGCCATGATTTTTGATCATTATTTTTTTTTTATTGATTTTGGTCGATTGATCGGTTCAACTACGACAATCGGTTTCAGATTACGTGATAAATTGGGTTCCAAAACAGCTAGCTGCTAACTCAGGCTTCCCATAAAAATAAAATAAAGTAGGTAAGATCAATTTTAATGTTATTTATGTGGTAGACAGACACAAAGAAAAGCCAGTTATGGATTATTTTTTGCAAACGAAACCAGTGATTATCTCAGGTGTGTTTTATTTATTATGTAAGAGTCGAATTAAAATCATTATTTATTTATTTATTGATCACGTAGAATTGAGTAAGAAGAATCGATGTTGCTTCATTGAACGAATTTGTACTAGGCTCGCATAACACGATGGGTCTCTTTTTACAAGAAGTTATCCGAGATCATTGTAGTACAGCTATTAGGTAATAGATGGCGTAGGAAGATGTTAGTTCTCCAAGAGTAATCAAAATGTGTACAAAAATGGGAAGAACACGCTTGACTTTCCTGAAATCTTAAAAAAATATTGAAGTCCTCAGTTGATTCTTGTGATGGAATATATCAATTATACAACAGTAATTATGGTACACAGCCATATTTACCTCAGCTGTGCGTTATGTATCTCTTTCCAGAGCATCCTTTTTAGCACAAAATGGTCTACTCTTAACATATTTAAAAACAAATCATGAAAACAATATAATAAATAGGCATTTCAAATAAAGAAATAGTTTAATGTTTCTAAATCAATCATATTTTTTTTTAGGTTTAGATTCGATTCGAATCGAATACGCAAGAATTGCCCCGGTCGGATGGACTTAGCGGGTTTTGATTCCAACACCGATGAATGTGTACTAGGAGAACATAAATTAATGGGATACTTAAACAAGTTGCTACCGGAAAAAAAAGTCTGGACGGAGTTACGTGGTTTTGATTTTACTCCGCCAAATGATTACTAAGAAAACATGATGCACAAGAAGGCTTACATTTTGTCACCACCAAGTTCAGCGTTGCGGGTTGCGCAGCGCTGAGTTTGTTGATGATTGTGTAGGACTGACTGACTGACTGGCTGCACCAACAAACAACACTGACTTACGCGGTTTTGATTTTACTTCATTGAATGATTACTAGGAGAGCACGGTTGAGCAGGAAGCTCCAACATTTTGTACCGACTGTGTAATTAAAAATCAACAGGATGGACTTACGTGGATTTGACTTTATTCCATTGAATGAATACTAAGATAACATGACTACGTAGTAGACTCAAACAGTTAGTTTACAGCCACTTTAAAAAGTACAGTACTACAGCGTAGCCTTTGTGTTCCTAGTACAATTGTTCCTAAAGAAACTCGAAAACGCGTATTCGCGTTTCCATGAAATGCTTGGCTTTCTTGCAAATACGTACTCCCTCAACATCTGCTGAATTCTGATAGGTTAATTTTACTCTGTCCCTTTTCAAACAGTAAACAGAATGAAAGAGATGATGAAAATAGCAAGCATCGGAGATTTACTCCGTGTGCTCTATCCTCGCTTGGTATCGGCCCGTATAGGTGACATATTGCGCCTTCACTCGTAGTCCGATTTACTAGGAGAACATGTAAGTGCAGTTGTGATATCCACCTCCTGAATGGACCTGCTGAACGTGCTGATACAATTCGATAAAATAATACTAGATGCACATAAAATAAAGATATGAAAGAAGCAATGCAGTTTCTACGCTACAATAAGTGATACTTCGTGGAAATGCCTGAAAATGAATTATCAGTAGGTGTTTCAAAACGAGGAAAATTAATAGGAACTTGTTTTTCAATTCAATATATGTGTGCGCTGGTCTCAATTTACCTTATTATTGTTCAATGTTTCATCAACATAAAAAAAACACGCTAAATTGAAAGCAATGAACGATTAATGCTAAAGACTGCGTGCACCAAATGAATGATGGCGCTGTCTGCTCTCGCTTGATAGAATAACATGTTACCGTAGTTATTTTAGAACGTCTTTTATTTTATGCGATCCCAGTATAAAGGCGTTGCAACAAATCCAAGAACAAAGTATTGGCATTTTGCTAAATAGCACCACAGCAGGCTTTAGCATGACGCTTTCTATTTCTACTCTATTGTAGAATAGAAATCGCTTGTCTACATTTCTCGCTTGTATACGTAAACGTCATTTTTGCCAACTCTTCCGACCACAAAACGCTTGTCTACGTTCTTGTTCTCGTGTTAAGCTGCTTGCTGGCTTTCCACTGAACCGAGACCCAAGCTATTTAATAACTCGCGTTAATGGAGATGCGAATATTTTAGAAACGTTCAAGAGATAAATTGAACAAATTGTTCGTAAATGTGCACAACACTAATGAAAAATAGAAAAGTTCGTTCGTTGCAAGTCAGCCTGTGATTCACTCAATAAATAAAACAGAAAAGTATCGATAGTATGTCCAAAGAATAGTTTTGGATTGGTACCTATTCAGCGAGTTATAAGTTATAACACGACTGACTTTTGATATTGTACCAACTGTACACTCGTATTGTGGAGTTCAGGCTTTACCCCTGTCTAGGGACTATTTGGTATTCTCTATTCTTCACAAGAAAAGCAAGTCGGGCTGTGGGTGACGATGATGTTGATGATTTCGTACATTTTGTACTTTAAGATACATTTGATATGTTATTTATCATGGGCCGGAGTGCATTCCCACCTAATGTCAATAAATAAGAACGATGCAATCAAGTCACTTTTAATTTAACCCTTCTGCTGCAACAATCAATCATTTCAAAGTTTTTTTGAGAATTCGATGCATTCGATTTTAGAAGTTAAATGGGGTAAAAGGTAAGCATGAGCAAATTATGTTGGTTTTCATTACAATTTGATTGGGCGATCGGCAAAATTTTGAACTTTACATCAGGGCTGTACTGGGTTATCGCTCCGGGGGTTATACCCCCGGAGCGATAAGCGGAGGTGGACACTGCATAACCATAGATATTAGATACTACCTAATACTACATTTTATTTTAGTCCTTCTATAATTCGCCAGTTCTGTTGTCTCATATAAAAGAGGCAACCCTCTTGTCCGTCATCAATTTGGCACGTAGTTCCGACTCCGGGCCGCTACTGACAAAATCTTGACGGGAAAACTTCTTGTCCGACATGGAAATCGAACCCATTGAATACCCGTGCTCGGCTTGTACTCCGCTGGAATAACCGGTTGTGGCGATGTCGACTTGTGGGATGCTGGCACTGTGACTGATATCACATTAGTACCGGGATGGCAGGAGTTGACAGGACACAGATGTAGATCATACAGATCAGATACAATCGGCGCGTTCCTATCGGGGGCCTTCCGTAGTGTCGCGCCGACACGCTTCGCCGACGATGCGTAGGCATGCCCCTATGTCACTTGTCGATGTAACTAATGTTATTTTATAGGACATAGGTTTAAAGAGTTAAGTTTCCGTATCTGCTTAAGCCTGTAACATTGATCCTTGGCTGGATAGCATGCTAAGCAAGTTGGCCGAATACAAGTTGACAAAGTAAGTAAATTACTTCAGCATCTTTGTTGCAATAGTGGGGTCACGCATGTCGTGTTCACAGGTTTACTGATCTTTTCAAAAGTTACTGTTAAACGATTTTGATCATATAGGACTGGTATCTGTTTGATTTGTATTGTGATAACTTTTTTTCTGAATGTCGCACATCGACATCCTGTAATACATTATAAAAAAATATCCCGTCCCTATCGACACCTACTTAACTGGCCGAGCCAGGCAGTGCCGCGGTTTGATCGCTACTCCCACCCCCTCCCGACAACCGCCTACCCCCTACGCCCGCGGCTTATCTGACGCGGAAGCCCGTCCACAGATATATTTCATCTCGCCACTCGACAGTTTTTCTGTGCCCACTGAGTTCAGTACTCCTGGCGCAGTCTAGATGCCTGGTATTTAATCATAATTTTATTAAGTAAAACTTGGAGTTATTCGTAATTATTTGCTTTTTTTTGGGGAGCTTGCACGAGGACAATATTTTTGTGCAATAAAAGCAAACAATTTTAGATGTACTTCGCTTCAGAAGTAAGAATCCTGAGGATAGATAGGCCACCAGTTATTGATCCTCTTACTACGACCATTATATTATGGTAACTTATTAGTAACTATTTTCTCAATTGTCAGTGGACATCAGTACAAATGAAACGAATTACGCGATGGCTTTTTCAGTATTGCAGCTTATCGGTCAAAAAGAAGTTAAAAAAGAAAAGAAATCGTAGCAAAAGGGCGGTAGGCAGGAAGCACGAAGCAGTTATTTTTAATCGTTACATCGCGATCGATATTTTTTTTTGTAACAATAAGGTGCCATCCATAAATTACGTCACACTTGTGAAACCCCCCCTTGTGTGGCGTCAGATATTTTCGTCTCGTTTCGTCAGATATTCAATTTTGTATTTAGAAGTACTTAAGTAATTAAATGAAAACAGCAGTTTGCCATTCTTTTTTTAATTTAAAATTAAAAATAATCTTGAATAAAATTAACATAAAGTCAAATAATTTAGACACTTAATGGTGATTTTAAAATGTGATGTCACAAAGATTTTGATCCCCCCTGGCCCTTGTCACACAATGTCACATTTCGTTGACCCCCCCCCCTCGACGTGTGACGTAATTTATGGATGGCCCGCCCCTAAAGTAAATGGAACAATTTAGCTACAAGGAATTAATTTATCAAATCTTGTAGTCAGTGAGAAACAGGCAGAAAGAAGTCTGTTCGTCAAAGTTGATGTCAATCAAAGTCGCAATGCATGCCTCGAAGCAAAAGCTGTTTCAATTTCAGGTCACGGTAGAGCTGTGTTTGACATTACTTATTGAAACGTCGATTTTCTCTGATATAAATTTCAACGTTACCAAGTCATAAGATGACTTTCTGCGAGAAGTCTCCCTCAACCAACCCAGTGCAAAGGTAACGGTAGACTTAGAGAGCACGAAATACCACCACTACAATTAGCAGGGCACGAGCTCTGGGCGACTATCGTAGGTGGGCGCAAAAACTCGCCAATTATTAATTTCAAAAAGAAAACAGCAATAAACCATTTCATGCTGTTACTTATATCTAAGAAATCTGAAGAGCTAGGTACTTGAATATATTGTGCAGTACGGGCATGAAAGCGTATTTCCGAATCTGCATACTTCTATTCAAATTCTCTTAAACTTGCAGCATTTCAAGAAATTTTTAGCAAGTTATAATTAATACCCCCGTCATTAAAGGCTATAATTGGTCAAGAAAGGTTACGCGACCTTGCTTTGCTCAGTGTAGACCGAGAAGATAATTTACAAAAGGGGCGCAAATATGATGCGTACCAAGGCGCTATTTTCTATTGGTACGCCCCTGCAGACATGAGATATTTTAAACTACATCGGTATTATAATGGTTTTTTGCAGATTTAAAACCCGCTTATTTCGTCCGCCCAACATACATATAACAGACATACCTCGATAAAAATGATTCCGTCCGACATCCTTTGACCTAAATCCGCCCACAGCCTGCGGCTTACTATAAGCGTTTAATTAAAAAATTCACGCCTACAAACTCACCTAATTACTGTCCGTCGGACTTAGCTTTGCTCTGTATATTTCATGATGTCTTAGTAGATTGGGTAAGATGGCTTACGTAGGTACTTAGACTGGCGTTTGAACTAGGCTAGGAGAATCCAGCAAGCCGGCTATAAAATCTTTATGTAGATAGCACTAGTAGGTTATTTCCCGCAAATAATAGACAAATCTTTCTACTTTTGCCTTAAGAAAGGAAGACATCAGCTGTCATGCCTGTAGTTATCGCCAATCCTTTTTCTATAGTAGCTGAGGCTTTTTGGATAAAAAAGGATTGAAGGCTATTTATCCCGTTTCCCGATTTTCATAATTGTGCACCTGTCAACGTCAAAATATTGACATGATGGCTGCATTGGTAGCGTCAGCAACAGTATTTTATTTCGATGAAAATAATAGTGCAAACAATAAGGGAGTGCAGACCGCACTGAGAGGCACAGAATAACCGAGTGTTCTGTGCTGAGAGGCGTCAGCGCACAGTGGAACGAATGTATGGGAGCGGTTGGACGTAGACATGTCCGAAAAAAAAGAGTAAAATTATGCCAAACTAATGATGCCATCTTATTCGATTACTTAATGCCTTCATAACTTGTGGTGATGAATTTCTTCATAACTCCCATATTTCGGGAGTAATTTGAGAAAATGTGAAATTTTACTATGAAAATGAGTGTATCGAGCTCTCTCCCTCCTGATTCCGGGCTTGTTTCAAGTAGCGGTCTCTAATATCATAATGCTAATACTAAGAGCTATATTTAATACTAAGACACATAGTGCGCCAAATGTGCACTTTCTGGGATAAAGAGTGATGTTTATTTTATAACACAATTTTTTTTATTTTTTGTTTATTTTGTTGATTAAAACCGTTTTTCTAAAGGTTTACCTTATTACAATAACATTTCTGAGCAGCCAATTAGAGAAGATATAAGCTAATTAGGATATATAATTAGGGACTTAAGGTTTACATATAAAACTGATGCACTAATGATTACTGATAAGAACATTGCTATTATTTAATTACTAAATGGCTCTTAATACACTAATTTAGCATGCATCATTTACTAATTATCACAATAACTAATTACCTTGCAATATTTAACAAAGGATACCTGGGATACCTGGATTTTATATAAATAGGTCACTATTAGTAACTTTAAAATCAGTGTTGATTTACACCTCGTTGTATCCAAGCTAATCTCGCAATGTATTTTCCAAATTTTAATACAAATCTTGATATTCACGTTGCTTTATGCGCACGCGCACATAAAGATTTACGCGACTTTAACTATTTGTTCAGTGTTTTAAAAGATAACAGTTGTGTTCAGTTATGTGAAAGTGCTGAAACAAGTTTAAAAGACTGGTGTCGTCGATTTTGCTACCGCATTTATGCAAAATGGACACAGTCTGGAAGAAGCACAGATAAGTTTCGGAAGAAACATGAGATTTGGCTACAGGCTGCAATTCTATGGCCGGAATTACAGAATGAAAATATGGAACCTTCTACAGAAAATATAAGTGACGTCATCGAGCCCATAATTTCTCCTGCTAAATCTGATGCTTCAACTTGTACACATCCTAGTCCTCGTAAATCTTTTGAGGACCTTAGTAACCGGCAAAAAAGAAGACGCACTGAAGATAGTCTTTCATGCAGCAGTAGCAGCGCTGAAATTATGTTTTCGGCCGAAAGGGCGCTTCAAAAGGCAGGACAAAGCGATACAGCTTATGTTATGAAATACTTGACGGAGAATCCAGAAGAGGCCTCAAAAATCAAAGCCTTCATTGAAGGTAAATCAATTCAGGTACGGGAAATATCCCCTTTGAAGGCATTGGCTCTTTATGTATCGATGAACTTATCGAAATGGCGCTATAACACTCTTCGGGATTTCAACACTCAAGAAGGAGCTCTTCAATACCCGAGTTACTACATGTTGGTTAAAGAAAAAATTAAGTGCTATCCGGCCAAAGAAGATCTCACAGTTACAGAGAGCTCTGCAAAAATCAAATTACAAGCCTTGATGGATTTAACCTCAAGAAGACTTATTAGGTCGTTAGAAACCCCTGTTGATCCCAATCAACAGCTCGTATTGACCAGCAAATGGGGTTTTGACGGATCATCTAGCCAAAGCATTTATCATCAAAGGACGAGTGAAGATGAGCAAATCGATCTTGCTAGTAATTTTATGATTAGTCTTGTACCACTGCGGCTCGTCTCAAAAGGTGTAACAATTTGGGAAAACGAGCGACCATCTTCCACTTCATTTTGCCGGCCAATATTGTTTAAGTTTATAAAGGAAACCAAAGAAAATGTGCAGAGAGAGATGGCTGAAATCGAAGCAGAGATTGAAGCCTTAACTCCATCCACCATCACTGATGGAATTAGTGTCAAACACCAACTGCTGTTGACAATGATTGATGGTAAAATTCATTCCATTATATCCAATACAGCAGCTTCAGTGTGTGACATATGCAAGGCTTGTCCTAAAGAAATGAATAATTTAGAGTTAATCAAAGATAAACACGCAAACGAGGACATGTATAAATATAGCTTAAGCACCCTTCACGCTTGGATTCGCTCAATGGAATGCTTATTACACATTTCCTACAAATTAGACATAAAATCATGGCAAGTAAGGGGTGATATAGCAAAAAGGCAAGTTGATGACAGGAAGAAAAGAGTTCAAGAGGCTGTAAGAAGAGAAACGGGCTTACTTCTCGATGTTGTGAAACAAGGCAGTGGATCCACCAACAATGGCAACTCGGCAAGGAGATTTTTTGAAAACTACACTAAATCTGCTGAACTGACCGGAATAGATGCTATGCTTTTAAGAAAAATCTGTGTGATCTTGCAGTGTATTTCATCAGGAGAGAAGATCAACGTAACTAAATTCCGAGAGTTCTGCTTTGATACTGCTAAGCTTTACGTGGAGTTATACCCATGGTATTATATGCCTTCTTCACTTCATAAAATTTTAATGCATGGGCCAGACATAGTTCAGAACATGTCAATTGTGCCCATTGGTTTTCTATCCGAAGAGGCATCTGAGGCTAGAAATAAAGATTTTAGAAAATATAGAGAGCATAGCAGTATCTCATGCAATGAAGATATTATGCACAATCTTTTACTGTCTTCTGATCCACTTGTTACAAGTATCCGTCCAAAAGGAAATAAGTTTGTAAAAAAATCTTCTTTTAAGGAATTTTATGAGCTTACGGATTCTGAGAAAAGTTATATCGAATTTGTTAACATAAATGATTTAGCGGACATCGATTCTGAATTTGAATTAATTGATGATGATGATGATGACGAAGATAATTAAATGATGTTATTGTTTTAAAATGTGTAACTTAGTAAATTAGAGCTTACATCTTAATTATTTATTGTACTTTTAATGAAACTAGGTAATTTATTATCAACTTACTTAAAAGTCATACTCTCATCAGTTCTTGTGAATATTTTTGTTAATATATATTTCTGTATATATATATAATATATTTATAGACCTCTTAATAAGTCTGTCTGCGGTTTAAAGTAAATACAAATGGGGAAAAAACGTTTTTTTTTTTTAATTTTCATTTCCTTTTATCCCAGAAAGTGCACATTTGGCGCACTATGTGTCTTAGTATTAAATATAGCTCTTAGTAATAGCATTACGATATTAGAGACCGCTACTTGAAACAAGCCCGGAATCAGGAGGGAGAGAGCTCGATACACTCATTTTCATAGTAAAATTTCACATTTTCTCAAATTACTCCCGAAATATGGGAGTTATGAAGAAATTCATCACCACAATTTATGAAGGCATTAAGTAATCGAATAAGATGGCATCATTAGTTTGTCATAATTTTACTCTTATTTTTCGGACATGTCTACGTCCAACCGCTCCCATACATTCGTTCCACTGTGCAGCGGTGAGGTAGGAAGGGAAGCGGGCGGGGGTGAATTCAATCTTGCCAATCTTTTGACTTTGACAGCCCCAAGTGCACAGATAAAATAATCGACTTAAACTGTTCGTTGTGCAAGAGATATATGAAGTAATTCTATTTTTGAAAAAATCAAGCCTCATTGTATATATGCAGATCGCGTGGTAAACTCTGCTTGCGCGATGTAGCTGATGTAGTTGCGGTGTGACGTCAAGTTTTGAGTAGTTCGCATATGGCATTGTAGATTGTTGAATTGTAGTTTTTGTATGTGGCATTGTTGGCCGTCACAGTCCTGATAATAATGTTTCTTTAATAAAACCTAGGCCGCCGAGTGAAAAAACTTGAATTTAGAGTGATTTTTTTTTATTGGTAGGTTTTTTAACAACCGACTTCCAAAAAACACTACAAAGTGAAAAACAACTTTAATTGCGGAAGGCGGTGACTTTGGATATGTATTTGATTTTTTTGTCACCGCCTTCCGAAATTAAAGTTATTTTTGACGTTGTAGTGTTTTTTGGAAGTCGGTTGTTTTTTTTTTTTTTTGTAAAAAGTTTTTATTTTTCACGTTTTAGTGGTTCACATGTGCTTACCCTTTCACAGCGTACCGGCGTGATGTTATGTTATGAAATGGTGTAAACAATAGACAGACATGAGATTTCAGCAATCCCAGTCCATTTGAGATCATTTATTTAGGAGTTCCGTTGCCTATCTCCAAAGTTCATCATTAGATCTTCACCAACTTGAAATGGGACCACTCCGAGAAAGTACTCTTCCAAAAACTACCCAAATCGCTTCAAGTGTGCCTATAAAATTTGAAGAGTTCTCTCTATTTCTCCAGGAACCCATCATCAGATCCTGATTTGATGATCATGAGACCACCTGGGAAGCCCATACCCTTTAAAAAAAAAATCCATATCGGTCTAGCTATCTTCGAGTAATCGATCGGAACATACATTAAAAAAACGGTTCCGATGAATTAGGAACCTCCTCCTTTTTGAAGTCGGTTAAAAATAGTGACAAGTACTCATTTCTGGTATTCAAAGATAGAATACTGCTATCGTCTGGCCGTATCTTTATGTAAGTATCATTATGTAAGCATTGACTTAGGAATACATACTGTTCGTTTTGAAATCAATGGATGGAATGTAACTTAATTAGGTTTTCAACTTTATCTCACCACTTAGGTATTCCAACAATTATTAATGTAATTTAATATAATTATTATTGTTTGTAAGTGTCTGCATTAATGGTTGAATGAATAAATAATCTTGAAATTGAAAAATCATCCCCCCCAGTGGGGTTCATAGGGGGGTTCATAGTTCGTGGGGGAAAAATCATTGACGAAAATTGAGGTTAAGTATAGAACAATTCTTCTCTATGGTGATTTAAAATAATAGTTGTGTATCAAATTATTCAAATCAAAGCACTCAATTTGTAAATGGCACTACAAATTAGCATCCACAGGTACATTTCCCAATCCACTTGTTTATATTTTAATCAGATACGCAGAAACAGGCTATAAGTCATATTTTGGCAACCTCAAAGCCTCAAACTAACTGAACAACAAAATATCACTGTAACGATTTCCTAGAATTGGAACTCGCGACCAATGTCGACAATCTATTGTCAGAAATCGCAAATTGGATAGATACTTGTAGTTTAGCATAAGTATTCCTTTTCAATGCGCTATTCAATAAATAATGTAGGTATTGCTGTTTTTGAAACTGCCTTGTATTTCTATAAATATCTATCAATCGATTAAGTCAGCCTATCACAGTCCACTGTTGGACATAGGCCTCTCCCAGGCTGCGCCACAACACTCTGTCCTCTGCCTTCCGCATCCAGTCTGTCCCAGCCACCTTTTTAAGGTCGTCGGTCCATCTAGCTGGGGGGCGTCCCACACTACGTTGCCGATACGCGTTCTCCACTCCAGGATTCGTCTGCTCCACCCACCATCGGTCCTTCGACAAACATGGCCGGCCCACTGCCACTTCAGCTTGCTCACTCAACAAGCCATGTCGGTGACTACGGTTCTTTTCCGGATAATTGCATTCCTGATTTTATCCTTCAAAGAAACTCCGAGCATAACCCGCTCTATAGTGCGCTGAGCGACCTTAAATTTGTGGAACAGCCCAACTGTCAGTGTCCACGTTTCAGCACCGTATGTCATCACAGACAGGACGCACTGGTTGAAGACCTTAGTCTTCAAGCATTGCGGAATAGGCGACGAAAAGACTTGACGTAGTTTTCCAAACGCAGCCCAACCTAACCGGTTCCTCCTGTCGGCTTCTTTCTCAAAGTTGTGTCTACCGAGCTGGATAACTTGCCCTACCTAGACATACTCCTTCACAGCTTCGAGAAGCGACCCTTCGATGTGGATTGGACTCGGCAAGACGTGAGATTCGCACATGACTTTCGTCTTGTCCAAATTCATGCCGAGGCCAACCCGCCGAGAGGCTCCGTTTAGGCTGTGCAGCATCTGGTCTAACTGTTCCAGTGTCTCTGCCATTATGACGATGTTCTGTCTCTGTGATCGCTTCCGGCATTGAACCCGCTGATCACATTGCTTCTTATCCGTCATGATGAAGTCGCTCTCGTTCCTTGTCACGTTATCGGGGCTCTGCCAGATCCATTTCATTTGGGGTTTCTTTTCGAAGAACGAATTCATCCAAAAGAGCCCCTGTGACTAAGAAGTTGACCAGCATTTGCCCCCTGTGATTCCGGTGCACCAAACCGAACAGTTCGACTTTCGATTCACCGCGTTCTTGTACTCCCACTTTGGCATTGCAGTCCCCCATAACAACGTTGTAGTGAGCCTTGATCGTACCGTGCAGTGCTTTGACAATGTCTTTGTACAAGGCCTCGGCTGTTTCCTCAGAGCATGTCGAAGTTGGCGCATATACCTGTATCACTTTCAGGTAGTATCTGTCAGTGAGCTTTAGTACAAGGTACCCGTGTCGACACACTACTGATTTCCACAACGCTGCTAGTGAGTTCTTTGTTGAAAAAGAAGCCGACACCGCCTTGGGAGAGCTGATCACCCTCGCGGACGTAGAATAGGTCGCCTGACCCCAGGGTTATCGTATCCTCCCCCTGTCTTCGGACTTCAGATAACCCCAGTATAATTATGCCAGTTAATGCGACTAACTCTACCTCAAGTTTAGCGAGGTAATGGTCTACCTTATCGAACGTCCATTGTACATAGCCAGATATAATCGTCGTTGGTAGCCTGTCGTAACCCGGGGATTCTTTGCCCACCCCGTCCCGCCGTTACCGTGACCGATACCTTGGCCAGGAATAGCGGTACCACCGGGAACTGGGGGTTGTAGTTTCGCACTTTATCCATGGAAGGTTTGATGCCCATAGTCACCACGCTGGCCATGCGGGTTGGTGACCGCATAGCCAGTCCTTTCGCAGCGATGACGCTGCTGCCTGGCATCGCTCTGGAAAATTTAGATTGGCTTGTTGGATGGTTATACTGCCATTGGTCGGTCGCCAGCGCTTCTGTCAGTGACAGGGTGTACTGCGCGCAGGTGAGGTTGACATTTGGGGAGTCCGGTTGTTGTGTGCTCCCCCTTACACCCCATTTGAAAGCCCACCCCAGCATTTGAAAAAAATGCTTACTAGTATTAACGTAGGTAGGTAGAGGTACTTAAGCTACTATTATACAACTATTGGAAGTCGTGTCATTTTTTAAACGTTTTTACACTGGAATAGGTTAGGCGTCAAACTTGCAAGTCTCAATCATAAATAAATGTTAACTAATATAAATTACAACTGACATCGAACCCCGGACTATAAGCATGAAAGCAGCAAAACGCCTATCGATGCCCGTCGCACTTTCGGATAACACACACGAGGTGTGTTTTTCTGCACCGAAGGCAAGAAAGCGAACGCTGCCATGCCGCGAGTACCAGGGTGGCAGAACGCGGCAGGAGTAAATTAGGCGGCGGACACTCGGCTCGGCGCGAGTCGACGCGCGCACTCAGCGATATTGTTATCGGCCCGCCCCGGTTGCGGTAGGGCTGGCATGTAAGTTGTGAGAGTTTTATTATGAATTACAAAAGTTTAGTGTACTTTTATGGTGATACGTTGTGTGATCTTGACGCTTCAGAAGACCAAGAAAAGCTTGTTTTTTGTTTAAATAAAATAATCAATAGAACTGTTTTTTGGTAATATGCACTAATAAATAAGTTTTCATATTGTTGTTTGTGATATTTTTTGGACTTATTTTTGTTTTCTCAATTGTCCAACCAACAAATTATTTGCACGTATATTTTAAATAAATTCTACAATAGGTATAATAGGGTGAGGATTGTGGAACTGTGTAACAATAATATACTTATACAGTTACAATTCACTTTAATATTTTTATTTAGAGCGGAGCCCGCGACTTCGTTTGCGTGTATAATGGATTTCTTGGGTTTTAATTTATTTTGCAGGGAATCCAAATTTTTATTCTAAAATCAAAGTAGCCTTAGTTACTCCTTATATCATCAGCTATTCATCAGCAGTCAGCAAAAGTCCCGTCGAAATTGGTCCAGCCGTTTCGGAGATTAGCCGCAACGAACAGACAGACAGACAAAAACATTTTTTTTTGTTTAAGCACACACGGCTACACATCAAGCTATACATTTCCAGGCTACGCTGATCTCACCCTGTACGGAAATCCTATACAATGCTAGATCAGCTTATACTGGAAACGTATAGCTTGATGTGTAGCCATGTGTACCATAAATACTTTCATATGCATTTAGTGAAAAATTGTTATTTTGATATTTTGTTTATTTGTATAGATTAAACGTTAAAGTATCATTTAAAGTTTCTAAAAGTACGAAACGTATCGAACTCCGTCTGTAATTCTGTATTAAAAATGGGACTACTTTTTTAAATAGTCCCTGTGGAATTAAAATAATTTTAATTAAACACATGTGCGTACCAGCCCTGTGATACCGGCGTGGCGGGCGGGGCGGAGCGCGTCGTTCGCCAGCCCGGGAACAAAGCAGCCGCGCGCCAGCGCCACTCACCGCGTGCGAACTGCGACCATGCCGACTTGATACCTTACATTTTTTATTCAATTTTAATAATGCCATTCGTATGTACTTTCTGAGTTCATCTTGGACATTACCGACATCGTTGAAGAAAAAACATCGTGACAAAACCTGGACTACTACTACTAAGTCTGAAATCACCTCTCTACATCTCTTTCTCTATTATATATATTAAAAAGTTGCATGAAGCGCACTTTTCGTTACGTTACGCTTTTTACGTTACGTGACGATTTCTACAATTTTACTCCTACCACAAGCTGCGTTGAAGAATTTCGATCCAAAATGAAAGGAGTTTCGTCGTGGAGACTTGAAATTGCCTCGTACCAAAGAGATTCAGTACAATTGTAAATATATTGAATGTCTTTGTCTCGTACCTTTCCAGGTAAACAGGCTAGTTATTTACCTACTTACAGGATCTTATCGCCACGGATAGTATAATATGACTGAAGTCAATAATACAAACTATATTACCTACATACGTACTTTGCATTTGATATACTATACAGTTTACATGCGATACGGAGCGCGGCCTGCCCGGGAACAAAGCAGCGAGCGCCTGTGCCACTCACCTTGTGCCTACGGTGACTACACCTACTTGATGCTTTACAGTTATTTTTTAGTTCTCAGAGAACCTAGTACCATATTAAGTCTAGGAAAAGTGCTCGATTGCCAGTACCTATTTGATACTTCTTTTGGCAAATTTTAAGATGGCTTTTTCTCACAATCACACTGAAGTTTGATTAAATAAGAAGTTATAAGAGGGAGTGAGGCTCGGTTGATGAGAGAACGTTGCTCGATTACTAAAACATAAAGGATTTAAGAGTTCCGTCGCTTCCATATCTACAGGGTGGCAACTGGCAGGCACACCATTAATTCAGTACATCATTCTAGACCCTCGCTTCTAGCGCAGAAATGAGTTGCAGGTTATCAAAAAAAAAAAAAGACGCTGCTGTTTCATACCTTCGCGGTTAAAATGTATGATTTAGATGATTTTTTTTAATGAAGGTTTTCTATGCAGCTTCAGAATTTCCGTATTGGTGTCCCTGTATTTCCATTAATAAAATATTAAAAATTAAAGTAATATTCGTGTCTATCTGTGTGGCCATTTATTGTTCTTCCAGACTACGAATGGGATTTGATGCTGTTTTCGGTTTTCAGTATCATTTAGAGAATTTATTCGGAAAGCTTCATGTGTATAATCGGTAATATTATAAAAAAATAAATAAATGATAATTAAGAAATCTCGATGTTCAGCCAAATCGTAAACCGTGCAAAACAGGGTATCTTCTCCTTAAGCACGAAGTCACGGTACGGACATAAGATTAGTTCAGTTTCCGAACTAAAAATGAACCACGACATGATTTGACAGTTATCCATAAGCCCGATGTTTTATGCCCATCCGAAAAATTGCATTTGAGACTTGTTTTAACGTATTCATTATTTTCGGACTAAATACTGGTGTAGTTGACAGACTAGAGAGTAGAACCCCAGGGCCGAAAAGAATAGACATTTATTTTACAAATATAGGTAATACATAATTGGTGTTGTGTATGTGTATGTGGTTGTTTGGGTTGTATAAATGCCAACTATCAAGATTATTCGATTACCCTATCGGTACATTACCCAATGATTCACCGGAGGCGCGGCGGCCCGCCACCGCGCGCCGCATGGACAGCGTCCCATATATTTTGTACAGCGCCACACAGCTACACACACAAACACATCGTTCATGCAAACACCAAAATGTGTGATTGTGTGTGTATGACTAACTTTGAATGCAAACGAAACGTGCACGCTCGCAAGTCGCACTTTTATAATGAATTGCATATCGTCCCCGTAGAGCGAAAAGTAATTAAGTCGCAAAATCGTGCTTTGAGATATTGATAGTCTTTGCAGGCAGCAAAGACTATCAATATCACAAAACACGATTTTGCGACTTAATTACTTTTCGCTCTACGGGGACGATATTATAGATCTACATCAAGATCAAGAATCAATAGAGAGAGAGCAGTGGCGGCCGGCGGCCCATTGGTTACGGCCGCGGCGCGTCGCAGGTTCGAACCCAGAAAGGCGCTTTACTTTGTGTAAATTACTCCATCACCACTGTTTTCAAAACGGTCAAAGCAAACGTCATGAGGAAACCGAAAATGCTAAAATTAAAAAATTCGAAGACATTAAGTGACATCTACCAATTCGCACTGGGCCCGCGTGGTGGATAACGGCCCACTCCCTCTCACAGAGAGGAGGCCTGTGTCCCAACAGTGGGAACGTTATGGCTGATTATGAAGCATCAATCTACATTTATTTTTTTTGTTTTGGGTGGGAAATCATTAAATAAGTTCTCCCACTCTGGGTAGGGCAGGAGGGCGTGTCATTCTTTTACTGACTAATTTCCACCCTTGTTCCTTCAGTTGCCTGTGTGCATGAGACACATTGATGCACATTCTGTTGTAGTTGCACCTCTTTCAGTCTGCCTACCCTTTTCCCAACTAGGTTGGTGTCGACTTCTAGTCTCCTAGTCCGGATGCAGCAGAATACCAGTAAATTACATGGGGCGACTGCCTATTTGACCTTCTCAACCCGTTTACAGTGTAACACGGTAACACGGTACCCCGTGATAAGATTGATTATTAGACTTTCGGGTTTCTGACGACCTGTAACGACTGTCAAGGACGAATGACAGCCGAGACCAAGGGCCAACAAGAACCAAGCTGGACGCGAGCCGTGCCAAACTTCACGAACATTTTTTGCGTATACATAGTCTTGCCATTATGTGAGCCTAGTATCTGTGAAGTGCACGGACGAACGTGACGGGGTGAATTGGGACGCCGCCCACAGGACCATGCACCGTCCGTGTCCCGTAACCCGTCCCGCATCCGCGTCTTGATCCCCTCAAATTGTGCAGTCAGTCTCGCGCACGTGATGGTCTAGCATAATATTAATCATCTATTAAAGTGCTTTCCGAGGTTCGATAATATGTAATTGATGGTCACCCATCCATGAACTGACCGCGGCAAGCGAAGCATATCCTTCGATCGACCCGAGCGTCGGTTATCATTTAGCCACGAGCCCTACGTATTAAAATGTTGTTTATCAGTGTCAGAGTTGCATCTTGCAACTTAGGCGAGCGGGTTCAAAAATATCACATCACGGCTTCTTCAGGAGAATCTTTTATTACCTACCATACTTCACGAGTTATGTTTAGGTCCCATGTAATAATTGCCGATTGCTATCAACCTGGTACAAATCAGTCTCCGGGCTACTACTGAGTAATTCTTGATTGAAAAACCCATTCACATTCTCCTCTCGTTTCGGTATGAGTTATTATTTATAGCTCATATTATGGTTATCATGACGCGATTAAAAGATAAGACGCTCTGGTACCTCAGGTACGCTCAGTAGGTACTTATGGAAGTGGGGCAAGCTGCCCAGCAAGGGGCGCTAGCGATAGCGTGTCACATATGATGCTCTTTTATTTTATAGTTGTACTTTTCATTGTATTTTTTTAGTGTAGGGAATATGTTTAACTAATTTGGATGACTGTAATAAGTAGGGGAACGCCAAAGAAACGGTGTATGAACTGCGTGAAAACTGAAAGTTAATAAAAGGCCAGAAAGGATGTACTTAACTAAAGACATGACAACTACCAGAGAAGCAGGGAAGAAGACATTTGAGTCGATCCCATTGATAAACTATGTAACTTTTTGTATATCAATTGCCGACCATAAATAACACGGGATAAGGGCAACAGAATGTAGATGATGATGTTTTACTAATTTACTTTTATTTGTAAGTTTTTTTTTAGTTTGAAAAAATGTAAGCACACCACTAAGCTGTTACACAGTCATGGATAACTTGCTTGATTTTTGTGTTTGAAAATAGAGCTACAGAGCATACAGCAAAACTTGAGAGTACAAAATGAAAAAGGTGGTTCTAAAAATGTTTGCTCGATAAAGTTATATCCCTGTATTTAAAATATTCTCACCGTCACACAGCGCCCTCTAGTTACTAAAGATTGTTCTAAAAGAAACTTTGTGGTTGTATAAAGAAATGAAAGATTGGTGGTCGAGAGTTTCATCCGTTTCATGATTGAAATAACGTATGGCAAATCCACAAGCAAAAACTTTATCACAGTTTTCGATAGATGTCGCTAGTAGACATACAATCTTGATAAAAAGTTTATTTAAACAATTTAATCAATACAGTTGGAATACCCATCTTCATTTTATACATAATTTTATTTATCATTTTTATTTTATCAATTTTTATCTTATCCACGGCCGCTCCATTACTTCCACCTTACACCTCTAAACTTCTCATGTTCGCCTAGTACTCTCCGTTTCTGCGGCGAATGTGACGGGGCAAATTCGTCTGGACCGACACCGATCCGTCACAAATTAATTAATTTCACGGGCATTCAGAGCAGATTCATTTAATTTAATTCAGGTTTTAATTTATGAAACTAATTAATAAAAATGAAGAATGTTTGCTTCTTTACCTTGATAAATTATTAATAGCTAATAGCTACAGTACAGACGCCAGCGGGCTGAGCACGAGCACCGATTTGTCGTCGGAAGAATAGACATGACTATTAACTTAATGATGTACAATAGGAGAAGATAGCTATGTTCTTCTATTAATTATCACAGTTATGCGTTCTAAACGAGTAATGATTTTATAGTTAATCGTTTAAACTCTGTGGCCGCCGAGTAGAAAGTTTGTTGTCAGTGTGATTTTGACAGTTTGGGAAGAAATATTCTTCTGTTACAGTCTACATTAATTAAAAGAACCTAGACAAAGATTGTTAGAAACGAAAGACAAAAAAAAAAAACAGATTGTAGTAGGAAATCTACGGTGCAATGTAAAAAATGGAGAAACGAAATGTGACTATATAGAAAAAGCCAGCGACCATATAGCCCATAGACGCGTAATGCTTGATCTAACGCACCAAAACAATTCTGTCAACTAGCTGGGGTATGAGGAAGCGGGATACTGCGTTCTGATTGGCCCTACCAAGGTCATTACGTCTCACTAGAGATGGGACAGGTTTAAATAAAACACGAAGGTATCGATATTTTTGTTAAAATTGTACATAATAAAATGTTTAGTAATACCTATATTTAATTGGCTTTCTTACTTCCTATTTCTTAATATTTTTTTAACATGTACTTAATGTAATTAATATACTTAAAGTAATTAACATAAAATAAAATAGAACATTTATCTACCTTTTTTGGCTTCTATCTACCTTCTAAGTCAAGGTGTTAAACGGAATACTCACCAAAAGAGGCAAATACATTGTTGGTACTGCTGAACTTAGTAGCCGAAGACGGTTTTTCATAGGCATAAAACTATCTTCAGTAAAATGCCGTGAAAATATATTATTATACTATGTGTTGATGGGAACCAGTTCTCTCGCTTGGTTGCAATAATCCACTTATTTTTTATATTAGGATCTTGTGGGTACCTAAAATCAATCATCGTTTCACAATTAATTTAATGTCTATTGTAATTAGTGATTCAAAAGATCTTCGTATAAATAGTAGGTGTAGGTTTTTGCTTTATCGAACAATTTTATTTGTGTCATAGGATTTGGTGCATCACTAGTTATGTTTACCAAATAATAGAGGAAAAGAGATAGCTAAAAAATTGCATTCAGAAGAAAGGGACGCAAACATAAAAGACATCAACGAGAGTCCTTGCACCTTTTTTCACCTACAAGTATGACCAGTACAAGATGAACTCCGATAAATAATATCAGAAAATAATTCTAATTATGATTATGTAACTATTAACTTACCGATGAAATGTTATGCCATCCTTACGGAATCTCGAAGTTTGGTTATTATTACCACACCAACGTATTGTGCAAGGGGCCATTACAATATTTATTTTCACCAATTTTTATTTAGTAACGCGGAAGTGTTTACGGCTCACAGAAGTGGTCGCAACTGAATCGAAATTTTTGAGTGGTGACCTGTATCAGATCTATAAGTCTGATGTGTTGACAGACATCGGTCGCCTGTTATTAGGCGTCTATGGGTTATATGGTCGCTGGAAAAAGCACTGTCTATTCTTCGTAGAAATAGAAAGCGTCTTAATAAGCCTGCAGCACACAAGCTATCCCAAACTGTCAAATTCCCCCAATTGAATATGAACCTTATACTTTTGTGATAAAGTTGAAAAACTACCAAAGTTTGACAGATAGGGTAGGGGTAGCTTGATGTGCTTTTTTTTTTGGGTGGGAAATTTTCAAATAACTTCTCCCGCTCTGGGTGGAGCAGGAGGGCATGTCAGACTTTTACTGACTAAAACCCACCCGTGTTCCCTCAGTTGCCTGTGTGCCAGGCGCCGCGGTATGTCTTTCAAACAACCCACACCCCTGGCAGGCATCGGCCCTTGCGGACCCTATCAGTTGGTGCTGACATCTCTTTGAGGCGCGCGTGGAACACAACGCGCCGTTAGCTTGATGTGATGGCTTTTGTACCTACGAACGAAACTATTTACTTGCATTTTTATTTAAAAGGAAAACTGAAAAAGAAATGGATAAGTATTTAAGTAATATTGTTCTTATACTTTAATAAATATAAATCAATATTGGATAAGAGTTCCTGGATTGTCCAGGTCTTGGGTTTCCTGTGTCCACCACATCCATCTCCTCCACATCGCCCTGCATTGGTTGGGACAGAATAGGCTGTTCGTAAATGTCCCTCCTTAATATTTTTGTCATGTTTATGAGTGCAATTTTCTCAATGACGTGCATAGAATTCTCTACTTTTTGCCTCATAGTCATGACTTCATGCCATTGTGATTACATTTTACTTACTACGGGATACCTTCTGCAAGTAATACATTAAAACAGTAATGATTCTAATTTTTAGCTTGACAAAGTTATTGTTTATGTCAGTACCTAGTGTCGATACTGTAAATACATTATGAGAATTAGTCGTTTATAGAATTAGGCCTTTTGAGAATTAGCCATTTTGAGAATTAGTCCATTAAAGCCTCAGTTACCATTTAGAGAAGTGGGCATTCCGCGCCTAAGGGACTACTCGCACTTATTCAGCTCTGTTCAGCTTTTGTCCATAGAAAACAACGATTTTGTATGAGATGCCTACGCATCCGTTCAGCCGCGGAAATCTGAACAGACTCGACTCAAAATCGTTGTTTTCTATGGACAAAAGCTGAACAGAGCTGAATAAGTGTGAGTAGTCCCTAAGAGCCGGCTCCAGTCAATGAAGGTCAATCAGAATCAAGCTACTACTACGCAGAGGGTTAATGTGATGGTGTCAAATTGTTTTTAAAATACACAGTTTTAGCTAGATGATGTTGTCCATTGTATATTGATGAATGTTCTATTATCAAACCACCTTTGCCATTATGTAAGCCTAGTATCTGTAAAGTCCACGGACGAACGTGACGGGGTGAATTGGGACGTAAGAGTGACGTCATAATTGTACATGACAACATTGTGTCCTCTATACTGTTATAGTTGCCTGGTACACAAAGTTGCTTAAAACGAAATGTGTCAGGGTGATTTGGTAACTCTAGTTGCCAAAGGCAAATCATCAATCAATTCTACTAATATTATAAATGTTTTTTTTTAACGCAAAAACGGCTGAACGGATTTGAATGAAATTTTAGCACACAGGTAGTTTGTAACCTGGAATAACACATTATCCATTACATGATACATTTTATTCCGGTACTACGTTCCCGTGGGATAGTTTTCGACCTCCAGGCGGGCGAAGCCGCTGGCAAAAGCTAGTGTTCAAATAAAAGCGAGATACGCAACGTCTTTTTGTTTTTTTTATGTCTGCGACCATAATTTTTTTATCGTAACTCTAGAATCACTTATCCGATTTACTATTTTTGTTATTGTTTTATGTTTCCAGGTAAGTTTTATTAGAAATCACTTTGGTAGCTAAATGCCATTCATCCATTATACATTATTATAGGCTACCAACAAAATTGAAAAAAAACCAAAACTATTTTGTCGAATTGTCAAAAAGAAAATGGACTTTGTACGTAGAATTTCTTGAAGAAGTAATTATTGCAAGATCAAGCAGCACGTGACCGATTGAAGACATGAAACAGCTTCAAAGTCATGTGTTCCTGGTACTTCGTAAAATTGTAACGGGGTAACTTTGAACGTTCACCTCATCAACTTCGTTACAGAACAACGATTACGAATGAATGAATTAATTAACCTCTGTTCTTTTCTTCGAATTTTAGAAAATCTTTCAATCAATACGTGAAACCAAAGGCTTTGAGGGCCCTTTTACGAAAATACGCGGACGGAGGAGTCTAAAATTTGGCACAGTTATAGTTTTTATGTAGGAGTGCAAAAAGCCACTATTTTTGTTTAAATCATGCTTTAAAAATATGTACATTAAAACCTATATACTGAACTGAACTATGGTCTTACGACCTCTGGGCGAACACTAGTTACATAATTAGGTCAAATAGGAAGATAGTATTTAATTTTTTTTGTTTACTGACTTAAAATTGAAATCTGATAATGATGGATGATGACGATGACCAAAGTGTAGATCAGAGATAAGTGGTCTCAACTAGTAAGCGCTATTTACTGATGGGAGTCTAGCGAA
Source organism: Polymixis lichenea (assembly GCA_949091785.1). NCBI lineage: Eukaryota > Metazoa > Arthropoda > Insecta > Lepidoptera > Noctuidae > Polymixis > Polymixis lichenea. The sequence goes on from OX420941.1 coordinate 9,116,480, forward strand.
ACGCGTTCGATTCCCGTCGTGCAAAGTGCTATTTAGTTTATACATCAGGAATTTCTCAATAGTTACTGGCTTTGAGTTCGATTTTGTGTCCAGTTAAAGAGAATATGGGTATTAATATTACTGAAACATAATGAATTTCTGAATTGTGGGTTTTTTGTAATAATACACATTCTCTGGTTTCCTTTCGTGAACGTTGGCGTCATGCTTTAAAGAAAACTGATGAAATAACACGCCCCCCTGATAACTTATGAGTGCCTGGTTTTAGCTCAGTTTGTGGACAACATGTGACGGGATAAATGGAAACGGACGATCGGACGGACAATCTCTCTCGCTAGTCGTATGCAAAACTCATATCAATTCTTGTGTCCCTGGTACGTGTGAAAAAGATGTCGGGGCAAAACGGAACGATCACGAGCAACTCCGTTACCATCTCGAACGGAAAGATGACGCTACCGACTAACAAATGAAGTAAACCGTACTTCAGACTACCCAGTCTGACCCTACTGGAGTAACAAGGCAGAATGGAGGTATTTATACTATGCAATACGTACGATACACTGTCCAAAGATGAAGAAATAAAAGAAACGATGGAAGATTTATTTTGAAAAGCTAATGATCGAACGGAATGAATGGAATAGCGTGTTCAGAGAGGTACAAGAAAATATGGGTTTGGTGAGGGAAATTAGCATGAATGAAGTAAGAAAGGCAGTTCATGGTATGAAAAATGGAAAGGCTATGGGCCCAGATGATATACCAGTAGAAGTATGGAAGTGTTTAAAAGAAGATGGATGTTGTGACTTTATTCTTCAGTATGTTGTTGCATTAAGGAGGGATCCCACAATAATGGTGCAATAGTTCACTAGTCCCCATCTTCAAGAATAAATGTGATGTTCAGGACTGCAAAAACTATCGAGGGATAAAGCTCATGTCATATAGTATGAAGGTATGGGAGAAAGTAATAGCGAAATGACTGCGAGAGGAGAGTGAGCTGACCCCAAACCGGTTTGGGTTTATGTCAGGTCAAGGAACAATGGATGCCACTTTTGCACTCTGCCAATTGTGCGAGAAGTACAGACGTGCACACAAGGATTTGCACATGGTGTTCATTGATCTGGAGGAAGCGTATGTCAGGGTACCTCTGGATGTGTTGTGGTGGGCCTTGAAAGAGAAACAGAGCATTTTAGAGGCAGCTTTCGTTATGCGGCTTCTAAAGTGTGGAATAACCTGCCACCACCGATTAGAGTAATTAAGACAATAGACACTTTTAGACAACGCTTACGGCAGTATCTCATAGAAGCGCAACGGAAGCTGGATATGGTCACACTAAATGTCTCAATCATATGATTTATGTACCTGCTTACCTATTTTTGCCCACTTGGGTATGTGTCGGTGTTTTTTGTCAGTAAATATTGGACGAAGTTGTGAATGGCTGTTGTAATACTATACAGTTGTTTTTGTTAAATATCATAGTTTTCAAAGTTAAATCGGTAAGTAAGTTGACTTACATATCTTTTTACAACATTTAACACAACTATTATTGTTTACACTAGGTACTAAATCGAATTACTAGCTAACAAACTATTTTAATTTCAACATCTCACTATTTATGTACTACTCGTTGCTATTTATTTATTTGTATCTGACGTAAATTTATTGCAGTATTGGTATAAAGCTGGTTTACATCCGTCACCTCACACGTCAGGTCCAGTTGAAAACCAGCGTCAGGCACTAGTTGTCTGGCAGTTTTGCTGAACTGGGCCTTTTTAGCGCAGCCATGAGGCACACTTTAATGCTAGTTTCTGACATCACACTTTGCACTTTTTGTTAATTTATATTTTATTTTTATTTTTATTTAAGTTTTTTTTTTTGCTGTATATTGTGTGCCTTTTTAGTCTGTGCTAAATAAATGTATTTTCTTTCTTTCTTCTTCTTTATTTCTTTAGAAAGGGTTGCCTGGGAAGTATGTAGAATTTATTCATGCCATGTACAGTCAATCTCGTACCTACGTCCGGTCGGCTGCTGGCAATACCGACGAAATCAATGTGGCTGTAGGCTTGCACCAGGGATCGGCTTTAAGTCCTTACCTCTTCGTGTCGTTCATGGACGCTCTGACGTCGGACATACAGGAAGAGGCACCGTGGTGCTGTTTGCCGATGACATTGTTCTTGTCGGTGAAGATGTATCCGAGATCCAGAGCAGATTGGAGAAATGCCAACAGAAGCTGGAGAATGTTGCCTTGAAAATCAGCAAAACCAAAACTCAATATATGTTCTGCGATTTCGGCGGTCTCTCCAGTTCTGGAGCCATAACGCTTGATGGCGCCTTTCTCTCAGTCTGCTCCGACTTTGGATATCTCGGTTCACTCGTGCAAAGCGATGGCGAAGTAGATCGGACGGTAAAGCACAGAATTAGCACTGGATGAATGAAATGGCGGCAGATTAAGGGAACAATCTGCGACTCTCACATTCCCCTTAAACTTAAGGGGAAGATATATAAAACCATGGTAAGACCTGCCGTCTTGTACGGGTCAGAATGTTGGGCCACAAAAGGGATGAATGAAAGGCAATTGCATGTAGCTGAGATGAGTATGTTAAGAGAGATGTGTGGTGTTACACGGCTGGATAGAATCAGAAATTGAGTACATAAGAGGAAGCCTGAAAGTGGCACCGATAACTGAAAAGGTGTGGAAATTGGTTGTCATGGTATGGGCATGTGGTACGGAGGAATGAGGAAAACGTCGTGAAGAAAGTTTTAAGTATGAATGTCGATGGCTATTAAGAGTAGGGGGAGACCAAAGAAACAATGGATGGACTGTGTGAATAATGATATGGTTAGAAAGGGTGTGACTACAGAGATGACGACTAATAGAGAAGTGTGGAAGTTAAAGACAGGTTGCGCTGACCACAAATAAATTGAGATAAGAGCAGGAGAATGACCCTACGATACAGTTACGTTCTTCGGCATTCGGAACGATGTGAATTTGAATTGATCGTAAACCAACTAGAAAAGAAACCGAAAATAGAAAAATAAACCTTTCTAAAGAAGATCCTAAATTAAGGTGAAAGCTCCAGGGTAGCCCGCGAAACTCAATTGAATGAATATTAAATAAAATAGTCATTCAATCGAGATAGATGAGTTTAGGGGGTTGTATTGATGATTTAAATAATGATTATAATTAAGTAAAGCCGTAATTGTTACGGTCGCAAAAACCTTGCCTGCAAATTGAATAAACTTAAGAAATTTATATTAAGCGGTAATATGCTAAGTACCATCATTTTATTTGGCGCCTTTTTGTTTGGCACAGACTCAAATTTTGGGTCGTAATTATTCCCTTTGAATAGTCTCTCTACCAACGTTACAGAGCGCCCTCTAGTTACTAAAGGCTGTATTAAAAGCAATTAAAAAGAAAGGAATGATTGGTGGTAAAGTTGCATCACGTCTGGCAAATCCAAAAAGTTTTTCTTATTTTTCGATAGATGTCGCTAGTAGAAATACAATCTTGTTAAAATCGGTTTATGTGTAAGTAGCAGCCATCTGGTTAAATTAGTCAGCTAATTGGATGCCTAGGCGATTCATTAAAAGCCAACATCTAATTAAATAGCTGAAGGACAACTAGCCAAGTTAATGAGCGCAACGTTTAACCAGATGGCTGAATGTCGTGTAGTCATTCAGTTCAATTGGATATTGGTGAATTTGTGAGGTTTGGTTTGGGTGATTAGGAGTTCGCAAATTCTGTACGACTACTTTTTACTAATACCTACGACTAAGTCACTAGTAATAGTGAAATGTTTATTCACAAAAAAAGTACATTAGTATGTACTTTTTTTGTGAATAAACAATAATTGCACACAAGAACGAAAAATAAAATTCACGGTTTGCGCTATTGACGCCATATTTATTTTGTTGACTACACTAGCGACGCAGTGGAAAAAAAACTGAACTAAATTTGAATCACTTGGCTGAGTCTTACTCAGTCATCTTCAAAGGGCTGACTTTCAATACGCCAAGTTCTATAACGTTGAACGATTCTAGTTCCGGCTAAACAGTTGCAACCCCCATCTGCCTTAGCTACATAAGTTTATTCTGTTTCTGTCAATTTTTGTCTTATCTACAGGCACGCCACGACTTCCTACCTTGCACCTCTAAACTTCTCATGTTCGCCTAGTACTCGCCGTTTCTGCGATGAATGTGACGGGGTAAATCCGTCTAGACTTAGAGCAGCCATCCTCAAAGTGTGCTCCGCGGAACCCTGGGGCTCCGCAAAGCCTTTGTGGGGGCTCCGCGAGAATACTAGTACTAATGAGAATTAATAACTATACTATATAATAATTAGTACAGGTATTAGGACAGGTAAAACAGCAGGAGCAGTAACACGAATAAAAAGTAAAGCGCCTGATTGTAGTTTCACCCATTGTATCCTGCATAAACATGCACTTGCGATTAAGAAAATGCTGCCAAATCTAAAATTGGTTGTGGATGAAGCTGTAAAAATAATTAATTTCGTCAAATCACGTCCACTACAATCCCGTTTTTCTCATTACTGTGTGAAGATTATGGCAGCAAACGTAAAACACTACTGCTCCATACAGAAGTCAGATGGTTATCTCGGGGTAAAGCTTTGACGAGGCTGTTTGAACTAAGAGCGGAGTTACAAACGTTTTTTACAGATATTTACTTTATTTTGAAAGACCGTTTGCATGATAAAATTTGGTTATTCCGATTATTTTATCTTTCAAAAACTAAACGAATTAAATTTATCATTACAAGGTATACTGACAACAGTGTTCCAGGCTTGTAACAAAATAACCGCCGCCTGAATGAACGAATAACGAATGAACCGCCTTCAAAAGAAAATTAGATTTTTGGATTATTTGTCTTAGAGAAAGAGAGAAATCGAAAGCTTTACGTCACTCAGTGAGTTTGTTATCGCTAATGATTCAGAAATGTTTTAAGATGATTTGTTTGAAGAATAGGCCCAAAATCTCACTGCAATGCGCGCATCTTTTGAGACGTATTTTCCGGAAGAACAGGATACAAAAATTAAATTAATTCATGGATACAAAGTCCTTTTTTACCCAACCTGAGAAGCCCCAAAGTATGTCAAACGAGAAATATGAATCGTTTTTAGAAATGTCACCAGACACCAGCATGGAGTCACTGTTCAAAACAATGTCACTCAATGATTTTTGTTGCAGAATCCGTGATGAATATCCACTTCTTGCCAGAATGGCCTTGAATGGTCTTCTTTCGTTCCCAACAACATTATGTATATGTGTGAAACAAGATTCTCGACCTGTGCTACCAAAACAAAAAACCGCAATAGTTTGGATGCTGAACCAGATATCTTACCTGAGACTTTAAATTTTTTCGATCAAACCTAATATCAACCGATTGATGAAAAATAAGAAACAGTTTCATACATCCCATTAGGTCTTTTTTTATTATAATTATAGTATACGCTTACATTGTAACAAGATTACCTATTATTAAAGAATGCACGTAACCTTTTCTTTTATTTTGAGGTTCCGTCAAAAATTTCGCTTTTCAAAAGGGTTCCGCCACCAAAAAAGTTTGAGGACCGCTGACTTAGAGCGACACGAATCCGTCGGTCACAAATTAATTAATTTCACAGGGCATTCAGAAGAGCAGGTTCATTTAATTTAAGTCAGATTTTAATCTATAAAATTAATCAACAAAAATGAAGAATGGTCGTTTCTTTACATTGATAAATGATTAATAGCTACAGTACGAACGAAACGACACCTACCTGTAAGTACCTATTTAGTGGCATTTTATTTAAAAGGAAAGCTGAAAAAAGAAATGGACTAAGCATTTAAGTATAATTACTCTTATGTTTTTATAATTTAAAAAAAAATGGAAAAGAGTTCCAGGATTCTCCAGGTCTTGAGTCTCCTGTGTCCTCCACATCGCCCAGCATTGGGTCAGAATAGGCTATTCGTAAAAATGTCCTTTCTATTTTAGTCATGTGAAAACAATGTGAGTGCAATTTTCTCAATGACGTATTTTGAATTCTCTAATTTATGTGTCATTACTCATTACATTGAGATAGATAGAGAGATGTATACCTAATATTGTGGGTACGGGGTACCTTTTATTAGCAAGTAATACGTTAAAACTCTTATAATTCTAATTCTTAGCTTGGCAAAGTAATTTTTTTATGTCAGTACCAGTTTCGATCCTGTAAAAATAAACCACCATTGTTTTTTTTCTATTGTATATTGTCAATGTCCATTGTATATTGTTGATGAATGTTCTCTCAAACCACCTTTGCCATTATGTGAGCCTAGTATCTGTGAAGTCCACGGACGAACGTGACGGGGTGAATTGGGACGTAAGAGTGACGTAATAATTGTACATAACAACATTTTGTTCTCTACACTGTTATAGTTGCCTGATAAACAAACGAAATGTGTCAGACTCTAGTAGTACCCTTCGTCTGTCGGGTCGAGATCATAGTGCCCACTTCGCAAAAACGCCAATCTGTCAGTGGAGATGAATTCGCGACTGTGGTTAATTTTCACCAATATTTGTATTATTAACAACTAGCTTTTGCCAGCGGCTTCGCCCGCGTGGAGGTCGGTGTATTATACATACAAACCTTCCTCTTGAACCACTATCTATTAAAAAAACCCGCATCAAAACCCGTTGCGTAGTTTTAAAGATTTAAGCATACATAGGGATATAGGGACAGAGAAAGCGACTTAGTTTTATAATAAGTAGTGAAGGCAATGTCCAAATAAAATCGGGATCCGCAAAGTCAATCGTTTCTTTTTTTATCGTAACTCGAGAATCACTTTTCTGATTTACTATTTTTTATTGTTATATGTATTTTCCGGTAAGTTTTAATAGAAATCACTTGGTAGCTAAATGCCACCATTCATCCATTACTATTATTTTAGGCTCCCAACAAATCATCATCATCTGCCTAGCCTTTTCCCAACTATGTTGGGGTCAGCTTCCGGTCTAATCGGATGCAGCTGAATAACAGTATTTTACATGGAGATGAATAGGACAACCCAGTAACTGGGTAACACGATACCCCTGGTAAGACTGGTTGTCAGACTTTCGGGCTTCGGACGATTCGTAACAACTGACAGATCCACAAATGACAGCCGGGACATTGGTCCCGGCTGTCATTTGTGGATCGTGTGTCGTGGAGGCACGGATGGGTCTTGGTATGTAGAGATGGTCACCCATCGACGGACCAACCGCGGCAAGCGTAGCTTAACCTGATCGATCGACCCGTGTAGCTATTGTTACTTACCCACAAAGCCTCCCTTGTAGGCTACCAACAAAATTGAAAAAAAAAAACTTTTTTTGCCGAATTGCCAGAAAAAAATCGACTTTGTACGTAGAATTTCTTCAAGAAGTAATTATTGTAAGATAATAAAATAATAAATATGACCGAGCTGTGTTCGATTTTTCTTTAATTTGGCGTTAACTAAAAATGACACCTACCTAGATCGATTTATCGCTCCTGAAACTTCCTGCATACTAAATTTCATGAAAACCGTTGAAGCCGTTTCCGAGGGTCCGATTATATATATGTTGCAGCCATCTGGTTAAATTAGCCAGCTAATTGGACGCCTAGGCCGTTCATTAAACGGCGGCATCCAATTGGATGCCTAGGCCGATAGTTAATTGAACTAGAATCTTTCAACGTTTAACAACTTGGCGTATTGAATATCAGCCCTTTGAAGATGACTGACCAAGACTCAGCCAAGTGATTCAAATTTAGTTCATTTTTTTTCCACTGTGGCGCTGGTAGTCACCAAAACAAATATGGCGTCAATAGCGCAAACCGTGAATGTTATTTTTCGTTCTTGTTTGCAATTTTGAGTGAAGTTATAGTATGATATTGTCAAAATAGTATGGAAACATGGGGGTGCCAAATAATACTACGTCTTCTGCAAGTTTTTTGCGAAATATTTGTGTCTAAACAGACTGAACTTACTGACTGACTTAATTATTGAGTAATAGTCGTGTTATGTACTTACCTACTTTTTTGTGAACAAACATTTCACTATTACTAGTTACTTAGTGGTAGGTATTAGTAAAAAGTAGTCGTACATAATTTGTGAACTCATAGTCACCCAAACCAAACATCACAAATTCACCAAAATCCAATTTAACTAAATGACTACACGACATTCAGACTTCTGATTAAACTTTGCGCTCAATGACTTGGCTAGTTGTCCTTCAGCTATTTAATTGGAAGCCGGCGTTTAATGAACCGCCTAGGCGTCCAATTAGCTGGCTGATTTAACCAGATGGCTGCGACATACATACCAAGAATTCCTCGTTTAAAGGTATTAGATTTTCGAAAGTTTTATCAATACTCCACTCCTATGAAACAGTTTCAAAGTCATGTGTTCCTGGTACTTCTTAAAATTGTAACGGGGTAACTTTGATCGTTCACCTCATCAACTTCATTACAAAACGACGAATTAGGAATGAATTTTGGATAATCTTACTATATTTAATTATGATAATTAATACGTAAAGCAGTCTGGGCACTGTGACAGTGGAGGAGTGCAAAAGCTAATTTTTTAAACAGTTTTAATTAGCTTGCCCTGTTTGTTTTTGTTTAAGGGCTGAACTCTTGGACATATTTCCGCTAGATGGCGCTGAAGTCAACATTTTAGTTAATATTGTTTTATGTGTAATTTGCACATTAGTAAAGTCGTAGGACGGTGGGAGTAGTAGACGCGCTTGTCGGAAATTACTCTTTATTGAATTAGGTCATAACATTGTCTCAAAATCCACTCAATTTGACACATAATCCGTAGATAAAATCTGCTATTGAATACCTACAGGTCGTTTACACACACAGACGAAAGCGAGTACTTCCAAGAATAGACCACTAATTGGCGAGTATTTAAAAAAAATGCCGCCATTTTTATAACGATTAGGATAGGCAAAATAATGACAAATTAAATGCGTTGCTTGCGAAGCATGTGCGGTGTGAATACGTGCGTAGTACTCGCAACCGGCGGGCGTGTATGACCAGCACCCTAATTGCGTAACTCACGATTAATCGTAATCTGTTTCGTTTTGAAACAGATGACTAATCCATTGCTTTTTAGGTTCGTAAAATGTGCCTGCTCAGCACCGTAAATAACGCAATGAATATTGTTGAACAGTCAAAATGAAACCGATTATGATTAATCGTGAGTTACGCAATTAGGGTGCTGATTTATGAACGTAAACGAGACAAAAGAAGTATGTAAGGATCGTGGCAGATGGCATTCCGTAGTTTCTACCTACCCCCATGGAAAGAAGGCGTGAATTATGATGACAGGATCATAAAATTATATAAAATAATGTCTTTAATTCAAACTAGGCTGAGAATCAGCACTTTTCGAATGTCAAAATTACAATAAAACAGTCCCCCAAAACGTCCGCCCGTCACCACTTCCTAGTGCTTTAGCTGGGAAGAAGTGGCGCAACAAACTCCCCAGCAACACAGCTGTCTGCTCAGTTACAAAAACTTGAGTCTATACAGTTTATAAAGATAGTTTTATTTTATTACCCTAGACTAATTAATTATCAAATAAAAGTATTTGAAGTGACACAAATGATGCCTGATACATGATTAAATTTAAAGCATAACCAATTATTACAATAATTACAGACATTACACTTATCAGACACACGAAAAAAACAAAAGATAACAACAAATAAAAAAAAATACAATTTAAGTAGTATGCGATTATAACAAAGTAGGTGAAAACGTATTTTATAATGTCAAAGCAATATATAAAATGTCGATTCTAAACAAACTACTTACTACAAAAATACGCCTTTTCATTTTATAGTAAATACAATTAAAACAAACTACATACTACGAAAGTACGAAAATACAAATATACTAATATCGTTTTACTTGTTGATTTCACCATCTGCCGTGAGTCTTCTTGTCCACTGCTACGAGGCTGCTGCAAAGAAAACAACACGCCGCCTGATAAGTTATGAGTGCCTGGTTTTAGCTCAGTTTGTGGACAACATGTGACGGGGTAAATGGAAACGGACGATCGGACGGACAATCTCTCGCTAGTCGTATGCAAAACTCATTTCAATTCTTGTGTCCCTGGTACGTGTGAAAAAGATGTCGGGGCAAAACGGAACGATCACGAGCAACTCCGTTACCACCTCGAACGGAAAGATGACGACGCTACCGACTAACAAATGAAGTAAACCGTACTTCAGACTACCCAGTCTGACCCTACTGGTAACAAGGCAGAACTATATGCAATACGTACGATACAGTTACGTTCTTCGGCATTCGGAACGATGCGAAGTTGAATTGATCGTACACCAACCAAAAACTAAAACCTTTTTATCTAAGCTCTTAAATTAAGGTGGTAAGCCCGGGAAACACAATTGAATTAAATGACTTTTCCATGAAATGGTCATTCAATCGAGTTACATGAGCTTAGGGCGTTGTATTGATGATTTATTTTTTCTGTTCCGTGATTTAAATGATTATAATTAAGTAAAGCCATATTTGTTACGGTCGCGAAAACCAGACTATTAATTGCATAAACTTAAGAAATTTAAATTTCGCGAAGCTTAGACTAAGTAGGGACTACTCACACTTATTCAGCTTTGTTCAGCTTTTGACCATAGGAAACGGATGCGTACGCATCCGTTTAGCCGTGGAAAGCTGAACAGACGTATAAACTTAGGTCTTTTCAAAAAAACATGCGACTTCCATAATCTAAATACACGTAGTAAAGATGAAATTGTGATTCCAAAATTTAGATTAACTAAAACTAGCAAGTCATTTCTAATAAACAGTATTCGCTTCTATAACAAGTTGCCAAAGTCGGTTACAGAACTTAGCGATGGAAAGTTTAAAACTCACATCAAACGTGTCCTTATCAAAAAAGCATATTATAAGATAAAAGACTACGTTGAAGACAGGGAAGTTTGGCATTAATTCCTTCTGCACATGTGGCTTCCCTAGTACCTCATTAACAGCATAACTTTGTGAGGGTCTATTAACTGCTTCCAAATTACAATGTTAATTTTTATTATTTTTATTTTTTACACTTTCTGACATATTCTCGTCATTTTTGACATTATACATCGCTTCAAATATCAACTATTTATTTGTGATTCTCATGAAAATCATGTCACTTTGTGTAAATAGGTTGATCTTACTAATGTAGATTCTTTTACATATTGTGAATGGGAGAACATTGTAGGCCTTACAGACTAGATTTATAGACGATTTTCTATTCTTTATTTACATTCCTCTAAGTACTTGGTACTTATTGACAGGCCTGCACTGTCCTCCCATACCTATTATCACTGTAATTTGAAAACATTGTAAAACCCAATTATTTTTAAAAGAGTAACCGTAGAGTTTCTTGCCGGCTCTTCTCCATAGGAAGCGACAAATTGGAACCGTGCACCTAGCTTCTGACGTTTCATAAGTGCCCTTGCAGGTTTATGTGAAATAAAATATTTTGATTTGATTTGATTTGAGACTATACAAAATCGTTGTTTTCTATGGACAAAAGCTGAACAGAGCTGAATATGTGTGAGTAGTCCCTAAGAGCCGGCACCAGTCAATGAAGGTCAATCAGAATCAAGCTACTACTACGCAGAGGGTTAATGTGATGGTGTCAAATTGTTTTTAAATCATTTTAAAATAAACAGTTTTAGCTAGATGAAAATTGATTTACTACTAGTACTACTGTAGCAGATAGATAATAGTTCCCTTAGTTTCGCAAAATAGGGGGGGGGGGGGGGTGGCCTTGTCCCTGAAACTAAGGAGATAAAAATGTTGAAATTTTGTTTATAGAAAATAGCTCTATTACTTACAGATTACAAAAAAGCCTATTTGAAATGCAGTGTTAACATAACATGGTAGGTAAACCCACGGTAGATAGTTATAATAAATCTCTCATTATGTGCGTGCAAACTTACATTTGCAGTTGGAATGTATGGGAGATTATATTTTTCAACTACCTACTATGTTTTGATCGGGTTTACTGCTTGATTTCGAATGTCATATGCCCGATGGCTAATTTCCCGAAGTCATCAGATCGAACGTCCTAATACTTAAGATTGTTCTTGGGATGAATTCAACTACGATCGCCTTCATTGGCCAGTTTTTAATTCGAATTTCAGATAATTTTTTCGTCACTAAATTTTTTTGTTGTAATTCCGCGTCGATTTTAGAATCTCGTCCATTTTTTTTTTCCAGAATACATTCTGAACTTCTGAAATGTTCATTACTGCGGAGCGTGGGGTGGCGTGGGGTCCTAGATTAGCAGTGTTATTTGGTTTTCCATCAAGAATTTCTCAGTACTTAGCAGCTCGAAGTCTGGATTTGTGCCTGGTTGATGGCAATAGGCCCCAGATGTGTGATGCTTAAACATCTGGCAAAAAGTGGGTGTGTCTAATATAGGATTACAGACTTGTTGTTATGTTTATTCTAAAAATCCAATTTGATAGTCGGTCGAGAAAGGATGTTTGGAGTTTATTAATGTTAGTTGTTCGAGATTTTGATGCATCGAAGCAAGTATACGTTTTCGTATCACCTCATATCATAACATACCGATTTCAACAACGTTATCGGGCAAGTATATACTTACCTAATATTCTAACTCACGTCTGAGGGCTTCAAGTTTTTGGAAACAAGTTGATTTTAAATAAGAAGCAGCTTCGAAGTTATGTGTTCCTGGTACTTGACAAAGTTGGGACGGGGTTAGTTGAACCAAGCGTCTTCCTTCATTACAAAACAATAACGGTAGATGTCGTTACGAGTTACCTGATAGAAGTAAGGAAACTTACGTAAATCCGTTCCGAGCTAACTGAGAAGTAACGATTAAATTTAAAGTCTTGAGCTTTATTTTATTGTATTTGTAAATAGTATTTACAAATACACGATGGCAAGACGAATATGAAACCAAACATTCGATGAGTACACCGTTCCATAAACATTCTGCTACTGGCCATTAGATGTCGCTAAAATCAAATACCTTTCAAGATATGCTTGAGAAAGTAGCTACGAGCAGCAGGAGAATCGCAGCCAATCGACATTTTGTATTCATCTCTCATGTAAAAAAAAATGCATTACATTCTGTCTGGGGCAGATCCGAGCATAGTCGTTCACGCATTTATAAGTGTGTACACCTGTAAAACATAAATCGCTTTTTAACAGACCAGCGCCTCAGTGTAAAAAATAAGTTCTTTATATTTACACCATTGCTGAACCCTTCGGGAAAAATAGGCGTGATGTTATGTTAACCGAAATTTATTCTGAATGTGACGTCGTTTTCATTATTTGGATTAACATTTGACGATTTTGGACTTACATTCGCCAACGTCCATACTACGTTGAATACACCGGTTCTCGTCCGACCACCGAAGTTAAGCAACATCGGGCGAGGTCAGTACTTGGATGGGTGGGAACACCGCGTGACGTTTGGGTTTTTGCTTCTACCATTGAAAAATATTCGTGTGGCGCCGGAAGTAAAAGAATAGCACCAGCGGTCTCTATGCATTTAACCAACATACTGCGATCGCCAACCCGCCTACCAAGCGTGGCGATTATGGCAAAATCCCCCTTTTGGGGGAGGCTTATGTCCAGCAGTGGACGTTTTTCGGCTGATATGATGATTGAAAAAATTTGCAGCGAGTACTGCACCTATTGAGAACAACAACAGTTGATTTTGAATAGATACATTTTTGTTTTTGAGTCTTATTTCCCCCAAATATTTTCTGTAAGGACTAGGTACATGAACATTTTGCGCTTTCATTAATCTGTCAAATAAAATCGTTAATGATCGATGTATTATTGTCACTAATATGAATAAAACACACTCAAAATTGATATTTCTTTTATTCATTGTCAAAATTCTGTAGATTCAAGCAGGTGACCAATTACACCACTGTATTAAAGCTATAGATAACCTCATTTTGTAGTTTCCTAGAAAAAAAAAGAAGAAAAATCCGTACTATCTGCTTTTTCAATATAGGATCAGCGGTTACAGTATCAGCCGTGGTTGACTTTTGTAACTCGATTTGACCCTGTGCAAGTGGACAAATCGAGTTACAAAAATTCTTTCAATTCCATAATCTGGTTCTGAAAGCCTATTGAATCCAGTCTTGTCAAACTATGTGAAGTGCCTTCAAAGGATGATATTCTTTCGCTCGACTAATGGCATTCGTTGATCTTAATCATGAATGAGGTTTGACAGTGTGTTAAACCTTTCAAAAACCAGCTGGTTGTAGAATAATCGAATTCAACATTAGTGATGTAACTATTATTTTTGTACCAATATAATTTAAAGTGTGCGTGGAGTTATTTTGCCAGTTCTTCTCCATAGATACCATTATGCTTTGGAATGGGCAACTAGCTTCATATTTCTGACTGAAAAACTCCTTGCCAATTCAAAAGTTGAATAAATGCTTAGTTTGAGTTCGACTTCATAAAAATGTTATCGTCGACATGATTAGAACAGGCAAACGAATCTTGCGCTTAGTCACAAGAAAAAAAGAACAGTAAGCTGAACAATCAGTCGTAACGCGTTATTTTAGATTCTGGCCTATTCTATAGCCGTTTTTAAATAATCAAGCGATATAAATAAGTCTTCTTTTTTACATAATATTTACACATTCTACACTTCGTTAAGACTATCTGAGGCACAAAACACTAGTATATCATATTGCCATAATATAATTTTATTATGGAGTTACCAAAACAGCTACATCCTTTTTCCAATGGGGGTAGGCAGAAACTACAGACCGCCACCTGCTACGATCCTTTTGCTCTGTTTATAAATAAATGTTGAATAAACCATACAATATTGTACATACAAGACTATTGAATACCACTACAATTATGTAAAATTACAGATTTTCGTTCCTACTGTATTTCTTTATCAAACAGATATGATTAAAAAAATACACTGCAGCTGTTTTGGTAATGTAACCGCCAATCTCAACAATGCCAAAACCAACAGAATTAATTTCTCACCGACTATTTACAAATTAAATAATTACACTTAGAATTCATGTGATAAATTAAAGTAACTTATTGTTAAAACCACATCGATGAAAAAATATGCTATTTACAATTCGACTGTGACGCCTAATGTTATACACTAGACTTCATTGATATATCGCTATGAACGCATTTGGGAATATGATGTAAGAACCAAATTAAAAAATAAAAATAAACAGAAAAACTTTTGGTTCAGCAGAGGTGGATCACTTTTCACCCTTATGCTTTAAGCGATAAGGTTGAAAATTGGTCGACTGCAAGGGTCCACGATGGTACTTGGCTTCTCAACATACTTTCCAGGGATATAAAAGGCCGATTCATCTCAGGTTCCAGAGAAATGTCTATAATAATTGACCTTTTATTGTACTCATTTTGGCGTATACTACATATTGCCTGCAATCAGTAACTTATTAAGTCCTTGGTACATCCAGAAAATAAATTGAACACAGTACAGGGTCAAATTCAATTACCTAGCATAACTCAGCACATGTGATGGGATCGATATCTCAGATAAAACAAAAAACAAATCAATTCGACGATGTTTTTGGGGGTCATCGACCGCAGTTACTGAAGTCACTTGAAATATCAGTTTTCTTATGTGTATCGGTTATCTAAACACGATAAAAAAAAACAAATTATATTTTCTCCACTCATACATCAAATAATAACACTAAAAGCGGTCTTTGACCCCTCCAAAATAAAACAAAATCTTTTGGTTTTAATTTCATCACCACGTCTGTAGTTTCACTACCTAATGTAAATGGACCCTGCTTGTAACGTAAGTGACTGAATCCTCTAAATGAATTGCATTAATACATGTTTGCTATGTGGATATTTATAATTAATTACAATTGAAGATCTTGATTTTTTTTACTACCAGATTGAAGTGCGTCATTCGAGTCGGGTATCAACCAAAGTGGAGTGCGGTCTTTGAACGACCGAAAATACATTTAATTGATAAAGCGTCGCTAAAAACAATGGCCTAATTAATTTATTTCGTTTTCTGTTGACAGCACATCTAAATATTATAGCCTCAAAGTGTAAATGGTGTCGTCAGACATTTATTTGTGTTAGAGAGCTCAGAACCCACTTTGGTCTATTATTTATTTGAAGATGATCATTATTATAGAATTTTGGCATGCATCCTAAAATTAAATCTACGGAGGCAGTATTAAATATTTGATAAAAAAGAATGTGGTCCAAATTGTCATTATTAAACCTTTGGTTTTGTAAGAAAGCGATGAACAGTGCGTTTTAACCCTTTAAGTTCATTTCATTAAATTGAATGATTATTTCATGCAAAAAATTCAATGGGATGAAATGAACTTACGAGGGTTGTAATGATTTTATCTCTACATAGTATAGAACAAAGTGGCTTTTCGTGTCTGTACGCTTAGATCTTTAAAACTACGCAATGGATTGTAATGCGGTTTTCATCAATAGACGAGTGTTTCAAGAGTAAGGGGTATTGTATGTACAATACACCGAAATCCACGCGAGCGAAGCCGCAGAAAAAAGCGAGTTGATTATAATTCTGTAAACCAATATTTGTTACTGTCGCGCGCACAATATTTAAATGAGTTGGCAAGCTATAAGGACTCACGAGTACATAAGTTCCACAATGTTACCTAAGAAAATATAAGAAATTAAAATTCAGTTGTTTATAAAAATAAATGCGATTGTATGAAACAGATGCATAATATTTTAGTACTATCTGCAGGGGGCAAAAGTATTGATCATCATCTGCCTAGCCCTTTCCCAACTTTTTTGGGGTCGGCTTCCAGTCTCACCGGATGCACCTGAGTACCAGTATTTTACATGGAGCGACTGCCTATCTGACGTTCACAAACCAGTTACTGGGTAATGCGATACCCCTTGGTAAGACTGG
Source organism: Polymixis lichenea (assembly GCA_949091785.1). Taxonomy (NCBI): domain Eukaryota; kingdom Metazoa; phylum Arthropoda; class Insecta; order Lepidoptera; family Noctuidae; genus Polymixis; species Polymixis lichenea. The sequence continues at coordinate 9,133,411 of OX420941.1, forward strand.
TCGTCAGACTTTCGGTCTTGTGACGACCCGTAACGACTGTCAAAGATCTACGAATGACCGCCGGGACCAACGGCTTATCGTGCGTTCCGAGGCACAGAGGGGTCTCTTGATTATGTAAAGATGGGGCAAAAGTACACATGAATATTAAATCCATGTTTACTTTCAACTCCTGCAGATTGTATATCGCCGGCGAAGTGCCAAAAAACTAACTGCCGAATTTAAAAATTCACACAAAGTGAAAAAAAAAACTTTAATTATTTGACTAATAACTTTTAATACTGTAAAAGTCAACACGTGTCCCATTTAGTTTAGTTTGGTGTTTAAAAATTTTGATTAATACTATTTAGCACTTGCAATTGAAAATATAACTAATACATTTTATTAGAACATGCGAATTTGACTTTTACACTCGAAAAAATAAAAGTAAATTTTAGTAAAAATGTCTGAAAGGAGGTATTGACACTTCGTCGTCGAAATGTATCATATCTATATGAAGCGTAACTACTCTAAATACTGTTATAGTTATGTATAAAAGCTACTGATTTTAAAAACACTTATTGTCTAGTAATTTGATACTGATGAGTAGTAATAAACTGTTACGGAAAGTTAAAATGGAGGACAATGTACACAAGAATATTGACTTAAAGTATGGAAGGAAGAACGAAATTTGTGATATAATAAGCTGTATTACAATTCGATTGTAATCAATTTATTTGTCATATACAACGTGTAACGGAATTAATACACAATTCGAAAGTAACTTGTTCAGAATCCTTTACCGTTTCGATTCCTGTCACTTTTAATATCGGTAATTTAGTCTTCCCAAAATAATTAAAACTACGTAAGTTACAGCCACACTTCAGCTGTACAGTCAAAACGAACCAAAATGGACGAAGAATCTACTACGCTAGACCCTTAAACGCGTGCGACTGTGCGCGTGCGTAAATTTGTTGTGACCACAATTTTCTCTCACAATCAGTAAAAGTTATTGAATAAAATAAACAATTATTTTATATATAAAAGTAAAAAATCTGTGTATGTATTATGATTAAAACATAATATTTAAATTGGTGTGTGCGTTAATTCTGGGACATGTTGTATAATAGTAGTAAATAATTTCATTCGCGAAACCCGAGTTGCTTCCATACTAAAAATAGTTCATAAACTTTCTACTCAACTATGTCATAAAACAGATACGGGTATGACAATTTGGACTAGATTTAATTAAAACCAGCTAAATTTGAACCTACATCCCTATATTTTATACAAGGACTACAGCACTCTCAGTACTGATTCCACGGCACATTATCTATAGAATGTTTCTTTAGTTTGTGTTTCTTTAAATATTTCGAGTCTATGAAAGCTTCTCCGCAAATTGAGCACACATAAGGGCGCTCCCCTGTATGTGTTCTGAGATGAACAACCAAATTCCCTTTGAGAGCAAAGAACTTCAAACAAACTGAGCATCCAAACTTCTTTTCCCGTGTATGAGTGAGCTGATGAGTTCGTAAATGTGTTTTCGTTTTAAATCGTAAAGAACAAAGTTGGCACGGGTAAGGCCTCTCATTTGTATGTACTCGCTCATGCATCAAAAGCATAGCCTGGCTCGAACACCCTTTCCCACAAATACTACATTCAAACCTTTTTACATTCTTCACTTTCATGTTCTTGTGAGTCAGTATGTGAGTTTGCATGTCTTTCTTAGAAGGTAACACTTCACCACACTCCGAGCATAACAATTCTGTTGGATCAACAATGTGTGTGCTCTCAATATGTTGCTCCAATGCGGACTCCACTGAAAACATCTTCTTGCATAGCGAGCAAGCATAACCAAGCAGTTTCCCATGATTTGTAGTTATTTCTTGCTTGACAGTCTTCATTAATTCTTCTTTAACCTTAGTCACTTTCGATTTTGAGCAGTCATCGGATTCTTTGTGATTCGTCAATGCAGCCTTATTCTCAAATGATTGGTCACATTGGTTGCATGCAAATGGGTTCATATGGGTCAACCTATGCGTTTGCATCGTGATTTTCTGGTGGAATCTCTTGAAACAGATGTCACATTCAAACTCTCTGATGCCGCTGTGAATCATCATGTGTCGTTTCAAGTTGTTTGGATTGGCAAATGTCTTGAAACAAATATTGCAGCGAGGTTTGATGTTGTTGTGACCATATTTGATGTGCTGCGTCAAGGCATTTCGTCTGATAAGCTGGTTGCAGAACGGACAAGTGATTAGGAGTCCTGAACTACTATGAAGTAACATGTGTCCAGTAAGAATTTCTGCAGACTCAAAACCTTTACCGCACAAGTTACACAAATGTTCCCCAGCAGGATTGTGTTTGTACTGATGCTTCTCATAATCGGCTAAGTCTTCAAACTGCTCTCCGCAATCACATAAGAATGTTCCATCTTCTTGTTGGAGTACCGTAGCTATTTGGCTATCATCTGCGTATTCTATAACCAATTCTGAACCGTCATATTTCAGGATTTGGAACTGGGAGGACTCATCGCCTTCACAGAATATCACTTCCTGGGACAATGCGTCTCCGTCTTCATCTTCGTTTGTGACTAGTTGAGAATCGGTCAAGTATTGGATCCTGTCGTTACTTTTCAACAGGATATTGCCATCAGAATCGGTTGTAGTCAATATTTTGATGAAGTTTTTAGAATTAGGCAGCTCATTGATAATATCAGAAGTAACTGTTTCAATGTTATCATCGTCTTGTGACTCTTCCATTTCAGCATAATTTTGTTCATTAGACATACTATCCTGGGTTTCATCTATGTTCATGGCATCCTCTAAATCGTCATTTTCCTGGCTCTCTTCCTCATTTTCTAGGATAGTGGCTGGTACATTAGCTGAGACTTTCGTGTTAGACATGAGGAACGATTCAATTGAGTCTTCAAACTGACTCTGAGAGCGTTGAGTTGGTTCCTGTGTGTAAGTAGTTGTAGTCTCTGCATTTGCCAACATATCATCAAATTCTTCTTGTTTAATGTTTTTCACTTCCGTTTTTTCTTCCTTATCCTTATCTTTGGGGTCATCAATAACCAAAACGTAGTAGTAATCATCGTCGCTATCAGTTGGCTCTTGTTTTATTATAGCCTCAAGTTGCTTCATGGGATCGTTCCCAATATCGTCGTCATCACCACTAGCGTCATATTTAGAAAGATGATCACTTTTAGATATATCTAATACGGTTTTAAGCTGTAGACGTAGTTCATTATCCATTTTGACGCACTGTTTACGGAACTGGTACGCGGAGTTCATGATAGCATAACAATCTGCGCACAGCTTCTGGGGTAGACCATCGTCTTCCTTGACCTGGAATTGAATAGACTCATTACTTTAAGATGAGCACATGGAACTGCTAAATCAGAGATGGTTGATGATCATTTTTCACAAAAACGTTTTAAGATTGGTAGCATAGATTTAATTATTTGGGGGTCATGAATTTAGTCTTTGCCTGAGACCCGACCTACTCAGCAGGGATGTTATGGAGCTCCATAAACATAACTGGATTTTTCTCAAATCAAATCAAAATATTTTATTTCACATAAACCTGCAAGGGCACTTATGAAACGTCAGAAGCTAGGTGCACGGTTCCAATTTGTCGCTTTCTATGGAGAAGAGCCGGCAAGAAATTCCACGGTTACTCTTAAAAATAATTGGGTTTTAGTGTATTCAAATTACAGTGATATTAGATAAGGGAGGACAGAGCAGGCGTAACCGTAACCGATATAGAAGTTACGAATAATAGTCGTCTTATCAGTTGGCTATTTATTGACCTAAAATAGTGGGGCTGATTCAAAGAAACTCCATAGCCGAATAATTAAAAACAATGTTAATTTTAAGTTACATACCTTTATAACAGGAAGCAAAATGCATAGTATGGAAAGTTGTTAAACAATAATACGGGTTTTCTAGGAAATGTTGTTCGAATTGGCAGATAGAATCACCCCACTACAGTCATAAAGAGTAAAATACCCATTGTAAATAGGGTATTTTACTCTTTAAAACAATAAATCTAAAAAAATATTATTGAGACAGGTTAGGCAAAATGCAGTAGGAAAATGTTAATTTTAGTTCATGAAACAACAAAATAAATTATGAAATACAATTTAAAGATTTCAGTTTTTGAACACCATGAATCAGTAGCCGCCATATTGTTATGTCATGTCCACTGAGCAACTTTGTACTTTTATTATTTTCGTAACCAAAGTAATTTTTAATTAAATAATATTTTGCATTCAGGAACAGCAAACCAACGATAAGTAAAAAAATTACTCATTTTTTAAATTATAAACAATGTTATTATTGTCTTATAAAATATCAGCGCATTTGTTTATTTATCAAACTGACGACATACCCACAGAGCAATATGCTCCACTGCGTCGACCGTTTTCGTAAAATTACGCGCGAATTTAGAAAATGTAAAATTTTAATGCATTTTTAAGGCAATACTATAATACATTAAATTAAAATGTCGTGCTTTTTTAGTGGTATATTAGCACTCTAAAATCTAATTAAGACACTTTTCAAAAATTAGTGTAATACCCTATTGCAGTTGACTAAATCATCAGCCTGTTTAATTTGCATGGGTAAAATAATATGTATGTAATGGTCAAGAATATTACATACTTCATAAATCCTGTTATGTCCATATTAGTAGAGTGACATAGAAAATAATACCTAATTTGTATGGAAAGGTTTACTGCATGCACGTTGTCCTTTCATTTTAGTGGATGTTTCTGATTAATTATTTTAGTACTTTATGCCTTAATCAAAGGGTCTCTAACTCAAACTCAATTCCCCAAATTACAGTTTAAATTCAAAATCATTTATATGCAAATATGGAGGGGGGGGGGGAACAATATGCAATTTTTTACATTCAAGTAATAATTGTATATGTCTTGGCGTCACCATATTTTTACCCTTCAGCATGCAAACTACATTCAAAGAAAACACAATAATTTGAAAACAAAATTAACAATGAGATCAATAACACTTGTTTAAAAAGAAATCTTTAGGACAGAGTGATAAAAAAATCAATTTTTGCCGCAGGCTGTGTTAAACTAAAATTCTTTATGAACAAAACCACAGCCACTCATCAAAGGTACCATCATAAATTATGGAATGTGTGATTTGTGCACATGTAACATTAATGAATTACTAAGTGTGGCGCTCTTAAACAGCGCCGATACCTTGCCTGCAGTTTGTAATACTGCTAAAAAAGGGCTTTCCACAAAAAATTAAAAATTATACATAATTTAGAACTATCTTGTGACAAAGAGTCAATTCAAATTAATTTCTAAATTGAAAAACTCAAGTAAAGGTATTGTGGAAGAAGTTAGGTGCTATTGGATAACAAAGTTTGGAAGCATCTGAGCAATAATTATTAATCTTATTGGAACATGCCCGCCCTCTCCCTGTCTCTCCGCCCTTTTCACCGTAACAGGTGCCAGTAAACCACAACAATTTACTTACTTTACATGAGCTCTCTGATGACTATACTTGGAATATGCAAGCATCTAATCCATAACACATGGAGCAATAGAATATTTTAGAAAAAACAATTTTACATGATTTTTCTGTACAAATTATGTACAATTATTTAGATGTATCTAAAGGAAAAACCTCCCACAAGGTGATCAGATGACCTTGTGAAGGCCACGGAATCCGCTGGATGTGGGAAGCACAAGACAGGTCGAAATGGAGGAGCTTGGGGCAGGCCTATGTCTAGCAGTGGACATCGTTCGGCTGATTACGATGAAAGATAAACACCCAGGGCAGAGGTGTACCGATAGTACACCTGCATTTCCCCAGTTATGTTTAACTCCCATGTAATAGGGGGCGAGCCTTTTGCCATCAACCGGGCACCAATCCAGACTCCAGGTGACTACTGAGAAATTCCAGGTACAAAAACCCAATAATGCTTAGCCTGACCTGCGAATGTCACCCAGCACCTTGTGGTCAGAAGAACTGCCACGAGACCAACGAGTCAGTTAACATGCAGCTCGGCTGTACTGCTCATCATAAGTACGTAATTAAATTTGAAATGATGTCTACTGTTCTGTTAGTCGTTTTTTCATAATTTTCTCCCTTAGGAGAAAAACACGAGTTAAATGATTTTCAAAGTAAATTTTGTTTGCAATATTGTTATCTTTGTTTCAAGGATTTATCATTTAGCATAGATATAGCGGTCATTACATTTTAACAAAATAATATTAGTTTACTAAATTGTAATTTTGCATACATATTTGATGATTATTGAATGATTTGGAAAAACATAGATTTCTGTATCAATTTATTTACAACACCTATAAAATATAGGTATGAGTCTCTATACATTGATACTTTGTATTTAGAGCACTAATTACATCCTGCTTATTATAACTAGCTACGTTCGCTATTGGCGACGCATTTGCCGCCTTTATTGCATTGCCTAGCGTTACTTTACAAGAAAATTATTATTCAGAGTTCGTCAAAGCAAAATCGACCTACTTTGGTCTGTTATGCAACCCAATAACGTCCAAAATCGCTTGCCATTAATGCTTTTTCGCGGCGAATCGAAACGTAAAGTGAGGTTATGTTCCATGTCAATAATTACCAAACTGACATACATGACATTATTACCGATAATAACTAAGAATATACATCATATATCCCGAACCAAACTATCTACTAATAAGGGAAATTGTATGTACCTCAATTGTAGTTATTTCAAGAAACTTCTCAGTTACATTTTGTTCCGAGTCTAGGAGTGACACTTCGGAATTGGCAGACAAACAACAGCGGCAGAGATCGGTCCACGTATCCATTTCAATAGACGCGCATTATTATCCAACCAGTAACACCTGGAAAAATTAATATAAACACTATAAAAATGCATTGTTTTGACAGTTAGTTATCAGAGACCACAATACAATAATAAGGTATCCAAAGAGTAAAAATTATCTACGGACCATGCCCATAAAGACGATCTACTATTCGAAATTATAGACAAGAGACGAGCGTACAAAATGGAGGCAACTGCGCAACGGACGCGACGTCACAATAGAGATAATGATTTTAACTGCCATGATGGCACCACTGACATATTAGAACTATGTGTTCCGGTCAACACTATTTTGTTTTAATACGTTCTTTAGCAAAAACATGCTGTAATTATACTAATTTCAATTACATGTAAGATTAAAAACATATTTGATTTAATTTACTGCTCAAAATAACTCTGGGCTTTAAATGTACTTTTAAGTTGAATGTTTATTTCCTGAAAATTGGTTATGGTTTACAAGCATGTTCAATGACTAGTTGCGAAATAAAAAATATTTCAATCCAATAAATGCCAGACATTTTATTCGTTATTTTACTGCAAATTTCTATTGTTCTGTAAATAATTTGCTTAAAATTTTATTTTAAGACTGTGGAGCATAGACAATAATTATTAAAAAATAATCTCTACTGACAGAAGAGTGACATCAAGCTCTAGACCCTATATTGTTTAACCCACAGATTATTAAGAAGGAACAGAATTTCTATGTAACTTCATTTTAGAGTTTTTGGCGGGATCGCGTTGGAACATGTCGCACGACTTTTTATTTTCATGAAATTTAGTGAAATAGCGAATAAAATTGTATAATTTTGGTAGTGAATTATGCAATTTAATGAAGTGTGAGTGCACAAATGTAGTGAAGGTGAAAATAAGTGACTAACGTGGACTTTTCGTGTTCCCCCCAAAAACTCCTAATAGGTTGTTGTAAAGTTAATACCGCTTTACAATAACTTTAACTTTGACTTGACTGACTAAAGACTACTATGGCTGTTTTGTAACTTCGTGCCCGATATCGGGCCATTTATGTGATCGAAAAGAAAAATTAGGTACTTGACACTGGCTCAATGCACAAACCGTGCGAAGAACCCAAAAAAAAGAAACTTCATTTTAGAGATTGATTATCAGACAAAATATTGATTTATGAACACTACAAGCATTTTTGTTGCTAAGTTATGTTTGTTTTTTTTTTCACTTCCACCAGGCACAGACAGTGCAATGGCCTCCAATGGGTAAGTATGGACAGTCGAGTAACCTTGTTTGGTTAGGTAGGTACTGGGGTTCATGTTTTTGAGTGTGAGTAATACTAATAACTTTTTGTTGGGTATACCTATGCCACTCTATGCTCAAATTGTAAAACAAACCTTTAATCTATAATCTGAGGGTTTATGTACTCTTTGGTTTATGTCATGGAATCAAAATATTTTTGTTAGACGTAATTATGATTTGACTTCCGAAATTAATTGTATTTTGATCTCGGTCTAGCAAACAATAAACATATTTTCTTACTTAGTCTTTCAGAGGCCGAATAACACGTGGCCATCAAAGATCGCGGATAAGACCGATAAAATTGAGCGGGCGTGTTTTTTTTTGCGATGACATCTTGAAGGTCAACCTAGGTGATTGTCGGCTGCTTAACCGGACTTATCTGTGGCTGCCTAAATAAATGAAGGCCAGCTAAGGCTTAAAAACTTAAAACTAAGCGACGACACTCTAAGGGCACCTCCCGTGGGGTCCGTACCTCGGCATAGGGCGTCGCTGGAAGTAGTTAGCAAGCGACGGGCTGGGTCGGAATGATTTTGAGCGGGCGTAGCGGAACGGTATGTATGTAGTGGATAAATCAAGATGGCGTCGTCGTTAGTTCCGATTTTAGCCACGCGCCAAAAGAACCTTGTGGCGTTTTACCTACATATATAATTTCGGGTTTATGGCATATGTAAATAAAGTGTTTAAATCTGAAATGCAATGGGGTTCATAAAAAAAAGTCTTTGATTTACGAGTAGTTATTATTTATTTTTATTTATTGACACAAGCCTATTTACCTATATGTTACTAGCCAAACCCGATTTCAAGCAAAACTAGTTTGTCCTAGGCCTAGGGGGCTACGCGATGCGACGCGGCAGGTGGGGAAGCTAGTTTTTTCATAAACACTAACTTGTCATCATCGTGTTCAAAATCCTTTGCAAAATATTTTACCTCGATATCGTTCTATCTACTTTTGAGTGGTCAGTCAGTTTCGCAGGTCGACGGGATAACGCGTATACACTGGATGGATGGATGGATGGATGGATGTTGTGGAGTTAATGGTATTAACACCCTACTTAAATTAAAATTAGGTAAAATAATATTATGTGCTTTGCCATATTTAAAAAAATTGAATTATGAAGAAAATGATTACATTTTTAGCTTAAATAATTTAATGCATATTTTGTCATGTTGTCATAGTGACCGTTTATTGTATTTTGATAGGTACTAACAATTTTGTTAGAGATTTTGTAATAGTTCGGGCACATATGTTTCTTCCCAAGAAAAGTCAACATGTATTAAGTATACTTTGTTAGCTTACAATATACACGCAGTTATTGATGATTTAACTGAGACTAGGTTAAGTGACGAAACAGTATTATCTAGTACTTCTAATAATACTGTAATTAATTCTTTAAACTCTTAGACACGACAAAAGAGAAGCGTAATAAGAATATTTTACTGTATCACCAAAATATAAATCGCTTCCCTGGCAAAATCCTAGACGTGGAAATGTTAATAGATAAATATCATATGGATATCCTGTTTTTGTGAAACCTGGTTAAAACCAGATAGGATGATGTGTGTGATGATTGTGGTTTAATGTAAATAATTTTTCAGTTGCCAGTGCGTACAACAGGTCTTCGATAGGCGGTGGTACTTTGATATTATGCAATAGTTGTTTTAGATATAAGGAGAGAAAGGATATCACTGCTTGCTCTGTTGATCGCTTATGTGAGGTAGCATGTGCGGAGATTGAGGGCCATACTTTCTTGTCTGTTTATAGACCACCAGCCTCGAACTTGTCATCATTTTTGATTATTATGGAAGAAATATTAGGTAAACTTTTTAAAATTAATAAATTAGTTTTTATGTGTGGTGACCTAAATATTGATCTATTAGTTAATTCACCAGAAAAATGTAAGCTTATCTCGTTGTTTAAATCATTCAATTTAAAATGTATATTTAATGAAGCGACTAGAATAACAGCAACCACCGCTTCATGCATAGACAATATATTTACTAATTGTAAAATAAAGGACTCTTCCTTAATTAGTGGCGTCAGGTCAGACCATACTGGTCAGCTTGTATCGTTTCACGTAGATAAAAAGTTACACCTAGATAAAACCATTGAATTGAGACCTCTGACTAAAAATAAATTGGAAACATTTAAAAATAATGTTCTTAGCAGTCTCTCAACAGCAAGTTTTGATTCACAAGACCCCAATATAAACTATAGCACATTTTTTTCTACAGTATGCCAAGAATTCAATAAAGCATGTCCTGTAAAAAAAGTTACAATCACTCCTAAACCAAAATTTAGCGAATGGGCCACAGCTGGCATTAGAAAAAGCAGAGATGTCTTATATAATTTGTACCACGAAAAATCACTGACTTCTGATCAGGCCCTTCATAATTATGTAAGAAACTATTCTAAGATATTCAAAAGAGTCTGCGCTCAAGCTAAATCTAAATTAATAAGTAACAAAATTAATATTTCTAAAAATAAAATAAAAGCTGTGTGGCAGGTAATTAACAAAGAAACTGGAAACACACAACAGCGAGATCAGAATGAGTTAGCTCTAAAAATTGATAATGAAACCATTTCAGATAAGTTAAAAGTTGCTGAGACTCTAGAAAATTTCTTTACCAACATCCCAATAGAGGTTACGAAATCTCTCCCGTCATCATCTGTATTAGCTGAATCTCTTCTTAAAGAAAACTTCAGTAAGGACATTCCAAATTTTGAATTCAAACCCGTTTCTATTGCCACAGTTAAAACAGCATTTATAAGTCTTAACATAAAAAACACTGAAGACTTATGGGGCATTTCCGTTAAGGTTCTTGAAGATATCATTGACACAATTGCCCCTGTCCTAACAGGCATATTTAATCAATGTTTAGACATTGGTACGTTTCCTGACTTAATGAAACATAGTAAAGTAGTACCAATTTTCAAATCGGGTAGTAGGAGTGATCCCTCTAATTATAGACCTATATCTGTTCTTCCAGCATTGAGCAAAATTTATGAAAAAATCATGCTAGACCAGATGTTGTCACATTTTAACTCAAATGGGATTTTACATAGTCGACAGTTTGGTTTCACGAAAGGTAGGTCGACGACTGACGCGGGAGTAAAACTCGTCAGTCACATTTTGGAATCCTGGGAGAAGTCCCAGGATGCAATTGGCATTTTCTGTGACCTCTCAAAAGCGTTTGACTGCGTTGACCACAACACACTCATCTGTAAATTACACCACTACGGAATTCGTGGACGAGCTGCTGATCTTGTACTTTCCTATTTATCAAACAGGCAGCAATAAGTAAATGTTAACGGGGCAACGTCCTCGGGGTTTCTAGTTAAGATGGGCGTGCCTCAAGGTTCAATTCTTGGCCCTTTTTTATTTCTAGTTTATATTAATGACCTTCCTTACCTGATGGCTAACTTCTCGGATATAATTTTATTCGCTGATGACACTTCTCTTATTTTTAGAATAGATAGAAAAGATACGGATGTCTTACATGTCAACGATAGTCTAGCTGTTCTCTCGAACTGGTTTGCGGCTAATAATCTTTTACTCAATGCGAACAAAACTAAATGTCTTAAGTTCTCATTACCAAATGTACCCCAAGTAGGGCTAAATTTAAAACTTGATGGCAAGAAACTAGATGCTATTTCGGAAACTGTATTTCTAGGAATTACTTTAGATTCAAAATTGCAATGGGGTGCCCACATTAGAGCTCTTTCAAGTAGATTAAGCTCAGCTGCTTACGCAGTAAGAAAAATAAGGCAGTTGACTGATGTAGCCACAGCTAGGTTAGTATACTTTGCTTATTTTCACAGTATTATGTCTTATGGCGTTCTGCTGTGGGGGTCGGCAGCTGACGTAGATTCAGTTTTCATTCTACAAAAGAGGGCAATCCGCGCAATCTATAAAATGGGGCCTCGCGAGTCTCTTAGAAACAAATTCAACGAAGTTGACATACTAACTCTGCCTTCTCTTTATATCCTAGAAAATATCTTGTATGTTCGCAAAAATTTAGGTCTTTTCAAAAAAAGATGCGACTTCCATAATCTAAATACACGTAGTAAAGATGAAATTGTGATTCCAAAATTTAGATTAACTAAAACTAGTAAGTCATTTCTAATAAACAGTATCCGCTTCTATAACAAGTTGCCAAAATCGGTTACAGAACTTAGCGATGGAAAGTTTAAAACTCATATCAAACGTGTCCTTATCAAAAAAGCATATTATAAGATAAAAGACTACGTTGAAGACAAGGAAGTTTGGCGTTAATTCCTTCTGCACATGTGGCTTCCCTGGTAACTCATTAGCACCATAACTATGTGAGCGTCTATTAACTTCTTCCAAATTACAATGTTAATTTTATTTTTTACACTTTCTGACATATTCTCGTCATTATTTGACATTATACAACACTTGTAATATCGAGTATTTATTCGTGATTCTCATGGAAATCATATCACTTGGTTTAAATAGGTTGATTTTACTTATGTAGATTCTTTTACATATTGTGAATGAGAGAACGTTGTAGGCCTACAGTTTCTATTCTTTATTTTCATTCCTCTAAGTACCTGGTACTTATTGACAGGCCTGCACTGTCCTCCCATACCTAATATCACGGTAATTTGAAAACATTATAAAATCCAATTATTTTTAAAAGAGTAACCGTGGAGTTCTTCGCCGGCTCTTCTCCATAGGAAGCGAGAAATTGGAACCGTGCACCTAGCTTTTGACGTTTCATAAGTGCCCTTGCAGGTTTATGTGAAATAAAATATTTTGATTTGATTTGATTTGATTTGATTTGATGGATGGATGGATGGATGGACGGACGGACGGACGGACGGACGGACGGACCGATGGACGGACGGACGGACGGATTGGACGGATCGGACGGACGGACGGATCGGACGGATCGGACGGATCGGACGGATCGGATGGATCGGACGGATCGGACGGATCGGATGGATCGGACGGATCGGATGGATCGGACGGATCGGACGGATCGGGCGGATAGGACGGATCGGACGGATCGGACGCATCGGACGCATCGGACACATCGGACGGATCGGACGGATCGGACGCATCGGACGCATCGGACGCATCGGACGGATCGGACGGATCAGACGCATCGGACGCATCGAACGCATCGGACGCATCGGACGGATCGGACGAATCGGACGCATCGGACGGATCGGACGGATCGGACGGATTGGACGGATCGGACGGATCGGACGGATCGGACGGATCGGACGCATCGGACGCCGCATCGGACGGATCGGACGGATCGGACGGATCGGACGCATCGGACGCATCGGACGCATCGGACGCATCGGACGCATCGGACGGATCGGACGGATCGGACGGATCGGACGCATCGGACGTATCGGACGGATCGGACGGATCGCACGGATTTGACGCATCGGACGCATCGGACGCATCGGTCGCATCGGACGCATCGGACGCATCGGACGCATCGGACGGACCGGACGCATCGGACGGATCGGACGCATCGGACGGATCGGACGGATCGGACGGATCGGACGCATCGGACGCATCGGACGCATCGGACGCATCGGACGGATCAGACGGATCGGACAGATCGGACGCATCGGACGGATCGGACGGATCGAACATCCAAAACCGAACCAAAAGACCAAAACCCAAACAAAGATCAAAGACCTAAACTTGTACAAATCCCATAAACCAGCCAAACTGCGTGACAGTTTATCGGCAGGATTAGCGCGCGTATTAAACAATTTAATCAAACATTACATTATGTAGTACCAGACATATGACATATTATGTAGTATTGTGTGTACAAGACATTGCATTATGTAGTTCAGTTTTTGGAACGCAATTTTGGAACGAAGTTTTGGAAAAAGGTTTGCGAAAGGGGGCTAGACGGAAAAAATGAAGACCAAAAGTTGTAACGACACTTTTTGCTACATTATTGTAAGCCGTGCGGCGTGCGCGTGTTTCTCTGCAGACAGCGACACAGACAATATATATTATATATAAATAAATATGTGTATGTGTGTGTACTTAGATGTATAATTTTTAAAATGTTGTTACAATTCCTTCACTAATTAATCGAAAGGAACTTCGTTCCATCCGGGTGTCCCTTGACACCTCTCAAGTGTTTTTTATTTTCAATAAATAAGAACAAATAAGACTGATTTGAGAATAAAAAACGTATTTTATTGGTTTTATTAAATGTCGTAATTGAACCGGGATCACGGTATTGACTTCTCCGGTATTTGAAAGCCTTAAGCGGGACCCACTGGGTCGTAAGTTTGACCCATTGATCGTCTGATATGCGGCAGATGTGTCCATCCCAATTCCAAGCTCTTTGAGTAAAATATTTTTTTAAAAGAAATTAATTAAAAGAGGTTGGTCTGTGAACGCAGCCGATTGTCCTCAGAACAAATGGCGCGTAAAGTGCGATCCAGAATTCCCGCCAAATCTTACAAAATGGCGCTTGAATACGCGAACCTCTCTCGATAGAGGCCACAATACGGACGGGGATTGATTGATCAGCTGCCTGTTTGCGAATAGCGATAGAATTGATTGGTTTGGAGTTTCTTGTGCAGTAAATGAAAAGCAAACGCAGGGTCGCAGTGATTGTTTGTAAAATTGAAAATTATCTATATTTCTCTTGTAGATCGTTTGTCTTGGATCTTGGCTCTAACTGGGTTTTGATAACAAAGTCATGGGTAGCCCACTAATTTATTTTGTACGGTTTTTGCAATTTGCGGGGTCCCAATTCTGTATGGTTATAATCATTCCCCGCGGAATCTTACAACGTTCAAACAACGTCAATATCGTGTTTTGTAGAAACCAATGTAAGGGTAAGGAATCGAATGTCATATTCTGTATGTTCCAAGACAATTTGTCGTTATTATTAATACGATAGTAGCAGAATTTGTATATGATCTAAGGAATTGATGTGTTTTCGAAGCAAGGAATCGTTAATTGATCATAGTGAATTCGGGCCCTGGTGTCAGGCTGTATTTTGAACCAAATATGATCCGCGACCGCAACACGTATGTAGTTACAGAACTATAATCATTAAAATCATCAATAAAACCGTCGTAAGTTCATTTAATTCCATTGAATGACTTTTTCATGAAATAATAGGGATGAATTTAATGATAAGGTATAACATTCTGTAAAGCCATATTTGTTTCGGTCGCGAAACATATTTTAACCAATAAACCTACAACTTGGCACTGACCTGCAAATGACAAAAAATATAAGAACATTTGAATTTCCCGGGTTATCCTAGAGCTTCCACTGTAACCAGGCAGAAAACAAAAGAATACCTAAGTTAGTACGGATCGCCAAAAACACGTGACAATTCCTTTTCTTCATTCATAGGTGGGCTCAAATTTACTATGCCCACTTAACAATTCCTTGCTTCGAAACCACGTCAATTCCTTAGATCACACACGAATTCTACTAATATCGTATTAATAATATCGAGAAATTGTCTCGGAACATACAGAATATGGCATTTCAATTCCTTACCGTTACATTGGTTTCTACAAAACACGATATTGACGTAGTTTGATTGTAGTAAGATTCCGCGGGGAATCATTGTAACCATAGAGAATTGGGGCCCTGTGTGACTGTGACACTCTCTTTATTTTCCATAGCTGGATGTATCATTTTATGTCCCTTTAGACCACGTCCGAGCGGGCGTAAAAATATCGCGACGTGATTTTCAAGTCTCGGTGCATTGAGATAAGATAAGATAAGATAAGATAATAATTTATTTGCCCAAACATGAGTACAAGACATACAACACAAATTGTCAGCATGCAAGAGATGTTAATAATAAAATAAAACAGATCGTCACGTTTGCCTTAATGGCATGCAAATATTAGTACAATCATAAAATTTATAATGTCACTCTTAGTCAAACTATTTAAAAATTTCATAATAATAAAAGAACATTAAAAAATACAATGATTAAAAAATAACAAATTGGTGAAACATAATCATAATCTCTCATTTAGAAACTCATTCAAGTTATAGTAAGCTTTATCTGCTAGAAAATTAATAACTTTCTGTTTGAATTGTACATCAGTTAACTGCTTCCAGCTTTTAGGTAGTTTATTATAAATTTTTGGAGCCATGCAAAAGACACTTTTTCGCATAAGTGACGTCCTATATTGATGTAGGCAAACTTGGCTATTGTCACGTCTATTACGAGGAAATCGATCTGCCATGCGAGAAAAGAGTAGAGGGTTGGACCTTAGGAACATTGCATTTTCTAATATATAAAGTGAAGGTAATGTCATGATTTTGTATTTTTTGAAATAAGGTTTGCAACTCTGAGTGGTTTCAAGTTTGAACATCGACCTAATGCAACGCTTCTGAGTTTTAAATATAAATTCACGGTCCGTCGAGTTACCCCAAAATATAACGCCGTATCTCAGAACGGACTCCACCAAGCCGTAGTATGCGGTGAGCAAAGCATCTATACTAACTACTGCTGCCAGTTTATATAGAGCATATGCTGAGGTACTTATTTTCTTACTGATAGTCTCTATATGTGCCTTCCAATTTAATTTATTGTCAATAATAAGTCCTAGAAATTTTATTGTATCAACCTCGTCAATGTTATTATTATTATAGTTTATGTCTGGATTATTAATTAATGTCATGGAGCGCTGACTAAAGTGCATGATTTTAGTCTTATTTAAATTTATTTTTAAATTATTATTATTTAACCATTCTATTATTGCAATTAGTGAGTTATTAATGTCAGTTTTATACGTGTCTCGATTTTTACATGCAATTGTCACTACACTGTCATCGGCAAAAAGGCTCATAGGTTGATTTGTGGACTTAGGCAAGTCATTTATATATAATGTAAACAGGGGAGGCCCCAAAACACTTCCTTGAGGCACACCATACAAAACATCACGTTCCTGCGACCGATATGACTCTTCTCGTTTTGTTGTTATGTTTACCCTACTGACTTCCGTTATTTGCTTTCTGTTTTGAAAGAAAGACTTGAAAGGAAGACTTGTTGAGAAAGACTGGATCCCAGCGCGTCGAAAAAACACACTATTCGATTTTCAACTCTCGGCGCTAAGCAGTGTGTTGACGATTGAAGATCAAATGCGCGAATAATCCCGTCACAATATTTTTACGTCCGTGCTACGTGCATTTGGGCCCGGGTGTTGTAAAATATGTTGACAGTCCCACTGACTTACGAGTAAAGTGAATTTATGGTTTTTGGAACTAACATTTTTTATGGGAATTAGGTAGGTAGTTTTGTTACAAAATCTTACAAAAAAGTAAGTTCAAAAACTAAAACCCCGAAAAATCATGCTCTTAAAAGAAAATATTCTCATCTGAAAGCCGTGGTCGTATGAGGCCCTAAACAATACATTCAAAGAGTAGTAAGCGGTCATTATAAGTTTTAGGGCTAAGAGGAATACGACACAAACGGTGTCACAGTTTTTGAACTTGTTTATTGCCTGATATTAATGGAATTTACACACTTTAACAACCCAATAGCACTGTACAAAATCTTGAAACTTCTAAAGTAGGTAGGTACTTGCGTTTTATACAGCAGTTTGCCATAAATATATACGTACCAGAAAAAGGTAACGCATTCAATATGGATTCCGTTCTTTTCGCGTCTAAAACGTTCGTTGCAATCAGTACGAAGGTTTTATTTACGACATAAAAAGGGATACATAACATTAATACAGAAAACGGCTGAATAAACCCTCTGCGCCGATGCTTGGATGATGGATGGACTTTGAAGGGACTATTCAATCAAAGGCTGGGAAAGTGCCCTCTCATGCTTAAATCTTACCCCTACTACTTGAATTGTGAAGCCCAAGAATCACCTTCAAAGCAAGAAAAAAATGAAAAATGTTTAGGTAGAGAAACCTAAAGATAATTTTCCGAACTATTGATAACCATAATCGTTTATTTACTTAGAAAGTACGTACATAAAATAACGGCGGTTGCTGTCTGTATTACTTACTACCATTAAAAGACACTAGTTTTGTTTAGACTTCCCTATTAACTTGTTCCTACGCTGAGCTACGAAGCTAATGGGCCGTCCGATTAACAAAAGATAAGTAAATTCAAATTATGGCGCTGACAGTAAGATATTAAGTTATGAGACATGCAAACATTGAAAATAAAAATATGAAACATACCAATCAAAAATTGCCAATTATACCTTGACCCAACATGACATAGATTGTCGACTTTTTTCTCGCAGTAGGTTTGTCGTCTGGTTTTCGTCAAATAGAATTTTGATTACTGTCACGTGTTTAGTGACACTGACAAGATTAGGACAAATCGATTACGTAACAATCATCCAATTCGATCCACGCGTTTGGTCGCCAGAGCGCCACATAGGAATAAACTTACATACATACGTGGGACACTCAGAAAGTTTTGCGAAAATAAAATAAAAAATGTTCTATAGGTACTTTTCATCAAATTTTTTCAAAGTACTCTCCACTAGCCTCTATACAAAGTTTCATGCGTTTGAACCAGTTTTTGAAACACTTCTTCCAGTCCGCCGCAGACACCTCGTTTACAGCCTGCTCGAACGCTGACAGCGCATCTTCCGGCGACGAAAATTGTATCCCTTTGAGCTTATTTTTTATTTTCGGGAATAAAAAGAACTCACATGGTGCTAGGTCAGGGCTGCAAGGAGGGTGACCCAGGAGTTTGACTGGCGTGCTGTCCAGGAAGTCCCTCGTTTTGAGCGCGGTGTGTGAAGGCGCGTTGTCGTGGTGGAACAGTAGCCCGCGGAGCCCTGTGTTTGGTCGTTTGTTGCTCACAACAGAGAAAACTTCTGCCAAGCATTTGGTAGTATACCATTCAGCGTTGATGCTTCTTTGGTTCCGTAAAGCAATTGACACCAAGTAGCCAGTCAAATTGAAAAAGCTCGCGATCAAAATCTTTCCCCAGCTTCTAGATCGCTTCACTTTGGTAGGCGTTGATCCGTTTTGAAACATCCAAACCGTCGACAGACGCTTCGTTTTTGGATCGTATTGATAAATCCAAGATACACCTGTAATGATTTCGTAAACATGCCGCGACACGAGCCTGCTTCAAATTTGTTTTTCATATCACGGCACCATTCCACCCGGGCCTGCTTCTGAGCATTGGTGAGGTTGTGCGGCACCCAGCGTGCAACTATCCTCCTCACGCAAAGATGTACGTGTAGAATTTCGTGAAGGCTTCCCGTTCCAACCTCCAGTATGTGCTGAATCTCTTGAAACGTAACTCGTCTATTGTCATGGATTACATTTTTCACTGCTAGCACGTTTTCTTCCGTAACAGCCGTCAAAGGGCGACCACTTCTTTCTTCATCCCCCAAAAAAGTTAGTCGACCGCGCTAATACCAACGTTACGATACACGGTTGCCTTAGAAGGGCCTTTATCCATGAATGCTATTTGAAGTCTATGGTACGATTCGTCCGGTTTCAGGCGACACTTGAAATCGTAAAAAATCATAGCGCGAAACTGTTCCCGGCGCACATCCATTTCTTAATGAGACACGATAATTTAAATAAGCTCGCAAACAATGTAGGGAGAAATTTAAAAATTGGAACGTACCAATTTTCACTTACAAATAATCATATTTTCAAAATAGATTATAACTGGCCAGTCTCTCATACATATAAGCTTTTTTTCGCAATACTTTCTGAGTCTGTCGGCAGGGGTGCGGGTTGTTCGAAAGAGATACCGTGGCCCCTGGCACACAGGCAACTAAAGGAACACGTCTGGGTTTTAGTCAGTAAAAGTCTGACCCGCCCTCCCACTCCACCCAGAGCGGGAGAAGTTATTTGATGATTTCCCACCCTCAAAAAAGCCTACATATTACCCACCTTTGCGTCGCGCTATGGGGTCGAAATAGGCAGTGTTGGCAACATTTTCAATTAAGTATCACTTAATTTTTTTTTAAATTTTAAACATGATTAGTTATGCATGTCAAAATTATAAACGGTCGATTACGCTCCTGCCCACCACCTCCAACGTGTTTGAAACACACACCACACACACACCACACCGTTCCATGTCACACCGAGCTCGGAACAGTTCCGTTTCCGGGCCGAGCACAACACGACGCTCTAACTGTCGAGGGTACTGCATCTCCTCACGGCGGCAGTAAACAGGCTGGAATACGCTGCAGCAGTATTCCTTGACAAGCTCGCTCACCACAGCGCCCCGTCGCTTGATGGTGGTCTCCTCCTTCCTCCAGGATAGGACAATCAAGGTCTCGGTGGAGAACGAGCTCTCCAGTGCACGCCCCGTCACCTCGGGGGTGCCACAAGGGTACTGTGTCTCACCTGCGCTCTACTCTATGTACACCGACGACATACCCGCCACGAACACATCAAAACTCGCGCTGTACGCCGATGATGCCGCGTACATCACCACTTTACTGTCGGCCGACCACGCGCGGGCCATCAAGATGCAATGCGCACTGGACGATCTCCCCGACTAGCGCAGCAAGTAGAGACTGTCAGTGAACGCAGGTAAAACGCAGGCGATCATTTTCACGGCATGCAACCGGATAAACCTACCGAGCTTTGAGCTCATGGGGATCGAAGTCAAGTGGACCAAGACCGCCAAGTGAGTGAGGGTCACTTGACTTGACACTTGACAATAGGCTCACCATAGGCCCGCACGTCTACGACACGGTAGCGAGGGTTAAGGTCACCCACCACCTACTTCGCCCGATGTTCTTGTCGCGCCTCTCCACGCGAGTCAACCTGGGGATCTACAAAACCTAAGTGCAATCGCAGCTCACCTACGACACCCCAGCTTGGCTCGCCCTCACGGCCGAGCAGCACAGGACGAAGCTCCGGACGCAGCAGAACTATACGCTGCGTCAAATCGTGAAAGCTCCTCGGTAGACGGGGGGTTAATCAAGACGGGTCCCCAATTTCGGGGACCGAGAGAGCAACCCCTCGGTCATGGGCCCAAGAGTCCCGAAACCGATTCCTCGCGGTAAAATTGCAGTAGTAGCCGACGTAAAGGAAATGTTTTTGCAGGTCAAAATAACCCAGCAAGACCGTGACAGTCTGCGATTTTTATGGAGGGGTGAAGAACGGGAAGAGCCGCCAAGAGTACTGAATACTACATTAATATTCAGGGCAGCGTCATCGCTGTGTACCGCTATCAGAAAGTATAGCGAAAAAAAGTTTTTATGGATGATGAATTGGCCAGATAAAATCTATTTTGAAAATATAATTATTTGTAAGTAAAAATAGGTACACGAACGGAAATCTTATACAATGCGAAATCAGATTATACTGGAAATGTATAGCTTGATGTGTAGCCGTGTGTACGTTCCAATTTCAAACCCTCCACATTGTTTGCTTAAATTATAGTGTCTCATTAAAAAATAGATCTGCGCCGGGAACAGTTTCGCGCTATGATTTTTTACGATTTCAAGTGTCGCCTGAAACCGGACGAATCGTACCATAGACTTCAAATGGAATTCATGGATGAAGGCCCTTCTAAGGCAACTGTGTATTGTTGGTATAACGAATTCAAGCGCGGTCGACTAACTTTGGGGGATGAAGAAAGAAGTGGTCGCCCTTTGACGGCTGCTACGGAAGAAATCATGCTAGCAGTGAAAAATGTAATCTATGACAATAGGCGAGTTACGTATCAAAAAATTCAGCATATACTGTAGGTTGGCTCGGGAAGCCTTCACGAAATTCTACACGTGCATCTTTGCGTGAGGAGCATAGTTTCACGCTGGGTGCCGCACAACCTCACTGCTGCTCAGAAGCAGGCTCGGATGGATTAGTGCCGTGATATGATAAACAAATTTGAAGCAGGCTCGTCTCGGCGTGTTTAAGGTATCATTACAGGTGATGAGTCTTGGATTTATCAATACAATCCAGAAACGAAGCGACAGTCGACGGTTTAGGTGTTTCAAAACGAATCAACGCCCACCAAAGTAAAGCGGGGGAAGATTTTGATCGCTAGCTTTTTCAATTTGACTGGCTACTTGGTGTCACTTCCTTTACGGAACCAAATGCTTGGCAGAAGTTTTCTCTGTTGTGAGCAACAAGCGAGCAAACACAGGGCTCCGCGGGATTTTGCTCCACCACGACAACGCGCCTTCGCACACCGCGCTCAAAACGAGGGGGTACTTCCAGGACAGCACGCCAGTCAAACTCCTGGGTCACCCTCCTTGCAGCTCTGACCTAGCACCATGTGAGTTCTTTTTATTCCCGAAAATAAAAAGTAAGCTCAAAGGGATACAATTTTCGTCGCCGGAAGATGCGCTGTCAGCGTTTTAGCAGGCTGTAAACGAGGTGCGCAGACACCGTACAGTAGAGCTTCCGAAAGAGTTGGTCTAAAAATGAACATGGACAAGACAAAGGTCATGATAAATGCCCATGTAACACCCACTCTCATGACGATCGGAGACGCTACGCTCGAAGTTGTGGACGAGTACGTTTACCTAGGATAAACTGTCCAGTTAGGTAGGTCCAACTTCGAGAAAGAGGTCAATCGTCGAATCCGACTCGGCTGGGTAGCGTTCGGGAGGCTTCGCAATATCTTCTCGTCCCAAATACCGCAGTGTCTCAAGGCCAGGTAGGGGGGGGGGGTGGGGGTCCGGTTAGGTGGTCGGTGTCTTTGACCAGTGTATGTTGCCAGTAATGACCTATGGTACAGAAACGTGGTCGCTCACAATGGGCCTTATCAGAAGGCTTAAAGTCACCCAAAGAGCAATGGAGAGGGCTATGCTCGGAGTCTCCCTACGTGATCGAACCAGGATTTAAGAGATCCGCAGGGCCGATGGGGCCGAAAGGTTTTGGAGTCGCGACCGCGTACCGGAAGACATAGCGCGGGAAGTCCTCCCACAAGGTGGACCGATGACCTTGTGAAGGCCGCGGGAATCCGCTGGATGTGAGAAGCAAAAGACTGGTTGAAGTGGAGGAGCATGGGGGAGGCCTATGTACAGCAGTGGACGTCTTTTCGTTGAAATGATGATGCAACGCAACGACCAGAGCCTGAGAGCCTTTGCTTCAGAGAAGTTGATTACCTGGAAGAAGACCACCAGGCGCCCTGACATGGGCGGAGCTTACATACGTGGAAAGCCACTCAGACATTAGCCGATGCCTTTTGGGGACGATGGTCGGCGGACACAAATCTTTGCTGATGCCCGGTTCCAATCCTCTACATAAGAACCTGAAAATTGGCGATATTGTCATAACAGCAGACAATATAATGCCTCGAGGAATATGGCGAAGAGGAGAAGTAACTAAAGTCTACCCGGGTCCAGACGGACGTGTTCGAGTAACCGAGATCAGAACAGCTACTGGATTGATTCCTCGCCCGGCCTCTCGCCTTATCGTGATAACGACAACGGAGTAATCACTAATTGTGGTGATGCTTGCGCACGAGGGGGAGATTGTAAATAACAGCTCTAGTTATTTAAGTTAGATTAAGTCCTATGTTCCTTGCCATACCAAATTGTACCTTATTTTCTATGCTGTTAAGTAAGTTATGTAGGTACCTGGAAATAAAAATACAAAATGAAACCTTTTAGAAGCTAGTTAGTTATTATCAGAAGCTTGTTAAGTGTATAAGATTGCCCATTCTGATTTAGATTCCTATTTAGTTTATAAGTTTTTGTATCTCTCAATTATATATATTTTATTTTTTTTGGGTGGGAAATCATCAAATAACTTCTCCCGCTCTGGGCGGAGCGGGAGGGCGTGTCAGACTTTTACTGACTAAAACCCACCCGTGTTCCCTCAGTTGCCTGTGTGCCAGGGGCGGCGGTATCTCTTTCGAACAACCCGCACCCCTGGCAGGCATCGGCCCTTGCGGGCCCCATCAGTTGCTGATGACATCTCTTTGAGGTGCGCGTGGAACACAACGCGCCGTCGACCCGGGATCTCTCAATTATATTTACACCTTGTTTAGCTTTAAGTGATATTATGAAAATAAAAATTTGCCATTGCACACTACACATCTCCCACTACTTCTGCCTATCTGGAAATGTTATAAAAACAGGGCGCGCGTAATCTTAGTATTCGCTCGCCATGGTACGTTAGGAACGAGATCCTCCATCTCGACCTCAGAATCCCCACAATAGCTCAGTTTCTAAAACGCAATTCAAAGTGTTTCTTCGAATCCGCCGCGCAACACCTCAATCCACTGATTGCGACGGCCGCTAGTTATGTCCCCAGTAGAATCAGTAGAATCCGCCGGCCGAGACATTTCCTTTCCGACCCTGAGGACCCCATCAGTCTCCTTCAAGAAAGCAGTAGGGCCACCAGTACAGCACACAGAAACAAACAACCGTCCTTCCGACCTTGCCGCCGAGGTCCTCGCGCCCCGCGAAGACCCCGAGTAAACGAAATCCCCCCCAACAGTGACTCCCTGAGCCGAGGCTCGTACCCCGCAGGGGGTGCCCTCAGTGCGCAGTCGCTATAGGTTAAGCGTAGTTTTGTAAGCCCTGGCTGGAGACTCTTAGTCTAAAAGCTAATAGTCCCCACAGGAAAGCCCGGTTAAGCAGTCACGGCCTCCTAAGGTCAACTGCGAGATGCCATACCCAAAAAAAACAAAAAAACTTAGTATTTATTCTATCGCCGTGCGCCGCCCACGCAACACATCTCTACACTTCAGTTGCAGCATTGCCTTGAAAATTCAGTCTTTAATTTATTCCCCGTCCAAAACATATGGTACTTCAAGAAAGTCTACAAAAAAAGAGGAAATGCTTCTACACTACTTATTTGACGATTTCCTACCCTCAAAAAAAAACCACTACCAGCATTGAGACGACCAGTGCCAGATCAATCTTGTCGAATGTATTCCGACTTGATGATATTGTTAGTTTTCGTAAAAAATACTTTGATAATTGCTATGACTTTTTTCGTAATTTCTAACTAGAATATTAAGTTAGAAATGTTACGCTGAGCTGAAACACTTTTGGCATGCGTAACTAATCATGTTTTACGTTTCATTACATAGTTTGTCAAAAGAACTTTTTAGTGATTAGAAAAACCTAAAGATGTTTTTCAAATACAATCAATAGAAAATCTTTAAGTTTCTATAATATTTTTCCGTTTTTACCTGTTTTCTTCGTGATGTAATATTTCGCGGGCTACAAAATACTGTATGTAATATAATATATATGAAATAAACAAAATTTCACTGCCTAAGTTCAACATTGTCAGTATAAAAACTAATAAAAATACAATATGAGTTAGATAGTGTTTTATCAGACGGAAACAATGTGCGTGCCTTCAAAGATTGGGGTCATGCTGGTTTCGATGTATTCTTTCGGCATACTCAACTTCCGCTGAGAGAGCAATTAAGGGAAAGTACATACCAAATTCGAAAAATATCTGACACCATTTGTGATAACAGAACATAATAACTTGAAACTTGATTAAGAATTATGTAAAGAAGAATCAATACTGACTTGGCTTAGACGAAAATCAACTTGATTCAATTCATCTTTGAAGGTGCAATTGAAGGTTTTTTTTTAAATAAAAGATTTGGTAGAAAAAAAAAAGGTTGAAACCGGAGAATACCACGCTGTAATATGTACGTATTTAAGTTCATGCCCGGGCCAGCTAGGCCTAGACAGAGACGATTAAGTCACTGTTTAATAATTTGTATTTTGGACGTAAACTAAAAAATCGTATGAAAAATCTTACAAATGACAAAAAAACAAAAACAAAATCGAATTGAATTTTATTACGTCGCAGAAAGTGTGAAAGTAGATTATTCTCTTCGGGGATTCAGATGTTCGTATTGGTCGGGCTTAAACCATCACTGCACGTCTTCGTTAGGCTCGAGATTCAACTTAGCGCTCGTGATATAAGACACTGCCTTATCCCCTTGGTAAATGAATACTTTTACAACAACATATACATATTAATGACTGAAAGAGATCATTTTGACCACGGAAACCACTGGATGATTTTATTCTTTATTCTCTCCCAAAATTTTTTTTTAGCTGTTGTATGTTGAATACGTGTTCGTGTTGTTGATTTACTTGTAGTACTCGTAGTTGTCGGTATGGTTTGGGTTGTGACTTCTGGTTCAGTAGTTGTATGTCTAGGTCGATGTGGGTTTTCTTCTTCATCTCCTTCGACTTCTGGACATGGGTCAATTGTAGTCCAGGATTCATGTTTTTCTTCAAGATAAGGAGTTCTCGTGTGCTCACCAATAGGGCTCGTAGAAGATCTGCGTTTCGATCGTCTTATTCTTTTAGTCGTTATTGTTAACTTCCAAGGGGCTTTTGTGATTGGTGTAAAATATTCATGCAGTCGATTGTCTGCTAGAATATGGTGGAGGTAACGGGGTCTTTCGTTAGTTTTCGGCTGCCATATTGGCGGGTAAGTATAATATCCTCTAAGATGATATATCCGGTTGTCTTTTCTTTTTGGAACCGTTCCGTACTTGTCGTCGTGATCTCGTACGAACCTAAAAGAGCTTTCTGCATGGTTTGATGCTTGTGAA
The DNA here is from genome assembly GCA_949091785.1 of Polymixis lichenea. Classification (NCBI taxonomy): domain Eukaryota; kingdom Metazoa; phylum Arthropoda; class Insecta; order Lepidoptera; family Noctuidae; genus Polymixis; species Polymixis lichenea. The sequence continues at coordinate 9,160,011 of OX420941.1, forward strand.
TATACAGGAATATGTAGTATAAATAACCAGGAAATATCTGTAACAGAGGAGAAAATGCCGGTCAGTTTGACGTTGTAGTTGTTACCTTTACTAATTTGGGGCATTTTTTTTACAAATAGTTGTTTTTAGGGTTCCTTACCTCAAAAGGAACCCTTATAAGATCACTCTCTTGTCCGTCTGTCTGTCTGTCCATGAGTCACCACCGATTTTCTCAAGAACGGGTGAACCTAGCAACTTGAAATTTATATCATACACTGTCCCTATTAGATGTATAAAAATCGAGGTCCTGAGTCCACACGATAAAAAGATACGGGCAAATTTAGATTTTCGCGAAAACTTGTAAGTACCAAAATTTACCTTAATTTTATTTCTTTTATATTTCGGAATTTTCCCTTTACTTGTGCTATAAGACCTTGCTTTAAACCAAAATTGTCAATTCTAGGTCAACCGGAAGTACCCTATAGGTTTTGGGTCCAAAACCTAAATGGTAGTTCCCGTTGACCTAGCATCACAAAATTTGGCAAAAAGCAAGTTCGTACAGCATAAATAAAGGGAAAATTCCAAAAAATAAAAAAAAATAAAATTAAGGTAAATTTTGGTACATATAAGTTTTCGCGAAAATCAAAATTTGCCCGTATCTTTTTTTATTATGGCGGTATAATGATAAATGATAAATAATTTTATTTCTGTAAGTAGGTTTCTACAAACACTTACACATCAATCATATTTTTAAAACTAGATGAGGTCGGCGTTTCCTATCGACTACTCTGAGAAAAAAGGCCAAAACCAACTCAGGGGTAAGTCCAGACATAATCTTGGTCAGATCATGTGAAGACCATGTGGATTGGTGTCTGAAATGGTGGCTGTCTTTTGAGGAACCCAAACAAAAACCTCTAAAAAGTAAAAAAAAAATCTATTTATTGGCCTTTTAAGTTATAGGTAATATTTTGATCAAAGCATTGTCACGTCCGAGGACGGCTAAGTAATGAAAATGTTATCCTTCCTACAAAAGCATAGTAACATTCATTATTGCTGGGCATCGTCTGTTTTGCGTTTTCATTGACGTCCCCCAACGTGACAATGCTTTGCTAAAGCCAAACAGATCGAGTGGACCTCTTCAGTCAGTACACGCCATCATAATCAGCCTATTTCGTTCCCACTGCTGGGACACAGGCCTCCTCCACGCAGGCCCAGTACGGGTTGGTAGATGTCACATGTCTTCGAATTTTCGGTTGTAGGTCATGCCGGTGCCCTTACGATGTTTTCCATCACTGTTTTGAGAGCAGTGGTGAAGAAATAGTTTACACAAAGTAAAGCACCTGTCTGGATTCGAACTTACGACCTACAACTCGTAAGCGGCCGTTACCACTGGGCTACCACTGCTCTACACGCAGTTGTCAGTAATTCTGCAGCTCAACTCAGAACATAAGGAGCATAACGATTCGACGGGGATAAAGTACTTAAACTACCAGATTATTGTTAAAACTAACTGAGAAAGAGATAAAAAATATGACCCACATGGTCTCCACATTCACAATAATTAAAACAATGATATTGTAATCCTCAAAGTAAATATTCATGTTATAAGTGGTGTATTTACCAATCATCAAATTTCAAAGTGTCTATTTAAGTTTGTAAAAAACATACAAATACAACAACAATACAACAATACAAAAACAACAAACAATACAAACAACAACAACAATCAACAACAACAACAAACAACAAATCAACAACAACAATCAACAACAATCAACAACAACCAACAACAATCACAACAACAACAACAACAACAACCAACAACAACACACACAACAACAACAACACAACACTCATCAACAATCTTTACAATATGTAAAGATTGGACCAGCTCAATCCCAAGCTATTCTGTCCTTAATATATCTTTAACAGTATAAAAGACTTTCTGGCACTAATTACGTTTAATGAATGATTTCGATATATTGAGTCTTAGATCTTGAACGAGGCTTGAAAGTTTATTATAAAAGTATGTGAAAGGGAATGGCTGCGGAGTTTTAAATTAAAAGGTTAATTATTGTAGGCCTTACAGACTAGATTTATAGACGATTTTCTATTCTTTATTTTCATTCCTCTAAGTACTTGGTACTTATTGACAGGCCTGCACTGTCTTCCCATACCTATTATCACTGTAATTTGAAAACATTGTAAAACCCAATTATTTTTAAAAGAGTAACCGTGGAGTTTCTTGCCGGCTCTTCTCCATTGGAAGCGACAAATTGGAACCGTGCACCTAGCTTCTGACGTTTCATAAGTGCCCTTGCAGGTTTATGTGAAATAAAATATTTTGATTTGATTTGATTTGATTTGAAAATATATGTATAAATATATCTTACTTGATATCACATTCATAGCTGCACGGAGCTTTTCTGTTCACTGTTATCATTTCGCACTGACTGACTTGCGACAGACGGCTTGGCACTAGGTGAACTGAGTCACAGCTCAACAAATATAATAGACCCGTCGATTATAATTGGAAAATGTAATAATTCTGTAGATTATAATTGGAAAACCGCAAATTATGAAACATTTCATATCAATAATTATTCAATTAAAATTGTATGTCTCTTTTAATTGTTTGTTAAGCTATGATTAAGATAAATTATTAGCCACGAATGACGGATAACAATTTGTGAACATGATTATTTTTTAAATAAAACAATATTTTATACTTAAATGACAACGGATAATTAGGTACCCCTGTATCGAAATTAGGTAAGGCGGAGTGTCTATTCCCAGCTATTAGAGCGATATGGAGCAACTTATTACTAAAAAATTAGGTAAGGCGGAGTGTCTATTCCCAGCTATTAGAGCGATATGGAGCAACTTAATACTAAAACTATGGAGCTCAATATGGTGCACAGTTGTTGTTCTATATAGTTCAATATGGTGTGGTGGTATCTCTGTATAAACTCATCAAGTGTAAACAGAAAGTAACAATAAGTTTAAATCCCATCAAAAACATAAATGTGAAATGAGAGCTAAGTTCAAAATTATGATTTATGCGTGGGTTGTTGACTTCAACGACAAAAGAAGTGAGATCTAAATGGGTGCCAAGTTCAATGGTCAGTCCTGAAATTTATTTATAACAACATAAAATATTTTATAACAAAATAGAATTCTTCGTCTAACTTAGTATCATATATTGATGCCTAAGGTCAAACTCAAAGCATTTACTTCAAATAAACCAATTACAGGCACTTTTGATTTGTCAAGGTCGGTGAGTTAGAAAGATGAAGCTATTTTCCCATTCCAAAGCATAGGTACCTATGGAGAAGAACGGGCAAGAAACTCCATGGACACTCTTTTAAAATCATGGTATTGTTACAAAAAGTTAGTTACATCATTATGTTGAAATTATCAATGTGAGAACGATGTAAAAAGACGTGCACATTAAAGCGTCCGTAATTAAAACAAAAATAAAATTACAATTCAGAAATTAAAATAAGCTGTGGGAGCTAGGAGATGACCAGTCCCTACTGGCGGCGCCCGTTCACGAACATGACGTGTGGATCAGCACCATTCAGCTCAACCATTTTGAAGGGAACTTAATGATCCAAAACACACGCCACCGCCAGCGAGACTTTTGAGTGAGCATGACATACTCTCAGCTGCCAGGGCACATTCAAGTCAATGAAAGACGTACCCTGTAAATGGTAGCTTTATAGTAGGAACATAGTGCTCACACATATGCTAAGCCATTATACAATACTAAAAGTTTGAATTTATACAATGCAAAGATATCTAGTCTTTTACAGTCTTCAGCAGCTCCAACAACGTTTTCAAATGCTAATCAATTTGGATTAAGCTACCTTGTGGAGCAGGACAAGCAGCGTTTAGCCAAGCATTTTTGTCAGCGATGTAATCTCCAAACTTATAATAAGCATGGCTGCATAGTGTGCGTTTTATACAAGATTTAAATTTCATTTCATTCAGTTGGAGAATGTGGGGAGGTATTTTATTGTAACATTTTAAACAGTACCCCATGAAGGATGAGTCTACTTTAGCTAGTCTGAAGCCTGGTTGAACTAATTGGTTCCTATTTCTAGTCTCAACGGTGTGTCTTTCACCTCTTTTACTGAAAGATTTAAATTTTTCCTGACGTACATGATGTTCTCATAAATATATTGACAAGGTACCGTCATGATAATTAATATTTTTGAAAAGTTCCCGGTCTGACTTGGCTAGTTGTCGTATACAAATTATATTATAGCCTTCGCAAGTTCTAAAGCTGTAAGTTATATATTATAATATTGAACTTGGCTCTCATTCCATATTTATGTTTTTGAAGGGATGTCATTACTTTTTGTACAGATTTAATTATTTATAAGTAATGATTTTTCACTATTGATGTGCGCTAAATATTGAAATAATAATTAATACTAAATCCCAGTTAATAACGTAGTAAATATGTTTGGATAAAAAAAAATATGGACGTATTACACTTGTTATATATTCACGTGAAGACATTAAAATCCACATGAAGGCCGGCTGTCATCAGTTTTGATTGCTGATTCTTACATTACATTACAGGCATTATTACATGCATCTAAGTATTCTTAATAGAAATTGAAAAATTATAATAAAATTATAAAAATTTACTAGTTTCTGATTTATTCCTTTGTATTCACCCAACTACCTATCTGGATGCCTTTTAACTTTCTAGGTCATCAGGAACTGGGTTAGAGTTTTGATCTATAGGTCAGTCAGTGATAAAAATAACTAGTAGTTAGTCTAAATAAACGTTTGATTTGAGGTGTGTGCACTGCTGCTCTACGGCCGCCGCCAATATGAGCCAAATTTGACATGTTTATGTAAAATAGTTTTTGAGTTATGAGGGGGTCAAAATTGGCTCCAAATGGTTTGTGTAATATTACACATTAGACATGGGCGAAATAGCTCACTGAAAAGAAAAAGAGCGATTAGGTCTTCCACTCTAAAGAGCTATATCACTCCGCTAGCTCACTAGCTCTTCTATAGCTCAGTGACTCAGATGCCAACTGTTAACTCATTTGTTTTTGTTTGTTAAACATTGCGGTTCGTTTTGATGCGATCTGAAGTATTCCGAAGGGAGCCGAATGAACCATTCGGTCGGTGAATTCGGTTGGTCGTCAGTGTCTCGCTGAAGTACTGAGCTAGTAAGCTATTTAGCGAGCGAGTGAGTGAGTGAGAGCGACGTCCTGCGAAAAGAGCTATCTCTTTTCTATCACTCGCTCACGAGCTATCCATGTCTATTACACATGGTGCTGCTCGCCAGTTCTGTTGGCTTGAACTTGGCTTGACACGCTGCCGCGTGTCTAGATAAACGATACCAATGTAAATGGATAACAGATAAATTAAAACATATGTCAAACAGGAAGAATTGTAAAGGCTATAGATGACATCATCATATTTTTTTTAGATTAAAACGTCAACTAATATCTAATAAGTTTGCTTGTGACTTTGACACAAATTTAAAAAAAGTTTTATCTATATGTAATCAGCCACTTCTTGATACAAAGTTGTACACAAAATCCTCTAATGTTTCTATTCGACTTAGCAAGATAAATGACCCATTGATTTATAAAATAGTAAGAAATCTTAATGACAATAAAAGTCCGGGCTTTGGTCAGATCAGAGCAAAATATATTAAGCTCATATCTAAAGAAATTACACCTGTTCTAACACACTTAATAGTTGTACCTATATCAAAGTCTCATTATCCGAATAACTTAAAAATTGGTATAATAAGACCCATACACAAAAAAGGCAAGACATGGATACCAATAACTACAGACCCATAACTATTCTTTCTTGCATTGATAAAATTATTGAAAATTATTTTGGGAACGTTGTGAACGACTTTTTGTCTTAATAGTATAAAAGTACCACGCAATGGCACACACACAGTTACAGATGAAATTAATGATCACGTTAATAGTAAAAAAACATGTAATCACAATTATGATAGATTTTAGCAAAGCTTTTGATACGCTAAATTATGCGGTACTTTATATACAAAAATGCGGCAGAATGGTGTACAGGTTCCAATGTTGAAGTGGTTCAAAAATTATCACAAACTGAGGTATAATGTGGTTAGTATAGCGGGGGCACTCAGCGGCAGAGCTCCGACACATCATGGAACGGTTCAAGGATCGATTCTCGGGCCGACTGAGTACCTACTTACTATACGTTAACGATATGTGTGACTTATTCCGGCATGCCTTTGTCTACCAATTTGCTGACGACACATGTCTTATCACAGCCCACAGGGATCTAAGTACTGCGGAGAAACTGATGCAAACTGAGTATAACCTGCTATGTAAATGGGCACATGACGTTGGCTTAACAATCAACTTTTAATGCAAATGCACAAATGCACATTCATTCACCGTACTTAAAAACTCAAGGAACACCAAGAGTCGTGGCTCATGGCATCGTTGCTTGGAAGTAAGTGGCTGTAAGCCGATTAAAAATGTTAAAGAACATGTATATGTATCTAGGTCTCAAGATTGATCATAAAATTACCTGGGCCACATGCGGTGGACTCTGTATTCACTAAGCTTGGAGCTATCATTTTAAAATTGCGCATACTAAAGCACAAATTGCCATACAGGACCTTGCGATTGTTGTAAATGGCATTGGCAGACGCTGTTATCAATAATGGTTTAACCAGTTATGGAAGAACCAATAAAACTTACCTCTAGAAAATATATAATATACAAACACGATTATTAAAGATAGTGGTCCCATATTAAACCTGATTATGATAAGTTATTCCAATATTGTAAAGTCATAAATGTATTTGATAAAGTGAAATTAGCTGTTGTCTCTGATTATTGTGAACACAATGTGAGTAAGTTGCAGAAAATAAGTAGACCTAATTTTGTTCGTAACCTGTCGTACTTGCCTCTGTATAAACTGCCGAAAGTAAACAATGAATACGGTAAAAGGGTCTAGATGTAAGCTCTTCCAACGCCGTGTCCTTGTGGAGGCGATCGGCGGCGGCGATCCCTCGCGTCCGGCCCTGGTCCAGGTCATTGTACGGAGCGAGAGTGCATGGGTAGCCGTCGCCTCCTTCTGCGAAGCAGTGATGCTAGTAAAGAGGGAGGTGGACGTGAGGGAGAGGCAGTATATGCGCCTTCACGGACCTGGCCTCTGCAGGAGACGCTCTGGGCGTCGGGAATCCAGGCCCACCATTCATCAACCACCATAGTCGCGGGCTTGCGGACGGCGGGTAATGGGTAACTCGCTGTCCGGAAAGGACCAAGCCCGAGTCAACGATGCGTTGTGGTCCAAGCGCGCCTCTAAGAGATGTCAGCACAAACTGAAGTGGCCCGTATGGGCCAATGCCTACCAAGGGTGCGGGTTGTTCGAAAGAGACACCGTGGCCCTTGACACACAGGCAATTGAGGGAACATAGGTGGGTTTTAAACAGTAAAATTCTGACACGCCCTCCTCTTCCAAGCATTCTGAATAAGTTACCTAAGGTAATAGGCAAAAAATTGAAAAAAACAAAAAACCTCGACAAATGAAAAACATCTTGAAAACCTACTTTAGCGTTGAAAAGTTTAGAATGCGGGAGGTGTCCACCAGACAAAGACCTGTGAGCGAGTTTTTGATAACGCACATAATCTTGTCTCTAAAAGATTGAGCGTTATTTTTTTTTTTTCTTTGAATGTATGTGGAAATAAATAGCTTGAATTTTTTTTTCTGGCAATAATTGCTAGAATATATCGACGTAAATTGTAAACAAAAGCTTTCTCAGTAGCAGCCCAGAGTTTGATAGTTCGCGGTGAGTGGACCTGTGCCTCGGAAAGCACGTGGTCCTGCGCCTGTTCTCTCTCTGGTCGTGTTAGATTACTGTCTCATCGGACTATGATCGTGTAGAACAGTAATTTGGTGCTCAAAATGGGGGTCACCTTGAAAGATTTCCGGGAGTTTTGGCAATAGGTGATTTTATTGATTTTAACGTGTTCTTTTTGAAGAGAAAAACGCTGCTCAAAAACGGCAACGATTTTCCAATACACATAAAAAAACGAGGTGGCAAAGTGACAATTAGAAAAGCGTAGATACTTCGGTCAATAACATCACCAATGTTCAAAACTCCTACGACTAGTGAAGGGAGATAGAGTCCACCTGTGTCTGCCCTCACATATGCACTATAATGTCTCCCTCGCCGATGGCATATCTCTGGTTCTGGTTGGCTCTCATGGCCGAATTTTGCCGAGGAGGACCACCTTTTAATAGTACATTACCAAGAGTTGCTCGATTTTAGATGCCTCATAAGCGAACACTTAACAGTATGTGCACAGCCTTAACAATCTAAAAAATACTACTAATTGATACAGGCGCGGAATTATGAGTAACTAATAAATGTTTAACTTTAATTTGTTTACTTATTAGCAGCTTATTAGCAATCTTCAAACTGAATTGCGTCTACCTGCCGTCGTCGACTCTCGATATGATATGGACGGATTCTTTATCCTGTAAGGTTTAATTTTATAAGTAGTAGATACACACAGTATATCTACGTTTATCTATATTATAAATTGAAGTCGCTTTGTCGCTTTTTTCGTGTCTATCTGTGTGACTGCATTGTCATGCTGCATGGTTTATGTATGTAAAACATTAATATTAAAACAAATAATACAAAAATCTCGATCTGTTGTCATTTCGTAAAAACCGCGCGAAGCCGGGCCGGATCGCATGTGTTATTATAAATCCATCAATAAATACAAATGTGAAAAAGGGAGCCTAGTTCAATATTATAAATATGCATTGTTTAGAGAAAACATTTGATTTTTTGTATGTTTGTTTGTAATGGATTAACTCTAAACATAGTGAACCGATTTTAAAAAAAATTCACCTATTTAAAGCTACATTATTAGCAAGTAGCATGGACTGTTTTTTATAGGTAGGAATAAGGTGGTGTCTTACGACTTCCACGTTAACGAAATCGCGGGTAGAGCCAGTTACGTTATAATATAACAATATTCATAAATCATCCTACATCTAACAAAGTGGTTAAGTCACCAAGTAAAAAAATCAGCTGTATGATTTAAAAGAACTTACTTTAAGCGAAATCTCACAACCTTAACCTTTGGTTACAGTTTTTTGCTGGGTCCTCATACTCCATCAACCTGCACTCTTGCAGTCCTCAAGCTATGCAGATAATACCTTCGCATATACCTCTAAGCAAAACAATCCAAAATATTGCGAAGGTCTATGCAGAAATGTAATTATAAACCTAAGGAAAAACAGGCCTACATTGTCGATGCTTGTACAAAACGCCTTGCCGTTGAAATTTAAGGTGTACCAAAGAATTTCTAACCATGATCAAGCAGAGTACAGCTCTGTCCGCGATGTGACGGATTTTCTATGTGATTGCCGTGTAAAGACGAATACTTCACCTAAACACTGGACTGATTCTCTTATATGGCCTAAATATCAACGAGCATTTGGACGCGGCGCGAAAAAAGCAGTAAGATCAAACCCAGGAAAAAAATGTCCTGTATTAGCGACCTGTCATGCAGTACCTTGGTCAACAAAAACTCGACATTAAACATCGTATATTATGCAGTTGCATATCAAAGATTTAAAAAAAATATTATAATTTATGTTTTAGATAATAATTATGAAAATGGTAAGAAAATCGGGAGCAGTCGTGGGAATCGCATTTGGAACGAAGTTTCATTCACTTTTATACATTTATCGAATAACAGCTAATACACTTCTATTAGTGTTGGACGACACTTTTGTTATGTACAGCCCGATTCAATCTTCATGGTGGCTTGGATCACGAGGCGAGTCACTGCGCAGTGACAAATTCACGTGTAACCGGGTTGAGGGGCGAGTCCTGCGCAGCTTTGTTCGATCTAGTTCTCATTAGCCAAGTGCGCAGAGTATGAAGTGGGATAAGGATCATAAAGTGATAGCTTCGTTAACAAAGTGTTTATTGATAGGAAGACCTATTCTTCCTATCAATAAACACTTTAGGGCATAGGTAAGACCCCTGTGGAAGTCCAGATTTTGCTGTGTTAGTATGAGAAAGTGTGACAATCAGACCACCAATGACGTCTTTTATTCGCTGTTTTTCTTGTAAGATATCAAGGAACTATTACACCCAAAAGAGTTATTTGCCATTTTTTCTCGTTTGATGCCATTTATTTACTATAAACTGTTAAATAGGTACGCATTTACTTTATTATTAATCGTTACAAAAGTCATATACTTTCACATATGATTGTGAAAATAGTTAGTTTATCGTCTATCTCGCGAATAGAATAGAATAGATCGATAAATTGTGAACTGTACTGCTTAAAATATAACGTATTTATTTTCGAAAGTTGTTGATTTTATCAATCAATCATTTATTTGCAACGAATGTAGGCCTAACCTACCTAAGTTACATTGAAATACAGGTGGAGTAGATAAGAGAGTGCCATGTACATTCTGCCTGGAAATAGGCAAGCAAAAATTATAAAAAAATGTTAAGAAGCTAATTACAAATTAAAATGTCAAAGTTAGAATTATTACAAATAAACATACATTCATTAATATTGAAAAATTTCAAATTACAATGTTGCTATAGATATAGAATAAAATTAAAAATAAATGTATATTACGTCCATATTTTCAAGATAATATTAATTATATTTATTATACACATTGCTGATTAAAAAGTTTTGTCTATTAAAAAAATATTAATCGAATAATATTTTTTTTCTATTAGGAAGGCCACCAATTTCTTTTTAAAGTTTTTAATTGTATCATTTTTCATTACATCTAGCAATTTATTGCATATGTAGGAATATGAATATGAATATGAAATGCACCGATCCCAGCGTGGCTTGACCAGACTCGATAAATCGAATGAACCCCAAGATTTGCACTAGCCCCTGGAGCCTCATGCTTCATGGTGTTACAGAGGCCATTGCATATCAAGAAGTAGACCGGGGGGCGCGGTAATGGTCAGGTAGACGTGCCCATAGGATAGGAAAGGATTGCGAGCCTACCGGATATGCATCCTTGAGTAAGCATTGGACTAGTGGAGAGACGGGTGGTATTTATTTATAGGAGGGCATCTTTTCACGACGTCGCCGGCATGTTGATTCAGGTCGGGCTTCTTGGGTACGTTCAATTGTTTTCTTAGCTCTTTTCTATGCCGTTGCTTCGCTATGTTCTGTTTTGTTGTTTTCGTAGTAATATTCTGAGTTCTCGCAGCTAACAGTTTCTGGTTTTTTGTAGATATTGCTAGCCGCTTTCTTGATCTTAGTTTTGTCTCCAGCCATGTCCTTTCAAAACTTGATTCCCATGTCGAAGTATTTCATTGCTTGTTTTAGATTGTCATTCCTTGGGTAAATAGGTCGTCCGCGGTTCTTAGATTTGGCCCTGTACTGCATTGCTACCTGCAATAGGTGTGGTTTATCCCGTCTGAAGACGTGTGCTAAGTAGCACATCATGTGATTCTTGATGCGTTTTGTTACGGTTTTTTCGTCTAAGATTTGGTGCATTTTCTTAATTATTAGTTTATTCCTGATGTGGTTAATCAAGTCTCTCATGATAACTCGTTCATATCTTCTGAGTCTTAATCTGTTCACCTTGGGTCGATACTTTTAAGTCATATATCATACAAGGTACGAAAACTCTTCGATACATAAGTCTAGCTAACTTCCAGTCCATCTTTGCCTTTAGTATGAATGGTAGTAATGATTTTCGTTTCTCGTGGCCTGTTGGCATCGTTTTCTAATTGTGCTTTTTCTGCTTGTGTATGTTCCTAGCTATTTTATTTCGTCCATTGTTGGTATACTTATTCCGTTGAGGGTCACGTTGATTGTTTGCTGTGATGTTATGGGGTCCCTAATTAGAATGTTTGTTTTTGTTTCGTTTATTTGGAGGCCTGCGGTATTTAGTAAAGGTTTTGTGTGGTATAAGATGCGCTCTAGTCCTTCTAGATCATCTGCAATGAGTATAAGATCGTCCGCAAATGATAATACCAGGGGGAGTGAAACGCGGTCCTGATCTAGTTTGATTAAATGGGTTGCATCTTTAAGGGTTCTAAGGACTTCGTCGGAGACTAATGTAAAAAGGCGAGAGGAGTGAGGGCAACCCCGTTTAACTCCCTTTCCTTTGATAATTATAATCCGATTGCTTTGCTGGCCACTCCATTTGATGCATGTTCTTACATTCATGCATACCTTGATTATCCTGTTGGTCATCGATTTGTTAGTTCATTGCAATAATTATCCTAATGCCTTAATGTCTTTAAGTCGACATTGGTGTTTTCTATGACAAGGGCGATAGGGCGAGCGTAAATCAAAAATCAAAATCAAAATCAAAATATTTTATTTCACATAAACCTGCAAGGGCACTTATGAAAAGTCAGAAGCTAGGTGCACGGTTCCAATTTGTCGCTTCCTATGGAGAAGAGCCGGCAAGAAACTCCACGGTTACTCTTTTAAAAATAATTGGGTTTTACAATGTTTTCAAATTACAGTGATAATAGGTATGGGAGGACAGTGCAGGCCTGTCAATAAGTACCAAGTACTTAGAGGAATGAAAATAAAGAATAGAAAATCGTCTATAAATCTAATCTGTAAGGCCTACAATGTTTTCCCATTCACAATATGTAAAAGAATCTACATTAGTAAGATCAACCTATTTAAACAAAGTGACATGATTTCCATGAGAATCACTAATAAATAGGTGCTATTTGAAGCGATGTATAATGTCAAAAATGACGAGAATATGTCAGAAAGTGTAAAAAATAAAAATATTAAAAATTAACATTGTAATTTGGAAGCAGTTAATAGACTCTCACAAAGTTATGCTGTTAATGAGGTACCAACCAGGGAAGCCACATGTGCAGAAGGAATTAATGCCAAACTTCCCTGTCTTCAACGTAGTCTTTTATCTTATAATATGCTTTTTTGATAAGGACACGTTTGATGTGAGTTTTAAACTTTCCATCGCTAAGTTCTGTAACCGACTTTGGCAACTTGTTATAGAAGCGGATACTGTTTATTAGAAATGACTTGCTAGTTTTAGTTAATCTAAATTTTGGAATCACGATTTCATCTTTACTACGTGTATTTAGATTATGGAAGTCGCATCTTTTTTTGAAAAGACCTAAGTTTTTGCGAACATACAAGATATTTTCTAGGATATAAAGAGAAGGCAGAGTTAGTATATCAATTTCATTGAATTTGTTTCTAAGAGACTCGCGAGGCCCCATTTTATAGATTGCGCGGATTGCCCTCTTTTGTAAAATGAAAACTGAATCTACGTCAGCTGCCGATCCCCACAGCAGAACGCCATAAGACATAATACTGTGAAAATAAGCAAAGTATACTAACCTAGCTGTGGCTACATCAGTCAACTGCCTTATTTTTCTTACTGCGTAAGCAGCTGAACTTAATCTACTTGAGAGAGCTCTAATGTGGGCACCCCATTGCAATTTTGAATCTAAAGTAATTCCTAGAAATACATAAATTCGTTTACTTGCAAATCCTTCCTCGTCTAGGACCCTTTCGTGCATAAAATGTGGTAATCTGTTGATCCATTGTTTAAAAGGGACGCTTGGTAGTTGCCTAGTCCTGTTATTGCAACGTCTATTTTTTATTTTTTTTATTTTTACTACGCATCTGGCGTAAATTCTGTAGTACCATTATGCAGCGATATTCGTTCGCGTCTTCTAGTTTTTTATTTTTGGGATTAGTACCTGCGCGGTTTCAAGCCACTTGTCCGGCACTGTATTCTGTGTCCAGGCTTTATTCTTGTGTATAGTTGCGGTTTCCTGTTATATTTGGGGCATCGTTTTGTTAAGTTCGGTTACCACGGTTACCACTTGGTCCGTTCCGGGAGCTGTCTCGTTTGGCTTTTATTGATGATTACCATTACTTCTTCGGCTTTGTTATTTTAACATTTGGTATCTGAAAAGGCCCTCGCTCCTTTTTTTTGTTTTCCTGGGGGACACCTTTATGTACGCGGATCTCCTTCGGCGTTTTGTTTGTTGTTCCTGTAAAACGTGTCGAGCATTTGCCTGCATTTTCCGGTGTGAAATGTCCCCAGTCCGGTGAAGCGGGCTCTGCGTGTTTTTGTTTCTTGATATTTAACCTTTTGGAGTGTTGTCTGCCATTATTTTTATGCCTATTTGGATTATCCGGTTTCCCGCTGTGTAGGTTAGCAAGAGCTAAGCGATGGTCTCTTTATTAAATTGGCTGAAGAATCAGTTTCCTGAGCAGCGGTCGGTTTTAATAACCTCCGTTATTGTGTTCCAGGGTATTTCGATGTCTTTACTCGTTGGGATGATGTCTTTATTTGCTAGTTTTTTTGTTATCCAGTCTTCGTATTTTATTTATGCAGAATTTCTGTTGATAGCTGCGTAGTTGCATTGTTTGTGCTTGATATGGACCCCGGTGTGTGTTACTCGCTTTTCTTGAGGGGTGCCAATCACAGTGTGGAGATGTATGTTCCTGAGTTCAACCCTGTTTCCTGTAGGTTGGCTATATGAATGCCGCTACGTGAAGGTTCAGCGTCTATTTGATTTTCTTTCTTTGACTGGTGTTGAGGCACCGATGCACAGGTCTGGTCAAGTGCGCTTAATTGCGGTAAAGGTCTGTTTCTGGGTGTTGTGTATCCAGTGTCGTTTGCGATTACGACTGATAACGGTGTGAGTAGCTTGCTTCTTGTTCTTCACACGGTGTTAATGAGTTCGCTAATTGGGGGCTGTTCGTTTGACGCCGGGGTTTCGTGGATTTTTCTGGCTCTTCTCGTGTGTTTTACCGGTTATAAGGATTGGCATGTTGCGGTGTTTTAGCGTTGTACTTAGGATGTCGCTGTTGGCGGGTACTAGTTCGCCAATAGGTGAATACCCTTGTGCGTTTCTGTTGTTTCCGTGCACATTTACGAGATAGTATTCGGACAAGGCGATGATGATATCTTCGCCACCACAAAATGTTATATTAAACTAGCCCCTGACCGTGGCTCCGGCCGCGTGGAAGTCGGTTATGGCGTATGTTCCTAAATGAAAGTAGCCTATGTCTCTCTCCATATTTTAGGCTATATCTCAGCCAAATTTCATGACACTTGGTTCAGCGGTTTAGGCGTGAAAGCGTAACATACATACAGAAAGTCTCTTTCGCATTTATAATATTAGTAGGGATTGTGCGGTTATGTATTTTGCTATCCTTTATTCCTAGAAGAGAATGCTGTTAGGGAGAAAATCATGTATATTATTTAGAAGTGCTAAGAAAATTCTATCATCCTGTCGATGTTTGTTGCCGTTCATAATTTTTCAAAAGTTTATAAACTCGCGAGATAGATTGTAAACTTTTTTAAAGAGATTTAGTACGTCTTTTCGACGTACGTGTGTCTGTGTGTATATTTACTTTTTGAAGTTCAATATACCACGACACAGTGTGAGGTGATTATAGACTACTTTTTAATATTTTTAGCGGGAAAGACGTTATAGAAAATAAACAATACCAGAATGGTATTCTTTATAACGTATCGATGGTAAAATGTCGAAACATGTTTGGCCCAAAATTCAGCTGCGCAAGTTCTACTCACTGTCGCAATCATGCGATCATCAAATGCAAAGGTGATAGGGGATGCGGCGCAGTATGGAAGGTAGGTCTGTGGGGAGTGGCATTCTAGCGAAGTCGTGGTGATCAAAGATGACAAGCACCTCTATTTTTGGCAGGAAATACATTCTTTTAAATGGTTCATTTTAATAAAGTCCATTTTTTTTTCTATGAGTTTATATCGATAACTGATGCACATAGCGTTATTTTGTTAGTGGGATTTTTGCCTTAGAAAGTTAGCTGTATATGATAAATATTATTAAGTAAGTATAGATAATATTCAGAAATGTGTTTGAAAATAGAGTGCGGTGTAAGTGACTTGTTTTATGAAAATCATAATGAAATCACAGTAGTTAATGTCATCAGAATTTATTTCAAAATAGTAGTTTATGAAACTGTTGCAAAACGAAGGGTACTAAAACACGAGTGTGTTTGAAAATCTCGCCTACGGGTCGGTTTTTAATAGTACCACGCTAGTGTTTTAATAGTCATGTGCAGCAGCGGTGAGGTGTCAATTTTTCTAAGAGGGAAGCCGAAGCGAAGTCTGCTTTAACTTACTGACTTATCAATAAAGAACACTTACTATCATTCTAAAATTAATAGAGGTATGTAAAGAATTAAATACAATACAATTGAACAGCTGAAAACAAAAAAAAAAATGTGCAACATTCCTTCATCTCTTTCTCGCTGACGCGTTTTTATATATCTATCTCTGCATAACTCGTTGTACAGCGGCTTGCTCTCGTCCATATTAAGCAGTGCCATTTGACCTAAAGTGACATCATTACGGGATTGCAATCGTCTGAATTTTTAGTTCCCGATTATGACGTTTTGGCGCCGGGTATTTTCTTTTTTTTTGTAATACAAAGCTAAAAATAACAGTTTTTGTTGTTTGAATGTTATTGTGAATTAAATACATTTAAATACAGTATAACTATATTTTTTGACAATAGTAGCAACTATTGACTTGCCATTTTTTTTAATAGCGATAGAGTTGCTGATGCGAATCCCCGAAGGGAAGCCGGCAGGAATCGTGTTATATGGTGCTTTCGCCACTGATGTGCAGTATCATACACACTACTGGTGTGCCTCGCATAAACATTAGATTAGAAAAAAAAATTGATGAAAACTCCTTGGTGACATTAATTTCTTGGAATTTCCCTGTTCCATAGAGAAAAAGTGTTAGAACTCGTTTTGAAGTTATTGATATTTCGAATTGTACGATATGAAGAGAGTAGTCAAAATATATTTAAATAATTACTTATAATATTTGCAAAATAAAAGCATCACAATCACACAGAAAATCCATCACTACATCCTGAACAGAATTATAGTTGTAACCAGGCAAAACATCATGATTAAACCTCCTTAAGTCTTTCTTTTTCAATGGCAGCATATTTTTCAGGAGCATAGACAAGGCAGGGCTACGTTTTCTTAGATTCACGCGTCGGCATAGCTCTACACATTTTTTTGAATAGACTTGCTTGTCTGCCAGGTAGTCATTTGCTGAGCTTGATGGCTGCAAAAGTGCAGAATGATGCAGGATGAGGACCCAGCAAATAACTGTAACAAAAGAAAATAGTTGTATTTACTTGAAACTTTGAGAAGTATACAGGGTGGTGATACCGTTACTTATCACATGAAATAGCAGATACAAGTTGTTATCAGTCTTTTAAAATAATAAAAAAATGAAAACGCGATGCGACTCTGGTAGAACAAAATAAAAAAAAATCTAAATCATAAGTCATTTATTCAAACTAGGCTGAGAGTCTGCACTTTTTGAACGTCAAAATTACATAAGACAGTCCCCCCAAAACGTCCGCTCTTCACCGCTTTAGCTGGGAAGAAGAAGTGGCGCAATAAACTCCCCAGCAGCACAGCTGTCTGTTAAGTTGGAAGAACTTGATTCTATACAATAATAGCATGTAATTAACATTCAACAATAAATGAAAATATAATTAAAAAAAATTTAAAAAAAAATGGTTTATGCAGTCAAGTTAAATAAACAATGATATGAAGTAATTCATATGACCTGTCAGTAGTTGAGCTACTTCTGATGAAAGAACACAAACGTTGTTAAATTCAACAATTTCTACGAAAACTTCACGGAAACTCTTCTAGAGTAGCGTGGTGCTGGTCTGCAAGAGTCGTCTGAAGTCGTTCCCAAACAACTATTTTAGTGCAATGTGACGCTACAGACACAAGCACCCGTCAACTGTTGCGATTTGTCGAATGAATGCAAATTCATTTCAATCTAATTAGTTACTCTTTTGTTTTATTTTATAACTTTTGTTGTTTTATTTAGTTTCAAATTTTCATAAACAATAGTACGCACGGCTACACATCAAGCTATACATTTCCAGTTTACGCTGATCTCGCACTGTACAGAAATCCTATATAATGCGAGATCAGCTTATACTGGAAATGTATAGCTTGATGTGTAGCCGTGTTAAGTTAGACTTAAGTTAGCAACTAAGCGGTAATCTCGCTAGATTACCGATTAGTCGCGGGCACAGCTAGTATTCTAATATATATGCCAATTATAGGCAAACACAACATTGATAACAGAAGAAGCGTCTTCTGTCCCGCGACTTTGTCCGCGCGGAATAGTTATTTTTTAAAATTTATTTATATTATATTTATACAGGATAAGTTTTTAACCAGTGCGCAAACTGTAACCATGAATTCAGCATATCATTCTAGATCCCCAGCGCAGAAATTTTTCGTCGGTAATACAGTTTGCGCACTGGATAAAAACATATCCTGTATAAATTAATAAAAATAAATAAAAGTAGCCTCAGTTACTCCTTATTACATACGTGGGTGAACCTTTAAGTAAATAAATAAATGAATTCATCATCATCATATCAGCCGAAAGACGTCCACTGCTGGACATAAGCCTCCCCCAAAAGGGGGGATTTGCCATAATCACCTTGCTTGGCAGGCGGGTTGGCGATCGCAGTATGGTGGTCAAATGCATAGAGAACGCTGCTGCCCATTCTGTAGTAAGTCCCTTAGTCGCCTTCTACGGTCCCCACCGGAAGTAATGGGACGGTGCTATTCTTTTACGTCCGGCACCACACGGAACAAATTAATTATTATCAGCTAATCGAATTACTTGACTTGCGTGCAAACCAGAGGGGTAATTGCGTTACATCCTACCAGTTGAAATCGTTTTCGAATGTTGCTAAGCAGACAATTTTTTAAAAGATCTTACTAGCATTGTATATTTAGTTATATTTAAATAATAATTAATTACACCACTTATTTGATAGCACCTACCACTGTTTGTCTCTGCATCGCCCAAAGGTTGACTGGTAGAAAATGCCTATGGCATTAAGTCCGCCTCTGTACATACAATATGTAACAAAAACCCTGTTGTTCCTTCTACCCACGTTTTCAGAATCGGTATACATACGTAATAAAGCAAGTCATTTATAAAAACTGTTCAACAAAAATATTTAAAATAAATATTTAATTATTATTATTTGTAAAGTTTAACTGATTTTGATTAGATCAAAGAAAGCCGCCGAGTTCGTAGTCTATTGTGCAAAATAAGGATACTTGTAAAATCAGATGTTGTAAACATTTTTTTCGAATATGTCGATTTTAATAGTTATTTGATGTTGAACTCTCGACCAGCCAATTCTTATTTTTTAAATTATAACTTCGTAAATGTTGTGCTTGTAGGTAAGTGTATACGTCCCTAAAAGGAACAACAGGGTTTTTGTTACATATTGTATATGTGCGTAAAGTATTAAATAAATAAATAAATAAATAACATTATAAATGTGAAAGTTTATGAGTATGGATGGATGGATGGGCGGATGTTTGTTACTCTTTCACGCAAAAACGGCAGAACGGATTTGAATGAAATTTGGTACACAGGTAGTTTGTAACCTGGAATAACACATAGGATACTTTTTATCCCGGTAGTACGTTCCCGTGGGATAGTTTTCGACCTCCACGCGGGTGAAGCCGCTGGCGAAAGCTAGTGTTCAAATAAAATCGGGATACGCAACGTCTATTTGTTTATTTTTATGTCTGCGACCATATTTTTCTCATCGTAACTCTAGGATCAGTAGTATGAAATAATGGATTAGCCTTCCAAATTATTCAGATTCAGATTAATAGGTAGTGTGTTACGTATGGGAAATCTTCAAATAACTTCTCCCGCTCTGGGTGAAGCGGAAGGGTGTGTCAGAATTTTCCTGTCTAAAACCCACCCGTGCAGGGGCCACGGTACGGGCCTTTCGAACAACCCGCACGCTTGGACGTAATTAGGGTGCAGGTGACATTGATAATTGTGACTTCTTCTTCTCAGCTAAAGCACTAGGAAGTGGTGAAGGGCGGGCGTTTTGCGGGAGTCTTATTTAATTTTGACGTTCAAAAGTGCTGATTCTCAGCCTAATCAATATTATTATATCCAGGGATAAGAAACATCTTGACTACGAACTGAATAAAAGCACAATTGCACTATACCAATGTAAAAAAATGTTAGGAAAAGCTTGGGGGCTCTCTCCGAAGATTACTCTGTGGCTATACAAAGCGGTGATCAGGCCAATGTTGGCTTATGGCGCTCTGGTTTGGTGGACGAGGACCGAGCTCTCGACCACCATCGCTAGACTGCAACGCTTCCAACGACTGGCCTGCTCAGCTACCACTGGCTGCATGAGAACCACCCCGACAGCAACCATGGAGGTAGCCCTTCAATTAACTCCCCTTGACCTGTACATACAGCAGGAGGCGGCTCTGGCTGCCATCAGGCTAATGCATCTGGGCATATGGGGCAAGAATTTAACCAGTCCACACGCTAACATCCTGGATCGGGCGATTGAGTACCAGCCGCTCATCGTTGCCCCGTGTGATAGAACACCAAACCAACCTATGTTCAACAAAAACTATACCATACAAATAATACAGGAAGAGAGGGATCAGTCAGGAGCCAAGGAAGTGCGCATCTATACAGATGGCTCAAAAACCCAAACCGGTTCAGGTGCTGGCGCACACTCCCTTGACCTCAACATTAACTTTCACATACCGCTAGGCACACACAGCTCAATCTTTCAATGCGCATGTGTTGCCTTAACAGAAGCCGCAGCAGCAGTAAAGCGCTTAGGCATCCGGAACTACGGCATTAAATTCGTATCCGACAGCCTATCTGTGCTCAAAGCTCTAGCAAACAAACAAACCAATAACAAACTAATCTTTGGGTGCCATTAAGCTCTGGAGAGTTTATCGATGTCCAATCGTATTACACTCCAGTGGATCAAGGGGCATAGTGAATCCTTAGGTAATGATGCCGCCGATGAACTTGCGAAGAGAGGCTCTGATATGAAAGTGCTAGGCCTGTACCCACCCACTTCTCCCCCTGCATTTTTCACAATTTCGTGCGTGGATTCGCCAAAGATCAACCGAACTTCATAACAATAGATGGTCACGGGCAACAGACTGTAGACAGTCAAAATTGGCTTTACCAACTGTAAACCCGCGATTAACCAAAAAACTTCTCAGCCTGAGTAGAAATAACCTTAGAATAATCATAGGAACAATTACGGGCCACAACCACCTTAACAAACATCTTTATAACATAGGCGCCACAGATAGCCCGCTTTGCAGGGGCTGCCTGGACGCCGAGGAATCAGCCACCCACGTCATCCTCGACTGCGAGGCCGTGGCTACTCAACGTGAAGAAATCCTCGGAACAGTGAGGTAGCTCCACGAAGCCTGCGAAGCTCCCAGGAAGCTTCTGAACTTCTGGGCGGAGCTAGGCTGGCTCTGTTAGCCAGAATCCCCACGCACAACGGACCGAATGGGAGTCTACGTGCGGAAAAGGGAGTCCAATCATCATCATCATCATTATATATCCAGGGATGCGGGTTGTTCGAAAGAGATACCGCGGCCCCTGGCACACAGGCAACTGAAGGAACACGGGTGGGTTTTAGTCACTAAAAGTCTGACACGCGCTCCTGCTCCACACAGAACGAGAGACGTTATTTGATGATTTCCCCCCGGCAACAAAAAAAAAAATTGAATTGATGTATAATGTCAAGGAGGAGGTTCTCAAGCCAAATGTGTTTTTTTTTTTAATAAAAAAATAGTAAACTACTTACATACAGTATAATTCATAGTTAGATTAAGATTATTATTCGTATATCAACACGTTAGTAGCCACTGATAAGCTCAAGGCTGGTGCCGCCTACATTAATTATTTAATTATCACTGGATGTACTTTAATTTACCAATAAAAGTTAATAATAAATTCGTGTATTTTAATCGTTGCATTATAATCCGGGGAATTAATGTAGAGACGGTCACGGTGTAGGCGTGTGTGTGTAGCCGCACGGGTTGATCGCAGATTAAGGCGGAGATTTCTGGAAAACGCTCAAAAAGGTGGTTTTTTAAAGTAGTGTATCTCTTTAACCGTAAATAATTATGAAAGCAAAAAAAAAAATGTTTTCAAGTCTTTTTTGCATACAGTAATCGAACTCAAAACATAATTAAACATAGTTTAATGCATAAAAAATCATCAAAGTCACCTCTTAATTATCTTTAGAAGCAGTTTATCCCTTCAATAACAATTATAAACGTAATTAAAAATATACCATAAAATTTCAAATGCCAAGCTGTATCCAGTGATGGATTATTTATTATTAAATAGTTAATATCTAATTTAATACGATTTTATTTGAATTTTTACGACACGCTTGCTCATTTATTATTCGAATTGATAACAACAGATTTTAACCTGTAACAGATTCCAATAAGAACTATTATCGCTCATAACGACAATATTTAAAGTTACAAGGGTTTACATACCAAGCCAACCTTCCGAGACACGGAGGGGTCTCGGAAAGCCGGCTGTCGTTCGTGGATTTTTCTCAGTCGTTACGGTACAAAATATGATTCGCGACCAAAAAACGAATTCATAGAATTCATCATCATCATCATCATCTGCCTAACTTTTTCCCAACTATGTTGGGGTCGGCTTCCAGTCTAACCAGATGCAGCTGAATACCAGTATTTTACATGGACCGACTGCCTATCTGACCTCCACAACCCAGTTACTGGGTAATACGATACCCCTTGGTAAGACTGGTTGTCAGACAAGAATTCCTTTCATTCATAGAATCAAAGGAATTATTAATTCGATTGGACTGTTTACGTTAAAGGTAAAAGGGTGTTTCTCGCATTTCGTGCATTTTCAAAGAAATTGCGAGAATTTTTTTAAAATAATTTTTATATGTTTTTAAGAAAAGCTACATGAAAAATAAAAATCCTGATTTAATATATACTACATTATGTAACGCAAAACTGCCGGAGATTTCGGACACCTAAAAGTTTTCCCGGGTATGGTAATGATGAATGTAATCTGGTAATTATTTGTTATTAAGGTAATGAAAAATGAAAACTGGTAATGATGCCATTAAATAGCCAGTTACAAAAACAAAATGTGATGGCAGATGTACCTATTAAACTCACCTCAACAAAAAAAATTGTCGCTTAAGAACGTGTAGATTTGTGTATTTTCAGGTGAACATGTAATTTGCACGAAATGAGAGAAACACCCAATAGTGAATTACTAATACAACTACCTCATCATATCAGCCGAAAGACGTCCACTGCTGGACATAATAATAATAATAATAAGGCAACACCGTGTCAACAAAACGTCACGATAGAAATTTTTCTGCAATTTCAACAGTTAAAATAATTTTACCCAATTTCACAAGAGTTTTTAATTTTACACAAAACCAGAAACTTAAATATCATCAAAAAAACCAAAAACAAACCCGTAAAATAAAAAAATGTAAGAAACCTAATCAAAAATACCGAATTGGAGGTGACATGACAGATGTCACCTCCGAACCACAATGAACAAGATTAAGAAAATATGATAAAATGTTGACAAGATCTGCCGCAAGAAATGCACGCCCACCACCTCCGGACTCGTCGCTCAGCTCCGCCTCGCTGCCGCCGGTACCCAGCCCCACTACGGGCGCTGTGATGACACCGGCCGCGGTAGTTGCGTCGAGCTCGAGCGACGAGTATTTCTCTCCGCCCACGACGCCACCACCTGCTCGTCGACGAGGAGGACGCCGGCCGCCGGACGGCTTAGGACCTCGAGGCCCACCGGCCTCTGATAGGGTCCCAGCTCCCGGCGGAAGTGTGCAGCGCATGAGATGGACACGATCCATTAACGAAAACGTCATGCGCTCATACTATGGGGCTACAGAAGGAGGAAACAATCTGACCGCGTACCGTGTTCGGATGCTCTCTCTTTTTCAGGTGCTTGAACCGGCTGTCAACGTTTCGACACAACGACTATCGGATCAGGTGCGGGCTATCCAGCGTAATCATATGTTGGATGACACTCTACTTGATCGCTTGCGAAATGATAATAATAATAATAGACTTCATAATACTTGATATAATGATAATAGACTTCTCCAATGCTTTTAATACCGTCAGTCACGAACTCCTTTTGTCCATTCTTTCCTATCTTATGGTCTCTCCGGAGGTATTGGAATGGTTTGCCTCTTATCTTCAGGGACGTCAGCAGTCTGTTCGTGCTGGAGACTCTTCATCGAGTTTGTGTGATCTTGCAGCTGGCGTCCCTCAAGGCGGTATATTATCTCCTCTTTTGTTCTCTATTTTTATTAATCTCATTACAACCGAACTTCGGACTGCGTATCATCTTTATGCGGACGATTTGCAGCTTTACTGTCAGGCAGATGTTGACAACATAGCAGATGCGATTGAGGAGCTAAACCGGGATTTAGGAGTGATTAAGAGCTGGTCTGATCGGTTTGGGGTGGCGGTTAACCCTGCCAAGTGTCAAGCTATCATTCTAGGGAGCCCCCACAGTATAAGGAAGTTGAATAGCTTGACTGTGCCACCTGTAACATTCGACAGCTCAGTTATCCCGTTTAGCTCCGATGTTAAGGATCTTGGCTTACATGTCGACACTTGTCTTGACTGGCGAAAGCAAGTCACGACTGTTAGTCAAAAAGTCACCGGAACGTTGCGGTCGCTCATCGGTTGAAAAACCTTCTCCCATCATACATAAAGGCAATGCTTGTACAGTCCCTAATCTTTCCCATAATTGACTATGGCGATGTGTGTTACTATGACCTGAATGCAGATCTCCTCAATAAACTTGACCGGCTTCTAAATAACTGCATTCGATTCGTTTTCAATCTTCGTAAGTATGATCATGTGTCCGCGCACCGGTTGCTTTTAAAATGGCTACCCATCCGTCAGCGCAGAGAGTTGCGAGCTCTGTCAATGTTGTTTTCTATACTCGACAAACCCACTTCTCCTTCTTATCTGACTTCCCAGGTTCAATACTTGTGCTCGGCGCATAGTAAAAATCTTCGTTCCACCAACAATCGTCTTCTACGATGTCCCTCTCACCGCTCTGGTTTCATCAAATCTTCTTTCTTTGTCCAGGCGGTGTTTCTTTGGAATGCACTCCCTCTGAATATCAGGATGGCAACCAGTCGGCTTTCGTTTAAAGTAAAGGCACGCGAGCATATTCGTAAGAAATTGGCAGAAGCATCCCAGCGCTGACTTACTGGATTCGTTTTCTCCTCTACCTATCGTTATTTCTCAAGACAAAGTTTTATTTTCGTTATATATATGTATGTATGTATGTATGTATCTATGTATCATGTATTATTTTTCGAGTAACCTATCCCTTATGTTGCACCTGCCATGTTTTCTCTCTGCATCACCCTAAGGTTGACTGGTAGAAAATGCCTCAGGCATTAAGTCCGCCTTTGTACAGTATTTTTTTTTTACTTGTGCATTAAGTTTTAATAAATAAATAAATGAATGAAATGCAGAGTAGCCATGTCATCGTCCCCCCGTTGCAGACAGTTGTGGTACCACCACGACTAACCACAAGTCACGCGCCTCAAGCTGACGAGGGGAGTGTTGACAGGGCTACAAACGTAAGTACCCAATGCAGTGTGGAAATGAGGAGTGCTTTGGAGGATGCGATTCGGGAATATCGGTTCATGTCACCCGAACTTAGGCCACGCTTACCTCGTTTGCATGAATAACAAAAATAGGGCGCTGGTGGCGGCTCTGGATTCGCAGTTGTCAAACTATTTTGATGACTGCGAGGACCTCACCGACACTCATTCGATTCTGTACTGAGCGGCTGTAGCGGCGTGTCGTGTAGCTCACGTCAAATTCCCTAATGACTCAAGAGCTACACGACCGAAACCAGCCGTACCAGCTTGGCAGTGCAGAATTGAACGTCGTATTGGTGGGGCCAGAGCCCTCATCGGTAAACTAATCTGCTTCAGGGAGGGCAACACTCGCCCTAGAGTGATGCGCTTTGTGAGGCGGGCATTCTCTGGGACTGATACCAGCCCTCAGGATTATTTGTCCCGTATCACAGAGCGCATAGACTTCCTGAAGCAGAAAGTGTATGCATGGGCAAACTGTATTCGTAGGTATAAGCGGCGAGTAGACCGATACATTCAGAACCGCACCTTCCAGAGTGATGAAAGGTGGGTTTATAGGGACTGGGAACGACCGGACCAAGGTGTGACTGATGCGCGCCTACCGGATGATGATGCCATGTACTCTTTTTGGCACAATATCTGGTCGGTGCCTGTCAGTCACACCGAAGGTAATTGGACACGAGAAGTCGAGCGAGCCTGCGATCCAATACCAGAAATGGGGGCCATTACCATATGCCCCCAAGATGTAACTCGTGCAGTCCGTCCGCTGTCCAACTGGAAATCTCCAGGGCCGGACGGACTGCACAACTTCTGGATTAAATGGTTACAAAGGTCGCACGCTCGCTTGGCGGCTCAGTACCAGATTGCTTTAGAGTCTGGTTCGCTACCCCAGTTCCTAACGACAGGAGTAACTCACCTGCTCCATAAATCAGGTAGTACCGCGGAACCCAAAAATTATAGGCCGATCACGTGTTTACCTACGGTCTATAAAGTTCTTACATCCATTTTGAGAGCTAAAATTTACAATCATATAGACAGTAACTCCATCATGTCTGTCTCTCAAAATGGATGTCGGAACGGGTCCCGCGGTACTAAGGAGCTGCTCCTCATTGATATGGCCATTAGCCAACAGGTTCGTCGTTCCCGAAAGGATCTTTCAACATGTTGGATAGATTACAAGAAGGCCTATGACTCGGTGCCACATACATGGCTCAAGAGGGTGCTGGAGTTGTATAAAATAGATACAACACTACGCACCTTCCTGACGTCATGTATGGGGCAATGGAGGACGGTCCTTCGATATCCAGGATGTCGAAATATCCAGAGGAATAGCGAGCCGGTAAGGATCGAGCGAGGCATATTTCAGGGTGATAGTTTGAGTCCGCTTTGGTTCTGCCTAGCCCTGAATCCTCTAAGCACACTGCTGGAAGATTCAGGTATAGGCTATCGGCTGAGGAGAGGTGGTCAGGTTATATCTCACCTCCTTTACATGGATGACCTAAAACTCTTTGCCCCCAACAATTTGCAACTGATGGAGCTACTGAAAGTAACTGAAACCTTCAGTAGCGCCATCAGGATGGAATTTGGTGTGGACAAATGTGCGGTCATGCATGTAAAGCGAGGGGAGATTGTGGAATCCGCGGGAACCCAACTCTCGGATTCCATAAACCTTCGAGCCCTCTCTGCAGCCGAAACCTATAAGTATTTGGGTATGTCGGAAGCGTTGGGCATCAATGTAACTGACATGAAGCAATCGTTGAAGGAGCGCTTCTTTGGCCACCTGAAGAAAGTACTTAATAGTCTTTTATCAGGCGGGAACAAGGTGCGCGCCTTCAATGGTTGGGTCATGCCGGTTTTGATGCACTCTTTCGGCATACTCAAATGGAGTCAGACCGAACTCGACGCCCTAGATAGGAGGGTCCGTACGCTGCTGACTGCATATCGAATGCATCACCCACGGTCATCGGTAATGAGACTGTATATCCCGCGAAAGTGTGGAGGTCGAGGGTTCTTAAACGCTAAGACCCTCCACAATCGCGAGATATGCAGTCTCAGGGAATATTTCCTGGTAGCCGACGTGGGGATGCATCGAGATGTGGTCGTGGTGGACAAGGGCCTCACCCCGCTCTCCTTGGCTAAAGAGAACTGGCGCAAGCCTGTAGTGTTTGACACTAAAGATCGCATGGAAGTATGGCAGAGTAAGGAGCTTCACGGACGCTTTTTCCGGGCCCTACATGGACCCGATGTAGACCTACTAGCGTCCGTAGCCTGGCTACGTTTCGGTGACCTCTTTGGAGAAACCGAAGGTTTTGTCTGTGCAATCATGGACGAAGTTATGATGACGAACAACTACCGGAGATTTATTGTGAAAGACGGCACGGTTGACATCTGTCGGGCATGCCACCGTCCGGGTGAATCAATCAGACATATTATCTCCGGATGTTCTCGTCTAGCTAACGAGGAGTACTTGCATAGACACAACCTTGTAGCCAGGATTATCCACCAGCAACTTGCTCTGAAATACAGCCTTGTGGAATCAGAAGTGCCGTACTACAGGTACGTGCCCGACCCAGTTCTCGAAAATGGACATGTCACACTGTACTGGGATCGATCCATCATCACTTACAGGACTATTGTTGCCAATAAGCCTGATATAGTGGTGGTGGATCGACTAGAGCGGCGTGCAATGATCGTTGATATAACAGTCCCGCATGACGAGAACCTCGTGAAAGCCGAGAAAGATAAACAAATCAAGTATCTTGACTTGGCTCGCGAGGTTGTCGACATGTGGGATGTGGACTCAGCGATCATTGTACCGATAGTCGTTACAGCCAATGGCTTGATAGCCAAGAGCCTCGACCAACACCTAAGGAGGCTCTCGTTGGGCAGCTGGGTCAAGGGCCTGATTCAGAAAGCGGTACTTCTTGACACGGCTCGCATTGTTAGGAGGTTCCTCTCTCTGGAGCCCTGACCGCCGGTAGCTTGGACCCTGTTCCCGATACCGGTGGGCTACTATTTTTTATATTTTTAAATGTTTTTATAATTTTTTATACTAATATTTAAAAATGTAATTTATAAGTCTATTAAGTGAAATAAAGGAATAATAATAATAATCATTTTATTATCAGGCAACTAAGGCCCATAGATAAAATACACAAAATACCCACCACCAAAAGGGGGGATTTGCCATAATCGCCACGCTTGGCAGGCGGGTTCGCGATCGCAGTATGGTGGTCAAATGCATAGAGAACGCTGCTGCCCATTCTCTAGTAAGTCCCTTAGTCACCTTCTACGACACCCACGGGAAGAAATGGGATGGTGCTTGCATGGGTGATTCTTTTACGTCCGGCAACACACGGAACAGCTAAATCATCATCATCAAATGCCTACAGCAGTCCACTTCTATGGCCTTTAAAATTGCACGCCATTCAGCTCGATTCTCGGCAACTCTCATACAGCAGCTACCAGCCACCCAGCGAAGATATTCCTTCCACCTAGCCTGAGGGCGTCCTGCCTTACGGTTGCTGATTCACGGTCTCCACTCAAGAACTCGTCTACCCCAACGGGTATCGGTTCTACGGCTAATATGGCCGGCACATTTCCAACTTCAGCTTGCTTATTCTGTGAGCAATGTCGACAATAACTAACTATCACTATGACTACATATTATAAAACAAAGTTCTTCGCCGAGTCTGTCTGTTCACAAGAAATTCAAAAAGTACTGAACGAATTTTCATGCGGTTTTAATCAATAAACGGACTGATACATGAGGAAGGTTTAGGTGTATAATTTGTTAAGGTTTTGTTTAAATTGGGTAACGCGTACGAAGCCGATGGCAAAAGCTAGTTAAGTATAAAGAAAGCAGAAAGAAAAAATATTTGTAGTGAACATGACGCAAAAAAGAACAGAAATAAAAAAAGAACAAGCTGGGGGAAAATATGCGTCACATCCAAGCAAATCGGCCATCGCTCAGCATAATGCTACGACCCTATGCGAGATCCTCAGAGCTGGTTTTAAGACCGGTACGAACCTAATGTGTATGGAGACTTTTTTTTTTCTTTTGTTTTTTTCATAGACTCGATGGAATTCTTATTTGGACTGTTAAAAGGTATAGTAAATTACTAATAGGCATAACTAACTATTTACACTAGATACTAAATTAAACTAACTTCTTAAAATGGTTATTTTTGTAACTTTTTTTTGTTTTTCAGGCAAGACGATGGCGGCTATTGACCCTGAAATATTTATGCTGTAGCGAACTATGCAAAATGTTCAGCAAAAAACCCCATATTATAAAGTTTATTCCATTACAACAATCACTGTATATAATAGCGGCCATACAAACCAGGTTAATAATACACTTCATTTGTTTAACAACTTCAAGCGAGCGAGCGAGACGAATATACGAGTGTAGCACAAGAGCGACAGTGACGGAAAACAATAGAACATTGAAGGCATGCGAGCAGTTTGTGGATCGCACAAAGGATTCGGGGTCACGAGGCTAAGGGGGCAGAATTACCCTGAATCAGGGGAGAATTACCCAGCATCGGTTTGCTTTAGCTTGGTTCTAGAATTCGGCCCTAAAGTACGATTGAAATCCGATGGAGCACGTCAACTCGCATCGGAGCGTTTTTCGATGATATAAAAGAAGTTGTACAAAAGTTAAAGTTCATATTTGCAGGATATTTTACCTAGATGCGCTAGGATGCCGTCGCTTCATCCCACGCATAGATGGACTGCGATGCTGCCCCGCTACCGGTCACACATGAGACGCTTCCAGCGCACTTTTTCCGTATCGCTCCGGTTCCACCCCGCTCGGATGCAGTCCGTCAGCTACGAATCTAACACTTAGAAGTCCAAATCATCAAAAAGTATTTAATTTAAAAAGCAATTTACACGTGATATAACGATGAAACGTTGATGCATTCAACTTTCAGACTTATACGAAAAACATAAGTGAATATTGCGAAATATTTTTCCAATACTAGCAACACCGCCCTGAAAGACCACCGGGAATCGGGAGCTTGCCCGAACGTGCTTCAGTCGGTCGCGGGAGCTCGGCCTTGTCACTCGGGCCCGAGCTATCGATAGCCACAATCGGAACAATCGAATTAAAATCGAACACCAAATTCCCAATATCCTAACACACCATCAATGAAAGAACATTCTATTTTCAAATACTTGAAAGGTGACAGTTGAATCGAATCGTGTTTCGTGTTCCATTTATGAAATGAAAGTAGGTTGTGAGAGTGCACAGGATACGCTAGCGAAACGGGGATATTATTAAAAATAGGCTGTTTTCACACTGTTGTTGTGAGAGCGAAACCAGGTGAGTTCTCATTTATTATTTACAGAAGCATTTTCTTTTTGCTGGGCCCCAATTGCCTTGGGACTGTGCCCTTACAGCGTGACGTCTATATTTAAGAGCGAAAAAAACTGTTCCCATTTTAAAATTTGACAAAATATATTATAAGAGCGAAAAAAACTGTTTCCGTTTTTAAATTCGTCAACATTGTAATTATATTTTAAGCTTAAAATATTACGCTGTTATTTTTAAATCAAAAACGGAGTTCGCTGGTTTCCGTTAGTAAAAGTTTGAAAATCGGGTCCCTATACATAATAAGTTTTCTTTAATAAGTAATTTTCCTGGAATGGTTGGATTATGTTAAACAAGAGCTAAGAAATTTAAGTAGATAAATTAAATAATAAAATGATTTGCATGGCCATGTGACGGTAGAATATGGAGAACTAAAACGAACGAATAGTAAAACATCTATGGGCTAATTCTGGTAATCACTAAAAATCAGCGCTGTGCTGTGGGTCCCATAGCACAGCATCACGATGAGTGAAAGCCTTCTTGTCACACAGCGTGCAGCTGCCGACTATTTATGTTATGTTTTCGTCTAAATCTGTTTTGTTTTCATGTATTTTATGTGATCTCTATTTTTTGTATGCACGTGTTTCTGTGATAAATAAATCTACTTTTATAACTATCCATGTTTGCAATCTAATAAATGATTTGAGCTGAGAAGAATCGTTTGCTTGTCAGGTCTTTATGTTATGGGAAACATCGGATTTCGGGTGATATCTCACTCGCGAAAACATAATTATAAATGTATCAATTTTCCGCATTATCCATGAATCACAATTGTTTATTTTTGTATCCTCTCACTGGAACGCCGTTACATTATTGTCAAAAAATCTTAATTGAAAAGGATATAAATTTTGATGAATAGAATGTTGAATTCTATTAGTGTGTTGGTTTAGTTTTTTTTTTAATGTAGGTAATGAAAATTGGTCAAAATAATCAAAGGCTCAACATTACAAAAAAAAAAAAAATGTTTTTGGTTTCAGTGTTTATTGAAGCAACTTAAAGGTATCTTTAATATCACAAACTAGCTGGACCCGAGAGATATTGTGCTATCCTGTAAATGATTAATTCATTTTCTATTTTGTTAACTATCCACAATTCAAACAAAAATTCGATAAAAAAGGAAGTTCAGGATTATCCAAAATGGTTTTTTTTTTCTGAAAACTTTTCCAACTTATCTTTCCATAAAAACCTAATTCGAATTATTACGATTACGAACATTTTAAAATAAAAATGGCTACAAATATGTCCTGTCGTTCTCATGTGATGCGCTTACCAATACAAAGCATTTCATTTTTATTTTTACAGAAGATAAAAGTAACAAACCCAAAGAAAAAATAACTTAAAAATAGTAGTTTATGACACTGTTACTTAACAGCAGACTTTGCATGACGCTTTCTGTTTCTAAGGAGAATAGACAGTGCTTTTTCTATACAAACTCACATTTCATTTCTCCATTTTTTACATCGCACCGTAGATATCCTTCTACAATCTGTCATTTTGTCTTTCGTTTTTAACAATCTTTGTCTAGGTCCTTTTAAATGTAGACTATTTCAGAAAAATATTTCTTCCCAAACTGTCAAAATCACACTCACAACAAACTTTCTACTCGACGGCGACAAAGTATATACGATTATCTGCAAAATCATGATTCGTTTAGAACGCATAACTGTGATAATTAATAGAAGAACATAGCCATCTTCTCCTATTGTGCATCATTTAGTTAATAGTCATGTATAATTTTCCGTCGACAAATCGGTGCTCGTGCTAAGCCTGCAAGAGTTATTAAAAAACTAGTGTGAATTTACGTATATATCTACCTGGTTTGCGACTCGGTTTATAAAGTATCACACGAGTGTTTTAGTACCTAGTTTTGTGCTGTTTCATGCACTACTTTTCATATACTAGCTGATCCGACAGACGTTGTCCTGTCTTAACTATAAATATTGAATTTGTATTGTTATAATATTAGAAAAGTTAATATATGGTCGTTAAGTTTTCTTAAATTTTCTAATGTTACGCGCAACTTTCTTAATTTTTTCTTTCATAAGAACCTTCTCCTGACAATAACAAATACATTAAAAAAAGAATTAGCAAAATTGGTCCAGCCGTTCACGTGTGATGGCGTGGCCAAGGGAAATAGGAATTCATTTTTATATATATAGATAGATTATGCAATTTCGTCAAAAGCACAATCTGTATGTACCTCAATGGAAAAATTGTTATTTGTTATGCAAGGCTGCAAAGTTCTTTTTGGTGCGAGTTGGTTCAAATATAAAATCCTAAGCGTAGCGAGACTTTCAAAGATACGAGACGCAGAATAACTTTGCTGCCGAGCGAAACACAATTTATCACCTGACTACAACGAGCAAAATTCTAGGTGCAAGAAAAACAGTCTAACAATATATTAAATTAGTGTAGTTTAATGAAGTATGATAGCATTGCATTGTAGTCTTCGAAAACGTTTTCACGCCTTTAGAATGGCTCCATGCATTGAACAAATTGTACGTTGTTACATACTTCTCGCGCAATTTTTCCGGAAGAAAACTCAATTTGGCATTATATACCGCTTGCACTAACTCTGCAGGTGTTAAATTTATATCTTCGTCATTGCTGAAGTCGCTCATATTTTACGATTACTTACGATTTTATTAAAAATAAATGACCAAAATTATGGAAAGCGAATTGAAAAGAGACGATTTTTTTTAAGTTTCTTTTTTTCATGCAGTCGTCCTGTTGGCCAGTTCGATTATTCTAAAAATGGAGTTGGCGCTCTGGCATGAAATAAGTATTAATGCATTTTCAGTGGACTGGCTGTATAGAAAATTATTGAATAGAAAGGTTGGAATTTCAAAAACTCTTTCCGCGCTAGCGGGTAAAATGCACTTTTGCACGCAGATTTATAACGACAAACAGAATTTTTCCGAGGTTGTGAGGTGAAAAAGTAATTTTAAGTTAGCCCGCAAAATTTACGTTTTGTGAAATTTGCCGGTCAGAGATGTGTATTTACAGAAATGTCAAATATTTCTTATATATCAATACAACTATCTAAGTGACAATCTGCCTAAAGTCTCATGATTTCATGAAAAAGTCATTCAATAGGCTGATTTTAACCTAGACCGTCTTATTACAAAATGCAATATAATTTTAGTTCTAGTCTAAAGCCCTGAGCCAGTTTTTGCATTTTCACCTTTATTTCGATTTAGGTAAAGTTCTTCACACAAAAATCACAACTTACCACCGGACTAAGTTGTAAGTTTTACAAAAATAATAACTTAACTTGAACTGTGTACCTAGGGCAAGTCATACAGCTCGGTAGACACAATTTTGAGAAAGCCGACAGGAGGATCCGGTTGGATTGGGCAGCGTTTGGAAAACCACGTCAAGTCTTTTCGTCGCCTATTCCGCAATGCTTGAGGACTAAGGTCTTCAACCAGAGCGTCCTGCCAGTGATGACATACGGTGCTGAAACGTGGACACTAACATTTGGGCTGTTCCACAAATTTAAGGTCGCTCAGCGCGCTTTGGAGCGGGATATGCTCGGAGTTTCTTTGAAGAATAAAATCAGGAATGAAATTATCCGGAAAAGAACTGGAATTACCAACATAGCTTGTAGAGTGAGCAAGCTGAAGTGGCAGTAGGCTGGCCATGTTTGTCGAAGGGCCGATGGTAGGTGGGACAGACGAGTCCTGGAGTGGAGACCGCGTGTCGGCGAACATAGTATGGGACGCGCCGAACTAGATGGATCGACGACCTTACAAAGGTGGCTGGGACAGACTGGATACGGAAAGCGGAGGATAGAGTGTTGTGCCCAGCCTGGGAGAGGCCTATGTCCAGTAGTGGACTGCGATAGGCTGAGTTGATTGCTTGAAGTTCTACGCCGCTTATATCATTTTGATCTCTCGTGTCTTGAGACTTTATAAATAGCTTAAACTCGATAAATATCGAGCCAGCCGTCTGGTCACTTCAACTGTCGACCAGTCGGCGAGAAATTTCCTTGAAAATGAGACACGCACTCGGGTTCATCACCTATTTGTAACAGTTAAAAACATTACAACATGTTGGAACTTTGACTTTAAATATCTCCGTAAACAAAAGGTACCCAGGTATGGTACAGTAAAAAAAAATCGTGTAGGGTCCGAGAAAACCCGTCAGGAACGTTCCTTATGCGTTTCTTCAACTCTGAATGTAACGTTGTTTACTATCTTTCCATTCTATTTTTTAATATGGCAAGCAAAGCCGATGTCGACTATTCTGCCAATGTCTAAAGTGAATTGAAAAAGCATGTGTGCGTTATGTAAAAATAAAGAAGAACGATAATAATAATCTTCGATGATACAGTTCAGCTTAATGTTGATCTTGTGGGGTTAGTACTAGACTGAAGCAAACAAAAAATAAATAAATTACATTCATAAATTATAATTGTTACAACATAAATAGTTATTTGTTATACAAGAGTGCAAAGTTGCTTTTTAACCGAATGCTCAATTTTTATGACCAAGCAAGCGAAATATTCTAAAATTGAATCACGAGCACAGCGAGTGATTTTAACATTAGAACCCTGAGCGTTAGCAAGGGAATCAAAAGAGCACGAGGTGAAAAATCTTTGCACTCGAGTGCTACACGTAACTTTTCATCCCACCTCAGCGAGGAAATGAATAAATGCAAAAAAAAAAAACATTTACAATCACAAGATACTTTTATTTCAGTTTAGGTATTAACTACTACATTATGGTAGGTAAGTATTACAGAATAATCTTTAAATTATATCAAATAATACTTAGGTATAATTAAGAAAAATTTAAAGTAACGTTGCTGCATTTACTTAAGTTGAGTGTAATTTTTTGTTAGGTACTGTAATGTTGGTGTTAGTGACTTGTGTACTGTTTTCCGGTAAACTATCTGTCATACTTAATAGTTGGACCGATTCATCGGATTCCCTTGGCGTAAATGTTGGCAAGAGAGGGCGATGGTTAGGTGTTTCGTAACGGCTCATTTTTGGTGTAGAAAGGCCAGTCCAAGGATCTGACTAGGCTCTTTCAGTGTAAAGGCTGCTACGATGCCTTTTTTTAAATATTTTAGACTTACTTTGGATGGAATGCCCTATGTATCCCTCTACAACCGCGGACTTCCAGCCTCTATGGCGCTTAAGGGACAGGAGATCAGCTCCTGAATCGGCCAAAAGTGTGGCTGAAGTTCGTCAGAAACAATGACCCGTGTACAACAGCGGTTCTGGAAGTTAAAGAAATGTTGCTATTTCTCATGGGATACTGCCAATTTTATTAGCACCCATAGGCTGCATAACACACTTTCTGTTGCGATATTGTAGAAAAAATCGATTGATAGCAGTGTTAGGCGAGCGTAATGCTTGATATTTCTCAACAATTGTTTATGTATTCCTTGCGAATGTTGAGCTCCTCAAGTTCTGAGTTGAGCTGCATGATTATTGATAAATACGTGCACTGAATGGACAGGTCCACTCAATCTGTGTGGTTCTTTCCTCAAAAGCCCATTCCAGATACCGATCCACATGGTCCTCACATGATCTGACCAAGATTATGTCTGGACTTTAAAAGAGACTGTGACCTCTGAGTTTGTTTCGGCCTTTCTTCTCAGAGTAGTCAGATAGGAAACACCTACCTCATCTAGTTTAAAAAAATATGATTGACGTGTAAAAGTGTTTGTACAAACCTACTTACAGAATTAAATCATTTATCATTTATCAATGACGAAGTTGCGGTCTCTTTTTGTCTTTGTATTAGGTAAATTAATTAATAGTAAGTCATCTGAATGTTTCTCAATGTTTTTGACATTAAGTTGTGTTAGTTCATTAGTTCGACATGCTCCGTTTATACCAATAATAACAACAACCTGTAACGTAAAGAGTATTATAGTAGATAAATTAATAAAATTGATATGCATGCATTATTATGCCTATCAACATCTACTGAGTACGTATTAGATTATGTTAAGTAGTTGATTAATATACTTAAGTAGATACCGAATGTGCAAGTGACTTACTTTTGTCGCCAAATATACGAAATCAGGTGCTTCGTTAAGAAAATTTTCAATTTCAGATGCTGTGAAAACTTTCGACTTTTTGGTTGATGACCAGATGAGGCTCTTTTTAAAAATGCCACTAATTTAGGATAGGTGTCGATATGTATGTCTTTTTTTCATCTTTATTGTTGCTTTTAGCATTGAATACGTACTCCATAGAGTACTTGATTTCTTGGTCTCGGATAATTCAATAAAATATGCCAGCAAAACGTTTTCTGAGAAAGTTTTTGCTCCTTTAGCTAGTCGCCACGTGTTCAACATATCGTACTGTTTCAAATACTTCTCGCGTGACTGTTGAGGGAGAAAGCTCATTTGCGCATTATTAACAGTTTCAGTCAATTCTGTTGGCGTCAAATAAACTTCTTCGTCGCTAGAACTACTCATTTTAGGTTTTTCACTTGTTTTCATGTTTCTTGTTTATACCTAAGGTTTTAACAATATGACGTGAAAAAAAATGGCTCGCGCAAAGCAAATTAAAAAAAAAGTACACCAAGAAGGTCCCGAGTCTGAGTTTTTAACAAATTAAAAAAGGTGGTATGATAAATTCGGCACCATGGAGGGAGAAGTAAATAGGTTTAAATGATGTTTTGAATTCACAAACTTAGTGCACACGATGTTCTAAATTCAATTTACTTTATCCTCTAGCGGATAAAAACGGCTTTCGCACTCAAATATCGAAGTGCAAAAATACTCTTTCCAAGATGGGGGCATGAAAAAATACATATGTAACCCCACATAAACACAGATTAGGGAAGTAACTCATAATTTTATATTATTGTGACGGGTGAAAATCATCAGCGCCACAAGCAGCTCAGGAGAGGAATGAGTTTACTATCTTTAAAATACTCAAACTTTATTTTCAGCAGTCAGTGTATAAAATGACAGGTATTGCCATTTCCATAGTGATATGGAATCACTATGGAAATGGCAATACCTGTGGGTATATGTGTACTAATGTAATACTAAATTGTGTGATTCCAGTTTAGAAACCAGCACTCTAGCTCTGTTATGCTTGCTCTATCATAATAATTATGCAGACTACATTTCATATCAGCCATTTTTGTTTGTAGCACAGCAAACAGCTTGAAGTTAGAAGGTAGTTCGTAAAAAGAAACACAAGTACCAGGGTGGCAGAAATTATGAGATCTCAAAGCTCAAAGCGTGCTCGTGTACCTACGGTGTGCGAGCGTAATTGCTTCCTGTGGGGAAACTCGGCGTGTGAAGAACGACCTCTCTCCACCCTGTTGCTACCAGGCTGCCATAAATTCGAGGGAGATGTAATTAAGCCAGCTGTACTCAAACGTCATCGGGCTTGGAGCTTTTCCGTCGCGTTCAATTTTTGATTTGTTTATGTCGTTAAATTCGGTCAAGCGACATTTGAACTCGTGAATGTGTTTATTAGAGAGATTTTGTGACTTGCCATTTTTACAGCTTTTTAATAGGTTTTGCGCTTATCAAAGGAGTTCACAAATCTATATCTATGTCTATTTATATCTATACTAATAATAAAGCTGAAGAGTTCGTTTGTTTGTTTGCTTGAACGCGCTAATCTCAGGAAGTACTGGTCCGATTTGAAAAATTCTTTCAGTGTTAGATAGCCCATTTATCGAGAAAGACTATAAGCTATATAACATCACGCTAAGACTCTTAGGAGCCGAGCAAAAAGAAAAAGGTCACGAATACGAAGTACTCGTACGGGCAGTCGAGGCGAGCGACGGGGTGGGTCGGGGAACAAGAAATTTGACGCGAACGAAGTCGCGGGCAGAAGCTAGTATATGTCATATAATGTCGCCAAACTGAGCATATATGAAATTACGACCTCTAATGATTATAATGTCTTAGAGGCGTTTACGGAAGATTGGCTGGAGAAGGCAACAAGGGAGCTTTCTATTAGAGAGGAGGAGTAGAAAAGTGTGGGAGAGACATTAGCCCAGGAGCGGAACGCTACAGATTGATAAAAATATAGTCATAGTTGCCACCGGAGGGGCTTGTTTTGATAATAGCCACACGGTCGATAGATCAGGTTAAACTACGCTTGCCATGGTTGGTCCGTGTACGGGTGACCATCTTTACATAAAAAAACCCTCCGTGCCTCGGACAGCATGTTAAGCCGTTGGTCCCGGCTGTGATTCGTGGATCTTTGACAGTCGTTACGGGTCGTCAGAAGCCCGAAAGTCTGACAACCAGTCTTACCAAGGAGTATCGTGTTACCCAGTAACTGGGTTATGGAGGTCAGAGAGGCAGTCGCGTCACGTGAAATACTGGTATTCAGGTGCATCTGGTTTGACTGGAAGCCGACCCTAACATAGTTGGGGAAATGCTAAGCAGACGAGGGAGCCACCGATCTTTCTAACCATTTCCACTAAGAAATCTTACCAAATTTGCATGTGACCTAATTTCAGATCCAGTTTGTAAGGCACCTTACTTTGTGACCGAGCAATAATGCAGAGTAACTTAGCAAGACTCCATATTCATAAAGCTGGGATTACACTTGTAAATAAACGCTTTAGCCCACGTTGTAGACGCGGCATTAGGCGCACGCGAGCGAACATTGCTTTCATTTGAAATTTTAAATGTTTGTTCTAAAAAGAAGGAGTTTTTATCTTTGGTTTTAATGTAACTCCAGGACTGTGTTCATTATTTATTCTTGTTTGAAGAATATTTTTGAGGAGGCGTTTATACCAGGAAGTGGCTGCACTGAAGGATCCAAGGATTACAAGGTGGTGGCAACAGTGTGCTATTCCTAAGGTTCCGCTGTCCATTCGTCCGTCCGTGTATCACTAGGCTTTATGTCTTTAGACACTAGATTTTACAGATTGAGTACTACTATAGTCACTATAACAAAAAAAAAAGGTGATTTTCTTAAATTTTTTACCTTTAAAAACCTTTAAAAATTAAAGGTGATTTCCGTACAAAAAAACATGCTAAAGAAATATGTTGTGTTATTTATTGTACTATTGTATAGACTCAAGTTCTTCTAACTGAACAGACAGCTGTGCTGATGTGGAGTTTGTTGCGCCACTTCTTCTTCCCAGCTACTTCACCACTAGGAAGTGGTGAAGAGCGGGCATTTTGGGGGACTATCTTATGTAATTTTGACGTTCAAAAAGTGCTGTCTCTCAGCCTAGTTTGAATAAATGACTTTTGACCAGATTTGATTTGACTTTTGATTGACGGAACCCGTCGTGTCCGAGTCCTGCCACTATTCACCAAAGAATTTACTTCAGAGAGTAATTATACATATATGTGGTACCTAAGATAGACACCTTCTTGAACAAAACTCATTAAGAATACCTAGGATGCGCTAAAGTTTCCGCCTTCAGACTCAAAGTGCCGCGTGCAGTGTGCCCTTTGCATATTCTATGAAAGTTACAGCGGCAGACGGTCGTGCAAATGGAGCTACGAATTAGACAGGCGTCATATTGTATAAGAAAACGGCTGATGAACGAGTATTCTCTCTGCTATGGAAGTATAAAACAGGATGTAAAGTTCACTCATTTTTCATAGAAAAAGGAGGAATCCCCGACCAGACTGGTGATGTGTGTGGTTGGTTACTTCCCGATATTGTAATTTTTTTTTGGGAATTACCTGTCACATGTCCACCTAGAAGTAGCGATATGCCGAGTACGGCTTCACTCGAGTCTGACTCGATTCCTGCTTTGGACTCGCCTACTCGAATACCAATTTATTTTGATTCGAGTACTCGTTTCCGGTACTCGAGTCAGGAATAATCGATTATAAACTCGCTGACTCTATACTATTATGCGAGTCCAACTGACTAGTATTCGAGTTAGGTTGACTCGCCCGTACTCGATCTCTGATTACTGAAGCAATGAAGGATGCCTAATAATACAAGTTAGAACCTGCAACTTTTTTTTACTAGTAGTGAAGTGATTTTATTGTAATTATCTTTATTACAACATGGCGCCGAAAAAAGCCTCAGGTGTATGGACTGGACTTGAATTTTTGGACTCGTATTTCTAGGCTCGAGTCCTGAAATCGAGTCAACATTCGAATTCCAAACGTGGAACTCGAGTATTGGGCTCGAATCGTGGAAGCGAGTCAAGATTCGAATACCGTATAAACCGACTCGAGTCGATTCGATCCACCAAAACAGCGACTCGGCACATCACTACCTAGAAGGTTGTCGGTTGCTTAACCAGACTTGCCAGCGGCTGCCTCAATAAATTAAGGCCTCCAGCCAGGGCTTAAAAACTTAAAACTAAGCGACTATATGCGCTAGGCGCGCCCCCTGTGGGGTAAGGACTTCGGCTTAGGGCGTCGTTGGAAGTGGGCAGCAAGGAACGGGCTGGTTCGGGATGAACCGACTGGTTTAATAGCATACTTTTTATCCCGGAAGTACGTTCCCGTGGGATAACTTTCGACCCCTACGCGAGCGGAGCCGCTGGCAAAAGCTAGTTATACATAATTTTGTAAATGCATATTTGGTAGTCAGAAGCCCGAAAAAGTGATATTTCTGACAACCAGTGTAATTAAGAGGTATTGTGTTACCCAGTAACTGGGTTGTGGAGGTCAGATAGGCAGTCGATCCATTTAAAAACTGGTATCTAGCTGTATCCGGTTAAACTGGAAGTCAACCCGAGCATAGTTGGGAAACTGCTCGACAGATGATGATGATATATTTAGCTGATGGTGGCGTATCATATTTTGGTGAACATACAACATGACACTGGCTGGAAAATTACAAAAAAAAAAAACGTTAGTCATTTTGAATTTCGCGGGTCCCTGAGCTCATTGTCATAGGTCATTTGACGTGTGTACGAAGAATGGTTATCATGGTAGGTATTCATGTACATACAAAAACGTTTCATAGTTCTGTCAGATTCATTCATAACAGCTCAAAATATTGACATCCTTGTCCCACGCACTACTAAGTAGACCCAGATCTCTTGTGTGTTATGCTTCCCTGGTACTGCGACTCACAGATATGAACCTGAAAAAAAGAACTGGAACTGCAAAACCTGGTCTAGGTTTTACTCGAGATCCTTTATAATTCTTCCAATACTCATTCAACCACCTTTCGCCAGTTATGTTTAAGTCAAGGGCAAGCCTATTGCCATCATCCGAGAGTAAATGCAGTCTCCGTGCTGCTTCAGACAATTCCGGATAAAAACCCAATAACACTTAGCCCGATCCAGGAATCTAACCCAGGACTATGAAATTAGAATTTCGCATACACCTGAGCGCATCCACTAGAAGTGAGACATTTGACGTGTTTACTTCAGCAAAAGTGCAAAGTCAACTAATTTGCACAGTTTGCAGTTTACCCCTATAACTTCACTCAATCTGGAACATTTTATGACATTTAGAGGACAGTTGAAAAAGCTATAAAAATGATCGAACTTAGTTTGATTTGATGGAGAAAGATGTGCTAACTAACAAAGTCTTCGGTGTAAAACTTTAATGTTTTCACTAGCAGTTTTGTAGAGATGTAATTGCCTAACAAAAGAGATATCTGGCGCACTGAATGTCATAATATGCCTATAGTAATTCCATTGTTGGGACACAGGCCTCCTCTGTGTAAGAGGGAATGGGCCGTGATCCAGCCAGTGCGGGATGGTAGATGTCACATATTCTAGTTTTTTTTTGTTTTTAGAACATGCCAGTTTCCTCGTAATGTTTTCCTTCACCATTTTGAGAGCAATGGTAATGAAAATAAATACACAGAGTAAGTGCTTACCTGGGTTCGAACTCACGACCTGCAACGCGTACGTCGAGGGCGATACCGCTGGGCCACTACTGCTCTTGAAATTGTCATAACACATACGAAAATATCTTTGTTTTGAAGGAGAGAATAGGTGAAATGTGGGTGATGAAATTTTTCGTCCGTTTTTTTTAATATACACCGATAAAATTTAATGGTTGTTTTCCCGCGGCAGAATAACTTGCCATAAGGTAATAAAAAATAAAGATTTTTTTCGCATAAAATAATTGAAAAATATGCATCAACTCGATAAAACACTACTCAATAGTAACACTAGAGGTAACTTGTAGGTACTACTCGAATCGCACACGCCGCCGACAAAGGGAACAGCGATGCATACATGTTCAAAGCAAAATAAACTCGAGCACGTGGTGATTTTTCAAAATGGTTAATCTGCCATTTTTTGTTTCTAATATTTTATTTGTTTATAAAACGATTGTGTTACCAAGCCAAAAACATTTCGCTGCAGGAAAACAACCATTAAAATTTCACGGTGTATATCTAACGTTTCCTACAAAAGCGCAATACTTAGGCTACGCAATCAAAATGTCAAAGGGCGGTCTAGAATCATGATTATACTAAATCCATGGTAACCGATTGTGCGTCGATGTCCCCACCATCCCGTGTATCATAATATTATTTTAACAAAATAATACTTTTATGTAACAACAACGATTACTGTAATACCTATGAAACAAGTTTATTATAATAATAAAACATATGTGATGAATGTCTTACATTGTGGCCGTAATGCGGGGAAATAGGCTTTGGTTAGGCCGGGAGCCAGTGAGTGAAAAGTTTTATATAGTCTCTAGTATCTACATCCTTTTTTCATAAACAAAATTGTAACTATGCATGTGTTTTTTTTTTGTGCTGCGTTCTATAAATTATCTACAAGTAATAAGTTTTTATATTACTCGCACAATGTACGTGAAATTGGCACTTGATATAGTCTACTTTTCTTAAGATACTCTTGGGAATATACTAAGTTATAAGCCCTAACTTGACCGCCGCTGCCCGTCGCGTAGCAATATAAATAGATTTCGTCTCGACTTCCCAAGGGCGCCTAAATTAGAATACTACAGTAGTGCCTTAAAACGTTCCTGACAGTTTTAGCTCCCAGAAAATAGACGTAGTCTTCAACACTTCCAAGCTGGATTAACTTTATTATACTCAATTAAAATGTAAGATAAAGGAGTAATTCAGGATATTTTCTGAAATCCTTAGTTTGGACATAACATATCAAGAGTTATGTAGTTAGGTTAGACGTTTTCTTGAGTGTAGACTGCAAATCGCAAACGTTCAGATAGGGTGGCTAGTTGGAGCGATGACCTTTGCAGGGTAATTGAGAG
The DNA here is from genome assembly GCA_949091785.1 of Polymixis lichenea. Lineage (NCBI taxonomy): Eukaryota > Metazoa > Arthropoda > Insecta > Lepidoptera > Noctuidae > Polymixis > Polymixis lichenea. The sequence continues at coordinate 9,204,098 of OX420941.1, forward strand.
TAGCTAAAGATTGGAGGCATATATCCAGTAGAGGACTTCTAAACAGTGGCTGCAACTGAAGATAAACCAGAAAGCAAGAAAAAACAATTGGGAATCGGACAGAAAGATAATCACACAGAATTCATATTATGCCACAAACAGCAAAATAAAAATTAAAACAACAGTCAAAACATTTAATAAAAAAATCTTGTAAGGAGTAAAAAGGTTCCCCTCTCAGTACGCCATGGTGCTGAAACATTTTAAAATAAATTCTGATGACGATGAATGTAGGTTTCAATCTCCCTGTCTCCTAAACTAAGATAATAACGACGAACAAACGTAAGCTATATTTTTATTACGTTCGTTTCGGAATGTCGTGGTTCATAAAATGGACAATATTTCTCTTTCATGCTCCAATAGGCCTTTTGGTTGTAACTGTTTTATTAAATTTGACCGCTGCTAAGAATTGCTGTTATCCCGGTAAGATTGAAAGGGATGTTTCCTTTTAGAATACGTTTGTAATGTAAGCTTGTCATGTTCTCAAAATAAAAGTTCTACGGTTTAATGTTACTTCCACCTACCAAGTATAATTATTAATATGTCTACATATTGCACACTCAGATCTAAACAGAGTTAACTCAAAAACGCAACGCTTCAAAAACTGTTTACCGTGTTCCTGCATACTGGAGAAGTTATCTGTATACATATTTGCTTTGCAAGTTCTACTACAAAAATATTTTCGAATCTGTTTTATTGGTCGATAGGTAGTGAGTTAAAGAATTCAATGGTAAGCATAAGTCAAAATTCCCAATTTTTGACTTAGCTCCCTTTAGATCTCGGTGTGCGATATTACAAATTGCAGTGCAGTGGTAACGGCCGCGACTTACAAGTGGTAGGTCGTGGATTCGAACTCAACCACGCACTGTGTAAATTGTTTCCCCACCACTGTTCTCAAAAAGGTGAACGAAAACATCGTGATGAATCCGGCGCGTCATAGAAACAAACAAACATTCGAAGAAGATGTGACATCCGCCAATACGCACTGGGCTGGCGGTGTATTTTCGCCCCAGCAGTAAGAATATTATTGGCTGATTACGATATGCTATATCGCAAATTAAAGTCACTTTTCGTGTCTGTTTATTTACTCATTGTCCGTTGGCATCTTATCCAACACGACCGAAGAGAGATCGGTCGCAGGACCAACGGTTTAACGTGCATTCCGAGGCACGAGTGTATCATACCGCCAACTTCCAAACTCTACTGTTACTAAGAAATTCCTAATAAAAAAGCCCAATAACACTTTGCCCGATCTGGGAATTGAACCCAGGACCTCGTGCCCAGCGGTAGCGCTTGCGACCACTAAATCAATGGGGCAGTCAAGGTCGCTTGTATACTGCCGGGTTGTTCGAAAGAGATACCGCGGCCCCTGGCACACAGGCAACTGAGGGAACACGGGTGGGTTTTGGTCAGTCAAAGTCTGACACGCCCTCCTGCTTCACCCAGAGTGGGAGAAGTTATTTGATGATTTCCTACCCAAAAAGTAAAGGTCGCTTGTATACAGATACGATACACACATATCCTAAAACCATTTTCATTTTCATATTCATATCTTTATTTGCATTCCATAATGTTGAAGTCTTACAATTGGCTTAAAGCTATGGTACAATTACGAATGTTGTAGGGACAGCAAAAAGTATAAAAATTAATTAAAAAAAATACAAAATAAGAAACAAATTACAGTCAACAATTTTTCACTATTCATATCATTAATATTAATTAAGTAAATTTATTTTATTGAGATCAGTTCATCATAAAATTCTTTAGGTCAACATACTATTGTACCATATTATTATATTTCACTATGCATTTCACAATGTTCCGTGTGGTGCCGGACGTAAAAGAATAGCACCATCCCATTTCTTCCCGTGGGTGTCGTAGAAGGCGACTAAGGCACTTACTAGATAGCAGCAGCGTTCTCTATGCATTTAACCACCATACTGCGATCGCCAACCCGCCTGCCAAGCGTGGCGGTTAAGGCAAATCCGCCCCTTTTGGGGGAGGCTTATGTCCAGCAGTGGACGTCTTTTGGCTGATATGATTTCACAATGCATCTATCTGTGTAGTATGGTGTCTGTTTGTGTCAAATATTTTTTTTTGTCATGGATGTATAGTGTACAACGTAACGGAAAGGGTATATACATACCAAGGGCACGGCTTCTTTGGATGATATCAAACTATATTGGAAGGGTTTTTTAATCCTATCTCTACATGTTCCGAAGTTATGAGAATTGTTAATGCATTGATACCAGGAATCGAACTTTTGAAATTGAAATAAAAACACCCTCGGAAGAGATTTATCGTGATATTGGCAAGTAACGTATGTGGTAACGTGGAAAGTTATTGCCATACGTAGTGCGGTGACACGATTGTTATGATTTGAATTTAAGAAACATGAAACAGAAAATTTGGTATCAATTCTTAGAGTATTTTATTTTGAGCTGAAACTATGTATAGTCATTCTGTACCAGCTGTTATCTTTAGTGCTTAAGGATAGCAATAGGGTTTCTGTTACACACTGTATATTCGTTTATTATGTAGTATGTTTTTCAATTAATATTTGCATCTGGTAGTTTATTAAATATTTTTATGAAGATTACATAAGGGCCACGTAATGTCCATAAAAACCACGACTGGGAATGAAAACTGTGCTATCAACCAACAACAAGCGAGTCGTCAGTATATTTTCATCGTGCGATGGAACGTTTTCACAGATGGGTGAACGCGAATTTCAAACGATACGCGAAAAGAACTTATAAAATAGTTTTATTTTTAAAACTATTTTATACAGCTATTGACAGCTTGCTCGAGTTTCGTCTACTTCTGTGCCTGCATCGTTTAGTATATATTTTTCATAGGTAGAATAGAAAATGAGGAAAATGTCATGAGAAGAATTTTAAGTAAGAATGTCGATGGCTATAAGAGTAGGGGGAGATCAAAGAAGCGATGGATGGACTTTGTGTATGATGATAGGACTAGAAAAGAGGTGACTACGGAGATGTCAACTTATTAGTCGTCGGTTTTCACCAACATTTGAAGATTTTTTTTCGGAACGTTTAAATAGTATGTTAGGTTAAATGATGGACATACTTTAAGAGGGTTTGCTACTCATACAAAAACCGGACAAGTGCGAGTCGGACTCTCCCACCGAAGGTTCCGCACAAATTTGAATTTTTTGTTGATGTTGTGAATGGCGGCGGATATTTTTTGTGATTTAATTACAAAATTATAGTTTTCAGATTTTAGCCTATACTAGTAGTATAAGACGATACTACTTGCCAAATTTTATAGTTCTAGGTCAATGGAAAGTACCCTATAAATTTAGATTCCCTTGAATGTTTCGAAATATACGTTTTTTGCGGCATAAACGGCCGTATCTTTTTTTTTACGTTAACTTAGAAGTTTGTTGTTTTAATTCTTTACATTCCTATTTAAATTTTAGAGTCATAGTTAGTATTCTTAATTGATAAGTCAGTAAGTTAAGTCAATAAAGAATACCAACTATAGACGCCGACTTCGCTTCGGCTTCTCTTTTAGAAAAATTGACACCTCGCCGCTGGTAGGCATAGGGTCACATTAAAGGCCGAACTGATTCCTCCTAAACTAAGCTAAAAGCCTGTATTTTAGGAGCCAAAGTTTCTCCAGGTAAAATGGCATCCAACTGGTATTAATTCTCATGCAAGCACTTTTACAACAACATAAAGTAAATTAACATATTGGCAGAGAGTAGGCCCTTATCTATCGATAATAATACACAATCATATACATACATACTCTGAAGGGTGAATCCCACAAAGGTAGGTACTTTATACACAATAGACGTAATTCAATAAGGAATGGTGTGGACAAGTCATCGTCAATAAATTGGTCGTTTCAGCCTCTTGAAACCTCGTAAATTGTGCCAACAAACAGATTTGAGGGACACTTGGGGTTTGTACGTATTTGTGAGGATAGATGATTGACAATCAGATTCGATTGAGATTGGAATTTGGAGTAGGTTTTAATTATAATTATGGTGACGAGTTGACAATAATTTTTCAGGGAATATAAACTTTTTCCTTTTTGTGATTCATAATTAATTAATTAATTACTTCTTTTCTACTTCAAGTTGCAAACATCAGAGTAGTCTGTGGCTCTTGTACTAGGAGTTCATGTATCAGAAGAGCCAAGATATAATGAAAATATGATGTCGTGATCATATTGAATAGTGATACTGATGCAGAACTAAACAGAAATGCAGCCAGAACTTTGAATGGAGGTTAAGAATTTTTCTTTTATAGTAATTTACTTAAGTTATATTGATTATGATGAATATATATTAATAGTATTTTTAGTACATCATCAACGTCATATGTCTAGTAGCTAAATACCGCTATTTTACAAGGAAAGACTGCTTATCTGACCTCCACAGCCCAGTCACAGGGTAACCCCTTGGTAAGACTGGTTGTCAGATTTTCGGGCTTCTTTTACGACTGTCAAAGATCTACCACTGAAAGCCGGGACCTACGGTTTAATATGCTTTCCGAGGCACGGATGGGTCTTGGTATGTAAAGATGGTCACCCATCCACGGACCAACCGCGACAAGCGTAGCTTAACCTGATCGATGGAAGCATGCGGCTATTGTTACTTAGCCAAAGCCCCTAAAATGGAGTTCACTAGTACGTTGGATTTAGACATATCTGGTATAAAGGTCTAAAGTTTTCTACCTCTGTCTACCTACATAAAGTTGGTTACATAATGATGTAACCAACTTTTTTCTGTAACAACACCATGATTTTAAAAGAGTGTCCAATGGAGTTTCTTGCCCGTTCTTCTCCATAGGTACCTACGCTTTGGAATGGGCAACTAGCTTCATCTTTCTAACTCACCGACCTTGACAATTCAATAGTGCCTGTAATTGGTTTATCACTACATAGTATAAAACAAAGTCGCTTTCTCTGTCCCTATATCCCTATGTATGCTTAAATCTTTAAAACTACGCAACGGATTTTGATGCGGGTTTTTTTTAATAGATAGAGTGATTCAAGAGGAAGGTTTATATGTATAATACACCGACCTCCACGCGGGCGAAGCCGCTGGCAAAAGCTAGTTTGAAATAAATGCTTTGGGTCTGAGTTTTACCCCTTTGGGAAATATAGGCGCGATTTAACGTGAAAAAATACCATCGATGTTTAATAAATCAATATCCCTCTTCATGGATTACTTTTACCGACAAAAAACCTTTCAAACGCTATAGACGTGTTAATCAATCAAGGAACAACTATAAGGCGCTGTCTAGACAGGTTTATCAAGATCACGGGTGTACTTAATCCTGCGTAAAACTGTAATGTGTCTTAATCAAGGAGCTGATGTGTTCTGACAGTGTAGATCGGGCCTATAGATTGAACCTAGACGATGAAACTTCGTCCTGGCTCGAAAAACAGCGGTGTGTTGAAAGGCTATCGTTAATCATTTTGTAAATAGGAATGATAGTAAATTTGCTTGTAGCTAGTAATAATAGCCGCACGGATCGATTGCCGCGGTTAGTTCGTTGATGGGTGAACATCTTTACGTACCAAGACCGCTCCGTGTCTCGGTAAACACGTTAAGCCGTTGGTCCCGGCTGTCATTCGTGCAAAATTCTGACAACCAGGCTTACCAAGAGGTATCGTATAACCCAGTAAAAGTGTTGTGGAGGTAGGTAGGCAGTCGCTCTATTCAAAATATTGGTATTCCTGCATCCGATTTGCCTGCAAGCCGACCCCAAAACAGAAAACTACTATGTAAAATTTCCAATTTATGTCTGTAATTCTACAGGTGTATATAGTAAAGACAGTCTTTATTATATACACAGCGGCGTAGCTAGTCGTAATGGGGCCTGTATCACGATATGTTATTGGCCCTTTTTACCCGACTGCGGCAACGCTCAAAAATACTTTTTTAGAAATTAAAGAAAACCGTACCTACCATGACTTGGGTGATAAAATCAAAATCAAAATCAAAATATTTTATTTCACATAAACCTGCAAGGGCACTTATGAAACGTCAGAATCTAGGTGCACAGTTCCAATTTGTCGCTTCCTATGGAGAAGAGCCGGCAAGAAACTCCATGGTTACTCTTTTAAAAATGATTGGGTTTTACAATGTTTTCAAATTACAGTAATAAAAGGTATGGGAGGACAGTGCAGGCCTGTCAATAAGTACCAGATACTTAGAGGAATGAAAATAAAGAATAGAAAATCGTCTATAAATCTAGTCTGTAAGGCTTACAATGTTCTCCCATTCACAATATGTAAAAGAATCTACATTAGTAAGATCAACCTATTTAAACCAAGTGACATGATTTTCATGAGAATCACTAATATATAGTTGATACTAGAAGTGATGTATAATGTCAAAAAATGACGAGAATATGTCAGAAAGGGTAAAAAATAAAAATAATAAAAATTAACATTGTAATGTGGGAGCAGTTAATAGACTCTCACAAAGTCATGCTGTTAATGAGGTACCAGGGAAGCCACATGTGCAGAAAGAATTAATGCCAAACTTCCCTGTCTTCAACGTAGTATTTTATCTTATAATATGCTTTTTTGATAAGGACACGTTTGATGTGAGTTTTAAACTTTCCATCGCTAAGTTCTGTAACCGACTTTGGCAACTTGTAATAGAAGCGGATACTGTTTATTAGAAATGACTTGCTAGTTTTAGTTAATCTAAATTTTGAAATCACAATTTCATCTTTACTACGTGTATTTAGATTATGGAAGTCGCATCTTTTTTTGAAAAGACCTAAGTTTTTGCGATAAAACGTAGCTGCCTTATTAAGGAAATGCAAGAGCGGATGAAGTGCCCTCAAAAATTGGGGCATCCTGACTCGAATACGTTCAATTTTCTGTTTGATTTGACTAAACTAATGCAAGAGTGTATTAAGAATTGTCTTGTCCAACTTGAAGCCTTTGTAAGACATAATAAAATTACGTCAATTTTAATTAGGTATTCATTAATTGTAGGTATCTCATCAACAAGTATTTGAGGTGTTGAATTTTATTAAAAATAATGCTTTAAAATACGGCGAGGCTCGAGGGGGGCCTGTAGTTTGGGGTCCCCGTATCATTGATACGGTTGATACAGCGTTAGCTTCGCTCCTGAATAGTATACTCATTATTAAAGAGTATTCTACTCTATATCACCTCGTTGATCCAGAGTGTGGAGAACAGAATAGGTAAGGCATATTACATCACATGTTAAACATCTAACAATAATTCGAGTTGGAACGTTTAATTCTCTGTAGTGTACCGCTGGGGACGCTATCATGACGTTTAAATCGTCATCGTAACTATACGTGTTTCGGTGCGAAAAAGACGTCTTTTTTTTATCGTGGGTAATCATCAAATGACTTCTCCCGCTCTGGGTGGAGCAAGAGGGCGTGTCAGACTTTTACTGACTAAAACCCACCCATGTTCCCTCAGCTGCCAATACCAGGTGAGCCAGAGGCCACGGTATCTCTCTCGAACAACTCGCACCCCTGGCAGGCATCGGCCCTTGCGGACCCCACCAGTTGTTGATGATATCTCTGAGGGCGCTTGTGGAATTACAACGCGCCATCGACCCGGGCATTTTTTTTGTTTAACGTGGAGAAATCCCTTCTGTGTTACCACGGGGAGATAGCGCAGTTATGTGGGACTGTAACCCACTAAAACTCCACGGTGTCGTCCAGTGCCGCTTGAGGCGGGAACATGGAAACGCGCAAGCCATCCGCGAACCCGCCGCGGCTGTCCATCACCGGACCATCCTCGGAGGGGAATAACCCCTATCACCGGCGCACCAGGACACATGGCACGCCGTGACCACCAAACGTCGAACGAAAAACGACAAAGACGTAACTAATGATTGGTTAAGCTGTGATCAAGCCTGCCCAACTATTTAGTAACTGCAGCGCTGAAACAGCATCAATTAATTTAAAAGAATAAGTAATAAGTAATTTAAAAACCCCATTTCAATTCATAATTATCTCCATCTAATTTTACTCTAAAAATGAATGCAAATAACTAGAGTTTTGACTTCGCTAACGACTAAACTTTTAATGTTATTAAACCATATTTCATCCTTTTAAACATGTCTGGAACATTTTAGATTTTAAGCGCCGTTCTGTTTTCAACAACGGGAGTGAGTGAGGCAGCAATATACGAGTTCTTAGGGTTAGAAAGGGACGGTGCATGAATAATTCATGTATTGTGATTCGGTGCAGAGTTGTCATAGCCATTATATTTTTTAAATGTTTTATTCAATGTTTAATTTGAACTTAGTTTTTTTTTGTAGAGTGTTTTGTTATTTTTATTTATGAATTGGGCTTAAGTTCTTTCTTAAGTACATATCATTTAAATTCTGAATAAGAAAGAGTGTTCTGTTATTTTTGGTCTTGTTTAAAGTCGTAATGACATGCCTTGATCTTGCATTAAGAAATCGAAAATCACTAACTTAGTATTAGTAGATCTTTGTGAATGAACTCGTCCGTGGAAAAACTGGCACCATACCTATCCCTGTCGCTAAGCAGCGTTATGCCGCAGTCCCACGGCCCGTTAACTGAAGGGCCTCACCAGGCGTAGCAACTACGCCCGTCGAGGCCCGTTGCTTCCCACAACGCGTAAAGGCCTATAGCGCCGTGTATTTTCAAATAACCGACTTCCGACAGGTCAGACGGGCGGCGACGGGCAGGCCTCATCGACTACGACGGTTCCCACGGCCTGTTGGTCTGGCACGGTGCGGCACGGCCCGTCAGTACATGGGCTTGGAGCTGGTGTAATGACAGGCACATGAGACATTTTAGCATTTCCTCTTGTATCGCAACGTAGCCACCTTTTTGTACTGCAGATGAGAATCACACATACCAGGGAGTCATGGTATAAAAGAGGCGCCCTGTCGTCAGTAGTGGGTGACACAAGGCTGCCAATAATGATAGAGTGCCTGCTGGTTGCCACCCAAGAAAATAGTGCTCGGCAAAATGTTTTCAACGATCTCATTCATCCCTTTTAACTTAAAAGGAATGACTTTCAGTTAAATGTAGCACTCCATTGGATTAATTCTCCATGTATTAGATCTGCTTTCCATACGTAAAAGATTTAATTAATTCAAGTCATGCATATTCTTTGGGTACATTGGTTTTACATGTTGCTCGCCATTGAAATTGATTAGCTCATTCATTTACTGGGCTTTCTTTGTTTAGCATGGGAATAAAACGCGCATGTTTCGTCTCAAAACTCCGTATCTCAGTTGTTTCAAAACTAAATAAGCTGTAATTTGGCACTCATATACTTGGATGTAAAGGGTTTTGATTTTGAAGATTATGTTTATTCATTAATTTAAAAAAATATTTTCATTCTATAAGAAAAAAAAAATCGTCTTTTTTTGTAATTTACATGAAATGGAAAATATAAATAGTAAGAAAAAAAAATATGTACAAAATCAGCAAGCTCCTACAGATTTTCGTTGACAGCGAGAAGGGCCTTGGTTTCATTTAAAAGTTTTTCGATTTTGTTTCTGAGGTATTTTTCAAACTTGATATGTATGGATCAGAAGTGTACAATAAGGTATGGAACACCTCATCATTTGTAGCCGCTCTTGAACACTTTCTAGAATGATGAAGTCTAAACTTTTTGTAATCCTTATTTCGGGATTCTTGCGCGTCTTCAGACAACTGTACAATAGGTAAAATAGCATAGTACTCAATGATTTTTTCTCCGTAAGATAAGTTTTTTTTTGCACGGAGGAAGGCATATAATACTAATTATAAATATTTACATACAGTTGGTCTGTACTATATGCGTATTCACCGTACTATTTTTAATCAATAGCCATTCCAGATGACATAGTTTGGTACATTCGTTTTATAAGTTCTACGTCTTCACTTTATACTGTTACTTAGTCAAGTTAGTCCTTTAGTTATTATGATTGTTTCTATCATACGTGTAATTAATGTAGGTGATGTGGATGCGCTTTTTAAAGTGAAAACTTCTTTAGGCGCGTTGATCACTTTTTGGGTGAACAAAAATCATGGAACTCACGTCATCGTCACCGAACGCTTTTTGATTTAAGAATGGTTGGATGAACGAGCACACGAAAAGTCCCTTTCTTTCATTGGGAATTCTAATTCTTTTATGCCTTTCTTTCCCTTTATATATATATCTTCTCTTTGAGTTTAAGGGGAATGTGGGAGTCACAGATTGTTCCCGTGACCTGCCGCCATTTCATCCATCCAGTGTTAATTCCGTCCCATACTTTTGGATATTAAAGATTTTATTGGACCATTGATATTTTTCTCGCTTGGTCGCAAATGTATATTATCGTGCAGAAGCGTGACTATGTATAACACGTCAAGCTGTTGGTCTCGGCCGTCATTCGTAGTTCTTTGACAGTCTTTCGTCAGAAGCCCACGAGTCTGATAACCAGTCTTACCAAGGTGTATTACCCAGTAACTGGGTTGTGGGGATCAGATAGGCAGTTCGTCCATTTGAATTTCTGGTACTCAGTTGCATTCGGTAAGACGAGAAGTCAGCCCCAACATAGTTGGAAAAAGCTAGGCAAATGATGAAAAATGTACCTTTATTAAAAAGAAAATGACTCAGAACAAACTACTTCCATAATGTGCATTAATTCAGTTACACATTTTCCCCAGATTGCCTTAATCACCATTCTGTTACCTTAGTCCTTAAAATCCAATTTCGAATAACGCAAACATCATAAGAGTTTCCACCAATAAAAGTCTTATAAAAATATTCTAAGAACGATTTCTGCGTAATTCCCGAGTAATAGTAAACGCTCAGAATGACGTGTAAATTCAACATTTACCGTCTACTCACCGTTTTTTATTGAATTGATAGAATCTATCGTTATATTACAAAATGGATTTCTATCATAAATTGTTCCAGAAAACCATTAGGATGTTTTGTGAAAACTTCTCCATTTTTATTTCGGAAAATCCAGACGTATTTAATTTGATAGATTGTTTATAGATGTCGGACGGCGTTTATTTATGTAATAGGTCTTAAAATAGAAGTTAAAAGCTTTCATTGTTGAGCTGTGATTGTGTTTCGTTTTTTGTTATAAAATCTTGGTTTTTGGGATATTTATGCTGAGATTCAGTCTCACATAATACATAATTATAGTCCGCGCTTGATTTTATTATAAACTACTGTGGCTGTGTATCTGTTAGTTGGTACTCCCCTGTATTTATTATCACAGTTTTAAAATTGTCGTGATGTGTTTAGACGTTACTTATAGAAAACACCTCAGACCTCAGAGCTGCCACCGATAACGCCGAGAAAGTGGCGAAGTTTTGGGCCAATAACATTTGAATTACTGTCGTACCTGCACACGGAGAAGTAGACTTGCAAACAGTCGATTTTATTTGAAATAGCTTATGAAGAACGCTCAAAAGGTCGCCGAGTCTGATTCTTGTTGAGTCCACGTTAAAGCCGCAACTTCTCCTTATATTCTAGTCCTACATTTTCCACCAACGTTTATACTCGAAATCAAATCAAAACATTTATTTGCTTGAATATGGGTAGGTGGGTGGGTATGGCGAACTGAATAGTTGACGCTATACTGGGATTCATTAAATATTCTCTTTGTACTAATCGCTGTATAGTATCGGAGGCGCGGTTTGTACAAAACCACCTCATTACTTGCCGTGAGTTCAAACTTCAAAGTGATGTCCGCTTTCATTTCAGGCTTAAATACTAAGTAACTGTTGTCAGAGTCTATTTCGGATTCTTAATAAGATTACGGCCACATCGTTATCCAATGATTCTTGTCAAGTCAATGAAAAGGTTGAAAATGATTCTTGTATTTTTGACGGTGTGAATGAATAGCATGCATAATCAGCAAATCCCACTCCTGGGACACACTACACAGGCCTCTTCTCTGTGAGATATGTGATAAAAAAACAAAATGTAGTGTTAAATACCTTTTGTGCCAAAATCAGCGTACCTATAGCGCTCACACACACAAGCCTAATCGGTTCAGTAGCAGAATGTACCATTCGCAAAATGGGGCGCATTTTGCGAATGTAATGTAATGAAAATGTACCATTCTCAAAATGCACCTTTTTTATCATGCACATTTGTCATAATGTACTTTTCTCTTATTACACCTTTCGCAAAACGTACCTTTTTGCTATATAAATTCTTTACATGTAATGAAAAGGCAAATAAAGGATTGATAAAAGTATTTATAATCAAATCATAATTTAAAATATCACAAAGTCGAACGCTTACATTTAATTTTATTCCAAGACCAACATATTAATTATACAAATGCAACTTGGTACACACGAAATGATGACCTCTATTGGGACCTAAGTTGGGAGTTGAGTTCATAGAAACAGTGATCCAGAAATTGGCAGAAGCTTACGAAAAGAGACTTCATCAGCATGTGAACGTCGAGGCAATCAAGCTTCTCGACCACAAACATAATTAGAAGTACAAAACCGTTCGAGTTAGTGTTTATAGTGTTAGTGAATAGTGTAAAGTGCAAAAGTGCCAAACAACACAAGAACGAAGTGTATTTGCCTTAATAGAAACAATAAGAAAAGTGCTATTGGACTTAGTAAAGACAATTTAATAGTTTAGGTTATAATTAAATGACTTATGAGTCTATTTATAGGGCTACATTGTAATAAAATACAAAAAAATAGGACAAGGGAAAGAAAATCAGCGAACAGATGATGATGATTTTTTAAATTATTTGATTATAAATACTTTTATCAATCCTTAATTTGTCTTTTCATAACATGTAGCAATGTAAAAGAGTTAATGTAGAAAGAAGGTACCTACGTTTTGCGAAAGGTGCAATAAGAGAAAGGTGCATTTTGAGAAATGTGCATGATAAGAAAGATGCATTTTGAGAATGGTACGTTTTGCGTATGGGGTCCATTTTGCGAATGGTACATTCTGCGACTGAACGGCATCCTCTTTGTAAGAGGGAGTGGGCTGTTATTATCAACCATACGGGTCCAATGCGGGTTGGAAAACACTGTTTTCGAATTTTTGGTTCTAGAAAATGCAGGTTTCCTTACGATGATTTTTTTTAGGTGGGGAAATCATCAAATAACTTCTCCTGCTCTGGGTGGAGCAGGAGGGCGTGTCAGCTTTTTACTGACTAAAACCCACCCGTGACTCTCAGTTGCCGGTGTGCCAGGAGCCGCGGTATCTTTTTCGAACAACCCGCAGCCCTGGCAGGGATCGGTCCTTGCGGGCCCTCTCAGTTGGTGCTGACATCTCTTAGAGGCGCGCGTGGAACACAACGCGCCGTTTTGAGAGCAGTGCTGATGAAATAATTGACACACAGTAATGCTCCTGTCTGGGTTCAAACCTGCGACCTACAACTCGTAATGCGCGGCTTCAACGCCAACGGTGTGAATCGCGAGACAAATCACAAGTGCATTCTTCTCTGACGGTCTAACGACTACTTAAACGATAAGAATTGTTGGTCGCTGTGATTAACTCAAGACAAAGTTTGTGTTCTTTCACCAAAATTAGCTTAACTACTGACAGGTCATATGAATTACTTCATATCATTGTTTATTTAACTTGACTGCATAAACCATTTTTTTTTAAATTTTTATCAATTAAATTTTCATTTATTGTTGAATGTATAGAATCAAGTTCTTCCAACATAACAGACAGCTGTGTTGCTGCGGAGTTTGTTGCGCCACTTCTTCTTCCCACCTAAAGCACTAGGAAGTGGTGATAAGCGGGCGTTTTGGGGGCCTGTTTTATGTAATTTTGACGTTCAAAAAGTGCTGACTCTCAGCCTAGTTTGAATAAATGACTTTTGATTTTTGATTCTGTTTCATAATTAGAGCAAAGGGTATACGCAATGCATTGTAAAATAACCCGGATTGAATCTATTTAAATTTTCTGTGAGGTTGGACTATAGTATTTGTGTATTTTATTTTCTTTAAGAGCTAAGCGTCACTACAGACTAAAAGCATTAAAAAGAACAATTTGATAACTAGATCATTGAAACCAATGTCAATGGGACCGTCCGTACTAGCTACGATTACATAAATACGTCTATAAAAATATATCTACATACTGTTGTTATTGGAGTTTTAACTTTGACCTTATAGAAACGTTTGACTTTCCGCAAAGGTCAACCAAGGGTGAACGGTTTGGTCTTGTAAGAATATTTTTATTTGTTTAATAAATTAGCAAGCCTTGTGTCTGATAGGATTTTCTATCGGCAAACAAACTTTAATTCCCTTTTTAACCTGTTTAGGGGGTGAATTTTTAACTCTCCTTTGTTAAACTAGGAACATCAGTGCAAAATGTTCTTATTCTAGACCAAGACTGCTCAATCCCAGGCCGAAGTTATTAAGTGGCTCGCAAACGCATTGGAATTGACCCGCCAAAAGTCAAAGCTGGCGATATTATGTTGCAAACAGATTTAATCAGCGGGGTAATCGGGTATTTTACTCTATATGAGAAAACATCTAAGAATATATTATTGAGATGGCTTAGGCAAAATGCAGTCGGAAAATTTTAGTTTTAGTTCATGAAATAACAAACTAAATTTTAAAATTCAATTCAAAAATTTCAGGTTTTTAAATCTGTTTTTGAACACCATGAAATAGTAGCCGCCATGTTATTACGTTATACGGCGCGTCAATTGAACAAGTTTTCACTTTATTATTTTCGTAACCAAAATAATTTTTATTTAAATAATATTTTGCATTCAGGAACAGCAAACCAACGATAAGTAGGATAATAACAATTTTTTTTTATTATAAACAATTATCATTTAAAGTATCAGCGCATTTGTCTATACAGCAAACTGACGTCATACCCACAGAGCAATATGGCGTCCACTGCGTCCAGCGTTTCCGTCAAATTACGCGCGAAATTTGAAAATGTAAAATTTAAATGCATTTTTGCGGCATTAATCGATTAAATAAAAATGTTGTGTTTATATTTAGGGGTTTATTAGCACTTTAGAATCTAATTAAGACACTTTTCATAAATAGGTGTAATACCCTATTGCATAATACGCTATCATTAGGAATCCCTTTAATTTTGCCAATTCCATAACATTCATGGCGTCGTTAACGTTGATAAGCAGACCATTTTTACGAACATTTGAAATAATGGATTAGCAATAACCTGCAAAATGATTCAGATTCTGAATAATATTGTGTTACGAAATTAGGGTGTTGGACTTCAAACTAGGTTTAAAAAATATTTTGTTTCTTGTGAAACCATTCTCAATTAGCGAACAAGTGAATATATATTCAGACCTTATTGAAGTGAAAACTTGTTTAGGCACGTTGGACATTATTTGAGATGGGAAAAAACAATTGAACTCACGAAACTGTTACCGATACCACTGACAACACGAACGTACGAACGAACACCGTTGAACGTACGTTGAATGTTGAACGTTGAATCTGGCGAACGACGAATCTAAATATTGTTTGAATCTGACGATTGAAACAATATTTCCTGACGCTTCAAAAAATACACACGTAATTGTTTAATTTTTCACTTCTGTCGGCACTCTTGGAGTGCCACTGTTTTTTTTTATTGTTAACCTCAGATTTGTTGCCAAACATTTTTAAGTTGCTCGCATAAAAAGCTCTTCAAATGTAACAGTTGAATTGTTTTTAGATTATTCAGACAAAAAGTTTTGTTTAATTTTAATAGCTAGGTGTCTACCAGCATAACTATAGGCAATTTTTTTATTTTTTATTAGATGGCCCACGGGCTGACACAAAATCAAAATTATGGCCCCACCTAAATTGGCAGTGCAACCATGTTCTAGACCCAGTGGTTTAGGCTATGTGTTTTCTGTTAGTGAATGAATAGATTAGTTTTTATTATTTTTTACATATAAAAACGGAGTCAAACTAAAGAAACAAATACTTATCATCTTATATTTAATGTTCACTTAAAAACATATTAAAATTAAAAAAAGGGAATATCTCGGAATCCAAAAAGTAAAGTTTACAAGTTTCACTATTTTACGACACAAGAGAATTAAGTAGTTCGTAGGTACAAAGTTCGCACTAATTGCCTTTTATAGGTCGTTTTAATATAATATTACCTAGATTTTTACAGAATAAATTGTATTTGTACAAAAATATCACACGCAATTCGTGTTTAGAGGCTTGTGTAGATGCACGCACTGATTAACATGATTTCGGTCTAAATATAGTTGTTCTACCAAATTGAATAGGCGTCGAATCTGGCTTATACTTATGACTTGGCAACGGCGTCACATAAAACTAAACACCATTTTTTGTGATTTCACAAAATAATCATATTTTATTTAAGTATCATGATGTGTTGAGCTACAACAAATAAATACCATAATTCGGAGAAATATCTGATATTTATCGTATAAACCAAACCAAAAACCTCTTAAAAGTTCATGAAGAATAATAATTATTAAGAAATAAGCGCCAGAGCAACCCACGAAATTTAAATTTTCTTACGTTTTTTTCCAATTTGTAAGTCAGTGGCACGTCGTATGTTGATTAAAATATGATTTTCTACCGTAATAAATAATTACAATACCTTAGTTAGCGCATCCACCTTAACAAACACTACGCGTAGCACTCTATGCTACAACGTAGCCAGCGTAGCAAGTCAGCTACGCCGTAGCAAAGAGGCTACAGCGCACTTTTAAGTTTTTTAGTTTTTCTTTTTTATGCGAAAGCGTCAGTCTCTTTAAGCGCTGTTATTGTATGATGTAGACTTCTACAAGTATCTTTTGACACTTGGATGACATTGATGAGGGGGCGCTCATTGATGAGGGGGCTCGGTAAACATTTGTGAAATTGTTACTGAAATTGTATTAAAAAAACAAGACGTCGGGGCTAGTTCTAGTTTTTGGACGAGCGCCAAAAGATCCTTGTTCCGTTGTATACACAATTTGTAAAAAACAAAACCTGTTAAAGAAGAAACGCTAAAAGAAAATTGTAATGTACAAACTATTAAATAAGTATCGTCACGAATATTTTTAAAGTTCGATGTTCTAAAGATGGCCGTGTTTTTTCTTAGTTCATGACGTTGTCATCTGCACCTTATTCAATTTAATATGATGTCACTTAGCCTATAACCAGCGGACGATCAACACGCTTCCAACTATACCTCCAATTATAATAAGTAGTTTAGAAATTACGAGGAAACAGATGAACATACATGTATACAGTCAAAAGCATAACCCTCCTTTTTACTTCGCTGTAGTCGGGTCAAAATAGGGCGAAATTGCATGAAAATACACCGGAACCCTATAAAGAGATAGCCCTAAGACACAATACCGTTTATTTCCAAACTAAAACCAACAAATATTCCCTATTATTATATTTTAGACTCCATTTTACTTTAATGTATTCAAAATCGCTGTGTGATCTATCGACTTGAGCGTCGGATTATGTAAAGTGGGTTCCGTAGCAAATATTTATGATTTGTGCGAGACCCATCTTAAAGGCGTAATATTATGCGGACAAAGCTCCTCTTAGCCATTTATGTAGGGAAGGCAGATGGACCGATTCGGAAGTTGTGTGTGATTTATTTGGAAGCTGGACCCTTGAGGAAGCGATATTGTTCAGGGTTTTTGGGGTTCCGTAAAAATTTGCAAATTGGATGACTATATATTGTGAATGGGAAAATCAACTTAAGTATTGTTCGGCCGAAGGATTGTTATCGTAATTTTATCGACTTAATAATTCGTCAAGCTGCTATAAGTTTGACGAGTTATTAAGTCGAAAATCTACCAGGTACCTATGTACCTGCCGATAGTTTATATGGTATCTGAACATTAACGATATTGGCACTACAGTTGACTTAAAAATCAGTTTGCATGAATACATAGTTAGGTACACACAGCGTCAGTATGTGCTAACCCCTCAAGTTTTAAAATGTTGCAGCAGTGTACTGCTATAACATTGAATTCGTTACGAATAATCTAAAGAATACATCAAAAAGAGTTTATTGTTTCGATTTGGATTCGAACCATCGCCTCACCAAACGTCGTCATTCTCATACCGTCAGGACGAATTAGAAAGCGATGAAAAAAAAAATGCAAGACAAAAGCACATTTCGTGCCCAGGATTCGAACCTCCAATCTTATGCACGGCAAGCGGTCTTGTAACCCCCGGTCTAATTAGAAGTAGAATAAATTCTTGTAAATGTCAACCATATTCACTAAAGCAATGCAATAATTATAATAAAATATTTTTGCAAAATACAAAAAGTAACTTGGGCTTAGCACGGATTTGAATGCACACATCTTTTGGAGGGGTAAGCAATTAGTGGAGCTGTGTGTACCTACTTGAAGGAAGTTCAGCCGATCTCATAATCTGCCTAGATTTTTCCCAACTATGTTGGGGTCAACTTCCAGCCTAACCGAATGCAATTGAATACCAGTATTTTATATGGAGCGATTGCCTATCACATAGAGGAGGCCAGTGTCCCAGCAGTCAGAACATTATAGACTGATTATGTTGTGACTGCCTATCTGACCTCCACAACCCAGTTACTGGGTAACACGATACCCCTTGGTAAGACTGGTTGTCAGACTTTCGGGCTTCTGACGACCTGTTACGACTGCCAAAGATCTACAAATGACAGCTGGGACCAACGGCTTAGCGTGCTTTCCGAGGCATGGAGAGGTCTTGGTATGTTAAGGTGGTCACCCATCTACGGACCAACCGCGGCAAGCGTAGCTTAACCTGATCGATCGATCCGTGCGACTAATATTACTTAGCCACAAGCCCCTCAATTAGTGTCAAAGCCTAGTATCAGGTGGAACACTTGAAGCTCACTTCACGGAAGGTTTTACGGAGATTTCTACAAAATAGATCCTGGTTTCTACAATGTTGTCCTTCATCGATTTGTTTAAATCGGTGAATTGGTCACCCAGCGGTCGAAATTCTACCATGTTTAAAAAAAAATGTACTTCTAGTTCCTTATTATACAGGGTGTAACAGAAACCCTATTGCTATCCTTAAGCACTAAAGATAACAGCTGGTATAGAATCACTATATATAGTTTCAGCTCAAAATTAAATACTCTAAGAATTGATACGACATTGTCGGTTTCATATGTTTCTTAAATTCAAATCATAGCAAACGTCTCACAGCACTACATAGGTCAATAACTTTCCACGTTACTTGCCAATATTACGATAAATCTCTTCCGAGTTATGTTTTTATTTCAATTTGAAAAGTTCTGTTTCTGGTTACAATGTATTAAAAATTGTCATAACTTCCGAACATGTAGAGATAGGAAAAAAAACCCTTCCAATATCGTTTGATATCATCCAAAGAAGCCGTGCCCTTGATATGTATATACCCTTTCCGTTACACGTTGTATAAAATATTAGTTTTTTTTTTTATAGGGCGGGATATCATCAAATAACTTCTCCCGCTCTGGGCGGAGCGGGAGGGCGTGTCAGACTTTTACTGACTAAAACCCACCCTTGTTCCCTCAGTTGCCTGTGTGCCAGGGGCGGCGGTATCTCTATCGAACAACCCGCACCCCTGGCAGGCATCGGCCCTTGCGGGCCCCATCAGTTGCTGCTGGCATCTCTTTGAGGCGCGCGTGGATCACAACGCGCCGTCGACCCGGGCTTGGTCCTTACCGGACAGCAAGCTACCCATTACTCGCCGTCCGCAAGCCCGTGCCTACGGTGGCCGGGAATCAGCCTGGGATTCCCCTCCACGGGGACACGGCGGTGCTCCGCCCAAGCCGGGCAGACCTCCACCGTATGCTCCACCGTGTCCTCTGGGCGATCTTCGCAATGGAAACACCCGGGCGTTTCCTCCCGCACTATCCGAAACAGGAACCTCCCGATATAAAATATTAGCTTCCATCACTCCACTTCATCATCTCCATATAACCTTTAACTGTGCCAAAGGGGAATGCCTTAAAAATGCTTGAAATGGACAGAAACTACTAATAATAATTCTATTTAGAATAAAATATGTATAATGAAATATATAATAGTTTGTTTACTTAAGGTAAAAATATAACGATAATTAAAATATTTTACTTGATATCCGTCTAATTCATTCTTATTTTTATTGAAGCTCAATGTTTATTTGGCGTGACTAACATACATTCAGCCAAAACAGGAATCGTCAAATAATCCATAACGAACTATTTTATAGAATTAGTGCATAGTTGTCATTATTAATCTATACACATTAAAATAAAATTGGAGTGTCTGTTTGTAATATTAAAATAACCGCTTTTTGCTACATGCATGCATATGAATATACGAGTATATATACGGTACATATACCAAAATAACTTTTTTTACAATTTTTGTCTGTCTGTCTGTCTGTTCCCGTTAATCTCTGAAATGGCTGGACCGTTTTTGACGGGACTTTCACTGGCAGATAGCTGATGTAATAAGGAGTAATTTAGGCTACTTTTATTTTAGAATTTTTATTTGTTTTTATTGATATATAAATAATAGTAAAAAAACTATTCCGCGCGGACAAAGTCGCGGGCACAGCTAGTTTAATATAATTCGACTTGTTAAAATCAAGTATGTTCAAAATAGAAAACGTATGTTTGTATAGGCTGTATGCATCACATGTCTTTTGCCTTATTGACAGTTTGACATTAGTTTGACATTAATGCATTTCATTCTTTCGATTGTTTACATAAATTGATTGATTCATGGTTTTGCGTTTGCGACTTGAGTTACATACATATATTGCTTTATAAGATATTTAACGACGACTGTGGCCATTTTTAAGGTTTTTGATTTTACTTCTGCACACGTTACCCGTTCTTGAACACGGACTTAGATAACTGTGGCCAATGAGCATTTCCCTTTCATACTGCTCTGTCCGCGAAATTTTGGTAAAAAGGGGTACAAAGTTTTTACTTCACATATTACTAAATAGAAGATTCTAGTCACTCCATTCGAATCATTTCCAGAAATCCTCCACGGACTCATCATGAACAAATATCTAATTTATTTCTAACAGTCCACTATTTGGTCAAATAACGGTAATGGTCGATTTCCTCACAAATTACGCCTTAATTATTTACAAACAATGGATTGGAACACGCAATGGTTGCCACCTGAAACCTAATTGAATCTCGACGGGTCATGGTGATTGTGTTACATTTTTTCTATTGGGTACAAAGGTTGGTGTTGGTTAGTTGGTGGTTTGTGTAGGTTGGTTGTTTGTGGGCCAAATGTGGGTTGGTATTTCATCGTTGAATTATCACTACTAGCTTGCATAATCAGTCTATAACGTTCCCACTGCTGGGGTACAGGCCTCCTCTCGGTGAGAGAGTGGGTCTTAATCCACCACGCGGGCCAGTGATGCCGGTTTCTTTACGATGTTTTCCTTCGCCGTTTTGAGAGCAATGGTGATCAAATCAAATACACAAAGTAAACTGCCTTCCTGGGTTCGAACTCACGACCTACAGGTTGTAAGTCGGGGCCGAACCCGGGGGACCACTGCTCTCCTCGATTAGCTTGACTACTTTATAGTATAGTAATTTCACATTGAAGATTTGGACATAGTGTGACCTTATTGATGTTTTTCAGAAAGTTCTGGTACGTTGTACTCGCCATTGCGTGCGTTTATGATCAGATATATGAACGTAAACGACGTTAAAGGAATATGTAAGGATTGTAACAGGTGGCCTTCTGTAGTTTCTGCCTACCCCTATGTGAAGGATGCGTGAGTTTATGTGTGAATGAAAACCTGCAAATCTGGTAGCGTCTTGTGACGGGTCGTTGAGCTCCTTAAAAAAGGGTTGAACTACACGGTGACTGCTACATACATGCCGTCTATTGGGATAGGGCAGCTCAAAGTTGCAATGGCTCTTTCTTCAAAAGGCCCCTCCAAACATTGCCCTGCATTGTTAGACTCACATAAAATTCAAATTATATAATGTTTGGACTTTAAAAGAGACCATGACCTCTGAGTTTGTTTCGGCTTTTCTTCTCAGGGAGCAGTCAGCTAGAAAATGCCGGCGCCATCTAGTTTTAAAAATATTGACCAACAAAATATTGACGTGTAAAAGATCTATAAAGATCTACTTACATAAATTAACATTTCATTTCATTTCAAGCTTTAATAATTATATTGTTCGTGATCGGTAGGTAATGTAGCAATAATGTACCTCCCTCACAAGCTCCAATTTTTAACAAGACATTTTTAAATTGAATGTACGAAAATATGATAGTGTCAAAAACATATGAGAACAAGATGAAAGATAGGCTCGATGCCAACGAAACATGTATTAAAAATGCTGCATTTGAGTGTATATCCTATTATTGTCTTAAGGTGCGCTTAAACGAGCAACTAAAATTGCTCCATCTTGGGCAATTCTCGTTAACTATGACGTCACGACTACATCCAGCAATTTAGGGCAATGGCAACATGTAGTCACCAACTTCCAGAGATACGGCCACATAATATGGAGCAACTTAAAAAACTAGGCAATGCGTCTCCCCCCGCTGCCTCCACCGCCGCCCGGCCGGTTTCTCTCGCAAAAACGAGACGTAGTTATACGTACAAACGAGATAGAAAGAAAATTTACTAAAAAATTCCAAACCGATTGGATATTTGGCAACTCATGAAATATATGGAGCAATTAGAAGCAATATTGCCGAAACACATCGGCAATTTATTGTTGTTGCTCCAGATTGCTCCACTTAATTGATCCAGGTTGATCCATTAGTGTTGCCGAGCAATATTTGCTCAAAAAATTGCCTGCGTAAGAGCACCTTTACTGTAAGGCACAAGGCCTCTTCTCATACTGAGGAAGGAACATTGATCAGCACGCCTGCTGAAGACGGGTCTTTTCTAGAATTAATATTTTAGGGAGCTGCGTAGGTAATCATTTTTGTATTTAAGATAGTAATTTACTTATTTTGATGAGTTTAGTTTATTGGTAATATTCTACCAATAATTGACTTTCTCCACGAACTTGTAAACTTTATGAATTCCTATCATAAAATGGAAAGACTATATTTAATTATCTTAAAATGTTTACATAATTTAAGAGTCTTCAAATAATAATAAGGTGTAAGCACAAGTAAATAAAAAGAACAAAATCATAGTGCACCAAAAATTCGTCAGCATCATTGTCAACAGGAAAAGTACCCAAAAGGTTGGCAGCATCTTAACGTTCCGTGTGTTTTCACTGCGTAGATCGCCCTGAGGAAACGGTGGCGCATACAGTGCAGGTCTGCCCGGCTTGGGTGGAGCACGCCACCGCCGTGTTCTTGTGGAGGCGATTGGCGGCGGTGCTCTCTCGCGTGCGGCCCTGGTCCAGGCCATGGTACGGAGCGAGAGTGCATGGGTAGCCGTCACCTCCTTCTGCGAAGCAGTAATGCTCGCGAAGAGGAAAGCGGCGTACGCGAGGGAGAGGCAGTATATGCGCCCTCACTGCCCTAGTCGCCGTAGGAGACGCCCTGGGCGTCGAGAATCCCAGGCTGATTCCCGGCCATCGTAGGCGCGGGCTTGCGGATGGCGAGTAATGGGTAGCTCACTGTCCGGTAAGGACCAAGCCCAGGTCGACGGCGCGTTGAGTTCCACGCGCGCCTCAAAGAGAAGTCAGCATCAATTGATGGGGTCCGCAAGGGCCGATGCCTGCCAGGGGCGCGGGTTGTTCGAAAGTGATGCCGTGGCACCTGGCACACAGGCAACTCCAAGAACACGGGTAGGTTTTAGTCAGTATAAGTCTGATACGGGCGAAGTTATTTGATGATTGCCGACCATCAAAAAATAAAACATCTTAACGTGTATGTCAATGCTGATTCTTTGGAAAAAATTGGCCAGACCTCTGGTCACGTGAAGAGAAAATTAAAATTATATTAATATTTAATCCAATGTTTTCGTTATAACTGAAGTAAATGTGTGTTTAGATGTTTTTAAATAAACCTGGCCTATTACTAGTCAAAGCACAAAATTTTGCTCCAAACATTTGGCCAAACATACCCAAAGCCAACTTAACAGTCAGTTCTTTTCCTCTTTCGACAAAACCAAATTATTAATTAGCGTGCTTTAATTCGACCATGGCAATTGGTAGCAAACAAAATATAACTCTATCGCTACAGTTTAAGGTTTCGTTTCCTTTCTAAGAGGTATATTGTTAGTTATTTCACGTAGAAATGAAAACGCAGGTGGGAACACAACTAATGAGAAGATTTAATATAATTAATCACGGTTTTTATAGGTACTTGAATAGTGGAATATTTCGTGGTAAAGCTAGGTTAAGAATAGCATGTTTTTAGGCTACATTTAATATTTGGGTTAGGTTTCATGTTGCTTTTGATATGGTTGTTTTATTTTTTATTTATTGTACACGTGATCCGAATTATATGTATAAAAGTTTTTATTTTAGGCCAGTCCTTACGTAACATATATACGCATGATTTTGACGCAATTTCTGCAATAAATATTGTATTGTAATCTCAATCAACTCAGCCTATCGCCTCAGTCCACTGTTGGACATAGGCCTCTCCCAGGCTGCGCCAGAACACTCTATCCTCTGCCTTCCGCATCCAGTCTGTCCCAGCAACCTTTTTAAGGTCGTCGGTCCATCTAGCTGGGGGGCGTCCCACACTACGTTTGCCGATAGGCGGTCTCCACTCCAGGACTCGTATGCTCCACCGACCACCGGTCCTTCGACAATCATGTCCAGCCCACTGCCACTTCAGCTTACTCACTCTACAAGCTACGTCGGTGACTCCGGTCCTTTTCCGGATAATTTCATTCCTGATTTTATCCTTCAAAGAAACTCCGAGCATAGCCTGCTCCATAGCGCGCTGAGCGACCTTTAATTTGTGGACCAGCCCAACTGTCAGTGTCCACGTTTCGGCACCGTACGTCATCACGGGCAGGACGCACTGGTTGAAGACCTTAGTCTTCAAGCATTGCGGAATAGGCGACGATAAGACTTGACGTAGTTTCCCAAACGCTGCCCAACCCAACCGGATCCTCCAGTCGGCTTCTTTCTCAAAGTTGTGTCTACCGAGCTGGATGATTTGCCCTAGGTAGACATACTCCTTCAAAACTTCGAGAAGCGTTTGTAATCTATTTGGCAATTAATAGGGTATCTCACTTCGAACTCAGGTAGGCCGAAGTAAACAAAACTTGCTTTGGTGTAGATTCACGTATGACTCCGCCCTGGATTGTAAATGTGGTGCTGTCCAACAAAAAATAGGATTCTTAATATGGTGTCCAGCGTGTCCTGTTGTCTGCACGCTGCAGGAGTTGATGGACGCTACTGAAGGTGCCAAGCTAGTACCTAGCCAAGTGGCTAGTTGACTGTACGGAGCACTCGGACTCCGTGATCCACGGGCTGGTTTTTACCTTGGCCAGAAGCTAAGCATTTCCATATTCATCATCATCATCATCATTTCAGCCGAAGAACATCCACTGGACATAAGCCTTCTAGCATTCCCATAAAACTTGGTAATGCCGCCAGGCTCTTGGGAACTTTCCCAGTCGACAGCGATGCGGATAATTTTTTTGGACGCTATATTTTCGTTTGTGTATAGTTAAGTTTATAGAGATATGAGGAAACGTAAAAGGTTAAGTAAAGCGGTAAAGTTCACTCATACTCTATAGAAAAGGGGGGATCCTCCGACCGGGCAGGTGTTGTATCTGGTGGGCAACTGTCGACGGTTGTTTTTTTTGTGTATGGCATCTCGCAGTTGACCTTGAGAGGCCGTGACTGCTTAGCCGGATTATCCTGTGGTTGCCTTTAAGTAAACTTAAACCCTCCAGAGGGGCCTAACACTATTACTTAAACTGAGCGACTGCACGCTGAGGGCACTCCCTGTGGGGTACGGGCCTCGGCTCAGGGCGTCACTGACGGGGGTACAGCAAGTGGGGACAGGCTGGATCAACAGGTTTTCATTATTATTAAATCTTGGGGAATTTAGTTCTACTGGCTCAGCTGCGGAGCGGCCCGACGGATGACGTCGGGATGTTGTGTGTATGTACGAGTCGCGCGCTAAACTCTGATTGCGCGATGTAGGAATACCGTGGGGTCAAGTTTTGCATAGTTCGCATGTAGCGTTCCGCGTTATAGATGCCGCCACTAGTTATTATTTCCGATTTCTAACATCCACCACCTATTAAGTAAACTGAAACTACATGAATAATTTTAACGTTAACCGTCTAGTCTATATCTATAAATGAGTACAATACAACGCGTGAATAAATGCGATGAAGTGTAACGTAACTTTATCTGTTACGTTCTGCTTGGGTAAACACATATTGTGTATTTGGTTGGTGTTAGTATGAAAGTTACCTTACTTATAAATACTGATACATTATCGACTTTATGACTTAACAACTTCTGTAGGAAACTGAGGTTCCAGATTTTTTTTTATTAATCCCAGGAACGCATTGATTTTTACCCTTTTAAGGCTCGTGCAGACTAGCGCGACGCGACGGTCGCGTCGCGACACTCGTAGAACAATTTCTATGAAAACTTAATGGAAATTGTTCTACAAGTGTCGCGTCGCGCTGTCGCGTCGCGGCTGTTTGAAGAAGCCTTAATGTTAACAGAACAATTGAGTGAGAAAATACAAGTCTGTCAAAATAGTATAGAAAGAAGTGTGGTTGGAGTCAAGAGAAGAGACAAAGTGAGATTAAAAGAAATAAAAAGTATAACCAAGTTTAAAGATGCCCATAAAGTATGCGAAACACAAAAATGGCGATGGACAGGACATATGTTGAGAGAGGAAAAAGATAAATGGACCAAATGTATAACAGAGTGGTACCCAAGAGATGGAAAAAGGAGCAAAGGACGACAAGCGAAACGATGGGAAGACGATGTCAAAGAGTAGCTACTCCAGAGTGGATTCAGCGGGCGAGAGACAGAGAGAGATGGAAATCTTTAGAGGAGGCCTTTGTCGAAAGACAAGCGGTTTAAAAAGAGTGCACCGAACGCCGATATATTAAGAAAATAATTGTAGAACCAGCAATAAAGGCTTTTTTTTTTTAATGTTATGAAAGAAAAAGCTAAGGTAGCTTGCGATATTCTTTTCTTATGTTTTTGCATTTTGCAGGTCAGTCTCAATGTGTCAAAATATGATTTGCCACCGAAATAAATACAGGGTGGCAGGGACTTTGACGCGCAAACTGTAACTATTAAATAAGCACATGAAAAAAAAATTGTTTGTCGGTTATTATCTATTTCATATAGAATAGAATAGAATACTTTTATTGATAAAACAGGTAATTTCATAATACTTAAAAATAAGGTAGTGCGCTATGTTTTGCCAATATTGGCATAAAATGATTAAAAACAATTAAGTGAGCACTATTCAATAACAATATTAAAGTTAACAATATATTTATAATTCTTTCAGTACATAATTGTGCATGCAAGCAAATAAAAAATTACAATTCAGAGTCTATTATGTCAATTTGTTTATATAAAAGTGCAATAACAACAACGCGGTCAAATGTATGGAAAAGTGTTTTTTATAACCCTGTATATATTTATAGAATCATCATTATTAGAATCTGCAATACAACTCGCATCAACAGCAATACAAATAAATAAATGAACTATTTTAGTTACAATTGGTCTCAAATGTCATGATTTCTTGAAAAATTCATTCACTAAGGAAATATGAACTGAACTAAGTAGACTTTTGTTTCTCTCTTTCTGCGTCTACAACAGGCAAAAGAATATATTTTTAGGTGAGTTTTAACGAATTTTTCTAGGAAATCCTTTAACAATTAAGGAATTATAGGAGCTGTAAGGTCACCCTGCTACGAAGGTCATAATAAAACACGTTTGTTGTGTGAGTTTCGTAAGTTTTTCTATAAGAGCATTCTAGACAATTTATTTTTATCTTCTTCCTTCGGCTTGTCAGTTCAACCCTCGCCTACTGTTTTTTCTGCTGTCTAAGTAGTTTGACATTTTGACTGTGAATAAAGTTATTAACTACCAGCCAGTACAAAGTAAGGTCGTCTTTTGTCAACAACCTTTATAGTACGTAATATCTGGCAGAGTACAGACAAGGTATCCGAGACTGCTTACCACATACACACAAGTGTCGAGAAGCGTCGGGAGCTCCATTTAAACGCACAATAAACATTGAATCACGTTATAATTTTGAATCCAAACATTCCATAATTAGTCCTAATACCACAAATGTAAATATCTGTTTAATTAAAGATAAACATGCCTTTGTAGGAAAGCAATCTATAGCATATAATATAATAAAGCTAAACCGTTTGTTTGTTTGGGATCGAAGCCAATAGTGAGGTCAAAATGAAAATCTAAGATGGCGGCTGAGAAAATTTTCAAGTTTTCATCATGGGTGTTGTTTTCATGGTTTTCGAGGGTGCTGAAACCAATAGTGAGATCAAAATGAAAAGACAAAATGGCGCCAAATTTTTCATTGTTTGAACCACCAGTCGTATTAAAAAAAAAAATTGTTTGATAGACCAATTCTCCTGGAAGAAATTTAATACACTACAACTCTTACGAACCGAGTAATAAGAAAAATAAAGTCATATTGAAAGCTGGGCGAAAATGAAGTAAAAGCGTGAGTGGGCGATGCGACGCGACGCGGTAAGTCGGGGCACCAAGAAATTTCACGCAGCCGAAGTCGTGAGAACGAGCTAGCTATTAATTAAAAATTGATACACAATAGATATTGATATTTATTCAATTAGTGCTGGCAATAAAAGGTGCAGTTTGATTTGTAACACTATTGTTCTTGCACCTTTGTCTGAGCCGGTTTTAGTTGTTTTATACGATGCTAGGAATTATGTTCTGTCTTTGGCAGTGTGTTTAAATTGGAATATAGTCCGTCGCTGTCATTTTTTAACATATAACATACCATTCAGGATTATTGACGAGCAGTGGTGGTCCAGTGGTATCCGCTCCGACATAAGAGTTGGGTTCGCAGGCGCTTTATTTTGTATAAATGTACTACTCTCAAAACGGTGAAGGAAAACATCGTAGGGAAACCAGCATGTTCTAGAACCAAAAATTTGAAGACATGTGACATCTACCAACCATTACTCCCGCGTGGGAGATCACAGCTTACTGTCCCAGCAATGGCAATATACTAGGCTGATCATGTTATATACTATTCACGCCTATATTCGCCGTAATTTTGGGTAGAGGTGTATGCCCTATAGTATGCCCACGTTTCGCCAGTTATATTTAAGTCCCATGTTAATGTCATAAATATTTATTAAAACATAATGCACAAGTAAAAAATACTGTACAAAGGCGGACTTAATACCTGAGGCATTTTCTACCAGTCAACCTTAGGGTGATGCAGAGAGAAAACATGGCAGGTGCAACATAAAGGATAGGTTACTATGTATGTAATTGTATGTACTGGTGTATATTGGTACACCGTGACATTTTAGTCGTCTTACAACGGCAGCCCACTTTATGTATCCAATGACTACTAATCATTTATATAAAAAAGGTATTTTTGTACATATGAATAATAATTTAAAAAAATATGTAATGTAGTTTTAAACATCCTGTTATGGAGACGGAACGAATGATGAAATGTAATGGTATTATGGTAGGTAGGTAGAAATCTTCTACCGTTTGATGCGTAAAAACTATTAACAGGGAGGGTGTTTCATAACTCTAAAGCGTTATAAATTGTTAGTACCTATTATCTTAATTAATGGGACTTAACAATTTTTTTATCGAGCCTGTAGGTATTTTATATCGGATACATTGAGTGGACCACTTTTGTAAGACGACTAAAATATCACGGTGTACCTATATAACGAAAAATAAACTTTGTTTTGAGAAATAACGACAGGAAGAGGCGAAAACGAATCCAGTGAATCAGCGCTGGGATGATTCTTGCCAACTTCTGACGAATATGCCCACGCGCCTTCACTTTAAACGATAACAAATGTCAACCGGGCACAATCTAAACGTCGCGCTGTAACTGAGGAATTCCATTAAAAATAACCACAACACAGCACGTATAGCTTATTGTTAACGGCCCAACTAGCTCCATAATATAAAGTCCATTTTATTCTAATATCATTATTTTCACCCTGGTTTGCTTGATTCTATTCGAGTATGGAAACTAGAATGAGACTAGATTTTTCAGCGCTGCCTTGTGAATAATTTGACAGCGGCCTTCTTATCTAGGACGGTTTCAGTATTCAAATAATAGCCAATGGTGATGATTCTGCTGTGCACTAAACTTTATATAGGCTTATATCTATCTTTTCTATTGTAATGAAAAAGAAAGAGACGGAAATAAATAAGAGCTGGTCGAAGATTACGATGAACTAAATTTATCATGCCAAATGCAATGGAGACGTGATCTAGTTTGATAGTTCTAAAGCGTTTTTTTCGCGGTCTATCAGTGAGAGGTAGCCATATGTACTCATATTTATGTTTGGATTTGTTAGAAAGAGTTACCGTGGGTCCGTGGCCCTGGCCACAAGCAACTGAAGGAACACGGGTGGGTTTTAGTCAATAGAAGTAATTTGATGATTTCCTACCCAAAAAAAGGTGGTGAAAACGGCAATAATTATGCTAATAGATGCGCAAGGTTGTGACGCATATTTTCCTAACAACTTGTTATTTTTTTGTGTTTGTGTTTTTTCGTTGCGTCATATTTACTCAGATAAATGTATTTTCTTTAGACTTATTTTGTTTTCAGTTTATGATGATAACAGCACAGTGAATATTGCTTAGAACTGGGATTCTACAGGCTTCAATACTGACTGCTTGACTGTTTATACTTTTCGCATACATATATAAGTTTAAGTAACAAGCTACATCCACGAAAAGGTTATAAACTCCTTGCCAGGATCCATCTTTTCCTACCATACATCAAAGAACAAATTGCCACCTGATAATGGCTAATTTAATGATCACAACTAACTTGGCCGCAGTTTAAATAGGTACACTTGGTGCCAAGATAAGTGCACCCAATTCCGGCCACTAAGTACGGAACTACGGGTGGGCTATTAACTTGCACGGTGGTGAATTAACACCCTCGAGGTGGATATTTAAATTTAATTAGCGTTTTGTACGGTTATGAGGTTAAGGTGCGTTCTAGCCGAATTAATTGCAATGGCGGTTTCAGTGCCAAGGAATATAGCATATTTGTGCCTCAAAAGGCCCCAAACGGAACTTTACACGTAGCTTTACAAGATTTTGTAAAGAATTTTGGTCAACATTTTCACCACATACCTGCGTTTGGTATTTAGAAATAGTGAAAGAAAATACATTCCGTTCTCTCATATGAAGGCTATTTGAATGCAATCTAAAACCCATTAATAAATCTATTATTACGGACACACAGTTATTTACGTGTTTATTATTCTAGCGTATGCTTTTCGTGGGTTGCAGCTGAAAATCAGCGTCAGGTGGTCCTTGTTTTATAATCTGAAATTATGCTGAGCTGAGGCCCTTAGGCATTAATCATCGTGTTCAGTTTTAATTACTTCTAAGGTGTTTTGCTGTAATGCCAATACGAATTTTCCTTTTTTTATTTCTAAATGTGAGGTTTAATGTCTCACTTAAGGCTGCAAATCGGCCGTCTGACCTCCGCAATGAGAATGAATCGCATCGAGAAATAAAGATTGATTTATTTTTCACTCGTGGAGGATTGAATACATAGTCTAAATTTATATTGACAGGAGCGATTAAGGTACGTAAACGTTTGGTTCAAAGAAAATCTGCTTATTTGTCGAAAATAAGCTTTAACAGGCGCGACATTGCGACGTGACTTCTATTCCCAGTTCAATTGATGTCAAACCGCGATCGTACACACATCCGTGATATGCCGTGATGCGACGTGATATGTCGC
Organism: Polymixis lichenea; assembly: GCA_949091785.1. Lineage (NCBI taxonomy): Eukaryota > Metazoa > Arthropoda > Insecta > Lepidoptera > Noctuidae > Polymixis > Polymixis lichenea. The sequence continues at coordinate 9,235,938 of OX420941.1, forward strand.
GTTGGACGCGTCTGTTTAGGAGAATCATAATAAAGGGATTGCTTGCCTAATATGAGATAACTGATTCTTTTTTTGAATACTACTTGCGACTCCGCAAGTAGTTTAAAAAAAAAGAATAGGGACATACTAACAGTAGGAATGGATTTCATTATGAGAGTGCAACAACAACCATTGCGTTATTTACATTGTAGAGCAGATGAAATTTTCGAACTTAAGAAGCAATGGATTAGCAACATCCTTCAAAATTATTCAGATTGTGATTAATAGTGTGGTACGCAATTAGGGTGCTATTTTTACGAATTAACGGCTTTTTGTATCTGGCTGTAAATTACTAGAGATTAAGAAGCTCATACAATAAAAAAAAAATTGTTCAGAAACTTCCCACAAATAAAACAAACCCATAAAACGAATGAGTGAACGAAGAACATTCGAAGTTACTTGTTCGTTCCCATTCGATTATCACAGACATTTGTGCTCCCAAACTACTGTTTAATGGCTTAAGTGGAAGAACGATGTTGATTGTTTTGACAACGTGATTTACAATGACCGGGTGATAGATGGTAAACTATTTTGAGCTAGTTGTTTACAAATACGTTTGGCCGGGCTGCAACCTTGTAAACGTTTATGGAAAATGAATGGAAATGGAAACGCTTTGTTTTGGATCGATGTATACAGGGTTTAACAGAAACCTTAAGCAGTAAATATAACAGCTGGTATAGAATCACTATACATAGTTTCAGCTGAAAATGAAATAGTCAAAGAACTGAAACCAAATTTTCCGTTTCATATGTTTCTTAAATTCAAATTTTCGGTTTCACGTGTCACCGCACTACGTAGATCAATAACTTTCCACGATACTTGCCAATATCACGATAAATCTTTTCCGAGTGATGTGTTTAATTCAATTTGAGAAGTTCGGTTTCTGGTATCAATGTATTAAAAATTCTCATAAATTCCGAACATGTAGAGATAGGTTTAAAAAACCCTTCCAATAGCTTTTGTTGTCATCCAAAGGAGCCGTGCCCTTGGTATGTATATACCCTTTCCGTTACACGTTGTATAAAGCAATTTGGAATTATGTTATAGTCAAAATTAAATAGTAAAATATTGATGTAATTGAAAAGTCTTAAAATGTTGATAGTGTTTTAATTGACTGCTATTAGTTAAGCGAGCTATTCTTGAAATAAATAGACAAAAAGATGGAGTATTTAGCTTCTTTCAGCCTGCGGGCAAACAATGGGTTTCGTGTTGAGACAGTCGCAGGGATTCACGAACGTTACCACGCTCAGGGTGCTGTATGACGCTTTGGTAAGGAGTCACTTGGAACACAGTGCGGTGATTTGGGCGCCTCATGAAGCGAAATATAATATCATGCTGGAGCGAGTGCAGAATAAATTTACAAGACACTTGTATTTTAAACTTTATGGGGTTTATCCATTTTACCCGCTGACGTATCCTACACTGTTTGTACTGGGTATGGTGGGGTACAATGAACTCAGAGTGCGCCGGGAATTTACACTTGCGGCGTATGCGCTAAAGCTCCTGCGTGGAGTAGATCATAACCCAGGTGTGCTGCGTCACTTGAAGCTGTGCGTGCCAGACCGGTACGTGTGGCGGCGGCGGCGGCCGCCACTGCTGGCCGTGCCTGCTGGCAAAACCAATCTGCTGTCAAAAACACCCCTCACCCGCACAATAAGTGTACTAAACGAAGTGCATGAAAGAATTGACATATTTTCGTGCAATTTGAGTGAATTCGCAAGAGTTTTGTTGAATTTTGTTAGTTATATTTAAATATTAACATTCTGTGATAAGTCTGATTTTGTATTTTGGGTTTAGTTTGATAATTATTACATAGGTAGGTATTATATATAATTCTGCAATCTGACTTCAGTTAATAGAGTTAGTGTTGCTTGGTATTTTTAAAGTTTTGAGTTTTATTGTAGGTCGTAAGTTGATTTTGTAATTTATTTGGTGTGTGTTTGGAAACCACTATTGTATTGGGTCATCCTGTAAATATAGTGTGTAAGTTTTAAAAATAAATAAAATAAATAAATAAAATAATGGATTATGGCAGTATCAATGTGTTTTTGGACAAATCATGCCTACCTGGCTATAAAGGAGTCGCCAAATATTGCCATTTGGTCATACATATTATTGTAATATTAACGTTATTAAAACCGATCACTTTATATCAGGCAAACAAAGGCGGTTAGGAGCTTCTTAGAGACATATTCGCGGTGTCTTCGCGTCGATAAATCACGCTCTGCCACTGTGCCAGCATCGCTCACTCATTATAAAAGCGATCAAGGTTGTAAGGAGAAAGCCCTGGATTTTTATTAAAAAAAAAGGTATATAGAGCTCCGTTTCGCGAGGATCATGATGAATTAGTAACTATTGGATTAATAATTTTGAGCTCATCATTCATCTTCCAAGTTTGTAATCATGCAATGTCGGCTATTCATTGCCTTGCTCCTCTGAGGATTATGAGGCCCTGGTACTACCATTAGAATTTTCTTTCCTCTTTTTCTTTCTGTCCCTTTTCTTGCAGTGTTTAGAAAATATAGAGGCCAAAAACCGTAAAAAATAGGCTCATCCTGATTACCGTCATTGGTGAAATCACATACTATTTGGAAGGTGATGGGGCGTGACTAAATACCATTATTTATGTCAATAGTTTCCATGGACCACGTCAACGTTTCAAATAATTTGTTTTTGCTTTTGATAAATGCATGTTATTTATGTAGGTCTAGTCGTCTTTTTAACGGAGGAAGCTTCACCCGAAACCAATGATCTTAAAAATGGACTGGCAAAGGAAAAATACCTTAGCTGCTGCTTAACTATTAAGGGCTTCGGATTCGCAATTGCCCAGTTGGACTACTAATTCACGCAGGTATTGAAAATAAGTGGAAAGAATTCACAATACTATTGTGTTTGACCTACATAGTCACATACATATTCTACAAAATATCGCAATAAATATTAAAAAGTCGTATCCAGCCGATCGCGTAGAAACAATTGACGACCAACAAAGATTATTCCCAAGTCTCCCAACGTAATCGGTAAACAACGCGCCCTAATGGTGGATACCCCTGTACCCTACATTTACGACTTTTCGCCTCATATAACTAACGAGTACATACTTGTCAACTATGTTCTAATGAAGACGTCATTAGAACATAGTTGACAAGTCTGTGCTCGAAGCAGTGACGTAATTGCGATTTGAGAATGTACGGTACTTCGAGTATTTCGATATGTTGAAATGAGTTTTTCGTCGCCTTTGTGAGAAAGGAGGTGGGCAAAACAATTGGACTCTTTTTTGTGATTTTCCATTTTTTTAATGTTCTACTTTTGTTTAACTAACTACTTTAATTTCAATATTGCCAAGCGGTTGGTCGACTCTTCACAAGACCAGAGAGGCTGGCCGTTAACAACGATACGGGCAAAGTTTTAATGCCCTATGATTCTCTCCTTTTTTGTGTGCTTGTTGCATTTTAGGAGTTAGATTTTAAATCACACAAATATTCTTATAAGTCATATTTTCCTTGTATAATTCTATGTCGTCTTCACTTCAATTTTACCTGGACCAAACAAATGTCGCGTCTTATAAACAAACTTTTTAATTGTTTACGCATCGCTAAAGTTTATGAACAAGTTACTATGGACAGTCCTCGGTGTTCCGAAGTCTCGAACAATGTCGTTCGTATAATGAGGGCAGCAGAAGTTCAGGTCTATTGTGATCGAGCAGCAAGTTTGTGGCACCAAACTGCGGCGTCCGTGAGGAGGGAAATTCATTTCGCAACTGTCTTTTGTCTAGTTCCTGTATTATGAAGGACGCTTTGTACCTGTTCGATATTATGTTCTTGTGGCGTTCTGCTAGCTTGGTAGTTGTTGTTAGCTCTGGTTACTTTCGAATTGTTTTCGATTGAATGTTATGCCTATTTCGGCTTGATTTATTAATAGAAAGATGAATGAACCGTCCCTTTTGTTTTTGAAAGAAAACCCTTCAAAAGACTTTAAGGATTGGGAGGGACACCACCCTCCCTTTGATGTTACCTCTCTCACCAAACAGACGGACCCATTTTTCCATATTTAATGTTCACAAATCTGTGATGTATTGTATGTGAGATAACAAAAAACACACTTGTCTTTGATCTTGTCGATCGTTGAAAACTCAAATGACAGATTGGCTCCTTGCCAAGCCTATAAACGCAGAGTTCTGGGCTCAAATCCCGTTTCGGAACAACTGTGCCTATGTTCCGAATCTGGATGCAAGGGCTCGTGTTTATTACCACAACAGAATTTTAATGGGTTATTAGTTCACTTATGACCGTTTTAATGCGCATGGACTCACGCAGCTGTATTTCATGGTTTTCATCAATTCGTTGCGCCGCGCTCCATTTGGTCACAGCTCTTTCGGTTGCAAAATGTTCTGAAAATCATTTCGTTGTTGCAGTGATTTCCACCTTCCTCAAATTTATTTTTTTAGGTGCCCTGCATTCAATATCAAAAAGAAAGATATGATTTAAGGTCTGGTCAAACTGAAGAGAATCCCGAACATTACGCGCCAAATTTGTCATACAATTCTGCGGTCTCACGACCTGCTCATAAGCCAGATCACGCCAGGCCGGGTCGGCAGATTGTGGGAACCGTCGCATCCGAAGAGGCCTGCGGTGGCCTGTCATCACCCGTCCCATACGCCGGGAGTCGGAAAGTGCAAAGGCGCGGCGCAGGGGCGCTGTGGCGGTCTGACATGGACGTTCCTTTTTGCCTTGTTTATCAAATGTTAAGCACTAAATAAAACCACCACCACCATTGGTATGCTGGTATAGCGGACAACAGGCCGCACCAGGCCGAGACACGCCGTGGTAATGCTCGGCACTGGCCGCGACAGGCCTCGACAGGCGAAGCAACGCCTATTGCGGCCTGTCAGTTTACGGGACGTAGGACTCCGGGTTTAATGGAGTTGTTAAAACTGGCAGGAATAGGAAATCGCTTGACTTCCTGATCATTAAAACAATCTACTCGCCACTTTAACTAAGGCTTGATAGCTGCATAGTTTCATAAGTGTATACATGATACATATTATTATTTAATTAGAATATAAAGAAAGAATATACATACACAAGTACTTGCACCAGCTGCTTCTATTAAACTTTTTGTTCAAGTTGAAATTACGAACCGAAGTTGAAACTTACTGCACTGTTTACGATTATATTATTTTTATATCATGTGAAAACTGCTACTACATGTTGCCTGGTGCTTGGCTTAGTTTTAACGTATTATCCGACTAACTTAAGGTTTTGTGCTTCGTCGCGTTGTCAAAATATATTAGGCATGTTGTTAAGTACCCCATAAAATAATCCAACACTATTGTTAACTCTCTATTACTAACATTCGAAAAGGAATTTTCCACGAACAATGAGCTTGAATTTCCATGAAAATATTATAGTGATTTTCTATTACCATGAAAAGCTTAGGTCTATTATTTGTAAATATTTTTATTAAAGAAAATTCACGATCTTATTGACTTTAAGCCTGGACTTTGAAGATATGAGAAGTTCGTATTACTTTTCCCTGCTTGAACATAGCTCGTACAATCGCGGAAAATGTTTTAATATCTTTGGGAACAAGTTTTTTCAAGTTATATTAAGTTCTGAGACGGTGCGACTAAATGTCATGTCGTTTCATACTGCAGTCTGCTTCCTTAACAAGAGTGTTCTACGAAACTTTTTAATTTGCAACCTATTTGTATTTATTATGTGCGTGTGGAAAACGCGTATTTTACAATTGGTTTATTCATCACAAATTCTTTAGTCACATTCGCGGTTATTCTTGGTAATCGGCAATATCGGATATATAGTTTGAAAATGCCAACTGCTTATTCGCTTATTTCGCTCTATTAATGATGCCATTCGATCGCGCGCACCTAATAATCTTACTTATTTTTGTTGTTACGCATTCTTGTTTTTGTGTACAGCGAATAACAATGGGTTGAAAAACTGCCTATTTTAGTCTTGAGCTACTAGGACCACATGTTAAGTATAGGGTAGCAAACTTACAGCCCCACTCTTACGACGTTATTCTTTTCGAGACATAAAAAAGCTTGATAATGTTCACGAGAATTGTATAAAATCAACTACTTTTTACATTAAAGTCTACATGAAGTTTTTAAAATGCGAACGGCTTCACCAAATTCCATTCCATTGCAGTTTTACTCGTAGATTCTTTAATATTCATAAAAACACCGACTTGACTTCGAAAGCACACTAAAAAGACTGAACCGATATTATTTCATATACTTGGCAGGCTAAATTGAACTCCAGTGCTAAGATAATACAGTTGACAAGTGTCTAGTTTTAAGCTTGGTTTTATCAGGCAAGTTTGCCTCGAGCTAATAGTTTTCCAACTAGCATCCGTGTTCGGAGATGATATCTTATATCGAGATAGTGGGGAATTGAATTGACTTTACGCTTTGAGGGTAGTTGAAAGAAAGGAATATTGGGAGAAAGTTAGCCATACAATTTAGAGTTTGAAGCAGCTTTGTGTAGAAGAGGTGTATTAGATAGGTTAAACTTGGTATTGGTGTCAGCAGTAATTGAATTCAGGTAAAAAATAATTGAAATGGCTTGAATTCATCAAGCGTTGTGATTTGTTTTCGCTCCGTCTTCGTTCCCTAATCTGCGTCAGATATTTTTGTAGGTAACGCTGGAATTCATAGTTAACTGAAATACTAGGATATGAGAAACGGAAGGATGTAAGCTCGATACGTGTTGTCTGTCTGCGAGGAGAAATGAACTCGGGGCTTGTATTGAAATCCGTCAACATTGTGATAAATCGGTCTTCCAAACTTCATATCTGTATTTGAGCTGCGTGCGTTGTTTTGAAGATGACCTATTTTATGCCTATGTCCCATTAAGTACTTGGTTCTCAGTCAACTTACCTATATGTTATTTTCTAATCATTCCATTTAAAAAACAAATTTTTGGCTATAAAAACATTTTAGCTGAAAAAAAAAACATTACCAGTATATCCAAGAGCAGGTCTGTACCAGGAGATCAGAAGCGTAAAGCACTACGTTGTGTTGACTGTGAGAAATAGCCTCGCTGCTTATATTGAAAGCCTGTCAACCCGTCAAGTGCTTGATGTATAGCTCTAAACTTCCTCTGCAAGTGAAGTTGTACGGCTTCCTAGGTGGACAATGTACTAACATGATATTGAGTAGTTTTGCTAGTTCCTATTCGTTAAGTCTTGATTTGGGGCAGTCTGATATTTTCTGCTTTCCTTATTTACATTGTTTCAACTCGATACCTACGTGTTTTCGGACATAATAAAATTTAATGTAGGAGTAAGCGTAGTCAACAAAAATGTGGAGAGAAGGAACGCAATACTAGGTTGCAAGGGCGATTAGACCACAGGAAGGAAACACAAAATATGACATGGAAATCGAAGTATAAGGGTTATCAGACACGTTAGAAAATTGCAGTTGACTATGAAAAAAGCCCCGATGCTTGTTCTGAAAGGCATAAGACATTTTGTATTTTCTCCTAACGTAAAATTTGAACTATAAACTTAAAAACGAGATTACATACACACATTTCCGAAATTTAAAAATATAATCATATTAAAACACTTTTTCTCTAACAACAATGTTAAAAATATTTTTTTACCAATACAATAAAGGGAAAATCCAAGAAGTTAATATCACCAAGGAGTTTCAATCAATTAAATTATTTTTGTAGCATTACAAACCTTATTTTTAACTTTGATCTTTTATTTAGTAGATTCAATCCCAAGATATGAGGGTACGCCCTGAGGACACGGTGGAGCATACGGTGGAGGTCTGCCCGGCGGGAGCACCGCCGTGTCCTTGTGGACGCGATCAGCGGCGATCCCTCGCGTCCGGCCCTGGTGCAGGCCATGGTACGGAGCGAGGGTGCATGGATAGCCGTCGATTTCTTCTGCGAAGCAGTGATGCTCGCGAAGAGGGAGGCGGCGCACGTGAGGGAGAGGCAGTATATGCTCCCTCACGGCCGTAGCCTCCGCAGGAGACGCCCTGGGCGTCGGGAATCCCAGGCTGATTCCCGGTCACCGTAGTCGCGGGCTTGCGGACGGCGAGTAATGGGTAGCTTGCTGTCCGGTAAGGCCCAAGCCCGGTTCGACGGCGCGTTGTGTTCCACGCAAACCTCAAAGAGATGTCAGCACCAACTGATGGGGCCCGCAAGAGCCGATGCCTGCCAGGGGTGCGGGTTGTTCGAAAGAGATACCGCGGCACACAGGCAACTGAGGGAACACGAGTGGGTTTTAGTCAGTAAAAGTCTGACACACCCTCCTGCTCCACCCAGAGCGGGAGAAGTTATTTGATGATTTCCCAACCAAAAAAAAAAGATAGCAGAGTAGATAAAATAGTGTATGAAACTGCACAAAACTATTAACAATACCTACCCCTCATATGCACAAGTTTCATAATCTACTATTGTTACACCATTTTGCTTAAAGAGTTGTTTATAGTTTTAATCGTAATAAAATCGTGCTGGTCCGATGTGGCAAAATAATTTTCTTTTTCTCTTTCTTGAATTAATCCGAACGCTCAAACAAATTCTGTAGTGCTTTAAAACACAATGTTTTCTCCTCGAGACGGTGCTCAAATCTGTTTTGTAAATCCTTATTGAAATTATCAGAGTACAAGTTTCCTTCCTCCCCTTCGTCATCGATGATCAAGTATCAACTTGAGATCAGAGTGATACTTCATTCAAGTTTCGACTTAATAACTGTTGCTTCAGTCCCAAACTAGATTTCGTTTCGCTTGGCTGATAAGTTTTAATTTTTTTCTGGAGGGATGGAACAAAATTTATTTATTTTAAATAATCAAATGGTTCTTTCTTAAAATGGATTCCTATTCAAATCAATAAATTAAACCACAACAGCTCTATATAATTATTGGCACAAGTGGCTCAGTGGTAACGGGCCCGAGTTACGAGTTGTAGGTCGTGGGTTCGCACCCAGACAGATGCTTTACTTTGTATAAATAATTTCATCACCATTGATCTCAAAACGGTGAAGGAAAACATTGTGCATGTGGTAAAACCATAAATTTGAAGAGATGTGACATTTAAGTACTAAACTGCACAGCCCGTGGTAGATTACAGCCGACTCTCTCTCAACGAGCGGAGGCCTGTGTCCGAGTTTATAGGCTGATACTGGACCTCTTTATATTGACACCACGTATTCATTCTCCCTTCGATAACTTAAGAAGTCTCGCTACTGGCGATAACGTATTAAATCCAGTCAAAGTTATACTATACAGTATAAAGAATGCTTTCAAACCGTTTGACAGCAAACAACCAGCAATATTCATCAACTAATTAGATCGTTACAATCAAATTACCGATATACGGTCGGTTATTATGGCTGATCTAGTAATTTGCAATCACGTCATCAGCCAGGCAGCTGATGGACTGTCATGTACTCATGTCAGTCGTTATTGCTTTAGTGATGTGTTGTCTATTGACGGCTAGTGGTTGCTGTCACTTTAGGGCCAATTTGCAATTGTTGGCGTCAAACGGCCAACAGTATTTTGGGCCAATTATCAATTGTTGGCCGTTTGACTGTTGGTTGTAAATTCGATTGTGGACTTTAATTAAATTGCTTTTGTTTTTTGCTTGTGGAAAATATTTGTTCAAGACTGTGAATCGGTGTAAAGAGTTTTGTATTGAACTGTTTTTTTTCAGGTATAATAAACAAAAAAAAAATCGGCCCAGCTATAATGGCTTTATAATATCTTACGCTTTCACGCTGTAACGGAGTTAGATGAAATTGGTACACAGATAGACCATGGCCTGTGAAAGAACATAGGCTACTTTTCATTCTGGATCGCAGACGAAATCGTTGGCCACAGCTAGTCATTACATAAAAAAAGTCCTACTTCTACGAAGATTGGCGAGTCAAAACGCATTTAGCAATAGAAGAATAATAGTTTAAAAACTCAAACACGTTTTAAAAACCAAACTAAAAAAGTAGAAAATAATTTAATTCTATTAAAAAACGTGGTGCTATTACAGGTATTTTTATAATCAATTAATATCAAGCACCCCACGCTTTTTAATATAATTAAATTATTTTCTACTTTTTAGTTTGGTTTTTAAAGCATGTTTTTTAAACTATTATTTATTTACTCCTTTTTAGTTCTGCCAACTACAAAAGCGTGATTTGTTTTTTTTTTTTTAATTTTTGATTTGTCATCGGTCCTCGATAAGTCTACAAAGTTTAAGTGAAATCTGACCGTTTGAAGTGGGTCAAAATCGCGCCCTAAGGAGTCGGTTACAAACAAACATACATACAAACAAACATACAAGTGAAGCTAATATAAAGCGTGTAAAAAAAGATTCCTTAAACAACAAAAGTGCAAGAGAAAAAAAAACATAAAGTACAGTCGGATACATAAATTACTAACACAACCCCGTTATACAAGGGCCACAACTGGCGTACTTAACGATAGGTATTCTTAAGTCCTTTTAATTAAATTTCTTTGTTCATAATCCTCAGCTTTGTGCAAACTCTTAAATTAAATTTGTCCTCATTTGCTTTAGGTTGTGGTTTTGAGAACAGAGCGTTTTGATTGGTCGTTTTAATTTTATGTATTAGGGATGTATAAGCTGTTATGTTGTTTTGTTAAGTAGGTTAAGAGCGTGTCTGTTTCTTGTTTTACATCTTGGTTACACCTGCTTTCTGTGCCCCTGGTACACTCAAAATAATTGCTCAGTTTTATTAGTTCAATTTTTATCGAGTGGCTCATTTTTTTTACATAATTTGTTGTTAAATAAATAACTTGTCAAAATCTTAACCTCCCGCAGTCGCTAGTTGGATCGACTCAAAAAAGACCGTATTAAAAAAAAACCTTCTTGTTTAACTGCATTAAAAAAAAAACACAAACTCAAAATAACCAAAAAATATATAGAAACCATTAAGTTCATAGTAAAATAACGATTCAACATAATATTGTGACAGAACTAACATATCCTACCCTCATTCATGAATCCGCCGACTTCCATTTCTGTCGCCTATTCTGAAATACTAAGTGCCAATTTCACCAATGAAACTGAACGCAATCATGAGATCTAAGCTGTGTTCGAGATGTTAGTGTCAATATTCTACAACAATGATGACACTGACAGCTCATGAACGCAGTTTAGATACTACTGATCGCGTTAAGTTGCAATCGTGAAATCCGCAGCAAATCAAATTACAGTACAAATAAAACCTTGTACAAATTAGTCGCCATTTTGTCTCCTTTCCACGAAATGTTGGTGCAAATTAGAAGAAAACCGACCACTTGACCGGATCTACTTCCTTCCCTTTGATAGCATTTAAACCCTTCGTTAATTTCTTCATCTCTTACTTTAATTGTATTAAGCTTTGAAAAACGGATTACCAAGTTAAACATAACTGTTTCTTTGTTTTAAGAAAAGCCCTCGGTATTTTAAAGGGAAATATTTAACTGACCCTTTGAAAACTTATTGACCTTGTGATGTAAACTATTTTAAATAATTGAGCCTCTTTTTAACTTTCTGGCCTTTTCCCACAGAAGATCACAGTAACTAAGCTAGGGTACCCCGACCTAATAGGTTCGATTGGGCTAGAACTGTGACCGCGCGCGAGCCGAGCGAGCGAAGCGAGAGGTGCCACCGACGTGATCGCCGAGCACTACATCGAAGTTGATCGCAGTTACTCGGCTATTTAATATTTTTAGGACACCGAAATAGGAATCCTTTGAGGTTTACAAAAAGAGGGAATTATTCCGTTTATTAAAATTTTCAATAACATTTAAAATATTATTGAAAATTTTAGGAGTGTGAAATGGGATTTGTTAGAGGTTTGATTAAATACATGCTTTTTCAAAAGAACGGAGTGTACGTAACTTTTCTTTACTAATAATTACGAGTTGTAAAAAAGAGTTTTCATAAAGCTTAAAAATATGGAAGAAAAATATTAAAAAGAAATTCAGCAGTTATAATGAAAAAGTTTTATATTACACTGAAAGTGAAAAATAAAACAAAATATTATAATAAACATCAATTTCTGCGAGGTCTGAATATTTTTAATACTTACATAGAGATGAAATCGTGTCGGGCTTGTGAATAGAAGTAGGTATTTTCTCTAACAAAGCTCTCCGTAATAACTTTTAATAAACGACTACAGGCTCCCCGCAGACACACAACGCGATTCTAGTAGGACATATTGTTCTACCAGAATCACCTTGCCCCATCGCGAAACGTCTGTCTGCGGGAGCTTTAACCTATTATGCGTTATTTTTAACTTAGGTACCTGTACAAGGCCTCATTCTTGAAATGTGTTTAATAAACCCTTTCATTTTATACCCAACTAGCTTTTGCCAGCGGCTTCGCCCGCGTGGAGGTCGGTGTATTTTACATTTAAACCTTCCTCTTGAATTACTCTATCTATTAAAAAAAACCCGCATCAAAATCCGTTGAGTAGTTTTAAAGATTTAAGCATACATAGGGATATAGGGACAGAGAAAGCGACTTTGTTTTATACTATGTAGTGACACGGCAACAATAACAAAAAATGTTTTTGTTCGTGTCTTTATGTCCTCCAGCTAAAGGGCGCCATTTTCAATGTAAAATGACCTCACCTATCCTTTAATCAGCGGACGATCAAGACGCTTCCAACAATACTTCATTTGTCAAATCATGAGTAGTTTAGAAGTTATGGGGGAAGGGTTACATACATACCAACGTACATAACTACACATGACAGGATTTAGATAAAAAAATATGAAAATCAAAACGTTCTTAAATAAATATTACCACAACTGTACATATATGATACCGGCCAAAATCATAACTCTCCTTTTTGCTTCGCTGTAGTCGGGAAAAACAGTTCCCAAATCCCATCTTGTAAGTTTTCAAAGTGTGCTGTGCTGTTCTGTGTGCTCCTTACATAACTACTATGCCAAATAAACATTAATCTTCCTTTATATTTAAAAGTCTGTGCTATGCTAAAGTATATTATAATCTTCATCGTCCTAATATAATCTTTTTTTTTTGTTTCAGGAACATAAGTGTGGTGTGAATACAATGATCCGTTGTATGTGACGTAAGTCTAGTGCGTGTGCGCAGTGCGGCAGTGACGTAGTGAGTGACAGTTAACACAAGATGGCGGACCCCGACGCGTTCGACGACGAGGTATGGTACCTTCTAGCTTTATTTTCCTACGTATTTTAATGTATAATAAGTTTTATAAAATAAAATAATCGATCGGATTTGCCCGGAGATTGTACCACAATGACCGTACCAGTAATACAAATGTTACGTATATGCTCGTTGTACGAGTTTTAGGATAAAGGTAAGTATATATTCAGACCTTTGTACTCAATTGTATATGTAGTTATGCCGTATCTCGCATGTATTTTACTGTGTGTACTTAAATAATAAAATAAATAAATATTTTTGGGTGTCACTTCAAAATGTGGTTATTTACTTAGTGCCATTGCTACGCTGTGCCTCGTTCGAGTCAAGGCTTAGGTTGGGTTTAGAAACGTGTTACCTTGGTATGTGCGACTATTTTGTGGTCCTAGACGGTCTTCTTAATCCTGCATATTTTTTGCCGGAGATGCGATTTTGTTTTCTCCGTTTAATTCCGATTAGTTAACCGTTCTGCCTGTTCAGTCATTATACTGGTTATTCTCAAGTAACGTAATAAATATTTACGATCCTAACCTAAAAATTACTACGTCTCCGGTGAAAAAAACAGTGGCACTCCGGGAGTGCCGACAGAAGTGAAAACTTGAACAATTACGTGTGTATTTTTTAAATCGTCAAAACAGGATTTCACATTGGGTTCTGATTGATCTCGGTAAAAAATGATAAGCGAGCGATCGACTTCAGCCATTAAAGGTAACAGCACAGATTTTTACGATAAAAGTACAAAGGGAAAGAAAGCGATAAAAGAATTACAATTTCCTAATGAAAGAAAGGGACTTTTCCAAAAGACATCAACGCGCGACTCATCCGTGTGCTCGTTCACCCAACCACTCTTAAATCAAAAAGCGTTCGGTGTCGATGACGCGAGTTCCATGATTTTTGTTCACCCAAAAAGTGCTCAACGCGCCTAAAGAATTTTTCATTTCAAAAGTTTTTGTGGTGGGTCAGCAGACCCTCTAGAACCTCCATATAGTCTCACATTATTTCTAGCGAGGCAGCAGGTGTCTAAATTTTAAACCAAGGCATAGTTACCGGATCGGTCTAGCAAAAAAAAAAAAAGATTGTCCAGAGACTGTTTCGCGAGGAACATCAGACCTCATTCCCTCATCCTTCTAATTACAATTTTGGTTACAAACTTTATCACACAAGTGTACATACTGCGGTTTTATGAAGAGCTTTATAATTAGTTACTTCTTAATATTAAGCGGATCTCCACCGCACCTGGCCGTGTTCTTATTCTATGTACAAACTTTGAGCTAGAAAACTACCTCATTTTCATACAGTGAAGTGATATTAATTTGATATTGCAGAAACACCGCAGTTTCCTTGTTATTCTAAGTTAGATTAACCCGTCAACTAGTTTCTGGTATGAATGTTTATGCGGTTTTTAGTCCAAATCCTACCGTTGTGCTCCGTCGCCGTCTGTTGGGCAGTATTCCAATTTTGAATGTAAATAACCGTTTCTCAATTCAAAATTATTTTTTAATTCGTGTAAGAATTTATATCGACCTTGAATATGAAACATTCGTAAACATACTTGTTCTAAAATACAAAATGGAATGACGATTTTTTAAATACGTAATTAAAAACTTTCCATTTCACAGTAAATTTTTAGAGGCTTCCGGCGACAGGGACCGCAATTGCCTGGAACCGCGATCCCAGTTCGCGGATCGTATTGCAGAGGCGTGTACCATGTTTTTAAATATTTAAGACCCATTCAAATATTATACTATGTCAAATATTTGTGTACTGGCTCACACTCTCAACTCAACATTTTCCGCAAGAACAGTTGTGGGATAGGCAGAGTATAGGACACTCACTGCTAACATGATTCCATAAATAGGTAGACCCCAAGTTTAAATATGAGCTTATTAAGTTTTTAGTATTGATTAAGTTTTATTTAATCAAATCTTTTTGTGCTGCGATAAAATAAAAATTTAACACTCAATGCTCGTTTGAACCGTTTATGGAACACTTTCAAACTTAAAAAAAGACTTTTTTCATATAGCAGACTCGTGTTCCAAGTTTGAAAATACGTCAATTAAAAGTATATTGGCAGCGGTCACTGGGTACTCGCGTTTTTGTTTTGCTATGTTTTCGTTCTAAATTCGTTTTTACAACTTTGGTATATGGACGAAATGTATTCGAAAAATATAGTTTTATTTCCCAGTTTGGATTTAATTCGAACTGATTTATAACGGTAAACAAGGAAAGAAATCGGATGCTGCAGATTTAGTCGAATGCCATTTTAATTCGCTTTTGAATTTACCAACACATTTTGCGCCAGTATTATTCTTTCTGATAATGCTTTAAAAATAATTAACAAACAAATCTGTAAGTGAATTTAAAAAAATGATTTTATGCACAAGCAAAGCTAGAAAGAGATGAAAGATATTTAACGCCATGGTTTAAACCGGAAAATCTATCAGCAAGTTACATTTTAATTTTCTTTTGAATTTACCAACACATTTTGCGCCAGTATTATTCTTTCTGATAATGCTTTAAAAAGAATTAACAAACAAATCTGTAAGTGAATAAAAAATATATTTTTATGCACAAGCAAAGCTAGAAAGAGATGAAAGATATTTAACGCCATGGTTTAAACCGGAAAATCTATCAGCAAGTTACATGGAACCTAAAATGGATCCTCTGTTACTACCTGTCTGCCGTATTTTAAAACTTACCATGTAAAATCAGGTGAAGTGAGTGACCTTGAAGTGAGCTCAAGTGTCAATCATTAATGTCAATTCCTAACAAGTGTCAATTTCTAACATCATTGACAGTTCACTTCAACCTCACTTCATCTAATTTTTCACGGTAAGATTTTGTCTGAATAAACCGTCTGTTCATAAGAAATAGCAATAGTGCCATATGCAGTACAAAACCAATACACTGTCCTATAAGAAAGCCCGATACTTATTTGTATTCACCAGGCATGCATGAATGAATAGATGCATGAGTTCGGTATCTAAACAGGTGGATTGCATGGAGGCGGTCTATCACGTACTGTAGATGTTTCAGCACCGCATTGGTAGAATTAGGTAAATATTATCTATTTATGTAAGAATGAAGAGGTGTGCAAGGATTTTGTGTCGCTTTTTAAGTTTTTGAACTTTTGCAGACGTAAATGGAAAGTTTCCTGGTTTTTAATAGTGAAAAGTAAAGTAATACATTCCGCTCATTACTTATTTTCATGAAAACTTTTGCTAAATAGTTTAGTAAGTATACAAATAAAAATACCATTGGTCCAATTTTTCATCATTTTATTGGCTTTTAGTAGATAGAAAACTGTACCAGTAGAAGATTATTGTGAAGACCCTTCAACGTGGACATAAAAGTTTCTATAAGGGATTAAAATACAAAATCAAATGGAAGAACTAAATCTGGTAAGCCTTTTAAAAAGCCTCTGAAACGACTTAATCCAATAAATTACAGTATCTACTACTTTGACCCGTTTTTCAACAAAAAACCTTCATGTATTTCACGATACATAAAAACACCAGGCTGTTAGAAAGCGATACGTTTTTTCTAGCCCTCAAATAACTGCGTTTTGATCGCACGAGTTTCGAAATAAAATGGTGGAGGCGCCGAAACCCCAATATTTTAAACATCAGGAACATCAAGTTGGGTTTTTGCACTTTTTACTGGAAAATAATGTTAAATGTATATAAAGGTTTCATGGATGTTATTTCTATTCCGTGGGCGGTCCTTTGGTCAGATGGGAGACCCGTATGAGGCTAGGGCAGCATGGCACAAAAGAGAAGAAGTTTTCAGCATCAGCAGTGTGTAGTCTCTAGTCGATGAGG
This sequence comes from Polymixis lichenea, assembly GCA_949091785.1. Classification (NCBI taxonomy): domain Eukaryota; kingdom Metazoa; phylum Arthropoda; class Insecta; order Lepidoptera; family Noctuidae; genus Polymixis; species Polymixis lichenea. Next base: position 9,252,964 of record OX420941.1, read on the forward strand.
AGTTTAGTGGTAGTAAGATAGCGATCCTTTTTTTACCATCAATAATATTGGATTTTTGTGAGGGTGGTCCTTTGGTAAGTTGGGAGACCCGTATGAGACTGACACCTACCAGGGAAGCATGGCACAAAAGAGAAGAAGTTTTCAGCATCAGCAGTGTGTAGTCTCTAGTCGATGAGGAGTTTAGTGGTAGTAAGATAGCGATCCTTTTTTTACCATCAAATATATTGGATTTTTGTGTGGGTGGTCCTTTGGTAAGATGGGAGACCCGTATGAGACTGACACCTACCAGGGAAGCATGGCACAAAAGAGAGCAAGGTGTCAGCATCAGCAGTGGGTAGCCTCTAGGCGATGGAACATGGCTCATTAAAGACGAAGTTTAGCGGTAATTTATAAAGTGGCTGGTTATACAATGGATGAAAACCCAAACTCAAGGTATTTATTTTAGTTACAAGCACTTTTGAGTTGTCAAAGAGTCAGTCAATTTAACGAGCACAGTGATGAATCATTGACGGATATGTTCATCAGTAGCTGTTATAAGGTTGTTAAAAATAACAACTAATAATAGTAAATAAAAGTCGTGATTGAATCGTGTTGTTATGAACAATTTCTTGTGGTTTAGTTACTGTTCAGTTCAATTTAAAACTCCTGGAATGCCATTTAAACTTTTCTGGGAATCAAACATTTTCATTCATTTTAATTATGCCTGTCAGAAGCACAGACCAATATCGTAATACACGGTTAAAACGAGTTCTATTGTTTATTTTTTTCTAAAAAGAAAAAGAAATAAAGGATCAGATTTATTATTTTTGAAATCGTTGATCGCGGTATCTTAGTATCTCCCTTATTTTTCTTTTCTTAATCGACCTGAGGAATATTTAAAATAGCTAATAATATAAAAGGGTTGGGGATGATACCCTGGGGCCGTGGGGTCCGAAGTCTAAGTCAAAATCAAATCGTTTATTTCAAATCAGACTATCCGACTAATCATACTAACATTAAAATGTAAAACTTTGTATGTTTGGATGTCTGTTACACAATCACGCATAAACGGCTGAACGGATATTTTTAGATTAAATTTAGCACACAGATAGTCTATTTAAACCACACTTGGCACCTGGATTAAATCAAAATCAAAAGTCATTCAAACATCATTATTCAAACTAGGCTGAGAGTCAGCACATTTTGAACGTCAAAATTACATAAGACAGTCCCCCAAAAAGCCTGCCCTTTACCACTTCCTAGTGCTTTAGCTGGGAAGAAGAAGTGGCGCAACAAACTCCCCAGCAGCACAGCTGTCTATTAAGTTAGAACTTGATTCTATACAATAATAGGGAAGTAACTGACATTCCTAAACACAAAACATAAAATTAAATTACTTGCCATGTGTCAGCTAGCACACGCCAATATACCAACACAACATAGTAATTAAGCTCATATTCTCGATTAAGACTTAGGATACTTTTTATCCCGGTAGTACGTTCCCGTGGGATGATTTTCGACCTCAACGCAGGCGAAGTCGCTAGCAAAAGCTAGTAGGCACATTATAGGCAGTTTTGAACTTCAAAAAACGCCGAGTGTTTATTAATGAAATCTATTACATCGTTTTCACTTAGCGTTCGTTTTGACTTTTTATATTTTTAACCGACTTCAAAAAAAGGAGGAGGTGCTCAATTCGACTGTATTTTTGTTTTAAATTTTATATACACATTCAATGTTTTTTTCCTCATAACTTTCGATTGGATGAACAGATTTTAATGATTCTTTTTTTATTTTAATTTCATTTAGATCTGATGATGAGTTTCGGAGACAGATAATGAAACTCTTCAAAAAATGACAGCAAATCAACCGCGATTGTTTTGACCCCAAGGATGATGAAATTTCGAATTGGTGTGGGGGTACGTACAATAATTAAAAAGTGAAAAATAAAAACTTTTTCCAAAAAAAAAACAACCGACTTCCGGAAAAACACTACAAAGGGGAAAATAACTTTAATTTCGGAAGTCGGTGACTTTGGATAAGTATTTAAATTTTTGTCTCCGACTTTTCTATTTTTTGAGTTTTTTATATTTTTGCTCGGGTCCTTAGGGTTCCTAGCGTGATGTTAAAAAACTTTCCTCAAGAGTTGTGGTATCAAATTCACACATATTTTTTCAAAGTAGTTTCAGAGATTAGCGCGTTCAAACAAAGAAACTCTTCAGCTTTATTATTAGTATATTGTACAGATTAGGTATAAGTTGTTATTAACCGACTTCCAAAAGGAGGAGGTTCTCAATTCGTCGGAACCTTTTTTTTTTTTTTTTTTTATGTATGTTCCCCGATTACTCGAAGATGGCTGGACCGATTTGGAATTTTTTTTTTTTTGTTTGAAAGGGTATACTTCCCAGGTGGTCCCATGATCATCAAGTCAGGATCTGATGATGGGATCCTGGAGAAATAGAGAGAACTCTTCAAATTTTATAGGCACACTTGAAGCAATTTGTGTAGTTTTTGGAAGAGTACTTTCTCGGAGTGGTTCCATTTCAATTTGGTGAAGATCTGATGAAGAACTTCGGAGATAGGCAACGGAACTCCTCAATAAATGATAGTAAATGGACAGGGATTGCTGAAATCTCATGTCTGTCAATTGTTTACACCAGTTAATAACATAACATCACGCCGGTACGCTGTGACGGGGTAAGCACATGTTAACCACTAAAAAGTGAAAAATAAAAATCTTAAAAAAAAAAAAAAATAAACAACCGACTTCCAAAAAAACACTAAAAAGTGAAAAATAACTTTAATTTCGGAAGGCGGTGACAAAAAATTTAAATACATATCCAAAGTCACCGACTTCCGAAATTAAAGTTATTTTTCACTTTTTAGTGTTTTTTTGGAAGTCGGTTGTTTATTTTTTTTGAAAAAAGATTTTTATTTATGTAACAGTTCATTTTAATTCTTAATAAAAACCTTGCCCTAAAAAAACATGTTAAAAATATTAGCCATCCTACACAGCTGCGGCGGTGCCTTAGTATTTACTGAAATGGTACAGTTCGAATATTGGCAACTACAAGTATTCGTTAAATGCCGGTCGACTGCAGAATTGCAGTTTGAGAAGCTGTTTATTGTAATCCAAAGTAAGCACAAATTGATTTAATGAATAAATAATAGATAAAAAATATATAAAAAAGACGCTTTAAAAACGCAACTAAAAAAGCAGAAAATAATTTCAAAAAGTGTGTGTGTGTTTTTAAAGCGTCTTTTTTAGATTTTTTTTATCTATTATTTATTTTCTATTTTTTAGTTCTGCTAACTACAAAAGCGTGATTTTTCCGTTTTTTTTTTAAATTATTGAATTGTCGGTTCTCGATAAGTCTACAAAGTTTAAATGAAATCTGACCGTTTGAAGTGGTTCAAAATCAAGTCCAAAGGAGTCGGTTACAAACAAACATACAGGTGAAGCTAATAAAAAGAGTGTAAAAAGAGAAAATCTTGGTCAAGAGCGAGCTGCATTTAAGCAAATAAGTTTCTCAGGATCGTTTGAGCTCATAGAATCATCATCTGCCTAGTCTTTTCCCAACTATGTTGGCGTTGCCTTCCAGTCTAATCGGATGCAGGTGAATATCAGTATTTTACATGGAGCGACTACCTACCCGATCACCAGAACCCAGTAACAGGGTCTATCCAACCGACCACCATATCTTAACTGGTTGTCAGACTGTCTACCAGTGGCGAAAGCACCATATAACACGATTCCTACCGGCTTCCCTTCGGGGATTCGCTATTAAAATATGGCATGTCAGTAGTGGCTACTAATGTAAAAAAATATAGTTACACTACGGGTATTTAATTCACCATAACATTCAAACATCAGAAACAGTTATTTTAGCTTTGTATGACAACAAAAAAAATGTTCTAAATTAATCCGGCGCCAAAACGTCATAATCGGGAACTAAATATTCATACAACAGCGATCCCGTAACGATGTCACTTTAGGTCACGTGGCACCGGTTGATATGGATAAGAGCAAGCCACTGTACAATGACAGAGACCGATATAGAAAAATATATCGGCGAGAACGAGATGGAGGAATACTGCACATTTTAATTGGTTTTCAGCTGTTTAATCTTATTGTGTTTAATTCTTTACATTCCTACATTAATTTTAGAATGATAGTGAGTATTCTTTATTGGTAAGTCAGTAAGTTAAGGCCGAATTCGTTTCGGCTTCTCTTTTAGAAACATTTACACCTCGCCGCTGCTTTCTACAGATACCTACTAAGAACAGCCGGGACCAATGGCTTAACGTGTGTTTTAAGGCACTGAGGGGTCTTGGTATGTAAAGATGGTCACCCATCCACGGACCAACCGCGGCAAGCGTAGCTTTAACTGTTTAAAGGTCCTTTTTTAGCTTATAGAATATAACAACATAACATCATGCATATAATCCCCTAAGGGTTAGTCAGAGGATTGTGCTCGGTTGTAGGCTCGCTCCGTATTACATGGGACTTAAACGTAACTGTCAAAATGTGGATTTACTATAGGCCTTTTATCTTGTAGATTCTTAGAATTTGAGGTTTTCATTATTTCTCTTAACATTTCTAGTTACATAAGGTCTGCAAAGTTCACTTCTGTTCATTCACCTTTTGAAAACACCTTTATCCTTAATTTATAAATACTTGATATTTTAAAATAGGTATACTATAAATAGAATGAGCCTTTGTCCATTTTGTGACGATGAAACAAGAGAACATTGCTATTTGTAACACTCAAACTGAAACTTAAAGCATTTACTTAAATTAGACCATTTACAAGCACTTTTGAATTGTTAAAAGAGTTGGACAGACAGAAATACGAAGCTCGTTAGTTACACAGCGTAGTTGAAATCTATGGAGGTGAACGGGCAAGAAACTCCATGGACACTCTTTTAAGTTATTCTCTTACAAAAGTATTCATCATTATCATCATCATTTCAGTCGAAAGACGTCCACTGCTGGACATAGGCCTCCCCCAAAAGGGGGGTTTTGCCATAGTCACCACGCTTGGTAGGCGGGTTAGCGATCGCAGTATGGTTGTATAATGCACAGAGAACGCTGCTGTCCATTCTCTAGTAAGTCACCCACAGGAAGACGTGGGATAGTGCTATTCTTTTACGTCCGGCACCACACGGAACAAAAGAGCAAAAGTATAAGTTAGGTAAGTACATCAAAAATAATAAATTTATAATTTTATGTTCGATGTTAAAAAGACGCACACGTTTGAAGCGTCCAGATTAAAGCAAATAAATAAAAACAGTACAAAAAAATAAAGCAGAAACATATTTATTGCACTTCGGTCTTCGCCAATCAGCGTGTCCTTTGCCACATAGGCCTTCAGGCCAGCCAGGGTCCTTCATTTGCCATGATCTCGTGTGTTTCTTTCTAGCCCACAGGGTACCAGCTCTCTCTACTATATCCTAGTCTCAGCGTTTGCGTTGTCTTTTTCTACTTTAGGATTTTTCTCTAATTTGCTATTCCGTCATGGCTTAGGACGACTCATTGTTCCTATATTTAAAAATCCTTAGACCTAGTTAAAAGTAAAATTAATTAAAGAAAACCTATTCAGTTTGGAAATAAGTAACAGTTTTATACAAAAACGGTTTGGTAAAAGGATTTCCAGCGTTCTTTTCGCGTTCGTCGACTAATGCTCTATTGTAGTGAGTTGGCAACTTCTCCGCTCGTAATGAGCCCGTAATGAAGTCTTGGCAACCCTAGACGATCGTTAGGGTCGGCGAAGGATAATTTTTCGTTGGATTAAAAAAAAAAATCGTTTATGATTGAGTAATAATGGCCACATGAGCTGATCGATCAGGTTAAGTTCCCCTTCCGTGTCTTGAAAAGCCCATTAAACATTTGGTCCTGGCCACTTCTGGCTGTGTTCGTAGATCTTTGACAGTCGTTACGAGTCGTCAGAAGCCCGAAATTCAGATAACCACTCTTACCTAGGGTATCGTGTTACCCAGTAACTGGGCTGCGGAGGTCAGCCAACTTATTTATAAACGATGCTTAATGATAAGTAATGATTAGCGACTGTTTAACCATACATTTTGGACTTTTAAACATATCTTAACTTTTAGCAGCGTTTATAAATAAGAGGGCGGTTGTCCAGTATTTTATATGGAAGGGTTGCTCCATATTAAATACTGGAACTGGACTGGAAGCCATTCCCAACATAGTTGGGAAAAGGCTAGGCAGATTGAAACCCCCCTTTTGGGAGAGGCCTTTGTCCAGCAGTGGACGTCTTTCGGCTGAAATGATGATGAATAAATTTCCTGATTTTACCTACCAGCAGACCTATAGTAGCTGCAGCAGACTCAAAAGTGCTTGTGCAGCTGTAGGAGATGACGTTTTTAGTCGGTTTAGTGTTTCACCTGCCGCATTAGATGTTACCAGCTTATTTCAATTTTAATCTTTCGTGGCAACCCTAGACGCTTAAGCTTGTTAGGGTTGCACTTGCAACACCGCGGAAATAGCATAGTTAATACATTTTTATTATTTAAAAATGAGGTTTTAATTACCTGTGGCTTAAGAAGAGACTAAATACCTCGTTCCTCCCTGGGGATTTTAATTGCTAGAGGATTACTGACTGCAATGAAAACTTCCAAATGAAGATTTAGCAATTTTAGTAATTTCTGTGATGCTGTGGGATGGAGGACATAGAAGGCCCCCTTTATTTGTAAGAATTGCTTGAAGTTTATTCAAGATAAACGTCTGCTGAAACATATGTTTTTTTGATGGTTGAACGCGTCTTAACTTTGGGCATCGTTTATAAATAAAGCGGGGTAAGTTTTGAGTATGTATAAATGTAGTAGTATTTATAAATGGAATATTGGACATGAGTTGCCTTGGCTTTCCTGCAAGTCTCTAAATAGACCGGACTCAAGAGGCCGAAGTAAAGAAAACCTGCTAAGGTGAAGATTCACAGGTGACTCCGCCCTGGAGTGATTTACTCCTGGGGGGAGTCATCTCATCATCTTTGGAGGTGCTGTCACACAAATAATGGGGCATTTAATATCTTATCCACTGTGTCCTGTTGTCTGCACGCTACAGGAGTTGACTGGGCTGACTGTATTAGATTGCTATGGACATGATAAGAAGAAGCATGTATTATATTTGGTATGTAGTAGTATAATGTGGATGGCTATGGTTAGAGAAAGACCAAAGAAATGATGAACAGATGTTCTAAAGGATGCTGTTGCCTTAGTGGCTACTAAGGCAACAGCATCCTTTAGCTAATAGGCTAATATATTTTTTTATCACAGCGCGACACGGTATAAGATTTTTTTTAATGTACCTAACGTCGTTATTAAAAAGGCTTTCATTGTTGCCTTATCCTTAAGGCACGGCAAGAACCTGCTAGGGGTGCGGGTTGTTCGAAAGAGATACCGCGGCCCCTGGCACACAGACAACTGAAGGAACACGGGTGGGTTTTAGTCAGTAAAAGTCTGACACACCCTCCTGCTCACCCAGAGCGGGAGAAGTTATTTGATGATTTCCCACCGAGAAAAAAAAAAACAATAGTGCATCACGGCAACAAATAAAGTCCAAATCAGCGATGCGTTTGATGTCAGTTGAATCGAATGACCACTAAAGTAAAAGTAATGTCGTCCGACCCTGGTCCAGGCCATGGTACGGAGCGAGAGGGCATGGCTGGCAGTCGCCTCCTTCAGCGAAGCAGTTATGCTCGCAAAGAGGGAGGCGGCGCACGTGAGGGAGATGCAGTACATGCGCCCTCACAGCCGTGGCCTTCGCAGGAGACGCCCTGGGCGTCGGGAATCCCAGGCTGATTCCCGGCCACCGTAGGCACGGGCTTGCGGACGGCGAGTAATGGGTAGCTCGCTGTCTGGTAAGGACCAAGCCCGGGTCGACGGCGCGTTGTGTTCCACGCGCGCCTCAAAGAGATGTCAGCAGCAACAGATGGGGCCCGCAAGGGCCGATGCCTGCCGGGGGTGCGGGTTGTTCGAAAGAGATACCGCCGCCCCTGGCACACAGGCAACTGAGGGAACACGGGTGGGTTTTAGTCAGTAAAAGTCTGACACGCCCTCCCGCTCCACCCAGAGCGGGAGAAGTTATTTGATGATTTCCCACCCAGAAAAAAAAAAAAAAAAGTAAAAGTAATGTTTCAGTTTTAATTATATTAAAACGTCTACCTTGAAAACAAGAGTGAACAACAATCTTCTGAGCACGCTCGTTCCATCATTAGACCTCATCAATCGCTTTCCATCAGGCGTGATTGAGGTCAAGAACTCAGTACAGCCATTCAGTACCTAATAAGTAATAGTAAGCGCGCATGCAGGTTTATGTGAAATAAAATATTTTGATTTGAATTAAAAAAAATTACAAAAATATCCACGGCTTACCAAAATAATTTTTAAGTATTACATTAGTTGATTAAATTCCCTTTATCGTTACATAAAATATGATAATTTACGCTTAATATTTTGAGGAAAATATTTTTTGGGCTGTCTTGTCTGTCAATTTGTTTTATCATTATACTTTTTTATTTTCATGAAAGATTTTTGAAAAAGTCTTTTCTTTGAACATTTGACTATAGTCTCGATTTTTTTCTGGCATGTACCAATACGCCAAACTGTGCGTTTGGGCCACAGAAAAAAAAATCGGGTAAAAATGACTGAACATTTTCATTACCTTCCTACCTTATTTTTTTCAAGACTTTTCTAAAGAAGATATTATGTATAAGTTCTTTCGTTTTTTAATTCGTAGATAAGCTGGGTCTTCCTCTAAATGCGAATGAATGGTTTTAATTTCGAAAGAACTTAGCTCTCGCTCGCTCCGAGGTTCTCGTTATTTTCCTATTAGAGTTCCCGTTGTGGTGTAGAATTTCTTATATTAGGACATAAGGCTCGTAATGGGTTGGCAATTTATGTTGAGCTTTTTTTATTGGTATTGGTTGGAAAACTCGTGGATCTAGTGGTCGTAAGCACTACTAGAGAGCGTGAGATCTTGGGTTCGATTCCCAGGTCGAGCAAAGTGTTATTGGGTTTTTCTATTTGGAATTACTCTGTAGCAGACCGGAGCCGACTTGTGCTCATCATTTTAGCCGAAAGACATCCACTGTTGGACATAGGCCTCCTCCAGGCTCCTCCACTTCGACCGGTCTTGTGCTTCCCACATCCAGCAGATTCACGCGGCCTTCACAAGGTCATCGGTCCAGCTTGTGGGAGGCCTTCCCACTCTACGTCTTCCGGTACGCGGTCGCCACTCCAGAACCTTTCGGCCCCATCGGCCATCTGTTCCGCGAGCAATGTGCCCTGCCCACGGCCACTTAAGTTTGGCAATTCTCCGGGCTATTTCAGTTGCCTTGGTCTTCCTGCGGATCACTTCATTTCGATCACGTAGGGAAACTCTGAGCATAGCCCTCTCCATTGCCGTTTGGGTAACTTTTAGCCTTCTGATAAGGCCCATTTGACTTGCGCTCGGTTGATTGCAATAGGCTTGCTCTATATTACTAGCGAAATTCCTTACTAAAGGTACATCTCTGCCTAAACCCTTGGGGGAAAAAAGGCGTGATATTATGTTTACTTAATATTAGTATAGATTGTGCATTTAGGTCAAATATTTTTACGACTTATCATTACAAATCTTTGCATTTTCTCTATTATAATACGACAATGCATGTTTTATACATATAAACCTTCCTCTTGAATCACTCTGTCTATTAATGAAATCCGTTGTTTAGTTCAAAATATAGCGTACAGACACGAAAAGCGACTTGTTTTTTGTATACTGAGTAGCGTGGATGAGATTCGCACAGACCAGGGAATCATGGCACAAAAGAGAGGAGCTCAGCTTTTGTTGGAACAAGGCCGCCTATGATGTTGATGATTTAGTCGACGCACAAGACCAACAGAACTACAGCACGTTTTATGGAGGTTACAAGGTTAAATCGTACTATCCTACTAATTCTAGTATCCTGGTCCTGGTAATATCATAAAGGTGAAAGTTTTGATGTTTGTTACTAAATCACGCAAAAATGTCCGATCGGATTTGGATGAAATTTGGCACACAGATAGATTATAACCTAATTTAACACATAGGATACTTTTCATCCCGGTCATACATTTCCACGTGGAACAAGCCGCTAGCAAAACCTAGTAGGTAGTTTTAATAATTTGAACAGCCATACAATTAACGACTATTATGAAGAGCTCTCAAAAAGCTTTCGGCGACTAAATCTCTCTGGTAGTGAGCTGCCAAGACCACGCCTGGCTTACAATGTACTTAATGAAATTTTGGCAGACGCGGAATTTTAACGTCCGGAAATTCATTAACGTCGGAAATTGTTAATGAGTAGATTTATTTAGTAATACGTTTGTTTTGTTCAATATAATTTGAAAGTCAGTAAATTCGTCATTTCATTTAGTACCTAGTGTATATAGTTAGTTGTGTTTTATATTGTATATAAGCATTTTAATAAGGCTTATGGCTAAGTAATTGGAGCCACGTGTAGTCAATAAATCCGGTTAAGCTACGCTTGCCGCAGTTAGTCCGTGGATGGATGACAATCCTTACATCATCATATCAGCCGAAAGACGTCCACTGCTGGACATAAGCCTCCCCCAAAAGGAGGGGATTTGCCATAATCACCACGCTTGGCAGGCGGGTTGGCGATCGCAGTATGGTGGTCAAATGCATAGAGAACGCTGCTGCCCATTCCCTAGTAAGTCCCTTAGTCGCCTTCTACGACACCCACGGGAAGAAATGGGATGGTGCTATTCTTTTACGTCCGGCACCACACGGAACCGTCCGGCACCACACGACACTACAAATCCTTACATACCAAGACCCAATCATGCCTCGTTAAACACGGTAAGCCAGTAGTCCCGGTTTTCATTCGCAGATCATTGACAGTCGTTAAGGGTCGTCAGAAAACTGAAAGTCTCACCAAAGGGTATCGTATATACGGTAACTGGGTCGTGAAAGTCAGATAAGCAATATATATGCTGTATATCCGGTTAGACTGGTAGCCAACCCCAACATAGTTGGGAAAAGGTACTTTAAGAAAAGAGATTGCGTAGCAAGGTCCTAGGTCTGCAGACAGACTAAAAGGCAAGGCGCAGGATATCCTTTACCTGAAGTGCTCATCGTTTTACTGGTTCAACAGCTTCAATATTATCAGGATTGTGCCGAAATATAGCAGTTCGTCGTGGAAGTTGTACAACAGTGGCACCCCTGATATTATACTCTTTGACCCCTGACCATTGAGGTAATATGTATTAACGTATGCCCCTGACATCCACTTCTGTCATCGAAAGACACCCGCCATGCAACCATCAATGCGACGCTCTGCTGGAATGACTGTCACCAGCCAGTGTCACAGTATCCGAACTTTTCGGTGATTCAAGTAACTACGTAAAAAACCAGGTGGCGCCACTTGCTGCAATGTCAAATGTGTAAAAAATATAGATATCATTTCTTATCTTCTTTTGATTCTACGGTACCATATGCAAACGTAACTATTCAGTCATATGCATTTTCTAAAGAACTCTTTTTTATTTATTTAAAACCCACTTTGATTCCATTTAGCTCTTCATCAAAACTCCGGAATTGTAGCAAAATGAAAAGACAGAAACAAGGCACTATCAATAAATAGTTACTTCTAATTGGTTTCAGTCCGACGGCTCCCAATTACAGAGAACTAGCGTGTGCTTTATGGGGCCCTAGTACCAGCGAGTATTGCTTCAAGAGTTTTTAATTATTTTTTCTTGTCTTCTTAGTGTCGGTGTGACCCGCGGTTTCGCTTCTGTCGTCTATCACACATTCCTACAAAAATATTCTGGCCAAAAAGTCGACATCGCAACACAGTCCTGTCAGTCCAGATAAACCTTTATTTTGCCCAGTACAGTAAAAGTAAGGAACACATTTGAACAAAAAATACATAAAATCGAAATATAGGATCATTGTGTGCCTCACGGCTGCGCCAGATTGGCTCATTTCAGCAATAATCCCAGACAGATGCTGTTTGACCGGTTTGACGCTGATTTTAAAATAAACCTTTGCTCCCTTCGATCTTCACACAGTTCAGCAAAGATCTACGCTCGAGGTTTGCTAGAGAGCTATGGGATGGAATATTCTGGGTATTAAAATTCTGGACCGGGTTAAAAATACAACAATCCGTTCCATCACTAAAATAACTGATGTCACTCGGAAAGTTGCCACGCCTAAATGAAATTGGCTGGACACATCTGCCGCATGTGTCTCGGCTTAACGTGCTCTCCGAGACACCGAAGGATATTGGTATGTAAAGATGATCACCTATCCACGGACAAACCGCGGCAAGCGTAGCTTAACCGGAACGATCGGGCCGTACAACTTACTTTGATAGTTAAAAAAATAATATCTGCTATATTTATCTATTGCAAAGGCTGACGCTTGTATAATAATGCAAATAATAGTAGACTGACAGCTAGCAATTACTGTGGAGCTCCAGAATATGCTAAACGTAGCACTGACAGCGAAGAGTAATTGTTTTAAAATTCAACGGAAAAATGTTGGCACATTTCTTTGAATAACTTTTGTGTTTCCAAGGTTGGATAATTCAGTGCAGATGTTTTGCTTCATCGATTTGGTAGTTTACGAAAATATCTAATCAAGTATGAGTTGGATCCATTTTATGAAGGAAATAATTAAATTAACATAACAGCTCATACACATCACAGTAATAATTGAACAGTATTTTGCACTAATATATAAAACTGCGAAAAAAGTACCCCACTTCCTCTTTGTGTTTTTGCGAAAGGCTGTATCTTCAACAAAATATGATTCGCTACTGTAACAAATATTGCTTTACAGAATTATAATCATTTAAATCCTCTATACAACTCTTTGAACTCTGTGGGATACCTTAGCGCATCCTTATGCAATTATTTTGGTTATGTTGGTGACATTTTTTGCAAAGGATTAAATTCAGCAGAGGACGTCTTTCGATTCAAGTGACGAAAACTCTGCATAGACTTAAACTGAAAATATGTGTCTTAGGATTTACTAATTACGGTACAAAATTTGCTGCACCCGCCTCCCATATCTGTTAAGTATTGGACTTTAATTTAAAAACACTATGAAAGGCAATTATTTCAAAAAGAACCAGTAACAGTTTCTTGCCGGGTCTACTCCATTGGAAACGACTTTTTTATTGGAACCGTGCACGTATGAAACGTCAGAAGTTTCTGATGTTTCATAAGTGCCCATGTAGCTTAAAGTAAAATTAAATATTTTGAAAAGTTGTCAGCTTGTGTTCGAGACAGTCCAAGATAGCACTGATGCGTAATGACAATGCGTAATAGTGTTTTTTTTTGTATGGCATCAATTATTTACGACCATATACCGGAATCAATTAAAAACTTAAAATATTCACCTATTCAAAAAAACTTTTTAACAAAAAATTTAAACCGCCGAATAAACTGAAAAGCAAAAAATAATAAACCTTTTTTGGTTAACCACAATAACTAAGTTTGGAAGGCGGTGACATAAAATTAAAAAAACATATCCAAAGTCACCGACTTCCGAACTTAGTGGTTAGTTTTAGTTAGGTAAAAAGAAAGTTTATTATTTTTTGCTTATCAGTTTATTCGGCGGTTTAATTTTTTGTTAAAAAGTTTTTATTTTATAACTTTTTGTGGCTATATAATCTACTAATTACTACATGCTTAATTTTTGATTACTCTTTGTAATACACAACTCGGCATTAAAATCTGTGAGTGAACAATCAATCATTCCCCCCCCTGTTTTCCTACCCTTAGGGTTGGATTTTTTTTTCCAAATTTATATGAGACTAACTTCGGGGTGACCCTTTCCAATAAAAGAATTATCAAAATCGGACTACTCCTACATTTAAAAAAATATACGCGTCGACATGAGAACCTTCTCCGTTTTTTCGTCGGTTAAAAAAATATTAAAAGAAGTTTCTTGTAAGAAATCTTATTATAATATAACTGAGTTTTTGAAGGATAAAATATCACTATAGTTTTTAATTATTGACATGTCTTTGTTACTTGACATCTAATTTTAGTGATATTTTTATATTGGCGTCTGTATAATTATTTTTTTACTTTTGTGTATAACTTATTCAATATTATTATACATATAAATGTTTATAAATTAATACATTCAAATTTGATAATATTTGTGCGCTTCACAGCAAAACATACAGAATCTTAACTAATATTGTGACATCTCACACACCGTGTAACTATCTATATGTTTATAAATAAAGTTTCTTATTCATACTCTCGTCGCTGGTTCTCAGGCCACACACTAGAGTTGCCACTTCAGACTAAAATGGGAAAGAAATAGTGTCAATGTTATTATTGTCTTCTTGAAGTGGTATACAGATGATTCTATTTGTAGGTAGGTTTCTGTATTGTGTGTACTAATTAATTACTGGATTTTGTAAACAGAGCATATAGTATTTTGTTTGTTATTCTGATAAACGCCTGTTTGAGAAGACATTTTATGTGCGTACACTGAAAATTGAAATAGTATGTTGAACTCGCGCGTAATAAAATGACGTAGAAATAAATAAGTATTTTTAGAGGATTCAAAATATTTCTTCCGTAACAAGGGATTGTTTATAATCATTTATCCCTTTATTTAGTAGGAAAATTTGAAGATGAGATCCGTCAATGGCTACAATTCAAATAACACGCTTTTCATCAGTTAAGTACGCATATTAATGTCATAAACTTTGACTTGCTTGGTTTCCACTATGTATTTCCTTTACTAGTAGGCACGGCACCCTAATACCGAGTAGTCTAATAATTCATGGATAAATTAGTTTTGAAATCATTCCTTGAACTTAACCTTTACCATAATAGTAACTTTAAATGTGAATTTGCAAATAAAATAGTACTAAAGTGTACAGGGCTGCAGACGTTCGTGCAAGTCAATTTCATAAACGAAAACAATAAAATTCTTTCATAATTATAGTATTCAAAGAAAGATGTAAAAAATAAAGTATCAATTAGCCTTCCTATCTTTTGAGACACGCGAGGATCATAAATAAAATAGAATAAACGAAGGGATTTCACCCTACGTCGGAGGAAATAGTTTTTCCAAGTACTAGGCTGACATGCGGTGGTAAGAGGTTTTCTGTAAATCCGGCGCGGGTGAGACACGTACGCGGATAAGCCTAAAGCCTCCTTTACACGAGGTGGTTTTTCCCCTCGAATAGGCGATTATCTATATCAGATGGAAAGTTGACTCGTGTAAACAGTACGTTTGATATACGCATGTCGCTAGTTGTAAAAGCCTAGCCTGTCAAAACTGATAGTGTCCGCGTATTAAAAATTAAATTTTTCGGTAAGTCAATAATAACAGTTCGAGAATATTGCCTAGCGAATCTCGTTTGCCACAATCGTTGATAGTTTCTCGACTCACTGTAAGACGTTATAAATAGCCATTCGATTCTCGTTCCCGAGCTTCATATTCTCACATTCTCGCCTCCCGACGGTCGCGAATCTCTCTTCGTAAGAACGAGGCTTTATCCTGAGCCGCCGCGGTTTAGTTTCGCTGCTTCGCTTCATGTTGCCTTAGTAGATGGGGAAGTTATGTGGTGTGATTTGTCGTTTTTTATGGAGACCTCATGACATAATCTCTGTTATTTTGTCGTGGTTATAAAAAAGAAGAGTTAAGGAAGGTGTAATTTGTTGTTTTGTAGTGAAAGTCTGTCTCTTTTACCAGTATTTGACATGAAGGTGTCAAAAAAAACGCTCTGCTTTTTTAAGGACTTTCTTCTTTTCTGAGACACAACTTCACACAAGATTCAATCCTAGTCTCTACTTTTGCCCCTACAGTTGGAAGCCATCTAACTAACTCGGTACATTATCGAACTTCCAACGATGTCACTTAGAACCGGAGCCAACTTTAACGTACGGTATTGAACTTAAAGGTTTCACAGTACAGGGGCAACTTAACTTCGACTTCCTTTTAGTTGATTTTAAAAACCTTTCTATGATAAAATATTTGCGTGGATGTATTTTTTTTTTAATTTTGTTGCAAATACGATCAAATTAGTCAACAAATTTAACCACGTGTTTGCTTACCTACGTAAAGTATACGTGCTTATGGATATACATATTTTACGCTGATTTACACGTGTAAAATGCCTTAGAGCGTTCGTAGACGGCATAGAATCGGTGGCCAATTTTTTATAGGAGTTAAATGAGACAAACAGCAAAAATGTAGCAACGCACACGTCGTATAAAATTTAGATGATATAAAAAAAATGTGACTGATTGTAGGACCTACAAAAAGCATGTAGTGTGCGAGCGCGCTTATCAAGCCAAGGTAAAGGATTTTACATACTACTAGCTGACCCAGCAAACGTTGTTTTGCCTTATAAATTATTTAGGGGTGGACTACCCCTAACATTTAGGGGGATGAAAAATAGATGTTGGCCGATTCTCATAGATACCGGATAAGCACAAAAAATTTCATCAAAATCGGTCAAGCCGTTTCGGAGGAGTATGGCAACGAAAACTGTGACACGAGAATTTTATATATTAGATAAAGAGCATGAGACCATTATAATTAAAAAAAAAAAAATGAAAGAACGCCACTGCTTTTTTGAAATGTCTTACTTGAAACGTTGGTATAACAATCATAATCGCCTAGAATTCCTCAGGCAGACCTTATCCAGTAATGCGAAAACCATTATATGTTAAACTTCTATTAAATCCATTACCAACATGCATAACAAAGCTTTCACATTGCGTTCGGATGTTATTAATTTCCGCAAACCATGCTGCGAACATTAGGGTTGGCAAAAGTTTGAGAATCATTCATCTTTTATGCCATGCTTCCCTGGTCTTTGTAAGTCTCATCCAGGAATTTGTATTGTTGTTAAATATCGTTGATATTGTTATGTGTTTTTGCTTAAAAGCAGCTTTTAGCTTTAATAGCGTTCATTTGTTCCATTCAGTTTGATGGACGATTATAATAATAACTTTTGTTGGCTTTTCATGTCATTTAACGACTGTTTAGTTATTTCTGCTTTGTAGGGAAAACAAAATTACAACTTTTTTATTTTATAATAGATTATTTGTTGTGAAGGACTTATAACAACCGCACGAGTTTATCGATCAGGTAAAGGTATAGATCCAAAGACACCGACTTCCGAAACTAAAGTTATTATGTTGGAAATCAGTTGTTTGTTTTGTAAAAAAGTTTTTCGGCATTTAGTTACGGTACCTATCCCCCACCAATTGCACGAGTTACTATAAAAATAACAAAATCGCTAGCGGCATGCCTGCAATATTTAAATAGCGCTCTCGATCTCTTCAGGAACCCATTATCAGATCCGGACCTGATGACAATGGGAACACCTTAAAAAATAATGTTTTTTTTTTCTAAATAGGACCAGCTACCTTCGAGTAATCGGAGAACATAAATCAAAAATTCATAAAGATTCCGACGAACGGAGAACTCCTACTATTTTTGAAGTCAGTTTAAATTTATTCTAAACTTCTCTGCCAGCCCTAACTATGACGAATAGCATGTTAACAGCAGGTATTTCTAATATCCATTCATTACTACATCCAATTAAATAATATTTGCTGCATAATCGTTTAATTTCATGTAGGTATTCTTACTAGTTGATATATTATGTGTACATAATTTGTGTTTTTGGTGGAACAGCATCTACTTCTCTTTAGATATGGTTGCCTAGTAGCAAGGAGTTTGTGTAGTGTAGGTACGTCGTCCTTATTTCAAGAACGCGTAAAAATAATTGAATGAAAAAGGGAAACGAAAGAAAAACAAACAATTAGATATGTTGATGTTTTATATAATCGTGAGTCAGTAATGAAAGAGATCTAAAAACTAGAAAACAAGAAAAAAAAAACAGACAAGATACACGAGACATAGGTAGAAAAATGGTCTGGGGGTTATTTTTTTTGGGTGGGAAATCATCAAATAACTTCTCCCGCTCTGGGTGGAGCGGGAGGGCGTGTCAGACTTTTACTGACTAAAATCCACCCGTGTTCGTTCAGTTGCCTGTGTGCCAGGGGCCGCGGTATCTCTTTCGAACAACCCGCACCCCTGGCAGGCAGCGGCTCTTGCGGGCCCCATCAGTTGCTGCTGACATCTCCTTGCGGCGCGCGTGGAACACAACGCGCCGTCGACCCGTGCTTGGTCCTTACCGGACAGCGAGCTACCCATTACTCGCCGTCCGCAAGTCCGTGCCTACGGTGGCCGGGAATCAGCCTGGGATTCCCGACGCCCAGGGCGTCTCCTGCGAAGGCCACGGCTGTGAGGGCGCATGTACTGCATCTCCCTCACGTGCGCCGCCTCCCTCTTTGCGAGCATAACTGCTTCGCTGAAGGAGGCGACTGCTAGCCATGCACTATCGCTCCGTACCATGGCCTGGACCAGGGTCGGACGCGAGAGATCGCCGCCGCCGATCACCTCCACGAGGACACGCCGGTGCTCCGCCCAAGCCGGGCAGACCTCCACCGTATGCTCCACCATGTCCTCAGGGCGATCTTCGCAATGGAAACACCCGGGCGTTTCCTCCCGCCCTATCCGAAACAGGAATCTCCCGAAACAGCCGTGTCCGGTGAGGACCTGTGTCAGGCGGAAGGTGAGGACGCCATGCTGCCTCTCAAACCACTCCTCAAAGAGGGGACTTACCGCCGCAATTGTGGCATGCCCAAAATGGTCTGGGTAGCAGCGGCGAGGTGTAAATTTTTGTAATTGAGTAGCCGAAGCGAAGTCGGCTTTAACTTACTGACTTATCAATAAAGAATACTTACTGTCATTCTAAAATTAATATAGGAATGTAAATAATAAAATACAATAAAATTGAACAGCTGAAAACCAAATAAAATGTGCAATATTCCTCCATCTAGTTTTCGCCGACGTATTTTTCTATATTTGTCTCTATTATAACCCTTTGTACAGCGGCTTGCTCTCGCCCATATCAAGCGGTGCCACGTGACCTAAAGTGACATAATTACGGGTTCGCTGTGGTATGAATTTTTAGTTCCCGATTATGACGTTTTGGCACCGGGTTAATATTTTTTATTATTTTTGTAATACAAACCTAAAAATAACCGTTTGTGTTGTTTGAATGTTATAGAGAATTAAATACTCGTAGTGTAACTATATAAATATGCGCCATTTTTTAATAGCGATGAAGTGGCTGATGCGAATCCCCGAAGGGAAGCCGATAGGAATCGTGTTATATGGTGCTTTCGCCACTGTTGGGTAGCCGTGGTCGCAAACCATTATAATTTTGTATTGTGTTTTTCCTGGCACTCAATTGGTATAGAGGTACCCATGCGTCCACGGCTTTACGCTATGTCATCCAGGCCATTATTACGAATCTATTGATACCTCATTCATCAAAATAGGTTCAGTTGTTTAGACAGTACATACATAAACTGCTAAAATCATAACCCTACCTTTTCGCTTTGCTGGGTCGGGTAAAAAGAGCTTTTATCCATTTTCCTACGCCATGACGGTTCGCAAAAAATAATATATTATTTACTTCCACGAAAAGTTTATTGCATTACTCGTTATCGATACGCTGTAACTAACTAAAAGGAAGTATACTTATCTATAAGGAAAATGAAAAGGAAAAAGATGTAAGGATATATTTTTATATCGAAATAATACCAATCTGTCACCCTGTAACGCCGAAGCCAAGCCGAAGCTAAGAGGAAATGTGTGAGAGGCATTTGAAGACAAAAATATTCGAAGAAATACAGAAAATATGTATTATGTCGATCCATACGTTAGTTTGTTTATTGTTTTTTGACTCCTTTTAGTACTTAATATGGAGACATGGGATATTTATTGTCCGGTTTTTCGCCTTATTTACTGTAGCGGCATCTAGATCGTCGCAAAAATGAGAACTACGCAACACACTGAGGTCACGTAAAAATCCTGCTTCGCGCAGGAGATTACAAAGTATCGAAACATTGTGATCTGAAGATCCGTCTTCAGATCACAATGTATAGCGCAAGGTACTATCCGTAGTACCTTGCGCTATTACTAAATAGCCAAGTAACTGCCACTAAGTTGGAAGTAGCGCTCGCCGGCTGCTGCCGCAGCACCGCTCGTTTCGCTCGCTCGGCTCGCGCGCAGTTGGTTGCAGTTCTAACCCAATCTATTTATATTGAAAGCAGTATGGTGCAGTTCACAATTTATCGACAGTTTATAATCTCGCGAGATAGATTATAAACTAACGGTGTTCACAATCATACGGTGACATATACAACGCCCCGACAGGAATCGTCAGGCAGTTGACCACCAGACTCAACACCCGTCTGGTCGGTGGATCTACACTGGTGACCCCGAGTATGAACGTCAGCGCAGCCTTCGTGCACCTTCATTAGCATGACGTCATCATCACCACTTCCTCAAGCTCTCGAGCCGCTGCTCGAGAGCTCGCTGCTTGCTGGCTGTGTGACTCGCTAATCACACAGTCAGCAAGCACCTATGTACCACTAGAATGCAGCGGCCGCGCATTCATGGTTATTACTCTCAGCCTCATCAGCAACCGTGGCATAGTACACTACACTTTCGTCCCGTCCACAAGCAGAGCCCTGAAACCAGGTTAGCCTGGTCGACGCCAGACAGTTTGTCTAAACCAGGCGCTGTATCACATACGAAACACTGCAGCACAACGCATTGCCACCCCGACTCACTCGAGAACCAGCGCAAACAGTTCCGACTCACCGTGAATTATGCAGCACCCGGTTTCGACTCACTGGCACCTCAACTGGGCCTGGGAAGCATCACAAGCTACAAGACTCAGCCCACTATCGACCTCCGGTCTCCAAAAGATGAGTGAACATTACACCATGTTCCTCATGCTTCTATACAACAACTCTGCTTGGCGGCGATACATTAAATACTCTGTAACTCTCAAAGTTTAAATTTGGCTATACAGTATTTAATGTTATTCACTGTCTTCTTGACGAACAATGTCAAAGAGCTCTATTACGACAAATAAGATTTTAATCCGCCAGACATACTTAATCCCTTGCTCGAATTTTCCGCCACCCACGCCTACTCTACATACTAAACCAAGTAATCTTTTACCCTCAAATAACAAAGGGCTTACATTAAACTTTGACAAGAATATATCCTATCATCCTTCTTATTTCTGCTGTCCTAGTACTCCGAAATCGTGTATTCCCATTGTACCCGCAGCCGTGTCATTGTTGGGGACAACGGGAGGGAATATGCGTCTGAAATCCTTCGATTTAAGTCTATCCTTTTAAGGTTAAGAATAAGTACATAGACATACTGTCTAAAAGGGGATGAAATATGGAGGATTTGTACGTAACAAAGTGTGTTAATGGCATAACGGTGTAGTGACGAATTTTGCAGCTGTTGGAACATGGTATTTAAAAAGAGCAGTAGGACATCTCCGGGCAAGAATATCGAATCAGCTCCGTAATATTTTTTGCTGTCTTCCGATCGGGCATCGTAATCACTGCACTTGGAATACCTAAAGAAGTTATACAGGACACAATTTTAACCAGTGCGCAACTGTAACCGTGAGTTGAGCATTTATGATTCTAGACCCCTTTATAAAAATAGACCTGTTCCATACATTTTCACCTCGGACAGTTTTTTTGATGACTGACGAAAAATTTCTATGCTAGGGGGGGCTTATAAATTATTTTATTTCTTTAAGTAGGTTTGCACAAACACTTTTACATGTCAATCATATTTTTAAAACTAGATGAAGTCGGTTTCCTATCTGACTACTCTGAGAAGAACGGCCGAAACAAAGCCAGAGGTCGTCGTCTTCGTCGTAATCTCTTTAAAAGTCTACACATAATATTGAGTCTGATCATGTGAAGACTATATAGTTTAGAATCAGAATTTGCTGAATTTATGGTTATCGCCTGCTAACTGGTAAAAAAATCTGGATTATACCTACATGGACATTATGGTATTTTACTCTATACGAGAAAAAATCTTAAAATTTATTATTGAGAGAAAATGGTAGTTTTAGTTCATGAAAAAACAAAATAAATTTAAAAATACAATTTAAAGATTTTCGTTTTTTAATCTGTTTTTGAACACCATGAAATAGCCGCCATGTTATTACGTCATACCAAAGTAATTTTTATTTAAATAATATTTTACATTCAGGAACAGCAAACCAACGATAAGTAGAAAAATAACTCATTTAAAAAAATTATAAACAATTATCTTACAAAATATCAGCGCATTGGTTTAAATAGCAAACTGACCTCACACCTACAGAACTATATGGCGTCCACTGCGTCCAGCGTTTTCGTCAAATTACGCGCGAAATTAGAAAATTTAAAATTTAAACGCATTTTTATGGCACTAATCGAATAAATGAAAATGTTGTGTTTTTTTTTGCGGTTTATTTGCACTTTGCACAAGACACTTTTCAAAAATGAGTGTAATACCCTATTCACAATCAGTTCATACAATACAGAGCATATTGGATTGGATCGTCTTTCTATTCTAGTTAAGCTGTACCCCACAAAAAAGGCCACTAACCCACGATCCCTGTTCACCGCATCTCAATGCTAAGTCGATATCAATACGCTATACCCTAATACCCCTAGACCGAGGCACGCTGGGTCTCCTAATTTGCATACTGAGTAATTTCAAACGTACGGTCGGATTGAAGGCCGCCATATTGGTTTAGGGTCGCTATCCTTCAAATTTACATGGGATAGGGCGTTTTATAGCGGTTTTTAGGACTTTGGATTATTCAGGCAGGGATGTTAGAGAATTTGGCGTTGTTGTATCTGCAATTATCTAGGAAAACTACATGTGACGGTTTGTTTTTTTTTTATTTGGGGTTGGAAAATTATCAAATAACTTCTACCGTTCTGGGTGGAGCAGGAGGGCGTGTCAGACTTTTACTGACTGAAACCCACCCGTATTTCTTCAGTTGCCTGTGTGCCAGGGGCCACGGTATCTATTTCGTACAACCCGCACCCCTGGCAGGCATCGGTCCTTGCGGACCACACCAGTTGGTGCTGAGATATCTTTGAGGCGCGCCGCGATTACTCGCCGTCCGCAAGCCCGCGCCTACGGTGGCCGGGAATCAGCCTGGGATTCTCGACGCCTAGGGCGTCTCCTGCGGTGACTAAGGCCTTGAGGGCGCATATACACATGTGACGGTTTGGTCATCATCTGCCTAGCCTTTTCCCAACTAAGTTGGGGTCGGCTTCTAGTCTAACCGGATGCAGCTGCATACCAGCATTTTACGTGGAGCGACTGCCTATCTGA
This sequence comes from Polymixis lichenea, assembly GCA_949091785.1. Classification (NCBI taxonomy): domain Eukaryota; kingdom Metazoa; phylum Arthropoda; class Insecta; order Lepidoptera; family Noctuidae; genus Polymixis; species Polymixis lichenea. Next base: position 9,276,230 of record OX420941.1, read on the forward strand.
CCTCTACAACCCAGTTACTGGGTAATACGATACCCCTAGGTAAGACTGGTTGTCAGACTTTCGGGCTTTTGACGACCCGTAATGACTGTCAAAGATTCACGAATGACAGCCGGGGCCAACGGCGTAACTTGCTTTCCGAAGCACGGAGGGTCTTAGTATGTAAAGATGGTCACCCATAACCGCGGCAAACGAAGCTTAACGTGATCTATCGACACGTGCGGCTGTTATTACTTAGCTACCCGTCATATAGAGAGCTATATGACGGATTGGTAACATAAACATAGAATGGAAATCGATCGCAGTGCCTTTCCAATTAGGGTGCTGAACTGGCTGGGTAATCGAAAACCAGTGCCACAGGCGCAGTCCTCTCATAAAAGTGCTTCTGTTTGTAACTTATAACCATTTAACTTATAACAACCAGCCGGCTGTCGCTGAAAACCAGCGCTGGGGCTCTGTCTTGCATAGGGTCGCAGTATAATGCTGAGCGATAGCCGTTTTGCGTGGATGTGACGCATGTTTCCCTCAACCTTTTCTTAATTTTTTGTGTGTTTCTGTTTTTTTTTTGAGTCATGTTTACCGCAAATAAACGTTTTTTTTATCTTTCTTTATATTTGTGACTTCAGGCCCTTAATCACACTGAATTTAGTTCATTTTGCAGTACACATGACTACATCATTATCTGCCCACCCCAATATCTTGGGATTGGATCTAAATTACGGTCGAAAATCAGTATTTTATCTCCCTATCTCGAATGCAATTAATATTCCAACCAGCCCATAAAATAACCCATAGAGAAGCGAAACTCTATTAGTGTTTGGCATTAACTGCGTTCTAAATGTCCAATTTAAATCCGGATCCGGAATTCCTATCGAAATTAACTTTAGGACAGTTTTACAGTTCATCTTTGCCTTCCTTGTACATGACTTGGGTTGGTAATCACCGGAATTCGTGACTGGTTTGGTGATTGTGCCAATCACCTTTAATTATGTAGATTATGTATATGGTTTGAAGTAATGAGGACAACAAGCATGAAGCAGCCGAGAATTTGGGAAGGAAAATACTATGGTAATTTAATTTGTGTTTTAATTTGTCTTATTTCTGGTGATGTATGAATAAATGGCTCATTAGTCAACTCGCACGAATTAGCTCGCCCGAATCGGACGAATCGTCACTTTTGAATAATGGAGTGAGTGTAGTGATAGTGGCTCTATTAGCTAGCCGGAGATTACATCTTATCATTTTGTAGATATTTTCATTTCATGAACTTTTACTTCTACCATGGGTAAGAGTAAAAAGAGCGAGGTTGGTCTGGTTAAAATCTTACCTTCCACTATGGCTAACCAATTATGACATTTGAGTATAAAACACAATACACTAAACACTACACTTTAACTAACACCGTATGAGTCTCATTGTTACTCACACTAAAGAATTTATTATTATGTCGTTTACTTATTTTCATACTTTTTAAATATTATTATTATTAAAAGGTTTAGTAAAACACCACAGCCAATGAAATCACTAGGATAACAGATAAAATTGAAGGTTTCCAGTAACTGGAGGTTAGTACCTGTTTATATTGTACTTGAAACTTGAAGTATTTCCACTAAACATTTTTGAACTAACTTTCAAAGCCTATAATTCGGAAAACAAAGTTTGAAAGAAGCTCGAATACTTAAAATATAAGACAAGAATTATGTTAAACAAGCCTTTAACTATCACAAGAGTTATTCAAGTATTTGAAATCTATAACAATTTAAAAACTTGAACCTGTTAATCTTAAAACAAAGTTTTCAGTAGAGTAATGTTTTACCTATTTAAAATTTTGTAGCGGCATCTACACCACCACATGCGAACTACGCATCACGCTGACGTCACGCAAAATCCTGCATCGCGCAAGCGGAGTTTAACGCGCAACTGACTTATATATGTCACCGTAAAATTGTAAATACCGTTGGATTATAATTATAATCTATCTTGCGAGATTGTGAACTATCGAAAGATTTTGAACAGTAACATACTGGTTACAATTTAACGCATTATTTTTCGGTAGATTATAATCTAACGAAGTGAAACCGTCAAATTGTGAAATGGCATGTGACGGAACGCATCTCGTACGCTGATTGGTTGAACGGTATATGCCCCACGCCCCCATATTCGTTTGTTAATTCGTTTGTTGTCGAATGTAAACAAACAGTGTTTGGTGATTGTTTATTAATTTTGCGTTGAAAATAACTCACAGCTTTAGAATGAGTTGCATACAATTGTTGTGGAAGTAAAATGAATGTGAAGTGATTAACTAAAGAAGCACCTATTTGCTTTAGTGGTGGGTCGTTGTCGAATTTTTGACGAACGAAACGCAACCGTTTTCCTGACGACGAAAACGGTTGCAGAAAACGGTCGTCGTTGCAACTGGTTTCGAGATGGACGACTGACGGACGACGAAACTTATCCAACATGGAATAGAATTCCGTTTTCGAGGTTTTCGTCGAGTACAATAGTTGCAGTTTGTTAGTTCTTACAACTAACAACGATTTAAAGTCTATGAAATGGTTAGCTAAATACATAATTCGTTTTATCGATCGACTTTACTAAGTGTACGATGAAGTGAACTTTCCTTCATACTTTTCCAGGTTTAGGACTGGCTGGGACAGACTTTTATCTTTTTACCAGGCGTATTTAAATTTACAACTATTTGCAAACAAAACAACAACAAAAAACAATTACTAAATTTCTCTGCGCGTGCTCAATAATAGTTAACTGGCCCAAAAATGTAAACAAATGTTATGAAATAATAACCACGCGACGCGCTCACCGGCGCGAATTCCAGGAAATTTAGCGATTATCCCAATTCATCGTTCATGCGAATCGACTTTGAACTTTAAGTCAACTTACATAAGGTTGCACGGGTTTAACCGTCTCATGACAAACGACAGCATTGACAACTGGTAATAGATTATCGACTGTATTTCGTTGACGAAAAGTTCATTTTTGATTGTAAGGACTGCTTTGCGATGACGCGACGCGACGAACGAGTGTGATAGAATTGATGATTAAACGAACTTACCTGTACGTGAAGTTCGATCACAATTACTCGAAGAGCTTCGTTCGAAGATATTAGCATTAACACACATGTAGTTTCACTTACAGACTCGCCATTTCGCACTGATTTTAGGAGAAAAATAAATTATTTAATCCAATGTAAGGTAGATTAAAAACTTTTGTCCGTGACTTGACATTAGCACCTAGCCAGCTCATTTAGTTTGGAGGTTTGCTGAGCTGTTTGTAATTTCACGACTATATGGGTCCAGGATTACTGGGAGGGAGGGATGCTAATATCTTCGAACGAAGCTCTTCGAGTAATTGTGATCGAACTTCACGTACAGGTAAGTTCGTTTAATCATCAATTACTCTCAAGCTTCGTTCTCGATATTAGCATTAACACACATGTAGATGTTTAGAGATCGCAGTCGTGAAATATAATCAATTAAATAGGTACATATTGTGTATATGCTTTGGGAGTTCGAATTAAGAAAATAAATAAATATCTACTACGTTTCATAGCTGTATTAAAGTCAATCACTAATTTTAATAGCTTTTCAATTATTACAATGTTATTACCAAAACGAAATAATTATCCATTTAACACACTTGTTACAAAATCATCTTTGGTAGACATATCATTTGATATTATTCTATTATAATATTTAGCAAATACCGTAGAAGTTGAACTCCACAGTATTACGTATGACATCCAGACTGACACCCACGCTATACGCTTTAGAAGTGGCTGCGTGTCTGGTGATATGTGCACTAAACAGTGAGATATCATTGCCACTGTTTTGTAACATGCTCTTAACCCATTTGCTCAATGTCTGTGATGTTACAGCTCGGTATGGTTTCCTAAAGGAAATAAAAAGTGAGTGCTGGTCCTGACGTATCTGATTGGTCTTATCAAGATAAACTTTAAGAGTACCAGCATATTTGCGGCCTTTGTAAAAAATACGGTAACGAAAACACTGGTTGTAAAGAACCCACTCGTGAAGTTTTAATTAAATCAGTTATTTTAATAATAAACCCTGATTCAGAATTTGTAATGATATCAACGTATATTTTTGATAAAGTCTGCATTCTATGGGCTGTTATCAGGGCTAGAAGGGTCACTAACTTTTTACAAATTTTTTCAAGACTCAAGTCTTCGTTGGGATATAATTCTGCCAAATAATTTAAAACTTGATCAGTGTTCCACGTTAAATTATATTTAGGGCGTGTGGGCCGCAACCGAAAGATTCCCTTGAAAAATCTTTGTATAAATGCATTGTTTGCTATTTCGTGTCCGAGTAACAACGATAAAGCGGATCGGGAGCTATTTAAGGTACCGTACCGAGCTCCGGTATTCAAAAATTGTATTAGAAAACTTAGAATACTTGATGTTGAAGCATTGTAAGGTTCTATGTTGTTTTCGTGACAGAACGTAAACCACTTCTTAAGGCATGTATCATACTGCTTGACAGTGTTGTCTGACAGAGGTGCTAGCATTATGGGTATTGTCGACTGTGGAATTCCTCTTCGGAGAAGTGATGTCCGGACAACCTCCCGACAACCAGTGTAATTTGTCGGTGAATTGCACGTTCGCTACAACGAGAAATAATTAAATCACCCTCTGATTGTAAAACGAGTGGTTTTGTGGTGAGAAGTCTTTTAAAGACAGGGTACCATGGCTGTGTTGGCCATTTTGGTACAACAACAATACCAGTGGCTTTGTCGTTAATAATTTTACGCAAGGTCTTTAAAATAACTGAAATTGGTGGAAACGCGTAAAAATAATAATTAGTCCATGATATCGTGAACGCGTTAATTACATAAGCGTCAGGGTCTCTATGCCAAGAAACATAGATATCACATTTATGATTTATTCTGCTCGCGAATAAGTCAATACAAGGGACACCGAAGTGTTGTGTTATTTTATTAAAAGCGAGCTGAGAGATTTCCCACTCTATGTCGGGATGTAATCTTCTTGACTCAGCGTCCGCAACTATATTATCAGAAGAACGTATATAATCGGCATGAACCATAATTTTACGCACTTCGCACCATTTCCACAATTGTTGCGTAATATCTGTCAAGTGAGGAAATTGCACGCCACCCATTCTATTTATGTACGATATTGCCATTGTATTATCAATACGTAACAAAATCTGACAATGTTTCAAGTCTTGTGCAAAAGCTTTAAGCCCAAGAAAAGCTGCAAGTATTTCCAAATAATTAATATGTCGACTTTGCTCATGTTGACTCCAAGGTCCACTGGCAGTCTCGTTACCACAGGCAGCGCCCCAACCCGTTGTTGAGGCATCACTAAATATCTCTAAGGAATATGAGTCAACCTTTATTTTGCATACTGATTCATTTACAGCATTAAGCCACCAGTCAAAGATGGGGGATAATTCGGTTGGTAAATTCATAAATTTATCGTAGTTTTCATCATCTTTAAGGTTTAGGTATTTACACCTCTCAAAGTCTTTGGTATAAAGCCGGCCGTAGTCTATGGCTTGACATGCGGATGTTAAAAGACCGGTGAAGCGAGCAAAATCTCTTATTTTACAACGTTTGAGCTTCCTAATTCTTAATAATTCTGTTTTAATTTTACGTCTTTTATCATCAGGTAGTTTAACTTCAAACCTTTTGGAATCTATAATGTTTCCTAAAAACTTGCAACAATTTGTTGGTATAACTGAACTTTTTTCCGTGTTGATAATGAATCCTAACGATTTTAATAATTGTTTTGTGTCATTCATATTTTGTAAACAGTCAGTATATGATTGTCCAACCAAAAATAAATCATCTAAATAAAATGTAGATAAATATCCCAAAGACCTTAATAATTTTGCGACAGGTTTAAGAATTTTTGTGAAAATATAATGGGACCGTATTTAAGCCGAACGGTAACACGTTAAACTCGTACAGATTTCCATTAAATTGAAAACGTAAATATTTTTTTTTTTTGAGTTTGGATGTATGCCTATTAAAAAATAGGCATCTTTTAAGTCGTTTGATACAAGTTTCAAAGCTGTTCTTAAATCTTCAAATTTAAAATGTTGAGTTGGTATACATTTATTTAATTGTTTTAGATTTAAAATGAAACGTTGTTTACCGTTCGGTTTAGGAACAAGAAATATACTGGATATATATTGACCAGCGCATGGTTGACATAAGGATACTGACCCAGAACTAATAAGTTCTTGTATCGATACTTTAAAAGCCTCGTATTCGGATTTCGAATAAATAGGCTCTGATGGTACGTTTGTTTGAATCACTGGGCCAGAAAAAATTATTTTATAACCGGCAATCCAAGAGAGTATAAAGGGGTTATTTGTTAATAAACACCATTGTTCATAGAAACAGGAAAGAGGGCCCGCGGGGCTTACCGTGTCTAACGTCGGTAACTTGCTTGTGGCTGACCTGACGATGTCTTGGAAGCGTTGTTGTGCGTCGTCCTCATCTGCTGCTTCTGAGTCGGAGTTGATGGTGCCGCTCGCGCATATCTCGCGCCCCCCCCCCCGGCGGCAGTGGTGGGAACACGGCTGACGGCGACCCGCCCGGGTGGGCTCGGTAGTTTAAAGGTCTGTTAACTGATTTAGCCGGTTTATGAGCCGTAGACTTCATTGTCGATGACGACCTTAGATCAGCTCCAGATTTTATAATTGTTTTTGCTGATTTTAAAGTTTCCGATAGGCTACTACCAAAAAGCATTTCATCAATTTTGGTTGTGTCTAACTGATCTTTAAGTTCCTTCTTGACAGTAGAAAGAATGAACATACGTCGTGAGATCGAGTCCGTGTACTGCATATCACCGAGGATTCAAGCTGTATCCATCAACAGCTTGAGAAGCTCAGGGTTTTTATGACCCGATGAGAGCAGCGCGGTAATGGCCTCGCTAATGGAGGACAAGGCACATGATGTTAATACCTGTTTATTTTCTATACCCTTATCTCGCTTTGCTTGAGTTTCTATTAGAGATGCTCGAATCTCTGGATTAAGGGTAGGCGCTTTTATAAACTTGCAGTTAACCGGAACCAAATATCTATCCTTTAGCTCCTTGCGATTCTCTTTAGAGAGACCGGAGGTAGCAATGTGGTTGAGTCTAACCGCCAAATCCTTTTGGATTTCACTACCGTATTCTTTAGTCGAGGTGGGGTCCTCACCTAATATTTCCATTAAGTCTGGATCTAATTCGAGAACATCTTGTTGAAGAAGAGGGGGCTCAAGTTCACTCCCCGTCTCTAGAGGTACGGCAGCTGATTCCACGACAGGCGCTGTGAGTACTTGCGTAGGGGGCAGTGTTGCGGTCACGGAGCTCGGCGGCAGTATGTTCACGTGTGCCGAGATGTTGTCGGCAGTAGCGGACTGTGTGATGACCGGGGCCAGAACCTCCTCATCACTGAATTCTGCGGGGGCTTGTTGCCAGTACGAGCATCCAGGTTGTGGATCCGTGTGACCGCGATGTGTGGCACAATCGTCATCGATTGGGATTGTTTCGCACTTTGCAAGCAAAATGAGTATTTTGCTTAATTTAATTTACGGGTGGGAAGTGAGACTCCTTGTGAGAAACACGCAATCCCTATAGACGATAAAATATTTATTCCCGTAGGAATAACGTACATGCTATAGAAAAACCCCACAGGTAGATCCGAGCAGCAAGTACTTAGTTTTGGAAGTGGAAGGCCCCCAAAGGACAATCCGATTTTCCAATTTTATTATTGTCATGAATCCGTTATGAATTCAAAAACACAAACACCAGTTTTACATAACGGTTGTTTAAAAGTGTAAGAAACCGAGCCCTCTAATCCATCTTGTTGCTATGCTAAAAGTAACTTATTATAATGTAAACACTAAATAAGTAGGTCAATGACTCACCCTGCAGGTTATAAGGCGTAGAAAAATCACCATCGGATGACGATGTACTTTCGTAGCGAGTACTTCGCCCACGTTTTATTTCACGTTCTAACTTTTTAAGTTTTTTACACAAATTACTATAATTATCACGATTATTACTCTTTCTTTTCGGCATTCTATGATTTAATTATAAAAATGCACTTTAATTCCTTAACTACTTGTAAAACAAAGGAAAAGATGCGAAACAGCGAAGCACTGATGCGTGAATGAGCTGGCTAGGTGCTAATGTCAAGTCACGGACAAAAGTTTTTAATCTACCTTACATTGGATTAAATAATTTATTTTTCTCCTAAAATCAGTGCGAAATGGCGAGTCTGTAAGTGAAACTACATGTGTGTTAATGCTAATATCGAGAACGAAGCTTGAGAGTAATTGAACCATTGCGTTCTCGACTGTATTTTCATAGGCGTAAAATAAAAAATCGCACCAAGTGATTCGAGAACTGGTTTGTGCGACGAAGACTGTTTGAACCCAGGACGTAAAACAGTTTTATCGTCGCAGAACACAAAACGGTCTTTGGAAACAGTTCGTCGCCGCAACGCCCACTCCTAATTTGCTTACTAACTTATGGACACAGAACGGCCTACTGTAAGACCGACCAATCAGGGACAGTCTTCGAACAGTTGACAATTAAACGCGCGACAGATTGTGATTTAACAGTTTCACTTCGACAGATTATAATCTACCGAAAAATAATGCGTAAAATTGTGTGCAGTATGATGCAGTTTACAATTTATCAACAGCTTATAATCTCGCGAAATAGATTATAAACTAACGGTGTTCACAATCATACGGTGACACATATAACGCGCGACATCAATCGTAGGTATGTAGCCCACCAGAAACTCCGTCCGTGTGGTGGCAGGATCCTCCCTTTTCCATAGAATCCATACCCATACCATATGAATGAACTTTACATCACATTACTCATACCCCCATAACTTCAAACTTTAATTGAAAACTTTAAATTATTAGTTAATTAAGCTGTTCTTCCCAACCTGGTGGTGTACTGAAAGCAAAGAATTACCTTTCTTCATGTGGAAACAAAGATTGATGGTCGTATTTTGTTATTTAAATAACATATTTTCACCATCTGCTCAAAATGTTATCACCGTCGAAATATTGGGAGAACATAATATAGTGACCTTATTGGCGGCGATATTCTTTAAAGAGGTGAGGCACGTTGTACTCACAACCGGTGTGTGTGTGCACTATGACCAGAGGCCTTAGTGCGAGTTTCTTTTAACCGTCTCGATCTAACGCATCGAGCGCGTTCGGCGCTTCTATTGGGCTTGGATGGGTGGCGGACCAATGGGAGCGCCGAACGCGCTCGATGCATTTGATGGAGATGGTTAAATGAAACTCACACTAAGGCCCTGAGGCCTTAGTGTGAGTTTACATCTGAATGTATGAATGTAAACGAAGCAAAAGTATGAATGTAAGGATCGTAGCAGGTGGCGTTCTGTCCCAAGGTAAGAAGGCGTGAGTATATTCATGTAGGTTATGAGCCCGGCAATGACTTTTACTCAGTTTAGCGTTTGACCACTATCTCATCTGCCGATGATGCAGTTGACTGTCTTATGCTACACGGTCGCCATGAAGTAACCAATTCACTCATGATTCGAAAAATTCTACATTAAAACTATCGGTAAACAGACTGTTTGCAATAATAATAAACTCAGATTACAAATTCGCATGTCAAGTACACAATGCAATACCAACGTCACTCACTCAAAACGAAAGAGACGAAATCTCAGTTTTACGATCATCTCAAATAAGAGAATCAAAGAGGTAAATACCATTAGGGGAAACCCATTTATAATCTTCCCAGAAATGTGCCTTAACAGGAGATTTCGGATCGGCCTTTTGAAAGGTAACGGTGCCCCCTTCCATGGTTACCACAGGGGAAGTTAGAGTTAGGTAAAAATCCCGCACTCCCGGTCTTATCCCCAAAGCCCGGGAGCTTTTTGAAGGTTACCCCACAAACACAAAAACAAAGGAACATACAATTGACCTCCACGACTTTCTTAAGCCGCTTCATTTGTTTTCCACAAGATCAACAAATACTTTACTCTCTCGTAAACAAGCGGTATATTTTCCGTTTCGACACGTCATCTCGGCGGGAAAGTTCGTGATAAATACTCTCCCGAAGTTGTGACGTATGCTAGAATTTGTGACGTATGGTGGAACTTCGAATGTTGTGCCGTATCGCTGTATTAATCGAAGAGTTTCTTGTGGAGGATGAGGGTGGAGTTTGGTATGTGTTAGCACGTTTTGGATGAAGAAAATAATGGATTAGGTCATCATATTTGATGCATAGAGAATTTGTTTTATCCAGCGGTGAACGATTTTATAATGATAGCAAAGCTTTTCACAATCATTCGATACGCTTCCGTACCTCTTTCGAACATCGATTGGAAATCGAAAATCAATCAATGTTATCGTAGGAGCCATATAAACGCTGTTGACATATCCAAAACCCGTAAATGTTGTACGTTTAAATAAAGTAGACGACCGCTATTTTTCCTACGCTATTTTTCGTCGGGAGCAAGACAAATCAGGTTATCGAAATGTGGCATTTTCGATACGATAGCCTGTAAAATGCGTGTGAATAGCAATGCTGGTGAAGGCCGAAGGAATCCGGTGGACGCTAGATTCACAGAACCAGTCTAAGTGGCTTTTTTTTTGAGGGTGAGAAATCATCAAATAACTTCTCCCGCTTTGGGTGGAGCAGGAGGTCGTGTCAGACTTGTACTGACTAAAATCCATCTGTGTTCCTTCAGTTGCCTGTGTGCCAGGGGCCGCGGTATCTCTTTCGAACAACCTGCACCCCTGGCAGGCATCGGCCCTTGTGAGCCCCATCAATTGGCGCTGACATCTCTTTGCGGCGCGCGTGGAACGCAACTCGCCATCCGCAAGCCCGCGTCTACGGTGGCCGGGAATCAGCTTGGGATTCCCGATACCCAGGGCGTCTCCTGCGGTGACTAAGGCCTTGAGGGCGCATATACTGCTTCTCCCTTACGTGCGCCGCATACCTCTTCGCGAGCATTACTGATTCGCAGGAGGTGACGGCTACCCATGCACTCTCGCTCCGTACCATGGCTTGGACCAGGGCCGGATGCGAGAGATCGCCGCCGCCGATCGCATCCACGAGATCACGGCGGTGCTTCGCTCAAGCCGGGCAGACCTCCAGTGTATGGTCCACCCTGTCCTCAGACCGATCTTCGCAGTGGAAACACCCGGGCATTTCTTAGCCTTATGCGAAACAGGAACCTCCCGAAACAACCGTGTCCGGTGAGGACCTTGAGAGGCGGCATGGCGTCCTCACCTGCCGTCAGACGGAAGCCACTCCTCAAAGAGGGGACTTACCGCCGCAATCGTGGCGTGCCCAACCGATCTAAGTGGCTTGAGGGAGGCCTATATCCAGCAGTAGACATATGACTTTCTGGTCAAGCACGATAAAGCTGAGCGTTTAAACCTTCTTCTGAAGGTTTAAACGCTCAGCTTTATCGTGCTTACCAGTAGGAACAACCGGAATCAAGAAAGAATCCTTGATTCCGGTTGTTCCTACTGGTGGGATTATAACTTAAAAAAAAAAATAACTTTTCAATATAACGATAGAGAGATAACAGTTATTTTTGACAGATTCTTCTTTACAGGTACCTCATTTTCTATCGTCAACAGCCCTTTCTATCGATTTTCCGCCAGAAAGTCTATTTAAGTCCTTAACAATCATATTTTCCTCAAAACGGGAAGGGGAATAAAAGTTAAAGAGTTTTTCACGATAAAAATAATTAGAAAATAACGAGTTTCCGCATCATGACCGTTGACTTTTTCAATTACTTATAATTTTTGTTTTGAAGAAATAACTGTTTCGTTGTATCCGTCAATTTGGAAAAGGTCAAGGAAAGGAAAGGAAAACATTAATGGTGAAAATTGTTAAAATGTTTTGAAGTTTTAATTGATTGTTTTTCAATTAAAAATCAGATAGGTAACTGTTATAATGAGACTAGTGTTTTTAAGACCTAAACCTTCCGGAACACATTCTATAAATGATGGTGAAAGCCAACGAAACCTGTTGCAAAGTTTAAAAGTTCAATGCGGTCACACAGACATACAAGAAAAGCGACTTTAATTTAAACCGCGGGAACGCACTACAGGTATAAAAAGTACCTTATGTGATCATCCAGATTATAAACTATATGTGCGCCAAGTTTCATCAAAATCCGTTTAGCCGTTTTAGTGTGATTGAGTAACAAACATACAAACATGTTCTCATTTATTATATTAGTATTATTTAGGATAGGATAGTAGGAAGTAGGATAATACATATAGTTGAAGATTGTGACTATTTAGTCGTATGTTACGAAGGTTTTATATAAGTTGTAACTTCCAGAAACTACATAGTCAAAACGAAAATGATGCCACTGGCAGCATTATAAGCGTTTCCTCTAAAAGAATTTGCTACCGCTTTGGTAAAATATTCTAGACTGGAAGAATGAAAGCATTTGAAACGGTACGAATTCATTTTGATATTGGATCGAAATGGTTTGGTTTGTTCGTCTGTTATTATTATCCGCATTGTTCAAATTACAATTTCCTGAGCTGTTTCGCGGGTATTATTGCCAATTTATTTGGCTTTTGTGATGAACTGATGATCCGGGACCTTTTCTTCCCTGAGTTTTGACTATTTTCTTTGATCGAAAAGACTCATAACGTGATTGATGGAAAGATGAGCCTCTCATGGCCGATTCCTATAATTTACGGACCGTTGTCGGTTAAAATTAAGACTCTTGTATCTTTAATAATAATGAAACAAATACCTAATACATTCGCATAGTAGACCCCCCTAGTATTTAGAAGTAGCTATCACAGGTAAAATTAGACGATACAATTTATTTGACCCGTTTGGAAATAAAAATGCTACCATTGATGAACAAAACGATCCGTTTTTGTTTAGGAACCGAACTTCAAAAGTTGGTAAGGTTTTTGTGTACATAGTCAGTTCTTAGGATACACAAGACGTACATTCATAAGTACTTAAGTAAATTCCTTCTTCGTAAATTATAGAAGTGAACAGTGAAGTAGACAGAAGTCAGTCTCTATTCTTAGAATAAAAAAACAATAAAAACTAAATAACTCCCCTTTTCAACTCAACTACCAGGCAAACAGGAACTTAAAAGAGCAACTAACAATGAATAATTACGAACTAAACATTAACCTAATTCGTTGACCTGGCGGGGTTCAAACGGAGTCCTTTAATAATATGTCCATTTCAGAGCCGATTCGTGAATAATTGATGGCCTCTGCTAATAAAGTAAACATGTTTGTGGAAATATTTTGACCTTTTGGTCCGCTGTAATATTAAATAAACACTGCGTTGTTACAGCGGCATGGCCGCTGTAATCATTTTATTCTCGTGGAAACGTTTTTGTCTGATTTTTTTTTACTTACGGAAATAACCAATCGATTTGTGAAGCTTGGTAACTTATGTATCACTGTTAGTGGTGAATTGGTCATGGTGACTTCAGTGCCTCCTTTGTATGAGTCGTATTGGCTTTTTTAAGAGCTAGAGGATTTGCTAGAGGACGACACTTAAGGTGAATCTAGTTGACATTTTTCCCATACAAACTTCGGGAGGGTATTACTCCACTGTTCGAAAATGTACATAAAAAATGTAAGATGGTACGGTTTTGCGATTTTGTCTCATTATTGATATTGTTTGTGCAAAAACAGAATACTAAAATAAAATCCCTATTAAAAAGTTAGGAGCCAACAAAGATTAGTTTTTCTTGCTAATTTAACCTAACTTTGGGCGTGTTTAAGTAATAAAAGAAGTGTAAAATCTCCAAAACCAAGTCGATACCGTTCAAATATCGAAATGTTTCAGAAAATTTACTGGACATTGATTTATGCAGTGGTTTTTTCATAAAACCCGATCTTTTACTATTTTTTTACGCGCCTGTGTTACTATAAATGATCCTGCATCTCACTCAGTAACGTTGTGCGTGTAGACTAGCATCGCACACCATGCCTGGTGAGACAGCGTGCTTTTTAGCCAGACCTACCAGTGAGTTCGGGCCCGCGACTAGATTCCCCTTAAAAACAAATAACGATGGCATTTCTTCCTTCTTCTGAGCAGTGGTGGCCCAGTGGTAACGGCAGTGACTTACAAGTAGAGTCGTAGGTTCGAACCCAGATTAGCGCTTTACTTTGTGTAAATTACCGTGCTCTCAAAACGGCGAAGGAAAACATCGTGAGGGAAACGCCATGTCCCAGAACCAAAAATGCGAAGAAATGTGACGTCTACCGACCCGCACCGGGCCTACGTGGTGGATTACAGCCCACTCCCTCTTGAAGAGAGGAGGTTTGTGTCTCAGCAGTGGGAACATTATCCCCCTTATTTATAAACGATGCTCAAAGATAAGTAATGATTAGCGTCTGTTTAACCATACATTTTTGACGTTTAAACATCATTTAACTTTAATCATCGTTTATGAATAAGGGGGTTGTCTTATGGGATTCCGAAGGGCTTCGTAAGATCAACTGTCAGAATACTCCGGGTCCTTAACAGCTTAATGACAGTCACAACAATGAATATAACAACAAGCACTACCAGGACATCAGAACCAATACAAATATCACTGAAATACAAGCCACACTGTTTATTTTAATTGACAAATATAAGCGTTGATACACAACGTTTGGACTGCGGCCAATTGAGCAGCCGCGCGTTATACTAAATGTTAATGAGCTTAAACATTATCTCTATACTAAATGCATATCGTTTCGCGGCTATGTGTTTACATTTGCCTAGGTGGTAGGATTAAGAGCGTTCTCCCCACGCGGGCTGGCAATGGCGCATTTATGGCGGGTTTTCATTATTATTTCATTAAATACAAACAAAAGTAAACAGTTTTTTCAGCCATGCACTAGATCATTGGTATTTTCAAGTTTGCATACAATGTTTTTACAGTTATTTTACTTATAAAAATCTTTAAAAAAAAATTGACGGTATGTCCGTCAATTATTTTCTATTTGCATTATTTAGTACGATTAAATGCTTTTATTAAAGAGTAAATGTTAAAAATAATTACAAATACCAACGATCTAATGCTTGTCTGAAAAAAAATTGTACTTTTGTTTGTATTTAATGAAATAATCACGAAAATCAAAATCGAAAATAAATGCGTTGTTGCCAGCCCGCGTGGAATGAACGCTTATAAAAGATAGGAGCCATTTTGTTTATTTTTTATAGTTGCTTTTGTTGCACAACCGCGCAGTTAGCAGGAATGGTAACAAAGGCGTTGCACGAAATAATTACCTCGCCCGTAATGTTGCTAACATGGAAAGTCGGTGTTTTGACTGTGACTCTACAGACAGCGGAACCAAAGTTACAGCTAAGGAACTTCTTTCGTGAAACTATAATGATTTACCAATACATTTTAATGATATTTTTTATGACTGGCTGTCATTCGGTCATCTTTGACAGGCAATATGAATCAGAAGCCCGGAAATGTGACAACCAGTCTTTCCAAGGGGTATTCTTTTACCGAGTTACTGGGTTGTGGAGGTCAGAAAGCCAGTCG
This sequence comes from Polymixis lichenea, assembly GCA_949091785.1. Taxonomy (NCBI): domain Eukaryota; kingdom Metazoa; phylum Arthropoda; class Insecta; order Lepidoptera; family Noctuidae; genus Polymixis; species Polymixis lichenea. The sequence goes on from OX420941.1 coordinate 9,291,772, forward strand.
CTCCATTTAAGAGCGGGCCTAATGCCAGGATAAAATAAGTAATAGAACAAATAATAAAACAATGTTTTTATGCCATTGGCTTTTAATTTACATCCCTGACTGTACCTGTTCACCAAACTCGACATAAAGGTAATAGAAAGCGTAAAATATCAATACTTTGGAGAACAATAGACTTCCAGGCTCGACATAACGGGACTCGACATAAAGGGAATAAATCTCTGATTTCACCCGCGCGTCTCGCAACCCCCGCATTAGTGCAGAAAACAACCACGGGCGACGCGACGACGCGCGCTACCAAACTCACGTACTCGATGTCATTGAGCGGTCAACTGCAGTGCGTAGTATATGCAATATAATCAGATAAAACCACAGACTTTTTTTAAAATTCTATTATTAAGTTTCTTTGGATAAAACTGGACTGTACAAATAGAACATTATGCTATCGGTTTCACAGAATCATCAATTCGCAAAATATACTTCTAATAAGAGTGTAGTCATTATGCTGTATTGTGTGTAGCATAAGAATTTCTTTACTTATGTAATAATTATCTACAATACAATACTATGTAGTGAATTAATAAAAGTTCTTAAATATTGTGAGTGATGAAATAATTGATAAAAGAATCTAAGTAAAAACTATACAAATTTCATAAATTGTGAAATTATGTAGTATGGACACACTGATCTTTTTCTTTGTTCACAGCAATTTATTAAGAATTCCTTCATTGGTTTTACTATACAATTCGATTATTTTGCTAGAAATAAAACAGGATGATATGAAATATCTTATAATCATCACAATAATATATTTTTTATTCATAAACATCGATTCTAATGAGTCATCAGTACTCAGTAATTGATAAAATTTGTTCTTCATTTGATGGTTCAGGAGTAACCAACTGTCTAAAATGAACTACTTCATGACAGACCCGCAGTGGTAGACAGCAATTTTTTTTTTGCAATTTTTGAATGGAGCTAGCTACCACTCGGGTCCTCCTTAGAAATAAGTTCCACAAAATACGTACTGTTCGCGTGAAACACCCTTGTCATTATGCAACTCAAGCTCCGTTACGTTTTACTACTCAAAGAACTACCAATTTTTTTGTTAAATCATTACTGAAATAAATAAAAACATTTAAAAGGAATTTTATTACATGTGTTAAGTTATATCACCGAAAAAAAAACTGATGAAAATACTTTGCAAGAGTTTCAGCTAGAAATCCTTCTTTATTGCCCGAGCTAGAAATATCTGGTTGTTCATGCTGAGTGGCTGAAGTGTTACAGCTAACATTCTCCAAGGTCTTCAACATAGGTCTGAAAATTGTGTATGGAAAGGTAAATATTCATCATTCTTTATGAAAGTATAGGTATATACACTACATATGTGAGATTTGGGTAAAACGAATAGATAAACGTACTTCTCTGGTTGCTAATCATGGTCATCATTCAAATTATTTTCAACGTCGATGGTACTACCGATCGAAAAATCAACAAACTTGACATTTCGATTACTGTGTTTTTCTGGGAACTGATACCTAAAACAAGCAAGTTTTTGGAACAGTCTTTCATAAATCTTTAATTTGATACCTCACTCGACTAGTTGTGAAAAGGTAATAAACAAAAGGACAGGGCGAGAGAGACGGAGATCGCAATACTTTTGCATTTCTAATTTTAGTGAGGAAGTGTGGACAATATTCACGTAATTCAAAATAAATGACATGTTCATATTCACCGATATCTAGTTAACTGGCATAATTTATTTATTATATAGACATACATATAGATATATAATTATATACTTTCGAACGAAAACAATACACGAGCGCAGCGGACAAATACATCACCTGTTTATTTTGCGTATACTATACGCCTATGCACCAACCATGTTCGCACGGATGTAAAAATATCGCGGCGGTATTTTTTCCCACACTGGATTTGCAACACTCTGCTTATCGCCGAGAGTTGAAAATCCAACAGCGTGTTTTTTCGGCGCGCTGGAATGCACTCTGTTGAATTCTCAACTCTCGGTGTTACGCCGAGAGTTCAAACTCCAGCGCGCGAAAAATCCCGCCACGATTTTTTTACATCCGTCCGCGCGATAAATAAAAAGTTTACTAAAATCTGTACCTACTGTGTATTTCATAATGTAGTAAAAGGTTAGTTTTTGCAACATATATTATTAACATAATTTTGATTTTTATATACCTACATTACCCAAATGATTAAAATAATAACGAAATGACCTTGAGGTAAATTTAAAAAAATACATACCTTCGACTTCGGCAATTAGCAATCATTTGAGTCTTCAACTGTTTTAGTTCTCGCTTCTTCCGTTTTTTCACTGTATTTTTTTTGTTTCCCATATTACTCAACAAAAATGTAAATATCTTTTAATGATAATAATAATGGCAGCTACGCGCGGAGCAAACTGACATAGACTGCCCGTCTCAACAGAGCGAGGGCAACTGATCGCCGATCAGTTCGATGAAACATACAGATGTCTCAAGCTCGTGTCACGCGAGACGGAAGACAGCGTGTTGCGCGGATTAAAAATGTAGTAAGCGCCAAATGCTTTTTATTCTGTTATCTTTTAGAAAAGACAATATTTAAAAAAATCGCTTGGGTCAGCTCTAGGTTTTATATGAGTGTTACTATTTATCTAATTTATGGTTCAGTAATATGCACCAAAATAGAATAAAAGCCAAAAAAGTTGAAAATTAGAGGTAACTTTGTGATGGTTTTCTATCGAGAAAATTTTATCCTACTATGTTTTTCGTCAGGGCCGACCTTTACATTTATAGTGAAGTTTCCTGACATATTTTTTTTTCCAATTTGAACATGATTTACTATTGTAAAAATCTAATCAAAGATTGAAGATTTTGCTTTAGGCCCAATCTTAAAACACTAGTATTCCGCAGCACCGATGTTGCGACAGGGTTGCCAGATTGCGACAGGGTTGCCGGACTTTTTTTTCTCGTACCAGGGATGCCACATATCTCGTACTTTTAGTACTAAATCTCGTACAAGTAAAGATTTGAAAACAAAAACACATAAAAGCCATAATTTAGACTATTTACTATTGCGAATTCCGCTTGGGGATGTCAAATGAAACAATTTATTCATAGTACTAATAATTTTACTTATATCTCTAATACATTATATATTAAATTAGTAATGAGTAAAAATACATTGCCCACCCCACTTTTCGATGTAAACATTAGTGCAATAAGGACAATAACAACATAGCGGGGATTTCCCGCTCAAAGACAAAAACATCAAGAAAGTACTAAGTTTTGAGTTAATTAAGTGATGTGGTAATGAATCTAGTGATGTGCTGAGTCAATCGGTGGACATAATTTACTTTTTTGTTATATTTTTGGCTAGGATACCCACATGGCACAACCAGTGAAGATTGATAAAATCTCGTACAAAAGTGTACGAGATTGTTATTATTCTCGTATCTCGTATAGAGACTATAAATCTCGTAACGGTACGAGGTTTCTCGTACGTCTGGCAACGCTGCGATTACACTTGAAGTCGACCCCCACATAGCTGGGAAAAGGGATTTTTCCATGCTCGTATACATTTTCTGTTTTGGCGTTCTCATCATAACTAAGTAATGTTTTTCACGCTATTAAAATCTTGCTAATTATTATTTAGTTAGTGGTTTGACTAGATTACTTTAAAGGTTTTCATGTTACTAGAAAAATAAAAACCATTGATGTAAGAAGGTTCCTTTGAGTTTCATTGTTGATACTGATTTTTGATCAATCTTTTTTAAGTACGTAGCTGTATTATTTTATTGGTGATTCCAAATTCTGTGTCAACAAATACTTGAGTACTCCTATCGTATTGATTTTTCTACATGCCTACATACTGTAAGAATCTGTATCATTTTCTTTTATACGTTTTTAATGGCCGATGGCAAATTGTTCACTATAATGGTTTCGTTTCTCTATAACGACCTTCATTTTGACTATAATTGATTATTACAGATGTTATTTTGCTGTCAATAAAAATATTATTTCTGAGCCTTGTCAAGTTTCTAGTTAATGCGAAGTTAATTTGTTTGAAAAATGTGGGTAGAAAAGGTGATATCCTCAAGACAGTGGGCGATTTGTGGATTATGTCCGGTGGACGTTTACGGGATGGACGTAGTGGCATTAAACTGAATAGACTGTTGTAGTGCAGGACAATTGAAGGGCTTTTATGTTCAGCAGTGGACTGAGATTGTCTATGAAATTGATATTTGTGTGTGGTCTAGACGCATCTAGAACTATACATGCTTAGGTATATCAGCGCCAGACTTGGCCACGAACCACCTAAAAAACGCTTGCAGTGCACTTTTTATATCTATTTTAGTAAAATTCACCAATATTCATCATCATCATCATATCAGCCGAAAGACGTCCCCTGCTGGACATAGGCCTCCCCCAAAAGGGTGGTTTTGCCATAATCGCCACGCTTGGCAGGCGGGTTGGCGATCGCAGTTTGGTGGTAAAATGCATAAACAACGCTGCTGTCCATTCTCTAATAAGTCCCTTAGTCGCCTTCTACGACACCCACGGAAAGAAATGGGACCAACAATATTAGATTTAGAGTAAACATGTTATTATAAATCTCATAACATTATCTTGGTTAAGTTTTTGTTAATTAGACAAAATGGTGGAACGTTAAATTGTTCCTTTCCCCACTTCATAAACTAGCCATAAACGTAACATCTTAATCACTTCAAGGGCCGATGCCTGCCAGGAGTGCAGGTTGTTCGAAAGAGATTCCGTGACTCCTGGCACACAGGCAACTGCAGGCACACGGGTGGATTTTAGTCAGTAAACGTCTGACACGCCCTCCCGCTCCGTCTAGAGCCGGAGAAGTTATTTGATGACATCACATCCTTAAAAAAAAACCATACGGACGCTAGACGAACTATTGGCTCACAAGTATGTGTTTCCCGATTTTTCAACACCGTGAACTCAAGAACGCATCTTCTCACTTTTAGACGTTACTAAAACTTAGAGTATTGTTATTCATTTAAGACTTTAAGGCCTGAAAATTACAATTGTCCATCTTGCTGGTGCGTGTTACTTTTGGCCCACACAAGTAAGACAGCATAAGCCATCTCCCATTACGATATATATTTATAAACCTGTCTACCTTTTTAAAAGTCTCGCCGTAAACGGTACATTTTGACATTATTTACGTACCTATTTACATTCTAACTACAAACATGCATGACCTCACACATGAAATACTGAACTTGTTTTTTGCCTCAAAATTAACAAACTAAAATGTCAGTTTTGGCAAGCGAAGCCACGGGCTCGTTATACCCTGATGTTAATGAGAGCTATACAGTACACCTGAGGCTCCTGAGAGCGAGTTCAAATAAACATCTGCGACATTAATTATTGATCCAGAGCCAGAATATATGGAAATAGCTCCAACCAATCCCACGAGGATGGGCACATTGATGTATGAAGTTTCATCTTGCAGATGTACTAGGGCGACATCAATTAGACGGAGGTGGAGTACTTTTTGTAAACTGTCATTATGATGATCAGGAATAAAATGAGGGGGTGCATTGGGAGGGTTCTGCATCCTCACCATTTTTATGGAGCAAGTAATAAAAGGCATACAATTATTTAGAAACGAATGTACATTTATTTTTATTTACAATTTAATATTACGCACTTACATTACCTACCAATGAAAAGAACGAGTTAATGTTCCAAATCCTGCGATTTTATTGATTTATATATAACAGTTCAATAGTACAGTTGCTTCTGTAAATATGGCAAGGATCAACATCTTGTGTTTAAAGCCATCATATCCATTCCTTTGCTTCTGTCACACGTTAGTACCAGACACTATAAAAAAGAAAAACAAATGAAATACTGCAATGTATGACTATTTAATAAACGTACTGTACCTACCCGGCCGTACATAGGAGTATGACACATGAGGTTTTAAAAAGAGACTGGCGCCCTGGTATCAGTGACAGAAACATCTCTATTTTAAGCCCATTATTCTCTAAACCTACATATTTACGACCCAGGAGACAAACATAAAAAAAAAATATTATGAACGAATCCTATAATAAATGATAATCATACCGGTCATATTTCTTGGGCATACGAGCGTATATGTGTTGGGATATCATCATAGGTTGGTTGGTAGCCTTGGTGCCATCAGTCTTCTGCTCAACGGTGACTGTAGCCGCAGTGGTTGAGGTCTTCGCCCTAGCTATACTTTGCAAGTACGATTCGTAAAGACTCATTCCTGGCAGCACAGAATTATCTTCCGACGGTTCTATTGGCACGTTTATGGGGTCGTAAGGTAACGTTAACATGTATTTTCCGACGTCAGCGTAATAAAGTCGGCTTTCAGATACTTCTTTCGTCACGTTTCGCGGCATTTTTGTGGTCGATGGCGTAGTTGGTGGGTCTGTGGTCGAAGGCTTGATGACGTCGTCCCAGATGACGGAGTCCAGCCAGTGTACGAAGCTGGCGATCTTAGGGAAGGAGTGTGTCTTGGAGTAGAGAGCACAAGTGTTGATGAAGGAGGATATAGCCACCAGGGTATTGTTCTGGATCACTGCACCACCGTTATCTCTCTGCAATAGAATTGTATGTTTTTAAACTGAAGTATTCCTGTTAAGACGGATTACATACATAATATTAATTTAATTGAGGATGTAAGGAAGAGTGACAGCATTGTTGGAGTGTCAATTGCAAAATGCAGTTTTCATTTACCTACATCTTATAAACTGTGTGAAAACTTAATTTGTTCCGCATTCGCATACAAAGTTCGCCCCACATTTAAATTCCTTGTTCGCCCCAAATGAAGTTACATTTATACCATACAAAAGCCTCATCAGACTCAATATAGTTATCCCTCATACCAGGACTACATAAACAACTGCATGTTTTATTCTCATTTGTTTTTATTCTTCGTTCCAATGACATTTATAAATGATCTCATAAAACAATGTAGCGGAACGATCCAGATGATTTATTATGTTTGTGCTTCCGTAAGCGTATCGAGTGCGTTTAATTTTATTGTGGCTATTAACACCATACGTAATGATGTTTACTTTTCTTTTTATTGCTTGGCGATATTTGGGACGGAGGATGCAGTAATCAGCAAAGTATTTTTGCATCTGTTGTCAACATGGGTGGGTTGATTTTGTTAACCGTACTTCTAGCTACGTATCCTAATAACAAATTTTTGGTTTACCACTTTTAGGCTTTAGACGCTGTTGATTCCCTAATCTATGTCATATTAGATAATATATACTCACTGCAATTATTATTAGTTTTAAGTTATCTTGCTGCACCCTAACAGGGTCATGTACGCACTAGTTTTAAGCCTAGCGTGTAACTATGGTTGTGTACGTTGTGAATAAAACAAATAATTAAATCATCAATCAGCCGAAAGACGTCCACTGCTGGACATAAGCCTCCCCCAAAAGGGGGGGGGGTTTGCCATAATCGCTACGCTTGGCAGGCGGGTTGGCGATCGCAGTATGGTGGTAAAATGCATAGAGAACGCTGCTGCCCATTCCCTAGTAAGTCCCTTAGGCGCCTTCTACGACACCCACGGGAAGAAATTGGATGGTGCTATTCTTTTACGTCCGGCACCACACGGACTGTTTATGCCGATGCCTTGTCATCACTCCTTTTATATTTTATTTTTGACTAGCTGACCAGACAGACGCTGTCCTGTCTTAACTATGAATATTAAAGTTAATATGGTCGTTAAGTCAACAAAAAAAGCATTAGCAAAATTGGTAATGCTTTTTTTTGTTGACTTAACTGGAACTGAACTGGAACAATAATAATTAATTAATATATTTTAATTCTTTCTTTCATGTTTGTGATGAAGACAGGCGGGTAAATTTACAGAAACAGTTTGGTAAAAATTGATTCCAGATAATATAAGGCAATTTTTTTTAAACCCAAAAATGGACATTGATTTACTAAATTCACGATTTCTTTTAGTAGTTTTCTCGTTTCCACTGATAAAATTATCAGCCCGTCTAGCGATTGATCAACAAAAAGCCCATCATATTTCACCCCTATCCCCATGGGAACGCCATTCAAGCACAGGATAAAAAATAACGTGTTTTTCCCTTGACAGAGGTCCTTGACGGGGATTCCTTATGGCGGAATTTATCGCTCCTTACTCAGGATTGAGTAAAATAAATAGACTTTCGAATTCGTTTTATTAGGTAAGATTAAATGGATCAATGAGGTGGAAGAGTTTGGAGGAGACACTTCTATCTTTGCCCGAAGGTGGAAGAAAATATATTATTGAATGAGTTTTATACTGAATCGAAAACTACTCTGTAGATCAGTTCCTCAAAACCTCCTGCAGACCGACGACGTGACGCGACTCTAGTAGATCAATTTCCAAGAAGTTTTCATATAAATGATAAATGATTTCAATTCTGTAAGTAGGTTTATACAAACACTTGTATACGACAATCATATTTTTAAAACTAGATGAGGTCGGCGTTTCCTATCTGACTACTCTGAGAAGAAAAGCCGATACAAACTCAGAGGTCACAGGTATAAATTGTTGTATTAAAATCGCGTGGCGCCTGTCTGCGGGAGCTTAACGTGCCTTGCGGTAGGACTTTCTCTCTGTTAAATACGAGTGTGTGTGCGCGTACTACGAGTATCGCCTAACTTCATTGGAATCCTAGTATCAAAAATTCGATGACATGTGACATCTACCGCACTGGGCCCGCATAGTGCTGGCGAGTCCCAGCAGTGATAACATTTTAGGACATTAGGCCGGTTTCCTCACGATGTTTTCCTTCACCGTTTTGAGAGCAGTGGTGATGAAATAATTTACATAAACTAAAACGCCTTTCTGGGTTCCTGGTACCTATGACCTACAACTGGTAATTCGCGGCTTTCCGGATTGCTCTTGTAAGTGGTAATCAATCAAAAACTTTTATGTGCAGCTTACCAAAGCTTTCAAATACCAAATCTCTTCTTCAACCTTGAAATGACGAACATTTTCCCAAAGTAATTGCCTACCAAAACATCTAGGTGGAAAAGCCATTAATCTGATTAAGATTAACTTGAAGTAAACATTAATTTTCGATTAAGAATGTTACTCAAGTATCGATCTTCCTGTATTTCGTGACCCAGATCCAACCATTCTAATAATTGTTTGATGTTGAAATTCTTTGTTTACTTTTGGTAAAGTTGAGACTGTTTCAATTCCTGTGAAATTGTTACCTAATGTTGCCTTCCTACGTCCTGTTGCTTTTGTAAGAGGGGATGAAAGGGTTTGTGTTGTTAGATTTGGCGTACAATTTATATGATCAAATTAAAATTAACCTGCGCATTTGTAATTACCAGATTTTCAATCGAATTTTGCAAATAAGTAATTTTAAAATTGCCGATTATCTCTCATTTAAAGGCAATAAGTTTGCAACATTATGACAAGATATTAAGTCATAAACATAATCTGCCCAATGAACCCAAGTCTTCTGTGAGAGGAAGTGGGCCATAATCCATCATGCGTTTTGGTGGAAATCACAAATTCGAAGTTTTGGTCCTAAGACATGCCGGTTTCCTCTACCTTTTTGAAGCAGTCGTGTTGAAATGAAATAAGTACACAAAATAAAGTGCCTTACAGTGTTCGAACTCTAAACCACCACTGCTCATTGACTAAATATGGCACTGATTTTTTATGTGTCAAAATTCCTCTGTAGTTGACACTCCGTTTGTGGGTGAAAGTTACATAGATAATATCAACATACCCTGCAGAAGTGTCTGTTAGGATCCTGTACGCCTCCTACGCAAACATAATGCCCTGGTAGCATTTTCGTGTCGATCTCACATATTGAAGGGTCAATCAACGGGGCATTCACTACTCGCATATGCTGAAAAAAAAAATCAATAGATTATTTCGATTTAGAATTAATTTGTTTTCTTTGAGAATGTTTAATGCATGTTTGCTATAGGTCAAACGAGACAGTCCGGCAACTAATCCTTTTGATTGGATTTCATGACTTGGGGGGGGAAAGTTGTAAGTCGTATCAATGACTGACCATTAGGGTCTACAATTGTCTAACTCATTTAGCAAGTCTAGCGATAAAACGGTCGTCCCAAACTTGAAAAGCTGAGGTCTTTGCCCTCAAATGGCACAATAACAGGGTGGTATTATGTATTCATCTCCCTTTCGTCTACAAAAATACATTTTTCATTTCGTAAAATATAAAAACTAAGCCACATTGTACGTTCCACGGAAATTCATATGCCTAGAGTTTTCCTCACCATTGTCCAACGCAATCCAACCTTTTTCTTCACATATTTTTTATCTGAAGTCATTTTATAAATGGTTGGTCTCACAATCTTAGGGCTCGTATTTTAATGGAGAAATCTTTATGGCTTTTCTGATATTTATGAAAGCCTAGTAAGTATTATCTACTTTGAATAATAGTGCCGGTTGATTGAGTTGATTTATTGTGCTCTTTGTGTAAAAACATGCTAGCACATTTCTTTGTGTGTAGTTTATCTATTGGTGACATCTAAATTTAGAAAGGTTAACCAACAATATGTCATTGAAGTGTCTGTTCAAACACCCTAACGTGATTGTGCTGTACATTTTGACTGAATGGTCCTCATTTGCCCTGGCCCTGGACTGAAATAGCTAGAAGTCTTGAGAGGATGCCTTTTCCAGAAATAAAATATTGCAGGCTTAGATCCGTCGACTCTAGTCAAAAGTACGTAAGGGAAGAAGCACCAGGGTAGTTCGCGAAATTTCAATTTTCTGACGTTTTTTTGCGAATTGGGTCAGTATCAGGTTGTATGTTGATTAAAAATTATCTTAATTAGGTAATCATTTCATGGGATTTGATCCTATATAATGACAATTACCAATGAAAATAATAGGTAATTGAACGGGTTTTTAATATATAAATTAAACGTATTTTTTTAAACCAGCTTTTATTTAAATGCGCTAAAAAGAATAAAATAAAATTTTCCTTTAAACTTTTTACTATCAACTTATAACGTCATTAAACAATTTACATGATATAACAGCTTGTCGCGAGATTTACCTCTGTAAATAAACAAGTAGATTAAATAACTTGATCTGATTGATTTTAAGACGAGAATTCACGCTTGTCGCGTATCTGGTGAGGTTACTTCGTAGCATTGAGCATAACCCAGGAGTACTGCAGCACCTGAATTTATGTGTATAGATCGCGGCACGTAAGTTGAACCAAAATCAGAACAAGTAACCGAAGATAGGAGCGCGTGCACCCATTGCCTCGCACGGTAAAACTATGAAGTCACCTTCTAGCATAGTCATTCATGTAACGTGTACTGAAGATTGGAAATAAATTATAGATCGCAGCACGTATGTTGAAATAAAATCCGTCATTTTGGCTCAACTTACGTGCCGCGATCTGTACCAGACCGCTACGTGTGGAGGCGGCGCCGCCCGCCGCTGCTGGCCGTACCGGTTGCCAGGACCAACCTTCTCGCCAAAACACCACTCACCCGCGCAATTCGGGTTATTAACGAACTTCACTTGAAGGTCGATGTATTGACATGCCATTTGAGTGAATTCGCAAAAATACTGTTGTTTATTTTATGTTATAGTGTAGATTAGACTTTATGTTGTTGTTTTTTTTTCTTATTTTTTATATCTATATTATTGTGTTTGTTACGTTTTTCGTAGTTTTAAATTGTGAGTAAGTTAACTTTAAGACCGCGCTATCGCATTAGGTATATACCTGTAATGATAGTTTTAAGGGAGATTTTAATAAATAAATAAGTAAAAAAAAAATTTTGAAATTTTCAAACTATATTATTACGAGTACTTAAATCCTGCGATAAGCTTTTATATCATATAAATTGTGTAATGACGTTAAGTTGATAGTAAAACGTTTAAAGCAAAAGTTTATTTTGTTATTTTTAGCGCATTTAAATAAAAACTTGATTAAAAACAAACTTTTAATTTATTTTTACTTATTTTTCGTGTTATTCTCAGCAAGCTTTTTCATTTGATAGCCACATTGTAGGCGTGCATTAAAAAATAATAGTCCGCTATCTTAGGTGTTCCGCCATGTTGGATTTAGAATGACGTCGCAGCTCACCATGCATTGTCATCCAAACTAAACGTGTATTTAAAATTTCAGTTCAATCGGTAAAAGCTATCTGCTTCAAAATTGAGTTGCAAGATTTCACCCGTACAAACATGTAAGCTTATAAGGGTTGTATTGATATTTTAATGATTGTAATACTGTAAAGCCTTACTTACGGTCGGGAATCTAGTTTTAATCTACGCAAAATCTGACATTGACCTGCAAATTGCAAAACACGTAAGAAAATTTTAATTTCTCGGGCTACCTCATCGCATCCTCCTTAACGACTTATAAACTCAAAATGGCACAGCAATTTTATTTCAATGGCGGTTAATACACAAAACTACGGATCAGAGCCAGCTTTATCTACCAATTAATTTGTAACTTAAAATATCTAACCAGTTCCATCTGTTTTCAATAACGTCATGATTCATGAACCTGATGATAGGCGTCACAGTAACCAGGCAACATGAACAATAGTAAAAATTACGGAGCTCACCCCATTAGGAGTCCATGCGACGATGGAGGCTAGGAAACCGAGCGAGATATCGTCGTCAGCGCCCGGTAGTCTGACACTCTGCACTCGAGAACTGAACACCATCGGAGTTTCTAACTTAATAGCTGTCACTCGAAGATCGAAGTTGTTGATCATCATTTCTATCTGGAACCGAAAAAGTACATCTGGTGAAAATTTTGCATTGAATATTATGCCATATGGTCGGCATAACGTCCAGGTTGGCCCCTCCTCTTTTGTTTGGTAGCGTGCTAGGTTAATTAGAGTGTTTTGCACTGAGCGTATGTTCTACGTTAGCAAACATCGTACGTAAATGTTGTGCATTCGTGACGCTCATATCGCGTCTATGCGACGCTCGCCGAAGCCGAGTTCAAAGGTACAGAAATCTTCATTCGTTTTTAATAAAAAGAGACAGAAAAGACGACTAAATTAAGTTTTATTTCCGGAGAGCAGCTGGTAGGGCAATTAGCTTGAGTCGGGTAGTAAAAGTTTCATTCTAGGAGTTAGTACGTAGTAAATAGTTTTATCAATTCCTCGAAAATGCTTAGCTTATTATTATAAATGGTTTACTACCGTTTCGCTATAATGATTAAGTGGAATTTACGTAAGTATATATTTTAGTAAGTATGTGTTTTACTGTGTACTGAAAGACCTGAATAAGACTATCACATACTAGGGAAGCATGACACAATAAGGAGAAAGCTTTCGCGGCAGTGGTTGGAACAAGGCTGTCAATGATGACGATGACTTAGATGTAATGTGGAGGTCGATAAGCGGTCTTCCCTTTACAAGTGCATCTCATTAAACTGGAATGGAAGCTTACCTAAAAAAAAACTTAGAAAATGATGACTTAGTTCTGTAAGGTGTGATGCAAGTAACGCCTCTCCTCAATATTTATAGTTATTATGTCAAAAACCTGTCAAGTTTTTCTGCAAACAAATGAATATGTCACAATAGACGGGTTCAACAAACTATCCAACACGAAATGTTTAATCACCGCGCTTTCCAGCCATATCAGCCGTCCGTAGTACGCAGACGCGACGGGTCATACGTAAATAAAATATCAATAGTGCTCAAATGGAACCTGGTGACGCCATCTGTTCTCCTAGTACATGAAGTTCGTTTTAGTTGGCCTGGTCCTATTTGTATTTATTAACATTTAAATTGTTTTTATGACGTAATGGTTAATATCTGGAGGTGAATTAATCAGTGGTTCATACATTAGGTTATCTTTCTAAAGGAACGGATTCAGTATTTTTTTAACCTGTGAGTTTTATTTCTTTCTTATTGGGCCATAAAGTCATCAACACATTGCCCACATTGACCTAAATTAAGAATATTCTCTTGCCTACGATCAAAGGACCAGTATTACCAATATAAATAAGGCAAGATAAGCAGATGATAATCAAGACAGGTTTAAATTAAGCTTCAAACGTGAGCTCTTATAGAAACAGTCCTATCTCGACGTTCTAAATTGAAGTTCTTACCTCAAAATCGTCTAAAGACAGCTTTTTAAACCAAATTCACACGCCAAAGATGCTCATACGCCGAACGACAATAAACGAATCCAGTAACCGACTCATTACCAACCCCTCCGGTGTCGCAGTAAAGATTTTACGCTCGGAATAAAAACGTCTGATATCGCCTCTCATTTGGTTACGTTATTACGTTTTCATGATACCGTTATTACCTTTTGGTTTTGGAAATGACTTGTTGTTATCTCTGTTAATGCTTTTGTTTTTGCTGATTGGAAAGTGTGGGCTCAAGTCGTTTTAATCGCACACAATACTTCTTCTTTTATTCTTAATTCGTCCCGCAGAGATGCGCGACGCCATAGTGCGACATAACTCTAGCTAGTAGAACATATTCTATGGAAACTTTGTGGAAATTGTTATGCAAGAGTCGCGTCGCGCCTGTCTGCGGGAATCTATCTGCTGTTGTTGAACCTGTCTGATGTTCTTACAAATGAATGTTTGAGGAACAGTGAAAAGTAGTAGTAATTATTACTTTCTAAATATACTTACAAATTATATAAATTCTCATCAATATTAACACAGTGAACGAGTATCTACTGCTTTACGGCTAAACAACCGAACCCAATAAATCAATGAAATTTTGGTAGAGAAGTTAATAATACCCACATGGATACAAGGTTATTTTTAATCCGGAAAATCAATAGGCGAACGAAGCTTTACTTCTAAGTTTAGATACCAGATACCTACATAACGATAATGCCATTATAATTTGAAAACAATGTAAACAAAAGGCAATTGAGAAGTAAATTAATTAAGTATAATCATAACGAAAACCATTAATTAGCTTAAACTCAAATATGTGTGATTCTTTCCTCAACAAACCATTTCAGACTCTAATCTACTTTGTACTCTCATGATCTGACCAAGATTATTTCTTGACTTTAAAAGAGATTTTAGCCTTTGAGTGTGTTTCGGCATTTCTTCTCAGGGGTAGTCAGATCAGGTGCGAGACTATTTTAATATATTTTTGAAAAATTACTATTTTAAGCTTTACCTTTAAGCCTTTGGGGGCGTCATGACCCCTAGGACCCACCCCCCGTCGGACCGCGCCTGAGTCAGACAGGAAATGTCGAGTCCAACTAACTTATTTTTTTTAATATGACGTGTATAAGTGATCCCAATATACTATTTACAGAATAAACCATTACAGGGTTTCACGAGTAGCATTCACAGCGAGAAAATTAGTAGAAATCATTATCTTATATCTAGTCATACATCCACACCAACATTTTTAAAACCAAGGTAAGGCTTGGTTTTTGGTATGTTTTTGGCTAAATGTACCAAGCCATTTTGAGGAATTTTGTAAGAGAGGCTAATAACACCCGAATAAAGAGAAAAGGGTTGTTTTTAATCTGAAAAATTAATATGCGCGGATGAAGTAATACTTCTAAGTATAGATACTACATAACAATAATGAAATTATAATTTCAAAAAGACAACAAAAACAAAAGGCATTTCCAAGAACATCAATTATAATCATATTTCGCTTAATTATTTTTCCTCAGAAGCCACAAAAGTATAGATAGATCTAACCAGGCAAACAGAGGGAACGAAGAGGATCAACAAGGAAAATCGCGTAAAACTCAGTTAAGCGGAAAAAGATAATGAAATGACAGGCCTGCGATAAATTAGTGGTGCGACATTTTATCGGCCCGGTAAGGGACGGTTAGGGACCTTTCATAATGTAATTATTTTGTTGGAACTTATTTGGAACTTCCTAGAAATGTTAATATAAGTAACCACAATATGGATAGCTAAAATAAATATTCTACATAGTATATAATCGTAACACACCAACAGTAGGGAATGGCTTTCATTTTGGCAGTTCAACAACATTCATTTGAGAAGATACATTTTACAAGGTTTTATTTAACTTGCAATGTATGTATGTAACTATGTTTGTTCTGCCGCGAGAAATCGCGGCACAGTGGTCAGAGCTCCGGCGGGATCTCATGGCGACATGGAGAATGCGATTGTCGCAACCCAGTGCTGGGCACGCCACGATTGCGGCGGTAAGTCCCCTCTTTGTGGAGTGGATTGAGAGGCGCCACGGTGGCATCCTCACCTTCCGCCTAACGCAGGTCCTCACCGGACACGGTTGTTTCGGGAGGTTCCTGTTTCGGATAAGGCGGGAGGAAACGCCCAGGCGATTCCACTGCGAAGATCGCCCTGAGGACACGGTGGAGCATACGGTGGAGGTCTGCCCGGCTTGGGCGGAGCACCGCCGTGTCCTCGTGGAGGCGATCGGCAGCGGCGATCTCTCGCGTCCAGCCCTGGTCCAGGCCATGGTACGGAACGAGAGTACATGGGTAGCCGTCACCACCTTCTGCGAAGCAGTAATGCTCGCGAACAGGGAGGTGGCGCACGTGAGGGAGAGGCAGTATATGCACCCTCACGGCCCTAGTCGTCGCAGGAGACGCCCTGGGCATCGGAAATCCCAGGTTGATTCCCGGCCACCGAAGGCTTGCGGATGGCGAGTAATGGGTAGCTCACTGTCCGATAAGGATCAAGCCCGGGTCGACGGCGCGTTGTGTTCCATGGGCGCCTCAACGAGATGTCAGCACCAACTGGTGGGGTTCGGAAGGGCCGATGCCTGCCAGGGGTACGGGTAGTTCGAAAGAGATACCGTCGCCCCTGGCACACAAGCAACTGAGGGAACGCGGGTGGGTTTTAGTCACTAAAAGTCTGACACCCTCCTGCTCCACCCAGAGTGGGAGAAATTATTTGATGACTTCCCACCCTCAAAAAAAAAAAAACTATGTTTTGTTGTTGTTGGGTGGAATTTTGCAACTCAATTTTGAAGCAGATATCTTTTACCAATTGAGCTGAAATTTTGCATGTGTATGTATACGCGTGACAATGCAATATTATGATGACATAAAGCTGATCTGATGCTGGAGCTGGAAGGTGGCTACAGGAACTCCGCAATAAAACGACACAACCCCATCGAGTTTGAGCTCGTTTGATTTGTATTGACGAGTACTTTGATTCTATTTGGTAACCAGGGTCTGATGCTGGGGCTGGAAGGTGGCCATAGATACGTAACACTTTATGTGCTCTAAACAAAATATATGTGTGGGTTCTACGGATTATTACGAGCTACATAACGGAAAAATGCTGCTACGAACTACGCCGTATTAAACCCCGCATCATAAAGACTAAAAAGTTAAAAATCAAAATTAAAAGAAAAAAATAAAGCTTGTTTTAATAAAGTTTTTTTTTCGAATATAAAGAAGCAATGGGTTATCAAAATCCTCTCAAAAAGATTCAGATTGTGATTACACAAATTGGGTGCAGGTCAGAATAATTACTTGATAGTTGTTTCTCGATTTTAATTTCCGTTGGCATAAGTCTTTTTTTTTAATTCTACATGTTTCTTTTTATTTGAGTCTGTAAAACTTTTCATACTGGCTGTTCATCATTTTCCGTTCTGACGTTTCCTTGGCAATGATAACAACGGCAACGAAAATATAATTTACTTTCGGAGACTACTAGGTGTCCTCATTAGCTTGCCTTTATACAAGGTAGAAGGCTCATCGATGCGCAAACTGTGTGTGTGTGTGTGTGTGTACGATCCTACGAGCTTAGACATTTTAGCCGGTTTTCAAAAAAAAAAAAAATGTTTCCTAGGAAAGTTATAGGAGACTATACCGTCAAAATGTATGGAACAGACTCTTTTAAAATAACCGATGAACAATTTTAGCTCAGGGCAAAATTTCAGAATCGTGTACTGAATCTATGATGATAGAGTCCGGCGTCGATTCCACCATGTATAACATAGATACTTACCCAATTTCGAAATAAAAACAATTTCCGTAACAACTACCCCATAAAAGCTAAAAACACGGCAAAACAGGTAAAAAGAACGTCCATACATCAACGCACTCAATCTAATTCTGTTAACAGCATTGCATAAAAGTAAACTTTACCTTATAGAGAGCCCCTGCTTTGTTGTTATAGGAACTGCCTACCCTCACCGTGAAATTACTGAGATTCTTGTGCGTCACATACGATGTTATGATGCTCCTGAAAACAAAAGAACGTTCCTTTATATAAATTATGGAGAACAATGAGATAACGAAAGTGGGACTTGAATTTGGGTTGGGACGAAATGGGTGTTGAGTTTGGTAGAAATTGAAATGCGAATTTGTCTTTTAGGGAACTATGATATGATTTTAAAACCAGTTAAGTAAGTGTGTTAACATTACAATTTTTTAATTCTGGACTAACCTATTGAGGTTTTTGTGATATTTCTGTGTATATTTCGTTTGTTTAATAAAACTTAAAAAAAATTGCATACAACGATATTATGAGGTCGTAAAAGGGGCTCGTGGCTAAAAGTAACAGCCGCACGGGTTCAATTTTTAGAGTTAAGCAACGCTTGCCGAGGTCGGTCCTTGGATGGGTGACCATCTATTACATTTCAAGACACCTCCACCTCCCACCACCCCCGTGCTTCGGAAAGCACGTTAAACCGTTGGTCCCGGCTGTCATTTGTAGATCTTTGACAGACAGAAGCCGGAAAATCTGATATCCAGTCTTACCAAGGGGTATCGTGTTATCCAGTCACTTGGTTGTGGGGGTCCGATAGGCAGTCGCTTTATGTAAAATACTGGTACTCAGCTGAATCCAGTAAGACTGGAATCTGACTCCAACATAGTCGGGAAAACGGTAGGCAGATGACCTAAGAGTGACAAGGGATGAAGCTTTGAAAGCGTAAGAAAATGAAGGTTTTGATGGATGACATTTTTGTCCTTTTAACGTTAGTACCTTATTTAATTGGTATTGTCTTTGAAATGTAATAAAGCTTATAGCTAGCTTCTAATAATATTAATAATAAATGATAATAACCTTATCAGGTAATATCTAAAGGACAAACAAAATAATGGCTCGGGAAAACTTTCAAACAAATTACGATCACTACCATTCAGCTTATTATGTCCAAACACAATACCAGGGCACCATAAATAATAAAGCAGCTATTAATACATCTACCATTATGGGTCTACCTTGAGCATAACATTGTATCGCTCCTTTTTCGACTTTTATCCTACCTATTACAACTTGTCAGGTATGGGTTGCGTCCAGAGGATTGGCCTTTAAACGATTTGGGTATTGGCTTAGGGCTGGCATTGAAAGGTTTTAACTTATGTTGTGCTTACATGTATGTAGATAGTTTTACGTAGTATTTACATTCATGTCGAGGGTTTTATTTGGAAGTTGGGAAGTACAACATCTGATGTTTGTCAAATTGTGAATAGAGTTCGAAGGGCTGAATTGATTGTTGTTCTGAATAGGTTAGGTATAAATACTTGAATCAGGGATTATCATAAATACAGGGTGTCAGAGACATCGACGCCCAAATTGATACTAGGAATTCAGTAAGTAAACCTAGCGTAAAAAAACGTCGTCGTTTATAAAAAAAATATGTTTCATAGAAAAGGTGACCAAATTTTTTTTTTCCGACTAAATGTATAGAAGGCCCCTGCGTTAATTTTTTTACAGATTCAGAAATGTGTACTGACTCCGCATAGATTCTGCGTCGATGTCCGCCACCGCGTTTAAATGAATGAGGATGGATGAGGGTTTCAGATAGAAGAGCCACCCATTTTACAATACGAGCATTATGTTAATCAGTAGATGCTTCAATTTGAAAACACAAATGTAATGTCACAGCGGCAGCGGTATCATTAGCCTACTACTATCCTAATCGGTACCTATAATTCTATTTAAAAAAATCTAATTCAACAACATCAAAAGAAAATCGCCAACTAAACACAAGTAAACATTTTGAAAATCCCTTTCATTTTCTGCTAACCTAGTACCATACATAGAACTACACATTCCTATATTCTGCGACCCTATATCGTATACTTTCCGTATAAAAGGACCACGGCGTATCTTTCCCACATTGTTGGTCCTTCCGAGGATATTAGAGAGCTCTTACATAAACCGACTTGGATATTAGCGGATCCGCACATAAACCCTGATGTTTAGTAAGTAACACAGTAAAATAGGATGATTTATGTTTCGTCAGACGTTTATTTTCGTCGGAAGTCGGATTATTAGATAGAAGGTTTTCTATTTCCTGAAGATGCTTGTTGACAAGCACTTACTCATTTGATTTGGTTTTGTTCTTTAGTTATAAGAATGGGATCGTGAGTTCACGGAGATTGTGCCTTGAACATGGCATGTTTAAATGTGCTTATAATTATAAATTGACAGTGGTGATGGTTCTGTTGTGCACCAACTAGTTAAACTTGATTTAGGGCTTTACAACTCTTTCTTTCTAATGAAACAAGAAAGAGACGGAAATAAATAAGTGCTGTCAAATTAAGTTAAAGTGAGATTTTCTTCAACGCAACTACGACGTACTAAATTCAACGCAGTCGAGACGTAATTTAGTTTGACAGTTCTAAAGCGTCACCTGTCTTTTCCTTTTGCGTTCTGTCAGTTTTTACTGCTTATAGCATTACTCATCATTTAGTTCGTGTGGTGTTGAGCAACAGAAGCGGCATCATGTTGAACGTCAGTGAAGGTAAAAAAATTACAAGTTACGTTAATCAAACAAAATATCGCCTCCTTACGCGTGCTGTCATCCGCGTCTGTAGCATTGTAGCATTCTTGGGTCGGGTAGCATAATTATCGTCAAATTCAACTTGCAAGTAAATTCATTTGACTATTAAATCAAATAGACTGAAATCGGCAAGACGCCGCGTCCAAGAAATCAATGTTAAGTCATCGTCATTCAATTGTCGTTCCTTATCTCAATGACAATAGTCCTTGGCATGAAATTAGGGCAGTTACAGACCGGTATTATTAGATAACATAAATGAAAGCTGATTTGCATGTAATTGAAACACAGGCTGAATAAATTCAAAGAGGTCTTCTGTATGAAGCCTTTGAAATGGGCTTTTGATATCCTACCTACGTAAAATCTATTTTTATACCTATGTATTTTAAATTAAAGTCGTATTTCGTGTGACCGCGTTGCTTCCTGACTTCGCAACGGATTTTGGTGTGGTAACCACACAGTGGCGTAACTAGGGTTTTGCTGGCAGAACAAGTGTCCTGGGCGCCTATCGGCTATTGAACGCTATAATGGGTCAAGAAAAGTTATGCGACCTGGCTTTGCTCAGTATAGACCGAGAAGATAACTTACAAAGGGGCGCAAATGTGATGCGTGCCTTAGGCGCCATTTTTTATTGGTACGCCCCTGGTGTGGTTTCCACCAAATGTAGAGATTTTATTTCGAAAGGTTTATATGTATTTACATTATTATTTAATTTACAAATACTTAAGAAATCCCATTTCTTCCCGTGGGTGTCTTCGAAGGCGACTAAGGGACTTACTAGAGAATGGGCAGCAGCGTTCTCTATGGATTTTACCACCATACTGCGATCGCCAACCCGCCTGTCAAGCGTGGCGATTATGGCAAAGCCCCCCTTTTGGGGGAGGCTTATGTCCAACAGTGGGCGTCTTTCGGCTGATATGATGATGATGATGAAGAAATCTTCATGTTTTGTTAAGTCGTGAAAAGCGTACAATGCACTAGTGGAAGCCGAGTGATTTAGGCCCCGACCACAGGTAGACACTTTACTTGGTGTATTTAATTTCATCACCACTGCTCTGAAAACGGTGAAGGAAAACATCTTGTGGGAACCGGCATGTCCTAGAACCAAAAAATTCAGAGACACGTGACGTCAACCGGCGCTGGGCCCGCGTGGTTGATTATTGCCCACTCTATCTCACAGAGAGGAGGCCTGTGTCCCAGCAGTGAGTAGGGACATTATAGGCCGATTATGTTCATGCATTGGCATGGGTTGCTAGCATAAAATTAATTATAATACTAAATATAATAACAACGAATTTAAGCCTAGAATATGCAAGTATCATAAAACAAATGTAAAAAAGAACAACTAGGTATTAACATTCACTGTGAATGTATAACATGAATTTAACAAATGCCAACTAACAAAAGCTAAAATAATAATCTAAAAAAAATGGCGAATAAAAGTTAACATTCAGGCTTTTCGCATAATAGACGAGGTAGATTGGCAAACATTTGTTTATCATGAGCAAAGGCAAAAGGCTATACAGCTAACGCAATGCGTAATTTGAATGGATCAAACATGTTCATCTCATTCTCTCCAATTGAATTTTGGATGTGAGAGCGAGAAGGCAACATATGGCCCATGGAGTGTTGGGTGAATAAATGAGTATTTGCCATTGACTAAGGGGTTCGTAATCTTGTCTTAATTTAACGTAAACAGTATCCCTAATTTGTACATTAACAGCTAAGATAAACGTTGTAATTGGTTGTTTGAATAGCCCTTTATTGAAAGCACTTGAAGTTATTATACGATCATTTCTTGGAATGGAGGAGGGAAGTGTGTCGTTGGATTTTATAGTCTCTTCTGCCCGCGAATTCATCCGCGTGCTATTTCTTGTTCCGCTGTCCCACAGCGTCGCATCGTAGCGCCCCCTACGGTATTATCTGCTTTAGCTTTAGTTTTAGCTTACCCTTTTTCTGACTTATTTCTTTTGCTAAGCTCCTTAGCGTGATGTTACTTACATTTAATGAATAGCCTGCCACAAAAATTAGGATTTCAAATGCAAAAAAAACTGTTTAAAATTAATGGAATATTTTATTAAAAGTACTAGGAAACTATAAAAGTATTAGGACTACCTGGTTGGTCTAGTGGCAATCCCTACGGCTGAACATGAGGTCCTGGTTTAGATTCCCAGGTTAGGCAAAGTTTTATTGAATTTTCCATCTGGAATTTAGCAGTAGCAGCCTGTAGTCTGGATTGGTGCCCGGTTGATGGCAATAGGCTCGCCCTCTATTACATAGGACTTCAACTTAACTGGCGCAATGTGGGTGTATTATAGGTACACCTCTGCCTAACCCTTCCGGGATAACAGGCGTGATTTTTGTAATGTTATGTTATCGTATGTATAATGATATTCTAGGTTAGGTTTGTTATCATGACTTGTGACATGTATGGGCTTGTAAGTAATTATCTTTCATTTTCCATATGACAGAGAAGGTTGTAAACATCTAAATAAATATTATCCAATATAATTTATGTGTCTGGAAAAGTTTTTGGCCTCTTATGTAGGTAGTTCTTATCGACGAGTATTATCAGTTAATTCGTTCTGGTAGTGGGCACGTCCGAAAATATATGGGATATTGTATTATAAGTACTAGGAAAACACGAATGCTAAGTATGTAAAACGTTTCTCTTGCTCTCGGTTTTTCCACTATACGATTAATCTAAAAAAAAGTTAGCTAGATACACATCAAAAAACAAAAGAACTCAGGAATGGATCAAGTTTTCTACAACCTGTAGCTATGTGGGAAGTTAAGTACATATTTGATCTGTCAAACGGACTTGTTTGCACAGGTCCGGATCCCACAGGCAGGTACAGACTTTAATAACAATGGTATAACCAATTACACAGTCTATTACATTATCCTTAGGTCTGTAGCAATGTACGCCAGTAGTATTCTACAATCCTAGTACCTACAATGGTCGTATCACCACATAACAGCACGCCTTGTTCCCCCAAATAATTAGGCAGATGTGTACCTATAAGTACAGTTATGTTTACATCCGATATAATAGGGGGCAAGCCTATTGCAATCAACCGGGCATCAATCCGGACTCCGGGTTGCTACTGAAAAATTCCAGATGTAAAAACCCAATCAATTCGCATAATCTTCTGCCAGGGGTGCGGGTTGTTCGAAAGAGATACCGTGGCCCCTAGCACACAGGCAACTGAAGGAACACGGGTGGGTTTTAGTCAGTAAAAGTCTGATACGCCCTCCTGGTCCACCCAGAGCGGGAGAAGTTATTTGATGATTTCCCACCCTAAAAAATAATAATTGTATAATCTTTTCCCAACTATGTTGTGGTCAGCTTCCAGTCTAACCGGATGCAGCTGAATGCCAGTATTGTACATGGATCGACTGTTTATCTGACCCCCACAACCCAGTTTGGGTAAAAATATAATAGGTACCCTTTGGGTAAGACTGGTGTGTCTGTGTACTTTCGGGCTTCTGACGACCCATAACGACTGGCAAAGATCCACGAATGACAGCCGGGACCAACAAATTAGTGCGATTTCCGCGGCACAGAGGAGTCTCGAAATGACATGAATGGTCACCCATCCACAGACCAACAGCGGCAAGCGTAGCTTAACCTGATCGATCGACCCGAGTGGCTGTAGAACTTGCAATCACTGGACCAAGTAGCATGTTTAAAACACACTGAATCATTGCTCATGGCTTATCACGGTTTGGTTTCTTCACACTTAAGATATGGAATCATTTTCTGGGGCAACTCAACTGACAAGGACGTACCCTTCAAAGCCCAAAAAAGGTGCATCAGGACTATGTTTAGATTACAGTCAATCGAAAGTTGTAAGCCCTACTTTAAAAAATATAAAATATTAACTCTCCCTTGCCTTTACATTTTAGACATTGTCATGTTTGTAAAATCAAATCGGCTCTTATTTCCACGTCAATCAGAAGTGGTCGATCGCAACCATAGTAGACGCTATGACAGTATTCTCTGTCTACATAGATCGAAAACAGCATTAATGCACAAGAGTGTTTTCTGTCTGGCCCCTAAAATTTTCAATAAACTCCCAAATAGTTGGAAGGAGCTTAATGTCCGTCAATTAAAATATAAATTAAAGATACTGCTAGAAGGGAAAGCATACTACAGTATTCTAGAATTTCTTAATGACAACATCTAATACTGTGTAGTAACCAATATTATCAATACATCTTTGACATAATCCGTACATACAGCAACATATTATTGCTATGATCATAATTTTATTTGACTGACTACTTGATTAATTGTTACGTAATTATGATGACGAAATTTAAATATTTGTACGCCACTAAGGCCAAACATGACTGATCTAAACTATAATGTAATTTAATAACTTGCATGCTCTGTATGTGTACTCATGTTTCCACAAATAAAGAATCTTGTATCTTGTAAAATGGTCTTAGAATGAAGGTTCTTTAAAAGACAGCAGCTGGGGCTATCTACCTAAAATATCAGTCAGTTGCAAAGAGATTCCATAATCGGTTCAAGAATGGAAACTTAGCACTAGACCAGTTCACATTTCTCGTAGGGTTAAAAGCAGAAGTGTATATTACTTAGTACATCCTCTTTTCGACCGTTATGTTTAGTCCCATGTAATTAGAGTCAGAATTCATTTATTTATAAGAATGTATGTCTTACATACTCATCATTTCAGTCGAAAGACGTCCATTGCTGGACATAGGCGTCCCAAAAGGGGGGGGGGGCTTGCCATAATCGCCACGCTTGGCAAACGCTTGGTAAAATGTATAGGGAACGTGCACGACGAAGGGTCTGACATCTAGTGGCGCAAATCCGAAGTTTTCTCGAAATCATTACTTGAAATTGACACTTCTATACACAATACTAAATTTCAGGATTCATAACTGTTTCTTCTTTAACTAACATGCCCGGGCTCGGAAGAGTTTTGGGCCTTTGGACATATTTTGACCACGCTGACGATCATTATTAATCGGCCGGAACCCATATTTTATTATTTTAATCATTAGAAACGTAAAAAATATATTGTAAACACTAACATAAATATTGGCGGCAACAGGATAACAGGTTTAAACAGTTTCTTTTTTTGACCATACCGTGGCTCTCGTGTCGATTTGTGCTGCCATCTATAGTTCGTGCATGTTCCCTATAGAGAACGCTGCTGCCCAATTTCTATCAAGTTCCAAGCCTTCTACGACATACATTACACATTATGGTGTGTGTACAACATGTGGCGTATAAATATTTAAATGTTATTCATAAATAACTAAATACCTACCTACAATTAAAGTAACAGGGGACGAGCCTGCCATAAATCGGCACAAACCTAAACTCCGATATCACTTGTGCCCTTTGCATTTTGCCATTTAATTTATGAATTTCAATCCACTAAAAACTTGAACGTCCTACTGTCCTTTGCCCAAATAATTATACTGGAGTGAACCAGATGCATTCCAAACCAATATTTAAATAACATTCTCCATCCAATGTGTCGATAGCTTTCATGAAACTCTGTCCAAATTCAGGTGACTTGACAACAATGGACAAAATTTTAGGGGTTGTTCTACTCATCAACATCATCAACAGCAAATTGTACTACTGGACTAATTACCAATTCACAAAAATATTACGACCATATACAAAATGGTCCAATCGGGTATTTAGGTTTAGGTACATTTAAATAGCAAGGTCTATTTTTAAGTCACCTGTATCAATTCAACTCATCTTCTCGGGAAAATATTTCATGTCCCCGAACTAAATCTACCCTAACTTTTGTATCAAGACATGAACCCTTATTGTGTAACACACTAGAATCTAAATCATTTGACGGATATTGCTAATCCATTGCTTCATATGTTCGAAAAATTTGTCCACTCAACAGCGTAAAAACGCAATGAATGTTGTTGAACTTTCAAAATAAAAGCCATTTCTACTGTTAGAGCAATAACTCCGATGATGGTCTGTGTGTACTTATGCGAAATTGTATCCAAATCCTTTCAGCAGTTTATGCGTATTAGAAGAACAAAACTGACAAATAAATCTAAACATTAACATTGAAAATATTAGAAGGATAATTAATACAAAATCTGTCAGTAATTAAACTCAGCTACATAATACAGAATAGAGGTAATTAACTGAAATCTGTATAGATTACGTTATTATCGTTTGAGATGAATAACTTCTGTTAATATCATGCTAAACACAATAGGCCTTATCGTGTTACAATTTACTTCAAAACTGTTATTATGACTTTATTGTCTTGTTTTTAGGTAATTTACGCTATATTGTCTTCTTTGGTTACAAGAGCTTCGTACTATTTAGTCCAAACAATCGCAGAGATACAAAAAGGCCAAAAAAATCCACTGTTTTTCATGTTTTAGTATTACTGTACCGATCGCGATGGAGAAAACCTCCTTCATATGTTTGTTTGGTACCCAGTCTATCCAAAATATGCTAGATGATGGAGGTGATATTAATCGCTTACCTCCTTCTTCCATAGTTTCCTGATTCTTTTTAAATAGTTTCTGTCTCACATTTTCCGGGCCGACAGAAAGAGTGAAAAGATTAATACATGAAACTTACGAATCGAAGCATTTGGACAGGGTCAGCAGCCAGTATGTGTTTAGTACGACGGCGCTGCAGATGTAGGTGTCGTTCTTGTTAAGTGAAGCCGCGTACGGGTGTTCGTACACCTGCGTCACAGTTGGGCCAATCTTCTCCAGACTATCGTCCAAGTCATGATCTCCTGGTAGGGAAAATATTTTGTTAGTTAGTTTTCTTTGTGTAAAGTGACAAATAAATTGCTTAAAATAACTTTGTAAGGCTTTTAGGGAATAATCTTACGTCCAGTGTTGCTTACATTTGTTACACCAGAATACATAATTATGAATTTTATCTTTGGATCATGCTACTGGAATTATAATATTTATGACCTGATGAGTGGAAATCTGGACGAAGCGTTTTTGAGATGAAATTCATGTTAATTGCTATAACGTTCGAGATTAGGAGTTGATGTTGAAGTTGAAGTTAGATGCATTACTTATCGTCGTCGTTATTTTAAGTGTTACCATTGAAATAGCAATTACAATAAAGTGATCTTATCTTCCAAAACTCAAGTAAAACTACACTTAAAATTCTAACTCTTCTATGAGAGCGATTTATTTATATGAACTCCTGGTGCTCTTTGAAAACACGACTTCAAACTATTTCGGGTGGAGTTTGGGTCTCTGCTAATCGGCGGCGATGATTTCAAATTTCGAAATTCAGTGATAACTACCAAACTACTAAAACTATTGCAATTTGACCCTTTAGTGTGGTCAATGACATTTTCTCCAACACCTATGTATTTCATTAGATAACAACCCTAATTTAATTTTAGCCACATCTGTTTTAACACCGCAAACAAAACTAGTCCTTAACACAGTAACGTACAATTTCTAGTTGCTTGATTTTGGTTCATAATACCTATATTATGTTGTGAGATAATCGGACTCGGCAGGTAGCTGTCTAGAGATTTATGAAGAGAGACATTAGAAAAATAGGTCGTTTATAGAAGGACTGTCTATGGTTGGGAATGAATACCTAGGTTTTCGCTGGTGTGAGTCATCGTACCCATAAATTGCGTTTTTAAAATAGGTAGATAGATTATTTTTATTAGATTTTATCATTGGAATTTTTTTTTGGGTGCCTTTATACCGTTCTAAAAGGCGAGAAAAACATAATTATACCATAGTTGGTAAAAAGTTTAAAACCTTAATAGATACCTCTTTGCCGACCATAGTTCGCTTTGGTAGAGAAGTCATACGAACGTACCAAAATACAAAAAAACATACAGGAGTTGGAGTCCTAAGACTAGAGCCACGTAAATAAATCCGTTACCGATAGCTAAATTAATTAACATCAAAAGACCTGCACGTAACAACCATTTACAATGCACCCGCATTTAACACAAAATACAAACGCAAAACAAAACAAATTTACTTTTGCTCTTTTGTTCGTTTTTCTCTGAACTTAAACTAAATGAAAACGTTTCATTATTATGTTATTTATTATAACTTACCCCAGACAGATTTATGTTTATTATTGTTATAATACGATAGTCGGGAAAGTTACACAATGTGTAAAACCGTGAAATAGTAACATTAATAATTTTGGTTAGGTATGCTTCCCACAATCGTTCATCCAAGACCTTGAAACTATAGAACTAACGACCTTCTACTGTCGCTATCGCCCTAGTCCTTCAGTCTAAAACTGTTATCTAAACAAGGCCTCTTTTAATTTTTCGAGATATTTCACAGATGTGAAATATCTTTAACACGTTAACTATCCCCATACAAAATTTTTCGAAAACCCCTTACGTCCAAATAATTTTTTGTTATATACTCTCTCAAATCAATACAAAATAACTAACTTTGAATAGATATTCCTAATCAATAACAAATCATTCGGTTTATCACACCTTTTGCCCGTGTACCGTATTCGGTACACCGTCGTGATGGACTCACGCGACGTGTACTGCATTCAGTACACTGGACTGCCAACGTTCACGTTCCCACGGATGTATAAATATTGCGGCGGGATTTGCTCGCGCATTGGATCTTCAACACACTACTTAGCGCCGAGAGTTGAAACCCGTAGTGCGTTTTATCGACGTGCTGAGATGCACTCTGTTGTATTCTCAATGCTAGGTTCAACAGCGAGAGTAAAAAATCCAATGCGCGTTAACATCCCGCCCCGAGATTTTTATAAAATCTTCGTGATCAACTGTTTCATCACCAGCATTATCATTCACAGCCTTGTTCCACCCATTGCTGAGTATAAGCGTCCGCCTTTTGTGCCATGCTGCCCTAGTCGGTGCGACTGCCAATCAGTAACAATAACGTCTGATTTTTTGAAAATAAAAAGAATATCTTGTACAAGGTGCCGTTTGCTACTACTAACTGGGCACACTCTCCTGCTGTTGTATTCACCGTAGACGCAAATCGACTTTAATTTATAAAATGATCAGATAGTTATAGAAACCTACTAAAACAGCCTAATAACGAAGTCATCTTTATTTTACGCTAACCTCAATCTACACATATATTCGGTCTTTATTCTCGTTTACCTCCAACACTGCACCTGACCCCAACCTAACTTAAAATAATATATTTGCCGTTCCACTATCGTCCCCGCCAGCCTCACCTCTCCGTCTGTTATCGCAGTCGGAATTAGGCCAAACAACTCCCAGATTTTGATAAGACTAAAACTATAAGATGAAACTTCTATAAAGGGTGGGATTTAGATGCGTCAAAGCAAATTAACGGCTAAAATAACTTGTTCACTTATTGAGAACTGTCCAGCACAGGCATTTGACAGGCTATCGTATCGGAAATAAGACATTTGGATAACCTGATTTGCCTTGCCTCCAGGTGGTCTATTTGATTTAAACTGTCAAAATTTTGCGAGGTTTATATTTGTGAACAGCGTTTATAAGACTTCTATGATTGATGTTCGATTCGGTACGGAAGCGTATCGCTTGGTTGTGAATAGCTCAATACAGGTCGCGATATCCTACTGGTCGGTCAAAATATGAATATCATCGACATCAGAAAAAGACTCTTTAAAATGTGGCCTCGACAATATTACGTTAATTTTCGTTTTCTATTTTTTCTTTCCTGCTAACTACAAGATATGCTTGCGCCTGACTGAGTTCCTATAAGTGGCAACATTTTGTATACTAGACTTCAGTCTCACAAAACACTGTACTAGAGCATGAAATGAGAAACAGATGATATCTCTCTCTCTAATCGAACTTCTCGCTCACTCCATTACCGGTAATTAAAACACCTGATAATGAAAATCACAGCTAAAATCCGTCAGTCACATCTACGGTAGCTAAATCTGCCCTAGTTACCTTTGTTGGTACCAGGCGCACATATTCACATATGAGTGGATTGGGCTCCTAAATAGATTACTCGTGTACCGGTGATTGCCCAAGTCGGTTGTGTGAAGCAATGAGCGTTCACATAATGGGATAACAGAGAATGATTGAGCGAATTTTCGGTTTCCCCGAAATATAATTACAGAGTATAGAACAGAGAACAGAAATGGATGAGTAATGAGTGACTATTATAAGAGCTTAGGCACAATATTGAAACTCAAAGAACAGAAGCGAAATCAAAATAATTATCATCTATACCTATATAATTATATATATTTAGTTTAAGATAGAGAACTTTCTAACTATATATATATAGTTAGAAAGTTTGTGAGTATGTTTGGATGTATGTGTGGATGTTCGTTACTCTTTCACGCAAAAACGGCTGAACGGATTTGAATGAAATTTAGCACACAGGTAGTTTGTAACCTGGAATAACACATAGGATACTTTTTATCCCGGCACTACGGTCCCGTGGGATAGTTTTCGACCGCCACGCGGGCGAACCAGCTGGCAAAAGCTATTTCCCTTGGTCACGGCATCACATGTGAACGGCTGGACCAATTTTGCTAACGATTTTTTTGTTGACTTAACGACCATATTAAGTTTAATATTCATAGTTAAGACAGGACAGCGTCTGTCTGGTCAGCTAGTCAAAAATAAAATATCAAAGGAGTGATGATAAGGCATCGGCATAAACAGTCCGTGTGGTGCCGGACGTAAAAGAATAGCACCATCCCATTTCTTCCCGTGGGCGTCGTAGAAGGCGACTAAGGGACTTACTAGAGAATGGGCAGCAGCGTTCTCTATGCATTTAACCACCATACTGCGATCGCCAACCAGCCTGCCAAGCGTGGCGATTATGGCAAATCTCCCCTTTTGGGAGAGGCTTATGTCCAGCAGTGGACGTCTTTCGGCTGATATTTTGATGTAATAGGGGCGAGCCTATTGCCATCAACCGGGCACAAATCCAAACTCCGGGCTGCTACTGAGAAATTCCAGATCGAAAACCCAATAACAGTTTGCCCGACCTGGGAATCGAACCCAGGTCATTTCAAAAGTAGCACTTGTGATCACTAGACCAACATGGCATTTACAGTTGACACGAAAATCGCGTTCGGACAATCATAATATATTTAAACAAACGTCAAAGGCCAAAACATAGTTCTGTAACTCCCATTTACTTCATTCTCAAATATTTTAAAACGTGGCTCTGAAAACTACAAACTCGTGCAAAAAATGTCTCATCAACACTGTTTAACAAATTCATTCAGCAAAAAAATTTCACCGGATTACAAAAAAAAAAACATTTAGCGGTCGTAGAACAAAAGCACTAGTTTTCTTAACTCCACATTATACGCGGTTCCAACAGCTGTTCGGAGAACCGAAAACTCGCGACTACATTGTTTGATAAACGCTTCGGATTCTCCCTAAAGTGGGAAAACCGAGCAAATAAGTGGCGAAATTGTACGAATTTTTTTCGCCCCCGAATAAAGTTTTGTGACAAAAAAGTTTGACCGCAATTTAGAGTGGAGTGTCCAAAAGTTGCGAATTACATTATGAGTAATTTTTAGTTTTGGCAACTCTATTTTAGATATGTTTGTTTGAGAGTAACTTTGAAATCCATGCATTAAGAGCACGATCACGTTAAAAAAATCAAGTTCTAAATTAAACTTTATGTCAATGACATAAGAGTTAAGTACTAGTGCAGGCGCGTTGCGGTGGGTTGGGGGTCCAAATTTCACGCGGGCGTCGCAGGCCAAATGCTAGTATTTTATTTAGATATCCTTCTACAATCTGTCATTTTGACTTTCGTTTCTAACAATCTTTGTCTAGGTCCTTTATTATGTAGACTATTTCAGAAGAATATTTCTTCCCAAACTGTCAAAATTACACTGACCACAAACTTTCTAATCGACAGCCACAAAGTATTTACGATTATCTACAAATAATGATTCGTTTAGAACGCATAACTGTGATAATTAATGGAAGAACATAGCTATCTACTCCTATTGTACGTCATTCAGGAAGACGTGCAGTACTTGAAAGTGAAGACCAATTGGACTCTGAAGGTCGAAAGGTTGAAATCGCACCATGACATCAACATTAAGTCATTCGTAGTACAAGTTCCAACCCACCATCTACAGCACTGCATGAAAGAATATCGACGATTCCGAAGACGGTTTTTTTTTTTTTTTTTTTTTTGTGGGTGGGAAATCATCAAATGACTTCTCCCGCTCTGGTTGGAGCAGGAGGGCGTGTCAGACTTTTACTGACTAAAACCCACCCATATTCCTTCAGCTGCCCGTATGCCAGGGGCCGCGGTATCTCTTTCGAACAACCCGCACCCCTGGCAGGCATCGGCCCTTGCGAGCCCCACCAGCTGCTGCTGACGTCCTCCTGCGACGGGTCAGTACAGTGGCCCCGCTGCCAACCACTTTTCGGCCGCAGGGGATAGGGAGAGCGGCCAACGCTATACCGACACTCCTCTTCCCCTGCGGCCCCACCGCGTCCGCCATTAAACGGTGGCGGCCCCGTCCAGGCTACGGAAGGGAAGAGCGCTACTCAGAAGTACCGACACTCCTCCTCCGCCGCAGCCTGTAACCCTCAGCCGCGATGCCTCCCATTCGACATCGCGGCCCGCCTCAGTTGCGATGCACCTCACCGCAACCTACTTTTTGGCCGCTACGTCGTCGGCTTGGAGGCACAAGCCCTGACGAGCGGCCCCACCTTGGGGTTCCTCTTCGCTTCACCGTGGGAGGGTGACCACGGTTACTGAGCCCCCCCGCAACGACAATGCGGGAACCCCACTGGGGGGGTTCCGAGGACGGTTACGCGACACCTCGAAGCGAAACACGACACCGACAACTTTACGTGTATAGTTATAGTTTTAATAAGGTCCGTAATATGTTTTAGTTGTTATTATTTTTTAAGATTATTTTGTGTATTTTATCTATGGCCTTTAGTTGCCTGACAATAAAATAATAATAATAATTATTATTTAGTTAATAGTCATGTCTATTCTTCCGTCTACAAATTGGTGCTCGTGCTAAGCCTGCTAGGGCCGTCCGACACTACGCTTGTCGATACGCGGTCCCTACTCCAGCACTCGTCTGCTCCACCGTCCAGCTGCGGTCCGTCGACAAACTTGGCTAGCACTTCAGCTTGCTGACTCTGCAAGCTATGTCGGTATCATAACATCATTATCTACCTACTCTTGTCCCAAACTACGTTGGGGTCGGCTTCCAGTCTAACCGGATGTAGCTGAATATTAGTGTCAAGATTGATAGGCAGATAGGTCAGATAAAATATAGGCAGTCACTCCATCTAAAAGATGGAGCGACTGCCTATCTGACCTCCACAACCTAGTTACTAGGTAATACGATACTCCTTGGTAAGACTGGTTGTCAGACTTTCGGGCTTCTGACGACGGTCACGACTGTCAAAGATACACTAATGACAGCCGGCACCTATGGCTAAACGTACTTTCCGAGCACAGGGGGGTCTTGGTATGTAAAGATGGTCACCCATCCACGTACCAACCGCGGCAAGCATAGCTTAACCTGATCAATCGACCCGTGTGACTGTTATTACTTGGCCACGAGCCCCCAAGCTATGTCGGTAACTCCAGTTCATTTCCGGATAATTTCTGATTTTATCCTTCAAAGACACTCCGAACATAGCCAGCTCCATAGTAAGCTGAGTGATCTAGAATTTGTGAAATGAAATACTTGATCTTAACTTAATTATACAAAAAGTCTTGCTTAAGAATCTGCTTCCAAAAAAAAAAAACACTTCATGAGAAATCTAGTCTTCATTTAAGCTATCAATAAAGGTCTGTTCAAACTTATAACAAAAAGAGAGTAATTTAAAAAGTTAACCCTTTAAGATGAGCGTCTTCAGATCTATCCATCAATCAAAAGAAGTTGTTTTAATTGTTTTAAACTAGAGCATTGTAAGTGCTTGTCAGTCTTTAGAAAGTTTTAGATTATTTTACAAGACTAAATCTTTCAAGAATGAGTTTCAACAAGTTTTGCAAAAAGGGTGTAAAAACATGATCAATCTTATAATAAGACTGTGCGCTTGTTTCATTAGATCCAGATAGATATCATCATCATCATCATATCAGCTGATAGACGTCCACTGCTGGACATAGGCGTACCCCAAAAAGAAAAAAAAAGGGGGGCGTTTGCCATAACCGCCACGCTTTGCAGGCGCCTTGGCGATCTATTGGTATGAAATGAAATGTTTAGATAAGTAAGTAGTTCTTGAAAGACAATTAACTCGTGAATATTTTAAAAACAAGATGGCGCCGGTATTTCCAAGCTGACTGTTCCTTGAGAAGAAATGCCGAAACAAACTCGGAAGCCATGGTCTCTTTAAAAGTCCAAACATTATATTATTTGAATTCGATCTGAGTCTAACAATGCAGGGCCATGTCTGGAACGGCCTTTTGAAGAAAGTGCCATTGCAGCTTTGAGCTGTTCTATCCCAACAGACGGCATGTGGTAAAATGTATAGAGAACGCTGCTCTTGAACGCTGAACATTCTCTAGTAAGTCCCTTAGTACGTCCCTTCTACGACATCCACGCGAAGAAATGGGATAATGGGATAGATACAATCTATCACATTAACACATAACATAACACCTTGTTTCCCTGAAGGGTAGGGCAGAGGTGTATCTATAGAACACCTACATTTCGCCAGTTATGTTTTAAGTCGCATGTAATAGGGGGCGAGCCTATTGCCATCAACTGGGCACAAACCCAAACTACGAGCTGCTACTGATCAAAATCAAAATATTTATTTAACATTTAAAAATACATGTTACAAGCCAGTCATAATAAAATACATGTTACAAGCCAGTTATAATCAAATAAATGTTACAAGCCAGTCGTAATAAAATACATGTTAAAAGCCTGTCATAATCAAATACATGTTACAAGCCAGTCGTAATAAAATACATGTTAAAAGCCAGTCGTAATAAAATACATGTTACAAGCCAGTCATAATAAAATACATGTTAAAAGCCAGTCATAGTAAAATACATGTTACAGACCAGTCATAATAAAATACATGTTACAAGCCAGTCATAATAAAATATATGTTACAAGCCAGTCATAATAAAATACATGTTACAAGCCAGTCACAATAAAATACATGTTACAAGCCAGTCATAATAAAATATATGTTACAAGCCAGTCATAATAAAATACATGTTACAAGCCAGTCATAATAAAATAGAACACGAATGTAATAGTTATTCTCCTGGCCTTATCTTAATTTATTTGGGGTCGGCGCAACATGTCTTTTTCTTCCACACTTCTATATTAGTCGTTATCTCCGTAGTCACACCCTTCCTGACCATATCATCATTCACACAGTCCATCCATCGTTTCTTTAGTCTCCCCCTACTCTTAATAGCCAATGACATTCATATTCAAAATTTTCTTCACGACGTTTTCCTCATTCCTCCGTATCACATGCCCATACCATGACAACCGATTTCCACACAACTTTTCAGCCATCGGTGGCACTTTCAGGCTTCCTTTTATGTACTCATTTCTTATTCTATACATTCGTGTAACACCACACATTACTCTTAACATCGTCATCATTCACGTCTTCGACCATTTATATGACGGAGTTATGCCCGAACATACATTTAAAAAAAACATGTCGAATTTGAAGTCGGTTAAAATAATCAAAGTCTGACGATCATAATGCTCTTACGACAAAATTTAACAAAGAAACTGAACAATAATTTGTTGACGACGTTAAAATCTAGTATTGTGAGTTGGTTTCACAACATGTTATTACGAACTCTTGGCGATATTGTAAAACCACCACCACCTTTCAGGTACACATTGGTGGTATCCATTGGTCTGCCTCGTTGGTTCAGTGGTCGCAAGCGCTACGGTTGTCCATGAGGTGCTAGGCTCGATTCCCAGGTCGGACAAATTGATATTGGGTTTTCTATCTGGAATTTATGCGTAGCAGCCCTATGTGCTCGGTTGTTGGTAATATGCTCGCTTCCATCCTACATGGGACTTAAACATGACTAGCGAAATATGAGTGTTTTTAAGGTACTCTTCTTCCGCTCACTAAGAAAAAGCCTTAGTCCCATTAATAGGACCATTATCTACAGGCTGATTATGTAACTTGACGATGTGAAAATAATACGTGATATGCCAGTAACATTTCAGTTATATTCAACAAAAACTTTGCAAAATATTACGCAAACTGAGGCCTTAGTGCAAGTTTCATTTAAACATCTCGATCAAACGTTTCGAGCACGTTCGGCGGTCCGATTGGCCCTGTATTGGTGACGGACCAATCGGAACGCCGAACGCGCTCGATGCGTTTGTTCGAGATGGTTAAATGAAACTCACATAGGCGCGGTCCGAGGGGGGGGCGGGTTGGGTCCTAGGGGTCATGAGCACCCCCAAAGCCGTAAACGTAAAGCTTAAAATAGTAATTCTTAGAAAATATAATACATTTTCTTATTAATATGTAGGTAGTCGTTGTCTGTGACCGCGTCTGAACTCACACTAGGGCCACTGAAAGCAGTAACGAACGACATTCGTGGAATTATCTCTTAGTATAGTATAGCTTCTGCCTGTGACTGTGAAACTTCTGGCCCCGACCCACCACGGCGCGTCGCATTCCATCGCCCGCGCTATAACCTACTTTGTTTTCGCTTAGCGATTTGTCTGCCTTTTTTTCTTTTTGCTCATCTCCTAAAGGTTGTAGCGGGATGAAAAATTTGCTAATAACCACCCTTTTTTGAGGCTGGGAAATCATCAAAAAAGTTCTCCCGCCCTGGGTGGAGCAGAAGCCCGTGTCAGACTTTTACTGACTAGAACCCACCCGTGTTTCTTCAGTTGCCTGTGTGCCAAGGGCAGCGGTATCTCTTTCGAACAACCCGCACCCCTATAACCACCCGTTCAGTTGCCTTTATACACACGGCTACACATCAAGCTATACATTTCCAGTTTACGCTGATCTCGCACTGTATGAAAATCCTATAGAATGCGAGATCAACTCATACTGGAAATTATAGCTTGATGTGTAGCCGTATGTACAGTATTTTTTTACTGGTGCAATAAAGGTAATAAAGGCAATAAAGGTCCTTATTGTTAAATTTAAGACAATGACTCCGACTTCATAAGATTGCTTATGGTCTTCAGTCTAATTATAGTCATCCTTTTAAAACAAGTTTCTTGTTTCCATCTTTTTTAACTAAAGTTCACTTTTTAAGCAGTCGGGTTTTTTGATTTTGTATTTTTTTTCTATTAAAAAAGGTCTACGCACCTGACGATCCTTGTTCATCGTCTTCATCCAATTTTCCATTTACGCCAAATGCACACAGGACGAACAATAGCACCCACATTTTCATAGCTACTGTTTCAATATTCAACAACTGGTGATAAAGTATGTTTCGATTAGGCAACGTAGACTTACGAACGTATAGAATCGGTAGTAAAAGTAAAAAACTACGAATAGTTGTCATTTATTTTCTCTTGGGCACGTGTATTTGTTCATGATTCGACGGGAGCGTCAGTTTTTGTTGATCTAAGGTTCGTGAGTAACTGTGTTTGCTGATGGACAGTGTTCGGATAGGGACGAAGAGTTAAGATTTTTGGTAGTGCTTTATTAGATTCGTAACTACTTTTAAGGTAGTGATAACTTTATTTATCTGTTTTTAATAGTATGATCAAATCAAATCAAAATATTTTATTTCACATAAACCTGCAAGGGCACTTATGAAACGTCAGAAGCTAGGTGCACGGTTCCAATTTGTCGCTTCCTATGGAGAAGAGCCGGCAAGAAACTCCACGGTTACTCTTTTAAAAATAATTGGGTTTTACAATGTTTTCAAATTACAGTGATAATAGGTATGGGAGGACAGTGCAGGCCTGTCAATAAGTACCAAGTACCTAGAGGAATGAAAATAATCCGCGGCTCTCTATGTTTTTTCTTTGTCCGCAACCGAATTACGCTCTGTGAATATATTCAATTCAGCCATACAAAACAAATATGCTCACATCCGCATTCATATACATCTTATTTCCAAGACTTATAACGTTATGAAGACTTATGCCAGGTAAAGCATCCGTGAATGTGCGTTTGTTTAGCTTATGTCATGATAAATAAAAAAATCTGTACCTCAAGACCACATATTAGACAATTCGACTTATTCGTTCTTTGTCTGCCTAAATGCACTTTAAACTGATTAAACAGTTATGGGCGAATTTCACCAAATGTTTAACTAGAATAAGTGAATATGAGAGTTCAAAATTTTAATTTTCAACAGTTTTTCCATACCAGAACTGTCGTCAGTCGTCAATTTTATTCCACGGATAAAAGATATTTGACTTTGGTAAAATCAGCCCTAAAAGTAATTATGTTAAAATTTAAAAAACTGCCAGTCCACTACTAAACTTTTCATAGGTGTACCAGGGCGTCACAACTCGCAGGATGTTTTCATCTCGCAGCCTATGTTTGTGTCAACAGCGATAGTACAACGGCAGTTTGGGGAAAATTGCTCTGCGAACGAGGTATAGTGTTTCCTTTACGATGCCACACAGAAATCGGCGATACAACCAACTTTTTGTACGTATTGCTCTGTATTGCCTCACCACGTCAATTTGCTTAAGGCTTCGGTAAATGTTTATCGTTCGAAGGAAAGTCGCTATCGGCTTATTTTCTTAGGGAAGTGGTGAGTTCTGGTGACGGAAATTCAAATTTTATGGTTTCAATCTTTTATGGTCTCCTGGTATTAAAAGGAAATGGTACCGCTTTGTTAAGTAGTTTTCTGTCTACTTTTCCTTATCTTGTCTCGTTTAAACCATAAAAATTGATGTAGATAATTAATATTCATAAAATAATGCAGTTTGATCATTTTCTTTTTGTTTTTTTCTAAGGTGGCAAAATAGAATTTCGAGTCGATTTGTATAGCGAAGATTTTCGAGCTAATTTGTGTTTAGCGAAGCTACATTTACTTCAAGTATGATTAAATAAGATGACGGTTTTACCCATTGGATGTTCAGAGAACAAAAGTCAATATTAGCTAATTACAATTTGCTGGTCGATATCATCATCATCATTTCAGCAGAAAGACATCCACTGCTGAACATACTCTTCTCCCAAGCACCGCCACTTCGACCGGGTCTGTGGTCTTCACCAGCTCATCGGTCCACTTTATGGGAGGCCTTCCAACGCTACATTCTATTACGCGGTTGCCACTCCAGAATCTCTTGGCCCCATCGGCGATCGGTTCTGCGAGAAATGTGCCCTTCCCACGTCATCAACATCTATAGGTACTTAGCCTTTCCCCATCTAGGTCGACCCCGACTCATCTACAATCCGACCTTGGTTTGCAACTTTGCAGTCTAACCGAATGCAACTGAATACTAGTATTTTACATGGAGCGACTGCCTATCTGACCTCTACAACCCAGTTACTGGGTAATACGAAACCTCTTAGTAAGACTGGTTGTCAGACTTTCGTGCTTCTGACGATCTGTAACGACTGTCAAAGATCCAGAAATGACAGCCGAGACCAACGGCTTAACGTGCTTTCTGAGTCTTGGTGCCCTGGCCACACATTCGATACATTTCTAAGTAATTTGTAATACAAGATCACCCATGCTACTCTCTCTGTCTATGAATAAATTATCCTACCACTTAGCTTTGGTACAGGATGTTACCACATCATAGGTTTAGTTTGGAAGATGTTATTAATTCATATCCCTCGAGTTTTGAGCGCGGCAACTAAGTAATTAAATCGCTATATCTCCGCAATATAGTTGTTAACTTGCTAAGCTACAGGTGCTGGGTTCATTGCTCTGGTTGAGAAAAATTGTGGTGCATTTTTTACTTTTGGCATGAGTATAGAGGGGAAAACGAAAATGTAGGTTTTGCCGGCAATTCTATTTACACGGCATTTGTTTGGAGGACAATCGGTTGCGTTCAAGATGACTTTTTTCACCAAGATATAGAACTCTTTCTGTTCTTTTTGTTTATCATTCTGATCCAGCGTTTGCTGCCCTCTTACGGCCTACGCCGAGGCCCGTACCCCACAGGGGGTCCCCTTAGCGTGTAGTCGCTTAATTTTACGTATTTAAGGAAATATAGGGTAACCACAAGCAAGTCCGGTTAACCAACTGACAACCTCCTAGGTTGAGCTGAGGGATGTCCATTCCCAAAAAATATAAAAAATCTTTTTGTTGCCAAGTTGAATTTCGCGAGCTTAACGTATCCTCCTTAAAGGAAAACTTTAATGAACTAGATTCGTAATCAGGGCCTTAACGCCGAAACCTTGAATTTTCTGTAATCTTACTGTTCAAAGTTCCCTAGTCTAACTTAAATTAAGTTTTTTGTTCAAAGAACATCAAACTATCATAAACTCTTCTAAATTATGAACTCCTAGTCTCTTGTTTCGCAGTTACGCCTCTTTTTTATCCTGTCTTTAGAAATACTTTTAAAAAAAATGGCGTAAAATACACCCATAATATTGTCAAGCCGAAAACTTTTAAAACAAGATACAATCCCTCATTAGATTGGGTCTTTTGATACAAAATCTTTTACATTTGCCTCTCGGCTCTAAGGACCGGCCCAAGATAAACCGAAGGGATGTAATAGGTTGTCACGCGAGTAGGCACTTGTTAAGATAACGACCCATTAACGCCCCGAGTGGCTATTACGGCCAGGGAGTCAGTTACGACCTATCGAGACTGATTTCGTTTTTCATGTTATGTTTGGAGGAGTGGAGGTAACGATATGGTTATGGGTAGGTACTCACACTTGAACGTCTTCTTCTCTCGCGAGCTCTTCTAGATGGCTTATGCCGCGATAAAAAAATTAGCCAGTCACACTTTCAAAGTCAAACTGAATCATTTTGAAGGCATTGTATCATGTGTTCGAGAATTTGTCTGCTCAATAACGTCATCATCTGCCCAGCCTTTTTCTAAGTTGGGGTCAGCTTCCAGTCAAACTGGATACAGCTGAATACCAGTATTTTACATGGATCGACTGCCTATCTGACTTCCACAACCACCTCCTGGTGTTTTTTTTAAATTTTTGTTTGGTTTATTTTTCTCATTCAGTTTTAATCATGGTCAGGCAGTTTGAGTAATTTATGCGGCC
Source organism: Polymixis lichenea (assembly GCA_949091785.1). Classification (NCBI taxonomy): domain Eukaryota; kingdom Metazoa; phylum Arthropoda; class Insecta; order Lepidoptera; family Noctuidae; genus Polymixis; species Polymixis lichenea. The sequence continues at coordinate 9,333,601 of OX420941.1, forward strand.
TACCCAAATGTCCTTTCTTTGGTATTGTTCACCAAATCGTTGAGCTCATCTGGTTCTGAGTTGAGCTGCATGATGACTGATAAATGCGTGCACTGATTGGACAGGTCCACTCAATCTGTGTGATACTTTCCTCTAAATACCATTTCAGACACCAATCCACATGGTCTTCACATGATCTGACCAAGAATATGTCTGGACTTTAAAAAAGGACTGTGACCTCTGAGTTTGTTTCGGCCTTTCTTCTCAGAATAGTCAGATAGGAAATGCCGACTTCATCTAGTTTTTAAAATATGATCGACGTATAAAAGTGTTAGTACAAACCCACTTACAGAAATAAAATCATTTATCATTTATCAACCCAGTTACTGCATAATACGATAACTCTTAGTAAGATTGACTTTCGTGCTTCTTACTTACCATAACGACTGCCAAAGAGCCACGAATGTCAGCTGGCACCAATGGCTTAACGTGCTCAGTCAGCTCTTTTTGACGTTCAAAAGTGAGCTACACGGTGACTGATACATACATGTCGTCTGTTGAGACATGTCAGTTCAAAGCTGCAATGGCTCTTTCTTTAAAAGGCACTTCCAGACATTGCCCTGCATTGTTAGACTCACATAAAATTCAAAGAATATAATGTTTGGACTTTAAGAGACCATGACCTCTGAGTTTGTTTCGGCTTTTCTTCTCAGGGAACAGTCAGCTAGGAAATGCCGGCGCCATCTAGTTTTTAAAATATTGACCAACAAAATATTGACGTGTAAAAGTGTCTTTTAAGATCTACTTACATAAATAAACATTTCATTTCATTTAAAAAAGAGCTGACTCTCAGCCTAGTTTGAATAAATGACTTTAATTTTTTTTTTTTTGCTTTCTCAGGCACGGATGGGTCTTCGTATGTACGGATGGTGGTTCGTAGGTTCGAAGCCAGTCAGGTGCTTGACTTTTATAAATTATTACGTCACCACAGGTCTCAAAACGGTGAAGGTAAACATCGTAAGGAAACCGGCATATCTTAAAAACAAAAAATCGAAGAAATGTGATTTAGATGAAATTAGGCACACATAAAGTTTATAACCTGGATTAAAACATAGGATACTTTTTCCCTGAGATCATTTCCGACCTCAACTCGAGCGAAGCCGCTGGCAAAAGCTAGTACATAAATAATTAAAAACTAGACGTTCTCAGAATCCTAAGTTCTATTGTAATTAATCTTAAACTTACTTACGGTGAAGGAAAACATCGTGAGGCCGTAACCTAATGGTGTGGAACCGCTAACGAGGAGTGAGCAAGCACGATAATGAATCGTCCTTCATTATCCGTATAAGAAGCAGCCTTGGGCCTGCAATGAGACTATATTATACAATGTTTTTTTTTTTAAATAAACAAGCTGCTGTCTATATTCGAGTAATATGTAGTACATTTAGATTTTCTTTCTTTTTATAAAATAAAGGTAGCCTAAGTTACTCCTTATAAGATAAGCTATCTGCCAGTGAAAGTCACGTCAAAATCGATCCAGCAGTTTCGGAGATTACCCGGAACAAACCGACAGACAGTCAGGCAAAAAAAAACTTTTTTTTTGTTATATGTACCGTATCTGCTTCCAAATTCATTTTGTATATAGCGGTTATTTTGAAATTACAAACAGCTACTTCAATTTTATTTATTTGTTTGTATGTATATATTAGAAACATAGATAGGCAGTCGCTCCATGTAAAATACTGGTATTCGGCTCCAATCGGTTAGACTGGAAGCCAACCACAACATAGTTGGGAAAAAGCCAGGCAGATGATGATATGTATTACAAACGTACACTTCAATTGTATTTATTTGTGCATGTTTGAATGAATTACCCAATTGATAATGGACTATTTCAGTGTACCCGATCAAAAATATATTAGATACAGAAGAATTAATGAACTCGACTGTACCTAGCAAGGTACAGTCAAGTTCATTAATATATTGACCCTTTCAGGCTTCAAAAATATGTGAACGTCAAAAAAGTTCATAATTTGTGAAAACTATAAGCATAATTAAATTGTGGTCAAGATTTAGATTCATTAATTTTTGACTGCTTTTTCTCAGAATTCATATTATTGCCCAGCATGCACAGCATATATTATTGAACCGTTCACATGAGGACATATTTTTTATCTATAGGTTCTATGTAATTTATTGAGCTATCCAACGCTCACAATATTTTGAGTCCTTGATAGTGCCAATATATTAATGAATTCGACTGTACTGAAAACCTTAGTAGCAGCTTGGTATTGCCCCCCATAACACGGGATTTTTAACACATTTTGTTGAAATATTCAGTGCTCTACCTCTGCCGGCACTTTCGGTAAACAGATGCGTGATTATATGGTTAAAGTACAACTATAAACTTCTTAGAAATAGCTTTTGAAAGTTGCAACATTCTCAAACAAATCCCAACATATACTCGTATCTTTATCTCTACAACTCGTACGTAACTATGCTCCAGCAATTTGCCAGATAATCGTCAGTGGACCGTCCTAAGAGGTGATTGGATCGATTCAGTTACATGACACCTGATCTGTGCAAGGGTACGGGAATGGGGGCTTTTGTCTTCGTAATGGGGGTCAAAAGGACCAGGAAGTAATGGGAGAATGGTGTTACATATTGATTGATGGCTTAACTTAAGGTGGATGCTTACCAGTGCTACGACACTTTTTTTAATGTCACAGCATCATGCTGAGATATGAGATATGATGCCTTTTTGGCCGCGTACAGGACTTTGTTTTTTTTTTTTTAATTTTTTAAATATTTTGTTAAGCATATTGTGTAGTTAACTTTGTGACATTCCCGTGCGAGTCTAATAAATAATTTTTCTTTCTTTCTAATGTAGGCCGAAAAATCTTTTCTTACGTTTTTTTGCAATTTGTAGATAACACTTTTTTTAATGTCGCATCATGCTGAGATACGAGATATGACGTCTGTTTGGCCTCGTACAGGACTTTATTTTTATTTTATTTTTTTAATTTTAATTAATATTTTGTTAAGCATATTGTGTAGTTAACTTTGTGACATTCTTGTGCGAGTCTAATAAATAATTTTTCTTTCTTTCTTTCTAATGTAGGCCTTGAAAATATTTTCTCACGTTTTTTGCAATTTTTAGGTAACTGTCAGGTTATAAGTTGATTAAAATATGATTCGCGATCGTAACAAATATGGCTTTACAGAATTAAAATAAAATCATCAATTGAGAGCAGCATTGGCTCAGTGGTAACAGCTGCTACTTAGTTGTTGGTCGTAGGTTTGAACCCAGTCAGGCGCTTTACTTTGTGTACCTACCTAAACTATTACATCACCACTGCGCCACTGACGGGTTCCCAAATAACGGTAGGAGTGGTCCACATCGGCGTCTAGTCGACGATGAAGTACCTGGGTCTCGTCCTCGACAACCGATGGAACTTCGCGAAGCATTTCCGACGTTTGGCTCCCAGAGTGGAGCGGGCTGGAGCTGCCTTGAAACGGCTCCTGCCCAATCTAGGGGGTTGGATCCCCTAGATTGGGGGGTAGTTCATCTACCAACCCGCACTGGGCCCGCGTGGTAGATCACGGCCCATTCCCTCTCAATGAGACTCAGCAGTGGGGACATCATAGATCAGACTTTTCCAAGAAAAAGCCAATTTATGGGATTAAATGAACTTATAGGGTGGTTTATGAAGGCAGTTACATCATTTTAGTATCATAAAACGTTTGTGAAATGCGTCTATGAAATCTTAGGTGATTCAACTAATTCAGAATTTTGCTACAGTTTTCACGTTTAACCGTGCACCACGTAAGTGTTAGGGGGAAAGATTTAATTTCCCAAAGGCCAAAAGAAAAATTCGAATGTGCTGTGAAAGTTTTAGTAAGGAAAGTTCAACTTACCTTTTCTCCGTTCACACGTAGATATTCGTGATGATGGCCTCTGAAGCAAAATAAAAAAGTAATTGATTACATGTTTTTTTTAAACACGTGATTTAAAAAGTATTAATTAATTAGTTAGAGAAACGAGCAACCGAAAACGTGCAGTATATCTAAACATGATAAAAATTGATTTTATTCTGGGGACACATAACAGAAATTGTAGTTTACACAAAAACATACTGATTTTCAACAGGAAAATCTGTGTAATCTTCACTTACGTGACGATTTGCGTTAATATCTAAACACGATAAAACAAAACAAAAAAACGATTTTCCATTATTTATGCTATCAATATTTCCGTGATAATTTTGCAAATAAAACAAAATTTGTGTAAAATTATTTGTCAGATATAACTCTAAAACTATATTTTATCGATCCTGGTGAAACAGGCCACGAAAAACGCTGAATAACGACGATATTGCTGTCTGCCCATCCACATAAAATTACCGTACAAATAGGACCATCCTTCATCCATCCTTCCCTATAAATCAGTCTATCTATTCATATCATTCCAGGTACATATTTCAGTCGTTTCAGGCTCATCAGTCTCTTTGAACCTAGATTCACGTTACAGATTACTTGCTATTATCCCTAAATCTATTACTTGGTAGTCCTGAAACCCTGGTAGCACGTAGGTATGAGAATAGTGTAAAATAGGTAAGAACAGAAGGTATACTATAGGTACTAGGGATATATCTATAGGTACTAGGGATATTCTGTCTGTTATCAAAACTCTTTAAGGGAAAAGTGCATCATGCAAGGCACATATTTCAGTCTTTTCAGGCTCATCATTCTCTTTGAACCTAAATTCACGCGACAAATTACCTGCTGTTTATTATCCCAAAATCTATTGCCTAGTAGTCCTGAAACCCTGGTAGCGCGTAGGTATGAGAATAGTGTTAAATAGGTAACATCAAAAGGTAGCACTGTACGACTAAACACCGAACACCGACAAGACTTTGCTTCGACGGGACTCTTCGCCGACAGTACACTTCGCCGACAGGACTCTTCGCCGACAGGGCTCATCAGGTAGGTAATAGTTAAAGTTAAGTTAGAACTGCGACCAACAGCTACTTCCATGTTAGTGGCAGTTACTTGACTATTTAGTAATAGCGCAAGGATGAGCCCTGCCGGCGAAGAGCCCTGTCGGCGAAGTGTCCTGTCGGCCAAGAGTCCCGTTGAAGTAAGTAGTCCCATGGAAGTAGCGCTCGCTCGGCTCGCGCGCTGTTGGACGCAGTTCTAACCAAACTTCACCTATTACCTACCTGATGAGCCCTGCCGGCGAAGAGTCCTGTCGACGAAGTGTCCTGTCGGCGAAGAGTCCCGTCGAAGTAAAATCTTGTCGGTGTTCAGTCTGTCGGCGTTTAGTCGTACACTCAGAAGGTATACTATACTTGTGATATCCTGTCTATGTTCGTTTCTCTTTCGGGGAGGTGACAAGGTAGCCCGCGAAATTCAATGGGATTGTATGAACATAGAGGGTTGTATTGATAATTTTAATGATTATAAGTCTGTAAAGCCTTAATTGTATCGGTCGCGAATCATAGTTTAACCAACAAACGACCTGCAACGTGCAAAAAAAGAAATGCTTTGAAAATAAATGAATAGCGCATCCTCCCTAAGTTATTAATATTGTTATGTTGACGCAACTTTCCATCAGAATATAGCTAACCACCTTAATTAGGCCACTGTCATCCGCGACATTTAGGGTACAGAATTTGATGTTTGGCAATACCAAGATGTGCGCGGGATTTGTACCAGATACTGTAAGCTAGGCCGCATAGGCACATGCCTATATTCTATTGGAACGTAAATTGTGAACGCGTCAAAATAAAACGCAAGCCAAATGATATGATTACCTATTGATAAATCATGCAAACCACCCGTTACATAATCTGTGTGTTGATTTTCGTTCCGGAAACCGGTTCCAAGGAAAGAAGCAGCCATTGTTCGTTCGCAATTTACTTTGAAAACATGTAAACAACAATGTGTTTTTCTGAAATTAATTTAATTTACACTGTGTAGGTTAAGTTGATATTCGTTGAAGAGTAAATAACATCAATTTAAAGTCGGATATAGAGGTATGACAGTTTACATGCGCACTCACGGCCGTAGCCTTCGCAGGAGACGCCCTGGGCGTCGAGAATCCCAGGCTGATTCCCGGCCACCGTAGGTGAAGGCTTGCGGACGGCGAGTAATGGGTAGCTCGCTGTCCGGTAAGGACCAAGCACGGTTCGACGGCGCGTTGTGTTCCACGCGCGCCTCAAAGGGATGTCAGCACCAACTGGTGGGGCCCGGCCAGTTGTGCGGGTTGTTGGAAAGAGATACCGTCGCCCCTGGCACACATGCAACTGAGGAACCACGGGTGGGTTTTGGTCAGTAAAAGTCTGACACGCCCTCCCGCTCCACATAGAGCGGGAGAAGTTATTTGATGATTTCCCACCTAAAAAAAAGGTATGGCAGTTACAACTAAGTGCAAGTTCTCATTATCACGTCATTGTCACGAGCCTTCTGACCCCCCCTATCACATGACAACTAACCCTGTAAACGCTTATGTACGTGAATAGGTATCCAGAGGTACGTGCGACCGCGTTGTACGTGCCGGTCCGCTGTCAAAAGCAATTGATCATTTTACATCGACGCTGAAAACCGTTATTACAGAAACGTGACCAGCTAAATTTTATACTCGGGTTACCCGTGGGCTGTTATTGATTTGAAATTAAGGAAGTTTCTTGGGTATTAAAAATGTATGAGATATTTGTTGCGTCATCACGTCGTTAGGGATGGATTTTTGGCTAGCTTATTTGAAAAAAAGACATTTTATTTTTAATGTCCACGCAATCACTGTCCATTCCAAGGTTGCCTGGATCGCAGAAAGCGACAAGGCCGCCCGTTTTGTAGTGTTAAATTATTCTATTTTTGCTATGTATTTTCAAGTGTACAATAAAATATACATAAATAAAAGTAATAAAATTAAGAATCTTACTGCGCGTCACGGCGACAGTACCTTCAGGACGAAGGCGAGCGTGGTCGGACTGCCTTTTGTTCCGATCATGCTCGCCTTCGACCGCTTTCCAATGTTTTGTTGGTCAGAAGAAACAACATCTTAACTTCAGACACACATGGTGAAATCGCAGAATTGGCTGGCTTCTGTTTAAATTACTACCTTCCTACCGATGTAAAGTTAGGTAAAAAACAAAAAGGCAATCATTTTGAAGTAATAAACATCATACCATGTAACGTTGGATAGCAAAAAAATAGACTTGCATAGAGGTTCGCAAAAAACCTTTATTTATGTGTTTAGCATTTAAATTAAGGTTATACGGGAACCCTAATATATAAAATGTTTTTACTCACAGTCGGCTCGCTTATAAGAGGTTTTTTTGTTGGTCTAAAGTTGATGTTATATGGGTGGAAATTCCTTAGAAGCTTGGTCCTCGGTTTTTGTGACATTGTATTTTTTTTTATAAATATAAACCAGTAGATGCTTCGCTGGGAGGTTCCGAGTTCGTAAAGTGAATGAAATCGCACGCTTTTTAGGGTTCCGTAGCCAAATGGCAAAACACGGAACCCTTATGGATTCGCCATGTCTGTCTGTCTGTCTGTCCGTCCGTATGTCACAGCCACTTTTTTCCAAAACTATAAGAACTATGCTGTAGAAACTTGGTAAGTAGATGTATTCTATGAACCGCATTAAGATATTCACACAAAAATAGAAAAAAGACAATAAATTTTGGGGGTTCCCCATACTTAGAACTGAAACTCAAAATTGTTTTTTCATCAAACCCAGACGTCGGTCTTCAGAAATGATATTGAGGTTTCTAACATATTTTTTTTCTAAACTGAATAATTTGCGCGAGAGACACTTCCAAAGTGGTAAAATGTGCCCCCCCCCCCTGGAACTTCTAAAATAGGAGAATGATAAAACTAAAAAAATATATGATGTACATTACCATGTAAACATCCACCGAAAATTGGTTTGAACGAGATCTAGTAAGTAGTTTTTTTTAATGCGTCATAAATCGTAAACCGCAATTTACCTTTCTTTCAATCAACTCAAATATAAAGATAAAAAATCATTTAATTTCACAAATATAAACCTTATGCATAAACCGTGAACCATTATTTTCTAATAATAAATCTGTAATAGGTGCCTAAGTAAATAATAATTATAATTCGCGCGGTACTTGCTACTACGGAACCCTTCAAGGGCGAGTCCAACCCGCATTTGTTTCTTAAGTTTGGCATTTGCGGGTTAGATGTTTAATAAAATATTTGTTATTATCAGGTGTGTTTTAAAAGGAAGGCGATAATTTCCGATTTGGTACTATTTTTATCGAAATATTTTAATAACGAGTGTTATATCTTAGAATATACAAATTATACATTTTATAAGCCGCTTTTCGTGTCAGTCTGTGTGTGGCCGCATTGTTCTTCGAAACTCCGCAACGCTTCTTGTGAAAACTGCATCTAAATCCATTGCGTAAAAATCAGGATACATTTAGAAAACAAATGAACTATTAATTTACTCTACGCTGCACAGTAAATTAATAGACTTTTTGTCAAGTGCAAAGCTAGAATCTACTGTTCAGTGATATTAATGATCAATCAATAAGGTATGATAATGTCCGTAGTGATGTGGACATAGCTGAAATCAATTTGGACTGCTAATCAAAGCAGGTTGAATATTAATATTGTGTGTATTAATTATAATTCAATATCAGCAATACTAGAACATTGTTACATTATCGGCATAGTAAGGCTATTAGCCTACTATATAACGTATTGGCGGCAAGCGTAGATGGACCGATTACCTCAAAAAGATGGCTGGTACAGAGTGGATACAGAAAGCGGAGGACCGAGTGTTGTGGTGCAGCATGGGTAAGGCCTATGTCCAGCAGTAGACTGCGATATTGAAGCTCTTGCCCATAACATTTAACTTGTCATAGTATAGCTCTGATAAGCCTGATTAACACGGCCCGATTGAATTGCCTGTTGCGTACAGCCCTATCCAAACTTTATGGCAACTCGGAACATGAGGCGAGGCGCTGCGCCAGTAACCAATTCACGTGTCAGCGGGGGTGAGGGCTGAGGTACTGCGCAGCGAGTAGGGCTTTACCATAATTTAAAGCTAATTACCACCTCCTAAGCATCGTCTAAAAAGTTTTAAGACGATAGAAGCCATTTGTTGCTTCAATATTATTATATGCCACAGGCAGTGGCGTGCAGTCCATAAAGACGGAAAGAAACTGCCCACCCTACCTAAATCGGATAAATATTTAAAACTAATATTATTTTATCAATAAACAAAAACATCTTGATTCATAAATCAGCTCCAACTGTCGAGCGTCGGTCGTATCATTAGTATTTTCTATGCAATACCTGCTCGTTCGTACAATCTGACGCAACTTCGCATTGCGATGCACTAGCGCCGCTGAGTGCCTCGGGAGAGACACAAGCTACTCCTGTCTTGATGTTTATATGTGTGCTCTCGTGGTCATGCTGATTTATTTGGTGTGCGTTCTTATACATACGTGGCACACAATGTAACAAATAAAACCGTACATGGTAGGCAGTGGCTTTTTTACGCTTTGTTATTACACGACGAATTACGAAACTTACCGAAGTTTTCCAAATAAAGTTGGTTATGCGACTATTTTAAAAAGTAGCATTGTTTTATTTAATTTTTGCTATATAAACAACCCTTACTTTTTTGTTGTATTATTTTATATTCCGACGCCATTGTTTGTTTCGATTTATTTGTTTTGGTTGTGTATTTAAGATTTTAACGTTGATAATACTATGAAAAATAGTTAATATTCACTGTAAAAAGTTGTCAGTTCAGGTGGTGTGTGTATAGAGAAAAGAAAATGATGCGTTTCCAAAACTGTGATAAAAAACAAATGATCGTGAAAAGTAGTTGTACACCGGATTTGCAATTAATACAAACTCAAGGTAAATCAATCGTTAATTCAATACAAAACAATATGATTCGTTTAATTACCTCACAAGAGTAGGTAAAGCAATCGGTTATTCTAGACTTTTTGTGCATATTTTTTTATTTTCAGCCTACCCTGGCTAAAAACTCTGTGCACGCCGCTGGCCACACGCAACTATTGCTCTACTATTACATGTCCGTTGGATCTTTATTAAAATCGCCTCCATGTCCATCATTCCAGTGCGCCTTAGCACCTCATTCCATTTTGCTAGCCATCAGAGAGCTCACGAATAGAGAGAACTGCAGTCTGGATCGCTGTCGCCGGATACGTTTTTATGTTTTTTTGGGTGGGAAATCATCAAATAACTTCTCCCGCTCTGGATGGAGCAGGAGGGCGTGTCAGACTTTTACTGACTAAAACCTACCCGTGTTCCTTCAGTTGCCTGTGTGCCAGGGACTATGGTATCTCTTTCGAACAACCCACAACCCTGGCAGGCATCGGCCCTTGCGGACCCCACCAGTTGCTGCTGACATCTCTTTGAGGTGCGCGTGGAACACAACGCGCCGTCGACCCGGGCTTGGTCCTTACCGGACAATGAGCTACCCATTACTCGCCATCCGTAAGTAAGCCCGCGATTACGACGTCCGGGATTTATACTATTAGAAAACCCAATAACACTTTGGCTAACCTGGGAATGGAATCCAGGACCTCATGCTGCAGGCAGTCGCATTACTTTGTTATATCTATAATTTTCTCCACGAAAACCACAATAGAAATTTCCATTTGTAATCCTCGAAAGCCTACTTAAATTATAAAGTAAATACGTGTTTCAACGGGCGCGCTGTATAAATCTCACAAAGATTGGATCTGTTCTGTTTTGTTGGTAATCAGCTTAACCTGGATTTTTGATACGTGGATGGATTAATGGTTGTGCGATTTGTTAGTTTCAAACGTATTTTATGAGTACACTATTCGCACACCTACGTGCTACTAGGGTTTCAGGACTACCAGGAAATAGATTTAGGTATAATAGCAATTTTCTTTACGTGTATCTGGGTTACCTACAAACATAGTTGAGGACAATATGGGTTTTCTGAAATGACGTTCAATAGGTGGCAGCACTGAGACGTCAGGTCCGGGCACCTGGCGAAACATGCATTGTATTTCTTCTTTTGCTAAAAACAAATTATTCTAAATTAAATTATTATAAAAGTGTCAAAGCGCCCACGGACTGAATGGTGAACGAAGAATGAAACGAATGACATCAAATATTTTAAGTTCATTTTTGAACTGGAAGATCTCTTGTCAAAGTGGCGCTAACTGGTGGCTTGAATATTCATGAAAACCCTCATTCCATTCGTTTCACCTGATGAAAGTCTCCCACCTGGACATGAGTTGCCTGGGCTTTCCTGGAACTTTCCAGGAAGTAAAGAAAACCTGTGCAGATCGAGATTCACAGAAGTAATCTGTGAATCTCGATCTCAGCAGGGCCACCCTGGAGTGTAATGTGGTTCTGTCCCACAAAAAATAGGGCATTTGCTATCGTGTCCTGCGTGTCCTGCTGTCTGCACGCTACAGGAGTTGATGGATGTTGCTGAAAGAGCTAAGCTCGTAGCCAAATTCTAAGCTGACTGTATTTAGATTACTTACGACACGCTACGAAAGACGAGTTGAGGCTAATGTATTTTGTCTACTGACATCTATTGTATAGCAACGTTAGTTAGTAGCGTTCCCATTGCTAGGATACAGGCCTTCTGCTCATAATCCACCACGCGTGCCATTTGCGGGTTAGTAAAACTCACTATTGTGAGACTAACATTTCACACACTCAACACGATATCACAGAATATGGCGGATTGCGTCATAAGACGAACATACTATAGTTCGTTCGCGTTAAGAATGCAGTGAGTCTACACTACTGGTGTATTCACAATGGTGTTAAATTCAAACAAATTATATTTTAAAAGATTAAGTTTAATGAATAGATTTGATTGTATTTTGAAAAGATTTGATTGGTTAGGGGGCGGGGCTAGGCCGACGGATAATGATGACTCACTGCATTCTTAACGCGAATGTACTTTAGAACTTTAATTTGCTAAAACAAAATATAGTTTGAAATTCATTTATCCTTTGATGAAGTCACGTGGGCTGAAATCCCTACTTCCCTATCCCTACTAACATTATAAAAGAAAAGTAACTCTGTCTGTATGTCTGTCTTTCTGTACCATTTACATGCCGAGGCAGTCGAACCGATCTTCATGAAATTTGGCAGAGAAATAGCCTGAGATATGAAGAACGACATAGGCTTTTTACGCGATAACCGACATCCGCGCAGGTGGAGCCACGGGGAAAAACTAGTTTCTAATATTTTTATTATATGCCAACGATAGTGAGAAACTTCGCACAATATTAGCAAGTTAAATATTCTCTCTTTCTCTCTCTCTCTGCCCAATTTATTTGGAGTCGGCGCAACATGTCTTCCATATGTCTGTATTAGTCGCCCCCTTTCTCATCAAATCATCTTTCACTCAGTCCACCGTTTCTCTGTTCTTGCCCTATTCTTTCTTTCCTCAGGACTCTAGTAGACACCTACAGTACCCAAATAATTTAACACACACACAATATCTCGAACAAAATAGATAATCTTTAAGGCTTCTTCAAACAGGCGCGACGCGACAGCGCGACGCGACACTTATAGAACAATTTCCATGTAGTTTTCATAGAGATTGTTCTACGAGTGTCGCGACGCGACCGTCGCGTCGCGCTAGTCTGCACGAGCCTTTATACGTTTATATAACTCGTTCACGTTACCCGTTTATATCCGTCATTTTGTAAGTATCTCAAGAAAGCTAAGCTTGAAAGCTAAAGAAAAATTACCAGATGCTTCTCGCCTGGTATAATTTATCCATATCCGGCCATGAGGAAGGATGAACCGTATAGCACTAGTCTAGGAAATAATAGTAAGGAAGATCCAAGTGCTTTACGTGAGGCAAAAGCTGGATAAGACTTTTTAAAGTTATGAAAATGGTTTGTAATAGTTGTATCGAATTTTGGTCATTATAGTCTGTCTCATCAGCATTTATGCAGAGTTTGCTGAACATATTGTATTTCTTCATTTTTTTATTTATTTCTTTATTTAAGACATCAAACAAAAGATATACACTGTAAATAATGGGCCAAAATGCTCCTCACATGGTCTAACAGTTCATCATCATTTAAGCAGAAAAAGACGTTCAATGCTGGACATAGGCCTCCCCCTAGCTCCGCCACTTCGACCGGTTATGTGCTTCCCTCATCCAGCGGATTCCTGTGGTCTTCACAAGGACATCGGTCCACCTTGTGGGCGGTCTTCAAACTCCAAGTCTTCCGGTACGCGGTCGCCACTCCAAAACCTTACGGCCCGATCGTCGAATATATCGTTAATCGGCCATCGTAAAACGACGATGGCCGATGAACAGTGGACGATGCTAGAAACGATGACTCGTCTAACAGTTCATTTTTATGAAAACCACAGACAAAATGTGTGATCTCTCCTTCCTTGACCATTCTTATACATTTACATCTTATGCATTGAGCCAACAGTGGTTCCTTAATGGGCCATTGTGTAGACGAGTCATTACAGCAATTTTCTACAAACTGAATTCTCGTACATGTGGCGTAGCTAACGACGTCTTATGACGTCATCACCGTGACGTAGCGTCTTAATGAAGGGGACGTTTGTGTTCAGGAGGTTTGCTGGAGATAAGCAGAACTGTAGCTGAAGTCTAGATTTTAGATAGGTAGGACTTATCTAGTGCAAGTTATGTAGGTAATGAAAGTATTTCTAGTTCAAATTGGGACTGAAATAACTCCGAGAAATCTCTGTTGGCTTAGCATGACGCTTTCTATTTCCGCGAAGAATAGACAGTACTTTTTCAATACAAAGTGACATTTCGTTTCTCAGTTTTTTACATCGCACCGTAGATATCCTTCTACAATCTGTCATTTTGTCTTTCGTTTCTAACGATCTTTGTCTAGGTCCTTATAAATGTATACTATTTCAAAAGAATATTTCCTGCCAAACTGTCAAAATCACACTGACAACAAACTTTCTACTCGACGGCCACAAAGTATACACGATTATCTACAAAATCATGATTCGTTTAGAATGCATAACTGTGATAATTAATAGAAAAACATAGCTATCTTCTCCTATTGTACATCATTTAGTTAATAGTCAAGTTTCTTCTCCCGTCGACAAATTGGTGCTCGTGCTAAGCCTGCTGGTGGTTTGCCTTTTTTAAATAATTTACACAAAGTAGATCGCCTGTCTGGATTCAAAACTTCAAACCCACGACCTACAACTCGTAAGTCGGGGCCGTTACCACTGGGTACCATAACTCAATTGTTATTATAGTAATACATATTGTCAATCGGTTCAGTTGCATTTGGTAGACGATTCTTCTTCTTTTAGTGTCGATGGTATTCGTACACTTTTTTTTTAATATACACTCAGTTTGAAATAAGATGAGACATTTAAACAAACCGTTTTTACAGTCCGTTCAACCCATTCTGACTTCTATACCGTAGGCATAAGGATGGCGTTAAAAGCAAAAAAAGTAGTTACAATACCAACTGTTTATTGCAGCTGCCATTTGTCATGCCACCAACGCAATAGAAATCTAAATCGGTTGATCGGACTGTATAAAAGGTTTAGTTAAATGTCTACTCTTATTTCAAATGGAGTATAGAGCTCAGTGGCCACGTTTATTGCGGCATCAGTAGCTTTATTTAGATCAGCCAAGGTGCAGGTGAACGAGTAGACGATAAATTTGCGATCAATAACGTAAATATTGACAATTGCAATTGATCGTTTCAGGGAAGTTTTAGTTGCACGCTCAAAATTCCCGTCTGCAACCACAAGACCAGCGACTAAAACCTCTAATTTTAAGTGAGAAAGGACGCGACAAAGAATGTACTTGTAAGACACTCAATCTTCTCAGAATGATCCCACAGATTACGCGATTTAATCTGAAGACCTTTAAGAAGTTTAATTGAAAAGATTAAAGTATTATCCGGAGTTATCTTTAGCGCTACGAGAATGCTTGTGTCAAGCGTAGAGCGCGCAAAAATGTGTTAGAATCTAAAATTCAATCACGCAAAAACGGCTGAACAGATTTGGATGAAATTTGGCATACAGATTTCATCCAAATCTGTTCAGCCGTTTTTGCGTGATTGAGTAATAAACATCTACATTTATAATATTAGTAGGATAGTTGAATTATTATTTCCTCTAATTTGCCTAACCGAAATTTACCTAAAATGGATGGAATACTTTTTATTGCAGTAGTACGTTCCGCTGGCACAAGCTAGTCATAAGATATTTTCTAGTATTTTTTTTTAGAAAACTAAAGCTACCATCAGTTTTTTAAACCAGTTTTCTATTAAAATATGGATATATTAAGATTACATAGATGATGATGTTATTGAGTATCATTTCGAAACCCAAAAACGCAGCTCTCAAAAACTTTGAAAAAACTGGAAAAACTTGTAATAACAACGAACCATATATTTTACCTTAAACTACCTACTTAACAGGTGAGTTCCCACTCCACCTAACATCCAAGATAGCCTTTAAAAAGTAACGTAGCGTTAAAACAAATTGTCTATGGGCGAACCATATAAAACTAAATAAGTACCTCCCTACGAAACCGTTATCGTTGGTACAACACTAACTTGCTGTAATGGCCGACATTTTGGCGGGAGAATGGTACCGCGCCCCATATCCTCGAGTGTGAGAATATTATTCTTTTATTTAATTAATGGGTGATCTCTGCGTTTCAGAGATATGGTAATTTTGATGATTATGTAGTTCTCTTTCGTATATTTAGTGCAGTTGGAGAGCCTTCATTTTCATACGTATTCCCTTCTGGCTCCATAATCTTTTACTGTATGGAAATTAATAGTGTACTTATGTTCTACATTAATTTCACTGTTTATTAGCATGGCATAATTAGCATATAATGTTCCCACGTGCTCTCTGTGAGAGGGAAAAGGCTGTACACTGCCACGCGGGCCCAATGCAAGTTGGTAGGTCTTACATGTCTTCAAATTTTTGGTTCAAAGACATGCCGGTTTCCTCACGACGTTTTCCTTGACCGTTTTGAGAGCAGCGGTAATGAAATAATTTACACAAAATTAAGCGCCTGCCTGAGTACGAACACAACTCATAGGTTGCGGGCTGCTAAACTATATTTAGGCAAATGCTATCTTTTTCCTTCTAATGAAACAAGAAAGAGACGAAAATAAATAAGAGCTGTCAAATTTCGTTGAACTAAGGTTTTCTTCGAAGCAACTGTGACGAGTTAAATTTATCATGCTTAAAATCACGAATTCAAGGTAATCGTGACGTAATTTAGTTTGACAGTTCTAAAGTGTCACTTGTCTTTTTCTTTCACGGTCTGTCAGTAAGAGATAGCAATACTCTTATTTTAGTATAGGTGGTGAACAAAAGAATCGGCACCAGTGTCACATTCTCAAGTAAATTGACTTAACTTTCCCAACATAAATGTTTTCTTTTAATGTTTGTAAAATAATGTACAAGATTTTAAAAGAGTTAAAAGAGAGAGACCTTTTGGAAGGGGCGACTAGAATTAATTCTGTTTTGATGTAAATGTTGACGTTATTTGAAATAAATGCTTTGACTTTGACTTTTTACCCGACTGCGCTAGAAGGAGGGTTATGTTGTTATTCAACTCGTCCACTAAATTTAAACCGTCCACAGGTGCATATAAATCGTTCTGTTATCCCATTCAACGTTCCTGGACACTGTTAATCCATCATGTTCTACAGTGGACGATAAAAAACCCTTTTCCAAGTTATCAACGAATGGCTATGACGTATCGAAGCTTATCTATGATGTGGCCATTTTTTGGCAGTTATAACAATTCTTTGTTTGAAATTGTATTGCGTTGTTTTTGTGATTGATGACAGTGGTTTCAAACTCAAACTCAAAGCATTTATTTCAATTAAACCATTTACAGGCACTTTTGAATTGTCAAAAAGTCGATCAGTTGGAAAGTTGAAGCTAGTTGCCCATTCCAAAACGTAGATCTCTATCTCTCTCTCGTTTTTAAATGTTTTCCTGTTAATTAAGTTTAGAGCGGTTTTCTGTTGATTTTATCATAAAACGAATAACTAACATATTACATTAGAACAGGCACAGCTACTATATGATATACGGCCAAGTGCGAGTCGAACTCGCCCATGAAGGGTTCCGTAGCAGCAAGTAACGCGCGAATTATAATTATTATTTACTTAGGCACCTATTATAGATTATTATTAGAAAATAATGGTTCACGGTTCATGCATAAGATTTATTTATGTTTATGAAATTATTTTTATATATTTTTTATATTTGAGTTGATTGAATGAAAGGTAAATTGCGGTTTACGATTTATGACGTATTAAAAAAAAACTACTTACTAGATCTCGTTCAAACCAATTTTCGGTGGAAGTTTACATGGTGATGTACATCATATATATTTTTTAGTTTTATCGATCTCTTATTTTAGAAGTTACACGGGGGGCGGGGGACACACATTTTACCACTTAGTCTCTCGCGCAAACTATTCAGTTTAGAAAAAAAATGACATTGGAAACCTAAAATATCATTTTTGAAGACCTATCCATAGATACCCCACACGCATGGGTTTGATGAATAAAAAAATTGAGTTTCAGCTCTAAGATTTTATTGTTTTTTTTTTTTCTATTTTTTTGTGAAAATCTTAATGCGGTTCACAGAATACATCTACTTACCAAGTTTCAACAGCATAGTTCTTATAGTTTCGGAAAAAAAGTGGCTGTGACATACGGACGGACAGACAGACAGCCATGACGAATCCATAAGGTTTCCGTTTTTTGCCATTTAGCTACGGAACCCTAAAACAAATATGATTTAGTAAAAAAAAATGTGTAAGTGCAAATAAAAAACAAGGTTGCTTAAGTTCCCTTAATATGTACTTAAAACAAATACCAACGAATAACAACACTACCAATAAAGCACCAATGCTTATTTATATACGTCCACCCCATTATCCTTAATACCAACACCAACCATTCTAGAACCATCTAAACATATCCCCATTGTTTTCAGAAGTTGGTTGTCGGAAGTCCGAACCAGCGCAACTGGCGCGGCATCCTCATAGCCCTACTCGTGATAGTGGCGGTGTTGGCTCTGATCGTGACGTCAGTCGTGTTGCTGACGCCGCCTGACGAAGGGCCCAGGGTCAAGGGAAGAAGGCTGAGAATCCAAGACCTGCTGACGGAGGAACTTACGCCTGTCAGGTGGAATGGGTCGTGGATTTCTGGTGAGTGATTTTTTGGATGTTTTTTATTGTATATTAAGCTGTGCTCTGATTGTTTTTGATGACTAGGAGGTAAGGAACTCGTTGTGTACTGTGATATCTCCAAATAACTAATGTGTTTTATTTTTGGAACGAAGTTCCTTATCGCGCGTTGCGAAAGGGGGCTAGACGGAAAAAAATTAAGACCAAAAGTTGTAACGACACTTTTTGCTACATTGTTGTAAGCCGTGCGGCGTGCGCGTGTTTCTCTGCAGACAGAGACACAGACAGAGGATGGATGGATCGGATGGATCGGATGGATCGGATTGATCGGATTGATCGGATTGATCGGATTGATCGGATTGATCGGATTGATCGGATTGATCGGATTGATCGGATTGATCGGATTGAACATCCAAAACCAAACCAAAAGACCAAAACCCAAACAAAGACCAAGGACCTAAACTTGTACAAATCCCATAAACCAGCCAAACTGCGTGACAGTTTATCGGCAGGATTAGCGCTCGTATTAAACAATTTAATCAAACATCCAAGTAGGACATTGCATTAAGTACTTCAGTTTTTGGAACGAAGTTTTGGAACGAAGTTTTGGAATGAAGTTCCTTATAGCGCGTTGCGAAAGGGGGCTAGACGGAAAAAATTAAGACCAAAAGTTGTTACGACACTTTTAATTAAGACCAAAAGTTGTAACGACACTTTTTGCTAAATTGTTGTAAGCCGTGCGGCGTGCGCGTGTTTTTCTGCAGACAGAGACACAGACAGAGGATGGATGGATGGATCGGATGGATCGGATGGATCAGATTGATCGGATTGATCGGATGGATCGGATTGATCGGATTGATCGGATTGATCGAATTGATCGGATTGATCGGATTGATCGGCTTGATCGGATTGATCGGATTGATCGGATTGAACATCCAAAACCAAACCAAAAGACCAAAACCCAAACAAAGACCAAAGACCTAAACTTGTACAAATCCCATAAACCAGCCAAACTGCGTGACAGTTTATCGGCAGGATTAGCGCTCGTATTAAACAATTTAATCAAACATCCAAGTAGGACATTGCATTAAGTAGTTCAGTTTTTGGAACGAAGTTTTGGAACGAAGTTCCTTATAGCGTGTTGCGAAAGGGGGCTAGACGGAAAAAATTAAGACCAAAAGTTGTAACGACACTTTTTGCTACATTGTTGTAAGCCGTGCGGCGTGCGCGTGTTTCTCTGCAGACAGCGACACAGACAATGTATATTATATATATGTATATATGTGTGTGTGTTTGTACGTATATGTACAATTTTTTAAATGTTATTACAATTCCTTCACTAATTATTAATCGAAAGGAACTTCGTTCCATCCGGGTGTCCCTTGACACCTCTCAAGTGTTTTTTTATTCCGTACTATATGGCTAAGCCTCTGCTGTACGCCCGTGTGTCTGTCAGCGGGCTGTATATCATGAACCATAATAGGTAGATAGTTGAAATTTCTCAGAGTATGTACTTCTATTGCCGTTATAACAACAAATTAAAAGTTAAAAATACAAGGGGTCTCCATACAAGAAACGTACGCTACTTCTCCATCCCAGCTAGTGCACAAGCAACTAGAAAGTGGTGAATGGCGGGCTTTTCAGGCGACTGGCTCATGTAATTTTGACGGTCAAAAAACTTTTTCCAAAAACAAACAACCGACTTCCGAAAAAAAACTACAAAGTGAAAAATAACTTTAATTTCGGAAGTCGGTGACTTTGTACATGTATTTGAATTTTTTGTAACCATCTTCCGAAATTAAAGTTATTTTTCACTTTGTAGTGTTTTCTCGGAAGCCGGTTGTTTTGTTTTTTGGAAAAAGTTTTTAGTTATAGTACCTACCCCACAAATTCGAAATTTCATCATCCTTGGGGTGAAAACAATGCATATTTATGCGATAACTGCAATCACGGTTTATTTACTGTTATTTTTTTTAAGAGTTCCGTTGTCTGTCTCCGAAACGCATCATCAGATCTATATGAAATTGAAATGGGACCACACGGCAAGTACCACCATTCAAATAAAAAAGAATCATCAAAATCGGTTCACCCAGTCGTAAGTTATGAGTTATGAGCAAAGTTATGAAACATAAAAAAAAACACAGCCGAGTTGAGAACCACCTCCTTTTTTTGAAGTCGGTTAAAAAGTGCTGAATCTCACCCTAGTTTAAAAAAAATTACTTTTGTTTTGGATTTTTTCTTGTGCTAGTCCGGCTCGCATTTGGCCGGTTTTAATTACGAGGTGCAATCTTGCAGACTTGATGGGTATCGATACATAACGATTGCCGCTACCTGTAAAGTTATAATAGGGTAATAGGTGGGTCCGATTAAATGTTTATATTTGTATTTAACTTAATATCTACATGAACTATGTATTTATTCCTATCTCGTGTGTTTCATATCAAAATAAGCCTTCATTTTTTTCTTAGTGTGCGAAACTGCGAGGAAAATCGTGGTTTATTTACAAAGTGGAAAACTTATACGTTGGTCAAAGTCAAACCATTCAAGCATCACTTATGCTCAAAAACCGGCCTAGTGCGAGTTGAACTAGCACACGAAAGGTCCCATACTATAAGGCTAAAAACGTTTAACTACTTTTTTAAATTGTTATTGGTGTTGTAGTAGTGGCAATAGAAATACATACTCTGTGAACATTTCAACTGTCTACTTTTCACGTCTCATGAGATTTTGGTTACGGAACCCTAAACAATATAAAATAAATATCAACTCCATATTAGTTCTCCGTCCACAAAGAAGTGCCTTTTTATGTTCCTTTCGATATTTGTTTTATGAACAAACTTTTGCGATACAGATTTCTGAGCAACTACCAACAAAATATACTAAAAATCCCGTGAAAATAACAAAGAAAGATATAAAGATTTATCGCCTTTTTAGCCGAAACTGGCATACTAAATCTCGTGTATTTTGTACGCGAACCTACATTATGATAATATTGATGCCCTAGTTTTTACGGATAGAGTTAGTATTCTGAAAAACTGGAACTTTCTTAAAGAACTCTTTATGACTGCCTCGTGGATCTAGTGACAAAAGACTGAGACATTAGCATTTACTTTGGCGTAATATAATCTGCCTATAATCTTCCCACCTGCTAGGATACAGACCTCCTGTCAGTGAGAGGGAGTGGTCCGTAATGCACCACGCGGGCGTGCGTGTGCGCGTTGGTAGATGTCACATGTCATGGAATTTGGTTCTTGGTCATGCCGGTTTCCTCACGATGATTTCCTTCACAGTTTTGAGAGCAGTGGTGAAATTATTTAAACTAAGTAAAGCGCTTGTCTGGGTTCGAATCTTACCGAATCTGACGAACGTAACTACTATTATTATTGCGTTGGTTGCTCACAAAACGGTATAGGAAAACATCGTGAGGAAATCAACACGGGGAAGACATGTGACATCTATCAACCCGTACTGGGACCGCGTGGTAGTTCACATCCCACTCCCTTTCGAAGAGAAGAGCAGGTATGTGTCCCAGCAGTGGGAATATGATAGGCTGATTAGGCGTTTTCTGTACCAAGTACAACCAACTAATACAACACAATTACACTTGATCATTCGCCCGCATTCAGATACCGATGGAATGCGGGCTAGCGACCAAATGTAGTGCGGTGCTTTTGGAAGGCCTATGTGCAGCAGTGGACGACTTTTGACTTACTGATAAGGATGATGACAAAGTGTTCATACACCAAAGCCTGTAGGGATGTTGTACTTCCATAGAAATTATCCATGGGTACGTCAATCAACTTTATATTCTTTTTCTTCCCCCGTCGGGTCTTCTCACTTTTCTGCGCCAAGTTATTCTGTGTTGGATTTTCGGTTCTGGAAATCGGGATTCTTTGAGGTGTCTTTTTATATTTGACCATTAGGTCAATGGCAGCCTCTGGCTCTCTTTTGTTCTGGAAGTTTTAGTGCAATTTGTACCATATGATCTTCTTTGCGTCTTTTAATGTGTCCATACCAGCTTAGGCGGTTTTTTTCTTTCCGTCATTGTTGCGACTTAAAGCCTTCCGCCCATCTAAGCATATTTATTTCATTGGTATGATTGTTTCAATCAACTGTATATTATAATTAAATTGAATGTTAGCCGACTTTTTACGCAACAAATACATAATGAATGAATGGTCAAAGTAATAAATATTTATGCTTTCGAAATGAAATGAATATTTTCATAATAACGGAAATCAACATGGGAGAAGCGGAATGCCGAATAAAATTTATCAACAACTTGATTTTATATTCACTTACTTATTTTATTGGTGGCGTTTTTGTGGATTAATAATAGATTTTATACCCAGGAATGGTTCTATGTATGTTGGAGGGTTTGGTTTCCGCACTTGTGGACCATTGTGCGTGGACCATGGCGGACGTCGGTGGTTATTCCACCAGCCCACCTCCCTATAGAAGTTGACTATGTCTTCTGGTCTGTAAAGAACATCTGTGTAAGATCTAGGCGTCCCAAGAGTTTCTCTCCTAATCTGGGTGACGCATTGTGGGCATTCAAAGAGCACATGCCCAACTGTATACTCAGCCTCCATGCAAGCCCTACATAAGGACTGACCAACCCAAGAATGGCAAGCAGAGCTCTAAGGGAGTGATTGTGAAAGTGAAAAATATGAGCTATTTTTATAATCAAAAGCTTTCTTTCTGTATGTCTTTCTACAGCGTCCCCTCCCGGCGTTTGCACACACATGTGTCTTGTAAATACCTTTTGTTAGTCGCCTTGCATTCATCTTCTCAACCTGATGAAACCTTCTCAATTTTTGTAACTACATCTTCTTTTAAGCCATGCTAAAACATTTTTTATGTAATAGATAGATTAAAGTAACTCGAAGGGGCTCGTGGCTAAGTAATATCAGCTGCTCGGGTCGATCGATAAGGTTAAGTTACCCTTGCCGCGGTTGGTCCGTGGATGGGTAACCATATTTACATACCAAGACGCCTCTATGCCTCGGAAAGCAAGTTAAGCCGTTGGTCCCGGCTATCATTTGTGGATCTTTGATAGTCGTTGCACGTCAGAAGCCCGAAAGTCTGACAACCAGTCTTACCAAAGGGTATCGTATTACTCAGTAACTGGGTTGTGGAGGTCAGATAGGCAGTCGCTCCATGTAAATACTGGTATTCAGCTGCATCCGGTTAGACTGGAAGCCGATCCCAATATAGTTGGGAAAAGGCTAGGCAGATAATGATGAGACAGATCAAAAGTTGTTTTTTTGTCATCGTCTGGCGAAATGTGGGTACACTATAGATACACCTCTGCCCAACTCCTCGAGGAAACAAGGCGTGATGTTATATTTACAGTTAACTTAATTATTACTTGATTCAGAACATTACCTTTAAGGAGTCTCTGGGAAAACCTTACATTGTGGTCTCAAAAACTGTCAAAGTTGCTCTTGATACTTTAGAATATGCGATAAAGATGACAACAATATATTTTATACATTCCTTTACATTGTAAAATTCATCATAGTTTATACTCAGGTTTAAAAGGAAATGTTCATCAAAACCTAAAGTGGTGTGCAGTGAATAAGTAGTTTAGACCAGAATGGAATACTCTTTATTCTGTCGTCATCTACCTAGACTTTTCCCAACTATGTTTTTTTTTGTGGGTGGGCGGCAATCATCAAATAATTTCTCCCGCTCTGGGTGGAGCGGGAGGGCGTGTCAGACTTTTACTGACGAAAACCCACCCGTGTTCCCTCAGTTGCCTGTGTGCCAGAGGCCACGGTATTTCTTTCAAACAACCCGCACAACTGGCCGGGTCCCACCAGTTGGTGCTGACATCTCTTTGAGGCGCGCGGGGAACACAACGCGCCGTCGACCCGGGCTTGGTCCTTACCGGACAGCGAGCTACCCATTACTCGCCGTCCGCAAGCCCGCGCCTACGGCGGCCGGGAATCAGCTTGGGATTCCCGACGCCCATTCCCAACTATGTCGACTTCCAGTCTAGTCTGGATAATTCCAGTATTTTACATGGAGCGACTGCCTATTTGGCCTCCACAACCCACCCACTGGGTAATTGGGTACCTTTTGGTAAGAATAGCTGTAACTTTTTATTATGTACACCATATAAATTACAGATATAAATGTTGAATTTTACAAAGGGTGACACAATGGGCGTGCTTGTCGCTAGAAGTGATCTTTTGAAAACTTTGGATTAATTAAGGGAGAATGAGAAACAATACTGTAGGTAGTCTGTGGTGTAACATTAACAATACAATCATACATAAAGCATATTTTATTTAGGTATCTATTTAATATACAACATTATTTTTAGTATATGCGAGACCTGAACATAGTTTGTTCAGAATAAGTAACTGAATCGATGCCAAAGATTTTTAGACTACGTTATATTTTTTCCGAAAAAAGTTTTGCTAATGTGATGGAAAATGTTATCATCAATTTATAACAATACAATCGCCGTACGATTAGGTAAACTGCCTAATTATTATCAATATGCATAATAGGACGCTGGACGCGCGGGCGGCGCGGGGTCCGCGTGGTGACCATGTTTGTGTAGACAACTAGGTGTACATGACAAGCTTATAACTTTGTGATTGTTCATGATACAGTTTTGAAAGTTTGTACATAGATTCTTTACATAAAAATACTAGACGCGTATTTCGGGTTTCGCGTACACTAAAACTAGGGCTGTATATAAAATGATACAGATCAAAGCATATAATGCTGATGTTTCTGGGGAAGTATTTTTGTCATCTTCTAATTAAAAGAAATAATTATTCTAAATCAAATCAAATCAAAATACATTATTGCACGTAAACCTACTAGAAATAAAATACTCATTAAACTTCAGAAGCCAGGTGGACGGTTCCAATTGGTTGTTTCCTATGGAGAAGAGCCGACAAAAAACTCAACGGTATTTTTTTTTAAAGGTAGACGAAGGTTGAGCACGTCTTACTGACACGGGCTTCAGAAATGGTAGGTTAGAAGTTCATCGACTCACAGGCAGAGAACTCCTTTTTTTTATATATTTTATTGTTTTGAAGCCTATTTGTCTACATATTATGATTTCAAACCATTTCCCTAAAATCAACAAAGGAGTAACGTCTGAACAAAAGGAATAAACTTCAATTCCATTTTCTATTTAATCTCGACTAAAATCAATGTAAGGTTTTGAAACCAATTAGCATGACCGAGCTTGTGTTTAATTTCACGGAATCGATAACGTTATGGTGACCTGGTACCCTCCTACGAAATCTATTAAAACTCATCAACATTTTCCATGAATGAATCCTAATTTATTAGCGTTTTCACCTACATCAGAATCAGTTCTACGAAATAGAACAAATAATTTTCATTTATTTTGAAGCTGAAAATGACTTAGGATTTGAATGCATAAATAAAGTTTCTCATGTCTTATTTTGTATCAATATGACATTACAAACCCAATAATATTTATTGATTCAATCAATGCTTGACCCAAAGATGTAGAAACAACATTCGAAGACATGTGTCATCGATCAAACCGCACTGTGCCCGCGGGGTAGATTGTGGCCCAGAACCTCGCATAGGCCTTGGTCCCAGCAGTGAGAACATTTTAGGCTGATTTATCAATGCTTGAAACGAAAAAGTATTCACATTTTTAAACCAAGCTAACTCTAAAAATCTGTGTTATAAAACTTTCTCAAACAAGACTCAGTCAACCCCACATCGCAACCTCAAGATCTTTCAAGTAGCCTACGTGAGATCTCTGCTTCCCTGGCACAGAAACGTCATGCGTACGTAGCGCACCACTCTAGTACTTCCTACTATACCCCCATACTAGTACTACAGTCCTAGTACCTTCGGGGAAGTTTTAAGTGGACTTTAGTGTTCAAACCGTGGATGAAGGTGGATCTTTGTTTTCTTACTTTATGGGGTTAAACCGTGAGCTACTTTTGGAGTTCTTTGAAAATCTAATGGAGGTGAATTTGTGATACACGAAAGTTGAGGAATGAGAAGCGAATCGTTTGGTTTTTTGTTACTCAAGCACACAAAAACGTATGAAAGTATTAAAATTAAATTTGCAAATGTGTAGTTTGTACCTGGATCCATAGAATACATGTTTATCCCGGTACTACGTTCCCGTGAGATAATTTCCGACATTTCCGACGATAATTTCCGGAAAGCAGCTCTCAGAAACTAGTAAATAATAATTGCCGTCCGTCCGTTGCGTTCTGTTTGCATCGTACATATAATCACTATTTGTTTTAAAACTAGAGTTTAAAAGCTTTCAACTACTATTTTTACATATTCTTTATGATAATATCCTATTTTCTAAAACAAATGTTCTAAAATACTAAAATGTTTTTGTCGAAATCCAGTGCATCGGCAAAATACAATCATTCAAACATCGAATGTCAAAGATTCTACAATTCAATCTTTCATCGAAAAATCCCATTTTACAACATGGAGGAACATTCTATCGACGACTGCTTTTGCTTCCTTTGACTTTAGCTTACTGCATACGAAAAATATGTCACCTTTAACTGACGCCATGCTTCGAAATTCAAAAGTCGTAGTCCAAATTGGCATGGAATTTTTGAAGTTGTAGATAGGTGAGTAAGGATTTATTTAGTCCTTGAAAACTTCGTGATGGGAAGTTTTGAGTACGAATGTCACTGGCAGACCAAAGAAACGATGGATGGACTGTGTGAATGATGACATGGATAGAAAGGGTGTGACTACTGGGAAAACGTCTAATAGAGAAGTATGGAATAAAAAGACATGTGAAGAATCTAAAGAAAATTAGATAATGGCAGAAGAATGAATATGACGAGTTTTGATCAAGTCCTCTTTGTGTTCAGTTTTTCGAGCAAAACGTACTGTTATGTCATGAGGAATAGGGTATAGATTTCACTCAACCCCCTTTGAAAAGGGAGCATCCTCCGACAAGACGGGTATTGTGTCTGATGTCGGGACATTGTACAGTTATATTCTAGTTCCGCGGCAAGCTCTGCTTGCGCGATGCAGGATTTTGCGTGACGTCAGTGCGATGCGTAGGTTGCATGTGGCGATGTATGTCACCGTAAAATTGTAAATACCGTTAGATTATAATCTGACTGGCTAGATTATAAACTGTCGAAAGATTGTGAACCGTAACATACTGCTTACAATTTAACGCATTATTTTTCGATAATTTATAATCTGTCCGTGGCAAACCGACAAATTGTGAACTGGTATCAAGACGGATAGTAACTTGCGCTATTACTAAATAGTCAAGTAACTGCCACTGACTTGGAAGTAGCGCTCGCCAACCGCTCCCGCGGCATCGCTCGCTTCGCTCGCTCGGCTCGCGCGCGGTTGGTCGCAATTCTAACCTAACCTAACCTATTCGGTCGGTAAGCAGTATGATGCAGTTCACAATTTATCGACAGTTTATAATGTCTCGAGATAGACTAACGGTGTTCACAATCTTACGGTGGAATATATACTCTAGTTGTGCGGCAAACTGCTTGCGCGATGCAGGATTTTGCGTGACGTCAGTATGATGCGTAGTTTACATGTGACGATGTAGATGCAGCTACCACGTATTCAGTGGGAAAACTTTACTCACATAAATTCATCATCATCTGCCTAGCCTTTTCCCTACATGTCGAGGTCAGCTTCCAGTCCAACCGGATGCAGCTGAATACCAGTATTTTACATGGAGTGACTGCCGATCTGACCTCCATAACCCAATTACTGGGTAACACGATACCCCTTGGTAAGACTGGTTGTCAGGCTTTTCGGCTTCTGACGACCGTAACGACTGTTAGAGATTCACAAATGACAGCCGAGAGCAACGGCTTAACCCTTAATTTACATAAATTATGAGTATAGCAGTATCCTACTATCAGTGGCGTGCACAGAGTTTTTAGACAAGGTAGGCAGAAAATAAATAAAAATGTACAAAAAATCCAAAATAACCGATTGCTTTACCTAGACATGTGAGGCAATTAAACGAATCATTAATCATATTGTTTTGTATTTAATTTACCATTGATTTACCTTGAGTTTGTATTAATTGCAAATCCGGTGTACAACTAGGTACTGTTGTACTTGTTTTTTTTTTTTCATCGTTTTGAAAACGCATCATTTTCTTTTCTCTATACACATACTGCCTGAACTGACAACTTTCACAGTGAATATTAACAATTTTTCACAGTATTATCAACGTTAAAATCTTAAATACACGCTATCATAGCCCACAATCACAACCAAAACAAATAAATCGAAACCTCATCGAAACAAACAATGGCGTCGGAATATAAAAATAATACAACAAAAAAGTAAAGGTTATTTATGCAAATTTAATGACACAATGCTACTTTTTAAAATAGTCGCATAGCCAACTTTGTTCGGAAAACTTCGGTAAGTTTCGTAATTCGTCGTGTAGTAACAAAGCGTAAAAAAGCCACTGCCTACTCTGTACGGTTGTGTACGTTATTTGTTACATTGTGTGCCACGTATGTATAACGCACACCAAATAAATCAGCATGACCACGAGACCAGACATATAATCATCAAGGCGCGAATAGTTTGTGTCTCTCCCGAGGCACTCAGCAGCGCTAGTGAATCGCAATGCGAAGTTGCGTCAAGTTACACGAACGAACAGGTATTACATCGATGATACTAATGATACGACCGACGCTCGATAGGTGGAGCTGATTTATAATTTTTTTTTTTTCTATACAACGTGTCGTTTTGCATCCTCGTCAAATTCAAGGAGGTAACTATGCTAATGATTCTCGACACGAATCAATAATAAAATAAGTAGGTATTTTTTTTTGTTTTTTTTTTTTTAATTTTAAAACGCGGCCCGTGTGATACCGCACTGTAACTGGGTAACCTGGATTCAAACAGTCTTCGTCGCACAAACCAGTCCTCGAATTACTTGTTGCGATTTTTTATTTTACGGCTATGAAAATACAGTCGAGAACGCAATGGTTTAATTACCATTGCGTTTTCGACTGTATTTTCATAGCCGTAAAATAGAAAAT
Source organism: Polymixis lichenea (assembly GCA_949091785.1). Lineage (NCBI taxonomy): Eukaryota > Metazoa > Arthropoda > Insecta > Lepidoptera > Noctuidae > Polymixis > Polymixis lichenea. The sequence goes on from OX420941.1 coordinate 9,362,839, forward strand.
CTGCTTATTTTATTATTGATTCGTGTCGAGAATCATTAGCATAGTTACCTCCTTGAATTTGACGAGGATGCAAAACGACACGTTGTATTAATAAAATAATATTTGTTTTAAATATTTATCCGATTTAGGTAGGGTAGGCAGTGTCTTTTTGTCTTTATGAACTGCACGCCACTGTTCTATCATACTTCCTACTAATCCTACTAATATTATAAATGTGACAGTTTGTGAGTATGGATGTATGTATGGATGTTTGTTACTCAATCACGCTAAAACGGCAAAACGGATTTGGATGAAATTTGACGCACAGATATTTTATAACGTGGATTAACATATAGGGTACTTGTTATCCCAGTAGGATGGTCCCGTGGGATAATTTCCGACCTCCACACGGGAAAGCCACTGGCAAAAGCTAGTTAACTAATAAAATGCTCATTAACATTTTGTGTCATGATAATCAAACCGTGATAAGGTGACTTCTTCAAACAGGCGCGACGCGACACTCGTAGAACAATTTCAATGAAGTTTTCATAGAAATTGTTCTACGAGTGTCGACGCGACCGTCGCGTCGCACTAGTCTGCACGGGCCTTCATGCTTGTTTCTCCGATATTAATTATTTTTCATGTATATAACTTTAGGGAGATACAGAAAAATAATTTGCCCCTGAATAAATATTTTCTGATTTAAAAGCAACCCGCAAGTGTATTTATAACTAATTCGTTCTCATTAATGACTTTACAAACAATAGGACCTAGGTCGGCGAAACAATGCCTAAATTACCTTTTCATTTTAGGGTAAATACTTGAATTAATTGCTTTAAGGCCTAACTTTATAACCTAAAAGTAATGTATGCTTGAATAAATAAAAGAGTCAACCCACGTTTGCACGGACGTAAAAATATCACGGTTGGATTTTTTCACGCATTGGATCTTCAACGCACTGTTAGAGACTTGATTTTAGAATCCAACAGTATGTTTTGTCGACGAACTTGATGCCCTCTGTTGAATTGTCAATGCTCGGTTCAAAGTCGAGAGTTGAAAATCCAGTGCATGATAAAGTCAATGGCATGATATGCTAATTCATTCGTATTTTTTAATTTTAGACATATCGTACAAAATACACTGGGCAGCAAATAAACCGGGCCACCTTGGAATTGTGATCAGATTTTCTCCAAAAGTATAAAATTATAACTATCAAAGTACATCCTCTGCCTAGCCTCTTCCCAACTACGTTGGGGCAGCTTCCAGTCTAACCGGATGCAGCTAAATACCAGTGTTTTACATGGAGAGACTGCCTATCTGACCTCCACAACCCAGTTACTAGGTAATACCCCTTGGTAAGACTGGTTGTCAGACTTTCCGGCTTCTGATGACCCGTAACGACTGTCAAATATCCACGAATGACAGCCGCGACCAACGGCTTAACGTGCTTTCCGAGGCACGCAGGGGTCTTGGTAAATGTAAAGATGGTCACCCATCCATGGACCAATCACGGCAAGAGTAGCTTAACCTGATCGATCGACCGTGCGGCTGTTACAACTTAGCCACAAGCCCCTCTACAACTATCAAAGTTATACATACAGAAAGTGCGTTTTATGATGATTAAAAGGGCAGTTGGTTCGGTTTATTTGCCGTCCAGTGTAGCACATCGGAAAAACCTCTATCATCTATTTCTGCCACCACGCATTAGGTATCGCTGTATAGGTATTCCATTTCAAACGGCATATCAGCATGCTATCGAAGCGAATATTTATCACATCACTGGCGTTTGAACGAAATTCCGCAGTTTAGCTAGAAGCTAGGGAGAACAAAAGTGCATTCGTGAAAGAATTCCCTTCGCCGTAATGGCACACGGTAGCACGGACATTCTTCTGGACATAACGTACCCCGCGAAATTCAAATTTTCTTACGTCATAATATGCAGGTCGGTGGCAGGTTGTGGTTTTTTTTTATTAAAAAAAAGTGAATTGAAAAATGTATAGAAGTTAGATTTTCGCGGGTTATCCAGTCGCCCCTTTAAGGTATTTTCAGTCAATAGACAGGGCAGCCAACATTACGGTGACGGGAATTATTTTGTGTAATACACTATACATGCTAGGTACTGCCAGCTCACTTCACCTAAGAGATAGACTAATAATATCCCGACTGTACCTACATACATTCCAACGGTCAACCGAGACATGGATCGATTGCATTCTGCGAACTCAACCAAATGAATTACAGCAACGCGTGAACTCGCGGTCAGTGCACACCAATGATTAGTTATCGCTTTATCCCGTTAATTTCGGTACCACTAACCACTGCTCGCATGACTAAGCAGGCCGAATTCTAACCACTAGATAAATAAACACAGAGAGACAATTATTAATTTGTAATTGTACATATAATTATAGAAAAATATTTAAGAGTATTACAGTACATAAGTAAGCTAGGTATATTTTGCAATAGGTACTTTCAATTACACCTAGCAATCAATTAAAACATATTTTATAGGTATGCACGTTAATAACAAATATGTAATCACGAATTAATTAATCAAAATCACAAAACTTAACTTGACAAGTAATCAAGGCTGACAATTCAAAAGTGCTTGTTTTAAATAAAATGCTTTGAGTTTGGTTTTGAAGCAGTTGTTTTTCTTCTTTTTATTGACAAACAATATTGTCAAACCTTCCCTTAAAATGTTCGTCTTTTGTCATATAATATTATATGCCAGAAGAACCCTGTTCATTGAGATCTCAAACATTTCAACTTGCTAATTAATAATGCAAAAGCCCTTTTTTACAACCTTTTTAGGATTCCGTACCCAAAGGGTAAAACGGGGCCGTATTACTAAGACCCCGCTGTCCGTCCGTCTGTCTGTCTGTCCGTGTTACTAGGCATCTCATGAATCGTGATAGTTAGACAGTTGAAATTTTCACAGATGATGTATTTCTGTTGCCGCTATAACAACAAATACTAAAAAACAGAATAAAATAAATATTTAAGTGGGGCTTCCATACAACATACATTTATTTGCCGTTTTTATAGAAAATGGTACGAAACCCTTCGTGCGCGAGTCTAACTCGCACTTGGCCGGTTTTTAGTGTTATAAGTTACTAAAAAAATTAAAGATCGTAAAACAATATAATATGATATTATGTCCATTTCACATTATCCGTTTGCCGGAAATTCATAACTTACACAAATACCGGGATATATACGCACCTTCACGAAATTCCAACCATTCATTACGAACTTTAATCGCCCGTCCGTGTAACACCTCTACGCACATGATTTATGAACATCGGTAATTCGGTAATGTATCTCCGGTAATTTTAGACCATTTATCTTGGAACACATTAATGGCTCATACGTAAACATTCAAAGAATTTATTTCGGGAAATTCTTCGCTGTTCCGGTATTTGTTTTACGGGAAAAATTTCGAGGTGTTGTTAATTGAGATGCTATTGGATGTGGTATATAAATGGAGTTTTTTTAATTTTTTTATGTTTCTATGAGTGTGTTTAGCTTTTTTTTGATTGGGTGGTCATCAAATAACTTCTCCCGCTCTGGGTGCAGCGGCGTGTTAAACTTTTACTGACTAAAACCCACCCGTGTTCCTTCAGTTGCCTGTGTGCCCCAGGGGCCACGGTATCTCTTTCAAACAACCCGCACCCCTGGCAGGCATCGGCCCTTGCGGACCCCACCAGTTGGTGCTGACATCTGACGGCTTTTAGTTTGTGATATTCCTGTGCCCAGTCTCAATAAATACTTTTTCTTTTATTTATTTTTCTATTATTCTACTAGGATCATTTCGGATCAAACTCGCATAAAATCTATACTTCGGCTGGCACTGTTGTATTTGATAAAATATCATGGTGAAAATAAAAACAGTTTATTAAAAAAAAAACAAATGGAAACAATTTGTACGTGATAGGATAACACTGAACCAGCTTAAGAAACAAGAGTGGGACACAGTGTACGATAAAATTGAGAACGTTCCACTTTGCCCCACCAGTCTGCGGGACACACATTTGTAAAACAATTGACTGCGAATTTTCGAAACGTCTCTTCAAAATTTGAACGATGCGATGTCGAGGTCTAGGGGTCTACTCTCTAAGTCCGCCAACGAAGATACAGGCCCATCCGAAAGTGGTTGATACGTCAACACAAGTGATTAATTCAATTTATCGGACGGGCAAAAACATATCGGTTGTGGGGACAGCTGTCAAATCGTGTTGTAATTCATTCTTAGTTCGGAAACCGAACTAATCTTGTGTCCGTAAGTGATATGGAGTAGGAAACGCCCGTAACTTCGAATTTAATGCTTAAATCCGTAATGATTTAACAAAATTAATTGGCTTTCGAAATGTGAGCGGTCACTTAAAGTGACGTTCGAAGAGAACTTGACAGCATCGCACCACGGTATCAACGTACCATTTTCATTATTTCCAGCATCAGAATTTCACCTGCACGTTCCACAATCAAGGTAAACTTAGTAATTACCTCGCTTATTCATGCTAATGTAATTGCAAAAAGTTTGTATTAGGTACAATACAAGCCAAGTTTAAGTACAAAGGAGTGTCGAGTCTTACTTTGTTTCTTTGGTCTCAGTTCGAAAGTTGAACATTTATGTTTTTAATTTATTTTCTTAATGTTTGAACGTCGTCGGGGTTTAGTAAGGTTAAGCCACAGACAGAGAGGGCTATGCTTGGAGTTTCCCTACGTGATTGAATCAGGAATTAAGAGATCCGTAGGAGAACCAAGGTAACCGACATAGCCCTAAGAATTGCAAAACATAGGGCACATTGCTCGCAAAACACTTTAGTCAGAAATTATAAACCAACCTCATCATCATCCATGGGGGTTGTTTGAAATAGATACCGTTGCCTCTGACACACAGGCAACTGAAAGAACACGGGTGGGTTTTAGTCAGTAAAAGTCTGACACGCCCTCCTGCTCCACCCAGAGCGGGAGAAGTTAGTTGATGATTTCCCCCCCCTTAAAAAAACCTCGATGATGAAGCTAACCGATGATGAGATGTCCTAGGTAACTTTGGGTGGGCAATCATCAAATAACTTCTCCCACTCTGAGTGAAGCAGGAGGGCGTTTCAGATTTTTACTAACTAAAACCGACCAGTGTTCCTTCAGTTGCCTGTGTGCCACGGTCCACGGTATCTCTTTCGAACAACACGCACCTCTGGCAGGCATCGGCCCTTGCGGGCCCCCTCAGTTGGTGCAGACATCAGCTCTTTGAGGCACGCGTAGAACACAACGCACCGTCGACCCGGACTTGGTCCTTACCGGACAACGAGCTACCCATTACTCGCCATCCGCAAGCCCGCGCCTACGGGAATCAGCCTGGGATTCCCGACGCCCAGGGCGTCTTCTGTGGCGACTAGGACCGTGAGGGCGCATACTCGTATACTGCCTTTCCCTCACGTCCGCCGCCTCCCTCTTCGCGAGCATTACTGCTTCGCAGAAGGAGATGACGGCTACCCATGTGCTCTCACTCCGTACCATGGGCTGGACCAGGGCCGGACGCGAGAGATCGCCGCCGCTGATCGCCTCCACGAGGACACGGCGGTGCTCCACCCAAGCCGGGCTTACCTCCACCGTATGCTCCACCGTGTCCTCAAGGCGATCTACACAGTGGAAACACCCGGGCGATTCCTCCCGCCCTATAAGAAACAGGAACATCCCGAAACAACCGTGTCCGGTGAGGACCTGCGTCAGGCGGAAGGACGCCGCCTGTGGCCGCCGCCGCCGGCCCGTGCCACCTCTCCAGCCACTCCTCAAAGAGCGGACTTACCGCCGCAATCGTGGCGTGCCCAAACGTAGTTGGGCTTAGGTTATAATCAATACACTCAATACACTCCTCAAAGAGGGACTTACGGGGTTGTATTGATGATTTTGAAAGTCCGTAGATACATACATGTTATGGTCGCGAATCATATTATGTTCAACATACAGTCTGACACTGACCTGAAAATTGCAAAAAAAAAAAAAAACGTTAAAAAAATTTAATTTCGCAGGCTATTTTTTTTTGGGTAAAGGCTCATTCACACGGATAAAGTTCCTCGTTTGTTGAGAGGAAATGTCCATTCAAGACCCGTTGGTCTGGCAGACATTAAAAAAAAAACGCGTACTATATTGTGTCGGCGACACTCGTCAGGCGATTGTTTTGAACTTTGATTCGGCAACTCGAAATTCGAATCACGTACGCTTCCAATTTGAAAAATTCAAACTTTCAGAACTATCTAAATGCAACACTGATGCTGCTTACTCGCGTTAACTTTTATTTTTCTCATTCGATAATGGCCTAAGGCGAAAAAATCTTCTCGTATATATAAAACAAAGGCATTACTTGATCCGTCTCGTCCATCGTCGAATTTTTTCAGCGAATTCAAATTCCACAATACAATATTTATTCATAGAATCGTCGATCGGGACAAAGTTCTGTTCTTTTTTTAAAAGCTTTCGACTTTTTTTGTTTTCTAACACTAATGGTTTCACGAAGTTTGTTACGTTGGAATAATTCAACGATTTTTTAGAGTTCTGTTATCAAACCTTGCCTACGGGACGCTGTTACTAAGCCTACGCCTGCCGCCCGTTATGTCTGTCTGCTTTTTAACCTCATGGGCATAGGGAGCCTGTTGAAATGTTCATAGAATGTAATGTAGACCCCTGTCATGGCATGCAAATAAAAAAAAATAGTGTTAAAAACCTTAGACTTTTCAACAACTTTACTGTTTAGACCCAAACGTGCCGTGTCCGAAGAGAGATCCGAAGTTGGTCCTCATACCTACACTAAACCTATTTTTTTTTTGCATGCAACGTTTTTTGTAAATGCATTAAGCCGAATCGCACTTGACCGGGTTCCTAGAAACTGTTAATTTAAATAAAACAATTCATACTTACAGTCTGGTGAGGTACGTACATACTTTTTATAACACATTTGCTCTTAAAGGGTCTCTTATTACACCAATTTCAATATCGTAATGTATGTCATTACGCACTTGTGCGTTATTGTAATGTAAAACGCACGATTTATCAAGATGCTCCGTCTAAAACGATCGGTACTTTTTTAAATCTTAGCAAAGAGTTTTATGTCAGAAAAGTGGTCAACATTTTATGAATAAAATTAACTTTGAGAGATAAAATATTAAAAATAAACATTTAATTCTTTAATTTAATTAGTTTTGACAATAAATTACAACCTATTATCTTATCTGTAACAAAAACAAAAAAATATTAATTTACTTTATTAGTGATACTGGCTGTTTTTGTGCCTTTGCCTTAAAAAATAGCGCTGATGCGCGCGCATCGCTAATTTGTGAACACGTAATAATCAATTTTACAAATTTTTCTAACTGCTTTAACAAGTGATTAAAGATTTACTCGTTTAAGAAAGTCCGACTTTTATTTATTTCCTCGCAAATATGTTTTATAACGTCGTATGACATACGTGCGCTTTGAAAATTACCGCACTTATATCATAATGTACTATTTTGTATTAAGTACCTACCTACCTTTACAAAACAAATAAATAATTTTTATTTGTGTAACATAGGTAGTGTATACAGTTCTTAAATTAAAGTCATAGGTCGCTATGTTATGTCAAGAGGCGTACAAATATAGTTGCATGCGAAATAAAATAATGACCATGCGAGAGGTAAACATAAAATATTTGGTTGGTATGTCAAAATTAATAGAATAATGATTTAAAAAAAATTAAACAAAAATTAAAAAATGTCACAATGTGGAGTAATTTCTACAGTCAATGCATAAATAAATAATCATAACGTCACAATATTCAGTCAAATAAATTAGTCTACAATTTATCATTTAGAAATTCATCAGTCGTATAATAACATTTGTCACATAAAATATTTGGTTGGTATGTCAAAAATAATAGAATAATGAATTAAAAAAATAAAAACAAAAATTAAAAATATCACAATGTGGAGTAATTTCTACAGTCAATCCGTAAATAAATAACCATAACGTCACAATATTCAGTCAAATAAATAAGTCTACAATTTATCATTTAGTATCATCAGTCGTATAATAATATTTGTCAAGCCTAAGTGGTACCGAGAATTCAAGTCTCGATTGAATTCCAATTAAAGAAAAAACAAGCGTGTTAATATGAAATACCACGCTATGAATGAAATATTTAAGTACTAGCTTTTGCTAGAGGCTTCACCCGCATGGAGGTCGAAAATTATCCCGCGGGAACGTATTACTGTGACAAAAAGTCAAGTAAATTTCATCAAAATCCGTTCAGCCGTTGTTGCGTGATTGAGTAACAAACATCCAGACATCTAAGCATCTAAATATCCAAACTTTCTCATTTACAATATTAGTAGGATAGTAGGATACATAGTGGGATTCATAAAAACCGTCAATTGAATACCGATCACTATGAGCTTTGATTGCGATGTCCGCTATATTATGATCAGCCAGGCACAGCGAGTTACAGAAAAAAAAATGTTTTCATGTTAATTTGTAGTAAATAATTTGTGTTGACTTTATTTTATGATAAACCAAAATCATAACGAAAATAATAATAATTTACAGTTGCTAAATATAGCAAAATGTATTTTGAATTGATGATATCATGCAATCCGTCGTAAATTGAGTAAAAAGACAATGAGTCAAGTCTTGAAACAAAAGTCAGTGTCAAAATGAAAATGACATTAGTTAAAACTATTTTCTCATTTGCTACGTGCTTACGCGCAAGTGTGTGTGTTGTATTGCGTTATTCGTGTTTTGGGTGATCTATCCAACGACTTTAGCTGATTCATGGAATCTCACGAATCTTGATCAAAAAATCAAAATCAAAATATTTTATTTCACATAAACCTGCAAGGGCACTTATGAAACGTCAGAAGCTAGGTGCACGGTTCCAATTTGTCGCTTCCTATGGAGAAGCTTGCATTCACGAACCACCTCAACGCGAGAACGGACTTTGTATCCGCTACTTTGATTGACTACTACGGCTTGTTATTTTGTACTTCGTAAGTTCTATAAATAGGTACATCACTTAATAATAAAGTAGGAATTGAACTCCCCGTATAAGTTTAGGGGTTTATACAGTTATAGTAAATTATTGTGTAATCAATCTTTAAAACTATGTATTGTCCGCTATATATCCTTCGCTCTGTTAAGTCAGTTTATTTTATACAATGGAAATCTATCTCAAGAGTTTACTAGTTTTTGTTATTCTTAAGGTGAACATACCTAATAAAGCGTATTCTATCTACATATCTTATCTATCTTCACGAAATTGTGATTTGTGGGCACAATGTGCTATCATGCATCCAAATAAGATCAATTGAATTAATTAATATTCCTGTAACGTCTTTAATTAAATGATCGAGTATCTGTACACTTAATTATTTAATTAATACTCTGATTTGGACTAGACCTCTTTGATATAGGCAGTGATTTGATGTATGAACGTAAACGAAACAAAAGGAGTAAGGTGCATTTACACAAGCAACTAAAATTGCTCCGTCTTGGGAAATTCTCGTCAACTATGACGTCACGACTACATCCAGCAATTTATAGCAATGGCAACACGTAGCAACCTGTTGTCAGAGATACGTCCACACAATATGGAGCAATATGGAGCAACTTAAAAAAATAGGCAATGCGCCTACCCCGCCGCGTCCTCCGCCGGCCGGTTCCTCTCGCCAAAACGAGACGTAGATAACTACGTCGTACGTATAAACGTACAAACGAGATAGAAAGAAAATTGACTAAAAATTTCCAAACCGATTGGATATTCGGCAACTCATGAAATATATGGAGCAATCAGAAGCAATATTGCCGAAACACATCGGAAATTTATTGTTGTTGCTCCAGATTGCTTCACTTAGGTAATTGATCCAAATTGATCCATTAGTGTTGCCGAGCAATAATTGCTCAAAAAAATGCCCGTGTAAGAGCACCCTAAGGATTGAAGCAGGTGGTGTTCTGTAGTTTATGTGTGTACGCAACTTTATTTACTATTAACGATGTCTGAACTGAAAATTTGTTTTATGCTAACATTATACCTAAACGTGGTTCTGGTAAAAATCTAGCTCCAATTTGTATTCATTCGTTTACGATATTCTAAAATTCGCCTAAATAAAAGCTCAAAATCGTCTTTCTTAGCTAAGCCACTTTTACGTTAAAAAAGTAATACCAAACTTTATTTCTTTACCAAATAATTGAAAACAAAGTAAGTTTTAATGCAAAAATAAACAGAAAATAGTTTTTCTACGTTTTAATAAAGTTTCATTCCCCTTTAATTTTGTGGTTGTATGAAAGTGAAACCTTTAATCATGCCCCGCTGGTACCAGGATCTCATAATGACACTGTACATAATTTATAGCCACACCAAGCTTAGTGGGAACGTAACTGGTGGTACTAATTATTTTTTTATGAAATGTATTTCTGAGGATATTACTTTGATGGTATTACACTAATTAAACAGTATACTAAACTATATGCGTAAGTCGATTAACAAAGAGTTTGTTTATTAGATTCTTCAACATTTCGTCTTTGTTTTTTTTATATTGTTAACTAGCTGATGACAAAGAACAAAGTTTAATTTTTGAAGACAGTTCTGGAATAGCGAATCAATACAAAATGAGCGAGCATTGGATCAACAAAACCGTGTGTTTTTTTTTAATAATATATAGAAAATAATAGGATAAGCAAACAGTGGTCAAATGCTTATTATTCCTTCTGTATATAGGAGAAAACCTAGCAATAATTTGTGCTGGAAATGCCTGCGAACATTTAATCACACCCCGCCGGTACCAGGATCGCATAAGATTGCAGTGCATTATTTATAGGAGCACTAGCGGTGCGAGAACGTCGCGCGTCGCTCCGGAGTGATTTCAGAGTCGATTACTAGCAACTTGGAATTTCATTGTAGAAGCTGTTCTATTCTATTCTATTGTATTCTATTTAGACTGTTATAAAGTACTCTCTTGTGTCATGTTTTCCGAATACAACAAAACGACCAATTACAGTGAAATCATTTTGAAAATCATCTCTTGGGGCTTTTGAGGGGCTTGGGGCTAAATAATAACAGGTTAGGCTTCGCTTACCGCGGTTGGTCCGTGGATAGGTAACCAGCTATACGTAACACGACCCTTGCATGCTTTGGAAGTTGGTGCCGACTGTAATTCGTGGATCTTTGACAGTCGTTACGGGTCGTCAGAACCCCGAAAGTCAGACGAACAGTCTTACCAAAGGGTATCGTATTACCCAGTAACTGGGTCGTCGAAGTCAAATAGGCAGTCGTTCCGTGTAAAATACTGGTACTCCATCCGGTACGACTGGAAGCCGACCCGTACAAAGCTGGGAGAAGGCTAGGCAGACGATGATTTCTACACAAAAATTCGTTCTTAATTCTATTAAACTAAAAAATTGGCTCAGTAGAATTACAAAATATATTTTAAGCAGAATAACTTCTTCGAAATGGCCTGATTCAACATTTAGTATGTATGCCATACTTTTTAACATCACTCTATATCTCTCCGTAAAAAAAGCAAAATTCGTTATTTTGTAAAACTGGCCGATACTTTGGTTTTTATCTTCAAATTAATGAAAAGTAAAAAACGTTATCTTTAATATTTCCAGAGTATTAGCGATTTCTGCGGACCTTTATATATCGGGACATTTATCCCAAATGCCTAATCAGTTGCCTAATCTATATAAATTACGTTTAGAATAGATGCCCCGCCGAGCAACAGGACATCTATCCCATCAAAAACTTTGATCGCACTTTACCTTCCCATGCAATCGGACAGAGACATGCGACTCGGTCAACTTAGTGGTAGTTGGAGAGTATTTCAATAGATTAATAAAATAGCATGGGACTCATCCGCGAACCTAGGGTAATTACAACCGGGGCAACTGTCCTGGTTTTACCCTATAGATTTTAGAGAATACCGCTTCGCTTTCCATTTAAAATACTTCAGTTTAAATAAAAACTTAAATGCACAGTAAAATAATACGAGTGCCAATCACATTACTTTACAAAAGCCTGATACTCGCATAACGCCGCCGTCACGCAATGAGAAATAACGAACCGGCAAATATTGAAATTCAATTTTTTTTATGACAATGATAAATTGCTTTTTGTGACATGTCACCGGGCGTACAGGTCTACGACATGATTAAGCTCTTAAGCTTTGTTTACACAGCGACAATATATGACAAACACTCATATAATGTACTGTGTATAGCTAGCCTAATGTGTTTGGCGCGTGATGATACATAAATAATACGGAGCTACTTATTTTTATTCTAGATTAGCTTTTGCCTGCGGCTTCGCCCGCGTGGATGTCGGTTATCGCGTTAACAAGTAGCCTATGTCCTTCTCCATATCCCAGGTCATATCTCTGCCAAATTTCATGACGATCGGTTCAGCGGTTTAGGCGTGAAAGCGTAACAGACAGACATATTACTTTCGCTTTTATAATATTAGTAGGGACCTGCTCGCGTCTTCGCCTGCCATGTTACTCCTTATAACATCAGCCATCTACCAGTGAAAATTCAGTCGCCAGTAATTGGTCCAGCTGTTTCAGAGGTAAAGCGAAACAAAAATTTAGTAAAACGCAGTAATTTTGACATTATAAAAATTGATTCATTTGTACAGATATGTATAGATATTTGCATATAGGTATTGGTCAGGCAGAGGCCAAAGTCGTCCCATATTCTTAGATAACCAGTTCACTTTAGCCACCCAACCCCATAATCTAATACATATTCATTTCCAAATCCTACACCAACCGGGGGTTGTACCTGGGTGCACTTGCACAGTGCATATAGGGGTAATCGTCGGTTGGTGCTGCATTTAATTGAAATTGCCTAAGGGGGTTGTCGCCCTGGTAAGCATTCCAAGGGACCAAAAAAAAAAAAAAATATATTAACATGTTTTTTTTTTAATTCCTCCAAGACAAACATCAGTGTAGCGCTGGCGATACTAGGAGTTCATGTATCACAAGAGGCAATAGCGTAACAAACATTCTACATTATTGTTTTAATTTCATCATGTGCACATAATATCATTCCATTTCAAATAAAAGCTCCTAACACACACGGCTTCATTTCAACTGTAGCCAAGTTGACTTCTCACAAGTGACAGATCTGTTTCTGAACCTGAAATAGCTCTTTTGTCTGCGAGGTCAAGGTTACGAAGCATTTGGGCCTTTCCACGTGAAACGAGATTCTCGTCTACTGGTCAAGGCTTTGAGGCATTCATTAAAGTGTTGGGATACAGTTCTCTTCACACTTTCGGATTGAATGGCGTTTTGAAATTCAAATTATGTTTAGCTATTGTGAATGAAAATTACTGGATTATGGTCTTAGGTATTTAGAAAACCAATTATTATTTGTGTGTTGTGTATAAGATGTGTATTGTTTGCACTTATTTTGAAAGTTACTGGTTCACTGTCTTTGGTTTTTTTGAAAACCAATTATTATTTGTCATTGTTTTTCTAGCTGTTTTATGTGAAGCTTATGTCGTCCTGGTGGTGTCAGCCTGTTTACTTATATGGTAGTTGGTCTTAGGGTGTGTGTTGGGTCTATTTTATTAATAAAAGGCACGTTTGTCAATACAAAACCGGGTCTCAAACAAGTAAAACAATTTAACCCAGAAAGAAACTGAGTTTGTGTACTTCCAAGTTTTCATATGAAATTGGTCAGAAACAAGATTTTACGAGTGTAACAGATGAACAGACGGACGGACAGACACACAAACAGTCACGACAATGAGACAGCAATAAGCATGACTAAACGACTTTCTTGTATAACTACAGAACCTTAAAAATACACTCGTTTCTCCCAGCTGTATTAGATAGAAAACCTGTTGAAACTACCAGGAAACTAGAAATCTAGGATGCAAGTTGTGTGCAATCACTCGCCTTAGCAATTTAAGAGAAAGGCTTACACTTTAGGTATTGCTACTTGCAGAGGGACTGACGGGAGACTGATTTATTCTAGTTTACATAGCTTTGCATCTGTTTTCCTGGTAAAGTACAGGTGAATGGCAGTAAATATTGGAGGGTATTACTTTGGGCAGCTACTGAGAATTACTGTACGTAAATAAAAAATCGATACAGTGCTGGACGAGAAGAAGTGTTGTAGGTCGTAAGTGCGAACCCAGAAAAACACTTTTCTTTGTACAAATTACTCCATCACCACTGTTCTGAAAACGGTGAAGGAAAACCTCGTGAGCAAACCGGCATGTCCTAGAATAAAAAATTCAAAGACATGCTATCAACCTGCAAAGGGCCCGCGTGGTTGATTCGGCTCACTCCCTCTCACAGAGAGCAGGCCTATGTCCCGGCAGTGGGAACATTATGCTGGACCAGGGAATAGAATACAAGTACCTCACTCGCGCACTTCAGCAGCGCTTATGACCACTATTGACCATGCTATATCGGATGTCAGTCCATTATTCTTCTTTGGTATCAGAACGAAGTATAGACGAATAGCTAACATCATGATAAAACAGATAATAATAATCAGTCAGTTATCAAGGAGATAACGTGACTGAGCGATAAGTGCTTCTAATCACCTAAATAGTAATTTTTATTTGCCTAGCCTTTTACCAACTATGCTGGTGTCGGCTCCTAGTCTCACCCAATGCAGCTGAATACCGGTTTTACATGGAGCGACAGCCTTATGACCTCTAAAACCTAGTTAATGAGTAATACGAAACCTCTCGGTAAGACTGTCCGTACCGACCTGTAACGACTGTCAAAGACCCAAAAATAACAGCCGGGACCATTGGCTTAACGTGCCTTCAGAGGCACGGGGTATGGGTACGTAAAAGTGCTCATCCATCAACGGAGCAACTAATGCAAGCGGAGCTTAACCCGATCGATCGATCCATGCAGCTTACCCAAGTAGCATTGCAAGCTGTATACAAGCTGTATTTAAGTTCGATTTTATACTAGAAGCTGTATATTCAGGCTGCATAGAGGCTGTATAAGCGCTTATACAGACCTTATAAGTAAAAAATGGGCACATTTTATAGAGCGTTTTGCTCTAGTATAGCTGTATAATAGCTGTAGAAGCAGAAGAGGCGCTGTATAATAGCTGTATTAGAGCTGTAATTCGGTGTACAAAGAAACCATTATACTACAGATATTATCTTATAAATACTTTATAGAGAAAAGAGTTTTAAATAGGTTTTTAAAGAGAATCAGAAAATGAATGTTATCCTTTTCAATGAATGGCGACATTGTTGTATATCATATTTATTAGTAAGTAAACGTAATCTTGGACTTAGATATCTGAAGGTGTTAATTGGTGAATCGAAATTGCGGATTCAAATTTATTGTGAACCTGTCTATGTTTTCCGTCAAAATATTCAAGCGCCAGCAAAATAATCGATCTGATATAAAAGAAAAATACCATTTATATGGTAAGTCAATGTTGGTTTTAAGGTTAGAATAAAAAACAATTTTATAATAACAGAAGTGAGGGTAGTGTGATCATTGTGCCCTCATATCAAGCTGAAAATCATTATATATTCCTTAAATTATGTTTCTAATTTTGTTTTATATCTACATTCGAAATTACGAAAATGGCGACTATTTGCTAAACAGCCTAAACGATAATCGGAGTGTATTATAGTCTGAGTAGCTGTCTTAAGTAAGTTAAGGATTATATTGTACAGCTTTTGGCTGCTAATCAGCTTTATAATAGAATATTTTTATTACTTAGGCTGTATATCAGTTCTCAAAACATAACTTATAATGCTCATAAACCTAAAAGAAATAAAAAACGCTGACTCAATATGATACATACCTACATATAGTAAAACTAAAACAAGTAGCTGTTTAATTTTTAACCCACCAAAAAAAGGAAGAGATTCTCAATTTGACCTTATATTTTATACCTAAGTAAACATAATGTAAAGCATTATTAGTTTGTGGTATGGATTAATTATATCAGTGCAAAACTTTACTTTACTTTCAGGAAAATATGCCGACTAAAATTTAAGCAACCATTGAGAAAGGGCAAAACAAGCTTTGCATTGTACCAAGTTTGTGCGAATCAAAAGGCAAGTTAAGATTGCCAAGAAAGCGATTAGATGTCAACAAATTAGTAAAGGATGAAACATCTCGGCCTTTACATAATTGGTCCACTTCAAAATGCTGTGTGAAACGGCTATCAATATCGTCATATGACGAAGCCGTAAGAGAACTAGATCTCATGCTTCAAATCAATCATCATTTGAACTACTTGTGCTGTTTTATGAAGAAACGTCAAATCATGTTCCGAAGGATGAATTAAATTTACACATTTAACATAACTGTTATGATCCTTAATAACCCTGTTTAATGTTTTTGCTACGGAACCCTCTTCGTTGGACGTCGACGGAATTGGCGGTTGACCGTAAAGTCTTTCCGAGTGACTGTCATTAATACAAAATAAAGCTGTACTGTAGCTGTCATTTATTTTTTTAGTTTTAAAACACCCTCAAAACAGAAGTCATAAAACCACTGTATTTACAAGAGTGTACAATTACGCCATAAAAATAAGTTTTAGAACGGAGTTTGCATACACCATTGTACAGAAACAAATCTTAAGTGATACTATAATAACACTAAGAGCTGTAATAAGTAAGTGTTCACATGCAAAATACAGCTTGTATACAGTTTTAACGATAAAACCAGATTAAAGTGTCACAAAATACTTAAGCTGTATAGTGGTGTTTTCAGATTCTGTTTAAATACCCTAAGCTTTCGCGGATCCCATAATACAGATTGAATAATTTTTTGACACTCTTGTAAGTCTCTAAAAGAACTCTAAGCTCTAAATAGGCTGTTATATTGATGTTGAAAACGCTTGCGTGCTGCTTGGGTACTTACTTAGCCCCAAGCTCTTCTCCGAATCACCTAAGTACTGCAGCTAAAATTAAATCGTAGACATTTAAAGAAGTATATCTCACATAGTAATGAGAAGATTCAGCTGCTAGGCTAGTCCTTTTACTATATATTAATACGTGAAGCAAAACGTATATACGTTGTATACGTGTTTACGAAAATTACACAGACGGAGGTGTATGAAATCTGGGACAGCTAAAGTTTCTATGGAGAAGTGCAAAAGCTATAATATTTTTGAAAATTGTTGATTAAAATGTGGATGAAATAAGGTCGAATTTCGACCGCTCTGGGCGACCACTATTTTAAATAATTACAGCTGACTCCAAACGTCTCGCCTAGTTATAACTACCAGCACAATATAGCTACCTGCACTGTCCTCCCATACCTAATATCACTGTAATTTGAAAACATTATAAAAGCCAATTATTTTTAAAAGAGTAACCGTGGAGTTTCTTGCCGGCTCTTCTCCATCGGAAGCGACAAATTGGAACCGTGCACCTAGCTTCTGACGTTTCATAAGTGCCCTTGCAGGTTTATGTGAAATAAAATATTTTGATTTTGATTTTGAATATCACCAATCACAAAGCTACATGAACAATATTATATCCCAACCGTACAAAGACTTGTAAAACAATTACATTCATACGTTCATTCCCATTCATTCGAATGAATGCATTCATACCGCATGTCGCAGGGAAACAATGAAACTGCAGCTTTATTTTTGAAGCCCGGCTTCGAATTGAAAGCCTTACAATGCCAGTGTCGGCCACACATTAACTAGGAAACCGGACGATGTAAATTATTTTAGTGGACTTACATGTAAGGATCATCCTCTGCCTAGTCTTTACCAACTACGTTGGGGTCGGCTTCCGGTCTAACCAGATGTAACTGAATACCAGTATTTTACATGGAGGGACTACCAATTTTACCTCCACAACCCAGTTACTGGGTAATATGATATCTCTTGGTAACTTTCGGGCTTCTGACGACCCGTAACGACTGTCAAAGATCCACGAATGACAGCCGGGACTGGTGTATGGTATATAATTTGGGTTTATAATTAAATATTGGTTTATAATTTGTTAGCACGTATAAGGCAACTCCTTACTTGATTTAGAATAGAATAGAATAGAATAGAAAGCATTTATTCGACACAGACACAACACAACAGCAACAAACACATAAAAAAGAACAATAAACATGACAATAAAATTGCAGTAAAAAAGTGCTGAGCGTGCCCATACCGAAAGGGTTGCCATCTCAGCATTTGCTGGGCGTCAGACACCCAGCGCTGGTTTTCAGTTGGCACCCTGCGCCCTGTTCCTGTGTTCTGTTGGCACCCTGGATTTCTGCGTACTGTTTATACCAGGAGGCTTTTACTTTGGCAATATGCTTTGTTTACGTTTTTTTTTGTGCTTTAGTTAAGTTTTAATTTTATTTGTTGGTATATTGGCATGGCTACAACAAATTATTGAGTTCTGTGTCTCGTAGTGTTGATTACTTTGCCTACCTATGTATAGAATCAAGTCTATCTAACTAAACAGACAGCTGTGCTGCTGGGGAGTTTGTTGCGCCATCTTCTTCCCAGCTAAAGCACTAGGAAGTGGTGAAGGGCGGGCGTTTTGGGGGACTGTCTTATGTAATTTTGACATTCGAAAAGTGCTGATTCTCAGCCTAATTTGAGTAAAAGACTTTTGATTTTGTAGCTTGGATTTAAAACAGGTTTCATACTCGTACATAGCCTACTATGAAATCCAACTCAATCGCCTTATTAAAAAACGCGATCTAATTTTAGTTCTAGCCTAAAGTTTTGAGTCAGTTTTAGCATTTCCAAGATTATTTAGATTTGGGTTTTTATCGAGGCTGTCTCCCGCGACAAGCAGAACTACAGAACGAACTTAACAAGTACCTACATTATAGAAAGCGCAATGACAGCACGCCGATCGAGTGGACAACGGACGCAGAGCAAGCCTTTGAGAAATGCCGCCAAAGCATCACAGAGGCCACCATACTCTCACATCCAGTTCAACGAACTACCCTCACCATCATGACAGACGCTTCAGATCACAGCCTTGGTGCTGTTCTCCAACAAAAAGTGAACAAAGTTTGGAAATCATTCGCATTTTATTCAAAAGCAATTATTCCCTGCAATATATGAGTTTCATTTTTACACTATCTTGAAGACTCCAACAGGTTTAAAATCCATAATACAATAATTTAAAAAACTAAAAAACCCGACTGCTTTTCTGAGTATTCATGGAAAAGCCCTAAAACAAGAAAGTCGTTGTACCCGATTGCACTTAACTTAAGAATCGCCAGTTGCTAAGCATCGCCGCTTACAAGCAGATAAATTGTAGCAGTCGGGACCCATTCGTTTTTTATTTTTTTTCACAGTAATTACAAATCTAACGACACCTCTCAAGCTAAAATCCATCGAGCCGTTCAAGCCACAGAGCGTGCCAAACATTTGAATTTGGCGCCAAAAATCCGCCATTTTGTTTTTTTATTATTTTGAAATACCAGTGTCACTCTCACACTAAATGCGAATCTAACGACACCTCTCAAGCTAAAATCAATCGAGCCATTCAGGCTGCAGAGCGTGCCAAACAATTATACATACATACATACATACTCTCGAAAAACATAACCCTCCTTCTGGCGCAGTCGGATAAAAATAACAACTTAGCACCGGACTGAGTTCACAGTTTTGTAAAAAGAACTGCATTTCTATACATATTGGCATATTCGCCCAACAAACATTTTGGCGCTAAGGATAACATTTTTGTCGCTCTCATAGTATTATAAATGATATATAAGAGCTCCTATAATAACATTCAATTCTACTGTGGTGTTAAGGATAAATAATGAAACCTTCAAGAATAATAACAGCTACAAAGAAAAATTGTATTACTTAAGGCGGTAGCATGGAGTTGGTGGAAACCATTGTATAGCTCACTCTTATAACGTTAAGAAGCCTAAAACACTTTAAGCAATTGTAAGGTGTCTATTAACAATTACTAACGGCTGTTTTCTTTAAACAGAGTTAGTTAGATGCTTCGTAACACCCTAAGGCTTACTGTAAAAGCTTTAAGAAGCGTAAACAATTGTAAGTAATTGTAAGGTGTCTACTAACACTTACTAACAGCTGATGTCCTTAAATAGAGTTAGTGAAATACTTTGTATCACTTAACGAGTTCTATCGAACCCTAAGAGTTAACAAGAAAGCTATTAGTATTATATAAGCGTTCATTATAAATCCTAAAGAGCTGGCTGCTACAAGAGTCTGAAACCACCTTTAAACCATTCATGATTGTATAATGGGGTTACTCGGTCAACCTTAGGTAATACAGTAGTTTTTAGAAATACTTCTTTATGGCCATAAACAATATCTGTAAACATTATTACTCTTAATTATTACTTTACGTTGATTTATAGAATTTCATGTCACCTAAATACTCGGAGTCTTCCTTGACTTAGCCAAGGCCTTCGACACGGTGTCCGTTCCTGTCCTTCTAAATAAATTAGAGACTATAGGAATTAGAGGAACACCGCTGAAACTATTTTCTGACTACTTACAAGACCGATACCAATGTGTTAGAATAGATAAAACCATAAGCGATGAGCAAAAAAGTACGGGTTTTGGTGTTCCTCAGGGAAGTATTCTGGGCCCCACACTTTTCTTGATTTACATTAACGACATGTGTAACCTTAATATTAAAGACGGGAAAATTATATCATATGCCGACGACACGGCACTAATTTTTACCGCTAGAACCAGTACCGAACTGTTCGAAATCGCACAACTAGGTTTTAATACTGTGACTAATTGGCTTCAAAGAAACTTACTAACATTAAATGCTGATAAGACAAAATATATTCAGTTCTCCATGCGAAAGCCTCAACTTAATATTACTAACCCTCATCTATATGTCCATCAATGCGGAAACCGTTCAGTCAACATGTGCAATTGTCCTTTTATCCTCAAAACTAGCAACATAAAATACCTCGGCGTAATAATGGACGACACTCTGTCTTTCAAAAAACATATTGAAAGTCTCGTTAAAAGAGTGCGCAAATTAATATATGTTTTTAAAAAATTGCGATCATTTGCAGACTCAGAATTAATCTCTCAAGTTTATTTAGCCCTATGTCAATCAATAATTCAATACTGCATCACATCATGGGGTGGCGCACCAAAAACGAATTTGCTTCTTCTTGAAAGAGCACAGAGAGCAATTTTAAAGGTAGCAAACTTCCATCCCTTTTTCTTTCCCACAGATCTGCTATATAAATCCTGCAACGTGCTGACTGTTCGCCAACTTTTCATTATGCACTTAGTATTAAAACAGCACACCATGCTTACCTACACTGCTGACAACACTAACAAAAGACGGAATGATATAGTATGCACATCGAATGCAACCTCAAAACATGTCTTTGTAGAAAGATTTTTTACATTTTTAGGCCCATTTCTGTACAACAGGTTAAATAGAAAACTAAGTATCTATAAATTAAATTACTTTAGCTGTAAGAAAATTATACTTAAATATTTACTAACCATTGCATATGCACAGACAGAAGATCTACTTGTTGTCTGCAAATAGAACGACTAACATGCTATTTTATTTTTACTTTCCTAAGTTTAACATATAATACACTTTGTTAATTTATTACATTAAGTATTTACGCGCTTCATAGCCTGAAGCACAGGTTCAACCTAGTTCAGGCAATAAGCAACTGTGCTCTATTTTAATTGTTAAGATACATTGTAAATATGCCCCTTTTATAAATAAACGATATATTATTATTATTATTCATTTATTCATTTTATACCTTATTTACTACATTTTTAAATATTTTTATAAAAGTAACTTTAAAAAAAAACATTTAAAAATATAAAAAATAGCGGTCCGCCGGTAACGGGAGCAGGGTCCAAGCTACCGGTGGTTAGGGCTCCAGAGACAGGAACCTCCTCACGATGCGAGCCGTATCGAGGAGTACTGCCTTATTATTATTATTATTATTATACATCTTAATATAACCTAACCTCAAAAATTATGTTTTGTTACAATAAGTATATGTTTACACTGTGCAACGGATTTATTCGGTAATATTTTTGTTTCCACCATGCAACCATGAAAAGGTAAAAAAAACCGGTGGAGTTAAGAGAAAGGCTTCCAAAGAATTCAAGAATATAATAGAATCATCGCAAAAGTACCACTTCATTAATTGAAGAAAAAAGGATGACAATGTGACAAGTAGAACAGATTATGATATGATTCCAGGGAACAGTCCTCATATCCATATAAGTTACAATTACAATCCCAGTGACCTTGGTACCGATATATATCAAGCGCAAGCAACAAATATACAACAGGGTTCCGTACAACAGGAAACTGATATGACGAATAATGAGAATAACATTTTGTTTCCTCCTGGTAGTTGAAACACCTCGGACGACGAGCAAGACAGTGAATATATGCAAAGTATACATTTAAAGAATGATTTACGAACATGGGCTGTACAAAAAAATGTAAGCCAAGCTGATTTCAAAGATTTGATTTTAATTTTAAACAAAAGATTTAAAGATATTTTACCACCACCGATGGAAGTCATTACAAAATGGATTCACCGTTATTAAAATTACTTATTGACATGATTGAACAAGTTCCCATTTCAGA
Organism: Polymixis lichenea; assembly: GCA_949091785.1. Taxonomy (NCBI): domain Eukaryota; kingdom Metazoa; phylum Arthropoda; class Insecta; order Lepidoptera; family Noctuidae; genus Polymixis; species Polymixis lichenea. The sequence continues at coordinate 9,385,406 of OX420941.1, forward strand.
TTTATTGCATTTGATTCATTTAGGAATTATGAAGAGGTTGCTAATAGGATGGAGGGACGGAAATTTTGGTAACCTTAAGACAAAGTATCGCACAAGATATCGAGAATGTAAATATATTTTTAAACCAATGCAAACTTCCATATGAAATCCACAGAGCAGTAAGAACTCTAAATTGTCTTGCGTACTGGAAAGCAAGTGAATTCAGAACTTTCTTACATTATTTAAGCATAATCATATTGCCACATGCTCTTCGCCCGGACGGTTATCGTCACTTTTTGACTCTATCTTGCAGTGTTACAATATGCTCTTCTCAAAAGTAAACTCACTTGCTGCGACTTGCCAGGGAGATGTTTGATTATTTTGTTGAAAATTATAAACAATTTTACGGCGCAGATTATTTTACTAGTAATGTTCACAATTTGTTACATGTAGCCGATGAAGTGGAAAGGTTCGGGTCATCAACATTTAAAGCCTATCGAGACTTAATTATATTTAATAAAAAACATGCTAAGGCAGGGGAACAGATCACTTTCCCAGGTAGCGAAAAGATTATCTGAGCAAAATAAAAACGTTACATCTTTATCAAAAGTTTCAGAAACCTTTTTTAACTAAGCACAAGAATGTAACAGTTCTTCACTTCGAGCACTTCGTATTATCTTGCAAGTGTAGAAACAAATATTTTATGTCAGTAACTCATGATATCATTGAACTTGAATATATGACAGTCAAAGATAAAGAAATAAATACACACGGCAAAGTAATATCGGAAAAATGCTATAGTATTTGAGAAACCAATCAGGTCATCGTTCTTCAATATTTACAAAGCCAGTGAAAGCAGCGTACTATCGTCGAAAGAAATTGTATTATATCCTAAAGATGTAAATTGCAATTTTTTTTGCATTGACATCAGTGGATTTCTGTACTTCTTACCTCTTTTACATAGTGTAAAAATAAAACTTATTATTCTTAAAAAAAAGGGTTTTATTCAAAATATCTTTAGTATTAGTAGGAAATAACATAGTCAGTCAAATAATCAGTCAAAATTTGAGCATAATTTCTCAAACATTTCTAATTGTACTCATCCCTTTTTGCATTGTCATTTGTATGGTTATTCGGTGATATGCCCTTTCACATCTGCAACCCGGCACAGTACGCGCGACTGTCATTAACATCACAGATGTAAAAGGACCAACAGAATCGTACAAGCAACCATACAATAAATCACTCGTACGAACAATTCTTAAAGTTACTAATAAATGATGTTTTAGTTTCTTCAAGATCGTTCTGTTCTGTTTCCATTTCTATAACAGTAGTCATAAAACAGTAGTTCTTTTTTTGGATCTGTTGTGGTTTTCTCAAGACTGATTTCTTGTTTGTCAGTTTTTTGACCGTACGTTATTCCACTGTGTTACTTTTGTTTAGCTTATTTTTTTTTTTATCTATTGTCCTTTCGTTGGTACTGTTCTGCTCTATTTCCATTTCTTTATCTGTATTTTCGTTTTCTTTTTCTGAATTATTTTCTGTATTTGAACTTTTTTCATTAATGGCATTTCCTAATTCCCTCTCATTAGTCGTATCTTCATAACTGATTTCGTCATCAAATTGTACCTTTGAAAGTTTTGCAAGTTTTCTTGATATGGAAGCTCTTTGATTCTTTGCCATTTTTCTCTTTTTTGAGTTCTTAAGAATGTTCTTGAAAAAACTTTCATTTTGCCTTTGCATTAGCCTTATCCCCAGAGCTTATCACCGAATACTTGTGTTTTCACTTTTGTCTTACGCTGCTCTCTGATAGCTGCTTTTCTAATTCATTTAATTGTTGGATGTTATCAACTGGTTTGACATAAAAAGCTGAGTTACATAGTGTAGATCTGACTTCATTTAATTCAGTGACCGGAGAATCTCTATCAATTGTTTGATTAGTTTGCAATACTGCATCTTCTAATTGTACAGAATATAACGCAACTTTCTGAATTATGGTGTTTTGCACCTTGGTGATGGTATTAAGTTGCTCCAAGATTTGTATTTGATTCGATAACAGTAAGTTTTGAATTGCCAAACTTTGTTTTGCTTTGCTGGGATTAGTTACTGAAACAACAGGTTTTTTTTAAATAATAATATAAAAATACATACAAGTTTAGCTTCTAAAAGTTAGTTTACAAAATACAAAAAAAAGAGTTCAGTATTATACAACAAAAAGTTCAGTATTGTAAAAGACAACTGACGGCACAGACAGGCTTTTGTTTGCATTATTATTATAAATAATAGAATTTGGAATACTTTGATTTATTCAGTCAAGTACGTGATATGTAAAGGTTTTATGCAAACAATAACAGAACCCAGAAAATATTCAGCTTACAGGTTCACATAGAACCATTATGTAAACTGAACCTATAAACTTGTTGTCTTTTCACTTTTAGAACCATATTGTAGAACTGCAAGTGTCTTAGAAGTGCTGCCAATTGTTCTTTAAGCGCTATGTTAAGAATAAAAGAGTTATCAGCATCCGTAGGTAATTTAGAATTGTCGCCATTAAATAAATAGTTAACCTATAAAAAAATTTAAGGAAATATCTTTTTCTAATCATTATTGCCCCACTTATTTACTATATTATTGTCAGTTTTCCATTAAAATACATGTAGACAGTACTAGGAACTATTATACATCATAATGTAAATTAAAAAATTACTGAGGCAGTAATTTTTTTTTACATACTACCTTTAAATGCAGTTTATTTTTGAGGCGCTTCAAAATTGAGATGAAAACATAAATACATTGTCACAAAAAACTTACCATAGCAGTGAGTTTTAATAATTATAACACCATTGCAGTAATCTAAAATACATTAAATTGACTTACCTCTTTTATTATACATAAAGTCACTTTCAAACACTAAGTATCACTGTATCGGAGATGTTTATGCATACTGCTAAATATTTTAACGCTATTGACGGTAACAAAGCACAAAAATTATGAAAAGAGGTGAAAATGTTGGCGCTTTGGGTGATGTTCATTGCTACTCAATATCTGCAATATATTCTTAAGATTTGTATTGTGTCGAGGAAGCACTAATATGTTACTAAAAAAGTTATTAGAATGGATTTCATAACTATATTACTGCTTTAGGTTGCAGTTGTAACCTGTGTTAAGCTTACAATACACTTAATGTTGTAAGCACTGCTTCAATAGCACTATTGTAGCTCTTTATTGTCACTCATTTATACCTACTCTACAACTATTAAGTCACTTTAAGCACTAAAATTGTGGGCCCAAATCAGGGTTATAAGACAGCTAAAACGCGCTATATCACCAAATGTTAGTGCCTTTATAGGACCTTAGGTTCTCAAAATTCTCGTAAATAGCTCATGTAGCACTTATTCTTATCACCAAAATGTTAGTTGGGCGGTTCTTAATTCAAAAAGTTGCGTAGTGGTTGAAACCCCATCCCCGTCATTCTCCCACCCTTATACTATTTTTTTTGGGGCTAGCGCAAAATGTATTTTTCTTCCACGCTTCTCTATTTTGGGGAGTTTGTTGCGCCACTTCTTCTTCTCAGCTAAAGCACTAGGAAGTGGTGAAGGGCGGGCGTTTTGGGGGACTGTCTTATGTAATTTTGACGTTCAAAGAGAGCTGACTCTCAGCCTAGTTTGAATAAATGACTTTTGATCTGATTTGATTTATTAGTCGTCATCTCCGTAGTCACACCCTTTCTAACCATATCATCATTCACACAGTCCATCCATCGGTTTTTTGGTCTCCCCCTACTCTTATAGCCATCGACATTCATACTCAAAACTTTCATCACGACATTATTGGTTGAAACCTGATCTTAATAAAAATCTTGTTTTGTAATAAGGTGATAAGTCCACAAGTAACGAACTCATAACCTCTACCTCACTTCAAAGCAGATTGATTTAATACTACCTATAAAACTTCGGTATGACTAACAACTGAAACTTAATACAAGCTAATAAAAATGCAGTCGAACGAAGAATTTATATGAACGACAGAGTAAACGAGTCAGACAAACTAAAGCTTAGTCTACACTGAAGCACTTGTTTCTGAACCATTTCTGTTGCTTTGCCATACTGATACTTTCTTGGCGCATTGAATTTATAATTTGATTTGATTTGATGAAATGAATACTTGTACCAATACTACTGTGGCTTAGTATAATTAATTTACCTGTCATTGTTATTTTTTTTATTTTTTGGACCTATTGTAGTATAGAAATTGTATTCTAGGTGCATCATTTTCACATGTAATGATACATCATCATCATATTAGCCGAAAGACGTCCACTGCTGTACATAAGCCTCCCCAAAAGGGGGGGGATTTGCCATAATCGCCACGCTTGGCAGGCAGGTTGGCGATCGCAGTATGGTGGTCAAATGCATAGAGAACGCTGCTGCCCATTCTCTAGTAAGTCCCTTAGTCGCCTTCTACGACACCCACGGGAAGAGATGGGATGGTGCTATTCTTTACGTCCGGCACCACACGGAACACATGTCTGTAATGATACAATTAATGTATATATACAAAATATTGCTAAATATTTTAAAAGAGTTACGGTGGGGTTTCTTTCCCATTCTTTTCCATACAAGACTACCTTTTGGAAGGGGCGACTAGAATCAATTCTATTCTTTTGTAAATTTTGACGTTCATGCCTTTCATGTGTTTTTTTTTAAATAAATGTTTTGACTATGACTTTGCAAGGCGAAACTGGAGAACAGTTGAAGTTAACATGTATCATGTTAACTTCAACTTTTCTTCAGTTTCGCCTCATTCTATAAATGTCTGTACCATGTGTGTTTATAAGCGTGCTACATACCTTTTCAGTCGGCATAATTCGGCCCAGCTGGGCAAAATCAAATATTATTATGTAGATACTTGTTCAGGAAAAAGCTGTCCGCCTGAGCTCAAATTGTGCCGAGCCGACCCGAACATGCTTCAGCAAGGATAGATGCCGAACTGAGTATTGGATGCGCACGGGCCGAATGAATTGCGAATATATGTCCAAATTAGAGGCATCGACACAAAAAAGCATGCCTTAAGATCTTATACGATGGCCGAAACGACCGCAAGTTGAAGTAAGCAATTAAATTAAAAACTCTCAACGTTTCACTTATTTATCCGGTCAACCCATCCGGAGCAGGTCCGTATATTCAGTTTGACTTTTCTGTTTGAGGAAGGAAGGACCCACAAACTCTTTTAAAATTCCCTCTTATTAAATAACCTCAAAGCAAACGAAATAAATTACAATTACACAGGTTTAACAAATAAATCCTTTCACAAAGGAATAAGTTAAGGAGTAAATGTTTTTCCTCAAGTCAGTCTTTATGGATTATGGTAATAGGGGTCTGTTTGCACTCGCTCGTACGAATTAGGTCATGTGTAGGTCGTGTTTGTTCGCGTATCAGGCGATTATAATATTAAGTGTACACGGAGCAGTGGTGGCACAGTGGTAACGGCCGCGACTTATGAGTAGTAAGGTCGTAGGTTCGAACACAGCCAGATGCTTTACTTTGTGTAAATTATTTCATAACCACTGCGCTCTAAACCGTGAACGAAAAGATCGTGAGGAAATCAGGTATGTCCTAGGAACTTGAAAAAGCATGGCAGTTGAGAGTATGTAATGTTCACATAAATGTTGCACTGATGGTGGCGCGTGTGTTGGATCATTCGGTTCCCTACAAAATGGTTGAGCTAGATGGTGCTGATCCCCGGTGGGATTTCGGCCCCCACTTCCAGCGGCTGGCGCCCAAGTTCCCAATCTGCTTCCCAATCTGGGGGGCCCTAGCGCCGCCTGTAGGTGGCTCTACGTGGGGATCGTGCGATCGATGGCCCTGTATGGGGCCCCGATCTGGGCGGCTGACCTGACGGCCGGCAGCATCGCTGTCCTGCGAAGGCACAGCGAGCGATGGCCGTCAGAGTCATTAGGGGGTATCGCACGATCTCCTATGAGGCGGCTTGTGTACTGGCTGGATCCCCGCCCTGGGACCTCGAGGCGAAGGTACTGGCGTTACTGTACCGGTGGCGCGAGGACTCGAGGGCGCGGGGCGAGTGGCTGACGCAGCGACATATGGAGTTGCGTCGCTCACAGCTTCGCGCAACCCTGGTGGTGGAATGGCGGGACAGGCTTTCACGCCCTACCGCCGGCCCCGCTACCATCGGGGCGGTCCGGCCAGTACTCGACCGCTGGCTCGGGAGGAGGCACGGCTGCCTGTCGTTTCGGGTGACACAGGTGCTCTCGGGGCATAGTTGCTTCGGGAAGTACCTGTTTCGCATAAACAGGGAGCCGGACGCTCGGTGTCACCACTGCGTCGACTGTCGGGAGGACACGGCGTGGCACACGCTGGCAGAGTGTGCCGCTTGGGAGGAGCCGCGCCGTGCCCTCATCTCAGGAGTCGGCAGTGACCTGTCGCTGCCCGCCGTTGTCGACTCGATGGTCGGCAGCGAGGAGTCCTAGGATGCGGTGGTATCCTTTTGCGAAACAGTCATGTCGCAGAAGGAGGCTGCGGAGAAGGAACGCGAGATTGCTTTCGCTAACCCGATCCGCAGCAGACGCACCAGGCGTCAGATCTGTGGAAATCTGTCGCCAAATACTTCTTAGGACCCGAGATGGCGGTGTGTAGTGTTCCATGCGCGCCTCTCTATGACGTAAGGGGGGAGTTTAACACCTCACTCCCCCCTATCGCGAGGTGGCCCGCAGAGGCGGGCCGGCACTAGCCGGGGATCGCGGAAGTCACACTAGTTCCCGTGAACCCCGGTGCAAGTGAGAGACGGAACACCGGGGTGGTTTTAGTCAGTAAGAGTCTGACAGACCCCTCCGCCCTCCCCGGGGCGGAGGACATCAGCTTCAACTTTCCAACTGATCGACTTTTTGACAGTTCAAAAGTGCCTGTAAATGGTTTAAATGAAATAAATGCTTTGAGTTTGAGTTTGAACCAAAAATTCGAAGACTGTGACATCTACAAACCCACACTGAGCCCGCGTGGTGGATTACAGCTCACTCCCTCTCACAGAGAGGAGGCCTGTGTCCAAGCCGTGGAGACACTATAGGCTGCTACACGGTTATGTTATACTAGAGGATTTGGTTACCGCACTTAGTCCTTCAGGTAGACCATTGTGCGTGGGCCACGGCGGCCGCCAGTGGTTATTCCAGCCAGCCCTCCTTCCTCCAGAAGTTAATTATGTTTCCTGGTCTGTTAAGAGTGTCTGTGTAAGATCCGGGTATCCCAAGGGTTTCTGCCCTAATCTGGGTGACGCCTGTGCATTTAAAGAGCACATGCGCAATGGTTTCCTCAGCCTACATGCAAGCCCTGCGAGGAGGACTGTCCGTTAAGCCAATTGTGTGGAAGGGTATACGGTTTTTTAACCTTTTTGTTAGTTACTGATTGCATTACTATGGAAAGTATTTAAGTAAGGAGTTTTCGTTCGGGACAGACGACTTCTTCTTCCTAAGCCTCGCTTTTCCCGTTACGCGGAGTTGGCTTTCACAATCATGCGACGCCATTTATTTCGATCTTCTGCAACTCCCATCTCTCTCATGTCCTTTTCGACCGATGTCATCACTGTGGTGTGAGGTCTTCCTCTTCCCCTTTTCTTTGTAGTCATGGAAAGGCATTTTTTCACGTCAACATATTAAAGGGAGCTTCAATGTTGCAGAAATAGAACAGATTTTTTTAAATTTTATTTAGTAATGCCGTTTTTGGTACCAAATGAAAAGTTGCGCATTTTCATAAAAATAAAAAGTAAGTTCAAAAACGAAAACCCGAAAAGGTACTGAAAAGAGATGAGAACTTTGTCATCTGAAAGACTAGGTCTTATTCCACCTACCTGAGCAAAACTACATTCTAACAGCACTAAGCGATCTGCCAGGGGTGTGGGTTGTTCGGAAGAGATATCGTGGCCCCTGGCACACAGGCAACTGAGGGAACTCGGATGGGTTTTAGTCAGTGCAAGTCTGACACGCTCCTGCTCTACCCAGAGCGGGAGAAGTTATTTGATGATTTCCCAACCTCAAAAAAAAACACAAGTAGGCGATTATAAGCTTTAAGGCAATGTGCAAATGACTACGGCTTTCAGATGAGAATATTTTCTTGTTACACACTCTTTTTTTATTCAATTTAAGATAGTAAATGGTAAAGCGTCCAGTTTCCAGCGCTAATCATAAACTATGTAAAGGACATCGCAGACTGTTACTATGAATTCAGGATATAATTTTAGCCACCTTTACTGTTGTTTCATACGAAACCGCTAAACGGTCAAAATGTATGGAGCAGCAATTTTTTTTATTTTAAAAACTTATCAACAATTTCAAAGCTGTTAGCACCCTGTGTAGCGCCAGACATAAAAGATCACTCTTTCAGCCATTCATATCGTAAATGGCAACTTAGGATTTACAAGAAGAAAAGATTAGAACTTAAATAATTATGTGCACTGTACAGTAGGGAAATTTTGTCGTACAAGGCGACCTCTGTACAACCTTGGATTGGGGTAACATTTCTTATTTTATTTCCCTGGTAGGAATAGAGAAAAACTTGAATATGATTAATGATATTATCATACAAGTGAAGGCAATTGACCGCAGTCCGCCAGTCACACGTCTGGCCTGTTTTCTATATATGACTGTTCAATATGTCTAATCTAATGGACTGATTTTGACAAATGGAACTTTTATTGATCGCACAATGTATGTAGATATTCGGTTTTCGAAAGACTTAGGCTGGCAAGAGAACGGAGATTTGTTTTGTTTCAATTTACATGAAAACAAAACAAAAGCATATCGGGCTTTAAGGTAAATTTTTTTTTTTCATTAGGTTTCGATGCTACCTCGTATCGTGTCCATTTTGTAAAGAGAATGAGAGGATATAAGATGATTTTTGCCATCAAAAATATTACTTTAGTTTTAATTTTCCATTTTGTTTTACTTTTGTTATTATTCATTTGTAGTAGTGTTTTATTATGTGCAACCTGTATGTTCATTTAAAACAGACATAGTCAGAAATGAGTTATCCGATGGAGGGCAAGCTTCTCTATTGAGTGTTAGCTTGACTTTGTACTGTGTTTGTGATTTTGAGAAAACAATAAAGATTACTATTACTATATATGAAGGAGGAAAAGCCCCTTGATATTCATCTCAACATCTTTATCAGGCTAAGTATTAAGTGCCGGATGGATCGACTTCTTGATCTTGACTGACCATCTTGCTTTGCTGGTGTTATGCCTCGAACACGTTCCCTTCCACCCGGCCCAGTATCATAAACCTTACCGGACCATGTATTCGAAAAAGCATAATATGTCCGTAAAAGCTAAGGGCACGCTCCTGGCATATTATAGATAGCCGCTTGGTGATGTTGAATTCTTCTAGTATTAATTTATTCGTTTTCATGGCGATCTATGGTATATGAAGTTGCCTCTGCGAACACTACCGTTGGTCTATATGTTGCTAAAGGTCGTGTTGTCCCAAATGTTTATTCTGATCCAGCCCGTGCCTTGCTGCTCTCTTCCAGTGACACCCTAAGCCGAGGCCGGTAACCCACCCCCCCTTAGCGTATAGTCGGTCTAGTTTTAAGTTTTTAAGCCCTGGCTGGAGGCCTTAATTCATTAAGGTAGCCACAGGCAAGTCCGGTTAAGAGCATTTATTCCAAGCGGACTGGCAACAACGCATTTATAGTAGTTCATCGTGATTATTTCATGAAATACAAACAAAAGTACTTAAACATTTTTTCAGCCATGCACTAGATCGTTGGTATTTTCAAGTTTGTATGCTATTTTTGTTACAGTTATTTTGGTATTTACTTATAAAAATCGACATCAATTGTTTTCTATTTGCATTACTTAGTACGATTAAATGTTTTTACTAAAGAGTAAATGTTAAAAATAATTATAAATACCAACGCTCTAGTGCTTGGCTGAAAAAAAATAGTACTTTTGTTTGTGTTTAATGAAATAATCACGAAAAACTACCTATAAATGCGTTGTTGCCAGCCCGCGTGGAATTAATGCTTTTAAGCAGCTGACAACCTCACAGGTTGATCTGCGAGATGTCATTTTCAAAAAAAATAAATCACAAATTACCTCAAAAAAATAAATTTTAATAAGGAAGCTAATAAACGTACTGTCATGGAAAGCTGTCGTAACGCAGCCCAAAATAAAATTAATGTTGAAAAGTGACGGTGAAATTAGCGGCTTGGCTGACAGATGGGACTCATTATTTATTTATTATTAAATTCTTTGTATATAAGATCCATTGTTGTGTATTTTTTAAAGCAGTATGACTGAATCTTAGAGGCAAAAGAAAAGAATATTAGAAAGCGTAGAAATTACTTTTAAGCTTGGTTACGGAAAGATGTGGTTTTGTCCAGCTTTATGTATGTCTTCGTGAAGAAATGCTGGTATCATTTTTGAGTTAACACAAATTACAATATACAGCATACTCTGGCAGTTGCTACGTAATCCGTTCTCATGTACCTATATCTTACGGACATACGAAAAAATTATCCGCTTTAATCACACAGAAATGAACATCATTTTCAGCTCGAATTTACAACCGACTTCCCACATTATTCATATTGAAGCACAGCATACTGCTTGGCAACAGATATGGATATAGCGTTACTTCTAAACCTTAACAAAGCCCTTGGCTGAGGACAAAATTTGCTGTTTTGTCATGATACAACAAATAAAAAACTGTTCCAATCTTTAGACAAAATTACTAATACGCTACATTACATCATAAACAAAATAGTCTCAAACCGGTCGAGTGCGAGTCGCACACGAAAAGTTTCGTTTCACCATACAAGGTGAAAGGAAGGAAACCTTTCGTGTGCGACTCGCACTTGACCGGTTTGAGACTATTTTGGTTATGATGTAATGTAGCGTATTAGTCATTTTGTTTAACACAATTTTTTTTATGATTCTTATATGTGGCTCCCATTTGGCTGGTTTTAATGGCGGCAATAGACATGCACACTCTGAAAACAACTGTCTACTTATTACTATTTATGAGACACAGCCCGCTGACAGACACGGACGGATGGACAGCGGAGGCTTAGTAATAGGGATACGTTGGCACCTTTCTGATACGGAACTCTAAAAAAATATAAGAAATAAGGCTGTATACATATTAACGACAGTCACGTCTAAGGTAACAAGGGTAGGTTGTGACAGATACTTCCTGGGCCCTGTCATTTCTGTAGTGTATGTGTCAGCTTCTAAATTGGCATTTGGAAGTTACAAAGGCAAATTCAACGTTGACAGGCGATCAAATATCTTGAAACTCTAATTACCTGTACTTTCGAGAATTCTAAGAGGGATGAGTACATAAGAGTAAGTCTGAAAGTGCCACCGGTAACTAAAAAGTTGTGTGGAAATTGGTTGTCATGGTATGGGCATGTGATACGGAGGAATGAGGAAAATGTCGTGATGAAAGTTTTGAGTATGAATGTCGATGGCTATAAGAGTAGGGGAGACCAAAGAAACGATGGATGGACTGTGTGAATGATGATATGGTTAGAAAGGGTGTGACTACGGAGATGACGACTGATAGAGAAGTGTGGAAGAAAAAGACATGTTGCGCCGACCACAAATAAATTGGCATAAGGGCGGAGAATAATGATGACTTACGTTTTAAATACTTTAGTAATTGGATATATCTTTGTCGTAGTGTTATCTGATTGTTAAAGATACTACTGTGTAAAGCTTTGGTTGCTGAAAGGTGCGCTTACACGAGCAACTAAAATTGTTCCATCCAGGCAAATTCTCGTCCACTATGACGTCAGTCGTGACATCATAGTGGACGGAATTGACCTACATCCAGCAATTTAGGGCAATGGCAACATGTGGCAACCTGTTGCCAGAGATACGGCCACACAATATGGAGCAAATTAAAAACTAGCCAATATGCCCTTAACCGCCGCCTCCGCCGCCGGCCGTTTTCTCTCGCAAAAACGAGACGTAGTTATACGTACAGACGAGATAGAAAGAAAATTAACTAAAAATTTCCAAACCGATTGGATATTCGGCAACAATTTATGGAGCAATCAGAAGCAATATTCCTGAAACATATTCGCAATTTATTGTTGTTGCTCCAGATTGCTCCACTTAATTCATCCAGATTGATTCATTAGTGTTACCGAATTGCTCAAAAAATTGCCCGTGTAAGAGCACCTTAAGGAAGTGATGAACGGTTACACTATACCGGCTACCCAAATAAATAGCGTTTTTGACACCTTGTATGTCAAAAAACGAAAGCAATGGTAGCCCAGTGGTAACGGCCGCGACTTACAAATTGTAAGCCGTGGATTCTAACCTAAGCAAGCACATTGGTACCAACTGGTAGGGTCCGCAAGGGGTGCGGGTTGTTCGAAAGAGATACCGGGGCCCCTGGCACATAGGCAACTGAAGGAACACGGGTGGGTTTTAGTCAGTAAAAGTCTGACACGCACTTCCGCTCCACCCAGAGCGGGAGAAGGTATTTGATGATTTCCAACCTCAAAAATAACAAAAAGGGAGGCACACTGATTAAGTCGCTGCATGTTAAATACTAGTACTAGAAAAGGGCTAAGGAGATTGATGGAGTTGGTTAGTATTTTTATTTAGTACGTAGTGTAGTGCTTCATGTCGTGCCGCACGTAAAAGAACAGCACCATCCCATTTCTTCCCGTGGGTGTTGTAGAAGGCGACTAAGGGACTTACTAGAGAATGGGCAGCAGCGTTCTCTATGCATTTTACCACCATACTGCGATCGCCAACCCGCCTGCCAGGCGTGACGATTAGTGCAAACCACCCCCTTTTGGGGGAGGCCTATGTCCAGCAGTGGACGTCTTTCGGCTGAAATGATGATGACATAGTGTAAATAGTTCGTTGTGTTATATATTTTAAGAAACATTTTAATTTATACGAAATAAAGATTCACTTGATAAGTAATTTTCTTTAACACATCGATAAAATAAACCAACCTTGCAATGAAAATATAAACGAAGAAATTAAATGTTAATTTATTTGACGCTTACGTTTTAGGATATCCGTGACCAGGGGTTGTAAACGTTTGGTAATGGCCGAACGTAAAATAAACTTAATTTTATATTTCGCCTTTATTGTTTTTAAGTAGTAAACAACGGTAAGTAAACCCATTTGATTTACTGTTTAAACCTCGGTTTGTACAGGGTTATTTAAAACAAACCTCCTTACAAAATATTTCTAGTAAAACTGAAATAGGTTTAAAAACTTATGAAAAACCTTGGTAAAACTTAACAAACTTTAAGTTAATTGTTAAGGCAAGAAGGAATTTTAAGTTTTTCGGGCAAACGTTGGCAGTTTTTATAAGTACCTAATAAAAGTTTAAGTTGAGGTTTCTTTGGAACTACCATTTATAAAATGTCTTCACAAACATTGCAAAGAGCTTTTAAAGAGTTTTTAAAAGCTCCAAAACGTACTTGAATTCGTCTTGTTATTTGAATAGATAAAAACGATTCGTCTATGTGCATTTTTAATTTAAGTAAAAGCTCACTTGTTCTCAAAAAATGCACCCAGCCAATCTACGTAAATTACTTTATCACCTGTTCCATGTGGTGCCGGACGTAAAAGAATAGCACCATCCCATTTCTTCCCGTGGGTGTCGTAGAAGGCGACTCAGGGACTTACTAGAGAATGGGCAGCAGCGTTCTCTATGCATTTGACCACCATACTGCGATCGCTAACCCGCCTGCCAAGCGTGGCGATTATGGCAAATCCCCCCCCCCTTTTGGGGAGGCTTATGTACAGCAGTGGACGTCTTTCGGGTGATATGATGAATGATGACTTTATCAGCACTGCTCTCAAAAATGGTAGAAAGAAAACATCGTGGGTAAGCAAGCTTGTCCTAGACCCAAAAATTTGAAGACATTTGACATTTGCCAATGTGCACTGGGCCCGCGTGGTGGATGACGACCCACTTCATCCACAGAGAGGAGGCCTGTGTCCCAGCTGTTTGTTTGTTTGCATTGAATAGGCTCCGAAACTACTGAACCGATATGAAAAATTCTTTCACTGTTGGTAAGCTACACTATCCCCGGGTGACATAAGCTATATTTTATCTCCGTATTCTCACGGAAACGGGAACTACGCGGGTGAAACCGCGGAGCGCTGTTAGTTATACATATACCCGCGGGGTCATTGCGTTACTCTCCTAAACTGATCATTGCTCGCAATTCCTATTTGACAGTTCAGACACGTTCATTGCGGTGTTAACGTTGTTGAGCAGACGATTTTTTTCTATCTGTGAAGCTATCGATTAGGAATTTCCTCCAAAACCCTCGGATTGTGATTGAACGTGAGTTACGCAATTAGGGTCCTGGTTGCCTTGGGTAACTTTTAAAACTCTACTTTAGCATTAGTCAAGGTGAAAAATTATTTCTTTGCAAAACACATACAATTTTTTTAATTTCACGGGCTACATTGAAAGACTCACGTAATGTTTCGCTAAAGAAGGGTTATATACGTTTTCAATTGCAAATTCTTAATTCAGAAACCGGGTAACAGTACTCAAACAGTTCTCTCGCTTAAATTTTAAATCTTCACCACCAAAATCCAAACGCTATCATAACCAGAATATTTCCGCTTCACTTTAAATTCTTTTGACAAGCACCGCATATGTTCGCTCATGCACATAATCCACAACACTTAACATTAAGTTCCTCTTTTGTGCGGCTCCGTACCGTATACGGCGCGAACGTATAACCGGACTGTTCCTACTGAAACAAGGTCGAGTGGAAAATTACGAAGTTTTAAACGAGTCTGAATTTGTTGCGCTGCCATTCGTATTTAGAGTTTTGAAAGTAAGTATAACTTTATACATATTTGTAGATGGCCGGGTTCACCTTTTTCGCGTAGAGTCAAAGGCTTTGGTTCTTACCTTGCAAGCTGAATTTATCTTCTATGTAAAATAGACTGTGAAAGCAAAAATAGGCCATGCCGTCTGCGTATGAGCGAAACACGTTTGTGACTCGCCAATTCTAGTCTTCATTACATCAATATGCCATAAACCTTACGGTTTCCATGAATTTTTAACTCAAATGTGGAGATATAAAATACACTGTGAGAGCAAAAATATGGGCCACGCGGTCTCTTAGGGGCAATTCTCGTAATTTTAAGAACGTCCATAGTCTGATCTCAGCAATCTGTCGAAAATACCTCGATTTTTCATACATTTTTAACATTTGCTTGTCGCTGAGATGAGACTGCGACTAAATTTTGAACGTTTTTACGAGAATTGGTCTTCTCATGTAGGGGATGAGTGAAGCAACTTCGTGATTCATCAGTTCGAGTCTAGTTTGCGTCAATATCCCATGAACCGTTACAGTTTTTATGATTTTTTCTGCAATGCTTCTCCCGGTCAAAGAATCGTGTCGGAGAGAAAATCGTAGGTAAGTCAGCCGCTTCCTAGATTAAAAATTTACCTCGAATGGTCACGCCTCGCACTCTATAAAAGTTCAATACAAATATTTAATTTAGTATCGCTCGAAAGAGCTTGTGGCCCAGTAATAACAGCCACACAGATCGATCGATTAGTTAAACTACGCTTGCCGCGATTGGTCTGTGGATGGACCTCTTGGTGCCCTGGAAAGCACGGTCCCTATTGACTTTAACAGTCTCTACGGGTCGTTGGAAGCCCGAAAGTCTGACAACCAGTCTTACCATGTGGTTTCTTGTTACCCAGTAACTAGTATTACCAAGGGGTATTGTGTTACCCAGTAACTGTGTTCTGATACTGGTATTCATTTCATCCAATCAGACTGAAAGCTAACCCCATCCCCATCCCCAGGCTAGGCAGATGATGAGTCTCGCTGAAAGCAGAAAAAATAGAAGTTTGTCCACGCCATCTACACATTCAGACGCAACAACACACAAACGGACGCCGCACACTCGCCATCTATCGTTGAAGGGAAGAAGATCACCATCGATTTCGAATCCGGTCGTTCCTTCGGTCGCTTACATTCGGTCACTCACATTCGGTCTCATTCACTCGCGCCTCCATCAATTTTCGATTCTGTATTCCTTCTTGCGAACCGCCAGCCCGCAATTGGCAACCTGTTAATAAACGAATATTTTACAATATACAACTGTTGAACTACACAAGTCGCTTCATTTTGGATGAACAAACCTGATCCTGCACATAATTTGGTCCTTCGAGCCGGATACTGGATTCCATACTACGGAGAAACGAGTAACGACGCCGACACGCGACGGCGATGCCATAGTTGGATTGGACCAGCAGCCATTTTATACGAGAGAAGAAAAACGAAGAAATCAGAATAAAACGCAACGGTCAGGTCTTTGTTCCCATCCTTTCCCTATACGTTTGGATTAGTGTTAACGCTGTTTTTTATACGATTACAGTTTGATTGTACGCGACGTGAGATTTGCAGGCACGCGGCTCCGTTGATGCTTGTACGTGAGTACCTTAACGCTTATTCCTAGCCCGCCAAAATGTCTGTTAAGTCTGTAGAGGAAATTCTTTCTGAGTTTAAGAAACGTAGGGGTAGTGTAAAGGGCCGGTTAACCCAATTTAAAAATTTCGTAGACTCGTTTGTGGGGGCCACGTTGACTACCTTACAAGTAGCCGAACTAAAGTTGCGAGTTCAGGCCGCCATCGAGATATTTTCTAAATTTAATAGCATTGAAAGTGAAAATAGAATTACTTTTATCGGAATCGGAATTAACCGCTAATTTAGAATATGTTGAAGCATTAGAATCATTATATTTTACGGCTATGGCCTGTGCAAATTGTCTTATTCACAACGCGGAGGCTTACAACGAGTTCCCTGTTGCATCAGCTCGGGACAGTTTCCGACAACCCGTTAATATTAAATTACCGGATATAAAACTACCTGCTTTTGAAGGTTTGTATGACAACTGGCTGGAGTTCAAACATTCATACATCACTATGATCCATAACCGTTCCGATTTGGATGAAATACAAAAATTTCATTATTTACGGTCGGCTCTGAGTGGAAGTACGTTACAGGTGATAAGTGCGCTAGAGTTTAGTCCTGCCAATTACATTCACGCCTGGGAGTTATTAGAAAACCGCTATCATAATGACAGGTTGTTAGTAAATAATCACGTCAAAGCGTTATATAGTATTCCGTCGTTAAAACAGGAATCACCATCACACATTCGGAAGTTAATTGATACCGTTCTACGTAATTTACGCGCTCTGGCGTCACTCGATGAACCCACAGTCAATTGGGACACTTTAGTTATTTACTTAGTCGTTAATAAGCTTGATCCTTCCACGGAACGAGAGTGGGAGAACCACATAGGTGCCACGTCTTTAGGGTCACCCGATAAGGTCAAATTAAACGATCTATTATCATTCCTCAGAAACCGCGCAGATACATTGGAAATGATTGGTGCAAACCACGTTAAGTCAAAGGAATTGCCTCAAAGTGATAAGCATCAACTTACAAGTGACAAACGAAGTTCAAACCGCGTGCATAGTTATTCATCTATCAAAACTACTCGTAACAACTGTCGTAATAATAATTTGAAAAAGGATTTACCCAATTGTGTTTTGTGCGATCAAGGTCATGCGTTATACACGTGCATAACATTCCTCAACATGTCTATTAGGGATAGAATGAAAGTTGTTACTGATAAGAAGTTGTGTTGGAATTGCTTGCGAGCGGGTCATACGTTAAACGACTGTAATTTCGGACCGTGCAAGCAATGCCATCTCAAACATAACAGTCTGTTACATTTAGAAAATTCTAATAATCAAAGCGTTAGTAACAGTGCGTGTGTGCGTGATTCGCGCGGACAGGCGAACGTTACAAACACTACGACGACTACGTTGCATGCTTTACCTAATAATACGAATAACAGTGTTTTATGCGATAAAACAACGAATGATTTTAAATTGATAAATACTGTTTTACTTTCTACGGCGTTAGTGGAAGTAGCGGATACTGATAATATTTATCATACAGCTCGTGCGCTTTTAGATAGCGGGAGCCAAAACTGTTTTGTTACGGAGAAATTGTCTAAACGAATAAATGCGTCTTATATACAGTCCACAGTTCAAATCTCGGGTGTGGGACAATCAGTCACACAGTCGGGCCATTCATGCGATATAACGATTCGATCAAGAGTAAACGATTATTATTCCAAGCTTCGATGTATTGTCTTGCCATGCATAACGTCCAGTTTGCCTACGATAAACATAGAAGCTGGTCATATACGTATTCCTGACTTCCTACAATTAGCAGATCCTACGTTTAACGTTAGTTCAGATATTGATTTGCTGATAGGTGCAGATAGATTTTGGGATCTTTTAGAAACCGATAAAATACGCTTACCTAGTGGACCATTCTTGCAAAATTCGAAATTAGGATGGTTATTGTCCGGTCCTGTCTTTGTTAGGAACACGAAACCTACTCACGTTCATTGTCACTTCAGTCAGGACATTGATAAGCAGCTCCGGTTATTCTGGGAAATTGAGAATATTCCTTCATCACCATGTGTAATTCTTACAGATGATGAACGTGTGTGTGAGGAATTATTTAATAATACGACTAAACGCGAAGAAAATGGTCGATTTTCGGTTCGTATACCGCTAAGAGAAGCACCAGACGCACTTGGGGATTCCTATACGTTAGCGAAGAAACGATTTCTATCATTAGAACGTAAACTTGAACGTTTACCAGAATTTAAACGTATGTACACTAACTTTATGCGAGAGTATAATGACTTAGGTCACATGTCGAAGTTAGTTACTTGTAGTCAACATAACTATTATCTTCCACACCACGGAGTCATTAGGGAGTCTAGTACGACTACAAAATTACGCGTAGTGTTCGACGCTAGTGCTGTCACTAGCTCGAATAAATCATTAAACGATATTCAGTTTCCGGGACCCGCGTTACAAAATGATATTTTTTCTATTTTGTTGCGATTCAGACAGTATAAATATGGAGCTTGTGCAGACGTGGAGAAGATGTTTCGTCAGGTTCTTCTCCAGTCTGATCAAAGGTCGTTGCAGTTAATCTTGTGGCGCGATAATCCTTCGGATCCATTAGAAACCTACCAACTTAATACGGTTACTTATGGAACTGCGTCAGCTCCATATTTAAGTATGCGATGTATCAGACAGTTAGCGATAGAGTGTGATGATGACGTCATCGCTCGCATCATCACTCAAGACATTTTCGTAGACGATCTTATCACTGGCGATGATGATTTAGATCATTTAATTCAAGTTTGCCAGAAAACTTCAGAAGTGCTACGGTCAGGGTGTTTTCCTTTGCGCAAGTGGACATTTAATTTAGACGTATCTGAAAAATCCACAGAACATTTTATAGGCGAGCATGCGCAAACTAAAACACTCGGACTAGGTTGGTACAACACTAGTGATGAGTTACATTTTGTTACGAACATTGATAACAATGATAACGAGTCAAATTTAACTAAACGTGTAATGTTATCAGTTATATCACAAATATACGACCCGTTAGGCCTTCTTTCTCCTGCAGTCATAATTTCAAAAACGATTTTACAAAAATTATGGTTAAGTAAAATTGACTGGGATACACCTGTTTCTAGGGATATTGTTAACATTTGGAGGCATTTCATTTTTACGTTGAGATTTCTAAAAGACATTCGCATTCCTCGTCACGTAAAGGGTGATCACACTCAATATACGGAACTTCATATATTTACTGACGCGTCCCAAGACGCATATGGTGCGTGCGCTTATTTACGTACTTATAGTTATAACTCTGACGTAACCGTGCGTTTATTGTGTGGCAAAAGTAAGGTTGCACCTTTAAAGGCTATAAGTATTCCTCGTTTAGAACTCTGTGGTGCCTTAATAGGAGCTAAATTATACAAGAAAATCGTTGAGTCTCTTAGGTTACAGTTTAGTAAAATTTATTTCTGGACGGATTCTACAATAGTCATGGGTTGGATTAAAATGTCACCACATTTACTTAAAACATTTGTACAAAATCGAGTGACCGAGATCAATGACCTCACGGGCGACTCGGTCTGGTTACACGTAAGTAGCAAAGATAACCCAGCTGATCTATTATCGAGAGGTTATAGTTTAGATTTATTAAAGGATTGTGATTTATGGTAGTACGGTCCGTCTTTTTTACATAACAATTTACATTATTTCGAACAGATTAAATGCGATAATTCAGATGTTTGTAATTTACCAGATTTAAAACATGTTTACCTTCTACACAATGCGAAGATTTAATAAACTTTCATAAATATGGTTCATTTTCTAAACTTAAACGATTAGGTGCGTACATACTTAGATTTATAGATAATACACGCATCAAGTCGACTGCTAAAGACAGCCGTCGAACCGGTTCCTTATCAGTAAGCGAACTGAACGCCGCACAAAGAATGCTAATTAGGTTAGTACAAATAAAGTCATTTCCAGATGTCTACAATAATTTAGTTAGCAATATTTCTATTAAGCGAACTTGTAAACAATATAATAAGGTTTCTAGTCTTAATGTTTTTATGGACGAACATAAAATAATTCGGGTTGGTGGAAGACTATTTAACTCGTATACCTTTACTTACGATAAAAAAACATCCAGTTTTATTGTGCAGTAAACATCCTTTCACTATTAGTTTATTTAGGTATGAACATATACGATTATTACATGCGGGTCCTCAGCTTCTTTTAGCTACGGTCCGTGAATGTTGGTGGCCATTAAATGCTAGAAACTTGGCAAGAAAAGTAGTGCATGAGTGCGTGAAGTGTACACGTATCCGAGGCAAGACATTAGCACCTATCATGGGTAACTTACCGCCTGAGCGTTTAGAGCCTAGCTTCCCATTTATGCGAACGGGTGTTGATTATGCGGGGCCAGTGTTTATATTAAATAGAAAAGGCAGAGGTTCAAGATTGACTAAAGCTTATATATGTTTATTTATTTGCTTCACGACGCGAGCTATGCACTTGGAGCTTGTTACAAGTCTCTCTTCAAATGATTATATTTTAGCATTAAAACGTTTCATCAGTAGGCGAGGTAAACCTTGCGTCATATATTCGGATAATGGCAAGAATTTCGTAGGTGCAGAGAAAGAATTTCCTTTATTGTTAGACAAAGGTTCAGAAACTATTATTAATTTCGCTTCAGATAATAACATTGAATTTCGATTTATTCCTCCTTATTCTCCACATTTTGGCGGTCTATGGGAGAGTGGGGTACGCTCGTGCAAGCATCACCTGAGGCGCATAGTAGGTAACGCGCGATTAACTTACGAGGAATTTTGCACAGCTTTGACACAAATCGAAGCCGTCCTAAATTCCCGTCCAATTTCACCTCTATCCTCAGATCCTTCCGACCTTACTCCACTTACCCCCTCCCATTTCCTTGTTGGCCGACCGTTGACAGCACCACCTTCTGACGACGTCACAGACAAGCCGACTGCGAGGTTGACACGCTACGAACGAATAGAACAACTGCGGCAGCACTTCTGGCGACGCTGGTCCACAGAATACGTATCGGAGCTGCAACTGCGGACCAAGTGGAAGACTAAGCAGGATGACATCACACTGGGCAGCCTTGTCCTCATAAAGGATGATAACCTACCACCTTTGAAGTGGCGGTTAGGTCGTATTACACGTATATTTCCTGGAAAAGACGGCGTGGCTCGAGTAGCGGACATATACACAAGTTCTGGAACAATTAGACGAGCCTTCTCCAAGATTTGCCCGCTGCCACTGCAATCGGTGAGCGACGACGCTTGACTCCATACTCATACTCATTTTGAAAGCTGAGCTTCCAAGGCCGGGGGCATGTCCACGCCATCTACACATTCAGACGCAACAACACACAAACGGACGCCGCACACTCGCCATCTATCGTTGAAGGGAAGAAGATCACCATCGATTTCGAATCCGGTCGTTCCTTCGGTCGCTTACATTCGGTCACTCACATTCGGTCTCATTCACTCGCGCCTCCATCAATTTTCGACACTGTATTCCTTCTTGCGAACCGCCAGCCCGCAATTGGCAACCTGTTAATAAACGAATATTTTACAATATACAACTGTTGAACTACACAAGTCGCTTCATTTTGGATGAACAAACCTGATCCTGCACAAGTTGGACCTAATTTTCATGAACTTACTTTCCCTTTACCATAATGTGGGTATTTTCTTTCTTAACGTAGTTTTAAGTTTAAAAAAAATCAAATTGAAACATTGAACAATCCATGTGTAAATTAAAGGTTGCCATACATTGTTAGTGACCCAAAAACGAGCGCCGAGCAGTCGCTGATTAAATTGACCGACTGCCGACTGGAATTGAGACCCGATAGAGATGCAACTTCGCACTAAAACTTACACAGGAATGTTTTGCGAGTAGTGCTACAAATATACATACTATGCCTTTAAAAACGTTAAATACTAAATATTGAAAATTATATCATTTCTTTTTTTTAAAGAGGATGCGCTAAAGTAGCTCGCCAATTCAATTTTTTTACGTTTTTTACAGATAATTATTTTAAGTGTACCCATAGGTACACTTAAAATAATTATCTTGAAATTACAAGCATTAAAATGAATATGAAAATCAGAAAAAAACAAAAAAAAGTTAAACTTAAATTTCAATAAAATAGAATTAAAAATTCAAGTTAAAATTAACAAATTTGAATTAAATTAAATTAAATTAAAGCTTTGCAAACCCGATTCCTTTTCCCGATACCCGATTTCTTCAGCTATCGATTTATTCCGTAAATTCATTGAAATTGGAGTATTGTTATAAAAAAATTATGCCGATATATTCTGTTAAACTCTCATCTTAGGTGAACTGAGCTTGAAGTGTGCTATCAATAGTGTAAATCCTTAGCATCAGGTATAATGACAGTTTACATTATCTAAGTTTTCACAGTGAGATTTTTACAGAATATACCGACAGCTTTTTTTTTTTAACAATTGCTTTATCTTAATTTCTTCCTTCCTTTTCCATTACTCCAGGTGCACCAACACGCCTTAAATTTTAATTACGGGACATCTGGACTTATTGGCTCTTCGCGACAAAGTTCACAGTCGTGCGGAGCCAATGGAACCAATATCGGCGAAGGGATTGTCAATAAAACCGCAGCCGGTATTACTTCGGCTGCTCCGTAGGAGGAAGTAGGAGGCTGGATGTGGCTTGTGGCTGGATCAGGAACATACTATTATGAGGACAACAGCGCCAATATTCAGACAAGCCAGCCGGTTTTTTATTATAGTCCCAGTATTACAAAAAGCTGGAAAGCTGGTTCAGAAAAAATAAGAAAAAAAGATGAAAAAAGAAAGCATAGAATAAGAATTTGTTAAATGGTAAAATGAGTGTACACTATAGTTTAAAATTAATGCCCTGTAATATTTTACTAAAGTATTAAGTTTTGCATGCTATGTTTTATCCTAGCTGGACATGTTAGGGCCATTCTAATTAAACTAAATTTGACTAATCATTTATTTACATGAAATATGGTAGACAATGGTACACCATGTTTCATATAAATAAATAATTTACTTTAATTTACTGAAAAAAAAAAACACGGAAACTTCAGAAGATCAGAAAAACTTAGTTTTGATAGGTAAGTTTTAGTATATTTTTTTTTGTAGTTAGGTACGTTACAAAATAGTATGTACCTAGTTGCCATGCTTGTGATGTTCTATCATGTCGCTGTAAAATGTAAAACGTTTAGTGGTCAGTTAAAACCTTTATATCTCCTCGATATTATGGGATCTTGGTAATTTTCTTGATGCTTCCAATTGATACAAAAATTGCTGGCGTGACGTATTTTGCCCCTGGCGCACAGGCAACTGAGGGAACACGGGTGAGTTTTAGTCAGTAAAAGTCTGACACGGCCCTCCTGCTCCACCCAGAGCGGGAGAAGTTATTTGATGATTTCCCACCCAGAAAAAAAAAAGTATTTTTCCACAGACCAAAACTTGCCAACGAGAAACCAATGAAACGTCTCTTCCACAACCTCTACATCCACGTTTCCAATTTTACAACTGGACAAAAGGCAAGGATAAAATTTATTACTGACATCGTGTGAGACTTTACGTGGCCTCACATACTTACACGGAAATGCATTCAAGTTGTACACTCACATAGTACAGATGTTTGATCCCAAGATCTTTAGTTGTAAAGATTTATAGTTTTAAATCGCAAGTGGGTAATGTTATAGTACTGACTACTTCGACTGTGTGAATAGTTGTATATTTATCTTAGTTTTAATGGTTTCATTGAAATTTGAAGATAAATAAATAAATGTGAACTACATTTTAAGTGCGTTTAAATTAAGATCCTGTCATCTCGAATGACTGTCCCGAGCTTGATAGCTCGCGACAAAAAAAACACAACACACACACACAACGGAACAAAGAAATACAATGTTAAATACATAAACTGCCCCGAGCTTCAGTATGGTTACTGAAGCTCGGGGCAGTTTATGTATTTAACATTGTGTTTTTTTGTTGAACAAATTAAATTTATTTGCCTAATTTTAATTACAAGCTAACACTTAAATGGATATATTATGTACAAATATTAAAACAAAAAAAGGGAAGAGCTCATTGGGCGTCAACGGGAAAAGAGTCCAGAAGGTTGGCAGCATTGCCACGTTGGATAGCCATGCTGATTGTTTGGGCTATTAATAGGCCAGCCCTGTGACCTGAGATGCGGAGTCCACAACATTGGGTGATAAGTAGATAAGGTGGACAAGCTTGTACTAGTATAATATACCATTTTTTCCAACAAATTTGTCACCATTTTTTATATTTCCACTACAATTTTCTATTTACCCAAGGCTTTGTCAACAAACAAGTGGCGATTCTCGTAGCAATATTGCTACGGGCTACGGCGTAGCACCGGCGTAGCAATGCGCTACGAGATTTCTGATAAAAAGATTAATCTTTTTAATATTACATTTTAGTTTCTAGATACACATTGTTGTGGGATTTCTCAGTAAGAATGATGTAGTCTACTTTCTCTTATTTATTGTCTAGCAAAGATAAGATCGTTAGCCTATGTAGTCGTTAATTTGGTGTAAGAGAAACTATCTCCGACGGTTTAATGGTATCAAACTTATTATTTAGTTTTGTAACACAATATTTTGTGTATTGACTATATTTTCTATAAATAGTTTTTGGCTAACCTAACCCTTTGGGGCATACTGGCGTGATGTTTGTGTTACTTTGTGTGGTTTTATGTTTGTATAACTATCAAAATAACCAATACATAACATTGCAAATAAGCTGCTAACAATTTATCCACAAACAGTCTTCGTCGCACAAACCAGTCCTCGAATTACTTGTTGCGATTTTTTATTTTACGGCTATGAAAATACAGTCGAGAACGCAATGGTTCAATTACCATTGCGTTCTCGACTGTATTTTAATAGCCGTAAAATAAAAAATCTACTTATTTTATTATTAATTCGTGTCGAGAATCATTAGCATAGTTACCTCCTTGAATTTGACGAGAATGCAAAACGACACGTTGTATATACGAGTCGCGCGGTAAACTCTGATTGCGCGATGCAGGATTTATGTGACGTGAAGTCTTGTGTAGTTCGCATGCGGCATTGAAGATGGCGCCACATCACTTATTGTGTTTTTCAAGTCTTTGATTTTGTAGTGTGCGTGTGCACACACTAAACACACACCCAAAACACCACAAGCACAACTTTGTGTTTCACACCCCCAAAACCACCACATACGCATTAAACTGGGTGTATAATGCAAAGAATTCACAAACTTACCAAAACACCTTCATTTTCTTATATTGTTCGTTGGCTTTAAGCGTTTCCTGCTACTGTTTTATTATGTCCTTAGCATAGCTCTCATAATACAGGGTAAGTTGTTACAAAAAAAAAAAATCAGCTGTTTCATAGAAAAGTGCAATGCCTTCGCGGTCAAAATGTATGGAACCGCAATTTTTTTTTTTGTGTTACTGACGTTACAGTTTGCGCACTGGATAAAAACTTATCCTGTATATTCAAGATTAGGAGACCAGGAGACCCGTAGCACAGGTTTTACTTAGAATGGGCTCCAGTCTTCTATCTTAGACTTTTTGAAATGAATACTGTAATATGCACAGTATTTATTTCAAAAAGTTCAAATAAAAAATTATGATTATGATTATAAGTTGGAAAAAGGCTAACCAGATGATGATGATGATCTATCAAAACATGAACATATGATCAGTAATCTTTACATAGTATAAAACAAAGTCACTTCCTTCTGTCTGTCCCTATGTATGCTTAAATCTTCAAAACTCCGCAACAGATTTTGATGCGGGTTTCTTTAATAGATAGAGTGATTCAAGAGGAAGGTTTATATGCATAATAAACCGACCTCCACGCGGGCGAAGCCGCTGGCAAAATCTAGTTTATAAAATGCTAGCAGATAATGGCATAAAAATGCTTTTGCTTTGCTTACTTTCTTTTGACAATAGATCATAAAACATTATTAATAGTGTTTTACTTCTAGCTGGCTACTAGCGCCACCTGACTGAGTTAGGAAGCATTAATTTAATTCCCACAATTCCGGCCATCCATCGAGTGCATCTGTTCCGCTCATGGTTGCCATCTGTCTCTCAACTAGGGCTGTCACGTGCCACACATAAAAAAAAAGTAAAATCTGGTCTTGTTTTAAAAATAATAGGATCAGTAAATACAAAGTAGCCATGGAGCAGTGGTGGCACCTGCCAGGGATGCGGGTTGTTCGAAAGAGATACCGCGGCCCCTGGCACACAGGCAACTGAGGGAACACGGGTGGGTTTTAGTCAGTAAAAGTCTGAAACGCCAGTCTGCTCCACCCAGAGCGGAAGAAGTCATTTGATGATTTCGCTCCAAAAAAAAAAGCTAGTGGTGGCCTAGTGGTATCAGCTCCAACTTACGCTGGTGAGTTCGAGACCAGACAGGCGCTTTACTTTGTGTAATTAATTTCATCACCACCGCTGTTCGGGCGCCTCCGACCACTCGGCAATCTTCGGCTGCTGTCGCGAGACAGCGGAAGGCGGCGGGCCGGCGGCGAGAAGAGCGGCGTGCAGGATGCGAGCCGTCGAACCACTTCGCTACCGATCTCCAACGAGAGCACGCGCGCGCACTCCATACGTTTACCAACTCGAATTTCGTACCTATCTGGATTATATATCTTAAATTACAGTTAACTGCCTTTGAGTTTAGTCCCTAACACCGCTCTCAAAACGGTGAAGAAAAACATTGTGAGGAAACGTTGTCTCAGAACCCAAAAATTCAGATAAGTTTCATCTACCAACTCGCACTGGGCTTGCTTGGTGGATGGAGCTAGACCTGGAGCTGGAGCGGTGGATGGAGCCCACAACCTTTCGAAGACAGGAAGCCAGATTACGAATACTATATTATTTTCAATTTAATCTTCTCTGGTGCGGGTGTTAGTCACAGAGAGCACGACAAGATGCCGGGTATAGTTTGCTATGTGGCTCCACAGTCTCACTGCGGCTCATCGGAGTACCCCCACATGACTAAGTTTGGTCTCTACAGGTACACTATAAACTAACTACTTCACTAGCAAAACAAAAATATTGGGAACAATCTTTTACACCAATATGTTTTACCTTCCACTGTATAAGGCCCTTATTTATTCAGGAACCACCAACCCATCGTTATTGCATTATCAACCATAAGTAGCGCCGAGTATTGGAATTATGGTTGAAATTAACAACATAATTAAACGCTTTACCCACCCGGGCACCAAACCCGGAACCTGGCCGCGCTAACTAAATTCAAATTCAAATACTTTATTGCATTCCATAATGTGTACATATAACAGTTGGTATATTATAACATCGAATCAATTATGGACCCTGTCGGGCACAGCAAAGTTAATTTTTAACAGGAGAGAGGATGAAGGCGCTTTTTATTAAGGGAAAAATAAATATTAAATTAGAATAGGTAGTATCATTAAAATAGTATCATTAAAATAGTATCATTAAAATAGTATCACCAAAATAGCGTCATTAAAATAGTATCATTTGTTTTTATGGTAGTAAGTAAGTATTTACATATTTGGTTTTAAGTTATAATTATATATTGTTATATTATTTATTGCACGATTTACATTAATAACACTATTAATTATAATAAACTAAATATTTACAATTTTATTGAATCTTGTAGAATGTTATTATTATTAATTGTGCACTGTTTAGTATATTCATTTTAAATTTACAGTATTTTAGTGTACGTGTTGTAGTGTAATTTACAGTATTAGGTAAGAATAGTGTTTATTGTTGTTGGAATTTATCTCTAAAATATTCGTCAATAGTGTAGTAGCTTTTCGTTATCAGAAATTGTTTTAATTTATTTATAAAGATATTATTTTTATTTATGTTTTTGATGTTTTCCGGTAACTTATTGTATATTTTAATGGACATAACGAATGTACTAGAAGAGTGCATTTTCAATCGTGAAGTGGGTATGTTTAACCTGCTTTCATGTCTAAGTGCAATTTTTGTTTGGATATCTCCTCTTTTGGTATAGAATTTCGGATATTTTCGTACAAATTTACAAATTTCAAGTATGTAGAGGCACGGC
Organism: Polymixis lichenea; assembly: GCA_949091785.1. NCBI lineage: Eukaryota > Metazoa > Arthropoda > Insecta > Lepidoptera > Noctuidae > Polymixis > Polymixis lichenea. The sequence continues at coordinate 9,413,989 of OX420941.1, forward strand.
AGGGTTAATATTTTTAGGTCTTTAAAGTGGGGTTTACAGGAGTCTGTATCTTTGATATTCATTAGAATTCTAATCATTTTTTTCTGTAGAGTGAATAATGTAGGCGCGTCCGTACTATTTCCCCATAGGATAACTCCATAGTTGAGCCATGCAAATGCGTACGCGTAATAAGTTACTAGTGCTGTTTTGAGGTCTGTTGTTTTTTTTATTTCTCGGAGAGCGTATGAAAACTTGGATAGTTTCGTTCTTACTTTTTGAATATGTGATTTCCAATTTATGTGTGAATCTATGTCTAGGCCTAAAAGGGTGAATTTATTTACTGCTTCTAATTTAGATCCGTTGTATTTGAAATTTATACATAAAGGATTTTTTTGTCGGGGGTGGAAAGTTATTATTTTTGTTTTACTGTAGTTAATTTCAAGGTTGTGCTCGTTCATCCAGTGTGTTGCAGTGTCAAGTATAGAACTCAAGTTTTGGTTTATATTTATATTATTATCACATGATGTTAAGATAGAAATATCATCGGCGAATAAAACGCATGACTCATTGATGTGGTTGGGGAGATCATTTATGTAAACAAGGAATAGCAGGCACCCTATCACACTTCCTTATGGTATAGAAGCGTTTACGGGTATGTTGTGGGATCGAATTAATTCTATTTCTTTTGATTTATGATTGAAATGTTCTATTTCGACAACTTGTTCTCTGTCCTCCAAATAAGATGTGAACCATTCGTAACTTTTTCCGCGGATACCGATGTTAAATAGTTTATTTAATAATATATCAAATTGCACCTTATCATAAGCTTTTGTCATGTCTAATAACAATCCTACAGCATATTTTTTATTATTAATTATATTTAGGGCTTCTTGTACAAATTTATAAACAGCCAAAACGGTGGATCGGTTTTTTCGAAAACCATTTTGACTATCATTGAAAATATCATATTTTTCACAAAATGCATACACACGATCGCTCATGGCTTTCTCAAATATTTTTGAGGCTGTTGGTAAGAGAGCAATGGGACGGTAGTTATTTGGATCGGTTTTATTACTTTTCTTGTGAATCGGCTTTATAAGAGCTTTTTTTAATAAATCGGTAACTAAACTAATTTCCAATGTTGCGGCTCCTGCCGGATGCAACTCCGGTCAGAGTTACTATCTCTCTAGGAGTAGAGTTGGCACTGACTTCATTCTTTTAAATGCTGCAGTATAGATATTAATGTGAGAAATAAGTTCTTAAACTCTGAATAAATTTGATAATTTTTAAAGATTTCAAAATTTACCGAAATATTGAGAATTCCCGGAGGGCTTGTGGTTAAATAATCACAGCCGTACGGGTCGATCGATCAGGTTAAGCTACACTTGACACGGTTGGTCCGTGGATGGGTGATCATGTTTACATACCAAGACCCTTCCGTGCCTCGGAAAGCACGTTAAGACGTTGGTCCCGGCTGTCATTTGTGGATTTTTGACAGTCGTTACGGGTCGTCAGAAGCCCGAAAGTCTACAATAAATCTTTCGCAGGGGTATCGTATTACCCAGTAACTGGATTGTGGGGGTCAGATAGTGGCAGTTGTTCCATGTAAAATACTGGTATTCAGCTGTATCCGGTTAGACTGGAAGCTGACCCCAACATAGTTAGGCAAACGCTAGGTAGATGATGATGATTGATTCCCGGAAAATCCTTGTTGAGAATAAAAAATAACGAGAATGATAAACGATTTTATTTCTGTAAGTAGTTTTGCACAAACACTTTTACACTTCAATGAAAAATCAAACCTTAGACTGAAGTGGTGAGTTTATTCGGTTTGGATTGGTATGTTTTTTGTATTGCTGTGTCTCAAAATGAATAATTATGAGGGCTTTAAAATCAAGACTTTCTAAATCATCAAGAATTGTCAACAACAAACATATTAATTGTGCGATATCAGAGTGAAATTTGAAATCTAGAATATTCTACACCGATTTTTATTTTTCAAAAAGCATGTGAAAAATAAAATAGAGTGTACAATAAGGAACGCTTACGTGAACTTCGCATTTTTTTTTTAAATATATTTTTCAAGTGCATCCATCCACCAATAAATTGCCAGCTTTTGACAACCCTATCCTAGGCTAGAGTAGCCAGTTATTTGTAATACATAGTTGGCTCATAAATCCAAGTTTATCGCTCAACTTCTTTTTTTTATGATCACCATCTGGGAAATAAGGGCAGTCACAAATGAGTTTAATGCTTTTTTCCAAACTACAAACTTTGAGATTTTATTACTTTTTGATGAGTTTCTATAGGTTTTGCAAAGTGTAATCTGAGAGGCTGATGACCTTATCGCGACTTGTTTTCTAGCTTTAAATCGATGTTATAAGTTGATGCTGGTCACGTGGCATTCTGTTAAACGACGGCCTTTTTCATTAATGTGTTTTTTTTTCTTTTTCCTACTGTATTTTTTATTGTGAAAAAAATTTAAACTTCTTTTTTTTTATTTTTGTTTAATACTTTTTTATTGTTGTAGATACCTACCCCACACAAATTTATATGCCTATGTCTACAACATTGATAGGAAGTTTTGTTCGCCACTTTTCTACCTTTTTTTTTGAGTGTGGTTTTGCAGATTACTCAAAAGCTACCAACGTAAAGTTAATACAATTATATAGAACCATTGCGTGTGTTTTGTCTACCAAATGAAAAACAATAAGATAAATCGGCCCTGTAATCACGGAGAAATCAATGAACATACCAAAAAAACATGCACACATACAGACGAAGATAGAACCTCCTCTTTTTTTTCTTAAACAGAAAGTACGATCATTCATTATCACGCCTGTCCACTGCCTGCTCAAAATTTCAAACCATTACAACCATGAACACGTGCAAAGCAAAAATATTACCCCAAAAAAGATTTAATAATACCATTATAAACCCTTTAAAAATGCTCCTCACCAACATTATAAAATTAAGTTTCCGACATCTGAGAGAAAATAGCCTATGTTTAACGGAACCCAGTTGAATAATTAAAAGTGGTTAGCGGGCAAGGGTTGGCTCATGCGTCGTTTACTCGCAGGGTTAGGACGGGAGCACATTAGTGAAAAATGTGCGGGAATTTGAAACGCATTGCGTGGAATGTGAGCTTTGTTTAAGGAAGGGTTTGGCGATTAGGGGGTTTATGGCTCTGGAACTTCGAACATGCTTAGAAGAATTAATTCTAATTTTTAGGGACATACTACAATATAAATAAATAAAATTTAAGTACCTGTTTGTAATTTCAAAATAACAGCATTTTACTAAATGCATATGAACTTTCATATGCATTTAGTAAAATGCTGTTATTTTGATGACAAGTATAAGTACCGTATACACTTGTATACGGTACTTATACTTGTCATCCTGTGTGTCTGTAGGCTGGATCGATCTTGACGGGACCTTCACTGATATATAGCTGATGTTATTAGGAGCAACATTGGCTACTATCCAGTAGCACGTACCCGTGGAATAATCTCCGACATCCACGCGGCCGAAGCCACGGGTAAACCTAGTCTTTGAATAACTTATGACGTGAGAGATAATTTGTGATAGACGTGTACCAAAATAATTTTCGTTAAAACCTGATTAACCACTAAGGTTGACTATTTCTTTAAATCATACAATTAAATTCAAATAATGTGGTAATTCACTCCTACTATTTACTTTTTATATTTTTATATATTTGGTATTTTTTTTATATTTTACTAAAATTTACATTATACTTACGTATCAAGTGGAAGTAAAGTATTTATTCTTTATGCTCCATAATTTATTTAACATCGTTAAATAATTCAGATGTGTGTCTCATCTTGCTATTATTGACACAGTAAAATAAAGTATAGGAGTATTTTTTACCGTCTATCGCAATTCGTTTTTACGTTATCGCATCCAAAACGCAATGCAGCAAAACAAACCGCGCCCGGTATGTCGAACTGACACTCATCATTCTGTAATTTCGCGGCAGCGGCAAAGAAGTACTGGCCGCGACTTACTAGTTGTGTCGTAGGTTGAAACCCCGACATGCACATTATATTGTGTAAATCATTTTATCATCACTACTCTCAAAATAAAAGAAAGAGAAATGGATTTATGTGACACAGAAACAATTGCACATAAAAAGATGACATAACATTTTAAAAAAAACACGATGACAACACAGATATTTATACAAAGGCATAAAGAACATAAATAGTCGGCAACTGCACGCCGTGACTGTGACAAGAAGGCTTCCACTCAGCATAATGCTGTGCTATGGGACCCACAGCACAGCGCTGATTTTCAGTGGTCACCCGAAAACGACGCACGAAAATCAAGCCAGGAATTTTACAAATTAAACAAAACAAGTAGATAACAATGCACTAATGACAACCCCATTTTTATGTCCACGCAATCACTGTCCATTCCAAGGTTGCCTGGCAAGAGATCGCAGAAAGCGATAAGGCCGCCCATTGTATGTTTTTATTGTTAATTTTTTTTTGTCATGTATTTTCTGGTGTACAATAAAGCATATGTAAATAAATAAATAAATAAATAACAAAGTGAAATGGTGAAGAAAAACTTCATGAGCGAACCGACATGTAGAAACAAAAATTCGTAGATTTGACATCTAGCAACACGCACTGGGCCCGCGTGGTCGATTACGGCCCGCTCCCACTCACAGAGAGGAGACCAGTGTCCCAGCAGTGGGAACATTATTGGCTCATTATGCTATTCTGTAATTTCGACAGCGAATTATGAAGCAAAAACCAAGCAAGCTCCTAATTACATACCTAATTACGTGAGCTTAAATTCTCTTTGATTTTTCTTGAGAATTACTTGTATGTTCTATGTTATTGGGTTTGGTTTCCGCACTTAGTCCTTTAAGTGGACCATTGTGCGTGAGCCATGGCGGCCATCGGTGGTTATTCCAGCCAGCCCACCTCCCTCCAGAAGTTAGCTATTTCTCCTGGTCTATTGAGAACATCCGTGTAAAATTTGGGCGCTCCGAGGGTTGCTGTTCTGGTCTGGGCTACGCCTGTGCATTCGAAAAGCACATGCGCAACGGTTTCTTCAGCCTCCATGCAGGCCCTGCACAGGGGGCTGTGTGTTATGCCTATTGTGTGGAAGTGTTTGTTTAGTGAGCAGTGTCCCGTGATGGTCCCAGTCACCAGACGCAGATCCTTTCTGTCCAGGCGTAGCAGACGTCTGGTTAGCCTGCCATTTAAATACGGCATTGCTTCCCTAGACTGCCTGCAGCCTGGTGTCGAGGTCCACCAGCTCTCCGCTTGTGTGTGGGTGTGGTCCTGAAGCCACCTGCGTATCTGGATAAATGGGATGGGCACATTACTTATATTAAACCCTTTATGAGTCCTTGAAAACAGCTTTGCAATTCATTCTAAAGAGGCTCTCAAGTTGTTCCCTATCGTTTTACGAAAAAGCCTTCTGGGCCATCATTTCACGCTTACAAGACCACTGATGGGGCTAACAGTTATATTATACTCCCTTATAAATCCCTTATATATTATAGATGGCGCCACTCCAAAGGAAATACGTTCAATTTATTGAGATGGATCAATCAGTAGGAATCTTTTCCCCTTTTTTCCCTCCTTCCGTTTAGTTTCTGGTATTTATTTCGGCATTCATCCTTCTTACGATGTCAGAAACAATGGGAACCTCCTTTCTTATTGACAGCTGTCGGGAAGGTTTAATATGGCGTTTGTTTGGATCTAAATGGTTTTGTGCGTGTTATTGTTTTAGGGAAAAAATGATTGAATTTCGTCATTAGTGGCGCCTTTGATGATTTTCCAGATAGAACGTGAAGACGTTTGGGTGTGCCGATCAGTTGTCAGTTGTTAGAATATGAATTTAAATATTACTTATTACTTTTCCTTGACAGCGTTTCCTTATTTTATTGCGCACATAGCTGGAAACAGTTGTTCCTGCGAGCGTTCTACCGAAAGTCAATTATCTTAGAGTGGTATATAATATGAAAGACAAAAGAAAGAAACATAGGTTTCTTTTCCCAGAAATACGTGCTTATAAGTACATATTATAACTCACACATACAACCTAAATGACACCTCCTTGGGGTACTTTGGATAGTAAACTTCACCTGGATCAACACATTGATAACATTATTAGTAACGCGTTTCGCATGTATGGATTTGTGATATATCGATTTTAAACGTACTCTCACGTACATTCATTTATACAAATCTTTGGTTAGATCACAGTTAGAGTATGCTGTAATGGTATAAACCTCTTGTACAAAAAATATATAGAAAATCTGGAAATCGTTCAACATCAATTCCTTAACGCCACACATTATCGTTGCTTCCGAAAAAAAACATCCTACGTTATTGAAATATTACAATTTAAATACTTTAAAGAATAGACGCATTTTTTTGGAAACTATTTTTTTTTATGACATGTGTAGTAACAAAAATGACTGCTCAGAGTTGACAAACAAATTGTGCTTTATAGTACCTAGAACAGTTATGCGGCGTGGCAGTTTCCTCTTGTTGCACCAACCCGTACAACGTTTAGCAAAATTTTGAATTTTCCAGAATTAGATTTATTTTCTTTGTAAAAAAAAAAATCACTTTGATCTACTTCAAATGATCGAAAAAACAGAAGATTAACCGTATTATCATTTATGTGCATAAATGTTACTATTGTAGAATAAGATTTATTAATTTGCATGATTAATTAGTAGTGTTGTACCTAGTGCTCTTCCTTTCAATTCGAATATGTAGTAACATGTGGATGACGTAGTTAGTTACGACCTAGATTATAAGCTATTGTTAACCATGTATAGTGTGTATTTGTTGGTTTTCCCTAATAAATAAAAAATATATAGATGAGTTAGATTCCTTAGTTAGCTTAGTTACATCTGCCTAGCCTAGATTCAAGATTCTTTATTTGTGGAAACATGAGTACACATACAGAGCATGCAAGTTATTAAATTACATTATAGTTTAGATCAGTCATGTTTGGCCTTAGTGGCGTACAAATATTTAAATTTCGTCATCATAATTACGTAACAATTAATCAAGTAGTTAGTCAATTAAAATATGATCATAGCAATAATATGTTGCTGTATGTACGGAGTATGTCAAAGATGTATTGATGATATTGGTTACTACACAGTATTAGATGTTGTCATTAAGAAATTCTAGAATACTGTAGAATGCTTTCCCTTCCCTATTCCCTATTATTTTTAGGTTTGCTTCCAGTCTAACCGGATGCAGCTGAATACCAGTATTTTAGGTGGAGGGACTGCCCAACTGACCTTCACAACCCAGTTACTGGAGAACACTATACTTCTTGGTAAAACCAGTTGCAAGAGTTTCAGGTTTTTGACAACCTGTAACGACTGTCAAAGACCCAGTCAGGACCAACAGTTTACCGTGATTTTTGAAGCTCGGAGGAGTCTCGGTATGTAAAAATGGTCACCCATCCACGGACAGATAGCGGCAAGCGTAGCTTGTCCTGATCGATCGGTCCGTGCCGCTGTTATTTCTACGCCAAAAGCGCCTCTACTTACATTAGTAATGTATAGTTATGTTATTAAACGCCCTAAAGCACTCTTATTTATAAACGTTGTTTAGGCTTAAGACATTTGTAAACGTCAAAAATGTATGGCTAAACAAACGCTAATTGTTACATAATTTTACATAGCGTTTATAAATATGGGGTATATTCTATAATGAAATCATCTTAAGCTGCGTGTACCAAAACTCCAAAAACTCTTAACTAGACAAAAAAAACTTTCAAAGTAATTTAAGCCTACAACACAATTTGACCACGACTCAGAACTTGTGACCACAACAGTTGGTTTCATACCAAAGGGAGAAGCCAACCCAATCCCTTTTGACATCTCTACAAATATTTGAGGTTAAACTTAGTGGTAACTTCTTGACGCCTAAAGTCAATTCTAATTATTTTATTTACTTTTGTGACCTCTCCTCCACTTTATTTAAGACTGTGCATTCTATTAACTAGTGCCTATAATATGAATTATAGACATTTGAGGATTTTTTAAAGTCATTACGGGTCGTCAGAAGCCCGAAAGTCTGACAACCAGTCTTACCAAGGAATATCGTATTACCCAGTAACTGGATTGTGGAGGTCAGATAGGAAGTCGCTCCATGTAAAATACTGGTACTCAGCTGCATTCGGTTAGACTGGAAGCCGACCCCAACATAGTTGGGAAAAAGGCTGGGCAGATGATGAGTGCTTGTAATATAATTTTGAGATAAATAAACATCATGACATTATGCCTTGTTTCCCCGGGCATAGATATACCTGTAGTACACCAAAAATCAAATCAAAAGTCATTTATTAAAACTAGGCTGAAAGTCAGCTCTTTTGAATGCAAAATTACATACGACAGTCCCCCAAAACGCCCGCCCTACACCACTTTCTAACGCTTTAGTTGGGAAGAAGAAGTGGCGCAACAAACGCCCCAGCAGCACAGCTGTCTGTCTAGTTAGAAGAACTTGATTCTTGATTACGAAACACAAAATCAGCTAGCACACGCCAATATACCAACAAAACATTGAAAACTATAGGTACTCAAGTAGAAATAAATAAGAATTAATAAAAAATAAACGTAAACAGAACTTACAATTTAAATAAAAGCCTCCAGGCAACGAGGCCCACATTTCGCCAGGTATGTTTAAGTCCCACGTAATAGGGGGCGAGCCTATTGCCATCAAAGGGGCACAAATCTAGGATGTTACTGAGAAAATCCAGATACAAAAATCCGATAACACAAAAAATAAAAATTTGATGATGATGATATACACGATATCACCATCATCATCATTTCAGCCGAAAGACGTCCACTGCTGGACATAGGACTCCCCCAGGCTCCTCCACTTCGACCAGTTCTGTGCTTCTCGCATCTAGCGTATTCCTGCGGCCTTCACAAAATAATCGGTCCACCTTGTGGGACGCCTTCAGATATACATACATACAAATAAATTAAATTAAATTTACGAAAAATAAACCATTTGTAAAGAGACTAACATTCAGAAACCTTTTACTTACCTATCAAAGCCTTTACCGTGTTCCCTCTAATATTTGCAAGCCATATGACCTCCCTGCGTATTTCCCGATTCCTCTGTGGAGTCTCGCAACTCTTTTGTCGCGCCGTCGTAACCTCTTTTGCTCCATTGACCCGATGTGTTCGTCCGTGACGCGGCTTTCACTTACTGGCTCTGAAAATACCGGTTTTTTACAAAAATATATGTGTAGACGATTTTTTCCTAAAATATCCTTGAATTTCCAAGGTTTTATTTTTAGAGCGGTGAATTTTTAGTAAAATTATATTTTAAAAGTTCACAGAATGTCTTACGGCTGAGTGATGAGAATAATATCGTGCAAACTGGATGAATTTGAGTTTTCTCAATGCAATTTATTTCAAGTAAACCATTTTACAGGAACTTTTCAACTGTCCAGTAGTTGAACACTCAAAAAGATGAAGCTAGTTACCTGTTCCAAAGCGTAGTAGATTCCTATGGAGAAGGACGGGCAAGAAATACATGGCCACTCTTCTAAATAAGAAAGTTTCAGTACAAAATATCAGTTCCATCCATGATTCATGTTGAAATTATACATAGATGTGACTCACTACCTAATAAATTTGCCAGAAATCCCGGCCCGTTGCAAAATGTGGCACGATACACTCCCTCAACCCGCTCAATACCTACCACCAAGCGTGCATGTACCCGCAGGTTCCAAGCTACTGTGGCCCACTTGGAAGTCTCTGAACCAAGTGGCAAGATGCAACTTCAACCTTGCAAAGTGGGGCTATCTCGAGGGCTAGGCAGCAGGGTAGAGATGAGATATACCTGCTAATCTCCATACCCGGCCTTCAAGGTATGGGTATCGCTAAATACCTGGTACTAAAACCGGGTTTCAAAATACTTTTAAGTATTTGGGTGTGTTAAGATTTCGATAAGTAAACGTACATGCGATAAGTATGGCATGCCTCCAATATAATATATGTACGACGTTTCAAGTCCACATATGCGTTAAGAGATATGGAATCTACAACTGACGTAAAAAATCAAAATATTGTCAACCTACGTACGTGGTTACACTAAATATCGTAAATTTACTTCATACACGCAATAATATTCTCTAACTTCAACTAACATAAGGAACTCTTTGGTATGGCGAAAAAATATTGTTAAGCAATAACATTATTACGCAATTATGTTCCATACAAGAACGTAAACATAGGTATGTATAATTTTTTTCTAACTGAATTCGATCGTCCGAACGTTCCTAAAGCACGAATGACGCGTCCAGTCCTGCCGTAAGCTGTCGGGTAGCTTCGGGTGGCTTCGTCGTGCTGGTGCTGCACGTACTAGCCGCTTCCATATGGTAGCGGTTCGTATCGTACGTTAGCTTATACGTATGACATCATACCTACAAGGTATTTACCCAGTATTTCGGTCTGTACCCGGGCTGCGTACTGGGAAGCGCATACTTGGTATATATACCTGTACCAGTATATACGACTCACCCTTACAGCAGGGTGTGGATGTGGAGCTGTGGTACAAGCTATGTCCCAGCGCCTATCCTACACTCTGTGAACTCTACGCAGTCACCGACAATGCCAAGAAAGTGGCGAAGTTTTTGGCCAACAGATACACTGCCGGGTCATCGACACGACGAAGAAGACGACTACCTATTAAAACCTTCGTATTTCGTGAAGGAATAAACTCTTGATGGAGAAGTTTTGTAATATCTTGCCTATGTTCAGAACTTGACTTCCAGAGTCGCTTACAGAAGCGTTGCCTTATGTGGGCTTTACACAGATGACTATAGTCGCACAATTTTCGCTGCACTGGCAAAATCCACTGTCTAAAAGGCAATTCGCCTTTGTCGTGCGGCGACGAGCTGCATGAGGCGGGTGACTTATATCGACCGTGAAAATGTTGAGTCGCAAGGGATCGCCCATCGCATGAAGGTCGTAATTTTGATGCAAAATGAACTAGTGACTTCCGATTTTTATAGACCTACTGACTGTAGGTTGATAAACCTACTGTAACTTCCCCATCATCAACATCAACAAAGCATCAACAAAACATCATGACTTCAAAAATAACTCCAACTTTGAATCAGCCATTAAAATAATATCCTCCAATGTTTATTTACATTCGAACACACGTCCACAATCCGCTTCCGATTCCTTCCATAATTGAATTGAACCCGTTAATATTTCCACTTATTTGAACGTACAGCCTTCCAATTCAATGGGAATCAATTGGAATCAATTGGAAATACTCGTTTCTTAATGAAATTCATGTTCATGTATTGTATTGTGAGCGTTTTGGAGAACAAAGAGTGGCCTTGTTAAAGGTATCTTAATTTATATTTCAGAGTCTAATACAACCTTTTTGCTACCGAGACTTTTGGAAATATAAGTTTAGTAGGATACCTACTTATAATACATATAGGGCACGAGATAGATAATTTTATTCAGTTAAGCATCTACAAGATGCGGCGGCGATCTCTAGCGTCCGGCCCTGGTCCAGGCCATGGTACGGAGCGAGAGTGCATGGCTAGCAGTCGCCTTCTTCAGCGAAGCAGTTATGCTCGCAAAGAGGAAGGCGGCGCACGTGAGGGAGATGCAGTACATGCGCCCTCACAGCCGTGGCCTTCGCAGGAGACGCCCTGGGCGTCGGGAATCCCAGGCTGATTCCCGGCCACCGTAGGCACGGGCTTGCGGACGGCGAGTAATGGGTAGCTCGCTGTCCGGTAAGGACCAAGCCCGAGTCGACGGCGCGTTGTGTTCCACGCGCACCTCAAAGACATGTCAGCAGCACCAGATGGAGCCCGCAAGGGCCGATGCCTGCCAGGGGTGCGGGTTGTTCGAAAGAGATACCGCGGCCCCTGGCACACAGGCAACTGAGGGAACACAGGTGGGTTTTAGCCAGTAAAAGTCTGACACGCCCTCCCGCTCCGCCCAGAGCGGGAGAAGTTATTTGATGATTTCCCACCCAAAAAAAAAAAGCATCGTGAATGCGGATATAATTCCTCGGACAAAATTCTACACTATTTCCAAAAATTATCTCACGAATAATATAATTTTAATCACATGATCTTTACAGTAAGATTTAAAGGTATTTTTGCATAAGTAAGGGAAAAAAGATGCAAGAGCAAGATGGAAACGACAACTTAAACCGCACACTACTCACGCATTACACCAATTTTTTCTATTTTTATTGTTCTCTTTTTTTTCTGGTTTTTATTTTAAACATGTCTGTTTCCTGTCATCACTAATAATGTTGCTAGAGTTTTAAAATGACTACTACAATGTTAATTCGATTAAATTCGGGGTACCCTAGTATAGACGCCAGTCTTTCATAGAGTATCATATTTGTGGAGAGTGAAAAATAAAGATATTGTATTATATAACTCCGTGTCTTGTTGGAGCGACAAGACGCACATTTTGCGCTGCCAATAATACTTCTTTGTATGGCCTCTGGCCATTTTGTGGCCGGAAAACAAGTACAAAATCATAACAAAACACAACATAAACAAAAGTACTATTGAACTAACATATACATTTGTCCGGTTATTCAAAACACGTTGTTGAACAGCCGAAGCGTAAACTAATTCAATATGCACTAACTTCTGGGAGAGTACAGCCTCAGGAAATGTACGCGGTGTGTACTTGAGTACATTATGTGTTATGATTTATATGGTTATTAGGGCGACAGCGGTTTTTTTTTCGTTGGGTGGGAAATCATCAAATAAGTTCTCCCGCTCTGGGTGGAGCGGGAGGGCGTGTCAGACTTTTACTTACTAAAACCCACCCGTGTTCCTTCAGTTGCCTGTGTGCCAGGGGCCACGGTATCTTTTTCGAACAACCCGCACCCCTGGCAGGCATCGGCCCTTGCAGGCCTGTTCAGTTGGTGCTGACATCTCTTTGAGGCGCGCGTGGAACACAACGCGCCGTCGAACCGAGCTTGGTCCTTACCGGACAGCGAGCTACCCAATACTCGCCCTCCGCAAGCCCGCACCTGCGGTGGCCGGGAATCCACCTGGGATTCCCGACGCCCAGGGCGTCTCCTGCGGCGACTAGGACCGTGAGGGCGCATATACTGCCTCTCCCTTACGTGTGCTGCCTCCCTCTTTGCGAGCATTACTGCTTCGCAGCAGCAGGTGACGGCTTTCCATGCACTCTCGCTCCGTACCATGGCTTGGACCAGGGCCGGACGCGAGAGATCGCCGCCGCCGATCGCCTCCACGAGGACACGGTGGTGCTCTGCCCAAGCCAGGCAGACCTCCACCGTATGTTCCACCGTGTCCTCAGGGTGATCTATTCAGTGAAAACACCCGAGGGCGACTGTGGTTAAAGGGAGAATTTGTTATGACGCAACGCAGCTGTGTTTGCCCGCGGCAAACTTTTTCTTAAGCTACGATTTCCTAGAAGAGCCGTGGCCGCCACATCATCATCTGCCTAGTCTTTTTCCAACTCTGTTGGGGTCGGCTTCCTGTCTAACCAGATGCAGCTGAATACCAGTATTTTACATGGGGCGACTACCTATCTGACGTTGACAACCCAGTTACTGGGTAAAACGATACCCCTTGGTAAGATTGGTTGTCAGACTTTCGGGCTTCTGACGACCCGTAACGACTATCAAAGATCCACAAATGACAACCGGAACCAACGGCTTAACGTGCTGCTCGAGACACGGTGGGGTCATGGTATGTAATGATGGTCATCTATCTATGGACCAACCGCGGCATGCGTAGCTTAACCTGAGCGATAGATCCGTGCGGATTTTATTACTTAGCCACAAGCCCACATCTGAAATTTCTGATGCTGAAAATAGTGAAACATGCTATAATGTACAAAAACTACAAACCTAAAATTCAAATGACTAGGAGCCCATATTTGTCGAAGCAATATTGAGAAAGCAAAGTTCTTGTTTGTGAAGGATTGACGCGAAAACTTATACGAAAAATGTTTGTTCTCTACATTGTCACAATATTATTCAGAATGTGTTGGTTTATTTTTAGGATTTTGGTCGGATTGTATTAGACCCCATCAAATCTGTCTGTCATAATATCACGCCAGTATTCCCCGAAGCGTTGAGCAAAGGTGTAACTAGAGAACTGTGTGTACTATATATAATAGCTACGCCTCTGCCCTGCCTGCTCTGCCCCCATTTCACCAGTTAAGTTTTACCATCATTTCAGCCAAAAGACGTACACTGCTGGACATAAGCCTCCTCCAAAAGGAGGTCGTTTGCCATAATCGCCACGCTTGGCAGGCGAGTTGGCTATCGCAGTATGGTGGTCCAATGCATAGAGAACGCTGCTGCCCATTCTCTAGTAAGTCCCTTAGTCGCCTTTTACGACACCCACGGAAAGAAATAGGATTGTGCTATTCATTACGTCCGGCAATGCACGGAAAAGTTATTTTTAAGTCCCGTGTTATAGGGAGCAAGCCTATTGCCATCAACCGGACGCACATCCAGAATCTGGGCTGCTACTGAGATATTTCAGATGGAAAAACTCAAATAACACCCCAGAAATTGCCCAGAAACCTGCCTTTTAATTTAATCCAGAATCTCATGCTAAGTAGTAACGCTTGCGCCCACTACACCAACCAGCCAGTTTGATCCTGGGTAAAAAAAAAATCCGTTCCAACTAGTGATGTACCGGATCATTAAAATGTAGATCCGCAGATACGGATCCGGACACGGATAATCACCTTGAACTGATGCTGGAGCAACACCTGGAATTTCCAGGATACCCAAGTAACCAACAAACAGCAGAACTATCGTGTTTGGGCTCATTGAAAAGGTCTCAATGAATAGGTTATGGATGTGAAATGGTGATCAGGACGAGGAATGAGGATAAATTAATAACAAACTTCACTGTGGGAAACATACGCAATGCTGCGCAGATTTAAGCGAGACATTAAGTTTTAAAAGTAGGAAATAAAAGTTAAATTTTAAAAACCCCCGACCCAAACAAAAACTAAATAGTTAATAAAACAATATTTATTGGCCGTTTAAGTTGTAGGTAATATTTTGATCAAGGCATTGTCAAGTCGGGGGACGGTCAATGAAAACGCCAAACAGAGGAGGCATTTAAATATTGTTTTTTAATTATTTAGTTTTAGTTTGAGTCGAGGGTTTTTCAAATTTTTTATTTTGTCTATAGTTTAGTGTGACAATGTGCAACATAGATAGCGTTTGTGTTTATTGTACTACTTAAAAAAATGTCTACAAATAAGTTTAGTAGTGCAATTTGGGATTATTAAAAACGTAAAAGATCCGTCGAAAATCCGTCAAAAATGTAACAGATAGGGATATGGATACGGATCTTTTTTCTCCCGCGGATATCCTCAAATACGGATACGGATATCCGGAACATCACTAGTTCCAACCTGTGTTAAGTCTCATGTTCAGTCGACCGCACGCCGGTGGTAACAATTTGATCTTTAGCTGGCCTAGCGTAGTACGAAGTTTCAAAATAATCAGAGACCACCATATACTGGTTTAGTTACTAATGAAGTGCAGCCTACTATAAATGTACTTGCTTTTCGTTGCTTTGAAAGCAATCCTTATCTAAATATTTAATAAATGTCCTCTCTTTCCCACACACTTCTGTACTATGCCAATGCGCGTATAGTATATCCATACTAACCTATATAATAACACTAATACTAATATTATTTAGGGTTCCGTACCCGAAGTGTAACCAACGGGACCCTATAAGTAAGCCTGCTGTCATAATTGCGACCAACCGCGTGACAGCCGAGCGAACGCTACTTCCATATTAGTGGCAGTTACTTGACTATTTAGTAATAGAGCAAGGATGAGCCATGTCGGCGAAGAGTCCTGTCGACGAAGTGTCTTGTCGGCGAAGAGTCCCGTCGAAGTAAAGTGTTATCGGTGTTCAGTCTGTCGGCGTAGTGTCTGTCGGCGTTTAGTCGTACACTCGTTTTTTAATCCTATCTCTACATGTTCGGAAGCTATGAGAATTTTTTATACATTGATACCAGATACCGAACTTTTCAAATTGATTTACGGAAGAAATTTATCGTGATATTGGCAAATAACGTGGAAAGTTATTTACCGACGTAGTGCGGGGGTACGTTAGTTAAGATTTGAATTTGAAACCGATTTGGTATCAATTCTTAGAGTATTTTATTTTGTGCTGACACCATGTATAGTGATTCTGTACCAGCTGTTATCTTTAGTGTTAAAGGATAGCAATAGGGTTTCTGTTACACCCTGTATATTTTATTATGTATGTATTTATGTATCCAATAGCTGCTGCTCGCGGCTCCGCCCGCGCAAATGTTGAAAATTATCTGAAACAGGCTTCTCTGGCCCAAGGAATAAAAGTGTTCATATAAACTCCCAGCCCCCTATTTCACCCCTCTACGGGTTGAGTTTCCTAAAATCCTTTCTTAGCTGACGTCTCCTACTCATATCCTATCTCTGTGCTAAATTTCATCTTCGTAGGTCCAGTAATTTTTGAGATTTCGTGATTAATCAGTGAGTGAATGAATGTTTCAATGAGTGACCTTTTGCTTTTATAAACATATGTAAGATAGATTATACAGCATACGTAAAAATCTATGTATCTTTTATATTAAGTATATTGTATATATATTTAGCACCAATGACAACCCCATTTTTATGTTCAAGCAATCACTGCCGCAGAAAGCGATAAGGCCGCCCATTGTAGGTTTTGTAGTGTTAAATGTATAATCTGTTATGTATTTTGATGTATATGTGTATAATGAAGTTATTAATATAAATTAATTTCTAGCACAATCATTAGCACGAAAATGACAAGGATATAAAAAGGAGGAAGTAGAACATATTAAACATTCAATGAATACGACATGTAAAGTTTTCTTCTCGGATAAAAATCTACGGTAATATTACTTTGCAGAACAAAAGAGTATATGCTAATAAACGTGAGTTGCACTTTAAAGCCTTTACTATTTATTATTTTTCTCTCGCCACTTCGCGCCTTCGCTTCTGCCCACCCTTCCGTCATAAACAATACCTACGAATGCAGAATGGGTAGTATTTTATTATCTCACAACACATAAACAAAACTATGAACTTAAAATAACGTTTTTACTGCCAAGCAAAAAGGTCTTCCAACTCCATAGTCAATTGGTCGGCGACATGTCCCTATAAATAGGAGTAAATTCTGGCAACACTCCAGCATAATGCTGAGCTAGTGAACAAGATTGGGTTGGTAACATTTTGCAGGAGAATGAACAAGATATACGCATTTTCATTAGTGGTCGTGTTTGTCTGGTCATGTAGTTTTGGTACATGGGTCGTAATAGAAAAAGGGCTTGTTACAAAAGTAGAAGAGTGTGTAGGAGTGTTGTTTTTGAGACAATAATATTTGCTCGTGCAAACATTGTGTTTATTTCAATGTTTTTAGTACGATTGAATGACTATTACATAAAATAGTCATTTAATTGGATTATATGAACGAATGATTTGTAAACCCCGTATTGCTGATTCTGACAGACCGTAGATTTGTAGACGATTTTCTATTCTTTATTTTAATTTTCCTAAGTACCTGATACTTATTGACAGGCCTGCGCTGTCCTCCCATATCTATTATTACTGTAATTTGAAAACTTTTTTGAATTATTTTTTAAAGAGTAACCGTGGAGTTTCTTGCCGGCTCCATAGGAAGTGACGAATTGGAACCGTGCATCTAGCTTCTGTCGTTTCATAAGTGCTCATACAGGTTTATGTGAAATAAAATATTTTGATTTGATTTTAATGATTATAATTATGTAAGCATATTTGTTAAGGTCGCTAATCACATTTTAATCAACATGCAATCTGACCTGAAAATTCCAAAATACTTAAGTAAATACCGTCAGGGTAACCCGCAAAATTCAAATTTTCTTGTGTTTTTTGCAATTTGCAGTTCATTAACAGGTTGTGTGTTGATCTTAATGTGATTTGCGGCGATAACATACACCTATGTTTTTATACAATTATAATCACACACACTTCACACAAACTCCACACTTCACACACACTCCACATTTCACACACACTTACACCCAAAGGCACCTAATTCTCTTGTCACAAGTTTTGAATCTTAAATTCCTCTTTGTTTATATTCTTATATTTTTACTTTAATTTTTTTTTTTTTTAATTCTATGAATAAATGTAAATGTTTACATTACTTGGGAAGGGACTGGACCTCACAACACAGAGAATCCTAGTGTGGGGTCCAGGGCATTTATAAACATCTAGCACCTAAGGCTTGAACGGAATAAAGTTCTTTTTTTTAAAAAAACGTTGCCGCCCCACACTGGGGCTAGCTACTAAACTCCTGTATTGTGGGTGCGTTTACAAACATTTAAATTCACATATACAAACAGCCAGACCCGGAACAACTACTTGTAGGTCATACAAATATTTGTTCCGTGCGGGAATCGAACCTACAAGCAGCACAGCAGTCAATCGCTTAACCAATGCGCCAACCGTGCTGTCGTGCTGTGTATTTTATTTATTTACTAGCTGACCCAGCAAACGTTGTTTTGCCTTATAAATTATTTAGGGGTGGACTACCCCTAACATTTAGGGGGATGAAAAATAGATGTTGGCCGATTCTCATAGATACCGGATAAGTACAAAAAATTTCATCAAAATCGGTCAAGCCGTTTCGGAGGAGTATGGCAACGAAAACTGTGACACGAGAATTTTATATATTAGACTAGCTGACCCAGCAAACGTTGTTTTGCCTTATAAATGATTTAGGGGTGGACTACCCCTAACATTTAGGGGGATGAAAAATAGATGTTGGCCGATTCTCATAGATACCGGATAAGCACAAAAAATTTCATCAAAATCGGTCAAGCCGTTTCGGAGGAGTATGGCAACGAAAACTGTGACACGAGAATTTTATATATTAGATTTTATAATCATCAAAACTTCTCTACAAGTTCATATTAATTACCCTATTGTTGACATTTGAGGCTAATTCTGCCTTAAGGAGATGAGTTGCTGATTCTAGGTATTATAATTATGTAAAGATTTATTTGTTACATTCGCGAATCATATTTAAATCAACATACAACTTCACACTGGCCTGAAAATTGCAAAACAACTGAAGAAAATTTTAATTTTCCGACTTACCTTATCACTTCCTCCTTATGAAAAAGTTTGAGAAATTTTCAATTTAGAAACTCAAGGGCTTAGTCCTCTTATAAACAAGACACACAAACAACCTGGTCACTTAAAGTAACTAACCTACGAAACTAGAACCTCCTCTAAATGGAAATTCACGTACGCAAAGCTTGCAACTCAAATCTCAATTTAAATTGATCTCCCATCTTGAATGGGCTTCTTGTTTGAGCTGCAACTGGCTTGTTTGAGTTGTCAGCTGCCCGCATGTGATAGGCACTGATATCAACTGTTATTGTCTGAAACGGTCGCGTGAGATCGGAGTTTGAAAGCAGGTTTCAATAATTCTACCACGAAGATTGGTTGTCGTTTCTAATACATTCAATTCAATTCAAAACGTTTATTTCGGACAGTAACAATCCATATTTTGTTAGCAGGTACATTAAGTATTTTACACTATGTAGTACCTATATAAAATCAGATCAAAACGAAATTAAATCAAATTCAAATCAAATTAAAATCAAATTGAAATTAAATCAAAATCAAATCAAAATTAAATTAAAATTTCACTAAGTTGAAATAGATCAGTTTCGTCTATCATGGGAATTACAATTCAGGCAATTCTGTTTTTTTATTTTTATATTCTAACTAATCTCAGTCTCAATCTTTTAATAAAATCTCTACCTTACATGACAATTACATGACGTACATGACAGTTTTTTGACATAGATTCTCGCTGAGATGAGATTGTGACTCAGAACGCTTTTAAGTACAAGATTTGGTCTTCAAGTTTGTCTTGAATCAAAACTGGTTGTTCAGTACCTATATTTTTACTAAGGTTCTATTTTGTAACTAATGTATGTTTTCATAGTGTGATTTTCGCTGAACTGGGCCTATTTGGCCTGCTGTTTTCTTACAATGCACTTTACACATAATATTAGATTTTTATATAAAATGCAGTATATGTTGTGTGCCTTCTGCCTTCCATTGTGTGCGAGTCTATGCTAAATAAATGTTTTTTTTTATTATATCTATAATTTATTTCCTTCAGTATATCCAATATACAATCATAACTAAATTAAGCATAACATTCGTCTTAATTAAGTACCTGGTAAACATTTTTTTTTAATCGTTACCCACACTAGGAATTACTCCTGTATCCGGTACGTTAATAAACATTTAAACTCACATACACAAACAGCCAGACCCGGAACAACTATTTGTAGGTCATACCAATATTTGTTCCGTGCGGGAATTGAACCCGCGACACGCAGCGCACCGTGCCGTCAATCGATAGGGAATCGTTTATAAACCCAAATCTTACTGACATACGCTGAACGTTTGACCATCCCTTATTGAAAGCTTGTAATATAGGCTTATACCCTTTGAATCTGATCAAAGCAGTATGTGCACTGCTTGCCAGCAGAAACGTATGATAATAGTTATCTCTGGAGCTCGTGGCAAAATAATAACAGTCGCACGTGTCGATCGAATGTTAAGCCTCGTTTGCCGAGGTCGATCCGTGGATGGGTGACTATATGTTGAGACCCCTCCGTGCCTCGGAAAGCACGTTAAGCCGTCTGTCATTTGTGGTTCTTTGACAGTCGTTACGAGTAGTCAGGTATAGTTAAAGTTTGAAATACAAAAACTGCTCCTAAGGTTGCCAGGGGTGCGTGTTGTTCGAGAGAGATACCGTGGTCCCTGGCACACAGGCAACTGAGGGAACACGGGTGGGTTTTAGTCAGTAAAAGTCCGACAGGCCCTCCTTCAACTCAACTTCTCCCGCTTCACCCGGAGCGGAAGAAGTTATTTGAGGATTTCCCACCCTCCAAAAACAAAATTTAAAAAAAACACGCTTTAAAAACCAAACTAAAAAAGCAGAAAATAATTTCTAAAAAGCGTGGGGTGCTGTTTGAGGTATTTTTATAATCAATTAATATCAAGCGCCCCACACTTTTTGAAATTATTTTCTGCTTTTTAGTTTGGTTTTTAAAGCGTGTTTTTTTTTTTAACTACTATTTATTTTCTATTTTTTAGTTCTGCTATCTGATCTACAAAACCGTGATTTCCAGATGTTTTTTTCTTGATTTTTTTTAAATTATTGAATTGTCATCGGTCCTCAATAAGTCTACAAAGTTTAAATTAAATCAGACCGTTTGAAGAGGGTTAAAATCAAGTACAAAGGAGTCGGTTACAAACAAACATACAGGTGAAGCTAATAAAAAGCGTGTAAAAAAGACTTAGGTATGCTCGGGCTAAGCTATCTCGTTTTGTAATCAGAAAGAAGGCTTTTCTCATCCATAATTTTTTTCCACGTCTTATTCGTCCGTACCAGCAGGATTTCATTGCTAGGCTGGCATTTTTCTATTGGCTTTTAAGCTAGTTGTAATTGATAGCATTTAATTTAGTTAAAAATCCTTCATGGCGTCACTTGTACCACCGCACAGCAATCGAGCAGTTCAGTAAAAGGTGTTGCATGACTAGATTGAGCCTGTCTACGTGTGCCAACACGTGCGCGTGTCTCACCGACTCCACAAGTAGATATTCACATACAGTCTGTGAAGAAGGGTAACAAGATCAATGTGTTCATAAATCGTAACAATTTTCCTTAAGTGTGTGCTGAATAGATTTAAAATGTGTTTCTTTATATATTTTAACACGACTGCGCTTCGCAAAGGAAGCTGTTCATAAGGCTATGTATGTATGTTTGTTCCTTTGTGACGCTCTAGAAACCAAACGCGTGGGCCGATTTTGATGATTCTTCCGTCAATAGATTTGTCTTAATCTTGTGAGTGTCACTAAAGACATCACAGTCATCAAAATTAAATATGGCAACAACTAGACGTAAAAGCCATGTTGTGTGAAAGAAAAAAAATAACGAACTAAGTCATGTGGGGTGTCATTGAAAATTATCTGGATGATCTTTAGGTCATTCATACATTTGGAGGCAAACTTCTTAAATTAAACAATAAAAACCTCTATTGCCGCCGACTGCATGAGATTTTTATAGTATTAAGTTTAAAGGCTTCTTCAAACAGGCGCGGCGCGACAGCGCGACGCGACACTTGTAGAACAATTTCCATGAAGTTTTCATAGAAATTGTTCTACGAGCGTCGCGACGCGACCGTCGCGTCGCGCTAGTCTGCACGAGCCTTAATTGTCAACCACTGAAAATATTTCTTTCTTGTTTTCATCTTTTTCAAAGTTCACTTTTTACGCAGTCGGGTTTTTGTTAACATTTATGTGCCTATTTTTTTTTTTAATTGACAATTTATCACTTCCCAAACAAATTTTCGCATAATTTAATTTGTCAAATTATTACTTAGCAAATAAACTCTTCACAAATAATTGTAACGCAAACATAATGTTTGTCAAGTGAACGTTTTAACAAAAACTTGCTTACCAACTAGTACTTTTACCAATTTTATTGTAGTCAAATATTTCAGTTGGCATAACATATTTTACGCAAAATAAAATAAACCAAATATTTTGTCAGTCAGTTTTCAATTTACCATTTCTATTCAGTCAACGACGACGTTTTATTACAGAGGTGTTTTTCCACTTCGGACAAATTCTAAACAGGTAATTTATATTTAAGATTCTGGTAGTAGCTTCTGAATTTACATTTAAAAAACATGTTTCTGGCACTCGTCGGCCGCTGCTGCGGCACGCTCGCCGCTTCGCTCGCTCGGCTCGTGCGTTGTGTACTCACAGTTCTAACCTAACCTAACCTACAGTTCTGATAGCTGTTCGTTTTTTGTTCGTCGTTCGTAAGTATTGACCAATGAACAGTTGACATTGAGATTATACTATCGGGTGAATCGTTACAAAAAAAGGAAAAATATATTTGGATAAAGACGACAAAATTTATCGAATTCAGCAACACAAGTCTGAATACTCTGAAATAAATGTCCATTGCAAAAAAAATAAGTCAAAAATATTTCGTATCAAGTAAATGATTATATTAAAATAAGAGTGTATTTTAATATATATATATTTCCCAAAAAAATCTTATTTTCGTCTTTATATTTTTTTCATTACAAATCATTTGACTGAATGTTTATTGTCTAAAGATTGTTTGCTGTATTATTACAGCAAACAATCTAATAATCTAATGATTTATATCATTTGATTAAAAACCAATTGCCTTAATGACATTATTCTTGGTAACATTCTGCCGAGTAAAAATTTGACCAAATGAAAATGTGTGTACTAAAATCATTCCAAATATTGCATTGGTATAAAAAAAGGTTGATATAATTTGTTTGGATAGTGAAATTTTATCAAAATCATTTTGGCAAAGTGGCAGGATCCCTAAATAAATATTATAGTAATAAATAGGTGCTACTGAAAACACACTCAAAATCATTTCACCTAAAACCTATCTATATCCAAGTTTAATTATTTCAATCGAGACATTTATATTCACTACGCGTTGTAGAGATTTGACGATAAAAACGAACGTGAAATCGTTCGTGTCAGCATGATAGATATGGTCACTGTGCAAACTAACAGCAGTAGGCTTACTACGAAGTAGTATGTGAAATATTTTATTGACCCTTAAAAATATATTAAACTTCTAATGATGCATATATACATTTTCAGCCTATAAAGTTCCCACTGCTGGGAATGATGCACGTTTTTTAAATTAACGAACCTCGAAATACTTTTTGGGCTTCTAATGTTTTACACGTTTTTAGTGAATGAGGAGAGGCTCAACTACGAAAAAAAAAATGAAAAAAAATCATTCTGCCAGGGGTGCGGGTTGGTCGAAAGAGATACCGCGTCCTCTGACATAGACAACCGAGGGAACACGGGTGGGTTTTAGTCAGTACAAGTCTGACACGCCCTCCTGCTCCACCCAGAGCGGGAGAAGTTATTTGATGATTTCTCACCCAAAAAAAAAACACCTTTTTTCACCATTCTTCGCAGTAATTAGGTAAGCTAAGATACCCCGACTAAATAGGTTATGTTAATATACACCGGTGTGTAAAGATGGTCACCCGTCTACGGACCGACCGCCACAAGTGTAGGTTAAACTGATCGATCGACCTATATGCCTGTTATTAATTAAAGTTAACAGGAATATTTTTGCCATAGAAGATTTCTGCCTACTGTTTGTTGGTCTTCCAAACAGAGGTAACACTTTTCTTTTTATAGTTCTACATTCTAACAAACTAGGAAAGCAGGTCAATATGAAACCCTCATTGCGTGATTCTATGCCTATGTTCATGTTATGAATTCATTATCTTTCAAAAACACGATAAAATATATCATTGTTTGAGATCGGCATGTAATTTTCATAAAACTAATACATGTCGTGTTTTTATGGCGCCAAAGTATAGCGGACAGCGCCATCTAACAATTTAATTCGTGAACAAATAATCATGTAACCAGAATCGCAAGCGAGCCCTACCGCTTGGACACGATCGTTAGTGGAGGGGATGCAGCGAGACCGACTGCGGCGACAGTCTAGAGTTGACGGTCGAGCTCGGATAGTCTAGGCCAGTGATGGCAAACCTCTAAATCTCTACGAGACATTTTTCCAAATGAAAAATGTAATATGGCATTGACGTGCCAACAAATAATCTTTAAAACTTATTGACTACAAGAAAAAGGCTACATTCATAATAATAGGTACCTACGCTTTATTAGCAAACAGAAATAGACTTTTACTGCTATACAGTAATCAACATCACACCACCTTATTTATGTGAAAGAACAAATTAGTGCAACTTCTGGTGTCTGGTATTAGGTTCATATATATTACTTTTAGCAGAATGCAAGCTGAACTGGAATAATGCCACATAGGTACGGTTTCTGAAAGTAACGACTCAGGCATAAGAAGATGAAATTATCACGCTCAGATTTCTATGTTTGTGACTGTGACTTAGGCTGCCGTGGCCAAATTATTTTGTTGCGTACCATCAAAGGCACGCATGCCATTGGTTCACCATCCCTGATCTAGGCTAACGCTCAGTACCAACGCAAGTGTTTGTTTCCGATGCACATATTTATTTATTTGTTACGGGCCAGATTATAATAGTTATTTTAAATTCAAATCATATTTTCGTTCGAGTATCCACTGCAGTGCCCACACCTACCTAAACTATGTCGGATTGTGAAGAAAATCCGATGTTTCGCATCTCGGCCACCATTTTTTTTTTTGAGTGGGAAATCATCAAATGACTTCCCACGCTCTGAGTGGAGCAGGAGGGCGTGTCAGACTTTTACAGACTAAAACCCACCCGTGTTCCTTCAGTTGCCTATGTGTCAGGGGCCGCGGTATCTCTTTCGAACAACCCGCACATCTCGGCCACCATGACGCGACATTTATTTACTTAGACTAATTTGAATTTTCCCACTGGACACAAGCCTCCTCTTTCTGTGAGAGGAAGTGGGCCGTAATCCACCACGATGCCCAGTGCGAGTTGGTACTTTGGTAGATGTTACATGTCATCGAATTTTTATTAGGAAATGCTAGCTTCCTCACATTGTTTTCTTTCACCGTTTTGAGACATATATTTTATGTTAAAACAAGATATTGAACGATGACGCAGCTGTAGGCACAAACTTGTGTATGATAACATTAAAAGCATATTAAAAGCAGTCACATTCACGTCCAACCATTGAGAAGGGTCACAGTTATCGGCATAACTGAAGTAATATGACGTGTGAGCTTACATTTATACCGGTATTCATATTTATTTGTTATATTTAGGGATGATTTTTTTTAGAAATATATGGAACAGCTGATTTTTTTTTGTATAACTGACAAAAAAGTTCTACGCTAGGGGTCTAGAACGATACGTTGAATTCATGGTTACAGTTTACGCACTGGTAAAAAATTACCCTGTATAATTGATGGTCACTCATACATGGACCGGCTTCGTCAAGCGTAGCTTAACCTGACCGATCGACCCGTGTCGCTGTTACTTAGCCACAAGCCCCTTTTTGCTCATGAAGTAGTAATAATATTTGGCAGTCGCAAGGTGGTGGAGTGCTTGATCGCTCAGAGTGCATTGTCTTATTACAAAATCGTGAAGAGAAAATATGCCCCTCGTGTCTATGAACACTAAACATGTTAGCACAATTCGTTGAAAGTGTCTCTTGAAAATGGCAACCAAAAAAGCACTAGTATTTTGTACTACATGGATGTCTTTCGGAATTTCGTCTGCAGTTTTAGCACGAGCACCGATTTGTCGACGGATGAACATGACTATTAACTTAATGATGTACAATAGAAGAAGATAGCTATGTTCTTCTATTAATTATCACAGTTATGCGTTCTACACGAATCATGATTTTGTAGATAATCGTGTATACTTTGTGGCCGTCGAGTAGAAAGTTTTCTGTCAGTGTGATTTTGACAGTTCGGCAAGAAATATTCTTCTGAAACAGTCTACAATTATAAGGACCTAGACAACGTTCGTTAGAAACGAAAGACAAAATGACAGATTGTAGAAGGATATCTAAGGTGCGATGTCAAAAATGGAGAAAAGAAATGTCACTTTTTATGGAAAAAGCACTGTCTGATCTTCGTAATAGAAAGTGTCATGCTAAGCCTGCTGGTTTCTTTCTCCAGTTACGAACAGGTAGGTACATAAACTAACCTAAAATCAATCTACCTCCCCCCCAGTGGGGTACCCGCATTGTCGTTGCGGGGGGGCTCAGTAACCGTGATCATCTACACGGTGAAGCGAAGAGGAACCCCGCGGAAGGTGGGGCCGCTCGTCAGGGCTTGTGCCTCCAAGCCGACGACGTAGCGGCCAAAAAGTAGGTTGCGGTGAGGTGCATCGCAACTGAGGCGGGCCGCGATGTCGAATGGGAGGCATCGCGGCTAAGGGTTACAGGCTGCGGCGGAGGAGGAGTGCCGGTACTTCTGAGTAGCGTTCTTCCCTTCCGTGGCCTGGACGGGGCCGCCACCGATTGATGGCGGACGCGGTGGGGTCGCAGGGGAATAGGAGTGTCGGTATAGCGTTGGCCGCTCTCCCTATCCCCTGTGGCTGAAAAGTGGTAAACGGCGGGGCCACTGTGCTGACCCGTCGCAGGAGGACGTCAGCAGCAGCTGGTGGAGCCCGCAAGGGCCGATGCCTGCTAGGGGTGCGGGTTGGTCGAAAGAGATACCGCGGCCCCTGGCATACGGGCAGCTGAGGGAAAATGGGTGGGTTTTAGTCAGTAAAAGTCTGACACGCCCTTCTGCTCCACCCAGAGCGGGAGAAGTCATTTGATGATTTCCCACCCACAAAAAAAAATCAATCTACCTAGCATTTTCCCAAGTATGTTAGGGTAGACTTCTAGTCTAACCGGATGCAGCTGAATAGGTACCAGTTTTTACATGGATCGGCTACCTATTTGACCTCCATAATCCAGTTATTATCCAGTTAACACGATACCCCTTGTTAAGACATGTTTTCGGGCAACTCTGACGAACCGTAACGACTGTCGAAGATCCACGAATTGCAGACAACGGTTTAACGTGCTTTCTGAAGCACGGAGGATTCTCGGTATGTAAAGATGGTCACCCATCCACAGACCAACCCCGGCAAGCGTAACTTAACCTGATGGATCGACTCGTGCTGCCGTTAGTGGCCTATATTTTCATATCGAGTACCAAACTGCAAAAGCTTCTAACATAAATATGTATAAACTTATTTACCTTTGCAGCATCTGGAATTACCGAACCATTTTGACAGCTCGACCAAAACCGAAATATTCTAAAATTCTATATTCAAAATTCAAAATGCACCTTCGAAATTCAAACGCCACGTAACACCTAGAGACGTGCATCGAATAACAAAACTATCCGAGGCACTCATCCAAATGCTGGCGATTAACGAGAAGTTACTCGAGCCAGCAACTAAAAACGTCGGCGAGCAACGAGCAGCGAGTGCGCAACGACGACGAGGATAGAGGAGAGGAGATTACTCGCTGGTATGCGTATGTACCTAGTGTGAGTCTCTTAGCGAGTGTTCTGCCTGCCAAGCGGGCGTCGCTGAGCGAGTAGAACAACGTTTATTGTCCGCAGTATTACAGCTAGTAGTAGGTACTCGGTACTCGTAGAAGGAGCAAACATACACAAAACTATAATACCAGAAGCAAAAGTTTTAAGCGTCAGCATTATGCTTAGGTCCCCCTATCGGGTTGCTAAGCGCTGGTTTTCACCTTAAAGCCTTTACACCAGTTTCCAAAAAAGAAGTGTTTTTTTATGTTTGTGGACACAACTGGCTATTATCTGAACAAAAAAAAACAGAAACGAAAGAAAAATATAGATTGTACACTACTGAACGACTATGGGCATCTGATAGCACCTGGTGCTGCGATAAACTATTAAAATCAACTATTAATATACATATACATCTCTTTTACTCACCCTGGACCATCAATATTTTGTACGTATCTAGAGCGAGAAACTCGTTAGCTAGTCTCTTCCTCGTCGGCGTGGCGCGGCGGTGGGATACAACCCTAACCATTATTGATTAAAGCAAAATCGGATTTAATCGAATAATTTAATCGTAAATTGTCGGAAGAATTACCATGATTGGTGCGATAATAACGTGAAATTGGCACGGGTCCGTATGTCACACCGTAATCGATTTAAATCGCTTGGGTTGCGTGGTACGTGTAATAAACAAATATTTGTGGCTGAACTAAGCACGTCATAATAATTTATTGATGACATTACCGTTTGCTGTTGGACGCCAGTTTGTGTTGATTTTATTTGAGGTCAGTTTACTGAGGACTGAATAGTCTTTACCTACGCTGAAAAAAAAAACAAAGAAACAAATGGATGTGCCTGATGCAGTACTTATAAACTTATTAAAAGTTTTGTTTTCAAGTTTTTTGTTGTGTACCAACTTACAAGTAAAGGCTGCATTTATTCAGAATTAAAGTGAAATTTAAAAACCTTTAACTTAATTAATAAATAAAATAAAAAATTTAAATCCTAACTTAACTAACATTAATAACTTAACCGTTCTAATATATATGTAGGTTAGTTTAAAAAAAATGAAAAACATTCTACCTTACTCACTTTGTGTACTAGGAAACCAAGAATAGTGAAAAGTTATCTGATTCGAATGTGTCCTCGCGACGCTATCCATACGGATATTACGTTCGCCACATCGCCGACGAGGATTTGCTTGCGTAGGGATGCTTGAAAACGTTGTGAGAAATTGATTTTCTCTATCTCTGAAGTTTTCTTGAAGAAGGGAATGTTTTATAAAAGTTTATAGCAAATTCTTATAATTTTCTGACGTTTAAATGAAATAAAACTAAAATCAATCTCCCTCGCTGTATCCCAATAATGTAAAAGTCGGCTTCCAGTCTAATCGGATGCAGCAATACCAGTATTTTATCTGACCTCAACACCCCAGTTACCGGGTATTACGATACCCTATTGATAAGATTTGTTTTTCAGAATTTTGGACTTCTTGTCGTGGAATTTTAACAGTCGATACGGGTCGCCATCTGTAACGGCTGTCAAAGATCCGCGAATGACAGCTGGGATCAACGGCTTAACGTGAAGTAAAACTAACCAACTTGTTTAATAACCCAAAATAGATAACAACAAAATATCGATTGGAAGTTATTTCGGGCCTGACCTTAGCCACTTTTATACTGTCAATGGTTATAAGTTACTCACGTGTCGAGATTTCATAATTTCAGCCAAAAGACGTCCACTGTTGAACATAGGCCTCCCCCAAGCACCACTACTTCAGCCAGCGTATTCCTGCGGCCCTCACAAGGTCATCGGTCCACCTTTTGAGAGACCTTGCAATTCTACGTCTGGTGGCGACCACGGTTCCGGTATGTGATCGCCACCCTAGAACCTTTCGGGCCCATCGGCCATTTGCGAGCAATATGCCCTGCCCACTGCCACTTAAGTTTAGAAATTGTCCGGGCTATGTCAGTTAACTTGGTTCTTCTGCGGAACTCTTCATTTCCGATGAAGGTTTAATTAGGAAATAAAGGAGTGAGAATAAAGAACAATAAACTTTATTACAGACACGTTTTGCTACCAACTAAACTTTGGCAGTAACATTCAACGTTATCCAAAGTATTTACCAAACGACAAATTAGGAAAACAGACGGAAATCTTTTGTGACTTTCCTTACCTCGTTTACTCATTAGGGACGATAAAGAAATCACGTTTTCCCTTACTTTTTCCTTATACCCAAGACTTTGCCGTAATTAGGGAATTACGCTCCGGTGTAACAAGAGGGCATGTACAATCGAATGCAATTATATAGACATTCGGTGGAGTGTTCGTGACGTTGTGAGATATACAACGTGTCGTTTTGCATCCTCGTCAAATTCAAGGAGGTAACTATGCTAATGATTCTCGAAACGAATCAATAATAAAATATGTAGATTTTTTATTTTATGGCTATGAAAATACAGTCGAGAACGCAATGGTTCAATTACCATTGCGTTCTCGACTGTATTTTATGTTCGCAACAAGTAATTCGAGGACTGGTTTGTGCGACGAAGACTGTTTGAACCCAGGTTACCCAGTTACAGTGCGGTATCACACGGGCGTGTTAAAATAAATAAAAAAAACGACTTATTTTATTATCGATTCGTGTCGAGAATCATTAGCATAGTTACCTCCTTGAATTTGACGAGGATGCAAAACGACACGTTGTATATGGCAGACCACAGAACATTCGGCTTAGCAACGCGTAGCGCTGTCGCGAGGTCTGGCAGTGCAGCCGTAGTGAAGCATGGCGTAGCAGCCATTGCAAGGCCTGGCCTGATGCTACGCACAGGAACGCGTAGCTAGCATTATCATGAATAGTACAAGCATATTTTTTTTCAATTCATGATACTAATGAATGATTACGGTAATTGGGATGTAATTACAAAATACCGCAATCGGTGCCTCTAACGTGGTCGAGATAACCAGCCGTCCGGTAAACTGTGGTAACCGCGGACCAATTATACACTGACACATTTATAATTATTTATTTGAATTATGTTAAGCATTATATAGGTACAGCTCTGCCTAATCCTTTGGGGAAACAAGCGTGATGTTATGTTATAATCAGAATGTAATGTGAGAGGGAATCTAACTATGTGTAATGTACAGTACAACTTTTTTCTTAATGTCCCTCGGGAATAATCGCATTTCCGAATACAAGCGAGCTTTCCTCCCATTTTTTAAATAAATTACATTGAATTAAAAGAGTATTAACAACTCTAAGTCGATTGAGAGCGTCCGGTCTAACTATGTTGGGGTCAACTTCTAGTCTTATCGGATAAAGCTGAATACGCGTATTTGAAATGGAGTAACCGTGCCTGTCTAACCTCCACAACCCAGTAACTGGGGTACCACGATCATCCGTGGTAAAATTGGTCTTCGGACTTTTGTACTTCTGACTACCCATAGCGTAGATCGTTAACAGATTAAAGATCTACGAATGACATTCGGGACCAACGGCTTCACGTGCTTTTCGAGGAATGGAGGGGTCTTGACACATAAAGGATGGTCAACCATTCACAAACCTACGCCTGCGCCTGTTATTATTTCGCTACGAATACGAGTAATGAATCTTGGATAAACATTTTAATAATCGCAGTGATACGAAACCCGTTACTGTATGTGGCTTAACACGTACTTATTTCACCGATGACAAGGCTATATCGGGTCGCAATTTACAAGTTGTAGGTCATATGTTCAAACCCAGAAGGCGCTTCACTTTGTGTTGATATTTCATTACCACTGCTCTCAAAGGAAAATATCGTGAGGAAACCACGGCATGTCCTAGAACCAAAAATTCGAAGACATGTGACATCTACCAACCCGCACTGGGCCCGCGTGGTAATTCGCGGCCCACTCCCTTCTCACAGAGAGGACGCCTGTGTCCCAGCAGCGGGAACATTACCTATAAGCTGATTGGCAACTGGCAACTGACAGTTTGTCGTGCTCACTCAAATGTCTCGCTGGTGGTGGCGTGTGTGTTGGATCATTAAGCTCCCTTCAAAATGGTTGAGCTGAGTGGTGCTAACCCATACGTCATGTTCGTGACCGGGCGCCGCCAGTAGGGACTGGTCATGTCTTAGCTGCCACGGCCTATTTTAATTTCTAAATTGTCATTTGATTTTTGTTTTTAGTTACGGACGCTTTTAATGTGCACGTCTTTTTACATCACATTGATAATTTGAACATAAATGATGTAACCAACTTTCTGTAACAAATTGTTAATAACAATTTCATGATTTAAAAAGAGTGTCCATGGAGTTTCTTGCGCGTTATTCTCCATAGGTACATAAGTACTACGCTTTGGAATGGGCAACTAGCTTCATCTTTCCGATTCTTTGACAATTCCAAAGTGCCCGTAATTGGTTTATTTGAAATAAATGCTTTGAGTTTGAGTTTGATTATCTTTAATCGTGTCCGTTTCAATGGTGCGGCCACGGCGATATTAAAAAAAAAATTAACGAGATTTTGTAAAAATAAAAAAAGTTGAAAACCAAAACCATAAATTTGTCAAACTTATGGTTAAAAAGTTATAAGGGTTTTTAACGTGGCCGCGTCATTGAAACGTGGAGAACCACTGGCCGTGGCGGAGATGTTTAAAACTAAGCGTTGCAGAGACCTGAAATTTAGGTAAATGATAGATTGAATTTGCAAAAAAAAATTGTAAAAAAAAATAAAAAAAATCTAGGTTTATATTTTAGGGGTTGGTAAGACTATAACCCCATGGCCGCGCCATTGAAACGATGAAAAACAATTATTTAATAAAAAAGATATTAAATCGCCGTGGCCGCGCCATTGAAACGGACACTCCTTAACCAATAGCTAACTACATAAACTTACTATGTTTAAGATTGATCACGTTCGTGCAGTACTTAATGTTGGGGCAGCCATTAGAAACGACAAGCGATACGGCTAATGTCTCTAGTACCATTAAGTCGTACGTTTACCAAGTGGAACTATTACAAGAACATACATATATAAAAGGTTTATATTATGTAAGTTTAGTACTAATTCACTAGAGAACATAGCCAATGTATTAACTTCAGAAAATAGCGCTAACAAGGTATTGAAATTATCACACACGCACATTGGTGAATACAGCAGAGGCTCCTGGCTAACTATAGCCGCACGGATCGATCGATCAGGTATAGCCTTGCCGCAGTCGGTCCGTGGAAGTGACCATCTTTATATTCTGAAACTCCTCCGTACCTCGAAAGCCGTTGGACGAGGCTATTTATTATTCGTGGATCTTTTACAGACATTACTGACTACTCAGTCAGAAACCCGGAAATCTGGCAACCAGACTTACCAAGGGGTATCGTATTACCCAGTAACTGGGTTGTGGAGGTCAGATAGGCAGTCGCTCCATGTAAAATTCTGGTAGGTATTCAGCGGAATTTGGTTAGACTGGAAACCCAACATAGTTGTCAAAGGCTAGGTAGATAGATTGATTGAAACGATCTTTCATGTTGTGCATTCAAACTTAGCATGGTGGGATATTCGTATTTAAAGATGGTCACCTTTCGACGGGTTAACCGCGGCAAGCGTAGCTTAACCGGATCGACAGATCCGCCTTTGAATTACCAGGCCACTCAGAAAGTATTGCGAAAAAAAGTTTTTATGTATGAGAGACTGACCAGTTATAATTTATTTTGAAAATATGATTATTTGTAAGTAAAAATTGGTACGTTCAAATTTCAAAATTTCCCTTCACATTGTTTGCGAGCTAATAATGATCGAGTTTCATAAAAAAATGGATCCATGCCGGGAACATTTTCGCGCTATGATTTTTTACGATTTTAAGTGTCGCCTGAAAGCGGACGAATCGTATGATAGACTTCAAATGGCATTCATGGATGAAGGCCGTTATAAGGCAACCGTGTATCGTTAGTATAACGAAGTCAAGTGTGGTCGACTAACTTTTGGGGGCTGAAGAAAGAAGTGGTTGGCCCTTTGACGGCTGTTATGGAAGAAAACGTGCTAGCAGTGAAAAATTTAATCCATGACAATAGGCGAGTTACGAATCAAGAGATTCAGCATATACTGCTACTACTGGTTGGATTGGGAAGCCTTCATGAAATTCTACACGTGCATCTTCGCGCGAGGAGGATAGTTTCACGCTGGGTGCCGCACAACCTCACCGATGCTCAGAAGCAGGCCCGGGCACCATTCCAGGTGCCGTGATCTGATAAACAAATTTGAAGCAGGCTCGTCTCGGCGTGTTTACGACATCATTACAGGTGATGAGTCTTGGATTTATCAATACGATCCAGACACGAAGCGCCAGTCGACGATTTGGGTGCTTCAAAACGAATCAACACCTACCAAAGTGAACCGATCTAGAAGCGGGGGAAGATTTTGATCGCGAGCTTTTTCAATTTGACTGGCTACTTGGTGTCAATTCCTTTACAGAACCAAAGAAGCATCAGCGCTGAATACTATCAAATGCTTGGCAGAAGTTTTCTCTGTTGTAAGCAACAAGCGACCAAACACAGGGCTCCGCGGGCTACTGCTCCACCACGACAACGTGCCTTCGCACACCGTGCTCAAAACGAGGGACTTCCTGGACAGCACGCTCTCACACTCCTGGGTCACCCTCCTTACAACCCTGATCTAGCACCGTGTGTGGGACCTCTTTTTATTCCCGAAAATAAAAAAGAAGCTCAAAGGGATAAAATTTTCACTGCCGGCGGACTGGAAAAAGTGTTTCGAAAACTGTTTCAGACCCA
The DNA here is from genome assembly GCA_949091785.1 of Polymixis lichenea. Classification (NCBI taxonomy): domain Eukaryota; kingdom Metazoa; phylum Arthropoda; class Insecta; order Lepidoptera; family Noctuidae; genus Polymixis; species Polymixis lichenea. Next base: position 9,448,860 of record OX420941.1, read on the forward strand.
TGAAACTTTGTATAGAGGCTAGTGGAGAGTACTTTGAAAAGATTTAATAATAACACATTTACCTATAGAACATTTTTTTTGTTTTCGCAAAACTTTCTGAGTGGGACACGTAATGATCCACAAGCCCCACTTGTCAAGGACATTCAAATGCAACATACATATACACACACTGGTATACCTTACCCTACCTCCATTGTACCCCGAACCATTAAGTGCGACAAGCTATTAGGCTAATGTCTCAAGTACCATTATCCAACACATTTAGTTACCAGAACTGTTTGTACACAAATGTATATGTACATTGTATATGTATACCGTCGAAATGTGCTGGTATACAGTCAAGGAAAATAATTGTTAAGCTACTTAAGACCGTAAGTAAATTTTCCAAGTAATAGCCATTTCAAATAATTGTCTAAGAATGCAACTACATGATGAAACTGCGCTATATTTAAAGCTTTTTAGGAATGGCACCATAACATAACAAGATCCAATAATTTTTATCCCAAATAGTACGTTCCCGTGGAATAATTTGACCTAAACGCGAGCGAAGCCACTGGCAAAAGCTCACCATCATCATCATCATTTTAGTCGAAAGACGTCCACTGCTGGATATAAGACTCCCCTAAAAGGGGCGTAATCGCCACGCTTAGCAGCCAGGTTGGCGATCGCAGTATGGTGGTAAAATTCTCATCCCATTCATCATTTCATTCCCATTCTCTAGTAAGTCCCTTACTCGCCTTCTACGACGCCCACGGGAAGAAATGGGATGGTGCTATTCTTTTACGTCCGGCACCATACGGAACAACAAACGGAACACGGAACGAAAAATGTAATAACAATTCAGAAATCAAAATAAGCCATGGTAGCTTAACCAGAGGGGCAATTATCGTAATTTTAAGAACGACCACAGCCTGATCTCGTTCTCAATCTATCAAAAATACCTTGATCTTCCATACATTTTTGACATTTGATCGTCGCCGAGATGAGACTGCGACTAGATTTTGAACATTTTTAATTACGAGAATTAGCCTTCTGATCGATCGAGCCGTGAGGTTGTAATAACCTAGCCAGAAGCCTCTCTTTTGCCCTCTTTTATCAACCGTACAGAGAGTATGTTCCGACCCGTCACTGTTTGTTAAAACTAACATACAAACTTTGCTATCAAGTAAATTGCTCGATAATCCTCTTACTTTGATTGCTCTGAATATTTTATTGAACCAATTCGATTAACGAAGGAGTTAGGTACATAGGTAGGAAGGGGTGAAATATATTTAACGTCGGGTTTATACTGGGAATAATGCGTGGTTAACGTTAGTGCTTTTTAGTCCCAGTTAATCCTGGTTTAATTTATGCAGCGATTCGAATCAATGGTCGGGTTTTTTTTTTGAGGGTGGGAAATCATTAAATAACTTCACCCGCTCTGGGTAGAGCAGGAGGGCGTGTCAGACTTTTACTGACTGAAACCCACCCGTGTTCTTTAATTTGCCTGTGTGTCAGGGGCCGCGGTATCTCTTTCGAACAACCCGCACCCCTGGGCAACCCGCACCCCTGGTCGGTGGTCTTTGTCGGGTTTGGGAATGTTATTTGAAAAGAGATTCTAAATAATATTTGAGTACTATAATATTTTAAATAATAATAATACCAGCTTTTTTGCATGCATGGCAAACGGCTCTTCTTATACAAAGAAGGTACGAGTATTGACCACCACGCTCGCTCAAGACGGGTTGATGATTTCAGACTTATCTAATCTAAGCAAATAAATAAAATTGAAGTGTTTGTTTGTAATGCCAAAATAATAGCTTTTTACTAAACGCATATGAAAATTATTGATTGATTGATAGACATTGGCAGAATTGTCGGCATCGGTACCATTGCCATAGAGAAAAATAGAATAGAATAGGACAAAAACAACATTTTTATAATTTGTCTCTGTTGGTCCGTCTGTCTGTTTGTTGAGGATAATCTTCGAAACGGCAATACCGATTTCGGCGAAATTTGGTATGGGAATACTTTGAACCGTGGGAAAGGACATAAGCTACTTCTTATGGACATACCACGCGGGCGAAACCCCGGTGGAAGCTAGTATTAACTATACGTCCAGGTTTCCTCACGAGGCTTTCATTCGCCGATGTAAGCAAAGCAATGTCTGAATTAAACTCAGAAAGTATATCGCACCTTTAGAATTATAGAGACCTATTTTGCTTGCGGATAATTTCGAAATATGTCTTTATAATTCTGAATTATAGAGACCTGTTTTGCTTGCGGCTAATTTCGCATTAGGTCTCTATAATTCCAAAAGTGCGATATATGAGTCACACATGCACACACTCACTTGCCCGAGTTTGAACCCACAACCTTGTGAATGAGAGGCAAAGTCTTCATGGCCATCACGACTATGTTTACAAGATAAATATTCGATGTAAATTGTTTTCGATGAGTGCATGTTTTCATCTATTTTGGCTGTTTACAAAATTGACTACGCGGTAGTCAATTTTGTAAACAGCAGAAATAATTTTTAAAATATCTTTGGCATTGAAACGTGCCGTCGCTGATAGCGTTCGTATTTTATATCAAATCTAAACTGAATTTTCACACAAATAACTTGTACTATGTTTATTAACTATATGTATTAACATTTGTTATCTGTTTGTTTCAGGCGACGAATTCATTTTTCGTGACACATTCGGAGGCATCAGCCTCATGTTTGCAGCCAATCAAACTTCCAAAACACTTATGCCAAACACTACATTTGTAAGTATAATTTTAATTAGTAAAAATCTTACACTCAAACTCAAAATCAAAACATTTATTTCAAACTAGCTTTTGCCAGCGGCTTCGCCTGCGTGGAGGTCGGAAATATTCCTACGGGAGCGTACTACCGGGATCAAAAGTATTATACAGGGTGTCCAGTAAATAGTACGACATAGTGCATGGGGTGATAGCTAGCTGATAGCAGTACTAAAAAATACTAAAAAAGGATTTTTTCTTCACGAGATGCTTAAAAATCTGTTTCAAGGTTGTCGTGTCTACCTATCCCTGACAAATAAAAGGGGTAGAAAATAGACTAGACGATTAAAATTTAATAAGAGAAATACAAGATAAATTATAAAAAGGTACCTTTGCACTCTATTTATTGGTAATAATCGCAGTCCAATTCCTTGACATGCACATCTTTGACTTTCACTCCGGAAACACTTCTTGGAGTTGTAGTAGCAGTCACACAAGCTTGCTTAGGAATAGTTTCAGTAACTGTTCCATTCATGCCCGGGACGAAATACCGCGCACGAGCCAGCAGTATAAACGCGGGCTTCATCTTCACCCCGTAATCTTTCATGGCTATCGTCATGTCTATGGAAAGTCTTCCGAGTTCTTTGCCAGTAGCTAGGGCGGTCCATTTTCTAATATTGTTGTGCTTGAAAATCAAACACTTTTCTTACGACTATTTCATTTTTGGGCATAGACGGACAATGGGCATTAAGTGCAGATGTGTAACTCCATTTTATTGCTTTATTTCATTGTGATTTCCAAAATCTCCAACTGTTTTTTCGCTGACGTTCTCCATTCCTCCTTCTTTTTCTTTTTCAGACATAGATATTCTCGTATGCCAGTCTAGTCGGTCAAGACATATAAAACCTCCTTCATACAAACCGAGAGTGCGTTTTAAGACTCTTATAATAATAATTTAGAATTTTGTTAATTAGTTGACAACGTAGTTCCATAGAAAAACCAAATTTAGGCTATTCAAAACGACATAAAATTATTTTTAGTAAGTACAATCTTAATGCAACCTTCCTTGAATAGACTGCATAGACAAGTAAAAGAATAAGTAGACATCAGTTTGACGTGTTTGACTTAAATGTCATAACAAGAATATTATTATGTAAAAATATAGAAAATTGTAATGTAAAATCAAGTAATTCTTTATAGACGAATCGTTTAAGACCGATTCGCAGAGTGTTAGCACAGAGAACAAAGAGAGAAATATAATAATGTAAGAAAGTCGTAAAAGGATAATAAAACAATGATGATGTGGATGAATGAAAAAGAAGCGTAAGTATAGTATCAGTAATAAACAGATACTATAAGGTAGAGATTTTTCGATATTTCGGAAAATTTTGTGTAACTGTAAATCCGTAATATTTCACGGACATTATATTGTGTTGTTTTGGTAGGTATTGACCCAAGCTATCACCCCCTGCACTATGTCGTACTATTTACTGGACACCCTGTATGTAGTAATCCAGTTTATACACTATCTGTGTGCCAAATTTCATCTGATTCCGGTCATCTGTTTTTGCATGATTGAGTCACAAACGTCCAAACATTTAAATGTTAAACACACAAACTTTCACATTTGAACCGTGAAGGGTTCGGTCAGTCAGCAACATGACGCTGACCATTCATTAACTGTTGAACAGTCAAAATACTCCTACTGCTCATAGCACTACTGGTAGTTAAAATAATACATTCCCAATGTAAAATGTTCGACACCAAATTAATTAAAAAGGAATCTTAATTTTCAACGGTTAAAAGAAAATTAAACACAGCATGAAAAGCCAAGCCACACAAAAGAAAACAAGCAAGCAAGTCAAAACCAGCACCTCAGCTTAACGAGTCAATTATCGAACGAACAAAACACTCGATTTTAGTACAAAACTGTTTTCAATGGACTGAAAGTATACGAAAACAGCAAGGTCACTCAATATCCTAAGTGTCACGGACAGGGTAACGAAATAAATTGATGTCCAGCCAACAAGTGGCTCCGGAGGAGGTGAGGAGTGAAGAGGGCGCGGGAGGGGAGGTTCCGATCCATTGCCTCCTTGTGTATTCGATAGAAAACTTATTTTTGCAACGTACGCGCGATTGAGTTAACATATTGCGGCATTGGCGGGCCCTGTTTATTTTTGGTGGCTGATTTTTTGGGATATTAGTATGATTGATGTTTTTGTAAGAGAATGCGACTCTGACGCCAATGATACGGTGCATAGTTTCTGAATTGCATAATGCATTGTTAAGTTAATTAAGTTTTAGGCCGCATAATGAGAGTGACACATACCAGGGATTCATAACACAAAAGGGCTCAAGCAGTTGGTAGTACGTTTCAAGGTTTAACGCAATTATTCATTTGAAAAACGATCACAAGAACTTTTAAATAGACTGCACAGTACACGGTTCATAATCGATCATGCATTTTTGGTTCTAGGACATAGGGTTCAATTTCCTCACGATGTTTTCCTTCACCGTTGGGGAGTAGTGGTGATGAAAAAATGTACACAAAGTAAAGCATCTGGGTCTGAACCTCCGATTTACAACTCGTAAGTCGCGGCCATTTCCACTGGGCCACCGTTACTCTACTAATTGCAAGCAGGGGATTAAAGGGTACCTTTTTAAGGTTCAACTGCGTAGAAAAACAACATACACCCTCCCCTCCTCCCTTTCAGACAGAGGGATTCCATTATTACCACACACAAAAAAGATTAACAAACGTCGCAAAAAGGTATTGCAAAATAAACAAGACTTACGTAATTGAAAATAATTACTGCCAGCCCTAGTGTCCCAGCGCTACGAAAACAAACACGTCCAAAAGGCTGAAAGCTAGCAACTAGGGTTGTCACTAGTCAACCGACGGGCGTAAACAAACGGAGACGGTGGTCGTACTGGTCGCAATACAATTACACTGTAGAGCAAATGCCAGTGAAATGTCTCGGCAGTGTAATGGGTGGTTCCGCAGAAGTGTAATTTCGTATGTAAATGAAAGTTTCTGGTAATATTGTGCAAATCTTGTCGTGTTTTACAGGTATTCATGTTCTAGTTTACGTGAAGTTTTCTGGGCGTTTTTCTGAGCTACTCAAATTTTGTCTGAAACATTTGGCCATGTAGCTTGGATCATAATTTCTAACTTTTGGACTGAGAATACGGAAGGGGCTCCTGGCTAAATGATGACAACTCGACATGGGCGAAATAGCTCACTGAAAAGAAAAAGAGCGATTAGCTCTTTCACTCTAAAGAGCTATATCACTCTTCTAGCTCACTAGCTCTCCATACTTCAGTGACTCAGACGCCGACTGTTAGCTCATTTGACTCACGCTGCACGCGTGGCAAAGGAAACGGCTCAGCTCGTTCAATAGTCATTGTCAATAGCTCTTTCGAAGTTTGGAGTTAAGTTAAATAAGTTTTTCTGTTTATTTATATAATGTTATTGTGACTTTATGTAAACAACACGCAAAAAATAAACAATGCAGTTCCTTTTATAGTGTGTCAATTACCATAAGGATAGTCTACAATAACGTATAGTCCCGGAGAGCTATTGTTGGAAAAACGAACGATGCGATCCGAAGTATTCCGAAGCGAGCCGAATGAGCCGTTCGACCGGTGACTTCGGTCGGTCATCGGCGTTTCGCTGAAGTACTGAGCTAGTTAGCCTGAGTAAGCTAACTGATCTAGTGAGCTATTTAGCGAGTGAGTGAGTGAGCAAGAGCGACGTCCATCGATAAGTGCTAGCTCTTTTCTATCACTCGGGCACGAGCTACCCATGTCTAATAACAACCGCACGGGTCCATCAAAATCGCCCTGAGGACACGGAGGAGCATATGGTGGAGGTCTGCCCGGCTTGGGCGGAGCACCGCCGTGTCCTCATGGAGGCGATCGGCGGCGCCGATCTCTCGGGTCCGGCCCTGGTCCAGGCCATGGTACGGAGCGAGAGTGCATGGGTAGCCGTCGCCTCCTTCAGCGAAGTAGTGATGCTCGTAAAGAGGGAGGCGGCGCACGTGAGGGAGATGCAGTACGTGCGCCCTCACGGCCGTGGCCTTCGCAGGAGACGCCCTGGGCGTCGGGAATCCCGGGCTGATTCCCGGCCACCGTAGGTACGGGCTTGCGGACGGCGAGTAATGGGTAGCTCGCTGTCCGGTAAGGACCAAGCCCGGGTCGACGGCGCGTTGTGTTCCACGCGCGCCTCAAAAGATGTCAGCAGCAACAGATGGGGCCCGCAAGGGCCGATGCTTGCCAGGGGTGCGGGTTGTTCGAAAGAGATACCGCCGCCCCTGGCACACAGGCAAATGAGGGAACACGGGTGGGTTTTAGTCAGTAAAAGTCTGACACGCCCTCCCAGAGCGGGAGAAGTTATTTGATGATTTCCCACCCAAAAAAAAAAAATAACTACACAGATAGATACATTATTTTATGCATAGTTAAGTTAACCCAAGGAACTATTTATGATGTACCATAACATAAAATTCTAACTGTAACCATACCTATGTTTAACAAAATAAATAAATTGAATTGAATTGAAAATTGATCTCAATAAAATAAATTTACTTAGTTAATGTTAATGATATGATTATTTAAAAATTGTTGATTCTAATTTATTTCTTATATTTTATTTTTAGAATTAATTTCTATACTTTTTGCTGTGCCCTACAGAGTCCGTAATTGTACCTTAGCTTTAAGCCAATTGTAAGACCTTTCAACATTATGGAATGCAAATAAAGATATGAATATGAATATGATTTTTTAAATCTTGATTATTTACATAATATAACATCACGCCTGTATTCTGACGACCCGTAACGACTGTCAAAGATTCTTGAATGACAGCCGGGACAAAATGACTTAAGTTGCTGTCCGTGGCTCGGAGAGGCTTATATTCTATTAAGCCAACTGTTTAAAGCTCACAAAAAAATCCAACCCACATCTCACAAACCCTAAGCACTAACTCACCCACTCAATAACATTAGCCTTAGATACTTATTCCTGTTTTCTGTTCACACAGACCACTGAAAAAGTAATTTATGACACTAAGAGACGCCGAGAAATTCATTGAAGCGAGTATTAAATTGGAGACGCGACCATTTTCGGTATATTCTTGTTTGGCATTGAAGGACGGAATGCTTGGCCGGTTCCCAATTTATTTGAACCTTATTTAATTAAGTATTCTGTCCGTTTCAAATATTTAAGTTAATTTTACAGTTTTAGCAAAATTTGATTATATTATAAAAAATATTACTCGCAAAAATTAATTGATTTATAGGTGAATCGAAAACTCCAGAAATATGTATTAGGCAATTGGATAGAACTTAAAGATACGTATGTAAAGATGGTCACCCATCCACGGACTAACCGCAGCAAGCGTGGCTTGACCTGATCGATCGGCCCGTGCAGCTGTTATTACTTAGCCACAAGCCCTTCCATCAGATCTATTATTTAACATCACTAAATCATGGATTCGCGGAAGCTTAGCCTAATTCTTATGAATAAAACAATTTTAACTTTAATTTTATCATTAAAAACAAAATGACAGCAAAGTATCGAATAACAAAAAACTTTTCCCATCACTTTATCATTGTTAATTCGTTTAAAATCGTATAATTCTCTTGTGACGTTCGCCCATTCTTTGGAAGTCCATTAAAAATTATAATAATCTCGTTTTCTTCAAGTTTTTGATAGGCGATTTTATTCGTAAAAAGTTGTTTATAGGGAAATATTTGACGTAGCCAAGTATCCATGCATCCAGTTTGTTCCTTTTATAATAGGCTAAAAAAACTTTTAACCTTCCTAGCCACGACCTTAAAGCCCCCTTCAATCCCTTGTCAACGCTTCACCCCCATCAAAAATTGACATTTGCAAAAAAATATCTTATAAGTAAGTATAAGGAACCAATGGTTTTCTGACTCGTACATACTTTTTCTGAAATAACTTTGACTTTTCAAGTCGTCACAAATGCCGCTTAGCTTTTCTTGCTGTCAATATCGGTTACCACGGATGTAAAACCCAAAGTTAAACAATCAAAAGAAATTCATCATCAATCAAAGGAAAACATCGTTAGGAAACCAGAGCATGTTCTAGAACCAATACATTCAAAGACATGCGACATCTACCAAGCCGCACTGGGCCCGCGTGGTGGATTACGGCCCACTCCCTCTCCCATAGAGGAGGCCTGTGTCCCAGCAGTGGGAACATTAGAGACTGATTATGTTATAAAAGAAAAGTCTTGACTGACTTACTCACTGCTCTGGCTGGAGGCGTCAATTTACTGACGCAGCCACAAGTCCATTAAGTAGCCGACAACCGGTTGACCTGCGAGATGTGATTCCCAACAAAAAATACTCTCACGCACTTACGGACTCATTAACGCCCAACCCAAACCCTTGGACGTAGAAAGCTGAATTTTCGCAGAGGTGATACAGAGTTATGATACAGTCAAGGAATTAGGATTTTTCGTTATTCCCACAAGACTAGGAACGAGACGGAAAAAGTTGCTGGCAAAGTACTTGTCGATAATAAAGCTGAAATGTTTCTATTTCTGTAAATACACTTTTACACGTCAATCATATTTTTCAAAAACTAGATGTGGTTGGCTTTTCCTATCTGACTACTCTGAGATGAAAGGCCGAAACTCAGAGGTCAGTCTCTCTTAAAGTCTAGACATAATCTTGGTCAGATTAGTGTATGAAATGATCTTTTGAGAAACCACACAGATTGAGTGGACCTGGCCAGCACGCATTTGTCAGTAAGCGTGCATCTCAACTCAGAACTCAAGGAGCTCAACGACTCGACGAACATTACCCAAGAAAGAACAATTGGGTAGCCCGTATAAAGTGCCTACTTAAACTGCCAGATTATCATTAAAAACTGAGAAAGATTCTTCACATTCACAATAATTTAAATAGTGTGGCGGCATCTACAGCGGCGCATGCGAATGACGCATGACGTGACGTCACACAAATCCTGCACCGCGCAATCAGAGTTTACTGCACAACTGGTATATAAAACATCCCGAAATGAGCCGTCGTGCAGTTGCCCACCAGATACAACACTCGTCTGGTTGCCACCACTTTCCACCTTTCCACCCTTTTCTATGGAACTACTTTCTTACTATATGGAGTATGAGTGAACTTTACACTCTGATCCTCATACCTCTATAAAAGTAATACGATTAGACGGTCTTTAAAGTGAATCTAGTTCACATTTTTCCCATACAAACTTCGGGTGTGTATTACTCCACTGTTCGACAATGTATATCAAAAATTAATTTACATGGTTTGGTTTTGTCTCATTATTAATATTGTCTGTAAGGAAACAGAATACTAAAATAAAAAGCCATTAAAATGTTAGGAGCCAACAAAGATTCGTTTTTCTTGCTAATTTAACCTAACTTTGGGCGTGTTTAAGTAATAAAAGAAGTGTAAAATCTCCAAAACCAAGTCAGTACCGACAAAGATCAAATATCGAAAAGTTTAATAAACTTTATTGCTAATTGATTTAAGGAGGGATTTTTTCATAAAACCCGATCTTCCGAAGGACTTTTCTTAATCTTTTACCCGCCTGTGTTACTATAAATGAGCCTGCATCTTACTCAATAACGTTGTGCTTGTAGACTAGCGTCTAATAGCTCATCACTGGTACTACCTCTGTCGGACACGATGCCTGGTGAGACAGCGAGCTTTTCAGCCAGGCCCACCAGTGAGTTCGAGACCGCAACTAGATTCCCTTTAAGGAAATCATTTATTACTTTTATTGGAAGTGGTTATTCAAATTTGTAAGCAAGATAGGCTTTTGTAAAGTGGGTACTAATTGGTACTCCCTTTGATCACAAAGAAAATACGCAAGACTAAACGTTTATTCGACTCAACATAGATTTCCAAATAGATACTGAATATAATTATTTACAGTAGTACATTGGTTTCACTCGCATAAATCTCTTTCGGGGTAATTTCGGAATCAAAACTACAATGTGTGTTAATTCAGGTTATAAACGAATTCTGCGTCAAATTTCATCCAAATGATCCGTTCATTTGGATGAAATTTGACACAGAAGTAGTTGTTTTTGATTTGATTGATTAACAAACATCCAAACATCTCAACTTTTATATTTATATATATTACTAGCTTTAGCCACTAGCCTCGCCCGGAAATTATCCCACGGGAAAATACTACCAGGATAAAAGGTCATAACAATCTGCGTGCATAATTTCACCCAAATCCGTTCGGCCGGTTTTGCTTGATTAAGTAAAAAAAGAAAATCAGAAAATCCAAACAAACAAATTTTCAAATTTATAATATCAGGAGGTGAGTAGGATTCCAAATAAAAACAGACAGAAAACGTCTTAAATATTCAGTAAAAATATAATCTACCATCTCTGCTTACCCCACGAAGTATAACAAGACACTCCAACTTAAGGTTTTCACATTAAAAGTTATCTTGTTTGTTCCTAATTGAATATTTTCCGTTTGCTTAGGCCTTAAGCCGGGGACGGAGTTTGTTAACATTTTTAATTTCGTTCCCTTCCTCGGGGTTGTCAAGGAATAGTTGACAAAGAATGGTAATGAGATGCCTAAGTAGAAAATTACTTTTACTTACTTCTCGTCGGAATACTTTCCATATTGAGAGTTTGTCACACTTAATGCGAAGATGCATGGTGCGGGTTGTAGGTATTTTGTTTTATTCCCGCCTGCTTAGGGAATTTGAGGTCGCGGGCGCTCAGAGTGGGGACTCTGTCCGTCCACTGAGTGACCTCAGGGAAGACGGCACACAGTGGTCACGTGTAGCCTCGCACACTTTCAGAGTTCGGTCTCAGGGAGACCCCTTTACAGACTCTCCAGAGATGTGCAATAATAGACGTTGAACACCCAGGCTGATTCCCGGCCATCGTAGGCGCGGTTTCGCGGACGGCGAGTAATGCGTAGCTCGCTGTCCGGTAAGGACCAAGCCCGGGTCGACGGCGCATTGAGTTCCACGCGCGCCTCTAAGAGATGTCAGCACCAACTGATAGGGCCCGCAAGGGCCGATGCCTGCCAGGGGTGCGGGTTGTTCGAAAGAGATACCGAGGCCCCCTGGCACAGGCAATTGAGGGAACGGGTGGGTTTTAGAATAAAAGTCTGACACGCCCTCCTGCTCCACCCAGAGCGGGACAAGTTATTTGATGATTTAGCAACCAAAAAAGACAGGCGTTGAACAGAGGGGGTTTTGGATTGGTCTTTTGAGAGTTAACGGTTCCATGTATAGATGATGACCACCGGGGTGGATTTAGTGAGGTAAAAATCCCGGTCTTATCCCGAAAGCCCGGGCGCGTTTTGAAGGATTCCCCGCGAAAACAAAAAATAAAATCCTACTAATGTTATAAATGTGAGTTAGTTGTTCAGAAGTTTGGATATTTAAATGTTTTGATGTTTTTTACTCAGTCACGCAAAAACAGCTGAATGAATTTGGATGAATTTTGGGACACAGATAGTTTTTTAATTTTTATCCCAAATAAGTACGTTCCCGTGGAATAATTTTCAACCTAAACGCGGGTGAAGCTACTGGCAAAAGCTCACCATCATCATCATCATTTCAGTCGAAAGACGTCCACTGCTGGACATAAGGCTCCCCTAAAAGGGGGGTAATCGCCACGCTTGGCAGCCGGGTTGGCGATCGCAGTATGGTGGTAAAACGCATAGAGAACGCTGCTGCCCATTCTCTAGTAAGTCCCTTAGTCGCCTTCTACGACACCCACGGGAAGAAATGGGATGGTGCTATTCTTTTACGTCCGGCACCACACGGAACAATCAATGGCAAAAGCTAGTAAACAATAAAGGTATCTTGTTTTAATCTTCGTAGTTCGTTCGTTGATCGTTTCGGGAGCAGTTGTGGCCCAGTGTTAAATTCCAAGAAAGTTAGAAGCCCGAACATTTGAGAACCGGTCTCACCAATGGGTATTGTAATACCAAGTCACTGGGATGTAGAGGATTTGACTAACTATTACTTGAATTAAATGCATGTATTAGACGTTAGCTGCTTACATATATGCATATACCTCACTAGCTTCTGCCCGCGACTTCGTTCACGTCAAATTTCTTGTCCCCGACCCATCACGTCGCTCGCCTCGCCTGCCCGTGTGAGTATTTGTGACTTTTTCTCTTTGCTCGGCTCCTAAGGGTCTTAGCGTGATGTTATATAGCCTATATCCTCGATAAATGGGCTATCCAACACTAAAAGAATATTCCAATTCGAACCAGTAGTTCCTGAGATTAGCGCCTTCAAACAAACTCTTCAGCTTTATAATATTAAGTATAGATTTGTAGACTGTACTTGAGACTTTGAGCAGTGGTGGATCAATATTAACGACTGCGACTCACAAGAAGAGGTCGTGAGTTAGAACCCAAACAGGGGCTTAACTTTGTGTAAATTATTTCATCACAACTGCTTTCAAAACGGTGAAGGAAAACATCGTGAGGAAACCAGCATGTCCTAGAACTAAAAATTCGAAGACATGTGACGTTTACTGATCCGCACTGGGCCCGCGTGGGAGATTACGGCCCACTCCCTCTCATCGAGAGGGGGCCTGTGTCCCAGCAGTGGGAACATTATGGGCTGATGAAGCTTATGCTTCGTTGAAGCCGTCCACTTGATGCTCAGCAACTTCATAAGTTGAAGTGTCAAAAGGACTTTTTTTTTTCTAGGTGGGAAATCATCAAATGACCTGTCCCGCTCTGGATGGAGCAGGAGGGCGTGTCAGACTTTTACTGACTAAAACCCACCCGTGTTCCCTCAGTTGCCCGTGTGCCAGGGGCCACGGTATCTCATTCGAACAACCCGCACCCCTCCCTGTAATTACACCAATAAAAAAAAACACAATTCTAAAACCTCAAAGAAATAGACTATCCAATGGAGTCCTCGTAAAAATACTAAAACCAATCTATTCTCTTTCTGTCGCAGTAAATTTGTGCTAGCAAATTCCACCAGATGGTTGCTAATGAAGATTTCTGCTTCAATTCTGTCTGTACCATTGACAATAACAAATCGCACCTGCCGGCCTTATTAGGTGGGAATGTGACGCAATAGGACGTTTTTCTTTTTTATTACTTTCCATCTTATTTAGGAGGTCTATTATAGCCAGTGGCGCTAAGCTAAATAGTAACAGCCACATGGGTCGATTGGACGTTAACTACACTTGTCGCGGACGGTTAATGAATGGGTGTCATCTATCACATTTCGAGACCCCTCAGTGCTTCAGAGAGCACGCTAAGCCGTTGCTCTCGGCTGTCATTCGTAGATCTTTGATAGTCGTTACAAGAAGTCTTACCAAAGGGTATCGTGTTACCCAGTAATTGGGTTGTGGTGGTCAGAGAGGTAGTCGCTTCATGTAAAATACTGGTATTCATAATTGGAAAAAGACTAGACCGATGGTAGTCAGTTACTGTTCTAGTGGGTTGAGTAGCCGAAGAGCGATTTAAATGGATAAATGGCGTGCGATTGGGAGGCCTATTTCTGGCAATGGAGTGCTGTTTAATTATAATAATGATAGCCTATTTCACCACCCTCTGATTCTGTTACCTATATTCATACAAATTCGGTCAAATTTTTCGTTTATTTGGTGGACATAGGGATACTGAGTAATAAGGAGACTCCATAAACAAAATCCAAACCTGGATGGTAGACTTAGGATGGAAGAACTTCTCCTTTAAAGGTGTCGAAGACCAATAGCAGGACGCTACTTTACTGGTTTCTGATTAAAGAGTTTCCGTTTCTCCCTTGGACCGTAATTAATAAGTTCCATGAAACATAGCTACCAGGGTGTCATAACCATAAAGGAGTTTACTCAAACTGTCATAAAACAAAACAGCCTTGAAGACAAATAAATACCATAACAACATTACCGAACACGACCACGAGAATCGATTCAATCCAATTTGATAACATCGATACCTGTTTTACGATGCTCTTTATAGGCGTAGGCATCGGTTCTCGTTTCCTGGTATCGAATATGGCGTATAATTCGATACGATTCTCTAATATGGGGATCGCGTGTCGAATGACATGCGTATTACGGGTTAATGTTGACACAGTGTAAGTAATACAGTAGCGCAATACTTTGTTTTCACGCTGCCAATTAAAATTGTGATTGTGAATTTTTTTTGGGCTTTATAAATAGGTTATTTTATAATTCCGCTGACTGACTGCCTTGTTAGCCTAGTGGTCGCAAGCGCTACTGCTTAGGTCCTATGTTAGATTCCCAGGTCATGTAAAGTGTGCCTATCGGAAATAAATGCTTTGATTTTGACTGTGAATAGTGAGGTCAGAATGAAAGTCCAAGATGGCGGCTATGACTTTTTTTATATTTTTCATCATGAGTGTCGTTTTCATGGTTTTCAAGGGTGCTGAAGCCAATAGTGAGGTCAAAATGAAAAGCCAAGATAGCCTTAAAACTTATTAGTTTTTTTTTTTGTTTCAGAGGGTCCTAGAACCAGCCTCGTTCTCCGTGTCCGCCGACCGTCGGTTCCTTCTGCTCGCTCAAAACGTGCGCAAGATTCACACGCACTCCTACCTCGCACGGTACACCGTCTACGATATACTGACCACGTGAGTACCATACCTTATTTATTTACGTTGGGGGGGGGGGGGGCTATATGTTGATCAAAATATGATGTGGATGTCGCAATGTCAAGCTTGACATTGACCTGCAAATTGCAATAAACGTAAGATAAATAGAATTTCGTGGGTTACCCCAGAGCTTTCACCTTAACAGGTATCTTCTACAGGCAGGGTAGCCAATTCCTAATACCACGGCGAAAGGAATTATTTCGTGAAACGTACCATACAGAATAGTTCCACATACTTACAGTCACTAGATTTTCCTGTAAAGATAAGTTAATTGTATATTTGTATCGATACCAAACGCTACAGCGATATCACTTATTTCCAATAGACCCCAACATAGATGGAAAAACTAGGCAAATGATAGCAAAGTAGAAACGAGGCCTTCGTGTCATCTTTTCTATGTCTTATTCTGTATTCTGTACCTTTTTAATGATAGATGTATGACGGAAAAAGAAATCAATAACATCCATCTCTTTAGCCCACATTCCCACTGACGTAAGAAAATCCCTGTGGGATTTTTTCACACACTGGAACCTCAACGCTCTTCTTATCGCCGAGAGTCGAAAATCGAACACAATGTTTTTTCGATGAGCTGACACACGCTCGCGCTGCACTCTGTTGAATTCTCAATGCTCGATTCAACACAGGGAGTTGAAAATCCAATGCACGATAAAATCGCACCGCGATTTTATTACTTGCGTGTGTACTCGTACGTCGACTTAGTTAGAACAGTCTTTTACCTAAACAATACGTGCTCAATGTGCCCATAGCAACCAAATAATGCCTATTATTGATTAAAATAACAAAATTTTACATAATGAATCCACAGCTGCGGTAGTGAAGTTATTTCTCTAGCCAAGCTATTACTTATGCATGACTGGTCCTCGTTAAATCGTATAAAGTTAAATTATTTTGGGTACCGCCAGTAAAGACTCGGACACACTATGTGAGAAAAACATCAACTCTCGTGTTATTTAGTTTCAACTAAAAAAGTCCAGCAGTTAATTTCTTTTTCAAAAATAAGATCTCATAACCTATCAACCATTTATTTAACTTATTATTATTTATTTATTTAATTTACAATTATAACGCCTTCATAGACTGATCCAAGGCAAAATATCTAAGTACAAGTATTACAAAGAATTACTCAAACCTTTTATTTATTTATTTTGTAAGGGAAAACCAACAGTGGTACTTAAATCAAAGATAAACGGAAATAATAAACAAGCTTAAGAAATGTACCACCCACTACTTTTTCTTGAATTGCAAGTGATGATTTATGGTGAATCTAGTCCAAATTTTTCCCATATAAAATTCGGTAGTGTATTATTCCACTGTTCGACAATGTACATCAAAAATTAAACATGGTATGGTTTTGTCTCATTATTAATATTATCTGTACGGATACAGAGTACTAAAATAAAAAGCCATTAAAAAGTTAGGAGCCAACAAGGATTGGTTTTTCTTGCTAATTTAACCTAATTTTGGGCGTGTTTAAGTAATAAAAGAAGCGTAAAATCTGAAAAATCAAGTCTGTACCGATAAATCTCAAATATCGAAAAGTATAATAACCTTTATTGGTAATTAATTTATGCAGTGGTTTTTTCACAAAACCCGATCTTCCGAAGGACTGTTCTTAATTTTTTACGCGCCTGTTGTACTATAAATGATCCTGCATCTCACTCAATAATGTTTTACGTGTAGACTATCTTCTAATTGCTCATCACTAATACAACCTCTGTCGAACACGATGCCTGATGAGACAGCGTGCTGTTTAGCCAGGCCCATCATTGAGTTCGAGCCCGCGACTAGGTTCCCCTTAAGTATGACTCACAATTAACGTTGTACCAGTTTGTAACAAATCCCCTGAATGGTCAACGTATCAATCGTAATCATCATCATTTCAGCGGATTTCGGCGGCTTTCACAAAGTCGTCAGTCTACCCTGTGGGAGGTGGTGCGTATTCAGAAACTAGCATTAAAATGTGCTTCACGGCTGGGCCAAAAAAGCCCATTTTATGCCCAAGCTAACGAAGTCCATCTAATCGAGGCTGCCCAAAACACCACCAACCAATTTGTGATTCTTCTCGGTTCACAATTTCTTTCAACATCGCAGACCCAATGGCGCCAGTCTCCAGCGTGCCCCATCCCTTACCCAAACATTATTACAGTATACACGTCTCAGTATTGTGGCATAATTAATTATTAAACAAAATTAACAAAGAGCTAACGAGCTCGCAAAGTTGAAGGGCGCGCTAAAACTCTCGTTAATTTGTTGTGCTATTTAGTATTTTTGGGAGACTCACTTTTTGTTCTGCGGGTAGTTATTAACTGGAGTTAGAACGCTTTGTCGAAGTTGCTAATTATTTTCTTATTTAACATGATCACTATAACTCTCATTTCTGCTATTACAATGCTCTTTACTCTTTTTATTTGAAAACAAATTACTTACGTTGTGCGCAATGACATATTATAAATAGATGGTCATACGAACATTAAAGCACTCAAAAGCAGCGTAAACCATGAATGTAACTAACTGGTACATTCAATCATACAGTGCGCGAAGAACAAGAAACACCGATACCGATTCCCTTAGTTAGAATGAAAGAAACATATAGGTATTTAGTTAAGTCACTAGCGTGTCGTCGCGTCACTGGATGGTACGTGACTAATAACGCGACAGGCAATTACGTTGCATTTATCTTGCCAATATTGAGCGCCATTAACGCATCTAAAGGTAACATATAATTGTTTGTGTACCTTTAAGTCTGTGCTAAATGATATAAATTTACTTATCGGTGGAGGAAAACTACATGAGGGAACTAGTATATCCTAGAACCAAAAATTCGAAAACATGTGAAAATTATAGGCTGATTATGCTATTAAGAACGAAACCCCAATGAATTGAGCATATCAGCCGACCTACTCTGTAAAAATCTCACCGTGAAAATTCAAGTGAAGTGAGCGTGAAGTGAGCTGTCAAGAGTGTCAATCCCTTTAACATCAGGTGGTATGACAGATCGCTTCACGTATGTTTTCACGGTGAGATTTTTACAGAATAGCCCAGATTATAAGGTGAAGTAAATTAGACAGTGTCTCACATGCCATGTAATACGATACAACACAAGTTTCTAAAGTTCTGAACTTAAACGATACGGCTGGCTATTGTTAAGTTGGTCGAAGTAGGATAAACTTATAGAACTAATTCTAGGTGATGATTAGGATTGAAGGTACCTGAGTAGATGAAGTAATTGTAGTTTTTAAGGTTATTTTGGGTAAGGCTTCTGAATTTTTTTTGTCAACCTTTTACGTATCGATAACTTCTGTCAAAATGAGTTACGGGGACCATCAGCATTGATATACAAAAAACCCAAGATACACAATCACCGTCACAAAAACGTCCGCATAAATAGGGCGCAATGTGCGCTGGCGTCAAAAAGTATCGTCAGTCATCTTTCAGTCAGTCTTTTTGGACATTGCTTTGTAAAAAAACACTTTAAATCATGCGTCATCATCATCTTAATCATATTAGCCGAAAGTCGTCCACTGCTGGACATAAGCCTCCCCCGAAAAGGGGGGATTTGCCACAATCGCCACGCTTGGCAGGCGGGTTGGCGATCGCAGTATGGTGGTCAAATGCATTGAGAATGCTGCTGCCCATTCTCTAGTAAGTCCGTTAGTCGCCTTCTACGACACCCATGGGAAGAAATGGGATGGTGCTATTCTTTTACGTCCGGCACCACACGGAACATGCGTGTAAGGTTGAATTTGAAAAAAAAAATGTGTTTTTTATCGTAACTATAACCACTGACGGATAGTTGGGAACATTTTTCAGTGTCACTTTTGTTCGAGAATGTGCATTTTAAACTATCAGTGAAACTGAGTGCCTATGACGTCATCCTATCCTAAAGATAGCCGATACGAAAATAACTATTTGACAATTAATCATTAAACTCTTTGCCAAGTAATCGTCATTATTAACTGTTAACTGAGATACGCTATAACCCTGCTGAAAAGATAAACGGAACCTTTGTAAGGTCACTGTCTTGTCCGTCTGTTACAGAGGTTTTTTTGAGATGTACGTTAATTTATGATCGCCAGTCAAAGATTATAAAAGTATTTAGTTTAGATTTATGGTATGTGCGATCCAAAGCAAAACAAGTTTTAAGACATGTATTGTGTTAGATATCATTTGAAAGAGCTTTCTTTAAAGATTCTAAAAATATTTGTGTTTCTTTTTTCGTCCAATGGTTCTAAAATCTCAGTGTAGTTCGGTCGGAATCCAAATTTTGCGAGCCCAACTCGCTTTTGGCCGGTTTTTCCTCTTTTCCGCAGTTTTCAGCAAGATTCTCATTACCGCACTTTTATAGGCTTCTCATTTTGGTAGTAAAAGGGTGGAAATCTGTGTATTTCCGCACTAAACGTAAAGGCATTTTCCCGACTGAAATCCAAAGGGGTTTTAAATGCTTTTGCGTCGTGAAAAAATAGGCTTGTTGTAAATAAAAGAATAGCGTGCTAAAAACTCGACATAATCTTTTGATTTTAAGAGTTATTTGAAAAATCTATAAATTATGTTAGTAAACATGCAAGTTGAACAAATAATTAACAATTGGGCCATATTAGTCTGCAATGACATTCAGTATGAACCATTTTTATACAGGTTAGGTTAGGTATAAAAATTTCTACCCTAGGAGATCTAGAATCACGTGCTAAATTCATGCCTGTCCCTAACACCCTTTAAGGGTAAATTTTTAACCAGTTCGCAAACTGTAACCATGAATTCAGCATATTATTCTAGACCTCCTAGCGTAGATATTTTTCATCGGTAATAAAAAAAACCAGCTGTTTCATAGAAAAGTGCTATACCTACGCGGTCATAATTTATGGAAGAGCAGATTTGATTTTTGTGCATAAGTTCAGTTTGCACACTGCTTAAAATTTTATCCCACTTTCTTTAGCTCCCGCTTTCTTTTTATACTTAGACTAGCATCCACTTTCTTATTCCACTTAAACTAGTTTCCACTTTCTTATTACACGTACAATAGCTTCCACTTTCTTATTACACTTACACTAGCTTCCACTTTCTTATTACATTTACACTAGCTGCCACTTTCTTAATACTCTTACACTAGCTTCCACTTTCTTATTACACTTAAACTAGCTTCCATTTTCTTATTACACTTACACTAGCTGCCACTTTCTTATACTCTTACACTAGCTTCCACTTTCTTATTACACTTAAACTAGTTTCCACTTTCTTATTACACGTACAATAGCTTCCACTTTCTTATTACACTTACACTAGCTTCCACTTTCTTATTACACTTAAACTAGCTTCCACCCGCGACTTAGTCCGCCTGAAATTTCTTATTTTAACATTAAATGCGAGCATCGCCCGCTCTCAATATTACATCGTTTTCTCTTAGCGTTTCTTTCTGCCTTTTACTCATCGCTCCTTATAAATATAACCTTTCTCATGAAATTGAGCTAATAAATGCTAAAAAAAATTTGAATCTGGCCGGTAGTTCCAGAGGTTACCCCTCATAAAAACTTACAAATGTTACCTCTCTATAATATTAGGTATAGATTGAAAAAAAAAAAACAGTAACATCTAAAAACAAGGCATACCTATGCTATCCCAAAAACCTTACAGAAATTTCCTCACACGCCTCGTACTGATGGTTCCTTACTTCGCTCCCTCAGTATATCTAAGAGAACTTCTTGTTCTCCGCGCCTACTGTTGTAAAAACTCTAATATTTCAAAATTCATTATCAATTCAAGAGTTTGCGAGCTCTCCCTTGAATTTTGTTTCGTACAAGCCCGTGAATTATGCAATGAAACATTTGTTCTTGAGCTCTAAAGAAAGGGATGGGTAATGAAAATGTAGTGTTTGGAATTTTTGGTTAGAGAAATAGCTGTTAGTTACAACTTAAAAAGGAATGACGGAAAAGTTTTTAGATTGTCTTGTGGCTATAATTGTAAATCTGATAGACTATTCAATGTATTTGTGGTTTCCAAAAATGAATACAGTTTAATCATTTTATTACTATATCGAAAAAAAAAATATTTTACAACACTGCCTGTGTTGTAAAATATTATTTTTTGCCACCAGTGCGCGGTTATTTACAAATTTCTTGCAAAATAATATTCAATCGTAATATCGAGTTTTAATCTGGATATTGCATCGGTAGTTGAAATATTTAAAACCGTCCCTGATAAATAAAACATTTCACCATTTCAATTGAATCATTCGTAGACTTTTAACCAGGAAACCAGAAACCCTTGCAACAATATTTAAAATGTTTAAATCAAAAATATTGATGCGGCCTATAACCAATAAATCTCTTCCACATTTATGAAACCCTGGTACCTGGTTACAAATAGCGACCATTATGCACGGGTAACAATTGAAAACCGTGAAAAATTGGCTCCCTGTCCGAGGCACGTGAGTAACAAATTCGTTTCAATGTGCTGTGCTGAATTCAAGATTTGTTTTTAAAGAAAAGGTTTGGGTTTTCTGTGAACTTGCTAAATGATGCCATTATTTCAATATTATTTGGTTCAGCCATGTTGTCGTTAATGATGGTTGGCCGGCGGCACAGAGGCTGATCGAGAGAAAGCCGAAAGCTAAAAGGGTTGAATTTCGAGTGTTTATTTGATTCCTAGTCGGTAGAAACTATTGCATGGACCCCGATTCTTAGTATGTGACATAAGCAGACGAAGTAAGGAAGGTGGGCCAACAGATGTTTCTTAGGCGGATTTCTAGTCTGTATAAGCAAAATTGTGACCTCAGATCTAGACCCCTCCTGTTTCAATTCTATCATAAACACTTACGCTTTCTTCTGATTTTGTTAGTGTTGGTACCTACCTACTTAGTCCAAGTTCGCACGATTTTTACGCGTCCTGGATCTTCAACGCACTGTTATAATGCCAAGAATTTAAAATCCAACAGTGTGTTTTTGTCGCGCTGCAATGCAATTTGTTAGCTTCTCAATGCCCGGTTCAACACTAAAACTTTGATTTTTACGTTCGTACGAACGTGATCTCATCGCTCAACCTAACATAAACGCCAATCCATAGACAATAGCCATAAGTTCTCAAACCATCAGAAACCACAACAGACACTCGATCCCAAATCGATCCCTACAAATCTCAACTCTAATGATTAATCCCACAAGTACCGAACTCGTTGATAGTCGGTTAGTTTGTCACAACAACTTGATGGCTACAAAGACTTATTGTTTGCCGAATAGATTGCTCGAATTTGATTTAAACTTTGAATCGATTAAATTATCGAAGTTAACCGTCCTTTGTCTGTACACAAATATATAGAAACAGAAGGTGAGTTCCATTCCATATTGAAAACGCACACGCACTTATAGACTCGCTTCGTGTACAGCGAGTGCAAGCGCACTCGCGACTGGCATTAGTTTGAGAAAATGAGATAGTTTGATATCGCCGTACTTACGTATTATGTACGCATAAGTACAAGTTCAAATTAAATCAGCTAGCAAAACTCCGCAGACTTTATATTGGGTGTCGCAATCGAAACAGGACAAAGAAAAAAGGTCGCTGATAATATGAATATGAATGTAGTATTTTAAGTTGAGAAATCTGTGTTTTTTTTGTTTTTATCGTGTTAAAATATCGATTGGTTACCATCATGTCTGTGAAGTTTACACAAACAAAAACTGATTGTTTCAAACTAAAGTTTCAAGTACTTAGCTACGGTCGTAGACCCCAATATTTTTTTTTCTTCAAATCTGTTTTCTTTTTAACCGAATTCAAAAAGGAGGAGAGTCTCAATTCGTCGGAACCTTTTTTTTTGTTTTTTATTTTTTTTTATGTATGTTCCCCGATTACTCGAAGATGGCTGGACCGATTTGGATTATTTTTTTTTTTTGTTTGAAAGGGTATACTTCCCAGGTGGTCCCATGATCATCAAGTCAGGATTTGATGATGGGATCCTCGAGAAATAGAGAGAACTCTTCAAATTTTATAGGCACACTTGAAGCGATTTGGACAGTTTTTGGAAGAGTACTTTCTCGGAGTGGTCCCATTTCAATTTGGTGAAGATCTGATGAAGAACTTCGAAGAAAGGCAATCGTATGTCTGTCTATTTTTTACACCAGTTCATAACATAACATCACGCCGAGACGCTGTGAAGGGGTCGCACATGTGAACCACTAAAAAGTACCAAAAAAAACAACAAGCGACTTCCAAAAAAACACTAAAAAGTGAAAAATAACTTTAATTTCGGAAGGCGGTGACAATACAAATCCAAAGTCACCGCCTTCCGAAAATAAAGTTATTTTTCACTTTTTAGTGTTTTTTTTAGAAGTCGGCTGTTTTTTTTTTTAAATGTTTTTGTTTTGTCCTTTAAACTACACCCACATTTCGCCAGTTATGTTTTACGTACCATGGAATTGGGGGCGAGCCTATTGCCATCAACCGGATACAAATCCGTATTCCGGGCTGCTACTGAGAAATTCCAGATAAAAAAAACAGTGGCAATCCGGGCGTGCCGACTGAAGTGAAAACTTATACGGACTAATTGTAATTAAACTTATTAAACTTTCAATTTTCATTTAATGCGCTATTGTACATGCATGTGTAACTATGTACGTACATACATAATATATGTACATACTTATAAACAGAGGTGTCGGTAACGGTAACGGTAACAGCGTCGCGAGTTCAATTGTTTTTCCCATTTCAAAAAATGCCCAACGCATCTAAAGAAGTTTTCACTTCAAAAACCCCATAACACATTGCTGGACCTAGGAGTCAAACCCAGTACCTTATGGTCAGTGACGACTAGTACGAGGAGGCAGTATTTTTTCGTTCGTTTTATTGAGCCTTCTGTACCTACACCTATCTACTCTGTGGCCTGTATTCGGTTGGTTATTCCTCTTCTCCATTATGACCCAACAAAAGAAACTTTTTATGCTTAAAAAGTATTTGAAAGCCCGCGGTCTCGTGTTTTGCGAATTGCCTTTTTGTATCCGATTTGAGTCGATTGGTAAAGGATGTTCTGTATCGATTTGTATTGTGTTGTGTAGGGGAAGGTAATTACTAAAGTTGTGTTTAATAAATGTTCGGGTTGTAAACGTTTGTGTTTGGGTATGTTGTTTTTGTAATAGAGTAAACAGTACATACTTTGTAAAAATGTAATGAACATTTCGTTCAATACTCTGAACACTTTAATTCTCCTCAGCAGTTAAACTGGTTTTAAAAGTTTTTAACATCTATAAATTTATTTTATAAGTAGCTTCATAATATTCCTCTGTTCTGTTATAATATGTATATCTAAACCCCTTAGCGTAGAACTTTTTCGTCGGTTATCAAAACATAAATCAGCTGTTTTGTAGAAAAGTGCAATACTTATACGGGTACCGTACACAAAATATGCGCTCTGATATGGTCTCTCACAATGGGCCTCATAAGAAGGCTTAAAGTCAAAGGGTAATGGAGAGGGCTATGCTTGGAGTTTCCCTGTGTGATCGAATCAGGAATGAAGAGATCCGCAGGAGAACCAAGGTAACAGACATAGCCCGAAGAATTGCCAAACTTAAGTAGCTCAGCGGGCAGGGCACATTGTTCGCAGAACAGATGACCGATGGGGCCGAAAAGTTCTGGAGTGGTGACCGCGTCCCGGATGACGTAAAGTTGGAAGGCCTCCCCCAAGGTGGACCGATGACCTTGCAAGGGCCGCAGGATTCCGCTGGATGCGGGAAGCACAGAACCGGTCAAAGTGAAATCCATGGCAGTTCATCCATTACAGTTTGCACGTCGATGTCCCTGGCACCTTGTATACATATTATTATTATTATTATTTTTTTTTCTTTTTTTTTTTCTGGGTGGGAAATCATCAAATAACTTCTCCCGCTCTGGGTGGAGCGGGAGGGCGTGTCAGACTTTTACTGACTAAAACCCACCCGTGTTCCCTCAGTTGCCTACACACACATATACATACATGTTGTATACATATTATTAAGGTAGCTTTTCGTGTCTCTCTGTGACCGAGTTGTTCATATAACTATGCAACGGATTTTAATGCGGTTTTCTCCATCATTTACATATTTTTTTACGAAAGGTTTATATTGTACGCGGTACATTAATATTCTACTTACATTTAATAAAGAAATATTAATGTTTGTCAAGTCGTAAAAACCGTGAGAGTCGGGTTCGGGTTTATGATAATTATTTCTTACATAGAAAATCACTACATCTCCAATTTCATAACATAACCAAAATTGTTATGTAAATTCTGGTACATAATAAAGTAGACAAACAAGTACCTAATACAAACAACAGTACAACGCCCGTAATCGCAGGTACCAGGCAAGCATAAAACCTAATATGTTCATAAATCGGGCCTTTAACACTACGTTCGGCGTACTAAGGCATTTCGCTTGAATATACAAGACATGTAAAGGATTCTCTACTCTACTTCATAGAAATAGGGTTGGTTATAACTTGGCATTATTTATTTACTGGGTTGTCTGGATACATACAAATCTTGTAGTTTGCAGGAAGGTGTATCGTGAGAGATTTTGTATGTAAACACACTTCTTATTTTGAAGTTTCATGTATTCGTATTTTTCAGTCCCATTTCTACATTTTCGTTGAGAAAGGGCCATATTAGACATGCCATAAAAAAGATAATATGCTACACAGAAGGAATGGTGATAGGAAATTGAAGAAATACCCAAAAACAATAATTTATGTAAGAAGTTAGTTTCTCTGAAAACCATTTGGTTAATCGTGCTAACATCATTTCTTAAATAACCTTACAGCCAATTTAGCAGAAAGTTAAAGCAAAATTAGGACAGGACTACTAACTTCAAAGGCACTGAAAAAGATCTCTTATTCATCCATTTTAATTCACAAAGATTACCTAACATTTTCGAGAAATCAATGCCGTGTTAAAACATGGCCGAGTAATGTATATTTAAAAAGGTGAAAGAGACGCAAAGGCGACGGCACAAAAGCTTTTGTTCGCCCTTCAGCCACTTCCCTTGGGCCCATTGTTGAAAAAATAAAAAAATATTCGACGATTGCGCGGGAAAACACGGCTTTGTGACTAATGTCTTGGATGCTAGTGGATACAAGCTTGTTTATTAAAACTCTTCGCGAACTTGTGAGCCTGGTACTTTTCATTACTTATTCAGTGGTATATGAAGTCAGAGTTATCTCTCTAAAGCGATATTTTGTGCATAGAAACTTTATGTTAATGATATAAAAGCTCTGTATTTATATTCGAAAACCCCTCGTATTATTAATTTACTGATAAAAACCGACAGATGCTAGCTGGTTATTTGTAAACTATCATGTTCATGCTCATAGTCAGAGTGTCATTCACGGAAGTACAGTTACCTAAAATCTACGTATTTTACTGCACAAAAGAGCTTTCAAAGCCCAAACCAAGTCAAACAAAATTCAGCAACAATACTCAGATTTCCAATTGCATTCTAGAACCGAAGCAAATATTTTTACATCATTCATATTCATATATTCCGACGGAAGTTCGCCACCCAAGCTCAAGGAGTAATGGAGCGGGCGGAGATTTCTATCAAGTTTTACTTGGATGCTGTCTTGCTGACTTGCGTTTGGAACCTCTTCGCGAACTTGTGAGCCTGGTACTTTCTGATAATTTTAAAGTCGCAGTTTTTAAGAAGGTGAGGAACAGCTATGTATGTTTGGGGTTGGTCAAAATTAGTTTTATTTCAGAACGGTCAAAAGATTCTCAGTTTTACGATAGTCTAGGATTTTTAAGTAATTTTTAATTTCTTGAATGCAGCTTGATCGACGTTTTGGATAAAGGTTTAGGACTTTATTTAATTTGTGGTAAAGATAATGCACAAGGAAGTAATATAATCTTTTAGGGAGCGTAGTTTTGAATTGAGCCGTGGGACATACCCTACCCTTTCGTCGGTTGTCTTTGGGTAGCTTAGCGTCAAACTGCATTTGAGAATGTTTTTTAAGTAAAGTACGTAGTATGAACGTTTATCTGACAGTGACAGTGTTTGTATAGGTCAGTAGTCGGAAAACGAAAGGGGACACCAGCTCCAACCTTGAGTATGGCACGCTGTGCCTTTTCAACTTCGATGAGGTGTGTTTTTGCGGCACCTCCCCATGATGTGATACAGTAATCAATAAGTAACTGGCATAATGTATAGTAAACCATTTTTTTTTTGGTCAGCTGAGCATCTCAGGGTCTTGAAAATGTAAATTACTTTCGTAACCTGGTCACGAGGATTTCTAGGTGTAGTTTAAAGAAAGATATTGGTCAATAGTGACTCCTAGGTATTTGATATTCTCGGTCATTTCAAGGGAAGAGCACGAGCACAGGGTATTTTCAATGCCACAGGTGTGAGCAGTAATCGTTGGAGTTGGCGGTGAGAGCAGGTTAGATCTTTGAACAAATGCTAAGTACTTTGTTTTGGACACGTTCAAAACATTGTCATGCAGCTAGTTATAAACACGATTTAGACCTTATTGTGCAACATCGAATACCTCCTCCCATCCATCGGCATCAAAGAACAGTGCAGTATCGTCCGCAAAGGTGATGATCTTTCCTTTTAGTAGAGAAAGTTGGCAGAGGTCATTGATGTACACCAGGAAAAGTGTTGGGCCAATTATACTACCCTGTGGTACACCAAAATTGACTGGGAGCTCATCACTGAGCGAGTCATTTATCCTTACTCGTTGTTTCCTGCCAGTAAGATAGTCCTCCATCAGGTCCAAAGAGATTCCTCTGATACAGAGCCGCTCAAGCTTTTTTAGAAGGTGCGGCATAGAGACTGTGTCAAACGCTATTGCGAGGTCGAGGAACATCATAAGGCATCTCTTTCTGTCATCCTAGCTGACCACAATAGAGTTTATCAACTCGTGAACTGCATCACTGGTACTTTTGCCAGTTCTAAAACCAGGACGAAAGGAGATTATTTGCTTCCAAGAACGTAACCAGACGTTGATTTATTAGGCGTTCTAATATCTTGGACAGAGCTGGTAAAATGGAGATGGGCCGGTAGTTATTGACACAGTGTTTTTTCCAGCCTTATGGATGGGCTCGATAACAGCTATTTTAAAAGCGTCGGGAAAAACTCCCGTTGAGATTGACAGATTGCAGATATGTGTTATGGTAGAAGAGAGGTAGTTTGCGTATCTCTTAATGATTTTGCTGTATCGTATTACTCAGTAACTGGGTTGTGGAGGTCAGTTAGGCAGTCGCTCCATGACCGACCATGCTATTCGATAATAGAAGCTTAAACATGCATAGATCAATCCACCATCTATTTCTTTAGTCCGAACTCAGCAACAAGGCTCGAAATCAAAATCAGAAACGTTATCCCATCACTCCAATTCATATATTCCCCTCAGACGGAATTCCGGGCTGAGCTCAAGGAGTAATGAAGCGGGTGAGGTTTTCTATCAAACTTCCCTTGCGGCGAAATCCCGCGTAACCTGATAGGCTGGTGAATATTACCATTATATCCACTTTCCATATAGTTAGGGAGGGTCACGGAAAAGTCATTATTTGAGGAAGGTCAGGGATTTAAATAAATGTACCTACCTAATATAATAGAGTGACTGGTATTAACGTGGCGTCACTTTAATATGGGTCAGGGAAAGGGTTTTAGATACTCAGCTTGTTTATCACCATGCGTATAATTATGTATAATGCATAAGTATACACCGTGACATTTTAGTCGTCTTACAACGGCAGCCCACTTCATGTATCCAATGACTACTAATCATTTATTTTAAAAAAAAATTGAACACATGCATCATTAAAAAAATATATATAATTCACTAAGACGCATGACGTAGTTTGAAACACCCTGTTATGGAGGTGGAATTAATGATGGAATGTAATGGTAGGTAGGTAGATATCTTCTACCGTTAGATACGTAAACATTATTAATAGGGAGGGTGTTTCATAATTCTAAAGTATTATTTGTTTTTCTTTGTACCTATTATCTTAATGGTAACAATGTTTTAATCGAGCCTAGAGGTATTTTATGACGGATACATGACTCTTGACTTGATTGAATCACCTCTGTAAGAAGACTAAAATGTCACGGTGTATATAAAGGAATTAATTAATACTAATAAGGCTGAGGAGTTGTTTGTTTGTTTGAACTCGCCTATCTTGAAACTATCAGTCGGATTTGAAAAAATATATTTGTATAGAGGAGGAACAGGGTGTAAAGTTCACTCATACTCCATTGGTAAAGGAGGATCCTCCGACCAGACGAGTGTTGTGTCTGGTAGGCAACTGCCCGACGATTGATGTCGGGATATTGTATATATGTAGATTGCGTGGTAAACTCTGCTTGCGTGATGTAGCTGCGGTGTGACGTCAAGTCTTGAGTAGTTCGCATATGGCAGTGTAGATGGCACTACTTTACTTTCTGTGTTTTTCCACATTTGTTGATTTGAAGTTTCGTATGTGGGGGCATTGTAGATGGTCGCGACATTTGCATTTGATAACCCAATTCTTGAGAAAGACTAAGGAGCCAAAAAAAAAGAAAAATGTCAGAAAAACTGTAACTGATAATAATAACACGCTATTACTTTTTAGCAGCAGGTAATGCGACGGGGTGGGTACAATACCTACAATATTGCAGTTAGCGTCACTGCAAATGATTCACGCTTAGTAGAAAATACAACAGTTTAATAGCTTAATGTGCTGGCGTCTGTTCATCTCGTCCCAAAAAAAAAAAACAGAAAAAGATCAACACCAACAGAACTAATTCTGCCTTTCTTTGTCCTCAGCGAATCCTACCCCCTAACTCCGTTACCAGACGAGGTTGGAGGCGGTGTCATCACAGAAGGACCCTCACTCCTCCTTGCTACCTGGACGCCGAAGGGCCACGGCCTGATCACTGTCAAAGACTATGACATATACTACAGGCCAGCCCCCCGGTCTTCTACTGGCTATCGAGTAACAGAATCGGGCATCCCTGGGACTATCCACAATGGTGTTCCCGATTGGCTGTATGAAGGTACGTGTTATATATCATTATATACAACGTATAACGTCATTAAATTGAATTAAAAGTTTAATACAATGACCAAATTTTTTTTTTTAAAGCTTACTGCTGTTATTTGGAAAACCGTGTTAACCCAAGCATTGTTAATGCATTTAAATTTGAGTCTTATCCTCTCAACAATAAGATTGAATTTTCTGTGGCGCAGTCAGTGGTAGGGATGGCAAAATACTTTTTTTAAAATAACCTACATTAATATTAGAAGTTACTGGAATAGATTCAATAGTCAATTAGGAACAAACTACTCTCAGGTCTTACGTCTATTCTATTCCACCTTGTATATACATTTTTAATTGAATCTTTTAACAACTGTCGTCTACATTTAGAGATTGTCCGAATAATATAGATAGTTCAATCCGTGAAGACGCGCCCCACTCTTTGACACTTGTACTGAGAGCGGTCAAAAACAAAGGAAAGGCGCTAGGCGGGGCGCGTCATTGTGGATTGAAGTATCTATAGAACATCGCGCGTGTAATCTCCTATGGGTAAGAGGGCACCTTCAGTGCACCCACATTTAGCAAGTTTTGTTTTAAGTCCCATGTAATAGGGAGCGAGCCTATTGCCGTCATCATCATCATCATCTGCGTAGCCTTTTCCCAACTATGTTGGGGTCGGCTTCCAGTCTAACTGGATGCAGCTGAATACCAGTATTTTACATGGAGCGACTGCCTATCTGACCACCACAATCCAGTTACTGGGTAATACGATACCCCTTGGTAAGACTGGTTGTCAGACTTTCGGGCTTCTGACGACCCGTAACGACTGTCAAAGATCCACGAAAGACAGGCAATTGCCCTCAATCGGGCACAAATCGAGTCTCCGGGTTGCTACTGAGAAATTCCTGGTGGCAAAACCCAAAACACTTAGCCCGACCCAGGATTGGAACCTAGAACCTTATGCTCAACAGTAGCGCTTGCGACCACTAGGCCAACGAGGCAGTATTTTTTTTAGTTTGGCAATGCCTGTGTAGGTAGTCCTAAATAGTAGTTTCGAATTCGTAAGTTTTCAGTCAGAAGAGAATTGAAGTCGTATATTTAACGAGATTTATGTGTCTTTATCGACTTAATGGTCATAAATATAGTGCCCTGGTAGCCCGCAGAAAATCATCAATAAATTTCTCTAGTTTATATCACTGACACACACACTTCCACAATCACACACTGCTAAATTAATGTTATATTGTTATTTTATTTTTATATCATTTTTAATTTTCTTTCTTTTAAACCGTCCAAAACATAGTTATGCTACTACTTATAGGAAGAGCGAGACAGCTCCGACACAAGTACTTCTGTAACTTACTGGGCCTGCCTCAATTTGTCTGACACAATGTTTACGATGAAATAAATATTTTTGTATTTTGTATATTTTTTTTTTTTGTATATTGCCCTATTGAATGACTATTTTATGAAATCAAGAAAGACACTTGAGGCCAAATCTAACTTAAGGAGCTTCTAATGATTATTAATTCTATAAATCCATATTTGTTTCGGTCGTGGATCATATCTTAACCACGTTAATACAACCTGATACTGACCAGTAGATTGCAAAAAATTTAAGAAAATTTGAATTTTGCGGACTACCTTACCATATTCCCCTTTAAGCTTTTACAACACATTTTAAAAGTAATAGATTAAAAAATAAAAAATAAAACGCTTTAAAAACGCAACTAAAAAAGCAGAAAATAATTTCAAAAAAGCGTGGGGTGGTTTTAGAGGTATTTTTATAATCAATTAATATCAAGCATCACATTTTTTAGATTGTTTAATCTATTATTTATTTTCAATTTTTTAGTTCTGCTAACTACAAAAGCGGGATTTTTCAGTTTTTTTTATTTTTTATTATTGAATTGTCATCGGTCCTCGATAAGTCTACAAAGTTTAAATGAAATCTGACCGTTTGAATTGGCTCAAAATCAAGTCCGAAGGAGTCGGTTAGAAACAAACATACAGGTGAAGCTTATAAAAAGCGTGTAAAAGGAATCAAAGAAATGGAATTCGAAACGTCCTAACGTTTTCTCGCTCACGAAAAAACCACGACACACCAACCATTTAATTAAATTGTCGACTCGCTCCATCACAATACAAAAACAGCGATTTCTTCTTACCATAATCTCGACAAACAACAAAGCCTACCCTCATTTTTATCGCTTCTACCATAGATAGTCCCCGAAAATTTTCAAATATTTTCTCACAGCAAACAGACACTTCAATTTCATGGTTGGCAAGGCGTATCCGTATAATGCTTACGTCATAACCGTTCGTTTTCACAAAGGAAAATCTGGAAGACTTTTGGAACTGTGAAACCAGTGTTGCTAGTCAATTTAAATTTTTCGGAAGCGGTTTTGTCATTGTGAAAAGAGAAACAGTACAATAAGTACGGAGTGCTCTCGAAATATTTTAGATATTGTTTAAAATAATTGCGCTATTTGTTAAATTACTTATTACCGAATTCTATTGTTGTCAAAGAAACAGTAGTTCGTATGTTGTCTTTTCATTTATGTTGGATATCTGTAAAGATCATATCATGAATGATCATGGATGAACGAATAATTTTCTCATTCAATTCGTAAAAATCTATTTTTGAAGGCGTCAGATATATTTAATCTCGGTACTTTTTAAGTAGATCCAAAAGTGAAATATGTACCTATGCCCTTTTTCACAAAAAAGCGACACCTAAATTACTGCCTAAATATTATTGCATTGTTGGATTTTCAACTCTTTGTGCAGAGCCAATGTTTGAAAATTCAACAGACAGATACAAGAAGACCATTGTTATACCGACACACCATCTGCACATTTATGTAGTACCCGGTTCTAAATATGACACATCGAGCTTCAGAAAGAGACTGGCACAGAGGCATGACTGACAAAGAAGACGCCCTAGAACTTAATTTTTTCTCCTTAATGTTGATGTGCCATAGTTACCGCCAGCGCCCCCAATTGCATGACACACTTGCAAACACAATCTGAAAGATTTTGTAGGAAATTTCTAATCCAATGCTTACTTATATTTAAATAACGTAACGAATTTTGTCGAATTTACAGAACGAAAGGCATTGCTAATGTAAGTGAGTAACTTAACCCACTGCGGCTGCGCTGGTTGCGGTTTATGTACTAAAATAATAAAGACTTCAACAAAATACAGTCGATCCAACTTGTGCAATTAGACAGCTTACAATTTCCAATATCAAATGTAAAATTAAACCACTGTCTCTTGAACTGTGCGTCCATGAAATTCAATATTTATTGGACGATTTGCTTTTCAACATGGCGGCCGCTCATTCAGTTCAATATTGTAATTCTAATAAAGCTTCGATCGAAACGCTTGTCGTTTGTTCCTTGAGAAAATTCAATTCAATTTTGAGGGTATCTAGTTGAACGAACTCCGATAAATGTTATTTTTATTGATATGACGGTAGTTCCATATTGGTGATAACGTTTGGCCAATGTTTGCGGTAGTTGAGAAAGATTCTTTGTAAGCTTTCGATTTTGACTGGTCACAAAATTATGTTCGTCGTTTGTTGGTCCATACCTACGTCCGTCGGTCCTACGGTCCGGCCTACGTTTCATAAATAATTGCTCTATAGAGTCCACACTTAGTACTCAATTACTAAACAGGAAGCAACTATTTTAAAACAATTTTGGGACTGCGCTGATTAGTAAATTCTTTGACATCACCCTCTTAAATATGTCAAACGTTTAAAAGTTACCGATGGTGAATTTTGATAGTGTAGTGAAAATAATGGCTTATTAGTCGATTCAAACGAATTTACTCGGGTGAATTCACACTTTTAAATAATATACTATTTTCTATAGGTGACTCGCACGAAGTTAATTAATTTGCGGTGGGCAATTCCAGAAATACGTATTAGGTAATTGGCACTGTAGTATGTAAGATGTGTATGTATGTGTACTCATGTATTCTAATGTTAACACGTTAACTGTCCCCATACAATTTTTTACGATAACCCCATATCTCCAAATCAATTTTTGTCATATTCTGTCTCAAATCTAAATAACTAATGTTGAATAGATTTTCCTAATAAATAACAAATCATTCGGTTTATCACACTTTTTGCCCGTGTATTGTATTCGGTACACGGACTTGTCGTGTTTAAAGAAAGAGACAGGGGCGAGTTTACCGTTTAAGGTACACGGTCGTGATGGACCCACACGGCGTGTACTGTATTCGGTACACTGGATAGCACCTATATAAACGATTGTACTCTATGATTTAGCAGTAATAAACGAGATTCCAATGAAGGCATTTGTTTAACTCATCTCCTTGGACTCACAAGGACGGCGACTCTGCCATCTGAGACGAGTGACGAGTTCGGTCGCGTGACTTAATTTATTGAGAGACAAAGAATGATTGATTGATTTACTTGATTTGTTTTGAATTGTATGCAATAAAGTTAGGAGGAAAGGTCACTGCCAATACATGCAATAAAGGTCATGAGCATTCGAGCAATTAAAAAGCCGAAAAACACTGATAATAAGTTGCATCCGGTTCCAGTACAAAAAAAATTACCACAATGACGGCAAGAACAAGTGACATTCGAATTCTTTAAGCATCTTTTTATACGCGATAGTCAACACAACTGTATAATCGAAGATTAATATGGTTTTTTTTTTATAATGTACACATGCTTTTCCAATTCACTTTCGACATTGGCAGAATAGTCGACATCGGCTTTGCTTGCCATATTTAAAAATAGAATAGAATAGATAGTCAACACTCAGCAGTGAAAAGTCTGTATAAAGTTACGAATAGTAAATTATTCCTATATTTTCGCTGTCTGGAAGCACAAAATTCATCGTCATTTATCGATATTTCCCCACACTACATGTCGACCCGCTCTTTACAAAGTGCACATAGGAGACCAACTTTGTGAGTTACAGGTCTCGCAACTTTATGTAAGTTCTGTGCGCCTTTACTAACTTCTAATCTAGGTAAGTTATTAATTGTAGAACTTACTTGTACCTAATACTCATGATTTATATGTGTGTGAATATCCTTATTTTATAAGGTTTGATAGAGGGGCTTGTGGCTTAGTAACAACAGCCACACAGGTCGATTGATCAGATAAAGTTACGTTTCCCGCGATGGGTGCGTGGTTGTGTGACCATCTTTACATACCAGGACCCCTCCGTGCCTCGGAATACACGTTAAGCCGTTTGTTCCGGCCGGTTGTAATTCGTAGAAGGCCGAAAATCTGACCACCAGTTGAGGCTGGTTGTCAGACTCTACAAGGTACCCCTTGGTAAGCCACCCGGCCACCGTAGGGGCGGGCTTGCGAACGGCGAGTAATGGGTAGCTCGCTGTACGGTAAGAACCAAGCCCAGGTCGACGGCGCGTTATGATCCACGCGCGCCTCAAAGAGATGTCAGCACCAACTGATGGGGCCCGCAAGGACCGATGCCTGCCAGGGGTGCGGGTTGTTCGAACTCGTGGGGCCCGCAAGGACCGATGCCTGCCAGGGGTGCGGGTTGTTCGAAAGATATATCGTCGCCCCTGGCACACAGGCATCTGAAGGAACACGGGTGGATTTTAGTCAGTAAAATTCTGCCACGCGAGGGCGACTAAAACCCATAACGTCTCCCGCTGTGGGTTGAGGCTGCTCCATCCAGAGCGGGAGAAGTTATTTGATGACTTCCCACCCTCAAAATAAGAAAAAGAAAGGGGTACCTTGTTCTCCAGTAGCTGTGTTGTGGAGGTTAGATAGGCAGGCGCTCCATGTAAAAAACTGGTACTCATGCACCTGATTAGACAGGAAGCCGATCTCAACATAGTTGGAAAAGGGTTAGCTAGAAGATGCTGATTTCCGCGGTTCCACTTGCATTATAAAGAACTACTTTATGTAATTCCAACTTTGATCCTCTGTGATAAAAAGTATACCTACTCCGTCAATCCTCCTCCTCAAATTGTGGCGTGCCCAATCTACGCAGTATCTTAACATAATCAGATGTCCGTAATGCTGGGACACAGGCCTCTTTTCTTTGAGAGCAGGCCATAATACACCACGTGGGCCCATTGGGTTGGTGGTTGTCACATTTCTACCAACTTTTATTTCTAGGACACGTTTCGTCACGATATTTCCATTAATCGTTTTTAGAGCAACGGTTATAAAATAATTTACCCTAAGCAATGCACCTGTCTGCGTTCGAATTACGGCCAACCCGTAAGTCGCGGGTGTTTCTATTTGGCCGCCACTACTCCTTGTGTGTTAGACATTGTCTGTCTATTCGTTCAGCTATTCATACATTATTAAGTTCGTTAGCTCTCTCTATGAATAGAAGTTCAGTATAATTTTACAGTGGATCAATCACTATCAGAGGGACAATTCCCGTATTTTAAAAATAGCGATTGAGATTAAAATCCGAAATTGTAATTTTAAATCGTATCATCATTATAATCATATTATGTTCCCACTGCTGGGACACAGGCCTCCTCTCTGTAAGAGGGAATGGGCCGTAATCGGTTGATTACGCGGGCCCATTTCCTCACGATATTTTCCTTCATCGTTTCGAGAGCAGCGGTGTCGAAATAATTTACACAAAACAAAGCCTCGTACTTCGTAAATCGTGGCCGTTTCCAATGGGCCAACACTGTTCTAGGGCCACCACTGCTCTATGTCAGCCTCAATCTGTCAAAAATACCTACTTTGGACAATATCTAGACATTACATGCCACTAAGAGAAATTTTGACTAAATTTTGCATGTTTAAAAACATGCAAAATCTGGTCAATTACAGGAATTGACTTTATGAAACTCCTCTTTGACTAAATTTGACTAATTTTTGCATGTTTAAAAACATGCAAAATCTGGTCAATTACAGGAATTGACTTTATGAAACTCCTCTTTGACTAAATTTGACAAAATTTTGCATGTTTAAAAACATGCAAAATCTGGTCAATTACAGGAATTGACTTTATGAAACTCCTCTTTGACTAAATTTGACAAAATTTTGCATGTTTAAAAACATGCAAAATCTAGTCAATTACAGGAATTGACTTTATGAAACTCCTCTTATATCCTATAACTGTGGAAGTGCAGTAATTAATTCATACAATAAGACTCCATTGTTAGATAGACAAACAGAAGAGAAACACATTTTCTTTTGCGTTTCAGAATAATAGAGTATTACAAGTTGGAATATTCGTAGAACTCTTTAATCATATTTATTTCTTAGTCCAGTCATATTGTTCTTCCGCTATTCCCCAGCGGTTCAAAACTCCTTGTTTGTTCTAATTAAAATGTATATGGACTTTAACAGTAGCTTCTACCCGTGACTTCGTTCGCGTGGAAGTCGTAAGCTACTACAATATACTACAGTAACAGCCATTTAATTATAAAACTTCCCTTTATGCTACGTCTATGGTCTTGTTCTCATCAGTCGAAAAAAATACATATGTACACATGTCATTCAAATCAGAGGCCCTAGTGTGAGTTTCATTTAACAATCTACACAAAACGCAGTGAGCGCGGTTGGCGCTCCGATTGTTCCGTCACCAATCCAGGGCCAATCGGAACGCCGAACGCGCTCACTGCGTTTGGTGTAGCTGGTTAAATGAAACGCACACTAGGGCCTCGAACAAATATAAAATACGTACTAAGGTCAATCAAAACAAAATAAAATTGAAATATAAAAATCTTCCGAATCGTTTCCAAAAGCCTGGCAGCATTGTCACGTTGCTTGGCAATGCTAATTCTTTGGCCAAAAAGTAGGCCACGGTCTGGTCACGTGAAGAGTCGACCAACAATCGTTTTTAGGGTTCCGTACCTCAAAAGGTAAAAAAGGAACCCTTATAAGATCACTCTCTTGTCCGTCTGTTCGTGTGTCACCACATATTTTCTCAGGAACGGATGAACCTAACAAGTTGAAATTTATACCAGATACTGAGTTTTATAGTCCCTATTAGGCGTATAAAAATCAAGGTCCTGCGTCAACACGATAAAAATATATGGGCAAATTTAGATTTTCGCGAAAACTTGTAATTACCAAAATTTACCTTATTTTTCAACTTTTTTTCTTTTTCGGAATTTTTTCCTTTATTTGTGCTATAAGACCTTGCTTTTAATCAAAATTGTCACTAGAAATACCCTATAGGTTTTGGGTCGAAAGCCAACCCGTGTTTCCTCAGTTGCCTGTGTGCCAGGGGCCACGGTATCTCTTTCGAACAACCCGCACCCCTGCCTCAGCTAGCCTTCATCTTGGATTTTCATTTTGACCTCACTATTGGCTTCAGTACCCCCGAAAACCATGAAAACGATAGTTAACTCTCTCAGAGAGAGAAAGTCGTATGGGGCTACACATAACGCTTTTTCGTAAACTGATGCAACCTTGTTCCAATAAAACATACCATTCGTGTCACAAAAGAAGTAAGAGATGACGTCAATAGGCAGCAGCGTCCTCATTTGTTTATAAAATACTAGCTGACCCGTGCCCACTTCGTTGGGCGGTAAACATTTTTACTATGAAAAAAAACCATCTAAGAGAAATATCACTCAACAGATTACGACACGGTCGCTATTCCATACCTATGTATGTCGTATTATCTCTTTAACCATTCGTCAAAATTATATGCAGTAAAAGAGAAAAGTATTTTTTTAAACACTCACACATAAACACACGATAAATTTACTTATTTTGATAAGAATGTATAATTGTTGATAATATGACCAATAAACATGACCTAACGAGTTAAATATTTTTTTAAATATAAAAAACTACTTTTTGTGACTTAAATATAAAAGTTAGACATATGCTGTCGATGACTTTTTGTAAGCTCTACAACCTTTCTCTAGAACTCAATCATATATCTCTCATCGTTAAGACAGCGCTCGTAAGAAATGTTTTCGTCCGACCGTTTTTTCGCCGACTTACTTTGCGAATCCGACTACCACGAAAAAAATTTTCGGGTTAATATAGCCTATGACACTCACAAATAACGTGGCTTTCTATTGGTAAAAGAATTTTCAAAATCGGTTCAGTAGATCCAGAGATTACCCCCTGCAACCTCACAAACTCACAAACTTTACCTCTTTATAATACTAATATTGGTATTAGTATGTTATTAATAGTGTATTAGTAGAGATAAGCAACTGCAATCACTAATTAATTTAACAAACGTGGTGAGAATAGCAAATCTTCTTAACATTTGTAGCAATTAACGAAACACCCAATCTCAGAAGTAGAAGTTATGTATGCCTAACCATTTAATTCCAAATCCGAACTCACTTTACCTTCGCAACCTCCATTCCAACCAGAAATAACTGCCGAAATTTCGCATAAAACACGTTCCACCCCTCCAAGCGCATCTCTAGTGGCAACCTGGCAGATGCCAAGGAATGTGGCAGACTGGCAACTGGCACAATCTGACAACTGGCACGCAAATGAGCCGAGTGCAAGCGCTCATTAAGATTAAGGTGGGCGCTCGTTTACAAGCCGGGAAACGGAATAAAATGATCATTCCCCTTCCTAGGGGGTGTTAAATTAGAGCGTCTTGTGGTTTCGGGTTTTTAGGGTTCTGTATCTCTATGGTCGATCTTTAAGCGACGACTATTTAAATGCGTGTTGTTTTTCTGTGGATGAAAAAGTAAATAAAAAGTTAAATTTTCATTAGAAAATCTGCGTCAGACAGTATGTGTCTGGCATTAATACTGTAATTAACTTAATTGGTGCAGCCATGAGGCACATAAGTACTTTTGTTGTTAAAACATTATTTTCCGGTTATTTTTTTGCTTTGTATTTTGTGTTTCACGAAATGTGTCCGGTATATACGGTATTCTTTCTTTCTAAGAACATATACGTTAAGGTGCTATTTCAATCGACGAGTAATACGTTATTTTGTGGAGGGAAACTTTTCGATCAACAAGAATCTATTTTTTTTTTGTATTCCGCACCTCTCGTGAATGAATTCACTGAGGTTTTTGTAGTAAATTAACGAGTGTTTTATTTTGTTAACGAAAAAGAACATGTTTGTTCTAAATGAGTATGTTTATTAAAACTTTCGGAGGCAGCCGCCAATAATGTAGTCATGACATCTAGTATAGTTAGTGACTGTGGTACAATCATTTTTTTTTGGGTGGGAAATCATCAAATAACTTCTCCCGCTCTGGGTGGAGCAGGAGGGCGTGTCAGACTTTTACTGACTAGAACCCACCCGTGTTCCCTCAGTTGCCTGTGTGCCAGGGGCCACGGTATATCTTTCGAACAACCTGCACCCCTGGCAGGCATTGGCCCTTGCGGGCCCCATCAGTTGTTGACATCTCTATGAGGCGCGAGTGAAATACAACGCGCCGTCGACCCGGGCTTGGTCCTTACCGGACAGCGAGCTACCCATCACTCGCCGTCCGCAAGCCCGTGTCTACGGAATCAGCCTGGGATTCCCGACGCCCAGGGCTTCTCCTGCGAAGTTGTACAATCATTACGTTGATGGGGCATGTGGTGCCAACCTTTAAAAAATGTTACACCAACATTAGATTTAAATGAAATATAATTTTAAAATCGTAACGGTGTAAACAATTGTTTGTTGGCCATTATTGAAAAATGAATAAGTAAATTCCATTCAATTTACCGTAAATAAACACTCAACAAAAAAAATCTCTTCCCTATCCACCCTCTACCAACGTCATAGCAAATGTATGTCCAAGCACAATCTTGTATTATTATACGATAAAGAACACATTCACCCCCAATCTTCCCAAAGTGTTTTAACGTAATAAAATCAAATATCCCGCTCACCATCCGCGCCCCACAACGCCATGTGATAGATGTAGAGCCCTATTCTCGCCCGGCCGGGCATACGGCGACACTAATTGAACTAGGCTCACGTAAACCTTGAAATTCAGGTGAGATAGATGAAAGTTTTTCGCTATATTTGAGACTAGCGTTGTTTCTTTGCTCAAGATCAACAGTACCTAGTTTTTGTCCACGTACAGAAGAATTACGTCATCATCATTGGCAGCCTTGTTGACTCCTCCTTCGAGCTATGCTTCCCTGGTACGCGTGAGTCTCACGGAAA
The DNA here is from genome assembly GCA_949091785.1 of Polymixis lichenea. Taxonomy (NCBI): domain Eukaryota; kingdom Metazoa; phylum Arthropoda; class Insecta; order Lepidoptera; family Noctuidae; genus Polymixis; species Polymixis lichenea. Next base: position 9,490,301 of record OX420941.1, read on the forward strand.
GGAGTTCATAATCAGCATATAACGTTCCCACTACTGGGCCATAAGCCTCCTCTCTATGAGTGGGACGTGGGGGGGAGGGAATGGGCCATAATCTACCACGCGGGCCCAATGCGGGTTGGAGTTGTCACATTTATCTTCGATTTTTTTTTTCGAGGACATGTTTGGCCGGTTTCCTCATGATGTCCACCTTCACCGTTTTAAGAGGAGTAGTGATGAAATTATTTACACAAAGTAAAGTACCCCGCCTTGTTTCGAACCGCTGACATTGTTCTTGTTGGCTAGTTTGATTGTCATTAGAGTCACTAACATTGAAAAGGACCGACCTAAGTATTTTGGTAACAGCGCTTCATCTCAATTTGAAAGACTGGTGTTGAGTTTTTAGTAATTTTGTCATGGAACAGGTAGTTCCACGCGGGTCAAGTGCGGGTGGTATATCCTTATTGTTCCAAACACCACCCTTTATACAAAAAAATTAAATCGCTATTTGTCGCGATTTGTCCACACAGTATTCCTATTGGGAAGAGTAAGCTTTTTTTTTTGGTTAGGAAATCATCAAATAACTTCTCCCGCTCTGGGTGGAGCGGGAGGGCGTGTCAGACATTTACTGACTAAAACCCACCCGTGTTCCCTCAGTTGCCTGTGCGCCAGGGGCCGCGGTATCTCTTTCGAACAACCCGCACCCCTGGCGAGCTCACATATTATTATTACCGTTTCCATGACAATAAAGTCAAGTCACTGCGTCATTGTATGTCAGCGTTGTCAAAACGCAACAGAAACACACATTATTATTATTATATTTTGACGCAGCAGGGCGAAACTAACGATTTAAATCTTAGCCGTTAGACAGCTTTCCCAGTTCACAAGACAGCTATGCAAAAATATTTGGGTCTAGGCACTCGGCACGTCGACCATCCGGAAAATTAAACATGAAAATATATAGAAAAGTAGATTCTGCCATCAATGGAATGTCCTCACTAAATTCCCGAAGCTTCTCGACTATTTCATAGTTATTTTTCGCAAACACTCCCAAAAGGGTTCTCTCTGCCTTTTCTGTGAAAAGGCCTTAAAAAGCGGAAAGGTTTCGAATTCCTTTGGGAGTCAGTGTGTTAAGTTAGTTTTATGGTACGAAAACTACACAAATATCCAGTAGGTACTAATGGGACACACACACATACTTAAAAAAAATGTATTTTATGGATTAACAAAACAGCTGACTTTTTATTGGTTTTACATAAACCCTTGAGGCGTAAAAAATAATTAAAAACATGGTTTATGTACGTATGTAAACAAATTGAAATTTTAAATTTTCATTTGTATGAATATTTTTACATCCATTATTTTTGATTTATTATAAAATGTGTGTGTCACCAAAGTAAATAATTGCTTACAAATCGTTTCAGTAGGGACAAAATGGTCATATCGTATGTTGTACCAACACAATAGTTAGTTAGAGAGTTGATATTTAAATCAAATATGTACTTACAAAACTTTTGTTTTTGACTCCTGTGTGTGCGGAAATTACAAAAGATAATAATCTATGAAAATAACATTGTAACAAATAACCAATGAATGAAATCAAAATAATTGTTACATAAAAAAAAATCGTCCATATTTTACGCAGAATAAGGTCCTATTTATTTTACTTAAATAAATCTTTTCAGTCTTACAGAACCATCATCATTTCGCCCCCTGTAACAATTTATTCCGCAGATGTCTTCGCGACTTATCTTATCTGTGGAATGTCATCGAGACGTCTCGTGAACGCGCACCTTAATGATGAAAACCTTAAACTTTTTAATAAAAAGACTTGAAATGAGGTGAGGCAGGGTTTATATTCTGTCTTTATAGTATTTACTATCATTGCGTAGATTTAATTTCGACGCTAAAGTGTGTTGAAATCGTAAAGCTAAATTAGGAAACATGTGCGGTAGGAGGGTCAATATTTTTTTGCACGGAAGTACCTATATGTTTTTAGCATAAATAAATAATGATTTGACAATTTTGACACACCTACCAAATAATTTACGTTTACCTCTCGCATGCTCATTATTTTATTTCGCATGCAACCATATTTGTTCGCCTCTTGGCATAACATAGCGACCTATGACTTTTATTTAAGAACTATAAACACTACTTATGTTACACAAATAAAAATGATTTGAATTGATTTACGGAAAAATGTTTTAACATCCGGACATATTGAAGATTTTGTGATGTGTCTGTTTATCTTTTGTTTTGTTCCTTATTAATTAAATAATAGAAAAGGTAATTGACGTATTTTGGATATATTAGGTATTACTGCTTCCAAAAATAGCTGTAACTGGAAAATAACCATATTTCACACAAATCAAGACCCTACACATAAATCTTATATCAGACCTATATGAACCATCATCATTTTTTTTTTCGCTATAACAATTTACTCAGCAGATGTATCTTATCTGTGGAACGTCATCGAGACGTCTCGTGAGCGCGCTTATTGATGAAAACCACAGAGTAACCTTAAACTTTTTAGTAGAAACACTTGGAATGAACTGAGGTACAAGGTTTATGGGACTCTAGAGTACAGTTCTGGAATTTATTTAAATTTTAGCGCCGAGTTCTTTGTTTTGAATGGATTCATGCTTAATGTGCGGTATAGAAGATTCAAAGTAGAAATGCTTCAATACCAGTTGTGGGGATAAAAAACTATATTTAAAAATGTTAGAATTTCGAGAATCAGATGAATTTTTAAATCAAATAAGCCCGTATTATTTAATCAGTCTTTATTAACTTTCAGTCTCTTTAAATAATTGTCTAAAATCAACATTATTACTATCAAAAATAGATTCAATCTTTTAATTATTTTGACAACAGTCATCATCTTGTGAAAAGTAGGTACCACTTAACTTTTGGTAACTCGTTTTTCTTGCAGTCTTAAGGCCTGTTCAGATATAAGCGATACCGCTATCGCGCTCGGTAGCGATACTGCACCCGAACTGCGTAACACACAATCAATCAGAATCTAAATAACTTTGAAGGATATTGCCAATCCATTGCCACATACGAAACTTCAAATCAACAAACTTGAGAAACACAAATAGTAAAGTGGCATCATCTACAATGCCATATGCGAACTACACAAGACCTGACGTCACACCATAGCTACATCGCGCAAGCAGAGTTTACCGCGCGACCCTTATATATACAACTGCCCGACATTAATCGTCGGGCAGTTGCCCACCAGACACGACACCCGTCTGGTTGGAAGATCCACCCTTTTCAATAGAGTATGAGTGAACGCCCTGTTTCTCATACCTCTATAGCTTCAATTGTTCGAAAAAATTGTCTGCCCAACAACATAAGTAACGCATGAACGTTGTTGAACTATCAAACTGAAAGCCTCTTAGAATACCCCTCATGTCCGACTTCTGGTTACTACGGAGCCTACCGAGCCCACCGAGTGAGACAGCGATATTGTTTATCTGAAATAGAACTTTAATCAGTACTTACTATTATCAACTTTCTGCATTATTTTCCTCAAAAGCTCGAGACGGTATTAAACTTTCTTCAGTCCAGCTGATGTGACGTTATCAACTCCTGGTTTCCTTTTGTATTTTTGAAGGTCACATGCAACAAAAACACTGTTAGGAATAAATGGCCCAAGAAGCATCTATGGCCACAATAGGCGGGGCACAATAACAATCCTTTAAGCTTGGGTTAAATTTGTAGCCATTTTAATAAACATAAAATTTTAATCGAAGCTATACCCATAATTAATACGATGGTGTATATGTATGTATGTATTCTTTATTTTCGGACAACAATGATCCAGCGTGTTAGTAAACAATATTATAACTTATCACTAGTGTTAGTAGTTAAAAACAATAAAGAAGTCTGATTACATAATATTGAGAAAAAGACATCCCCAAATTAACATTAATAACATTTATTGACATTTTTATTTAATAACATTAAATAAAAATCAATCGCTACACTTTTTTGTTCACACGAAAATAATCAATTGTGAAACCTTTAAACGAGCAATTCTTGTGTAAGTATATGTATAATATGTAATCTGAATCGTGGAAACGGCTCCAACGATTTTCATGAAATTTAGTATGCAGGGGCTTCCGGGGGCGATAAATTGATCTAGCTAGGTTTCATTTCTAGAAAACGTCAAACAAAACAAACGGACTAAGCTCGGTCATCCAGATATTATGTATTAATTATGAACCGATCCAACGATGTTGGATTTCAACACTCAGCATCTTTCACTCGCCTTAAATAAACATTAAGTCGTGTATAAGTATCTATCTATCTATAGAAGATATTAGCTTATGCGAGACAAACCACTGGCAATAGCTACATTGAAATAATTTTGCTCCACTATGTTATAATAGTACCCAACCCCTTTGCTATCATAGACACATTTTCCACTCTATTATACAACGCGTCCCTCTGATAAATAATATTTATAGTTCCCTACAATCTATGTATGGTACCCTGCCTACTAGGGTAACATAAACAAGGTTGCCACAGATAGTGTAAGAATAGTTCGTTGTGGGGAATTATTGTGTACTACGTACTACGTACTTTTGCCGGCGACTTCGCCTGCGTAGAGGTCGGTAATTATCCCGTGGTAACGTACTACCGGGCTAAAAAGTATGCTATATGTTAAACACGTAGTAAAAGTCGTCACTCAATCTGAATACCTCGGTCATGTGGTCACAGGTTTTCTCACAGAGTACCAGGGTATAAATAGGGAGCGCATGGCGCTGGCAGCCCGATGCAATATGCTTGCCCGCAGGTTTGCGCGGTGCTCTGACGAGGTAAAACTGATGCTCTTAAGAGCCAGTCGTTTTACTCGTGCAGCCTGTGGGTTAGGTACACGTAGAAGGCTTACAACGCTCTGCGCGTGCAGTATAATAATGCGCTGAGGATGTTGCTGGGGCTGCCTCGGTTTTGCAATGCTTCGGGCATGTTTGCGGAAGCGCGAGTAGATTACTTTTATGCCATCATGCGCAAACGGTGTGCATCGATGTTGCGGCGATTCAGAAGTAGCCCTAACAATATTTTAGCTACACTGGCGGACAAGGTTGATGGACCTTTTAGGCTCGTGCAGACTAGCGTGACGCGACGGTCGCGTCGCGACACTCGTAGAACAATTTCTATGAAAACTTAATGGAAATTGTTCTACAAGTATCGCGTCGCGCTGTCGCGTCGCGGCTGTTTGAAGAAGCCTTTTATCAGCCTCTGAGCTGGCAGACATGTGCGTGCACATGTAGATGTAGCCAATAAATGTTCAGTTGTTTTATTTTTAATTTATTGAGTTTATTAACATAGGCTAAGTTTGTACTAACACTATAGGGGTCCATGGTCTGAAATTTAAAAAAAATGAATTTTAATTTTAATTAATCCAGGTTCTGAACTATCTGTGTGCCAAATTTCATTCAAATCCGTTCACTAGTTTTTGTGTGAAAGAGTAGCACACATCCATCCATCCATGCATCCATCCATCATCCATCGATGCTCACAAACTTTCACATTTATAATATTAGTATGATTGCCTACGGGCTACCGATATGCATGTTTAGGGTCTGTGTTTTGTATTTATTCTGTGTGGGGACATCGACGCGCAAAGTGCAACCATGAATTCAACACATGAGTCTAGCGTCCCTATCTACCCTCTACCGTCGAAATTTTTCGTCGGTCATCAAAACAAAAATCAGCTATTTCATAGAAAAGCGCAATACCTACGCTTTCAAAATGTACTTAATGAACAGATTTTTTTTTGAAGTAACCGAACGAAAATATTCAAACGAAGAGATGTTCAGAATCATGTTCAAAATAGTGATGTTCTGGATATCCGTATCCGTATCCGCGGATATCCACTGAAGAAAAAATATCCGTATCCGTATCCCTAGCCGATACATTTATGACGAAGCTTTTACGGAACTTTTACCTTTTAATATTTCCTAATTGCACTACTAAACTTCTTTGTAAACATTTTTTTTACTCGTACAACAAACACAAATGTTATCTATGCTGCCCAGAGTCACACAAAACTATAAACAAAACAAAAGAAAGACCCGCGCAACGCAAGTCGAAATATTTTCTGTTGCGGAAAACGTCGAGTGGCGTCAACTATCATTTCAAGGTCACACGCACCGACACCGATTGCGTAAGAAAGTTAAGATCCGTATCCGTATCCACGGATCTTGACACAAATTATCCATATCCGGATCCGTATCTTCGGATCTACATTTTTAATGATCCGGCACATCACTAATTCTAAATCAATGGTCTGTGTCGTGTGCCAGCCTGGATAAACTGCATACGTTCACATTTCAATTAAATTACAACATTTAACTGTCCCACTGCGCAAAAGCCTCTTCTCAGGCAGATAAGGAACGAGCAAACATGGTTATATTTATCACCATGCTTGATCATACTTTATCTGCCTTATTATTACTTACTTTTATCCCGGTAGTACGTTTACCCGGTTGTACGCAACCCAACAGCAACCTTATTATAAAGACGATAAAGACTGAATTTGAAAGTAAGATAACTGTTAAAGGACTGTATGTTTCAGCTTTATCGGACTGCCTACTGGAGGAGAGCTTGCGACCAAGCTCTCCTGCATAAGGTCCTGGGGATCTCAAGACGGGCTAAGTGTTATTAGGTTTTGTGTCAGGAGATTTTCAGTCTCAGCCCGGAGTCTGAATTTGCGCTCAGATAGCAATAGGCCTGCCCTTTATTTAATTAAATTATTTATTTATTTTTCACTTGAAGTAACAATTAGTAGTGTAGCCCTTTTCTTATTTTTTTTTTTTATAGGTGGGAAATCATCGAATTTTAATGACTTCTCCCGGTCTGGGCGGAGCGGGGGGCATGTCAGACTTTTACTGACTAATAAACCCACTCGTGTTCCTTTAGTTCCCTGTGCCAGGGCCACGATAACTCGAACAAGGCATCGGCCTTAGCGGACCCCTTTAGTTACTGCTGACATCTCTTTGAGGCGCGCGTGAAACACAACGCGCTGTTAACAGTGTAGCCCTGGCTTTTGTACTAGGAGGTCATGTAACACAAGAGAGAGGGACGATGACATGGGACTTAAATAAAACTGGTAAAGTGTGGGAGTACTATCTTCACCTCTAACTAACCTTTCGAGGACAACAGGAGTGCCGTTATGATTTATCTGTTTATATCCATATCTGTCTGCAGTCTTGGTTACCTACCAATTAATTGAGCGATAAAAAATTTCATAAACGTTCCAATGTGGATACAAAAATACGACAATAAATAAAAACACGGGCAATACTTATGCGTAAGAGTATTTCAGAGTAATGAAATAAATCCTAGAATCGAAATTAAAACACTGTTTTTTTTTAAACAAAATACTAGTTAGCGACTGTGGGTTTTGCCAATCTTTGAGTCTATAGATAGAATCTTTCTCTATAATGACTAACCTATTGGATATATTTGATTGAATTTTCGTAGGCAGGCTGGGAACGTCATCGTTAAAAAAACGCTCAAGGAGTAATATAGAACGGGCGAGGATTTCTATCTAGTTTGACTTGAATGCTGTCTTGCTGACTTGCGTTTGGAACCTCTTCGCGAACTTGTGAGCCTGGTACTTTCTGATGATTTTAAGTCATTGAAATAAATGGCGCAAACATTATTTTATGCTATAGTAAATTAGAAGATTATTCCGACCGATAGAGGGGTTGTGACTAAGTTATAACCAACCACACGAGTCAATTGATCAGGTTAAGCTACGTTTTCCGTGGTTGATCCATGGATGGGTGACCATCTTTACATACCAAAACCCCTCCGTGCGTCTGATAGCACGTTAAGTCGATAGTCCCGGGTGTCATTCGTGGACTCTTTGACAGTCGTAACGGATCATCAGAAGCCCGAAAGTCTGACAACCAGTCTTACCAAGGGGTACCGTGTTACCCAGTAACCGGGTTGTGGAGGTCAGATAGGCAGTCGCTCCGTGATAAACACTGGTATTCAGCTGCATCCGGTTAGACTGCAAGCCGACCCCAATGTAGTTGGGAAAAAGCTAGATAGATTGATCTTTTAAGACACTTTTATACGTCACTAATTCTTTGGTCAATACTTTAAAACTACACGGCATTTCATAGCTGGCTGATCCCTGAGAAGAAATACCGAAACCAGCTACGAGGTTATAGTCTCACTTAAAGTACAAACATTTTATTATTAGGATTTTATTTGAGACTAACAATGCAGGTCCGAAAGGGCCTTTTTTAGAAAGAGCCACTATTGTATGAGACCGCATTCCAGCGAGCTGCCTAATTCATTCGTACGGGTTGTACTGTATTGCCAAGAAGATTTTATTACTCAGGCCATTTTTATAACGCAAGTCTACACCTGTGGCGCAAAGTAAACACATGTAGGCTTATTTATGTGTTAAATTACTGAGCGGCCTTCAGACAACGTTGAGAACAAAATTTTACTGAAAAAGGTTTTTCAGGATGTTTTAAATGTGGTATCCCAATGTGCCGTGCCAACGGAACGTGCCAAAGGGTGCCAACGGAACCCGATTACTAAGGCTTCGCTGTCCATCCGTCTGTCACAAGGCTATTGAACTGTAATAGATAGACACTTGAAATTTTAACAGTGTGTATGGCCGCTATCAAAAACTATAACAATAAAAATAAAGTGAAGTTAAAAATTACAGGGGATCCGTTCAAGAAACTTGTTTCCTAGTATTTAAAAAAGGTATGTTGTGTTGATATTGTACGGTGGTACGCAACCCTTCGTGTGCGTTCCGACTCGCACTTGTTCGCTTTTTTTATTATTCCTCTGCAATAAAATTGCAGATTGAAAAATACACTCGAGATTGTTTTTTATTTATTTCAATTGACAAAAGTTTGAATAGGATTTAAAATAACACCTTCATAACATACGTACGGTACTTGATACCAAAACCGTAAAATTTTATGTCTTTCGCAGCAGGCTATAAACGTCTCATCTTAAACACGAAACTTCCTGATAAGACGTTCGCGCAGATGTAAAAATATCGTGGCGACATTTTATCGCGCTAGAATTTCAACTCTCGGTTTTAAACCGAGCATATTTTTACGTTCGTGGATTCGTAGGGTTACTAGGAACCCTTTTATCTCAACTTCTCCCGCTCTGGGTGGAGCGGGAGGGCGTGTCAGACTTGTACTGACTAAAACCCACCCGTGTTCCTTCAGTTGCCTGTGTGCCAGGGGCCGCGGTATCTCTTTCAAACAACCAGCACCCCTGGCAGGCGTCGGCCCTTGCGGACCCCACCAGTTGGTGTTGACATCTCTTTGAGGAGCGCGTGGAACAGAACGCGCCGTCGACCCGGGCTTGGTCCTTACCGGACAGCGAGCTACCCATTACTCGCCATCCGCAAGCCCGCGCCTACGGTGGCCGGGAATCAGCCTAGGATTCCCGACGCCCAGGGTGTCTCCTGTGGTGAACCCTTTTGTCTTTGCACCGTGTCGCGAGATGAATTTGATTTGATTGGTTTTCGCGCAGTGTGATATTATTTATCTCGCACACACTCTGTACTCAACGCTCTCTTAAACGCTGAGCTGGCTGTGTTCGCGGATGAACAGAAGACTGGTGACAGTGTGTTTTGAGTAATTATGATTGCCGTGTATTTGTATACTCTTACAAAGTCTTACCAAGCACAGACTAAAAAGGCACACAATATAAGGCAAAAGGTTAGATTGGAAGCTGACCCCAACATAGTTGGGAAAAGACTAGGCAGATGATGATGATGTTGATGAGTAGTTGTATATTCTGTGTTTATTGTATTTGTCTTTAACAAATGTAATTAAATGAGTAGGCATAGATATATCTTCCCATCGCACATACTAGGCAAGCATGGCACATAAGGTAGGAGGCCTTTATTCAGAAGTGGGTGGAACAAGACGATGATGACCTACCTATTAAATCTGTGATGGTTCGCCACTTATTAAAGAGTCTACCCAGGGTGCGCATTACATACACTCAAAATATCGCCACTCAAAGCTTATTTTAATACCCATCATTAATTACTACTACCTACTCGCTCTGCTAAATATAGTCTTAACTTAAGTTTCTTTTTCGCAATGTTTGTATACACCTACCAGGCTACCATGTACGTTAGAGAGCAAAGTAAACAGTGCTTCTGACCTTTACAAGAGCCGTGTACGGTCGGCAAACTCATGGGACTGTTTTATTAATTTAACGAACTTTATGCACATGTGTGGAATTTAAATGTGGAAGCTTTTTAGTGAAATAGCGACTGGGTAAGTCGATCAGTGAGGTACCATTTAGTGTCCCGGTCACGTTTTCGTCGGCTACCGGTTCTTTTTATTCTGTACCTAGTCAACCACACGTGGTTGCAATTTGAGTTCAGCAGCGCGTTTATTTCGTGCCAATAAGGTTGGTTTTCGTAGTTCAAGTGTTAGTTGACCGTTTCTATGTTTGAGAGCACGTTTTGCTGCCGCCCTGGTAGTTCTAGCTGTCATGTAAATGTGTATCGTTTAATTTAGAATGGGATGAAATACTTCTATAGAGAGTGAGGTGTCTCTTGCCTCTATATGTGTACCTAACACTAAGTATTTGTTTTTACCAGGGGTTTGCCAGGGGCCACGGTATCTCTTTCGAACAACCCGCACCCCTGGCAGGCATAGGCTTTTGCGGACCCCTCCAGTTGGTGCTGACATCTCTTTGAGGCGCGCATGGAACACAACGCTCCGTCTACCCGAACTTGGTAATTACCGGACGGCGAGCTACCCATTACTCGCCGTCTGCAAGCCCGCGCCTACGGTGGCCGGGAATCGGCCTGGAATTCCCGACGCCCAGGGCGTCTCCTGCGGCGATTAGGGCCGCGCGCATATATTGCCTCTCCTTCACGTGCGACACCTCCCTCTTCGCAAGCCATCCCCTCCTTCTGCGAAGCAGTCTTCGCAGAAGGAGGGGACAGCTTTCCATGCACTCTCGCTCCGTACCATGGCCTGGACCAGGGCCGAACGTGAGAGATCGCCGCCGCCGATCGCCTCCACGAGGACACGGTGGTGCTCCGCCCAAGCCGGGCAGACCTCCACCGTATACGGGAGGCAGATCCGGCCTTACCCAAAACAGGAACCTCCCGAAACAACCGTGTCCAGTGAGGACCTGCGTCAGGCGGAAGGTGAGGCCCATCGGCCTTCTGTTCTGCGAGCAATGTGCCCTGCCCACTGTCACTTAAGTTAAGTAATTCTTCGGGCTATATCGGTTACCTTGGTTCTCCTACGGATCTCTTCATTTCTGATTTAATCGCGTAAGGAAACTCCAAACATAACCCATTGCGGCCATTGCCCATGCCATTTCAGATTAATCTACTGTATTCGTTCTCAAACAAAAGTCCAAATATTAATTAACTTTCTGCTAACTCTACATTCACTTCTAGCAAACACCGGCCCATTCAAGTGGAACTTTTTATGCTGACGCTACAACATCTCTGTATAGTTCTAACGAGGGCTAGGGTTGGAAAAAAACATGGCCGTCTGAAATTATACGCCTTTGCATTTACGCGAGCAGTATTAGGGCGTAAACAATGCAATCTTTTTTGCTAACTGTACACAGTATAAAAAAAAAAAAAAAAAAAAAAATAAGTTTATTGACACAAAAATACCTTTGAATACAATATCAATACATTTCACATAGGTAGGTTAAATTGGTTTTTGGGAAAAGGCTGCACAAATAGTGAAAAACCCTGTCTCCTAAACTAGGGGAACCCTGTGACCTAGGAGTCAGTGTTCTACTGTAACTACGTGTACAAAAGAAACCTTTATTTATGTGTGTTAATAATGATAAACCCATAACTGTAGCTATGAATATGGATGTGTGACTATGTGTGTGTGGGATGGCTGTGTGAGTGGGATGGGGTGTTGTGAAGTGTGGTGTATGAGGAGTGTTTTGTGGGGGTGTGTGTAGTCGTGTATGGTGTATTCGTATGATGTGCATGTAATTATGTATCCGTTTTTGTTTTGTAGAATAAGAATGAGTATTTCGTGCCTACATTATGTTTGAAATAAGGTCTTCTGTACGGGAATAGTCCTGATTAAACAGCCAGTTTTGTAATTTGGTTTTGACTTCGTGTTTGTTTAGATTAGATATTTGGATATGTTTGTTGACCCTTCTGTAAATAAGTGAGCTAATCACATAAAGCTGGTGGCTAGCGAGAGCTGTTTTATGAGAAACAGATGGGCATGCAGATTTGGCTTTACGAGTGGTTGAATCTAATGGAGAAACCTGACTGTGCTTTCTAAGGGTGGCATTGAGCACAAAGAGCTGCCGCACAGTTAGTACCCTGCATTCCGCGTACAATTGACTTGTAGGAAATCTATACGGTTTGCCGAGCATCACCTTAAGCACAGCCCTCTGGGCGCGCTCCAATCCAAGCAGTTTAGTCTTAGCAGTGCCACCCCAAACCGGGATACAATAACTGATAACAGACTGGCAAAGTGCAAGATACACCATTTTTAAGGTTTTGGAGTCAGCACATTGCCTGAGGGACATAAAGATAAAAATAAGTTTCCTGACCCTTGATGTTAGATTTTCAACTTGAGAGTACCACTTTAGTCCGTCATCAATTACTACACCCAGGTATTTGATTTGACTGACACGAGATAGTGATGAACATGAACATGTAGAGGGGTCCAAACAGGTATGAACAACAACACTTAAATCAGATGGGGCTTTAGTCCTATGACTAATGGAAAAAGGAATGTAGTTTGTTTTAGCCAAATTAAGTGACAGAAGGTTATTCTGCAGCCACCTCACAACCGTACGTAACGATTTTTCTGCATGATATTTCACGTCAGACCATGTATCCCCATATACCACGATCGCAGTATCGTCAGCATATGTGAACACCTTGGTGTTGGGGAGTGCTAGTTTGCAAAGGTCATTTATGTATATTAGGAAGAGTGTAGGCCCTAACACACTGCCTTGTGGAACTCCGTATGTGGTGATTTCTTCATCACTAGTGTAAGAATCGATCTTGACACGGAGTTTCCTGTTTTGGAGGTAGCTCTTGAAAAGCTCATACGCACCTCCCCGAATGCCTAAAGCTTCCAGTTTTGACAAGAGAATAGGAACAGAGAGAGTATGTTTTAACTTTATAGTATTTTTAGTATAATGAAGGAACTGGCGTGTTCTTTTACATACTGAGTGTAAGAGAATACTGTGGTATAATGAGGGCGAGTTCATATGTACCCTGATGTGTAGAATACATTTGTACTTTTTGACTTTGATGTGTATTTTTATAAGTCTGACACTGTACTTTCTGGATGACTCTAATATTGTCCATATTACTTTTTGACCTTGATGTGTATTTTAAGAGGTGTACTTCCTGGATGACTCAAATGAATGTATTCATTTCGGATGAAGGTCACAGGTTGCGAGAAGCAAAGAACGAAGTGGTGATGCTTAGGGGAGGCCTAATGCCAGCATTGGACGTCTTATTTCTGAAATAATAAGGATGATGATAATATCCAAATTCCGATGATATAACACAGCTTGACTGGCCTATAGTAATCAGTAGATAAGGGGCCATCCAGAAATTACGTCACACGTTATGGGGGTGGGAGGGGGTCATCGAAATGTGATATTATGTGACAAGGAACAGGGGGGTCAAAAGCTTTGTGACGTCACCTGTTAAAAGCTGAAATACTAAAACTCGAAATTTATATGTAAACCAAAAACTTAAAAATATGACTTATTCGACCTATATTTATAAGGCTTCGGCTATCTATCTAAAATATTTGACTTTATGTTAATTTTATTAAAGATTATTTTTAATGGAAACAAAAACTGCTGTTTTTATTTAGTTACTTTTAAATATCAAATGAAAAATATGTGGTACAAGGGGGAGGAGGTTTCACAAGTGTGACCACCTGTGACAAGAAGGGGTTTTTTTATGAGGGTGGGAAATCATCAAATAACTTCACCCGCTCTGGGTGGAGCAGGAGGGCGTGTCAGAGTTTTAGTGACTAAAACACACCCGTGTTCCCACAATTGCCTATGTGCCAGGGGCCGCGGTATCTCTTTCGAACAACCCGCACCCCTGGCAGGCATCGGCTTTTACGGGCCCCTTCAGTTGGTGCTGACATCTCTTTGAAGCGCACGTGGAACACAACGCGCCGTCGACCCGGGCTTGATCCTTACCGAACAGCGAGCTACCCATTACTCGCCGTCCGCAAGCCCGCGCCTACAGTGGCCAGGAATCAGCCTGGGATTCCCGAGGGCCGTGAGAGCGCATATACTGCCTCTCCCTCACGTGCACCGTCTCCCTCTTCGCGAGCATCACTGCTTCGCAGAAGGAAGCGACGGCTACACATGCACTCTCACTCCGTACCATGGCCTGGACCAGGGCCGGACGTGAGAGATCGCCGCCGCCGATCGCCTCCACAAGGACACGGTGGTGCTCCGCCCAAGCCGGGCAGACCTCCACCGTTTGCTCCACCGGGGCGTTTTCTCCCGCCTTATCCCACACAGGAACCTCCCAAAAACCCATTTATGGATGGCCCCCTAAGGGTCGTTCACGAAAGAAAGCAAATGGAACATAATCAGCTTATCATGTTCCCACTGCTGGGACACTCGCCTCCTGTCTTCGAGAAGCAGTGTGCTGTAATGTTCCCACTGCTGGAACACTCGCCTCCTGTCTTCGAGAAGCAGTGTGCTGTAATATTCCCACTGCTGGAACACTCGCCTCCTGTCTTCGAGAAGCAGTGTGCTGTAATGTTCCCACTGCTGGAACACTCGCCTCCTGTCTTCGAGAAGCAGTGTGCTGTAATGTTCCCACTGCTGGAACACTCGCCTCCTGTCTTCGAGAAGCAGTGTGCTGTAATGTTCCCACTGCTGGAACACTCGCCTCCTGTCTTCGAGAAGCAGTGTGCTGTAATGTTCCCACTGCTGGAACACTCGCCTCCTGTCTTCGAGAAGCAGTGTGCTGTAATGTTCCCACTGCTGGAACACTCGCCTCCTGTCTTCGAGAAGCAGTGTGCTGTAATGTTCCCACTGCTGGAACACTCGCCTCCTGTCTTCGAGAAGCAGTGTGCTGTAATGTTCCCACTGCTGGAACACTCGCCTCCTGTCTTCGAGAAGCAGTGTGCTGTAATGTTCCCACTGCTGGAACACTCGCCTCCTGTCTTCGAGAAGCAGTGTGCTGTAATGTTCCCACTGCTGGAACACTCGCCTCCTGTCTTCGAGAAGCAGTGTGCTGTAATGTTCCCACTGCTGGAACACTCGCCTCCTGTCTTCGAGAAGCAGTGTGCTGTAATGTTCCCACTGCTGGAACACTCGCCTCCTGTCTTCGAGAAGCAGTGTGCTGTAATGTTCCCACTGCTGGAACACTCGCCTCCTGTCTTCGAGAAGCAGTGTGCTGTAATGTTCCCACTGCTGGAACACTCGCCTCCTGTCTTCGAGAAGCAGTGTGCTGTAATGTTCCCACTGCTGGAACACTCGCCTCCTGTCTTCGAGAAGCAGTGTGCTGTAATGTTCCCACTGCTGGAACACTCGCCTCCTGTCTTCGAGAAGCAGTGTGCTGTAATGTTCCCACTGCTGGAACACTCGCCTCCTGTCTTCGAGAAGCAGTGTGCTGTAATGTTCCCACTGCTGGAACACTCGCCTCCTGTCTTCGAGAAGCAGTGTGCTGTAATGTTCCCACTGCTGGAACACTCGCCTCCTGTCTTCGAGAAGCAGTGTGCTGTAATGTTCCGACTGCTGGAACACTCGCCTCCTGTCTTCGAGAAGCAGTGTGCTGTAATGTTCCCACTGCTGGAACACTCGCCTCCTGTCTTCGAGAAGCAGTGTGCTGTAATGTTCCCACTGCTGGGACACTCGCCTCCTGTCTTCGAGAAGCAGTGTGCTGTAATGTTCCGACTGCTGGAACACTCGCCTCCTGTCTTCGAGAAGCAGTGTGCTGTAATGTTCCCACTGCTGGAACACTCGCCTCCTGTCTTCGAGAAGCAGTGTGCTGTAATGTTCCCACTGCTGGGACACTCGCCTCCTGTCTTCGAGAAGCAGTGTGCTGTAATGTTCCCACTGCTGGGACACTCGCCTCCTGTCTTCGAGAAGCAGTGTGCTGTAATGTTCCCACTGCTGGGACACTCGCCTCCTGTCTTCGAGAAGCAGTGTGCTGTAATGTTCCCACTGCTGGGACACTCGCCTCCTGTCTTCGAGAAGCAGTGTGCTGTAATGTTCCCACTGCTGGGACACTCGCCTCCTGTCTTCGAGAAGCAGTGTGCTGTAATGTTCCCACTGCTGGAACACTCGCCTCCTGTCTTCGAGAAGCAGTGTGCTGTAATGTTCCCACTGCTGGAACACTCGCCTCCTGTCTTCGAGAAGCAGTGTGCTGTAATGTTCCGACTGCTGGAACACTCGCCTCCTGTCTTCGAGAAGCAGTGTGCTGTAATGTTCCCACTGCTGGAACACTCGCCTCCTGTCTTCGAGAAGCAGTGTGCTGTAATGTTCCGACTGCTGGAACACTCGCCTCCTG
Source organism: Polymixis lichenea (assembly GCA_949091785.1). Lineage (NCBI taxonomy): Eukaryota > Metazoa > Arthropoda > Insecta > Lepidoptera > Noctuidae > Polymixis > Polymixis lichenea. The sequence goes on from OX420941.1 coordinate 9,506,817, forward strand.
TCTTCGAGAAGCAGTGTGCTGTAATGTTCCCACTGCTGGAACACTCGCCTCCTGTCTTCGAGAAGCAGTGTGCTGTAATGTTCCCACTGCTGGAACACTCGCCTCCTGTCTTCGAGAAGCAGTGTGCTGTAATCTACCACGCGCGCCCAGTGCAGGTTTTAGATGTCACATGTCTTTGAATATTTGTTTCTAGGACATGCCGATTGCCTCACGATGTTTTCATTTACCCTTTTGAGGGCAGTGGTGATTAAATTATTTACACCAAGTAAAGGTAGATATTAGTTACTTCCAATTATGAACAGGATGTACTGGATTTTTTTTGACATTCGATAAACCACCTTATTTTGTATGCCTTTTGGCGGGACATTGTATGGACAAACATAGTTTTATATAACATCTATTTAGTTTTTACTCTATGTTTACAAAATTAATAAATGAATTTGAATTTGAATTTTGAATCCAATATTTTTGTCACTATCTCTAAGAGTTTATAACCATACCAAGTTAAACTATCCATTCAACTAAATAAAAATACCTCAAGTCTCTTCCATTTCTATATAAGTATTTAGTGAAACTGAAAACGTATAAACTTTCACGCAAGTTAAGATAAGTTTGTACCAAAAGGAACAATTTACATAAATAATTAACTTGGCTATTCTTCGTGAACACCGTTACTTGGATCTGTAGAGTTTTCTAAGTTACTCAGACAAAAACTTGGGCTAATAAACTAGGTAGGTCCATTAAAATCCAATGGGGCCCAACCTCATTCAAGGAACCGACTCATTTGTATTTAAAGTAAATCTGACGGATTCGCACCTCGTCACCGTAAATAAATAACAAAATAATTATGTGGGTATTTTTGATTTCACTTAAAATATGCTCGCCCCATCACTACATAGTATAAAACAAAGTCGCTTTCTCTGTCCCTATATCCCTATGTATGCTTAAATCTTTAAAACTACGCAACGGATTTTGATGCGGGTTTTTTTAATAGATAGAGTGATTCAAGAGGAAGGTTTATATTCAATACACCGACCTCCACGCGGGCGAAGCCGCTGGCAAAAGCTAGTATTATATATTTTGGACGTCTGACCTATTTATCACCGGTCACGTATATAATAAAGTCAAAGTTCATAATAGTACTACTTGCAGTCATGTCCAAAAAGTAGGTGCCGTTCGTGGAATAAAATTTAATATTTGTAAACTGTTCCACAAATGGCACGTAACAATTTGAATAGGTGCCGACAAATCGGTGCTGTAAGTGGAACCTCGATTTATCTAGCAGAACTTAGTTTATTATTCAAGTACCAGGTTCTCATAACATTTAGGGGTATCATATACCTACATCATAATATTGTAGCCTAAGTAATTAATGTCAATGACTGCGAGTAGCGCGACCCGTTGCACCACATCTGTGCGGTATTATTGGATGCGAATATACATGATGTTCACATTATATGAAGAGAAGATGACTTGAAATATGATATGTTTAGTTCTACATAAGTTAAAAAAACACTATTTTTTTTCTAAAACGAGATTTTTTTACATAATAATTAGCTTGACATAATTTAGCTTGTTTACATTTCACTTTTTATTTTTAATTTCATCACAACTGCTCTCAAAACGGTGAAGGAAAATATCGTGATGAAACTGGCATGTTCTAGAATCAAAAATTCGAAGACATGTGACATCCACCAAACCGCACTGCGCGCATTATATAGGGCTGATTATGTATACAAATGTTAGATTCGCGCGTAAATCAAAACCCCGCCACGTAGTTTTATAGCCAACAGATTATCCGCTACGTCAACCGTTCCACTCTATTTCATACTAAATTTATATCACTCTGAATACATATGACATGAGTGTTGTAGTACGCACTGACGATACATCGCTTCGTGGCGGGACGGTTCGCCGAAATATTACTTAATCATTTGTTAGATAATTTTGTTACCTATTTCATTAAAATTACTTTTTCATTTCCGTGTGGTGCCAGACGTAAAAGAATAACACTATCCCATTTCTTCTCGTGTCGTAGAAGGCACTTAGAAGGTACTAAGGCACTTCCCAGAGAATGGGCAGCAGCATTCTCTATGCATTTTACAACCATACTGCGATTGCCAACTCGCCTACCAAGCGTGGCGATTATTGCGAACCCCCCCCCCCCCCTTTGGGCAGTCCAGCAGTGGACGTCTTTCGGCTGAAATGATGATCATGATGACTTTTTCATAAGAGGTTATACTAGTTAATATTGTCTTTATTTGTAATATTACGCGGACGTGTCACGGGCAAAAGCAAGTCATTCTGCGTTCGCGTGAAATTTCTTAGCTTTGCATCGCCCACCCGCGATAGTACGTCGTTTTCTCTTAGCGTGTTCTTTCTGAGTTTTATTTTTCTTTTTACTCGGCTCCTTACAATCGAAGAGTGATGTTAAATAGCCTATAACCCTTATCTGAAATTGGGCTTTCAAATGCAAAAAGATTTTTTCAAATCCAACGGTTGGTTCCAGATATTACTTACCCCTATACAAACAAACAAATTTGACTTCGTGAATGTCGGACCTTATCCAATGGGCACGTGCTATACCAGGTCAAAAAGAAGATTATCTTGCTTCTATAACAAAGGCTATCTGCCAATCAAAGTTGCGTCTAAATCGGTCGAGCAGTTTCGGAGAAAAAACAATATATTATAGTTTTTGTTTTATAAAAAGTTTTTTTTTAGTTTTTTTTTGTTATCCTACTAATAGGTATTATAAATGTGAAAGTCCGGATGTTTCGATGTTTCGATGCTTGCTACACAATCACGCAGAAACCGCTGAACGGATTTAGATGAAATTTGACACACATATAGTTTATAACCTGGATTTACATATAGAATACTTTCTACCCCAGTAGTACGTCCCCGTGGGATAATTTCCGACCTCTACGCGGGCGAAGCCGCTGGCAAAAGCTAGTACCGTACCTATATAATGGATCCTATAATGTACCGTGGAATACATCAGGATCAAGACCAAGTGGACCTTGAGAGTAGAGAAGTTGGAGTTGCGTCATAACATAAACTTAAAATCGTTTGTGGTGCGGGTTCCAACTCAGTATCTAGAAACTTTCATGATGGAAGAGTTTTGGCCGAAAGGTGTGGCATACCGACGATTTCGCGGAAGGTTACGCGACACCACGCAGCGCAACACGACGCCGACACAGTCATCACTTCGTGTACAATAGTGTCAATAAAATACAAAAATATGTATGTTTAGATTAAGGTATTTATCTATGGGCCTGCGTCGCCTGAAATAAATGGATTATTATTATTATTATTATATACTTTCACATGCATTTAATAAAAGGTTATTATTTTGACGTTACAAACCGACGCTTTAATTTGATTTATTGGTAGGTATAAAATAAATGAGCGTCTCTATTTGATGCTAAATATAAATCACCCTGTATGACCCGAGGCACGTTGGCACGCTGCGGCACGCACTGACGTAGAAGCAATGCATCGCTGTCAACTGTAATGTGGCGGTTCACTGACACACTCGTCTCATTAGTTAAGTTATCATTATATCTATACTTAGAATAAAATCGTAGCCAAGTAAAAACTGTAAGGTTACCAAAAGAAATAAGTTACCAGGGTCGTAGGATACAGTTGAAGTTCACCAAGAAACCGATGTGTGTTTTTGAAGATCATCATCATCATCATATCAGCCGAAGGACGTCCACTGCTGGACATAAGCCTCCCCCAAAAGGGGGGAATATATATTATATTTATTATATATAAAATATATATTATTTTGAATATAATTTAATTTAATTACATAATGAAAAACAAGCCATTCATTTATCAAATTAAATTTCAAGCAAACAAAATAAAATGGTACTAAGTCTGAGAACGATTCTAATGCCCAAAATATAGTTTCAAGCATGTTTGTCTGTTTGTCTGAATGTATGTTCCAGCATCAACCAAATATAGATGATTCTGTTAAAAAATTTCATAGATGTTTTTATGCAAAACCCCTAAAAAAACAATACATTCTAACAGAAGTAAGCGATCATAGGCTTTAGGGTTTTTTTTAGGGTGGGAAATCATCAAATAACTTCTCCCGCTCTGGGTGGAGCAGGAGGGCGTGTCAAACTTTTACTGACTAAACCACCCGTGTTCCTTCAGTTGCCTGTGTGCCACGGTATCTCTTTCGAACAACCCGCACCCCAGGCAGGCGTTGGCCATTGCGGAGCCCACCAGTTGATGCTGACATTTCTTTGAGGCACGCGTGGAACACAACGCCCCTCCGACCCGGGCTTGGTCCTTACCGGACAGCGAGCTACCCATTACTCGCCGTCCGCAAGCCCGCGCCTATGGCGGCCAGGAATCAGGTTGGAATTCCCGACGCCCAGGGCGTCTCCTGCGGTGACTATGGCCGTGAGGGCGCATATACTGCATATAGGCTTTAGGGGAAAGTGGCATACGACCACGGCTTTCAGATGAGATTATTTTCTTGTTTTATGCTCTTCGGATCGTGATTTTTCAATTTTTTTAGCAAACGCAGCAAATGCGCCAGTGTCGACGAGTCAATACAAGCCGATTCCCATCGGCTTACCTTTAAGGTATCCCATCCCCATCGATACTCCATTCGTTATTTCAAAGTACCTACATTAAATTTTTACGTATAACTGAAAAAAAGCGAATCCTCCGAACCAAATTCCCTGATTTCCAGTATCAGTGAAAGTGGGGGCCTTAACTTCTGAAGAAATTTAAAGCTTGCATCACGCGGCGAGTGTTTCTTTTTTTTTTTTGAACGGCTTACTCCGGCTGTAATTCCACCCTTCGCCACTGATATGACAACTGATGAAATGAGAATAAAGGTAGGTAATTTAGTATCTTCATTATCATCATCGTCTAGCCTTTTCCCAACTAAGTTAGGATCAGCTTCCAGTATAACCGGATTCAAATTTATTACATGTACATAATTATATTTAAATGGCCACTTTCATTAATAATTCTGTGTCGACCTAAAACGCAACAGTTTTGAACAAAAATGTTCCTCCGTAGAAAATATGTTTGTATTGAACATTACTTGAACGTGTCGCATATTTAATTTAAGAGTCGGTTCCAATAGTGCTCAGCTGCAAATAAATATTCAATGCTGAAATGGAAAGCGGGAAAACGTCATGCTTGTTATTTCAATTTCAGTTCAGCAAACAATTTTTCGTTTTGATGGCTCACTTTTAAAGCAGTTATGGGTACTTGTAAGTCATCATCTGCCTAGCCTTTTCCCAACTATGATGTGGTCGGCTTCCAGTCTAACCGGATGTAGCTGAATAGCAATATTTTACATGAAGCGACTGCCTATCTGACCTCCACAACCCAGTTACTGGGTAACACGATACCCCTTGGTAAGACTGGTTATTAAACTTTCGGGCTTCTGACGACCCGTAACGACTGTCAAAGATCCACAAATGACAGCCGAGGCCAACGGCTTAACGTGCTTTCCGAGGCACGGAGGGGTATTGGTATGTAAAGATGGTCACCCATCCACGGACCAACCGCGGCAAGCGTAGCTTAACCTGATCGATCGACCCGTGCAGCTATTGTTACTTAGCCACAAGCCCCTCCTTATGGGTACTTTTAAGTGTAGTGGTATAATAGATTTCCTTATCTATTTCGTTTGAGCAATTGTACCGGCAGCGACTTCCATGTTGTGGGTCGTAGATGCGAGCTCAGACAGGCGTTTTCAACTTCATCATTATCATTTCAGCTGGAAGACGTCCACTGTTGGACAAAGGCCTCCCCCAATTTAGGGGGTTTTTAGCCATTATTGCCACGCTTGGCAGGCGGGTTGGCGATCGCAGTATGGCGGTCAATTATTGACAGGCGCTTTACTTTGCGTAAATTACTTCATCACCACAGCTCTCAAAACGGTGAAGAAAAACATCATTAGGAGACTGGTGTCCTATAACCAAAAATTAGACACCAGCGGCGAGGTGTCAATTTTTCTAATAGAGAAGCCGAAGCGAAGTCGGCTTTAAATTATTGAATTAGCAATTTATAATACTTATCATCATTCTAAAATTAATATAGGAATGTAAAGAATTAAATGCTTTAAAATTGAACAGCTGAAAACCAAATTAAATGTGCAATATTCCTCCATTTCGTTCTCGCTTATGCATTTTTCTATATCTGTCTCTGTCATAACCCGTTGTACAGCGGCTTACTCTCGTCCGTATCAAGCGATGCCACGTGACCAAAAGTAACAACATTACGGGATCGCTGTGTATGAATTTTTAGTTCTCGATTATGACGTTTTAGCACCGGGTTTAATTTAGAACATTTTTTTGGTTGTAATACGAAGGTAAAAATAAGCGTTTTTATTGTTTGAATATTATGGTGGATTTAATACCCGTAGTGTAACGAAATTTTTTGGCTATACCTAGACACTATTGGTGGCCCATTTTTCAAAAGCGGTAGCGATGCGAATCACCGAAGGGAAGCCAGCAGAAATCGTGTTATATGGTGCTTTCGCCACTGGAAGACATGTGACATCCACCAACCCGCACTGAACTCGGTTGGTGCATTATGGCTTGTCCCACCAAGAGGAACATTATAGGGTCAATTATAGGTTGATTCAGAAATTTATGCATGTGACGTCACGTAGCTTCTGACTCGTCCCCCTTGTCACACGATGGTCACATTTTGTTGACCCTCCATTGACGTGTGATGTAATTTATAGACGGCCCCGAAGACGACTGATACCTGGAATAAAACTTGCTTTGATAAAGAAAAAACATTTATTTCGGGCTACAATGGCCCATAGACCTCACAAACTAACAATAAACAAAAACTTATGTCAGTAAATATAGCTTTAACTATGTTAGTAGCACTTCACTTCAATAGCTCGTCTGTGTGCTGTCTTGTGGAAGTTACCCACGGAAGCGACGGAACACCAGGTCCTGTGTGCAAAAGTCTTCGTCCATGACAAAGGGCGCTGATAACAATTTGGTACGCCGTACGCGTATGTACCACGAATGCTTTGAAGTTGACGTTGCGACTCCAGTAATTGCACTCTCGACGTGTACCTGGTCTTCTGGCGCACGACCGGCGTGTTTTGTAGGCGGAATATGTACAGTCACCAAAAGCGATAAGTTACCAGGGTCGTCGGATACATTTGAAGTTTAGTAAGAAACCGATGGATGTTTTCGAATGAAATTTAATTTGGTAAATTAACTGTTTTACTAAATTTTTCCGGGCGTGATTTGCAGTGGCCTATATGGAAAGCTCTCAATCGATTCCGTACCAAAGCAGGCCGCTGCAGGCACAATTTGTCAAAGTGGGGGATAACTGACCTATCCGGCACCCAGTGCGAGTGCGGTGCTTCTGATCCGACCATGCCCTACTTGCTGGAGTGCCCTAAGTGACTGTTCACCTGCACCTTGGAAGATCTGAATAATGCCACTGATGCCACAATAAACATGGCCGCATGCTGGGCTCTAACTGAATTTTAAAAAAGTGTATGAGTACCATTGAAACGAAAAGAAGAAGAAGACTAAACTTCAGCTATATCCGATGACCCTGGTACTTATCTGTTTTGGTTACCGTACACCAGTGTGTTTGGCATTGATGAATTATAATTATATTTAAAATCTATATATTTGTTACAGAAGAAATCCTTGGCTCTCGAACAGCGCTATGGATGTCAGCAGACGGCCACATGGTGCTATATGCGACCTTCAACGACAGCCTGGTGCACGAACAGAAATACCCCTGGTATGGGGCTGCTCTAGACACTGATGATCCTGCCAAGGTAATTTGAATCGTATTTGTAGATTTATGAAGCTAATTTCAATATTTGGGAGTTAGTGACTGAGGTCATCTGCGGATGACCATTTTACATACCAAACCCTGCCTCGGACAGCACGTAAAGCCGTTGGTCCCGGCTGTCATTCGTGGATCTTTGACAGTCATTACGGGTCGTCAGAAGCCCGAAAGTCTGACAAACCAGTCTTACCTGAACGATATCGTATTACCCAGTGACTGGGTTGTGGAGGTCAGATAGGCAGTCGCTCCATGTAAAATACTGGTATTCAGCTGCATCCGGTTAGACAGGAAGCCAACTCCAACATAGATGGGAAAAGGCTGGGTAGATTGATTGCTAGTTAGTTACTGACACGGTTTCGATACTGTCGTACACACAGCTACACATCACGCTATACATTTCCAGTATGAGCTGATCTCGCATTGTATAGGATTTCCATACAGTGCGAGATCAGCGTAAACTGGAAATGTAAAACTTGATGTGTCGCCGTGTGTACAAGAGTTAGGTTGAATTTTCTCAGATTTTTGTTAATGAAGTTACTGTTAAAGCTAGTCAAATCGTTATAATATAAATGACCTATAAACCGACCTAAGATAATTAGGGCAGCCGAACTTGGTACTTCCCGGACGGCGAGCTACCCACTACTCGCCGTCTGCAAGCCCGCGCCTACGGTGGCCGGGAATCAGCCTGGGATTCCCGACGCCCAGAGCGTCTCCTGCAGCGACTACGGCCGTGAGGGCGCATATACTGCCTCTCCCTCACGTGCGCCGCCTCCCTCTTCGCGAGCATTACTGCTACGCAGAAGGCGGTGACGGCTACCCATGCACGCTCGCTCCGTACCATGGTCTGGACCAGGGCCAGACACGAGAGATTGCCGCCGCCGATCGCATCCACGAGGACACGGCGGTGCTCCGCCCAAGCCGGGCAGACCTCCACCGTGTCCTCAGGGCGATCTTCGCAGTGGAAACACCCGGGCGTTTCCTCCCGCCTTATCCGTAAACAGGAAGCTCCCGAAACAACCGTGTCCGATGAGAACCTGTGTCAGGCGGAAGGTGAGGACGTCGTGCCGTCTCTCAAGCCACTCCACAAAGAGGGGACTTACCGCCGCAATCATGGCGTGCCCAAGGGCAACCGGGTGGAATGTAGTATCCCAGCCCGCTTACCGTCTTAGGTCCCGCGTTCGTCTCGGTATCGGGCCGTACCGGAGATAGACAACGGACGAGATCAAGACTACGATATCTACAGTTAATTTGGTTGTATACAGGACAAAATTTTAACCAGTGCGCAAACTGTAACCATGAATTCATAGAATATCATTCTGGACCCGCTAGCGTAGAAATTTTTCGACGATTATATAAAATGAAATCAACTGTTCCATAGAAAAGTGCAATACCTACGCGGTCAGATGTATGGAACAGCTGATTTCTTTTTTATATGGGCTATTTTAATTAGATTTCTACATCAAACCTTTTCTTCTCTCCACCCAGACGTACCCGGAGATCAGAAGCGTGAGGTACCCCAAACCAGGGACCAACAACCCGACGGCGACGCTGACGGTGGCCGATATTGCAGACCCCAAGCACATCCGCACACGACACCTCACGCCACCGAAAGTTATACTAGAAGAGGGGTAAGTAGACTAACATAAATCGCAGCATGAAGCTTGCCGCGGTCAGTTTGTGTACGGGTGACCGGTGACCATCGATTACATATCGAGGCCTCGGAAAGCACGTTAAGCCATTAGTCCCAGCTGTCATTCGTAGATCTTTGACAATCGTTACGTGTAGTCAGAAGCGCAAAAGTCTGACAACCAGTCTGACTGAGGGGTACCGTATTACCCAGTAACTGGGTTGATGAGGTCAGATAGGCCGTCGGTCCATTTTAAATATTGGTACCTATTGCATCCGTTGAGACTGGAAGCCAACCTGATGACTAGGTCGATAGGTTGGTCGATGGAGTTTCAAAGAAAATATTCAGAGAAGATAAAGATAAGAACGGTTCGTTTAGGTGGTTGATCGCACAAACTGCCATCTTCCGGGCCCTCAATCTTCGCTGAAGCCGCATTAATGCTTATTAACACGCTTTTATAAGCTTCACCTGTATGTTTGTAAGCATGTTTGTTTGTTTTTAACCGACTCCTTTGGACTTAATTTAGACCCACTTCAAACGGTCGGATTTCATTTAAACTTTGTAGACTTATCGAGGACCGATAATAATTTCATAATTTCATAAATTTGTCCCATAATGTTAAAAAAAATGTAAAATTCACGCTTTTGTAGTTAGCAGAACTAAATAATAGAAAATAAATAATAGTTTAATTAAAAAAGTGCTTGATATTAATTGATAATAAAAATAATTCAAAAAGCACCCCACGCTTTTAATAGAATTAAATTATTTTCTACTTTTTAGTTTGGTGTTTAAAGCGTGTTTTTTAGTTTTTAAACTATTCTTTTTCTTTCTCATTATTATTTCATCCATCAGTTTCTTGCTAAACTTCAACTACGTATATCCGACGACCGTAGTTATTCATCTCTTTTGGTGACCTTACATGATAAAGAGTATTTTATTTTAAACTCAAACAAAGCTTCCCTCAATTTGATATCTGCTACTTTACTACTTGAGCGTACTTCCTACCCTTGTTCATAGTGTTCTGATATACAAAGTCCCAAGATCTCCATATAAAGCGCAGACTGTAAAGCGAACTCGACTGCTTTAAAGCGCTGTAAGCTATAAACCGAGCTAGATAAATGAGCTGAACCCTTTAAAATAAACAAAGTGGGCGGGTTTCGTATTAAAACTTCAATATTTCGGATCGACCTTCATTTACATTGTGAGTTTATTGGTGAAAGAGCTGGATCGTCTTATGTTTTATTGTTTGTGAAGGCAAGGTTTAATTTCTAGTTGATTTGGTAAGTGGTCATGAATTTTGATTGGTGTTATTATGTGTGTGAAGAATATTACCTACCTCACAGGGAACTTCAATACGCTTTATTGAAGTTAAATGAATAAATTCATAATTTGTGGCCCATTTTACGAATCTCCATACAAACCAAACTGTTAAACAGATGAATTGCGTGCTGTGTACACATATAATATTATGAATTGTCAGTCTGTGACCATTTTACGATTTTAATTATGATTCATTATGTTATCCTATTAAGATTTTGCCAAAGCGGCCTTTTTAGACCCCCAGAAACTTGAGTAGTCTTGATCCCCGAGATAGTTCCAAAAAGCTTTGCTGATGTTCTATTGTCTTGATTTCAATATCTATTTTTTTTCTCTTTGTTTAATTTTTTTTTCTCATTGTAATTTTATTTCGCCCCACGTTTTTAAATTATTTTTTCTTTAATTTTTTTACTCTGGGTTCATACTTTATTTTTATTTTTCCCAAGATAGTATGCTTAAAATGTTTTTCTTTTTTGCCATTAAATACATTTTGTATTTGTATTTTATATTGGTCTCTATTATCGGCTAGAAGAAAATAAAACTTTCAACTATAATATATTTAAGAGTCATTTTTGCATACACCACTACAACTATACTATTTCCTGCAGTGACTACTACTTCACGAGCGCACAATGGGTGTCCCTCACAGAAGTATGCGTCGTCTGGCTGACCAGGATGCAGAACCTATCAGTTGTCTCCGTCTGCAAGAGTCCTATGTGGTACTGTCAGGAGGTAAGAAAGACGTCTATTAATTCCCTACCTTTTTATTTTGCCTTACCTATGCCTTGATTGATTACTGTGAATTTGGTTGTAAAACTAAATTCAATTTATTGCGTCATCGTGTAGCTTTAACCCGTGGTTTCGCTCCCGTGGTCTATCCTACAGGAACCGTCCGTCTATCTGTGATTAACTCCTGCTGAGTTCTGGTAGCCTGATACTTTGACTGGTATACTTTGCTTACCCAGATTATATTTAACTTGAATGTTGAAAGATCCTTATTTATCAAATTACATAAGTGCTTAATATTGTACACTATTCTAATTATAACACAGTGAACTGACTACGACCTGGTTCTACGTAATTAATTTTGCAAGCTAGGTATGTTAATTAGCTAATTAGCCCGTAGAATGAAGCGATCATTAATCAGAATTTCAAAAATGAGTAATGATATAGTATCGTTTTGATCCGTCGATGTTCTTACCCTTTTGCGAAAACGGTAAATAGAGGGTAGGCAATATTTATATCTATTCAGTTTAAATACAAAGGAAAGTTAAATATCGATCAGGAATATCGTGAGGAAACTCGTGTCTTTTCTGTATGAAAAGAGGCCCTTGCCATGCATTTGGACAAAAATAGGCTGGTATAATAACATTATTAGTCTTTAAATTAACAGTATCGTTGCCGAACATAAATTAACAGTATTGTTGCCGGACATAAATTAACAGTATCGTTGCCGGACATAAATTAACAGTATCGTTGCCAGACATACGTTAACCGTATCGTTGCCGGACATAAATTAACAGTATTGTTGCCGGACATAAATTAACAGTATCGTTGCCGGACATAAATTAACAGTAGGTATCGTTGCCGGACATAAATTACTATCTTTGACGATGGTCTTTCTAGAAAATATTCACGAAAAGAATTCAACTGAATAAGATTGTCAAAGTTTTTACTATTCCAAAAGATTACTGTTTTCTTTTGTAATAAATAATCTATTGTTGATCTTGGCTGTCATTCATGGATCTTTGACAGTCGTTACTAGCCGTCAGAATCCCGAAAGTCTGACCAGTCTTACCAAGAGGTTTCGTATTGCCCAGTTACGGAGTTGTGGAGGTCAGATAGGCAGTCACTCCATTTAAAATACTGGTACTCCGCTGGATCCGGTTAGACTGCAAGCCGAACCTAGCATAGTTGGGATAAGGCTAGGCAGATGATGACTGTTTTCTTTTGTAACTTCATAATAATATTTGTGAATATTTGTTCCCGTTCTTTTTTACCGAATGGTGTACCAAAATTTCGTTCTTGCCGTAGCTTTTCAATTTTAATTCTGAATGAAATTTTATGTTAGGTTTAAAACTGCGGTCATAACATAAGTTATTTTTAATGGTTTGCAAACTGTTGGATTAACATGCTTTTGTTATAGCTTTTGTTTCAAAACTTTTGTGTTGATTTTACATTCTTAATGCCTTTTCAGAATTTTTAAGTGAGACTAAGTTTTCGCGGTTTGGCTAAAAAGTCTCGTATTAAATATTCACATGAATTAATATTCCATTTATCTAATACCCGATACGTTAGTTCTTCTGCCTAAGAAAATAACATTGGTCTGCACTAGATTGGCACCTAACATACCAGCTGCATTTTTTACCAGGATACCAGTTAAGGTTACCGTAGATTAAGGCCACCCACGATGCATTGCAAAAATCGTCCTTCATCAATTTTGTACATTTTCTACAAAGCAGCGCACGCTACAGCAGCGCACTTTTTTGTATGAAAATGCGTTGCGCTTAAACCCTAGTGGCTGTAATATGCGTTTGGATTTGTAAAAGGCAAAAAATATTACAAAATTGTATCCCAATAAGTCGCGAGAGATGTACTACTGACTTGGCTTAGTGTAGACAAGGATTACGAAAGAAAGAAAGAAGAAGAAAAGCATACCCTGGTTTTCCTAATAATCAAATATCCCTTTTCCTAATTTAACATTTAACTTCTTCAACAGGTATACAGAATATCCTCAGGGTTAGACGGCTGGGTAGAATCAGCCCCCTCCCCCCTCTGGTCAGCCGGTGGCGGTGCCCTGGTCACGCTGGCCCCAGTTAGGGACGGCCCAGCGGGCTTGTTCCGACATATAGTGAGGACGGAACATAACTCGCATGGGCCTAGGGCGTTGCCACTAACGCATGGAAGTTTTGACGTGGTCGATTTGTTGGCATGGGATCATGCGAATCAGCATATGTGAGTATTTTTCTTTTTGATTCTACACTGATACTTTAGTTGTCTAAATTTTGAAAATCCCTTTCATAGCGACTCTTTTGAAATATCGTTGTCTGTCAGTCAGTCACTAAGTAAGTCTACGTTGGCAGGGACGTAAAAATATCGCGGCGGTTTTTTCGCGCACTGTAACTTCAACTCACTGATTAGCGGCAAGAGTGCAAAATCCAATAGTTTGTTTTTCGATGCGCTGGGATGCTCTCTGTTGAATTTCTCAATGTTCGGTTCAACACCGAGGGTTTTAAAATCCAGTGCGCGATAAAATCCCGTCCCGATATTTTAACGTCCGAGCAAACGTGAACTCAGTTTTACGACACCGGTGCTAGCTACAACTTTTAAATAGTCAGTTTTTTTGTATATAAAATGGGGTAGGGTAATGTGTCATTAGAAAAAGTCCAGGTATTTTTTTCTTTGGTCTTTTGAGCCGGTACTGACTATAAACTTCTTTCAGATACTACTTGGGCATCCCAGAGGGTAAACCAGGACAACAGCACCTATACAGAGTATCGTCCGAAGCGCCGAGGCCGGGCTCCCCGCAGAAATTACCGTACTGTGTCACGTGTAACTCACAGGTTAGTGGAAATTACATACTTACTAAAATGGTGTTAAAGTACATAGTAGCATATACCAGGAGAGAAGAATGTAAAAGGAGTATTTCCCAGAACGGCAAGACCAGGGTCAGACTCTTAATGCTAATCATAATACAGGTTTTTTTTTTTTGGGTGGGAAATCGTCAAATAACTTCTCCCGCTCTGGGTGGAGCGGGAGGGCGTGTCAGACTTTTACTGACTAAAACCCACCCGTGTTCCCTCAGTTGCCTGTGTGCCAGGATACAGGTGCCGTGCCATTTATAATGAAACGGTATCCATTGAAGATAGGATGACATTACTAAGGCTACAGAAACTATGAAGAGGTCATACGTTGGAGCTGCTAACGTTTAGTCTCAAGTAGATGTGATTTTTTTTTGCAGTTTTTCATGAATTCTGTCGAAAACAGGTTTTAAACACGCCGTATTGCATATATATCATGCCCTCATGATCGCTATTTAATCGCTTAAACGTTTACTATCTATTTCGATGCGTAGTGGCTCGACGCCAGAATATCGTAAGTACGTCTTTACCAACATCTGTGCTACATCGGTGACACACGGGGACAGGATATGACATTCCCATGGACTTACGTGTGTATGTGTATTTTATTATTGAAATGTTATACTGGGCGGCAGGGAAATCGACGCACAACCTGTTACCATACATTCAATAGGTGACATTGGAATAGTTACGGGTCGTCAGAACCCCGAAAGTAGGGTTCTCAATAATACAGGGTGGCTGGTAGGGACATCGATGCGAACTAAAACCATAAACTCAGCCCCCCCCCTAGCGTCGATATTTTTTGTTTCTTTTTTTGTATATTGGCATCTTGTTTTTTCTTTATACTCATGTAATTTGTTATCATTTTTCATTTTGTGTGCTGTGCTATTGCTTTTGTTGTGCACTATGTAAATGGTTTATTATAGCAGAAGATCACGTTAGGTGTACCAGCGGATTCTTACCGGCTTCCCTTCGGGGATTTGCATCGGCAACTCTATTGCTATTAAAAAATGGCACGTCAATAGTGGCTACTATTGTCAAAAATATAGTTACAATACGGGCATGTAATTCACCATAACTTTCAAACAACAGAAACGGCAATTTTTAGCTTTGTATTACAACAAAAAAAAATGTTCTAAATTAACCCGGCGCTAAAACGTCATAATCAGGAACTAAAAATTCATACAACAGCGATCCTGCAATGATGTACTTTAGATCACGTGGCACCACTTGATATGGACGAGAGCAAGCCGCTGTACAACGGGTTATGACAGAGACAGATATAGAAAAAATCGTCAGCGAGAACGAGATGTAGGAATAGTGCACATTTATTTTGGTTTTCAGCTGTTCAATTTTTTTTTTTTTTACTTTCCTATATTAATTTTAGAATGATAGTAAGATTCTTCCTTACTTAGTATAAAACAAAGTTGCTTTTCGTTTTTGTACGCTTAGATCTTTTAAGCTGCGCAACGGATTTGAATGCAGTTTTCATCAATAGGCAGAGTAATTCATGGGGAAGATTTACATGTATAATACACCGACCTCCACGCGGGCGATGCTGCTGGCAAAAGCTAGTTATTGATAAGTCAGTAAGTTAAAACCGACTTCGCTTCGACTTCTCTCTTGGAAAAATTTACATCTCGCCGCTGAGATGTACCTCACTGTACTATTACAGTATATGTAAAATGGGGCGAGTGAATTGCCATGAACCGGGCACAAATTGTAGCCCCGGGTTGCTACTGAGAAACTCCAATAACACTGCCCGATCTGGTAATTGAACTAGGACCCCATGCTCAGCAGTGGGCTTGCGACCAACGATGGTTAAATGGTTGACCAATCTATTTATCTCCATCCAGCCATCCCCGTCAATAAACCTGGAGTACTACGGCAACCTGGCATCTTCGGGGGACAGCACGTGGGGTGACAGCGATTGGGATGAGGAGCTGCCTGCCACCTCGCCGTCACCCAGCAAGAAGAAGAAGAAGAAGTACCCTGGTAAGGAGAACAATTTGTTTAATTAACTGTGTAAAAAGTTGAACACCTCTTTTTTTCTACAACCGTTCTTTCGAACTACCGTTTTGAGAGCAGTGGTGTTTACTTTAAGTCGACATTTTTTCCATACAAACTTCGGGAGTGTATAACTCCACTATTCGACAATGAACACCAAATATTAAACATGGTATGGTTTTGTCTCATTATTAATATTGTCTGTACGGAAACAAAATAGCCATTAAAAAGTTTGGAACAAACAAAGATTAGTTTTTCTTGCTAATTTAACGTAACTTTGGGCGTGTTTAAGTAATAGAAAAAGTGTGAAATCTACAAACTCTAAACCAAGTCGGTACCGACAACGCTCAAATATCAAAATATTCAATAAACTTTAGTGGTCATTGATTTATACAGTGGTTTTTTCGTAAAACCCGATCTTCCGAAGGACTTTTCTTAATTTTTACGCGCCAGTTTCACTATAACTGATCCTGCATCTCACTCAATAATGTTGTGCGTGTAGACTAGCGTCTAACTGCTCATCACGGATACTACCTCTGTCGGACACGATGCCTGGTGAGACAGCGTGCTTTTTAGCCAGGCCCACCAGTGAGTTCGAGCGCGACTACATTCCCTTTAAGTAAACCACACGCCTGGATATGAACCCACGACCGTAAGTCGCGGCCGTTGCTACTGGACCCCTCTGTTCTTATATGGACGTCAATTATGTATCCATAAATCAGATAAGCGGACACAAGGACCGTACTAGTGCCAGCTCAACGCTACATCGATCGTCGCCTTCCAAAACTCCATTTACTTTCTCTCCGCTCCCCCCAGATGGCGTGCCTCAGAACCTGCCGTGCCTCTACCACGAGGCTCACTTCAGTCCATCATCAGCCTACTTCGTGCTGGAGTGCCTTGGACCTGGAGTACCTACCTTCAGTCTGCACAGGACTGCGCTGCCGGATCCCAGGCTGGTGGCGCATTTGGAGAATAATACTATTGTTAAGGTAATGATTTCGATTTTTTTTATCGTTGTGGTAGACATAGGAGTTTAGATACGAAGAAACAGTAGTGTAATGTGTTTTTAATTAAATACTTAGTTTAGTAATTGTTATTCTTATTTATTTATTTATTAACTATGGATGACTTACAGCTAAAACAAACAGATTAAAAAATTGTATGTGAGACAGACAGCCAATTAAATCTTCACTTCTAAAAAATATAATAAATTATAATAATAATTCCGTTGTTCCCGGCTGTCATTTGTGGATCTTTGACAGTCGTTACGGGTCGTCAGAAGCCCGAAAGTCAGACGACTAGTCTTACCAAGGGGTATCGTATTACCCCAGTAACTGTGTTGTGCAGGTCAGATAGGCAGCCGCTCCATGTAAATACTGATATTCAGCTGCATCCGGTCAGACTGGAAGCTGACCCCAACAGAATTGGGAAAAGGCTAGGCAGATAGATAATGATGATGATTAGGTTCAATATTCAACATTTAAAAGCCGAAGTGTTAATCAACTATTCCTTACTTGTAATTTCTATAAAAATCTTGTTAATTATAAGCAGTTTGATTTTCTTGGAAGCGAGAATGAAGGATAATCTAAGCAAGATTGATTTTCTGCAGGCTTAGCATGACGCTTTCTATTTCTACGAAGAATAGACACAGCTCCTTCTATACAAAGTGACATTTCGTTTCTCCATTTTTGACATCGGACCGTAAAAAATGTTCCGCCCCAGTGGGGTTCCCGCATTGTCGTTGCGGGGGGGCTCAGTAACCGTGGTCACCCTCCCACGGTGAAGCGATGAGGAACCCCAAGGTGGGGCCGCTCGTCAGGGCTTGTGCCTCCAAGCCGACGACGTAGCGGCCAAAAAGTAGGTGGCGGTGAGGTGCATCGCAACTGAGGCGGGCCGCGATGTCGAATGGGAGGCATCGCGGCTGAGGGTTACAGGCTGCGGCGGAGGAGGAGTGCCGGTACTTCTGAGTAGCGCTCTTCCCTTCCGTAGCCTGGACGGGGCCGCCACCGTTTGATGGCGGACGCGGTGGGGCCGCAGGGGAAGAGGAGTGTCGGTATAGCGTTGGCCGCTCTCCCTATCCCCTGCGGCCGAAACGTGGTTGGCAGCGGGGCCACTGTACTGATCCGTCGCAGGAGGACGTCAGCAGCAGCTGGTGGGGCCCGCAAGGGCCGATGCCTGCTAGGGGTGTGGGTTGTTCGAAAGAGATACCGCGGCCCCTGGCATACGGGCAGCTGAAGGAACATGGGTGGGTTTTAGTCAGTAAAAGTCTGACACGCCCTCCTGCTCCAACCAGAGCGGGAGAAGTCATTTGCTGATTTCCCAACCACAAAAAAAAAAAAAAACCGTAGAAATGTTTCTACAATTTCTCAATTTTTCTTTCGTTGCTAACGATCTTTGTCTAATTCCTTTTATATGTAGACTACCTCTAAAGAATATTTCTTCCCAAACTGTCAAAATCACAGTGACAACAAACTTTCGACTCGATGGCCACAGAGTATATACGGTTATCTACAAAATCATGATTCGTTTTGAACGCTTAACTGTGATATAAATAATAGAAGAACAAACCTATCTTCTCCTATTATACATTATTATTAAGGCCAATATAATTGTTTATATGTATTATTCGTTCCAAAATACGGTACTTCGACAGTTTGAGAAAAATTGTTGTAGGTGTGTATAAATACGTGACTTAAATATTAGTAAAAATTGAGGAACCAACAGACAAAAAATCCAATGCAAAACTAGGAATTCTGAGTTTAATAACGTATATGTAAAAGAGTGAATTTCGTAAAAAGTGCAATTTATCTTACTTGCTGCCGTCGCACTGTCTAAAGGGAACGTCATTTTTCTCTATTCTTCCGTCCAAATTTACTCTTGCTGCCGTCGCACTGTCTAAAGGGAACGTCATTTTTCTCTATTCTTCCGTCCAAATTTACTCTTACTTGCTGCCGTCGCACTGTCTAAAGGGAACGTCATTTTTCTCTATTCTTCCGTCCAAATTTACTCTTGCTGCCGTCGCACTGTCTAAAGGGAACGTCATTTTTCTCTATTCTTCCGTCCAAATTTACTCTTACTTGCTGCCGTCGCACTGTCTAAAGGGAACGTCATTTTTCTCTATTCTTCCGTCCACAAATCGATGCTCGGATACATAAAAGACTCATGTCAAAATTACACATAACACTTATATTTCCATGGCACGTAGACATATTATGACAGAGGTAAATTTTCCACTAGACGCTTTTACTTAGTGTTTAAAGACCATTACGTTTATAGCCTACTTTTTAAATATTCATGAACATTAAACTGAGTCACGCACTTTATTAAACATGTTCGCTCGAAATTTTATATTCCAGCCTTTAAAAACTCGTATACCGTACTCATAAAAGTAGACAAATAAAATTTTTACAGTAGGTAAACAGTGTCGAAGTTATACATACATATAAACTCGGGTAGGCAGGTACTACAGGATGCCATTTGCTATGATTCTACATAGTAATTTTGCTTCATTTTTGTTCACACATCTAGGGGCCTCTAAGCACGAAATCCGTAATATCGGTCGAAGTAACGGGCGTATCCTACTCCGTATCACTTAAGGACCTATGATTAGTTTGGGGCCCAAACTAAGAATGCATTACTACACGATTTGACAGTTCTCCCTACTCCCTATATAGTTTTACCCGTCCAAAAAAGTTAATTAATCAGCTGTAGGAGTCACTTTGAAGGTTTGAACTATTTTCGGACGGGCCCGTATTTTCGTTGACGGAGTTAGCCCCTGCACTCTAATTGCAAAACCATGAAAATGTATGGATATCACTTAGTTATTCCTAGTATAACTTTATACAGTGTTTATTAGTAATGGCCGATTCCTATAACTTACGGACCATTATTGGTTAAAATTAAGACTCTTGTATCTTCACCATTCATGAATCAAAGACCTCATAGCTTCGCATAGTAGACCCTCCCATAAAGAAGTAGCTATCACATATAAAATTAGCTTACGAATCTATTTAAATGCCCAGTTTGGCAATAAAAAATGCTACCATTGGTAAGCAAACCGACTCGTTTTTGTTTTTAGGAATCGATTCATAGGTTTGAAAAATTCGCTTTTCAACAACGTTTATAACGCAATGAACTGTCTAAAAGAAAGACATTGAATTAAATTGTCATTTTGCTGGTGTTCAGTTGCGAGTACTACGCACCAGCAGGCTTAGCATGACGCTTTCTATTTCTACGAACAATAAACAGTGCTTTTTCAATACAAAGTGACATTTCGTTTCTCCATTTTTGACATCACACCGTAGATATCCTGCCACAATCTGTCATTTTGTCTTTCTTTTCTAACGATCTTTGTCTAGGTCCTTATATATGTAGACTACCTCAGAAGAATATTTCTTCCCAAACTTTCAAAATCACACTGACAACAAACTTTCGACTCGACGGCCAAAGAGTATATGTATACGGTTATATACAAACTCATGATTCGTTTAGAACGCATAACTGTGATAATTAATAGAAAAACATAGCTATCTTCTCCTATTGTACGTCATTTAGTTAATAGTCATGTCTATTCTTCCGTCGACAAATCGGTGCTCGTACTCCGTCCTGATGACCTTTATGAAGAACATCATCAATATCTAGAATTATTGACGACCTTGACAACAACACAAGCACAGGCATAGATGGCATCAGCACTAAGGCGATCAAATATTTAAAACCTATAATAACTGTGAGATTAGCTGACTGTATAAACGTGTGCTTATCACGGGGTATTTTCCCCGATACTCTTAAGATTGCTAGGGTTAGTCCTATTTATAAATCCGGAAGTAGGACTGACCCGAATAACTACAGGCCGGTGTCGGTCTTACCTGTGATATCAAAGATATTCGAACGAGTTCTATATAATCGCCTGAGTAAATACCTAAATGACAAGAATTTCTTGATAGACCAACAGTACGGCTTTCGAGCACAATCAAGCACTCTGATAACTGCAGTAGACTTAATAACAAAAATAAAAACAAATATTGACGAGAAAAATATTGTTTTAGGTATATTTATTGATTTAAAAAAAGCATTTGATACAGTAAGTCATCAAAAGCTCATCCAGAAACTAAATAATATAGGTATCACCGGCAGCGCCCTCGATATATTCACATCATACTTGCAAAATAGGCAACAAGTAGTTAAATTGGACAACTTCACTAGCTCGGTCCAAAACGTTACGTATGGCTGTCCCCAAGGCTCGGTTATTAGCTCACTACTCTTTCTAATCTATATTAATAACATCAATAAAATAGGACTTAAAGGGCACTTAACTTTATATGCAGACGACACATGTCTATTCTATTTTAATAAATCCATTCATAATATTATAACGGACGCACAAAATGACCTTGATCTGCTGAGCGAATGGCTAAAATGTAATTTACTTACTATTAACGCGGCAAAAACATCTTTTATGATTTTCTGTGCCAAAAACAAACCGTTACCAGAGTTCATACCACTCACAATAGATAAAGAAGTTCTCAAACGGTCCACCCATGAAAAATACTTAGGATTACATGTAGACGACAAACTCACTTGGAAACTTCACATCAACCATATCAAAACAAAGTTAATGTC
The DNA here is from genome assembly GCA_949091785.1 of Polymixis lichenea. Taxonomy (NCBI): domain Eukaryota; kingdom Metazoa; phylum Arthropoda; class Insecta; order Lepidoptera; family Noctuidae; genus Polymixis; species Polymixis lichenea. Next base: position 9,528,780 of record OX420941.1, read on the forward strand.
ATTACTAGCAGCTTTACGTAAAGTTTCAAACTGCATACCAAATAAAGTACGTAAAATAATATATAATTCTCTGGTAAAATCTCATCTTGAATATTTAGTTGAGCTATGGGGGTCAGCCGCGAAAACTTACCTTGACCCACTACAAAGAACACAAAACAAAATCATAAAAACATTATTTATTTATTTATTTATTTATTTATTCATAGGAGAACCAACAGCTATAATAGATGGATAACAGTTGTATATGTAACATTAAGCCAATTACAGGTTCTCACGGATAAAAACAGAAAAAAGTAGTAGAATTCTTATGATCAGTAACAAGCACGTTATAAAAGAATATACTATAAAAGGTACAATAAGCACTATGCACTATTGAAAAAGTCAGCGTTAAGCCGAGTGCGTACAGAATAGGTTTTGGTGGTAAATGGGTCAAATGAGAACTCTTTACTAAGAATATTGAAGTCCTTACTCGCTCGCACCATGTATGAGTTATGCCTGTAGTTAGAAGAAGAGAAAGGAATGGAGATAGGTGGATTAAACCTAACTGATCTCTGAGGGACGTTGAATTTCAGTTTTTGCAGGAGATCAGGACAGTCGATCTCGTTAGATACAATTTTTAAAGGAAAAGTACAATCTGCTAATCGACGCCGATTTACAAGAGGCTGTAAATGAAACTTCTTACAAAGATTTATGTAATTTTCTGAATGGTATGGTATACGCAGCCGAAAACATAGGAAACGAATAAATCTTTTCTGTACGTTCTCAATACGATCAATGTACTTGCCATAACACGGGTTCCAAATTTGTGACGCATATTCAAGATGACTTCTCACAAAAGAGCAATAAAGAATCTTAAGGGTTTTGGCTTTCTTGAAACACCCTGCGACTCTCATAACAAAACCCAGTGACTTCGAAGCTTTGGCCACTATTTGTTCAATGTGAACGTTAAATAGAAGTTTGGTAAATTATTATTTCACAATAATTATTTAACTCCGACAAGAATACTATACAAAAAAACCAAACTCCTCAATATAACTCAACTTTACACGTACTGCACTTGCGTCCTTGTTAAAAAAATCATCACCAAATCTGTATAATCAAACATACACCTACACAGAAAAAATATAACATACAACGTAAGGAATAAAAACAAAATCCAGTTAAAACCAGCGCACGCCCGCACTAATTACGGCAAAAAAACAATATTGGTTGAAGGAGCACGGCTGTTCAATAGTTTGCCGGAAGATATAAAAAAGTGTGACAGTGTAAACACATTCAAACGTAGATTAAGACAATACATTACAACATTTCAAATAACATAATGATAATACAATGTTTCCAACACCCTAGAGGTAACTAATATTTATAGTACTAGTTAAAACTAATTTAAGTATCTCATTATAAGCGAACTGTTATATTTTTAAGTTCTTATGAGAATAAAGTTCTTTAAACCCAATAAGGTCAGATCACTATATGTCCGTTTACGGCGTTTCAACTTACATCTGCCATTAAAATACCTTTATCCCAAAGTTATTTCCGTAGAAAAAATATTTTGAAATACGAGCATAAAATTGAAATGATAAAAATCGGGCAAGGGGAAAATCCAGCTCAGCTATTATCCCGGATAATCTTTGCTTTTATCACGGATCGATGCTAAAATAACATCTTGCTTTAAAAGCTGAAATTCATTCTTTAACAATTCGACATGTTTACATTTTTTTTTATTTATGTATGTTCGGGCATAACTCCGTCATATATAGACGGATTTGAAAAAATATATTTTTGTAAGGGGCTTATTCCGAAATGGTCTCATTTAAATTTCATATAGATCTGATGATGCGTTTCGGAGACAAACAACGGAACTCTTCAAAAAATTACAGCAAATCAACCGCGATTGCTGCTATCGCATAAATGTGTATTGTTTTAACCCCAAGGATGATGAAATTTCGAATTGATGTGGGGTAGGTACTATAAAAAAAAAATTGAAAAATAAAAACTTTTCCCAAAAAAAACAATCGACTTCCAGAAAAACATTACAAAGTTAAAAATAACAATAATTTCAGAAAGTGGCGACAAAAAACATACATATCATCCAAAGTCACCAACTTCCGAAATTAAAGTTATTTTTAACTTTGTAGTGTTTTTCCGGAAGTCGATTGTTTTTTTAGTTTGGTTTTATAATAAAGCAAGTGTATTGTTAGTTTTTTAAACTATTATTTATTTTCTATTTTTCAGTTCGGCTAACTAAAAAGCGTATTTTTTTTTGTTTTTTAATTATTTTTTAGGCCCTAATAATGGCACCAATTTATGAAATTATTGAATTGTCATTGGTCCTTGATAAGTGGGAAAAATTTCAAATTAATCTGATGTCTTAAAGTGGCTCAAAATCACGTTCGAAGATTCCTTTACATGCATAGGTACATACCAAGCTAATAAAAGTGTGTTTAAAATTTTGCAACAACAGGACAAGAACCTTTTTTTTTAAGATTGAGTGCCTAAATTTCGAGATATAAACTCATAAGTAATGTAACCTGTAATTCAAATTGCAATAGGATATTTTACTCTATATGAGAAAAAATTTAAAAATATATTATTGAGATAGCTTAGGCAAAGTGCAGTCGGAAAATATTAGTTTTAGTTCATGAAATAACAAAATAAATTATAAAATTCAATTCAAAGATTTCAGTTTTTGAACACCGTGAAATAGTAGCCGCCATGTTATTACGTCATACGGCGTGTCAACTGAACAAGTTTGTACTTTTATTATTTTCGTAACCAAAGTATTTTTTTAAACCAACGATAAGTAGAATAATAACTCATTTTTATATTATAAACAAATATCATATAAAATATCAGCGTATTTGTCTATACTTACAGCAAACTGACGTCATACCCACAGAGCAATATGGCGTCAATTGCGTCCAGCGTTTTCGTCAAATTACGCGCGAAATTTGAAAATGTAAAATTTAAATGCATTTTTACGGCACTAATCGATTAAATAAAAATGTTGAGTTTTTTTTAGTGGTTTATTAGCACTTTAGAATCTAATTACGACACTTTTTTTAAATGGGTCAGGTACCAGGTTACCAGTACCATGGTACCAGATTGAATGTTGGTTCAAATATGTTTCGCGACCGTAAGAAATATGGCTTTACAGAATTATAATCAGTAAAATCACCAATATAACCTTCTAAGTTCATTTAATTCCATTGAATAACTATTTCTGAAGAAGTGGCGCAACAAACTCCCTCCGTCCTTTTGACTTTTAAACAGGTCTCAAACTTTAGGACAGGATGGTAGGTGTCAATTGGAAGTAATGTTGTTGAGGTATGAGAAACATTACAGGGGTTATTGGAACTGACTAGGTCAAGAATTTTACCTTTGGCATTCACTATGTTAAGCTAAGCACCCAGAAGTGAAATCAAAATATTTAAACTTGCGCAGGCTGAAGATCCTCCAGAATAGGATGTGGCAATATTCGGGATATCTGTTCAGCAGCACAGCTGCCTGTCCAGTAAAATAAACTTGTTTCTATACAAAAGCAGTTATGTAAAGTAATTAATATTACGAAACACAGAACAATGAATTAAATAATTTGCCATATGTCAGCTAGCCATGCCAATATATCAACAAATGCAATGTAAACGACCAACATCAACATCTACCTAGCCTTTTCGTGTCAGCTTCCAGTCTACCAGTATTTTACATGGAGCGACTGCCTATCTGACCTCCACAACCCAGTTACTGGGTAACACGATACCCCTTGGTAAGACTGGTTGTCAGACTTTCGAGTTTCTGACAATCCATAACGACTGTCAAAGATCCACAAATGACAGCCGGGATCAACGGTTAAACAGGTTTTCGAGGCACGGAGGGATCTTGGTATGTAAAGATGGTCACCCATCCAGGGACCAACCGCGGCAAGCGTCACTTAACCTGGCTGATATTACTTAGCCACATATACCAATATACAACAAGTACAACACGCCGGGGTAACGGTAGTCATAACAAAATGTTCATTTCCTTTCCGTATAGATAAAAATAATCTTTTCCTGTTTATTTAAATTATTAATGCTAAGTCCTAAGGATAAACGATATCCCTCGAAAGCTCGAAAATCATAAACCAAAAATGATCCGAGATACAGTGGAGAATTCAAGCCTATTAAAATGACGCTAAGCTTTATAATTCTGCCTCTCTAAAGGTGCTCTTACACGGGCAATTTTTTGAGCAATTATTACTCGGCAACACGAATGAATCAATCTGGATCAATTAAGGGGAGCAATCTGGAGCAACAACAATAAATTGCCGATGTGTTTCGGCAATATTGCTTCTGATTGCCCTATATGATTCATAAGTTGCCGAATATCTAATGGGTTTGGAAGTTTTTAGTAAATTTTCTTTCTATCTCGTTTGTACGTATAACTACGTCTCGTTTTTGCGAGAGGAACCGGCCGCATTGTGTGGCCATATCTCTTGCAACAGTTGGCTACATGCTGCCATTGCCCTAAATTGCTGGATGTAGTCGTGACGTCATAGTTAACGAGAATTGCCCAAGATGGAGCAATTTTAGTTGCTCGTGTCAGCGCACCTTTACACTTTGCGAAGTGTTATATGGTATGTTAGTCACATACGATTCGTACAATAGCAAGAAAGGGCTTTGTGATCTTCTGGTCTTTGTAACATCATTTCGTATGTTACGATGCCTGTAATCCTCCAAAGAATTGTCATAATCAGCTGTTAATGTTCCCACTGCTGGGACACAGGCCTCTCGGTGAGAGGGAGCGGGCCGTAATCCACCACGTGGGCCCAGTGCGTGTTGGTAGATGTCACATGTCTTCGAATTCTCGGTTCTAAGACATACCGGTTTCCTCACGATGTTTTCCTTCACCGTTTTGAGAGCAGCGGTGATGAAATAATTTACACAAAGTATAGCGCCTGACGGGGTTAGAACCTACGACCTACAGCTCTTAAGTGTCGTTACCACTGGGCCACCACTGCTCAAAGGATTAGGCAGAGGTAAAATACTGGTATTCATTTGCATCCGGTTAGACTGGAAGCCGAACCCCACCATAGTAGGGAAATGGCTAGGCAGATTGACATGTGTGTAAAAAACAAAACATAATATGACATCACGCCTTTTTTTCTCGACGGGTTAGGCAGAGGTGCACCTATAGTAGACACACATTTAACCAGATATGTTTAAGTCCCATGGAATACGGGGCGAGCATATTGGCATTTTAACCGGGCATAAATCCAAACGCCTGGACTGAGATATTTCTTAAAGAAAAATCCAACCCAACACGTTGCCCGACCCCGGGAATCGAAACCAGGACCCCTTGCCCAGACTGCTGGGCAAGGGGGGGACAGCTACTGAGCTGTTCCGACTACTAAACCAACGAGCCATTTTTAAACTTATAAAATCAAAGTCAAAGTCAAACCATTTATTTCAAACTAACTTTTGCCTGCGGCTCCGCCCGCGTGGATGTCGGTTTTCGCATTTAAAAAAAGTAGTCTATGTCCTTCTCCATATCCCAGGCTATACCTCTGCCAAATCTCATAACGATCGGTTCAGCGGTTTCGGTGTGTAAAGCGTAGTTACTTTCGTATTAAATCAAAAATCAAAATCAAAAGTAATTTATTCAAACTAGGCTGATGGCAGCACTTTCTGAACGTCAAAAGTACATAAGACAGTCCCCCAAAACGCCCGCCCTTCACCACATCCTAGTGCTTTAGCTGGGAAGAAGTGGCGCAACGAACTCCCCAGCAGCACAGCTGTCTGTTAATTTAAAAGAACTTGATTCCATACAATAATAGGTAAGTAAATAATTGCCATAAGTCAACTAGCACACATCAATATACCAACAAAACATAGTAATTAAACTCAAGCAGAAACAGGTAAATAATAAAAACAAAATAATAAACGTAAACAGAACTCAATACCCACATAAAAGCCTCCAGCCATAAAGGGTGTGGTCGCTTACATATGCAATGCTGCATCATGTTCATTTAGATTTAACTTGTAGTAACAAATGTTAAGCTAAGACCTTAGGAGTAAAATAAATATACATAAATTTAAATAAACAGTTAATTACTAATAACAATAACAAAACCATGGTCAGCAAGACGACCAGTCACTACAAGCAGCAACCGTTCACGAGCATAACGCAAGGATCAGCCATTGCCCCCTCGCTCGATAGGCTCAAAATTTACAAAAAAAAATAGCGGGAGGGCGTGTCAGACTTTTACTGACTAAAACCCACCCGTGTTCCCTCAGTTGCCTGTGTGCCAGGGGCCACGGTATCTCTTTCGAAGAACCCGCACCCCTGGCAGGCATCGGCCCTTGCGGGCCCCGTCAGTTGCTGCTGACATCTCTTTCCGATGACCCGGGCTTGATCCTTACCGGACAGCGAGCTACCCATTACTCGCCGTCCGCAAGCCCGTGCCTACGATGGCCGGGAATCAGACGACTTATACTTTGAGTAGTAATCAGAATGATATCTAAATCATATACAATTCGTACAATAGCAAGAAACGAAGGTTTTATGAATGGTCCTTGTAATTGTGGAAATATAGGGGAAAAGATAATGACAGAATGAAAAGGATGTTATATAAAGCGTGTTTTTGTTTGTGGCGAAGTCTCTGGTTTAATAACGCAACGTTTATAACAAAATTATACCATGTAGGCATGTGGTTGTATAAATATGGTGGTTATATTTACTTTGGGCAATATTCAGGCTCACTTGCACCACCATACCTATCAGCCGAAAGACTTCCTCTGCTGGACATAAGCTCCCCCAAAAGGGTTATTTGCCATAATAGCCACGCTTGGCAGGCGGTTTGGCGATCGCAGTATGGTAGTCAAATGCACAGAAAACACTGCTGCCCAATCTCTAGTAAGTCTTTTAGTCGCCTTCTACGACACCCACGGGAAGAAATGGGATGGTGCTATTATTTTACGTCTGGCTCCACACGGAACTACACTTGCATAACATGTCACTAAATGCATAAAACCAAAAGCTAAAGTATCAAAATGAAATTTTGACACTTAAGCTGTTGCTTTTGAGCCTGCCAGGGGTGTGAGATGTTCAAAAGAGATACCGCGGCCCCTGGCACACAAGCAACTGAGGGAACACGGGTGTGTTTTAGTCAGTAAAAGTCTGACACGCCCTCCTGCTCCACCCAGAGCGGGAGAAGTCATTTGATGATTTCCCACCCCGGAAAAAAAAAGCCATTCCTACTGTTAGAGTATGACGCAATTACTACTCTAATTACTTATTATGACCATATTTATCATCATGTGCTTAGTCATCCTTTGTTCTTTCTCGCTTACATTACATTAGTCGCAAACTAACGTGTTACCTTTATTTCTTTGTAATAGGAGAGACTAGCTACCATAGCTCTGCCGACCCCCCGAACGTTCTCGGTGCAGCTATCCAGCGGTCACGCAGCCAGGGTGCGACTGCTTCTACCCCCCGGGCTGAGAGAAGACGAGGTCACTAAGTACCCTCTGGTTTTGAAAGTGTGAGTACAAATATGTCATTCCTTTTTTAAAGCTTTATTTTTCTTTATTTCTTAAAATTATGCTATGACAAGGGCCGGAGCTTTATTTGCATGTCTGTTCTTGTTTTATTTTATTACGAATTGGACAAATCGTAGTTACGTTTTTTTTTTAATATTTACCTGGAACTATAATGTATATGGTCGGCTTAATACGACCATTCGTAAATATAAAATAGCTTCCTATTAAATAATGTGACGGATTAGATTAACGAGTAGAAGGAAATTAGACCACGCAACTTGTCAATATAAAAAAGTAATTAAAAAATAGTGAAAGGTGGTAGGTAAGTTTATGGTCACATCAATCCTAAATTTCCTAGGGATTAATGCAGTTAGCCTGGTGTGACGATGACCGCAGCGAGTGTACTACGCTGCGGATGCAAGGAAAGGTGACGATCGCTAGAAGGTCGCTCCAGACCCACAGCGAGCCTGACGCGACCAAGCGCGTAAAATAAGTTCCCGACACGGAGCTCATCGAAGCCCGGATTCGCCAGAAGATGTTGGCCCGGAACTCAATATATCGATGACTTCGATGTTCCTGGATTGAGTTCGGGATGATAGGCCGGAACTTATGAGATGGTAGGCGGATCTTCGAACCCCGATAAAAGGTTAAACACTGAGTTTAGAAAAAATAGGTTATAGGGCTGACGGCCGTTGGTGAGGGACGGGACACATGCATGCAGGTAGCGCCCATGAGGAGCAGCGACGCGAGCGTATGCTCATCATGCCAACATAGGACGGTATGCAAAAAACTCCTTCATTTAGTATAATTCGCAGTAACAAAAATGCCATTAATATAAATACCTATTCCAACTTAGTACTCAAATTTCACTTTAAAGGTTGGATACAAGCAAAATAATCAGAAATATATACCTTTTGGCGGAAAACCTTTTAGAAGACGACTAATCTACAATATTTTGGATACGTAAAAGAGCCGTTAGATACTAGAAATATTCTCCGATCTTAATACTATAAATAACTCTGACAGTTATCGAAATTCTCAAGCAAATTCGAAGATCAGAAAACCACTGAACATCTAAATTATTCGTTTCCCTCACAGAATGAAACTGTACATGTAAAGTATAACCGCACTTACTTTTTACAAGACTGTAAGTCTATTCCTAGCCGATAGCCGCGCCATTACAGTCATTGTTATAAAGGCCATAAGACCCGTAATGGCCTGAGATCTCACAAATCATGTGGACAATAGACTCTGAAAATATATCTGATGGTTAACATTCCTTGTAAGTAATAAGAGACATTTAAGGACGGATTTATTACAGTCGTTACTATTCTCAAATAATACGATTTTTTAAGCAATCTTTAAAGTAATTTACAAATAAAAAATCCCGTTTATTTTTAATCTGAGATTTACTGCTCATATTATTGTTAAATCCTCATAAATAAAACTAGTAAAAATCTTTGTTTTATTTTTCTTTTATTACTATTATTTAAATTTATGGATATATAATATTTAACACAACAGACTATTTACACTAAGTACTAAATTAAATGACTAACTAATTATTAATACAAACTCGTCCGCATCGCTGTCATCCGGAAACGTGCCCAGAAGACTGGTAGTATTGCTACGTTGAATGGGAATGCTAAATTCTTTGGCCAAAGAACAACCCAGCCGTCTGGTCACATGAAGTGTTGACCGGTCGACGAGAAATTTCCTTAAAAGGAGACGCGCCCCATGACCTGAGTGTTTCGATCCCAAACGACTCAGAACTGTAGTTACCCGCAAGTACATGCGCCGTTTGTTAAAATGATATGAAAGGTAAAGGCTGGTGCAGACTAGCGCGATACGACAGTCGCGTCGCGACACTCGTAGAACAATTTCTATGATAACTTAATTGAAATTGTTCTACGAATGTCGCGTCGCGTCTGTTTGAAGAAGCCTTAAAGTTACCTTTTTCATTCCAGTTTAAAAAAAGTTAACAAACAATTATCTAAGTTTAAATGCTGGCTAACGCCTGGATGGATAGCCACAGAGTTTATATTTGCAAGCGTCTTGCAAGTGACGTTGCTAACCACTGGAGTTTTGTCTTGGCCATTTGTGGTTATGCTAAGCCTCCGTTGAGGTAGGCTTTTCAAGAAACTAAATATTGCGCTAGTGTTTCATGAATACCACAGAGTTGTTGAAAACTACTTACATCAATGGTTGCAAATTCGATGAGACTCACTGGCTGCTGGGGCATAAAGGAGCAACAGGGACACAGCTGGTCTCAGAGCTTTGGCCCTAGGCTGGCGTTCGTAAGCTTCTGATGCTGGGGCCATCCTCGCTTTAATGTTCTTTGTAATTTATAGTCGCCTAGTACTTTTACCTGCGAAATTATCATCTTCCTTTGTTTCTTTAACAGTCACGGGGCACCAGGGACACAGCTGGTCACAGAGCGTTGGGCACTAGACTGGGGCTCGCTAGCTGCCGGCGCGGGGGCCATTCTCGCTTCCGTAGACGCGAGAGGGGCAGGAGGCAGGGGGCTCGGTGCTCATCACTCGTTACATCGCCGGCTCGGGACTGTTGAGCTGCAGGACCAGTTAGAAGTTGCTGAGTAAGTTATAGCGCTCTAATTATGAGAAAATGGCAGTCGAAAGATGTAAAATCGCGCTTCATAGAAGGAATATTTTTTGGAGAGTCAAGCATGACTGAGCATCTACATCTATAGGTGCTACAAGTTACATCAAGAGAAAAGAATACCTTTAGCAAAATTCATTGAAATTGCATGCAGGAAAGGCTAACAGGTTATCCTTGGAATGCCCATTTAAAGTAAGCCCCTGGCCTTTCTTTGGATCTGACTATCATCGCAATGCTAGAAACATTATTTAACCTTGATTCTCCACAGGTATCTGCGCGACTCTCTCCACTTCATAGACGCGCGCCGTGTGGCCGTGTGGGGGAGAGCACATGGCGGCTTCCTAGCGGCCCTCGCGTTAGCTAGCACGCTGAACGTGTTCCATTGCGGGATCGCCTTAACGCCCATCGTGCGCTGGCGGTACTATGGTCAGTAATGGATAGCGAACTGTGCAGTAGATGTGTCTTGGTATATATAGGCCGGGGTGGGGATGACAATGCAATATTATTATGACATGGAGCTGATCGGATTTGTCTTGACAAGGATTGTGGTCCTAGATGATATCCAGGGTCTAATGATGGAGCTAGAAGGAGGCACCCTGGGAGAGGCGGCTATGAGAACTCTGTAATAAAACTACGCAGCCCTCTCGAGTTTGGCCTAAACTCGAGGGCTGCGTCGTATATAAAAAAAAAAAATAGGTATATGACAGAAATGACAAAACTAGTTATGTTAAATAAGTGGTTCTATAAAGCTGCAAATTTCGTTTTTTTGCTGAGCTCGGGAATATCTTATGTAGCCGGCTAGCAGCGTTGCTGTGTCAACAATAACATGGCATTGTTCGCAATAAAGCCTCCTCCGTGCCTCGGAAAAGACGTTAGGCCATTGGTCCCGGCTGTCTTTCGTGGATCTTTGACAGTCATTAGGGGTCGTCAGAAGCCCGAAGCTTGATAACCAGTCTTACCAAACGATATCGTATTACTCAGTAACTGGGTTGTGGAAGTCAGATAGGCAGTCGCTCCATGTAAAATATTGGCATTCAGCTGCATCCGGTTAGACTGGAAGCCGACCCCAACATAGCAAAGGCAGAGGCTAGGCACATCATCATCATCATATTCAGCCCAAAGACGTGCACTGCTGGACATAAGCCTCCCTCAAAAAGGGGGGATTTGCCATAATCGCCACGCTTGGCAGGCGGGTTGGCGATCGCAGTTTGGTAGTCAAATGCATAGAGACCGCTGCTGCCCATTCTCTAGTAAGTCCCTTAGTCACCTTCTACGACACCCACGGGAAGAAATGGGATGGTGCTATTCTTTTACGTCCGGCACCACACGGAACCTAAATAGATTGGCATATGATTTACGCAATTTTAAATCTATATTGAATATAGTTCACACTTGGCAGATACTTTCGATTCATTTATAAAGCACTTAGTTTCTCCCATTTATAACACGAACTAAACAGCCACAAAATCCTTTAATTACAAGCCAGACAACAAAGGAACTTAAATAGTAATCGAAGGACGATTGTAATTGTTATAAATACAGTAATTCAGCCTCATTCTAATGGTCCTTAATGGTATTTTAATGGAGGGTACATGACAGGCGCCGCTTTCGTAATCTAGTTGAATTTGTAGGCTTTTGTTTTAAATGGAATGTCGTTTCATAATCTTGTGTGATTAAGGGCTAATTTCACCAATTAAACTGAACGCCATCAGCACATGTAAACTGCGTTCAAGATCTGTCAGTGTCATCATTGTTGGAGAATATTGACAGTGACAGCTCTTGAACGCAGCTGCAGTTTAGATGCGTTCAAGTTTAAATGGTGAAATCAGTACTAAAATACATTGGATTATAATAATGGTATAACGTAACCTTACCTAACGAAAAATATTAAAAGTAACCTTCGATCGAACAGCCTCCGCCTACGCGGAACGCTACATGGGCTTCCCGAACGCGACCGGCAACTACCGAGGGTACGCCGACGCTGACGTAACCAAGCAAGCGGCAGCTTTGCACGATAAGATGCTGCTATTAGTGCACGGGACTGCAGACAATAATGTGCATGTGCAGCAGAGCATGGCGCTTGCGAGGGCGCTGGCTGACCAAGGCAGCATGTTCCGACAGCAGGTGAGACAGAAAATAACTATTTATACAGTTTTGACTTTTTGATAAAGAATGCTATCACTCAGTTGCCGACCGAAAAAAAGATTAGTGATAGTGTTAGTGTGGGTTGAAGTACTATACTCCATAGGTTTAGGTAGTTAAATAAAGGTGAACAAAAAAAACCATGTGACTCATAGATGCGAAACCTTTTATTTCAAATGTTAAGATCATATTATTTATAGTCATGTAATCATAGGCTCTTTTCGGAATCTGAATTAGAATCTGATGAACTATCTGTCACATTAATAATAAATCGTTCCGTTGTATCATCAATTATTTTCCTTACTATAATAACACAATTTAACAAAATCGAAACGCATTCACAAAATCGTAAATGTCGATTGTTGAGAGCACTGTCAAAGTGTTGTTTTTTTTTTTCAGTTTTACTTTGCAATTTAGGAAATTTCGTATATTTTCTAAAAGGTTTAGGGAACCTGTCATTTTGGGATCTTTACAATAGGCAGATTACAAAATAGGTATTATGTTATTGTAATTAATCTAACAATAAAAAAATAAAAATAAAAATTTGTGCGCAAGTAGTTACAACTAGGAAAAGTAGTTCACGAATAAATGATAAAGTTTAATATTTATTAATCAAAAAGAGAAAACTATCATAGAAATCGAAAATAAATATGATATTGTTACACCGTATTTTTAAACAAGAAAGTGTCAACTATAAAGAACCCTTTTTACGATTTGTTTACCTTTATCTACCTAAACCTATGGAGTATAGAATAGAATATTTCTACAGGAGATGACGAGAAATATTTATGCTACCAAAAATATGAGGTTGGTCAATGTGTCATTCGATGAATAAATGGCATTCATTCAATCATTTCGATCAATAAATATCAATTATCCATTGATTGACACATTGACCAACCTGAATGCTCCTACACACCTATCCCAATGGGGAATCACTGATACATAAAGTGTTCTGAGAAGAAAGCAAAACTCCTAATCCAATAATAAGTTGTACCAAGATCCTAATAATGTTAGTGTCACTGATCACAATGTTGGACCAGATGATAACTTGAACGGCGTTTTTTTTCAAACTCAAACTCAAAGCATTTATTTCAATTCAACCATTTACAGGCACTTTTGAATTGACAAAAAGTCGATCAGTTGGAAAGTTGAAGCTAGTTGCCCATTCCAAAACGTAGATCTATATGGGGAAGAACGGGCAAGAAACTCCACGGACACTCTTATCTTTTATACTTTGGACTATGTTTTTTCATAATCTCATAAACGTTCTCATTGCAATTAGGACAAGAATAAGACCACGATATTAAACCCTATATTCTCCCACAGATCTACCCCGACGAGGGCCACAGCCTGGACGGAGTCAAGCGCCACCTGTACCGCACGATGTCGGCCTTCCTGGACGACTGCTTCCGCAAGCAGGTGCCGCCCGAGACCAAGGCGGGGCTAAGGAACGGGGGGAACCTAGACTGAGACACGTGGAAAGACGAGGAGTTGTGCTCTTGGTGAGATCTATTACGTAAAGTCTGTGTCAATTCCTGGCTCAGGTGGAACGGCAGCTCACTTCAAGCTAAAGGGCCTGCGTCCACTGCGTAGCAGCCAAGCGCATTCTAATGGCAACGATGTCGCGGAAGGCATATAGGCGTCTTAGGCATACCAAAGCGTACCGATGACGCGACATCGCGCTCACGCGTTCTTTTCACAACGGTCGTAACTCTTCATCTGCACAGAATCTAGAAGGCTGCCGAACCATACCGATGGTTGCCGAGGCATTACAAGGGAAGCTTAGGCTTTCCGCAAGCTGCCAACAAAGCATGCCTAAGCATACCGCAGCTTTATTTTTCTACCTACAATGATTATCATTGAAATTTAGATTTTATTGTCATCCTATTATGTTAGATTCCCATTCGTCGCATAAAAACTACTTTTCGTGCCGTGCCGCCTAAGTTTTCATGGTGAGATTATACAGAATAGATCGGATGTTGTTGATTCTGGATCAGTAAGGGATATTATTGGCTAATCGCAAATACTTTTAGTATCTTCAATCTCTCTGGCAAATCATTATTATTTATTCTATATTTATAACCGCAGGACATACTAGCAAAGTACTTTTAAAGCTGCAATAAAGTCGTTCTATAGCAAGTAAATGACGTTTAGAAGCTTTTTCTAGGTGTGTAAAACTGAAAAGTCGTAGGTACAATGTAACCGTGATAAGTAATTGTGTATTCCGGTGCCGCATTGAGCAAAAAGTATTTGTCCTGAGGTAAAGGTCATTCAGTATTTGCGAATAACATCTACTACGAGAAACTAGGGCAAAAATAGACAAACGAAACCAACCCAAAAACCATTAATTAATCATTCAAGTGCTTAAAGGCTAAAGGACAATACGACAGCAATACTGCGACAAGTGGAATGGTACCAGGAATACATAAGTTACGAGTGGCCGGTAGTAGCCCGCATCAATGCCTTGCCGTCCGGACACAATGGCAAGATATACGTACTGCCCTCATACATGTTGCAACTGCGGCTTGTTGTAATCCGGTAGGAGAGTAATTCGGGACTAAATGTATGACAGATGGTTTTCGTATATACCTAAATGATTATTGAATATCTCTAGCATCGTAACGAAGAATGCAGTAATTAATTGTTATTTTTCGGTTTGTCTATTTTATTACGTCAGTATTTTTGGGATAGTTTATAATTCAGTCTTTGCATTGATTAAACGCATACCAAAAATTTTCTAGTCCGTTATTATTTGAAGCATAGTTTTAGAAGGTTTCTTATTATTTTACAACGCAGATTATTGAGAAGTATCAATCTTACACTCCACGTTTTAGGTTTCCCTAACAAAAAAATAAATCTATCTGTTGGCCCCTGATTTGAATACAACGTTTGTTAAACTAGACACGTATATTATAATGAATCTATTTCCTCATAGCTCACCAATACGAGGAGAGGACAACTCTGAGCCAGAAGACTCCGACGAGAGGTATGTGAGAACAAACTGCTATCTTTTATGTTATCCTGGTTCCTCAATAATTTTGATTGGTTCCCAAGGAATCATCTTAGGGCCAGTCCTGTGTTGTTAACGATTACATTCTAATCGTATTAAGATCTTAGTTTTTCTCAAGTCTGCGTGATCTAAGCACGGATCATTGTTAATGTTGTCCTATTTCCACTTTTAATCAAACCACAGCAACCAGCATATTTTAAAGTGTTTCGACATCTTGGTTTTAAAATTACTAGATGCTGCTTGATCTTTTTTGATCACGTCATAAGTATGACGTCATCAATAGATGACGACAAATGATGATGATGACGTTGATGGTTCCTAAATAGGAACCTCGTGCACTACACGTCCACGTCTAAAAATAATCGCTCGACTTGCCGCAAAAGCTTCGCCCAAGAAGAAAGTTTAGACGCATGGCCGCTTAATACGCTAGTTCCCTAAATTGTAATCTGTTCTTTGTCATTTATTTTATCAAACCAAATAAATAAACGAATCTGTTCTCTTTGTTTCCAGGTAATAATAAATCAAACGAGGACTAACACCCGAAGAGAGAGTGTAGTGATAAACAAATAACCCGTAGTACAATTAACTCCATATCCAACGCGTTCGACAACTACCACCTTCATACATATACAGGTTTATATATCTTCGCAGTATGAATGGAGCCAGGAACTCCGTATAATCTTAATGGGTAAATAAATGAAAAAGGATTACAACCTTGTATTCATTGAACGAAAAAAAATGGTTTGAATATGGCCTGTGGCACACACCATAAAATTTAAGCAACAAACGACTTACATCGTTTCAACACTGTTCAGACGGTGTAAGTTTAATTGGTGCTTCAAGGTACGTTCATCGAGTAAATAGACTTAACTGTCGATATTTTCTTAGAGTATTGATATCAGTTTTATCGTCTCATCCACGATTGAGAAATAGAGCAAGATAATTACAATATTAAAAGTATACTACTATTTAAAAAATACTAAACTACTAAGTACAAGTGATTCCCTAGAGTGACCTCATATTTTAGGTGTTCTAGGGAGGGAACCCTTCTGCGTTACAGTCTCTCGTGGATGAGAAGTATTGGTATATTTATCAAGCAGAGTGCAAAATAGTTCCTCATTAATGGAAGATAAAGAAGAAGTTTTGGTGCCTAAAAGGAATCCTGGCTACGTTCATGACATCATAAAAAGTATTGGATCATTATCAAAGACTCGGCCATATTATTATAACGGCGTATTATTATTCGTATGGAAATGTAGTATTAATTAAAGCTCCGACTGGTTTGAAACGTATTCAGGATCATGTTTGATGAATTGAAAAGAAAATTAAGAATGTTGCTGGTTGAATGACAAATTAGTGAAACGCACTTTTAATTTAAACGAAATGAATTATTTAGTTTATTTTAATAATACGCTGTTGCAGTAGTGTGGCCGAACTATAACAGGCAATCATGTGAAGTTTCTTGTTATATTAAACAAACCATATTAAAGCACATTTAACCTCAAATGAAAAATAACGCTAACTATATTTAAGTATAAATAAACGATATTTACAGCAGTAAATTTACAAAAACACATATCGGTAAATTCAAAGATTTCTTATTATTCCTATTCAAAACTCAAAAAGAATTATTCGGAACTATTAACTATTTTAAAAGTTTACTATACGCTGCCTTATTTTCTGCACAAACACAAGATTCTTCCATTGTACCCTCTGTGCATGCATGATACGCGTCTTCTCAACATTTAGCTTATAAAACGCAATATTTCATCTAGTGACTAATAAAGGAATTGATAAATAGTTCTTTAGTCAATCAGTTTGTGATCTAGTAGTTAAATTGTTATAACTAGTGGTACCTTTTCATGTATTCATTGTCATGTACGCTCGAGGAAAAGTTCCTTAATGAATGTAGAATTTTCGTTGATCGAAAATGTTTGAAAAAGCGATCATTATTTTTCATGAGGGCATGGCCGGGTTTGTGCAATTGTAGAAAAAGGACCGATTATTATTCGATTTGTTAGTATTTTCCTGTGAAATGAACTCGATTTTGTAGGAAGTTAGTTTTAAACAATAAACATTGCCGCTGAATATTTTCACAAGTAACGTGTGGCTAACCCATTGTTATTTCAAAATGAATAGTTTTACAACTACAGATACCAGGTGGTTTAAAGTTAAAACTTTGGTTTACCGTGATTAGAACAGTTTTCAACTCAAGTGCATGGACGGATGTAAAGTTGGTGATATAAAATAACTGGCTGCTACAACTTCGGTGATACTATTTTTTTTTAAACTTAATATTTGGAGAAACATATAAATAAACATTTGAGTGACATAAAAACCGACGTTAATTATGTATTTGGTTCTTCAAATATCAAGTATCATGAGTCCATTTTCCTACTACTGCTGCTCTAACCAGGCCAAGGCCTGAAAGATACTCGAGTCCGCATGAATCATACTTAAAGCCATTGCAATATTTTGCAATGTGAATAATTTACTTCGAATAATAATTTAATCATTAATTTTAATCGCATACGATGATGATGGTAAAGTGTAATTTCTAAATGACAAATAATTGTACAGATATTTATATAATATTTCCCATTTAGATAATATAATACGCTTCTTGTGTATTTTACTAAATATATGGAAGAATCAGAACGGAGAAAAATTTATCAAGAATTTAAAAAATCGCGAAGATAAAATGGTGTTTCCATGTATTTGGTAAAATATATTTAATTAATCAAAAATATCCAAACATTTGATCTTTAAGTATAAAATTGCTCACTCTCATCAAGTTTTGCATGTTTCTAGTCACTTCATTTATAGTATTAATAGTATTTAATATTACATTTTATTAAAGACCAATAGTATGTTAAAAATATTTTATTAATGAAAATAAAAGTTTTAAAAACTAATTAGTGAAGATTTTGAAAAACTAGTAAGATTTAGTGTATTAGTTACCTTAGTGAAGTTTGAAATTAAATAAAGTTTTATTGAAATGTAACTAATATAGCAATAATTTAATAGATAAAATACCTCCTTTGTAAGTAAGCACTCTTCCGATAAAGCACTTGTATAAAAGGAATTTTGAAGCGTTAAAAATTATGAAGAAAACAATAGAATCGAATAATTAGACCTTTTGCACATACGTTTGGGTTCTCATCCAAATTCTATGTCATTTCTATGCACGGCCATCAATCGTTAAATACTTTAGTAGGAATGTCTGCACTAGACAAGGCAACGAGTTCTTGTCTAGTCTCGATGTTTGCACACATTTTAACTAAAGTAGCTAGCTAGCTAACTAAAGAAGCTAATGCTATTCTTGCAAATCCACCCGTCTGTGCAAATGCTCTAAATCAACACCGTAAAATAAGATTAAACTAACTTTATTGTTTGGAACATTAAACCTACAATAAAGAACAATTTTTCTAGTGGCGTACTATTCCGAAAATAATACGAAATAAATAATAATACGCCACTAGAAAAATTGTTCTTTATTGTAGGTGATTGTTGCAAATAATAAAATTGAGTGAAGCAATGCTCGAAAAAGATTGTTCAAAAGAATAAAGGAAAAGACCTAAGTGCCAAAAGCGTCGTTTTATCTCGTACGTTTCCGTGTAAGTAATTATTGTAAGTACATTAGATTCATACGGAAAATTCGATGTATTTTTTTTCTTCATTAGATTATTATTATTCCAGCCGAATACGCGTTTGTCGGTAAAAATCGGTTGATCAGAAATTTTGTTAAATTTTATGTGATTTTACGTCTTTTCCTTTGTAATAAATTACGGTAATTTTTTTGTGATTGTACTTTGTGTTATAAAACGAATTCTATTACGTATTTTAAAGCAAACTTTATTTATTATTGTAAAAATTTGTTTATTTAAATTGAATGTTTAATTCTATCGATCGAGTAAAGAGAAATCAGAGGGGAGAGGGATCGAGTTAAATAATACAAAGTCATTTGTTTGAATGTGTATAAGGATGTCTTCACATCTGGCGTTGATAGACGCCGCATTGACGTCACGCTTACTTCGTGTAAGCGATCTTACGTCGCGTCACAGCGTCAGCAGCACGATGACGTGGGGTCTGCGTCTCGATGACGTGCCGTCAGCATCACGAAGACGCGGCGTCGAACGAACACGCTAGATGTAAAGACGTGCCTTAGTCGAGTGTAAAATGTTAAAGGTTGGCATACACTAGCACGTTCGAGTAACACAAATAAAACGCACAGATTGTGATTTTTGCCTTATCGGTGTTCTTGCTGTTAACGTTTTTGTTTTTAAGCAACCAGTTTGTTTGTATTGCTGAATAGGTATAGTAACAAAAATAATACATACTTAAAATTGAAACGGAAAATTCCCATTATTTCAATGCAATTTTTTTTTATTAAGTACTAATCTGCCTGTTGTCATGATAACAAATTTAGAATAATTATTTAAAAAATGTCGATTACAATTATGGTATAGGAAACAAGTAACAAAATAATTCTGATGAACTATAAAAATATTGCACACTGCTCGCAGAACAGATGGCCAAAGGGGCCCGCAAGGTTCTGGAGTGAGAAGTGGCGATCGCGTACCAGAAGACGTAGCGTTGGAAGGCCTCCCACAATATAGACCAATGACCCTGTGCAGGCCGCAGGAATTCTATGGTTGTGAGAAGCATAAAACTGGTCGAAGTAGGTGTGCTTGGGGGAGGCATATGTCCAGCAGTTAACGTCAAAAATATTAGACTGTTTATCAAAAACTAGCTTTAAATATTATATTCAGCAATACAAATGAATAAAAGGCAATGGTGCAATCGCTTTGTGATTACAATATAATAACTTTAAACATAGTTTTAAGCTGTTTAATTCGGGGCATGGGCGTTGTTAAATGTAGTTATTTTTCAACCATTATCGTAAAATTTAATTAGGAAATAATTGAAATACAACGCTATATTTTTATTGAAATATCTCTGATTATAAGGGTGTAGTGTGATGCAATGTTGAAGAAACCAAAGGGTGGACACTTTGTACATTAGCTGGTTGAGAAAATGTAGTCTTAGCCCAGGTTAGTACGAGCGATATTTAAACGCGACGAGTATTTATGGCGCATTGGATTTTCCGTGCATTTGGGGCTTATGGTAAACGCGGCGACAAACCGACAAAATAAAAATCTTCCGATTTTCACAATTTGTAGGTGGGTGTCTCGTTGTGTGTTGATTAAAATATGATTCGCGACCTTAATAAATATGGCTTTACAGAATTATAACCAATAAAATCATCAATACAACCTTCTTAATTTCATTTTTTTTTTTACCATTCAATGGGATTAAATTAACTAAAGAAAATTCGATTTTTGCGGACAACCCTGACGTTTCCGCCATAAGAATATACGTTCTAATTAAATACCGTATCGTTTAGAAAATCTCGTCACATTCCTAAAACTGTAATGAAACTTTAACATTGCGTTGCACTCCATCGTTCTACATACAATTCAAATCTAGACTTAAATAATACTTCTCTTATTAATTTCGCTTACCTACAGATTCTAAATCGATGCCAAAACGATTTGTAGAACTTAGCAGTATTAAATTTGTGTTATAATCATAGTTCGACTGTTATTTGATCAGATCAAAGTATTATTAGCTAATTAATATATTGTAAAGTTAGTTATTGTGGGTACTGTCAGTCAGTGAGATAAATACCGTTCGTTTTTTTTTAATTCCAGATACTAATCTGACATTTCAAGTCATACATTGAAGAGGTCTGACATGAGTTTGACATTACGTCTGTCAAATGAGTAGGTATCTGGGTTGTAAAAACGAACTTGTATTAGTTGTGAGTGTGCGTTAGTTGATATCTGAAAATAACTATCTCTTGAACACAAGCCGTATATTTACCATACAAATATGTACACGAAAAAAATTCTAGTGCCACGTGCACATCGCATTGTTTAAATAAACGTATTTTAAGCTTATGCCACATTATGGTGTATACACATAACGTTATTATCTTTAAAAAAATATATAATAAACAGTATCAACTTTTGTGTTCCGGGCTAAATCGAGCTAGAATAACATAAAGCAATGGATATAGAAAATCGAAACAGAGGACTAAAAGAAACATTTTATTTCAGCCGACAACTCAGTGGTCATACGCTAATGGCTACGCCGAATACGTAGCAAAATCACTACGCAAGTGCTACGCCGCTACGACACTGTTGCTGTGTAGTACTTGACGCAACCGGTGTGATGTTCACTTACCTTTAATTGTGTTCAGTTTAAAATTTATACTAAAAACTGATTATGATATTAGATTTTCTGTCACCATTACATAATCTAATCGAGAAATGAGCAGATGGCTAATTCTCGGAATTAAAAACGTTCAAAATCTAGTCGCAGTCTCAGCTCGGCAACAATCAAATGTGAAAAAAATTGTCAAAAATGTAGGGAAACTCGAGGTACCTATTTTTTGACAGATTGAGACTGAGATCAGACTGAACGTGCTTAAAATTACGGATATTTCCCTTCAGATTTAGAGCTACTACCAACTTCCCTATAACAAGGCCAATTATTTAACTAAATAAGTAGGTATTCATAAATCAGCAACAAAAAATATCAACTCAATAATTTTAAAATGAATAAACGTCTGAATTTTTCGATTTCCATCCCTCCCGGTGGAGATAAAAATTAAATCTCCTTTTTTACTGATTTGTTATCTTTTGCGGAAATATTGACCTTTTGTCGAACTAATGAACAGGATGCCAATAAAGGTGAAAACGGAATGAAACGAGAAAAAAGTAACATCTTTTAATATAACTTCTTTAGTCGGCAACTCGACAACGAGCTGAGTTCAACCCGTTCAAATAAAGAATGTGTTTTTTTTTAATTATTATTTGAATTGAGAACCGGTTCCTTCTAGTTGATTTAACTATTTTGGTTTTTAAAAACATTTTGTACTGAATTACCCCCCCTGGCTTATTTTCATTTTCCGATTTTAATAGCATTTTGTACTGAGATGTACCTTGGCTTACGTCCGTAGTACCTGTTTTTGTTAGTTAAAACAAAATGAACTCAATTTATTTATACATAAATCGTGATTGAATATTTCACCGGTACTATATAGTCTACAGTCTTAGCGACCTGGATTGGACATAGCATAATTTATCAACTTTGAGAGAATTGTTTTTTTTTTTCTTTAAGAAAACAATTTTACATACCACGCACAACTTACTGTCTTTTGTCATTACTTACTACTCTCAACTTTGAGTCATTTAGGGTTGAAACACTAGGGCCGTGGGGTTTTTAGGTCATAGAAACAGCATTGCCATCCAACTTTTGGGCACTTTTCCCACAGACAGCGATGCGGACGAATTCTTTGATGCCCAGTGAGCTCTTCCCTTTTGTAAATAATATATTTATTTTAGTGATATCTTACTGTCAGAGAACATTTATTTCACTTTAGTAGATTTCCTCATACAATACGAAACGCAAAATCTACGAGTCATTAATATCGTACTACGCGCGCTACGCTGCCTACGACGCCTTACGTCACGCTACGACACAGCTACGGTTTCCTACATTGCTGTTGTGACTTACGCGTGTCTTAACATAATTCGTCAGCATATTGAACTATGCCTATCATGAACTTCTAACAAATAGGTTGCATAGACACCAGTGCTTGTTTACGTGTTTGATTGCCATTGCATTTAAAAGTATCGAGGTTTTTTTTTTTTTTGGGTGGGAAATCATCAAATAACTTCTCCCGCTCTGGGTGGAGCGGGAGGGCGTGTCAGACTTTTACTGACTAAAACCCACCCGTGTTCCCTCAGTTGCCTGTGTGCCAGGGGCGGCGGTATCTCTTTCGAACAACCCGCACCCCTGGCAGGCATCGGCCCTTGCGGGCCCCATCAGTTGGTGCTGACATCTCTTTGAGGCGCGCGTGGAACACAACGCGCCGTCGACCCGGGCTTGGTCCTTGCCGGACAGCGAGCTACCCATTACTCGCCGTCCGCAAGCCCGTGCCTACGGTGGCCGGGAATCAGCCTGGGATTCCCGACGCCCAGGGCGTCTCCTGCGAAGGCCACGGCTGTGAGGGCGCATGTACTGCATCTCCCTCACGTGCGCCGCCTCCCTCTTTGCGAACATAACTGCTTCGCTGAAGGAGGCGACTGCCAGCCATGCCCTCTCGCTCCGTACCATGGCCTGGACCAGGGTCGGACGCGAGAGATCGCTGCCGCCGATCACCTCCACGAGGACACGGCGGTGCTCCGCCCAAGCCGGGCAGACCTCCACCGTATGCTCCACCGTGTCCTCTGGGCGATCTTCGCAGTGGAAACACCCGGGCATTTCCTCCCGCCCTATCCGAAACAGGAACATCCCGAAACAGCCATGTCCGGTGAGGACCTGTGTCAGGCGGAAGGTGAGGACGCCATGCCGCCTCTCAAGCCACTCCTCAAAGAGGGGACTTACCGCCGCAATCGTGGCGTGCCCAGCACTGGGTTGCGACAATCGCACTTTCCACGTCGCCATGAGATCCTGCCGGAGCTCTGTCCGCCGTGCCGCGATTTCCCGTAGCAGCGGAGTTACGCCCCGGCGTTTGGCCTCCTCGCGCCACTCCCAAGTGTGCGCGAGGACCTTTGCCTCCAGATCCCATGGCGGTAATCCGGCAAGGAGGCCCGCCGCCTCACCGGAGATCGTGCGGTATCCCCGGATCATCCGGATGACCATGGCCCTATGGGCCGCCTTCAACCGGATGGCTGGTTGGCGCCTCAATGTAGGCGCCCACACCGGCGCCCCGTATAGGGCCATGGCCCGCACGACCCCCGCGTAGAGCCTCCGGCAGGAGGTGTTTGGCCCCCCTAGATTGGGCAGGAGCCGCTTCAAGGCAGCCCCAGCCCGCTCCAGTCTGGGAGCCAAACGTCGGAAGTGCTCCGCGAAGTTCCACCGGCTGTCGAGGACGAGTCCTAGGTACTTCATCGTCGACTCGACGCCGATGTGAACCCCTCCCACCGTTATCTGGGAACCCGTCAGTGGCGCATTCCGAGGACCATGAAACCACCATGACGCCGCTAGGGAGGTCGGCGCGCAGCACCCAGTCGTATCCGATGTCCCACAGATGCGGCCCCAGGACCTATCCCTGTGGGACACCGCACGACACCTCTCGCCGGTTCCACTCTCCTAGGTGACCGGGGTAGATGACGGCCCTGTCCGTCAAATAGGCCTCAACCACACGACAGAGGTAGGTCGGCATCCGGTGATACCGGAGTGCCTCCCTTATGCAACTCCAGGGCAGGGTGTTGAAGGCATTGGCGATGTCCAGAGACACCGCCAAGACGACCCCACCCCGGGCCACAGCATCCCCCGTCGTGAGGGCTCGCACGCGCATGATGGCGTCCACCGTGGAGCGCCCCCTGCGGAAACCAAACTGGCTCTCCGCCAAATCCGGCCCTATCCGCACCAGCCGCCCGACGAGGCGGTTTGCAATGACTCTTTCAAAGAGCTTGCCCACCTCGTCGAGCAGCACGATGGGCCGGTAAGCGGACGGAGAGTCCGCGGGGCGCCCCTGCTTCTTGATGAGGACCAGTTTCCCCGTCTTCCAGTGACGTGGGAACTGGCCCTCCTCCAAGCATGCGCTTAGGAGCCCTCTTAGTCGAGGCCCGAGAGCCTCCAAGGCCCTGGCCTGGGTCCTGACCCAGGCTTTTCCAGGCAAGCCGTTGGGTCGTGGGGCGGTATTCTTGGCATTCAGCCTACGTACCGCCACTCTCAACTCTACCTCGGTCACCTCTGGAGCATCGTCGTCGTCGTCGGTGTGGTCCGCGTCGGGCACCGCAGGAGGCGGAGCCATGGGCGGGGGAGCATGCTCTCCTCGCGGGGGGAACAGAGCGCTCACCACGTCCTGCACGAGCTGAGGCCGGAGACTCTGGGTCAGCGGGGGAGCCCACGGGCGGATTTTATCCCGCACCGTTTTATAGGGGCGTCCCCACGAGTCTCTGTTCAGAGTCTCCAGCGACTCCTCGCGGGCCAGTAACCTGGCCCGCAGGATCTCCGCTCGGAGGGCGGTAAAGTATCGATGTTTAAGGTGAATCTAGTCCACATTTTTCCCATACAAACTTCGGGAGTGTATTACTCCACTGTTCGACAATGTACATAAAAAATCAAACATTGTATGGTTTTGTCTCATTATTAATATTGTCTGTACGGAAACAGAATACTAAAATAAAAAGCCATTAAAAAGTTAGGATCCAACAAAGATTCGGTTTTCTTGCTAATTTAACCTAACTTTGGGCGTGTTTAAGTAATAAAAGAAGTGTAAAATCTGAAAAACCAAGTCGGTACCGACAAAGCTCAAATATAAAAAAGTACAATAAACTTTATTGGTCATTAATTTATGCAGGTAGTTTTTCATAAAACCCGATCTTCCGAAGGACGGTTCTTAATTTTTTATGCGCCTGTTGTACTATAAATGATCCTGCATCTCACTCAATAATGTTGTACGTGTAGACTAGCTTCTAACTGCTCATCACTGATACTACCTCTGTCGGACACGAAGCCTGGTGAGACAGTGTGCTTTTTAGCCAGGCCCATCATTGAGTTCGAGCCCGCGACTAGGTTCCCCTTAAACAATCGTATTAAATCAGCGGTCGGTTACTGTGGGCTCAGCACGAATGAGTGTATGCCATTAGTTCGACAAACAAGTGTGCGGTATGTCATTAAGTCGACAAGTCGTAAATTCGACAAACCATGTACGATTAACACTAAGAGCAAATTTCACCAGTGAAACTAAACCCGGTCAACCAAACTGCGTTCAAGAGCTGTCAGTGTCACTGTCCCACAGACAATAATGACACGGCCCTTAAACGTGGTTTATGTGTTGATTGTGACCAGTTTGATTGGTGCAACTCATCCTAACACTGACACACACTCTTTGTTCGACTTCTAACTAATGATCTACACTCACCCCGAATGGGTGAAGTAAACTTAACCAAAGTCCATTCACAGTATATTACCTCTAACAGCAGTGACAGCAGCAGCCCAACTGGAACTTTATTGTAACGAGATTAAAGATCACTGTGCTATTGAAAGAGTTGTTAGTGGCAGCAACCTTATTGTAACAAGAGCAAAGCTCACTTTGATTTGACAGTAAGGGTAAATAAGTGAGAACGGATTGTAACGTAATTTCGTCAATTATTGAATCATAAATAAAACTATCCTACAGCGATTTGGTTTAAATGTATGCAACAAGTACAATATGGCTCACTTGCACCATAAGCCACAAAAACACTAAACGAATTTAAAATATCGTTCTATTGCAGTCAATCGTTTGAAGATGACAGAAACGGACTGATGTTTTAATACGTTTAGCATTAAATGTATTTACAAATTGATGGTGCAAGCGGGCCTTGAAATTATTTATGATGTGTACAATGACCCCATTTCAGGTTTTCAGTTGTTTTAATGACACCTTGTTTAATATATAACCCCCAAACTCCTAAATCGAGCCACTCTGCATTATTTGTATAAAGATAAATAACTTTTTAAACGGTCGTGAATTCAAATTTGGAACATCGATTGAAACAAAATGATGGTCAGTATTTTTGGCTTCAAAACTGCATAAAACCTTTTTCTTTAACACATCTATCATGATGATGATGGTTAACAAAACAATTTAGCATTCAGACAAGACACAATAAAAAAACCGACTTTCTGAAAAACACTACAAAGTGAAAAATAACTCTAATTTCGGAAATCGGTGACTTTGGATATGTATTAAAAAAAAATTGTCACCGAAATTAGTTATTTTTCAGTTTGTAGTGTTTTCCCGGAAGTCGATTTTTTTTAGAGACGGTCTAGTTAGGGAGTCTACTCTCAAGTCCGTTAACAAAGATACGGGCCCGTCCGCAAGTAGTTAATCCGTCAAAATACGTATCAAATTCAATTTGTCAGATGACGGTGACAGCCAAAAATGAAAATGCACGGTGACTCTTTTTTGGATGGGAAATCATCAAATGACCTCTCCCGCTCTGGGAGCAGGAGGGCGTGTCAGACTTTTACTGACTAAAACCCACCCGTGTTCCTTCAGTTGCCTGTGTGCCAGGGACCACGGTAACTCTTGCGAACAAATCCGCGACCCTGGCAGGCATCGGCCCTAGTAGCCTGGTGACCTAACCTAATGCTAATGCATGGTAACTCGATATAGTAGTACGGGAGTGTCAATTATTTCGCTGACTGACACTAACCCCACACCTATCTACTTCTAAGTATGTTATTGCTGCAAATTTTATTTACTTACTGTTATCAAACTATTGGATGAACTCACTCACTTCATCGAGACTTATCTATTGTACTATGAAATCAATAAATAGATATCATAAATGCTTTGTGGTTTCATTTTTAGACAGTAATTCCATGTGTCTTCACCATATATTTAGGTACAAATCATCCAAAATTTTCCCAACTACGATGAGGACTGCATTATTGGTCTAGACTGAGCGCTGTATCCTGGTTTCGTTTTCCTAAAAAGAGTTTCTTAGATCCTGAATCAGGTTTTTGTATCCGGGTAGTGGTAAGTAATATGCCCGGCCCCCGTTACACAGGATTTTAACATGACAGGAGAAATGGGAGTGTAGGTACTTACTACATTCATCTGCCTGCCTTCAATTATTATAAGCGTGATGTTATGACTGCCTCGTTGGTTGGTCTTATGGTAGCAAGCGCTACTGCCGAGCATGAGGTCCTGGGTTCGATTCCTGGGTCAGGTAAAGTGGTATCGGGTTCTACTAATCAGGATTTATCAGTCAGTCTGGAGACCAGCAATTTTTTATGGACTTACTGCTTTCCCGGACGAGGGTTTTGTCGTCATCGGAATGGACAAGGTATGCCTCGGTCAGCGAATCTTAATTATGCGGGAGGGAGTGTATCGGACAGCTGCCGCAATCAGGAGATTGGGGTGCTTTATAGCAGAGTCGGAGGAACGTTTTGAGAGGCATTTCATGAACTGCTGGACAGTAAGCATTCTGAGTTTCTAAATGGAGTTTTCAATCTGGGCTCTCGTACCTTTCCACCTTCCTCTTCTTCTTCGGCTTCTGTAGGGTCTGCATCGTAGGGAGGTGGTGAGGCAAGCGTGTGCGTTACCCAGGCCAGATGTTGTCGAAAATGGTCATTTGAATCTTATAGATAATTAGTTTTGCGGCTTCTGTAATTGTTGCGCACATTTTTAAATTTGTTGCGCTTATAGTTTTTTAATTATTTCACAAAAACATTTCCTGCTGGGGTAACGTTACGCCAGCCAGACCTTTTTCTTTCTAATGGGAATATTTAAATAATTACTAGCTATAAAATTAGTTGTCTAGATGAAGTAAATGTTGTGCCTTATTTTGTATTTGTTCTTTCATCGGTTGCGAAGTTATTCGAGATTTTGCTGGGGTAACGTTTTTGGTTTTGCTAGATCTTTGAAATGGTTAAGCGGATTCTTATCATATTTTGTACATGGCTTCTTGGGAATTAGTTTAAATTAGTTCTGCAATAAAAAAACCAAAATAATACATAGCTTAAAGGTTATTTCATTAAATCGAAAAACACTTCAATTGGTCCCAGCACTCTCAATAAGAGCTCTAAAGACTTACTTTAAACGTTATTTTAAAGCTTATAACTGCCTTCAAATGTATGTGAAGTTTCATTAGTATCCTGTAAGTATTTAACAAGTTATGATGATATTGAGTTCTTCACGAGCACGGTCTTGATGCGCGCGGTGTTATTTGGCCACTGGATTGGATATATGAACTGAATGTTATGTCAATTATTAGTTTTTTAGTTCAGTTGTATATCAGTAAAATTTCAGCTCAGTACATTGGATAATTAATGAGATAATACGATTAAAGTCATTAGGAAGTGAATGACCGTGGTAACCCGACCAAGTTTAGGTGGTTACGAAAAAGCGAAAACGCAAAACATTATGGTACCTTCTAAAATATGTAGGATAGTGTTACAAATTTAGTACAGACATGTACAAAAGTTTAAAAAAAACTACGTGATTATTAAATAATTTTTATTGACAGGTAATGTAAACATTTCAATTGAACTTTTAAAGTATTATTAAACTTTTACTTAAAAACAATCACAGATTAAAATTACAGATAGTAATTTTGCTTTTTTGATATTTTTTTATTATTTTTTAATTAAATTATAGATTTCAGTATACACAGTACACAGTTACAGTTTTTATTTAAATATACACATATTGGACTGTGTAATGATCACAGACAATAAATAATATACAATGGTTTTTTTCAGTTAACACTAAACTTACGGTGCGTACAAACTATATAACATTTTTCATAGTGTGGTCATGTTATTTAACATTGTTGTATAACATTTTACATAGAGTTGTAGTGTTATATAACATGCTACATGGTCTGTACGCACCTTTACGTATGTCTACTAATACCTACTTATATCAATTAAAATCACAGATCAATGGTAATATTAAATGACATCACAATGTAGTAAAATGCTCACAGTTAGTCCTACTGTTTTGTTGTCTCATTTCAAATATCACATTTTTTTCCTAAGTTTAAAATCACAGATCAAAAATAATAAAATTAAGTAATATTAAACTGCAGTCAAATAATTATGTAACTATTACTTTTAACTAATTACAATCTCAAAAAGTCGACGTGTAAAGGTACATTCTAAAACTTTGTTAACTGCCGAAACGCATGCGCACTCTACAAGATGAATTATGTGATTACGGAGCATGTTTAGTGCGATATGCAAACAATGCGCCCCTTCACCCCACCCCTTCCGCGTCCCACCGAACGACATGTTATATCAGTGATTTTTGATAAGTTTGTGCAACTGGAAGATAATAATAATGTTTTCATAGTACAGATATTATTATATTATTAATGTATTTAACAGTGTACGCGTCTGTACCGAAATTGTAAGGTGTATTATACTAAACATTTCAAAAGATAGTATAATGTTCTGCGTTTTCGCTTTTTTGTAACCACTTAAACTTGGTCGGGTTACCACGGTCATTCACTTCCTGATGACTTTAATCGTATTATCTCATTAATTATCCAATGTACTGAGCTGAAATTTTACTGATATACAACTGAACTAAAAAACTAATAATTGACATAACATTCAGTTCATATATCCAATCCAGTGGCCAAATAACACCGCGCGCATCAAGACCGTGCTCGTGAAGAACTCAATATCATCATAACTTGTTAAATACTTACAGGATACTAATGATACTTCAAATACATTTGGTGGCGTTACCCAGGCCAGATGTTGTCGAAAATGGTCATTTGAATCTTATAGATAATTAGTTTTGCGGCTTCTGTAATTGTTGCGCACATTTTTAAATTTGTTGCGCTTATAGTTTTTTAATTATTTCACAAAAACATTTCCTGCTGGGGTAACGTTACGCCAGCCAGACCTTTTTCTTTCTAATGGGAATATTTAAATAATTACTAGCTATAAAATTAGTTGTCTAGATGAAGTAAATGTTGTGCCTTATTTTGTATTTGTCCTTTCATCGGTTGCGAAGTTATTCGAGATTTTGCTGGGGTAACGTTTTTGGTTTTGCTAGATCTTTGAAATGGTTAAGCGGATTCTTATCATATTTTGTACATGGCTTCTTGGGAATTAGTTTAAATTAGTTCTGCAATAAAAAAACCAAAATAATACATAGCTTAAAGGTTATTTCATTAAATCGAAAAACACTTCAATTGGTCCCAGCACTCTCAATAAGAGCTCTAAAGACTTACTTTAAACGTTATTTTAAAGCTTATAACTGCCTTCAAATGTATGTGAAGTTTCATTAGTATCCTGTAAGTATTTAACAAGTTATGATGATATTGAGTTCTTCACGAGCACGGTCTTGATGCGCGCGGTGTTATTTGGCCACTGGATTGGATATATGAACTGAATGTTATGTCAGTTATTAGTTTTTTAGTTCAGTTGTATATCAGTAAAATTTCAGCTCAGTACACTGGATAATTAATGAGATAATACGATTAAAGTCATCAGGAAGTGAATGACCGTGGTAACCCGACCAAGTTTAGGTGGTTACGAAAAAGCGAAAACGCAGAACATTATACTATCTTTTGAAATGTTTAGTATAATACACCTTACAATTTCGGTACAGACGCGTACACTGTTAAATACATTAATAATATAATAATATCTGTACTATGAAAACATTATTATTATCTTCCAGTTGCACAAACTTATCAAAAATCACTGATATAACATGTCGTTCGGTGAGACGCGGAAGGGGTGGGGTGAAGGGGCGCATTGTTTGCATATCGCACTAAACATGCTCCGTAATCACATAATTCATCTTGTAGAGTGCGCATGCGTTTCGGCAGTTCCGTTTCCTGTTTTTGCAAATATTTATAGAGTGCGTGAGAGCTAATGTAAAATAATAAGTGTGGCGAATTACTGCTAATGTGGAGTGCTTCTATTAAAATTCAGTTTAGTGCAATGTACTGAATTTTTGTGGTAATTTGTGGTAATAAATCTAAAATCAATAAAACTTCACATACATTTGAAGGCAGTTACAAGCTTTAAAATAACGTTTAAAGTAAGTCTTTAGAGCTCTTATTGAGAGTGCTGGGACCAATTGAAGTGTTTTTCTATTTAATGAAATAACCTTTAAGCTATGTATTATTTTGGTTTTTTTATTGCAGAACTAATTTAAACTAATTCCTAAGAAGCCATGTACAAAATATGATAAGAATCCGCTTAACCATTTCAAAGATCTAGCAAAACCAAAAACGTTACCCCAGCAAAATCTCGAATAACTTCGCAACCGATGAAAGAACAAATACAAAATAAGGCACAACATTTACTTCATCTAGACAACTAATTTTATAGCTACTAATTATTTAAATATTCCCATTAGAAAGAAAAAGGTCTGGCTGGGGTAACGTTACCCCAGCAGGAAATGTTTTTGTGAAATAATTAAAAAACTATAAGCGCAACAAATTTAAAAATGTGCGCAACAATTACAGAAGCCGCAAAACTAATTATCTATAAGATTCAAATGACCATTTTCGACAACATCTGGCCTGGGTAACGCACACGACAAAGCTCAAATATCGAAAAGTTCAATAAAGTTATTGGTCATTAATTTATTCAGTGGTTTTTTCATAAAACCAGATCTTCTGAAGGACTTTTCTTAATTTTTACGCGCCTGTTGTAGGTACTATAAATGATCCTGCATCTCACTCAATAATGTTATGCGTGTAGACTAGCTCCTAAATGCTCATCACATATACTATCTCTGTCGGACACGATGCCTGGTGAGATTGTCCTTTTAGCCAGGCCCATCAGTGAGTTCGAGCTCGCAACTAGGCTCCCCTTAAATAAATAAATCATTTCAAATTTATTACCAGCCAAGCCATATTATAGCCTTACTTAAAACCTATTTATCACTAGAATATCGCATTATAGACTAGCTACGCTCTCGCAGTCAGTCGCACGACAATTTCCGGTGCCTCTCTACACTTTGAATCATTTCCACGCGCTGTAGGTACCTACTAGTTATAAATGTGTGGCGTGGAGTAGACGATAAAAAGATCTAAAGCGTGGGATCACATTAGCCAAATTGCACAAAATTATGAAAATGTTAAGGTGATTACAAAACATTTGGAAAAAACATTAAAGAAAAAGCCTTTGAAGTAATTCTTGTCTAACCGAGTTGTAACAGCATGGAATAGGCTCCCGGAAAATGTTACGACGGTACCCACACTGAATTCCTTCTAGAATTGACTGGACAGATTAAATATCTCCAAGCTTTTTGATACATACCTACGCATCTAGTCTGTCTAACCAAATAACATCAAGCAATGAAAAAAAAATACACACAGTAATTGAAAGTGTGAGAAGAAATATTTCACAAAAAGGGGGTATTCAATATATGTGGGGCGTTCAAAAGTTTTCTGATAGTTTGGAAGAAAATTGCGGACCCGTCAATATTTTCGCAAACATCTCTTCATTCATCCTTTGGATTTTTTTTAGGTAAAGTGTAGGTTCTATGCGCACTTCACCAAGTAGGTTACGATAACTGTGTGTCGGTCGATTTTTCAACCAATTCCTGACCCACATTGTTTTCTTCTTCTTATTATTATTAAAAGTGTCCATCAACGTTGCACACAATGCAACTATAAAACTTTCAACCTCAGGTCAAACAGTTAAAACGACATAAGCAGCTATGGCAGAGTACAACACGCCGTCCTTCCATAGCTAAAAGTCGACACTGAAAATGTTGTGCAATATTTATGTGTAGTGGTCCACGACCATTCAACATTTTGCACAAAAATGAAGTTCAATATTTTTGCACTACATTTTGGCGATGTTTTTACCAGTGTGAAGGGTATACGACGTTTAGTAGTCGTGTGGAATGACATATGTACTTTTTTGCAAATTAAGATATTCTTTAGAAGGTGGTAGGAGCAAACTATTTCTTTTATTGTAGCTAGATACTGGCAAAATTACCATTTCAACTTTGTAGGTTAACAGGCGCATGATCTTACCACAAGTAAAATAATACTAACCCTTACCGATCAAGACGATTAGATAACAGAGTCATGGAATCTTCTTATTAAGTCCGTCAACGAAGATACGGGCTCGTCCTAAAGTAGTTAATCAATCAAACAAGAGAAAAAAAAATCGGTCTGGAAAATACACATCGGGAGTATAGACAACTGTCAAATTGTGTTGTTAATAATTCTTAGTTTGGGCTCCGAAATAAGTGTAGTAGGATAGGAAACGCCCGTAACATCGGCCGAAAATACGAACTTCATGCTTAGGAGGTAGACCCCTGATCCGGGTTCATCCGGCCGCTTCATCATCATCATATCAGCCGAAAGATGTCCACTGCTGGACATCAGCCTCCCCCAAAGGGGGGGATTTGCCATAATCGCCACGCTTGGCAGGCGGGTTGGCGATCGCAATATAGTGGTAAAATGCATAGAGAACGGTGCTGCCCATTCTCTAGTAAGTCCCTTAGTCGCCTTCTACGACACCCACGGGAAGAAATGGGAATCAATTTAAGGCCTATCAATTTAATTTAATAAACGAAGTATAGTTCGTTATAAAACACTTCTTAAAACCAACTTTCAGATCAATTTGGCAACAGGAAGGGGCTTACATTTCATTTACTATATTTGACCCAAAAATCATCAACAAACGGGGCAAGCTAAATAAAACCATTTAACAACATTACGCTACCTACTTAAACAGAAAAACAACAACTACGAACAGTTCTAGAATGAAAAACTAGACAAATCACTTGCCTGTCCAGTAGACGTACCAAATGAGTTCGCCTAAGTCCGGGGACCTAGTTAGGTTTTAATTTACTATGTTCTGAAAGCGATTTATCATTTCCGCGGAGAGAATAAGACGAATCGCTTTATTTTATCACGGTTAGGTAGGTTCGCTGGGAGTTTGTTTGTTGAAATTCAATATGGCGCTGAGCTTCAGTAATTACCTTCTTCATGAAGGTAGCTATAATTATATGTTTTAATAGTAGGTTTCGTTAGTTTGTGTACTTTGAAAGATTAGGGGGGAGCATGAAGTTTCTGCCCGTTTTTCTAGATGGAAAAATATTGATTGAAAACGAGCACTGGCAAAATAAACCAGTAATGGTATTTTTGGTTGCTCAAATCGCATAATAGCAAATCCCTAAGCTGTCCAAATAATCATTCAATTAGACCCTTTTATGTCTCAATACAGGATAATTTTTTATCCAGTGCGCAAACTGTAACCATGAATTCAGTAGGTACTTATATCATTCTAGACTCGTTAGCGTAGAAATTTTGCGTCGGTAATACAAAAAAAATCAGCTGCTTCATAGAAAAGTGCAATACCTACGCGGTCAATATGTATGGAACAGCTTCTTTACCACCCACCACCACCCACCCCATACAATTTAAAGTTTTAGTGGTTGAGACTGGAATATCAGAAAAGAAATTTAAAAAAATCTAAAAAAATTAAAATTAAATTCATGGTTTAACCATGAATTTTTTTTTTTTTTTTTATTTATTTAAAAGTAATTATACTACAGAGGTGTTACTAAATTCTAAACTCGCCAAACTTTTACGTTTGATGGCGAATATGTTAGTGCTAGAGATTTCGAATATGTTAGTACTAGAGATATTATACAATTTTCAATACGCTTAATGTTAAAAAAAACTGCTGATCTATGGGGGAATTCCGTAGAGGTTATAAAATGCATAATCAACAATGTAGCGCCTGAATTGGCAATTATTTTTAATAAATGTATTGACTGTGGTGTAATTCCTGACCTAATGAAAAATAATACCTTTGTTTAAATCAGGCAGCACATCAGACCCCACGAATTTTAGACCAATTTCTGTGCGGGAAGCACCGCAATTGGTCCTTGGACCTTCAGTAATATATTTGAAAAATTGATGCTAGATCAGTTGCAAAGACATTTTAATAAACATAAGTTATTAAAGAGTAAACAATTCGGTTTCACAAGGGGTCGCTCGACTACCGACGCTGGTGTTGAGCTTCTTACGCATATTTATGAGGCCTGGGAGAAGTCACACGATGCCCTAGGTATTTTTTGTGACTTGTCTAAGACTTTTGATTGTGTTTCACATGAAACGTTGGTCACGAAATTGCATCACTATGGTGTTAGAAACACTGCCTTGGATCTTCTTATTTCTTATTTGGATAATAGGATCCAAAGAATGGACGTTAACGGCAAGCGATCCCCAAGCTCTATTGTCACACCTCAAAAAGGGCCAAGAATTGAGCCCTGCGGAACTCACATAGAGTTCCGCAGGGCTCAATTCTTGGCCCTTTTTTATTTCTCATATATATAAACTACCTACCTTGTCTTATAAAGAACAGTCATGAAATAGTGTTATTTGCAGATGACACATCACTTTTATTTAAGCTTAAACGACAACAGACAGTTACTGATGATGTAAATAATGCTCTTGCTAAAATAGTGCATTGGTTTAGTGTCAATAATTTACTATTAAAAGAGAAAAAGACTAAATGCATTCGATTTCTGACACCTAACGTTAAGCAGGTGAAAACCAATGTATTAGTAAATGGGGCGGAATTGGATCTTGTGGACACCACTGTGTTCTTAGGTATTACTTTGGACTCGAAGCTACAGTGGGGCCCACGCGTAACTAAATTGTCGAAGCGGCTAAGCTCTGCAGCCTACGCGGTCTATAAAATCCGTCATTTGACTGATGTAGAAACAGCTCGATTGGTATATTTTAGTTATTTCCATAGAGTAATGTCGTACGGTATTTTGCTGTGGAGAAATGCAGCTGACATTCAGGCTTTATTTGTGCTGCAGAAACGAGCCATTCGAGCAATTTATAACCTAAGTTGTAGATATTCACTGAGGGATAAATTTAAGGAAATAAATATAATGACAGTCGCATCTCAATATGTATATGAGAATCTAATTTATCTTAAAAAGAACATTAATCTATATTCTAAACACAGCGACGTTCATAGCATAAATACTAGAAATAAAGATTTACTTATTGTGCCCACGACTAGGCTCCAAAAAATTTGTAATTCATTTAAGTGCCAAAGTATTCGTTTTTACAACAAACTCCCAAGCCATGTTAAAGAACTAACCTTCAATAAATTTAAATAATTTATTAAACAGAAACTCTGTCAAAAAGGTTTCTATAAAGTTAAAGATTACTTGGATGACAAAAAAGCTTGGGACTAGTTTAGTTGCTCCAATGTACCCTCAAGCAACAAACTATTACAAAAGCTAAGTGTTAATAGAATACTGTTGACATTTTATATTTAAGTATTGACCTAGGTGACATTATTTTTGATGACTTTTAAAGAAAAAACTAACTGTGAATGTGAGTACGATGCAGGCTAGATTGAACACATGACTTTATAACTCGTCTGGTGGTTTTGAGCATTTCGTAAATGGCCTACGCAAATGTCCTGCAAATCTGGTAGCGTCTTGTGACGGGTCGTTGAGCTCTCTAAAATAGGGTTGAGCTACACGGTGACTGCTACATACATGCCGTTTGTTGGGACAGGTCAGCTCAAAGCTGCAATGGCTCTTTCTTCAAAAAGCCTTTCCAGACATTGCCCAGCAATGTTAGACTCACATAAATTCAAATAATATAATGTTTGGACTTTAAAAGAGACCATGACCTCTGAGTTTGTTTCGGCTTTTCTTCTCAGGGAACAGTCAGCTAGGAAATGATGGCGCCATCTAGTTTTTAAAATATTGACCAACAAAATATTGACGTGTAAAAGTGTATTTTAAGATCTACTTACATAAACAAACATTTAATTTCATTTAATTTCATTTCCTTTCGTTTTATGATACACTCTGTCTCGAGATACTGCAAAACGTAGCGTTAGAAGCCCTCCCACGAGGTGGACCGATAACCTCATGAAGCCGTGAAGGCCGCAGGAATCTGGTGGATGCGAGAAGAACAGAACCGGTCGAAATTGCGGTGCTTGATGGAGGCCATTGTCCAGCAGTGGACATCTTTCTGCTGAAATGATGATGATGGTGTCTCAATATCTGCTTACATTAATTTTAAACCAGCTTTTCAACCAAACCTTCCCTTTGCCACTGTATACAATACACACTCAAAAAATATTCTAATAACTACTTAGGGGAAACCGGGGCAATGCGGGGCAATAAGGAAAATCTTGAATAAAACCTTAGAAAAAAATCGACAGCCATTTATTAGTCTCATTAATGTTCTTTAAAATTAACGTAACATAATTATCTTAGTCTACCAGTCTTTGGTGATAAGCAAACTAAAAAAAAAACCTGCCTGTTTTGCCCCGTGTCCGGAGTAAAATGGTCACATGCGCGGCATAATAGGCATATAAAGGCATATTCACATATGGATGTTTAAAAACGAGCATAAAATGTACAAATGTGAAGGGATTCGTCGTCATTATCCTCTTCGCTGGCGCAAGAACAGTGGGCACATCTGTGGCATGCACGGCATGTGACCCAACCCTCAGTAGATTCCGAGTACCAATAGCCACAGTACAAACACTCTACATCTTCTACCTCCGATTCGTTTTCCTTATTTTTTTCATTCTTCTTCGTCTTTTTCTACTTTCCTTTCTTCTCACAAGCCACTGGTTTCCGTGTCTGGACTTCTTGCATATCCCTCTTATAAGGTGAACTAGTTATTAATGCTGTTTTTCCGCGTTTCCTAGTGACTCGTTTTTGGACTCGTGCTTTGGGTTTTGACATGATAGCTACTGGCGACATGACATTAAAAGATGTTCCAGGTGGCGGAGTTGTACATAGCTGTAGGATTGTTAATGGACCTAGAGAGGGCGATATTGGAGGCTGCACGATATTTGGTTGTGTCAGAGAACCAGTTGGACTTTGTGTGGGATTGTGAATAGTCAACGGTTGTGGTTGGGACTCTTGATTCAATGGTGACGGTCGTATTATTGTATCATCTATAGGCAGATCTGTGGTATCAGCAGCTAAAAAATCCTCATCACTAAAGACGTCTGGGTTAGGCCGATAGGCCATATGCCTGTTTAACGAAAACCATTAATTGCTACAAGCATTGTCGCAGATTTTAAAAACGCATTGCAAAATAGGGCTACTTGATAATGTGTGACTACACGCCCTGGATTTGTTCGCAGCCATTTTTTAACTTCTTCTCTATAATATGCACTTAGTGGTTTCATAAAACTAACATCCAGCGGTTGGAGACGGTGCGTGCAATGTGGAGGAAAACAAATAATATGGACACCGCTTGATCTGGCAACATCGATAAGTTCTAAACTTTTAACATGGCTAGCGTGTCCATCTAGGAGTAATAAAACTGGTTGTTCCTTCGTAGCTCTGGACCAGGTCACAAACTTATTAAACCATTTCAAGAAGATTTCCTTTGTTATCCAACCTTTCTCATTACATTCTGCCCAAGAGTTGGGAGGAGCTTCATCCATTAGTTCAGGCTTAAGTCTTTGACGAGGAAATATGAACATAGGCGGCATGAAAGCCCCTGTAGCACTCATACATATTTCGACTGTAAACAGTTATCCACGCTCTGCGGATGACAACGACCCAACTTGTTTTCTACCTTTGGTGGTCACAAGTTTTCCAAGGCTTTTTGCTACAGTAGTCATTCCAGTTTCATCAACGTTATAAACTTTATCCGCTGTAATTTTATATTCATCTACTGTCTCAACTAAAATTTTAAAGAAAGCCTCCACAGCTTGGCGGTTGAAGCCCATGGCTCGAGCAGCGGATGTGGCTTCAGGTTTGCGCAGTGACAAAGAA
This sequence comes from Polymixis lichenea, assembly GCA_949091785.1. Lineage (NCBI taxonomy): Eukaryota > Metazoa > Arthropoda > Insecta > Lepidoptera > Noctuidae > Polymixis > Polymixis lichenea. The sequence continues at coordinate 9,568,369 of OX420941.1, forward strand.
GAGTTGCGTTTTAGTAGTCGGATCAAAATTATGTGGGATGTTATTTTTTTGTAGCCAATTGATAGGCCAGCTGACGAACGTCTTTTGGACACAAACCAAACAATCTACCTTCCATGTCTTTAATATATGAAGCTAATTCTTCTTCTTGAGCAGCTGAGAATACCGGTCTAAAGCTACCTAGTTTTGTTGGTGATAAATATTGTTTTTTTTTTGTATTCTTCGAGTTTTCGTTACAAAGTAGATCGTGGCATATTGTACTCAACAGGGGCCCGTTTACAGCTTAACCTTCCGCTTGCCACATCCCTTACTGCTGCTTCCATCTCCTCCAAGCTCCATTTGGCACGTTCTGTCTTCCTTTGGTAGTGGCGAACCATAATTGTATCTGCAGAAAAAAACATAAACTCAATACAATTATCCGAGGCAAAACGGGCACCCTGCCCATTTAGCCACGCTCAAAATGCCCCCGAGGTCAAATAAAATAAATGTTAACCTAATCAAACGAATATCTGGCAGTTAGTTCACAACTCTTTCTAGTTATTTAGTCACATAAATGAACGTAGGAATTTACTTAATAACTGAGCATTTAACATATTCACGAATTAGCTACAACGCAGACTTAAAAATTAAAAAGAATATCAAATGCATCAACTTACGTATTTTCGTTCTGTCGACGAACGACGCGCAGCTACACACACACAACCACTTGTCTCGCTGGCGCGAGGTCGATTGGAACGCGATCCGACTAGTTCCAAGCGTCTCGATTCATTAGCCTGCGGGGGAGAGGGGGTGTCCGTTTTATCCCGGGGGCCCGCAATGCCCCGGCTTCCCCTAATAGGTAACGAAAAAATATTCTATTTACCATAGCCTACAAAATTACCCTTTTAACCCTAAACAGAATGGCCTTGATCTTACCGACGACTCACAAAGGTCATGGTGACAAGTTCATAGTGTACGTGTCCGCGACAGATTCAGAATAACCAGATGTGACATAGGTCATAGATAGGTAGGTATTTTTTACGCAGTCAGTAAAATTTAAATAAATTCATTAATAACTATTTATTATTAAAAAAAGATGGAAACAAGAAAATTTTATTTTAAGAGGTTGACTACGTAATAAAGGTCTTTATTATTAAATTTAAAAAGGGTGATAACGATATTAGACGGCAGGTGGTTTGTTTGAGAGGAACAATGATAAAAAGCTATTAAAAATATAGGTCCTATCGAGGAAATTTACATCTGACCTATTTGAAAACAAAATCCCGTGCTCACAATGACCACATCTGTTAGCAAGCGTAACTATAGCGGCTGAGAACTGCATGCAATAATAGTCCTTACGGTGTATAGATGTTAGTTTCCTCGATGGTACATCTGCCCTTTAAATTGTAAATGCAGTACTTGCAAAAAAGCGGTTCCGAGAAAAACGCGGAAATCTATAAGTAAAATTTTCATGCAAGTACTGTGAATCTCGCTATCAAAAAAACATACTTCCGTGTACAGTACCCAAATATTTTTATTTTTGCCATATAGGTTTGCCCTTAAATCCTTAGGGGCAAACCTATATATGGCAATCATTTCTGCAAAAAAGTGAAAACCCAAAGTGTCGATTACTGCAGATACAATTGGCAGGGCAGACATATCACACCTATGTGGGCCATGTGCCTATTTAATGTTGACGTTGAGAGCGTTCGGAAGACAAAACTGAAAGAGTACCTACTGATACTGATTTTGTTTTTTTGTAACACCTGCCCCCACCTTTACTTTCCCAAAGGAGTAGACAGAGCCATTTAGTTAGAAGCCAGCCTTTTGCCGCTTACTGGATACAAATCCAGAGCTGCTGATAAGTTCCTGGTGGAAAATCCGAATAACACTTCCTGGATCGAATCTAAAATCTCAGTTAAAGGAATCTAAAACCTCAGTTAAATAACTGATGTTTAAGATTCGATCCAGGAAGTGTTATTCGGATCTTCCATCAGGAACTTATCAGCAGCTCTGGATTTGTATACAGTAAGCGGTCCGAATTAAGCGGGCAAATTTACCTAAACCGAAAATAAAATGTTCTTTTACGTCATCGTGTTTCATTTCAATATCCACACAAAATAATACATCAACGAAAATGGTTCATTTCAGAATTTAATACATAAATTAATAGGTTATAAACAATATATAAGAAGTAATAAAACAATAAAGACCTTCATTGCCTCCGACTGCATTAGATTGCTTATAGTATTCAGTCTACTGAGCATCCTTTTAAAACAAGTTTCTTGTTTCCATCTTTTTAAATTAAAGTTCACTTTTAGGCAGTCGGGTGTTTTGATTTTGTAAGTATTTTTTTTATTTCACAGTTTTTAGTTAATATAATTATTTTTGACTTTAATGAGACCCATTTATGAAACCCTTTATTTTGAAACCCCACTCAATGGATTTTGAGAAAAATTCAAATTTTTTAAGACAATATGGCGCCAACAATCGGTAATTTTTATTTATCAATTTTGATATACCCAGTGTCACTCTCACAATTAAGACGAATCTAACGGCACCTCTCAAGCTGAAATCGATCAAGCCGTTTAGGCTACAGAGCGTGCCAAAGAAATATACACAGATACATTCATACTCCTGGCGCAGTCGGGTGAATTTATACGCGCGCCCCGTAATATGAAAAATTGTTTGGTATAGTTTTGTTAGTCACTCTGTAGGTACAACACAAAAGAGCGTGTCTGCCCCCTGTCTGTACCAATTTTATTCGCCTTATCCCCGGGGCATCAAGCTACACGCTCAAGCGAAACAGGCCTTGTAACAACGTTTGCAGAAAAATCAAATGAAAGAAGTTGTTAGCAGCTATGCTAATAACTTCTTTTATGATCACGGACGTAGATATACCTACATAGCATAGCATAATCGAGAGCGTAAGATGACGGGATCAAGTCCCCAATTTGAAATGTATCGGATTAAAGTGTTTGTACTACATATATGTACCTACTATTTGTACCGTAAACAAGACATTTGTACCTCTAAAAGTAAAGGAAGTATGTCAAGACGTCCCTGGTTTCACACCCGAAGACTAGTGCTGCATATGTACAGGTATATACTCAATTTCGCTGAAAACCAGCGCTGAGGCTCTGTCTTGCATAGGATCACAGCATAATGCTGAGCGATAGCCGTTTTGCGTGGATGTGAACATGTTTCCCTCAACCTTTTCTTATTTTTGTGTGTTCATGTTCTTTTTTGCGTCATGTTTACCGCAAATAAACGTATTTTCTTTCTTTCTTCTTCTTCTTTCAAAGTTATATGATTAAAACATTGGTCCCGCCAATTTGATGATTCATGTTATCGCTGAATTCATATTCAGGCCAGCCCATAATGTTCCCACTGCTGGGACACAAGCCTTCTGTCGGTGAGAGGGAGTGGGACGTAATCCACTACGCGGGCACAGTAACCAACCCGCACACGATGTAGGTATCTACATCGTGTGTATTGATGATCATTATCTATTACATTTTGTACCTATAATAAGCTGATTATGAACCTAAATGCATTGCCATAACAGTCATTTTACAAGCAAGTGTACTGAAAAGTCTTTTAAAGACCGAATCAGAAAACGCGCGCGCGTTTCCCTAGTGTTCGCCTGTTCAGGTCAATTCACACTCATCGGTCGAGATATTTTGGATTTTAGATTAATAAAAGAATGTCCTAAAACTCCTTGATTGCTTACAGGTAATGACCGATTGTCCTTTGTTTTTAAAGTAATTCAAAAACTTACCAATATTTTTTTTTTTACTTGGGATATGTATTTAATTTTGTTTGTCACCGCCTTCCAAAATTAAAGTTATTTTTCACTTTGTAGTGTTACATTTCCGGAAGTCGGTTGTTGTTTTTTATTTTTTTTTATTGGTAACGGTTTGAACTCCGGAAGTCGGTTGTTTTTTTTTTGTTTGAAAAAGTTTTTGTTTTTCACTTTTTTGTTATAAGTAGCTACACCAATTCGAAATATAATCATCCTTGGGGTCAAAACAATGCATATTTATGCGATAGCAGCAATCGCGGTTGATTTGCTGTCATTTTTTGAAGAGGTCCGTTGTCTGTCTCCGAAACGCATCATCAGATCCATATGAAATTTAAATGGGACCATTTAAGAATAAACCCCTTTCGAACAAAAAAAATTACAACATATGACTGAGTTATGCCCGAACATACAAAAAAATATATATATGTATAAACATGTCGATTTCATAACCTTCTTTTTGAAGTCGCTTAAAAAACTTTTTAGATGTCTACCTACTTAGTTTCTGGACAGACAAGCTGTTTCACTAAAGAATAGTTTTATATTAGTCATCGGAATGCTTTTGAAATTTCAAATAAACATAACATAAAATCACGCCTTGTTTCCCTAGAGAGTTGGGCAGAGTTGTACCTATAGTACATCCACATTTCCCCAGGTATGTTTAAGTCCCATGTTATTGGGAGAGCGCCTATTGCCATCAACCGGGCACAAATCCAGACTCCGGGTTGCTACTGAGAAATTCCAGAAAGAACATCCCAGTGACACCTTGACTGACATGGAAATAGAACCCGGACCACGTGCTCAACAGTACCGCTTACGACCACTAGACCAACGAGGCAATCAAATAACAAATAAGTACCTACTAATAACATAAAAGGTTATATAGGGCAGGGATGGCGAACCTCTTAGCCACTTCGAGCCATTTTTTCCAAAAAATATTTAATATGGCATTGACGTGCCAACAAACAATATTGACTTATTGACTACTAGAAAAAACTAAATACTTTCACAATCATTGGTAGTCCTATATAGAAATAGACTTGTACTATACACCGTGAAATTTTAATGGTTGTTTTCCCGCAGCGAAATGGTTTTGTCTTGGTCATACAATAGTTTTATAAACAAATAAAATATTAGAAACCAAAAATGGCAGATTAACCATTGTGAAAAATCACCACGTGCGAGAGTTTATTTTGCTTTAATCATTTATGCATCGCTGTTCCCTTTGTCGGCGGTGCGTGCGATTCGAGTAGTATCTACCAGTTACCTCTAGTGTTACTATTGAGTAGTGTTTTATCGAGTTGATGAATATTTTTTTATTATTTTAAAACAATAAAATCTTATTTTTTTAACTTTTACTCTATGCTTAGAAAGTACTCCTTATGGCAAGTCGTTCTGCCGCGGGAAAGAACCATTTCAATTTCACGGTGTATATAGTAATCGACATCACAACGCTTTTTTTAAATGAAAGAACAAATTAGTGCAACTTCTGATATCTGGTATTAAGGTCATATGACATAGAATAGAATCATGTGAAGATACGATTTCTGAAAGTAACGACTCAGGCTTAAGAAGATGAACTTACCATACTCCTATCATCATGGAACTCAGTTGTCTTCGCTCTTGGGGTGGGCGCTAATAACTGCGACACAGTTACTAAACTAACGCAGTATTAACGTACACAAAAATTGTAATATGCTTTTTGTTCCAATAAATATTTGTATTTGTATTATACTCAACCAACCATACTGTGACTTATGCTGTTGTGTCCAAATTATTTTGTTACGTGCCACCAAAGGCACGCGTGCCATCGGTTCGCCATCCTTGATATAGGGTGACTGGTAATTAGTGACCGATATTTAAACAAATGATTGTACTCGTACGGATCGCGCGCGCGCTATCAGCTGTGAGTCGCTTGACCCCGGGGTCAAGACTCACAGCTGACAGCGCGCGCGCGTGCCATTGTTAAATTAATGAAAAAAAGGATAATGCATGGTAAAAGTGTATTCATTTTTATTTGTTTGTAGGTAACTTAATTAAATTACAGCTGATGGTGTATTACTCTTGTTAGGTATTCAATAAAATTGAGGTCAACAAGGTAGATTAAAAAAAATCGTTTCTTTGGGAAAGTTGTTTGTTATGATGAGTGCAATCAGGGGTTTAAATATCGGTCACTAATTACCAGTCACCCTATATAATGAAAGGTCCAACTTGACGGTTTACCCTATCGAAGTTTTCTCTATGAGTTTCGTTTCATAATTAAAAACAGTGCGAACAATGTACGCCTATATAGCTGTGTTTAGTTTTTTGTAGTGTTCTGGATTTAGGTTTACTGTACACACTTTTTATTTTTTCTTCTTGTCTTTAATTTTCATTATGTCAATGTCATGAATACCTATTATTTGCACGGTTACTGAAATGCCGAACTTACATGTAAGTTTATTTGAAATGTAAGAGACAGTCGGTGTGCTTATTATACATACCTAAATAAATAAATACAACCCAAACCACGATGCTTTTATCAATTAGAAAATTTACGAAGCGTCAAACTTCAGTAAGTAAGTAAGTACCTCTACCTTCATACATAACATAGCTACGTAAAATAATCACAAATGTAATAACATTAGCGAAGGCTTTCAAGAAGCTTTTAACTCATTTCCTTTTATTTGTCGTGTAAATAAACATAACGTACATGTATTGATTTGTAGAAATTCAAAGGACAAAGATAATAACAGACCAACTAAGTCGAAAGAAAGAAAAGAAAGAAAAATTATTTATTCTGCACAAACAAAACGTACATTAAAAAAAAGATACCTAAAAGGTAAGTAGGTAGTAAATATTATTAACTAAATTTTGACCGCGTCTTAGCTCGCGAACGGGACGGGTTTACCAACTCAGAAACCTTCGCAAGCGTACACGCAATAACTTAGAAACCTACCATAGTTTCATCACAATCGGGTGACTAATTCCTAAAGGTAGGCATACGGGACAAACAAAGAAAAATTCATTTTTATTAACCTACTAGCTTTTGCCAGCGGCTTCGCCCGCGTGGAGGTCGGTGTATTATACATATAAACCTTCCTCTTGAATCACTCTATCTATTAAAAAAACCCGCATCAAAATCCGTTGCGTAGTTTTAAAGATTTAAGCATACATAGGGATATAGGACAGAGAAAGCGACTTTGTTTTATACTATGTAGTGATAGTGATGATACAGTTTGGCAGGTACAATTGACGCGCAAACTGAAACCATAAATTCAGCCACCTACACCCCCTAGTCGAGTGTAGAAATTTTCATTGAAAAGTGCAATATACACGCGGTCAAAATGTATGGCAGAGTTAATTTTTTTATACCTAGCGTAAGAAGTAAGAATAAGGTTCATGTTCAATTGGAAAAATTTGACAGTTTTAAAATTACACTAACCTAACTAAACAAATACCAGTGGTAATAGTTTGTTGGTATTAGAACGGAATAAATAAATAAAAAATTGAAAATAATAAGAAAACCGACTAAGTACCTACAACTAAAAAGTTCGAAAAGGTTCAAATCCTGTGGATTCAACATCCCGCAGCCGCGTTATTCAGAACACCCCACGCAGTGACTCGCCCCTAACCGCTTCGTCTCCCTAGTTCAAGGTCACTCGCGGGAATACGGTGACGTCACCAGTCTTGTTCGCGCCATGTTTACTTTATTTTCACCGATTTTAGGCCCGTATTGAGATAAGTGGGGCCAGCTTGTCTGGTGTTTTGTAAAGGGTATGTGGAGGTCAGAATAGGAAAATTGTATGTATGAATTGCTCATCATCATCATTTCAGCCGATAGACGTCCACTGCTGGACATAGGCCTCTCCCAAAAAAAGGGGTGGGGGTCTGCCATAATCGCCACGCTTGGCAGCCGGGTTGGCGATCGCAGTATGGTGGTAAAATGCATAGAGAACGTTGCTGCCCATTCTTTAGTAAGTCCCTTAGTCGCCTTCTACGACACCCACGAGAAGAAATGGGATGGTGCTATTCTTTACGTCCGGCACAACAGGGAACATATGAATTGCTCAGAACGGTATAAATAAAAGGAAAAAAAGTCCGGCCAAGTGCGTGCCACGCACAATGAAGGATGAATTTATATCCCAAGAACAAACTTAACATTGTAGTTGAAAAATATGGCCTGTCATACATCGATATACGTCACGTTTAATTCTCCAACTGCTTTTAACTGCAACAACTCAACTGCAACTCTTTTTATGATAAATCTACAAATTACGTAATTTCCGACATTTTCCTTTGCATGTGCTGCGAATCCTTGCTTCTTGCCAAATTTCATGATTCTAAGTCAACAGGAAGTAGGTTATCAGTTTTGATTTATTACTTGGACACGGTGGAGCATACGGTGGAGGTCTGCCCGGCTTGGGCGGAGCACCGCGGCGGGGATCTCTCGCGTCCGACCCTGGTCCAGGCCATGGTACGGAGCGAGAGTGCATGGCTAGCAGTCACCTTCTTCAGCGAAGCAGTCCTGCTCGCAAAGAGGGAGGCGGCGCACGTGATCCCAGATGCCGTACATGCGCCCACACAGCCGTGGCCTTCGCAGGAGACGCCCTGGGCGTCGGGAATCCCAGGCTGATTCCCGGCCACCGTAGGCACGGGCTTGCGGACGGCGAGTAATGGGTAGCTGGCTGTCTGGTAAGGACCAAGCCCAGGTCGACGGCGCGTTGTGTTCCACGCGCGCCTCAAAGAGATGTCAGCAGCAACTGATGGGGCCCGCAAGAGCCGATGCCTGCCAGGGGTGCGGGTTGTTCGACAGAGACACCGCGGCCCCTGGCACACAGGCAACTGAGGGAACACGGGTGGGTTTTAGTCGACACGCCCTCCCGCTCCACCCAGAGCGGGAGAAGTTATTTGATAATTTCCCAGCCAAAAAAAAAACCGTTGACTTGAAGCTTGATTCTTTTAGAGCTCTAGGGACCAAAGAGCAATTCAGTGTTTTCGTTTTGAGATACGGAACCCGCAAAAGGTACAAAATTAAGATAAATAATTTTGGGGGAGGTGGGTACACCTTCGTTAGTAAGCATATCACTTGGGAACAGCTGAACCGATTTGTCTATTTTTACACGGATTAAAAAAATATATACATTTGAAAACTGAGTGCTTTTTTTACTGGGAATTTTGTATGAAATGCAGACCACAGGACAACTTCAGTCGAGTCAGATAATTGCAAATAAAACACATAAAACATATTCATAATTTTATTAGTCCGACAGTTAAAATATCTATACAATAAACATCAATTTGTTCGCATTCCATTATAGTCCAGCCCATTCATATACACAATATGAAAAATACTTGTAAAATAATATTAAAATCTATCATGATGCAGGATATATCAGTATAAAAATATAGTCTAGTTGTATTGTCGTAGAGATCTTGGTCCCGATGATTGTTACTTCATTGATGATCTGCAAAAAGAAGAATGGAGTTGTAATTATTATATAGGAAAGCAAAAAAATAGGTAGGTATTTATTAGTGTCCGACCCGAACGCGATTTCAGCCGAAACCGAAACCGTGGCCAAAAAGTCAAACGGAAGCACCCATGACTAAAACCTAGTTTTAGTCTAAAATCAACTTTCAATGGTTTCTCAAGAACAGCAATTTCTCTGTCAATATCCGAACGATAAAGTCCCTCGATCTACCTGCAGTAATACATATTATTTCATATACCATAAATCTTCCTATATCCCAGTAAATTTAAACAAATTAAGAAAATTGGACTGTCTGTTTCTAATGTCAAAAAAAAAACGTTTTATGTATATGAAAATGTGTACGGATATTATAACAAAAAAAAAACAACTTTAAAAATGTTTGCCTGTCTGTCAATCGTTTTGTTCCGGATAATCTTGCCTAGGCCGATTTTGGTGGCACTTTCACTAGCAGATAGTTAATGTTACAAGGAGTAACATAGGCTTTGGTCCCGGTAGTACGTTCCCGTGGGATAATTTACAGCTAGTAGAGCATTATAATGCCACTCACGGTAGCAGGTGCTAGCTCCCAATGCTGGTAGAAGTGGTACTCTTGGTCATCAGCTTGGCGACCATTTCCTGCACGCGTTTCATTTCCTCTAGTTGTGTCGTCAGCTGGTACAGGCGGTTCTCTCGCTCTAGGACTGTCTTTTCTAGCTGTTTTATTGTCTGTAGGGGGAGAAAACTTACATTAAAAAATTTGTAATATGATGAGGATTTAGAAAGAGGCAAAATTATCCTTTTTAGGGTTCCGTAGCCAAATGGCAAAAAACGGAACCCTTATGGTCTGTCTGTCAAAACAATAAATTTTGGGGGTTCCCCATACTTAAAAAATATTTTTCATCAAACCCAATATGTCTTCAAAAATGATATTCGAGGTTTCTAATATCATTTTTTTCTAAACTGACTAGTTTGCGCGAGAGACACTTCCAAAGTGGTAAAATGTGTCCCACCCCTCCCCTGTAACTTCTAAGAGAATGATAAAACTAAAATAAATATATGATGTACATTACCATGTAAACTTCCACCGAAAATTGGTTTGAACGAGATCTAGTAAGAAGTTTTTTTTTTAATACGTCATAAATCGTAAACCGCAATTTAAATTTCATTCAATCAACTCAAATATCAAAATTAAAAAAAAAACATTTAATTTCATAAACATAACTAAAAATAACACATTTTGCAAAAATGCTTTAAAATTTTAACAATTTCAAATTTCGCGCATAATTTGACGAAAACCCTGGACGCAGTGGACGCCATATTGCTCTGTGGGTATGACGTCAGTTTGCTTAATAGAAAAATGCGCTGATATTTTACATGATAATTGTGTATAATTTAAAAAATAGTTATTATTCTACTTATCGTTGGTTTACTGTTCCTGAATGCAAAATATTATTTAAATAAAAATTACTTTGGTTACGAGAATACTATAAGTACAAAGTTGTTCAATTGACACGCCGTATGACGTAATAACATGGCGGCTACTATTTCATGGTGTTCAAACACAGATTAAATAAACTGAAATCTTTGAATAGGGTATTTTACTCTATACGAGAACAAAACTAAAAACATATTATTGATCTCAATAATTTTCCGACTGCATTTTGCCTAAGCTGCTAAGGCAAAATGCAGTCGGAAAATGTTAGTTTTAGTTCATGAAACAACAAAATAAATTTTAAAATACAATTTAAAGATATCAGTTTTTTTCATCTGTTTTTGAGCACCATTAAATAGTGATAGCCAGTAAATGAGTTTTGACTAGATTTTGAAAGTTTTAAATACGAGAATTGGCCATCCCTTAGCTTGTAACTAATTAGTGAAGACATTACCGTGTCCCTCTGGTCGATCTCCCTCCGTAGTGCGGTGTCATTGCTGGCTGCCTCCTCTAGCTTCTTGTCTCGTTGCTTCACTCGCTCTTCAAACTTTATGAGTACGCCCGCCAACTCACTGTTTTTACTTATCTGTAAAAGATATAAGACATGTGGTTACTGCCAAAAAATAAGACTCGTGCGAGCAATTCGCGGGCTACTTCTACCAAATGGAAGATTAATCATGTAAATCGGTTCAAAGATGACAGAGATATCGATGCAAACCTCACGATACTCCACACATCGAAAAATTCGGTCTAGTGCGGTTCGGTCTACACACAATGAAGAGTTGGGATGAATTTATTCCAAGAACAAACTTAACATTGTAGTTGAAAAATATGTTCTCCCATACGTCCCAAGCGCAAATGTAAGTTAGTACGCATATTATTGAGAGGTTTACTATGCTCAGTTTAAAACCATAGATAGACAGACAGATGAATTTATTCCAAGAACAAACTTAACATTGTTGTTGAAAAACATGTTCTCCCATACGTCCCAAGCGCAAATGTAAGTTAGTACGCATATTATTGAGAGGTTTACTATGCCCAGTTTAAAACCATAGATAGACAGACAGACATACAAGTGATCCTATAAGGGATTTCCGTTTATTTAGTCAGACGTACGGAACCCTATCTCATTTGATTTGAAGTTGGTTTATTAAACACAGAAGATTCGTTTTGAAAGTCAGTTAAAAACACATTGCTTTCCTTATAGCGCATAATCTAAGCATTTTTAAGAGTGATATAATCTCACCTGTTGTTCCAATTTCTTCTGGATCGCTCTACTGTCAGCTTCAGCCGCTTTCAGACGTTCCTCGAACTCTCTGTCGCGAGCTCTCATTTCATTTTCAAGATTCTGAAATAGTAAAAAATTGTATTAGCAAATAACTTAATAAATAAATATCATGAATATAATATGTTATATTATAAAGAGGTAAAGTTTTTGAGTTTGTATGTAGGGGGTACGTAATCTCTGTAACTACTGATCTAATTCCGAAAATTCTTTCGTGTTGATTTACAGTTTTTTTTTATTAATTTTTTACTAGTCCCAATGCTGGGCGAAAGCCTCCCTACTCTCTTTCCACCTCTCTCTGTCCAGAGCTGTCAAGGACTAATCTATAATAAAAGAGTCCAGCTCATCCCGCCATGTCCATCTGGGCCAGCCAATCATTATAATTCTGCAATTTACAGAAAAGGGTATTTTATTTTACTCTATATGAGAAAAATTATATTATTGAGATAGCTTAGGCAAAAAGTAGTTGGAAAATGTTCCTGAAATTACAAAATACATTTTAAAATTCAATTCAAAGATTCAGTTTTTCTTAATCTGTTTTTAAACACCGTGAAATAGTAGCCGCCATGTTATTATACATACAGCTGAATAAACTAATCAATTGAACAACTTTGTACTTTTATTTATTTTCGTAACCAAAGTATTGAAATAATATCTTAATTCAGGAACAGCAACACAAATATAAGTAGAATAAAACCTTCTTTTTTTAAATATAATCAATTACCATACCAAAAAACCAGCGCAATTGTTTACTCAGTAAACTGACATCGTACCCACAGACCAATATGGCGTCCACAGTGTCCAGCGTTTACGTCTAATTACGCGCGAAATATGAAAATGTAAAATTTAAATGCATTTTTATTGCACTAACCGATTAAATTTAAAAAATGTATTTTCCTGGTTTATTAGCATTTTAGAATGTAATTAAAACACTTTTCAAAAATGGGTGTAATACCCTAATTTAAAAATTTTAATCATCAATAGAACCCTCACTTAAGATGCCTATATCAATACAGAATCATTCAATTGGATTTTGCGAGCTACCCTGGCGCTTCCCTGATAAATAGGTATTAACTGTAAAGAATATAATACGTACAGCCATTTGTGCGCGCATCTCTTTATGTAGATTTTCCTTCTGATTTTCTTTATCTAGCTTCTCAGCGGCTAACTTCGCTCGGAAACCTCGCAGCGATATTTCTGCATCTTCTAGTTGTTTGTGAAGGTCTTCTATTGTTTTCTTGTGCCTAGAAATATAAATAATAACTATTTTACTGATATTATTAAGAATAAATAATAATTATAATTCTGCACAAAACTTAATAAAAAAATATTTTAAAAGCAAAAAGTAGAAAAAAAAGCTACAATACTGCATGAAACTTAACAAAAAAATGTTTTAAAACACAAAAAGTTGAAAAATTGCTACAATACCGCACAAGACAAAATAAAAAAATGTATTTTAAAACACAAAAAGCATATTGCATCGACCGGGAATCGAACCCGGGCCGCCCGCGTGGCAGGCGAGCATTCTACCACTGAACCATCGATGCTTATACAATAATAATTCAATTTACTGTTCACATTCGACTTAATAATAGCATTTGTAGTAAAATTAGATCAACAAACAGTATTGCGGTCATTCGCCTATGACGTCATATCGTAAATAAAGCGATAGGTACTCGCGATGTTAACATGAAGATAATTACGTACGCTTGGTTGTGCTAATGATAACGGTAGTATATTTTATTACATGGTTCATACTTTTCGATATTTGTTTTGTATTCACGCTTTTATAATAATTTGAGAATGAGCAGATTTCGTAGTCATTTAACGAAATGTAACTATGGTATAATATTTGTCTACAAAATGGTTGAGCTGGATGGTGCTGATCCACGCGTCAAGTTCGTGAACGGGCGCTGTCGGTTGAGACTGGTCATCTCCTAACTTCCAGGGCTTATTTTTATCTTGTATTTAGAATTCTTTATAATTATTTTTTTTACATTGTTCTCACATACAGAAGCAACAAGAATAATGTTCCCAAGATTTTGTAATTTTCAACTTGATTTTAAAAGAGTGCCCGTGGAGCTTCTTGCCCGTTCTTCTCCATAGAGATCTACGTTTTGGAATGGGCAACTAGCTTCAACTTTCCAACTGATCGACTTTTTGACAGTTCAAAAGTGCCTGTAATTGGTGTAATTGAAATAAATGACTTTGAGTTTGTATTTTCACGATTTCACTACATATTATCAATGCATAACAGAAAACTAAGTCCCTTTGCCGCGGCTGTTTGTCTGAACGCGATAAACTCAAAAAAAAAAACTCATACGGTTTTCTCCAATGGACGAAGTTATACATGTGGAAGGTTTAGGTGTATAATTCATTAAGGTTTTGTGAAAATTGGCTTAAATATAACGATGATTGTTGAAGATGTCGGAAATGCCCGCTGCGAGCTTTACTGGCGTGCACCGCGTAAGAGTTTCACGGAATTATTTCCCTTATAGTATAAAACGCCAAATAAGCCACAACATTTAATGTATTGGGCAACTAACTACCTTTTAAATTCTTGCATGCCTACGAAATTTATTTTAGCTTAACTGGACCCATGTCATAGTTTTAGTCTGGAACATTATGTATCTTATCTGACGGGCGTTGATAGCTGCGTCACAGCTTTACCTTTTGTAGCTACGATCGTTTTCATAGTAGTTTATGTCAATTTATTTTTGTCCCAAAATAAAAAAAATCTCTTCACTTTTTTTTTACTTTCTCCAGCACTGGAATAAGTAATAGTAATAGCGAGTTTACCGTTCATTTTGCATCTGTGTGGTGTAGAGTACATCTTGTTGTGATGAGTTTGTTGCTTGTAGCATCGCGAGTGCGTGTTGTAGTGACGCCATGTGCTCGCTGGCTCCCTGTAAATTTTAGCTAATATTACTGATTTAAATACAAGATTATTATCGCGTACTGTGTAACATTATAATCTGCCTATAACGTTCCCACTGCTGGGACAGAGGCCTCCTCTCTGTGAGAGAGAGTGGGCCGTAATCCAACTCGCGAGCCCAGTGCCGGTTGGTGGATGTCACATGTCTTCGAATTTTTGGTTCTAGGACATGCCGGTTTCCTCTCGATGTTTTCCTTCAACATCATGAGATCAGTGGTGATGAAATAATTTACACAAATTAAAAAAAAAATCCGACTTCCCATACAAAATCGATCAGCTGACTATTGATTTTTCATGGGAGGTCCGATTTTTTTCATATTTCGACCCATGTTTCTTGGAGAAAGTTGTTCAATTTCACGGGTACTATCATCACCCTGAAAAATTTGACGGTGACTAAAAAATCAGCCTGTATAATACGCACATCGCGTACAATTGTGTTTAAAGACCCATGTAATAGGGGGCGACCCTATTGCAATCAACCAGGCACAAATCCAGACTCCGGGCAACTACTGAGACAGCTAGAAAAACCCGTCTCGGATAGGGTATTACACTCATTTTTGAAAATGTCTTAATTAGATTCTAGAGTGCTAATTTACCACTAAAAAAATGCAGCATTTTTATTTAACCGATTAGTGCCATAAAAATCCACTTAAATGTTAAAATTTTCAAATTTCGCGTGTAATTTGACGAAAACGCTGGACGCAGTGGACGCCATATTGTTCTGTAGGTATGACGTCAGTTTGCTATATAAACAAATGCGCTGATATTTTATAAGACAATTGTTTATAATTTAATGAGTTATTTTTCAATTTATCGTTGGTTTACTGTTCCTGAATGCAAAATAGTATTCAAATAAAAATTACTTTGGTTACGAAAATAATAAAAGAACAAAGTTGCTCAGTTGACATGCTGTATGACTAGTAACATTTTTTTTTTTTTTTTTTTTTTTTTCTGGGTGGGAAATCATCAAATAACTTCTCCCGCTCTGGGTGGAGCGGGAGGGCGTGTCAGACTTTTACTGACTAAAACCCACCCGTGTTCCCTCACTTGCCTGTGTGCCAGGGGCCGCGGTATCTCTTTCGAACAACCCGCACCCCTGGCAGGCATCGGCCCTTGCGGGCCCCATCAGTTGCTGATGACATCTCTTTGAGGCGCGCGTGGAACACAACGCGCCGTCGACCCGGGCTTGGTCCTTACCGGACAGCGAGCTACCCATTACTCGCCGTCCGCAAGCCCGCGCCTACGGTGGCCGGGAATCAGCCTGGGATTCCCGACGGCGTATTTCCATTTCCGTGTTCATTAGGAGGCAATACTGCCTTGAAACACGCACGGGTTTGTTGCGCTAACTGCCTTTCTAAACTCGTGTCCAATTCAGGGTACGCATCCTCCAATCGCGCACGGGTTTGCAAGGAGTAGGCGCCTTAATTAAGCCCCACAAATCCGTGTTTGTTCGAAGGCATTTTTGTGTTTAATAAATCGTCAAGGAAACTCAAATTTGTTTGTTTCTATAGCTTTTTATTAGGACCAAAATAAATCAACATTCAAAGAAGTACAAGTATGGCATTGCATTGTAGGCAATCAACGTCTAGGTACGTTGATTGCCTACAATGCAATGCGTACGTAAACAAATATAATGAAGTAATTTTATCAATCAATGTACCAGCAACACGCTTACCACTAGCTCTGACACTTAATTGCGCAGCGAAAGTCAGTTCATCTTTACTGTAGTCAATTAATAAGTGCTGAACATTTCTCTTCTTCGTTTTTTTTTTAACTATCCACAAAACTTTTCTGCGGCCTGCCACCGTTATTACTTGGTATTGAAACATTCTCTGATACCACCAGCATGGCGAAAGTTAAATCTTCGTTGAGCCACTGTTCATAGTCTTTTAAAAACAAGTCTAATCGTCTTTGCTTGCGATTCCATTTCACACGAATTTTCTCGCATTCTTAAAAAAAAATGCTTTTATCTACTCATCCTGTTCTTCGGTAACAACCAAATCACCAAAGCTCATTTTCACAAAGTTGATTATTTTAATCGAACCTTGGGCGGAATAGCACGCCAAAAATCAAATATTGATTTTAGCTGTATTCTGACACCTACATATACATATATAATCGCAAAAAACTATTATTATAGTATCAAAGTATATAACACAGAGATTTTTTTAAGACTACTATCACAGCTTGACTACATTTGACTACATGGTAGATCATGTAGACAAATGTAGTCAAGCTGTGATAGTAGTCTTCAAACAAAAATTCATTAAAAATAAAAACAATTTTTGTTGATGTATTTTTTCAGTGAGTGTTACAATTCGCAAGTATACAATTTGATTTATTTTAATAATATATAGATAATTACCTTTATTTGATGACTCCATATTAAAAAAAAAACACAAGCACTCAATAGACCAAAGAACATCTATACGCATGCGTTAACGGTCACACTGAGCGGTCGGCCGACTACCTAAATATGTTCAAGTAACTTCGCCCATTCTTAAAACCAGTTTTGCGTGACAAGGGATTATTTGCCTTGTGTTATCAGTTAAAAGATATATTCGAAAGTGTAACAAGATTAAAAAACGTAGTTTTAAACATTTCTTTTAAATACCTATTGTCCTACTAAATTGGTCATATCGTAAACTGCATCGCCTTGAACACGTGTTTAGAAGATCTGTTGGCGTTGCAAACTCGTGCGCGATTGAAGGACGCGTGCCTTGAATG
The DNA here is from genome assembly GCA_949091785.1 of Polymixis lichenea. Taxonomy (NCBI): domain Eukaryota; kingdom Metazoa; phylum Arthropoda; class Insecta; order Lepidoptera; family Noctuidae; genus Polymixis; species Polymixis lichenea. The sequence goes on from OX420941.1 coordinate 9,585,976, forward strand.
GAACACGAGTTTGTAATGGCAGTTAGCGCGACAAACCCGTGCGTGTTTCAAGGCAGTACTGCCTCCTAATGAACACGGAAATGTAAATACGCTTCCCGACGCCCAGGGCGTCTCCTGCGAAGGCCACGGCTGTGAGGGCGCATGTATTGCATCTCCCTCACGTGATGACTAGTAACATGGCGGCTACATTTTCTTGGTATTCAAAAACAGATTAAAAAAACTGAAATCTTTAAATATTTTAAAATTTATTTTGTTGTTTCATGAACTAAAACTAACATTTTCCAACTGCATTTTACCTCAACTATGTCAATAATACATTTTTAGACTTTTCTCGTCTCGAGTAAAATACCCTATTATAAGGGAAATATCTATATTGAATCACTATAACACTTAGATACAAGAAATAGTAAAAATCGTAAAAGTATATCATTAACACATCGGTAAAAATGTATGGTAAAATGGTAAAGGTTATGGTATGAATACGACGTGTCTCTAATGAGATCTAAACGCGAAGTGGCCCACGATTTGGTGGACTCGCGAAAGTGCATGCTTGTGTTCGATGCAATTATGCATTTTCGTTGAGTGTTCGATTAAAACTCGGACAGCTCCATATGTCTGCAAAGTATGTACATTTCTGAATGTTACGATCATTATTAATTCATATATTTGCTTACCTGTAAAGCTACGGAGTGTGAGTGCAGCCTCTGTTCCAAGCATGTCATCTTGTAACCGTATAATTCCATCACGCTTGAGGTTGCAATGTCTGATATCTGAAAAATATTAAAATAAACTTTAAAATAATCATATGGTAGTTTGTTTTGTATAACTTGCCAAATGACAGGGGAATAAAAAAACATGCGGGGCAGTCTTTGGGGACTGCCAATTACTTATTTATTCAGAAAGGAATGTCTATATTATTCTTTCGTTGGAAGAAGTTTAGGTATAGAAGCGCCCGATTATCCGATCACTGGTTATAAGACTTTTTGTTTGTAAAATACAAAGATAGCCGTAGTATACTTAGATGTACACCTTTTTTTTTGTTCCCTGGAGAATTGCCCATAGATAATAAGATACCCTCCGTCCAGGAAGAACGGAAGGCTATGTCAGACTCTTACCAACTAAAAACCCACTGTACCTTTTGGTACCATGTGCGTAATATTACCTTCCCGTCCCTCAGCTTGCCGGTGAGCGTGGCCACGAGCGCGTCCACGGCGTGCTCCTGCGCAGGCGCCAGGCGCGCGGCGCAGCAGGCGCCCTCTCCGCACGCGCCGGGCGCTGTGTTCAGCGTCGACAGCGAAGCGTCCGAGCTCGACTCCGATATTGCTTGCAGGGACTCACCGAATACCTGGAATACATTATGATTAGAGATGGGCCGACTATGACTTTGGCCGACTAGTCGGCTGCAAAATAGCCGATCATTGCTTTCGGTTGAATTCGGGTGACATCGGTAATGTTCGTGACTACCCTTTCGGGTCGTACGTGGCGTGCGCGGCGCCCAGCGACCAGGCGGAATTGTCGGGACATGTTTTTGTTTACTTTGCATTTATTCTTTCATTGTTTACGTGCGAGCCGGCGTTTCTTCCTATCCTAATTTCCTATCATATTCTAGATTGTACTGAAAGTAAACTGTTAAACTGATTCTATAACTTAAAAATAACAGTAGAGAATTTCATTTCAATCAGCATCTTTTACATTTTGAAGCATATTAATACGAGTAAAAAATGGGAATTATATAATATAAAAACCGTCCAAGTGCGAGTCGGACTCGCGCACGAAGGGTTCCATACACAGAAATCTTAGTAATAAGGCAATAGAAGTGTTATCTACTGTCTTTTAATACTGGGACGCGTGTCGCCGGTTCTCAGCTACCAACACATAGACAAACAATAAATACACACTATCGCCTGCACATGCATTTTGCATTGTTGCAATAAAAATTAAACTTTTGGCAATTACATTATGCAATATTTTCTAAAAACGCATAATCTCAGGAGGCGCGGCTCCTGCAACCAATAATAACTGTGTGCATAAAGCAGAGAATGATATCGCGCGCTCACTCTCAGTGGAGGAATAGTGCAGTGCAAAGCTTGTAATGCTGATATCGAAAATTTTCCGTTGAGCGGTAATCGCCAAGGAGTCTCGCAACAATAGATAACTAATTTAAGGAAAGTGTTTCATTCCTTTAACGAAATCCATTTATCTTTAATATCCGGATCTTTTGGAAACCTGTAATAATAGCACTGGATAAAGTAAACAGATGCATAAACAACATGAATAGTATCTTTTTTCTTTATCTTTTTCTTTCCCGCCTTTTCACCGATCGAATTTAATCAAGTATCCTTAAAATATAATACATCGTATAATTATTCGGACATAAAATATATATATAAATACGGAACTCGTCAATGATACAGGGACACTCACGCAGACTGTTTTTTAACTTACCCACATACATAACAATAATAAGCCTACCTCCTATAAATTTTCTGAATGAAGAAGTAGCTTAAAAGTACGGATTAACAGATGATCGTTGATAAACGACTTTTTATAAACTGTTTATATAGGAAGAAAACATACATAATGAGATGTCATGTTTTATTCCCACTTTGGTAAAAGTAGATATTACGAAACAATAAATTATCGATACAAAATAGTAGTGGCACGTCACTAATTCCCGGCCAACTCATGAGTTGTGTTCCTGGAATTTACGTACGCGGCGATATTATTTTTTGCGCATGACTATAATTTCATTGCTGCTTTTAGCAGTTGTAATAGTAGACATGAATAAGCTGGGTCCCGTTTTACCCCTTGGATACGGAACCCTAAAAATGAGCTATTACTCTATTTATCATTGGTTGCTGTTCCTGAATGTAAGATATTATTTCAATCAAAATTACTTTGGTCACGAAAATAATAAAAGCACAAAGTTGTTTAGTTGATTAGTTTAAACAGCGGTATGAGGTAATAGCATTGCGGCTACTATTTCATAGTGTTCAAAAACAGATAATAAAAACTGAAATCTTTTAGTTGAATTTTAACATTTATTTTGTTATTTCATGAACTAAAGCCAACATTTCCCGACTGCTTTTTGCCTAGGCTATCTCCATAATACACCGAGAAATTTTAATGGTTGTTTTCGCTCGGCATAACAACTTGCCCTAAGGAGAACATCGAAGCATAGAGTAAAAGTAAAAAAATAAAGATTCTTTTTTGTTTTAATATAATTAAAAAATATTCATCAACTCGATAAACACTAGAGGTAACTTGTAGGTACTACTCGAATCGCACGCGCCTCCGACAAAGGGAACAGCGATGCATAAATGTTCAAAGCAAAATAAACTCTCGAACGTGGTGATTTTTCACAATGGTTAATCTGCCATGTTTTTGTTTCTAATATATTATTTGTTTATAAGAAAATTGTATTACCAAGACAAAACCATTTCGCTGCGGGAAAACAACCACTAAAATTTCACGGTGTATATTTTTAGATTTTTACACCCTTTATATTAGCTTCACTCGTATGTTTGTACGTAACCGACTCCTTAGGGCGCGATTTTGACCCACTTCAAACGGTCAGATTTAATTTAAACTTTGTAGACTTATCGAGGATCGATGACAATTCAAAAATTAAAAAAAAAATCACGCTTTTGTAGATAGCAGAACTAAAAAAAATAATTCTATTAAAAATCGTGGGGTACTTGATATTAATTGATTGTAAAAATGCCTCAAAAAGCACCCCACGCTTTTTAATAGAATTAAATTATTTTCTACTTTTTTAGTTTGGTTTTTTAGTTTTTTAAACTATTATTTATTCACATACAGAGTAAAATACCCTATTACAAAAAAATGCTGACTGCGTAGGTATTGCACTTTTCTATGAAACAGCAGATCTTTTTGCTGTATAACCGACGGTAAATTAATACGTTGGGGGTCTAGAATCCTGTCCTGATTACATGGTTTCAGTTTATGCGTTGATGTATGCTACCCTGAATTATTTACCTGATTCATCTGGTCAGAAGGGAAGTAGTGGTGTTTGACTAGCTGCAGTATCTGTCGTCGCCGCGGCCCGTTGCTGCTTGTTAGACCAACGCAGAGGAGCTTCCTGACCTGTAATAAAACGATGAAATACATGAAAACAATATTTATGTGTGATGTTAAGTAACAATTTCTTTGTTTTTTCTTCAAAAATATTTTTTTTTGGACATTTTCGTTTTCGGCCGCATTAATATATAACATACAGCGTAAGTTTTTAACCAGTGCGCAAACTGTAACCATGAATACATTACATCATTCTAGACACCCCAGTGCAGAAATTTTTCGTCGGTTATACAAAAAAAAATCAGCTGTTTCATATAAAAGTGCAATACCTACGCGGTCAAAATGTATGGAACAGCTGATTTTTTTTTTGTGTAACTTACGAAAAATTCCTGCGCTATGATTTGCTGAATTCATGGCTACAGTTTGCGCACTGGTTAAAAACTTATCGTTGCATTGACATGTTTCGGTATTGTGACATTTTATTTTAAGCATTAGGGGTTTTGTCTGAATTAATTCATATTTTTTTGACCACGTGATTTATCACAGTCCAGACCCTTTCACAGAAGAGACACCCCGAGTACTAGACTTAGAATTTTACAAGACAATGTTACAAGTTTTACTGACCTGATGATGAGCCAACATACGTGCTAGGGCAGCTTCCCAGGGTCTGTCAAGAGGTGCTAGCGTTAGTGCAGTTCGGCATCCCACTACCACGGCTTGTTGGGATGCCTCTGCGCCTACTACGCCGTTCTGTAATATAATACAACCATTATAGTGAGAGAAGGTGAAATACATGTTAATTATTCCAGTACAGTGTGTCCCTGGATAAAGTGAACCAACGAAACTTGAGTCTCGAGTACGAAATTCGAGATACGAAACAAGACAAAATCGAAAAACAGATTTTATCATCTTAGTTCTATTCCACGTCTATGCTAGAATTCGATCGAATTTATACGTTCTCACATGTGTAATTTCAACATTCGAATGATTAATATTTTGATTTAAAAGAGTGTCTGTGAAGTTCCTTGCCCATTCTTCTCCATAGCTAATAACTACCATGCTTTGGAATGGGCAGCTAGCTTTATCTTTCTTACTGACCGACCACTCGACATTTCAAGAGTGCTTGTAAGTAATTAGTTTATGGATTATAAATGGTTTGAGTTTATCAAATGAAGCAGTAATAGGGTATTTTCCAATTTCAAAAAAACTTTTTTTAATTTGAAGATTGGGACGATACATTTAACAGAAAGATCAAAACAAATTTATTTATATCCATTTTCTCAATTAAAAACTATTTAAACCAAATTTATTTTTCGTTGTTTTGAATTTACCACCAAAACGGTCCTCACGACGACTTTTTTTCACGTGACATCGTGAGGTCAGCCTTGTGTAAGCGGCACCGATCAAATACTTAGTTTGGCGCAGTTTTAGACGTATTTGTGCACAGAGGCACCGCACACCAGTAACACCACTTTCTATCCATTAAAAATCTCGTTAATTATAAACTCGACATTCACTTGTTTACAATTAACTACTCCAGTTTGCACAAAGTTGACGTCACATGTGGTCAAGTGATAAAAAGTCATCGTAAGGAGCGTTTTGGCGGTAAATTCAAAACAACGAAAAATGTTTGATTTAAATCGTTTTTAATTGAGAAAAATTTATCTATATCAATTTATTTTTATTTTTCTATTACACATTTTATCCCAATCTTCTAATTAAAATAGTTTTTAATCATTTGGAAGGAGGAGGTTCGGACCCAGACATGCGCATTACTTTGTGTGAATTATTTCCGACGTGTTCTAGAAAATTCGAAGACATGTAACGTCTACCAACCCGCACTGGGCCCGCGTGGTAGATTATGGCCCGCTTCCTCTCACCGAGAGGAGGCCTGTGTCCCAACAGTGGGAAACATTAGGTTGACTATGCTATGATTATGCAAAATCAAAAATCAAAATATTTTATTTCACATAAACCTGCAAGGGCACTTATGAAACGCCAGAAGCTAGGTGCACGGTTCCAATTTGTCACTTCCTATGGAGAAGAGCCGGCAAGAAACTCCACGGTTACTCTTTTAAAAATAATTGGCTTTTATAATGTTTTCTAATTACAGTGATATTAGGTATGGGAGGACAGTGCAGGCCTGTCAATAAGTACCAGGTACTTAGAGGAATGAAAATAAAGAATAGAAACTGTAGCCCTACAACGTTCTCTCATTCACAATATGTAAAAGAATCTACATAAGCGAATCTACATGCAGCTGTAATTACCTGTGACGTATACTCCAGTACGCTGTACAGTGTATCTTCGAAGGCGTCCGGCGTCACCTCTTGCAACACTCTCTCTTGTGTCTCAACTGATTCGCAGAGAGCGCCGACTACTTGCAACTGTAAACAAATACGTTTTTACTAAAGATGTGGCCAGGCGCGGTCGCAGCCAAAGACTTTGGGGGGTCACAGACAAACACTACCTACATATTAATAAGAAAATTTATTATATTTTCGAAAAATTACTATTTTAAGCTTTAAGTTTACGGCCTTGATCATGACCCCTAGGACCCCCCCCCCCCCACGGACCGCGCCTGGTTGTGGCGATATATTGCTTCCCTACCAACCCCATTGCTTCTACGTGATGAAAACCTCACACCTGCACATGAGTTACCTTGGCTTACCTGGGCCTCAATTCTGTATGTCTATGATTCCGCGAGGAATCGAACTACGTTCAAACCACGTCTATATCATGTCTTGTAGAAACCAATGTAACGGTAAGGAACCAAAATGTCATATTCTGTAAGTTCCAAGACAATTTGTCGATATTATTAATACAATATTAGCAGATGTCGTGTGTGGTGTGGTGCAGTGACGTGGTTTCGAAGTAAGACTCCAGACTCAGGTAGGCCGAAGCAATGAAAACCTGCTCAGGTGGACATTCACAGAAGACTCCGTTTTGGAGTGTAAATGTGGTGCTGTCTCACAAACAATGGGGCATTGGATATCGTGTCAAGCGTCTGCACGCTACATGAGCTGATGGACGCTACTGAAAGTGAAAAGCCCATCCCTAAATTCTTGGATAACTGTATTTAGTTTGCTGGCGACACACTAAGAACAAAAACAATTACTTGAGACTGGAAAATTATGATTCTGTGTTGAACTACTTGCTCTTTCCCTAGTTTTTTGTCGTAGTAAACCGAACAATTAACTATTAACTAAAAAAAACTGAATAGTATTCCATCATGGTCTTCAAGATTGTTAAAAGGCGTTATTTCGTTTTTTAAATAAATCCTACTAAGTATCCTACTAATATTATTAATGTGAATCACGCAAATACGGCTGAACGGTTTTGGATGAAATTTGACACACAGTTTATAACCTGGATTAGCAACACAGGGTACTTTCTATGCAGGAAGTACTTTCCCGCGGGATAATTTCCGACGTCCGAGCGGGCGAAGCCGCTGGAAAAACCTAGTATATCATAAACACAGGTGGAACTACATTGCCAAGTTGAAACGCAAATGGTATGTTGAAATTGGCTTTTAACTCTAATTTATGCAATTTAATCGTCAATTAATTTTGATTGTACACATCAATAATATTAATAAACTTCAAATGTTTCCTTACCCATTGCAATCCCGCCTTGCCCGGCTCCAACGACGGTGGAACGAGTAGTCCCGGCAATCCATCGCTTATCACTGATATCAATTCTTGCGGTAGACGCCCCTCATCTGTAACACATAGCATTTTTACGGTTCCGTACCTCAGAAGGTAAAAAAATGAACCCTTAAAAGATCACTCTCTTGTCCGTCTGTCTGTCCATGTGTCACCACCGATTTTCTCAGGAACGGGTGAACCTAGCCAAGTTGTTTAAAATATCTTTGTAGTTTCGATCTCCAAAACCTGTTAATATTTTACATGGAGCGACTGCCTATCTGACCTCCACAACCCAGTTACTAGGTAATACGATACCCCTTGGTAAGACTGGTTGTCACTTTCGGGCTTCTGCCGACCCGTAACGACTGTCAAAGATCCACGAATGACATCCGGGTCCAACGGCTTAACGTGCTTGCCGAGGCACGAAGGGGTCTTGGTATGTAAAGAGGGCCAACCACGGTAACCTGATCGATCGACCCGTGTATCTTCAGGCTTCAGGCCCTTGTGCTTTTGAAATATATAATTATAAATATGTTGTGTGCATTATTATTAATTCAGTTGCCAATATAAATCATGTAGTCTGTACTAGGCAATATTATACTTTATATTAAATATTATATTATTTTACATCAATTTCGCCACTATATAGGAAGGATTGAACAAATATATTTACCTCTATATTGTGAGACGATAGCAGCAAATAGTTCTAGCGACTCTGGCAAACATATGCTACTGGCTTTCATACATATACAGACTAAAGCGCTGTGGTGACATCTCAAGGAGTATAAATCTGGAAATACAGAAATGAACAGTTATAAATTATTCACACAAGTATATTTGGAATGCGAAAAAAGCTGGTTTTCTGTTCAATAATGTTATCAACAAGACATATGACTGATTTCATCAACGAAACTGAATGCAATGAGCAATTCTTAACTGCCGAATTCAAAAGCTGTCCCTGTCAATATTCTTTAGCCATGATGACAGTGACAGCTCTTGAATGCGGTTTAAAGGTGTTGTTCGTGTTCAGTTTCAGTTGTGTAATTGGACCGATTTAAGCAAAAATGATTCAACTCACAACCTCGACAATTTCGAGTTTTTTTTCAGAATCAGAATCAGAACTTTATTTGCTATGAATGTAGGTACAGTTATAAGATGTTGTACATAAATTGATGAGATCGGCTACAGTCTACCTTACGGCGTGAAAATTATTAGGTACATAAATTAAACTATTAATACAAATTAAATAATGTCAGCAAAACAAAACAGAAATTAAGGTGATGTCAATTAATATTAATATAGGCGGGTACATAAGTCATAATTGGTCAAATTTGTAATTAAATATAACAATCATAATCAGGGTAAATTTATATCATTTAGAAAGTCTTTCACTGAGTAATAACATTTGTCTAATAGTAGCGCAGTAACCTTAGATTTAAAAATATTTACTGAATAATCCTTAAAACTATGAGGTATTTTATTATAAATGATAGGTCCCATTGTCATAATACTTTTCCTTAACAGTGCTGTTTTGTAATTACCCGAATGTAGCAAGTTCTTATATTGGGATCGCAAGGGGCCATTACGTGTTCTTATATTGGCCAGTGACGGAAATAAGTCTATGTTGGCTTTTACAAAAATTGCCACCTCTAACATATACAAACATGGAAAAGTTAGCAGATTCAGAGACCGAAACACAGGTTCACAGCTGTTTGTGCTTTTAAGGTTTGACATAGATCTAATACACCGTTTCTGGGCTTTAAAAATTACCTCCCTCTCACTACAATTACCCCAAAATATGACTCCAAATCTTAACACTGACGCAACCAGTCCATGATAAGCTAGTAGAAGTGTATCATTGCTAACTTTGTGTGATAGGTTATACAGTACGTAGGCTGATTTATTTAACTTCTTACATACGTCATCGGCATGCGGTTTCCAAGTCAAATTGTTGTCAATCAGGATGCCTAGAAATTTTGCTACACAAGTTGTATCCACTTTTTGACCATCATAACTAACATTAATATCATCAGCGCGTATCCTTTGGTAGAAGTGCATTACTTTTGTCTTTTTTAGATTTATTATTAAGTTATTTGTTTCCAGCCAGTCTATAATTGTTTCTAACGTTTCATTAATTTCCCTTTCGTAGTTTTCTTTATTGGTACACTTAATGATCGCTGTACTATCGTCTGCAAATAGTACCATAGGTTGTCGTGTCTGTCGTGGCAAGTCATTTATATATAAAAGAAATAGAGGAGGTCCCAAGACACTTCCTTGCGGTACACCATATTTAACCTCCCTACCGGCTGATCTATATCTAAGCTCACATTTGGTTTCAAGGCATATTCTGGATATTTCTGTATGTTGAGTTCGGCCAGTAAGATAGGAGCTTATTAAGTCCAGGACATTTCCCCTTAAACCATAACTATTTAGTTTTTCCAGAAGGACGTCATGATTAACGTAGTCGAAAGCCTTGGTCATATCGGTATATATAGCACATACAGGAGTCTTATTATCTACACTTGGCATTATATTGCATAAGAAATTGAATATTGCCATATTAATATTTCTATTTTTCCTAAAACCCATTTGTTCATTGCACAATATATTATGTTTGTTTAAAAATGTGTATAATGATTCGTAAATGATCTTCTCAAATACTTTAGATAATATAGGGATTAACGCTACAGGTCTATAGTTGGCCATTTCCTCTTTGTTATTCTTTTTATGTATAGGTTTTATTATAACTCTTTTTAAACTAGTAGGGAAAATCCCCGAAGCAACACTACTGTTCATAATGTGACATAAAGGTGGAGCTATAGTATCACTAACGAATTTAAGCACCTCTGTGGTAATACCGTCATACCCGTGACTTTTTGTATTTTTAAGAGTTCTTATTATTCTAGTTATGTCGTCTGGTATTATCGGTGACATAAATATTGAATTCGGGATGCTGTTTAAACGAATAATTCTTTCGGCTGATTTTTTTCTAGATGTATTTTGTACTTGATCAATAAAGAAATCATTGAAAGATGATGTTATGTCATAGGGATCTGTAATCAAAATATTTTGCTTAATTATTTTCGTAATTGGTTCTTTCATATATTTGGTGTTATTAATTATTTGCCATGCCGCTTTGCATTTATTATGAGCGTTATTAATTGTGTAATTATTCTGAGCCTTTTGTGTTAGTTTTATAATCTTTTTGAATCTTTGTGAATACGTTTTGAATGTGGTTTTATTCTCATATGATGGATTCATTCTATATTTCCATAATAGGTTTCTTTGGTTCTTACTACATAGTCTAATACCTTTTGAGATCCATTTAATTTTTCCTCCTGATCGAATTTTAACCCATTTCACTGGAAAACATTGATTGTAAAGTTCAAGAAAAATATCTATAAAATTATTATATGCTTCATTAGCATTGTTCTCACTATAAACATCTGAAAAAGATAGATCTGTTAAATAATTTTTAAATTTAACTAGGTTTTCCCTTGAGTAATCCCGTTTTTGAGTGCGCCAGTAATTTAATTTGCAAGTTTTACTGACTTGTACTTTTAGTAGCACAGATGAATGATCAGACAAAGCAAAATCAACTACCTCACTTGTACATTTTAAATTAGAGTTATAAGCAAAATTATCCAAACATGTTTGACTTTTTGGTCTCGTCGGTTGCCGTATCTGCAGTTTAAGGTTATAATTTAGAAGAAGAAATTCAAAGTCCAGGGTGATTCTATTACGTTTGAGGATATCTATGTTAAAGTCTCCACATAATACTACCCTTATATTAGATTTATAGCACAATTTTTTTAATACAGAGTCCATAGCATCTAAAAATACACTAATATTAGATGTATTTGGTGATCTATATACACATACAATTATAGTTCTTTCTTTGATTAGTTCTATTGCACTACATTCAAAAACTCCAGTTATAGAAAGTTTCATTACATCGTGAAGCTCCTTATATTCATAACAATTCTTAATTAGAATACATGAGAGGATCATGTATTCTAATTAAGAATTGTTGTTTCTCGCCTTTGGTGTTTCCTAGAGTAGGAGGCGGCAAGTTTATAATTTGGTATATTGATTAAACTTTCCTGACCAGAGATAACAAAATGTTCTGTAAGGCATATTATGTCGATTTTTATTTGTCTGCGTGATAGTTCTTGAATATTTAATGTTAAGTTATCAGATTTGTTTAAAGACCAGCAATATTTTGATGAATAATTAACATGTGATTATAAAAGAAAAAACTCAGAGTTATTCGTTTGAGTTACGTTTGTTTGGTGTTGTTCCTTACATTCTGTGGAATTTTTAGCACTGTCTTCTGAACATTGAATTACTTTTGTCTGCGTATACATAATCGTGTTTTTAATATCTTTAAAAATAGTTTGAAGTCCAAAGTAATTTATACGTCCCGTGCGTCTATTAAACATAGTGTCATCATATTTTAAATTTTTATTGCTGTCCAGGAAATAGGCATGTCCGTGAGTAATTATGTCTAGATAAAGCAAGTTGTCAAAAGATTCTATCCTTGAATTGAACAAATAGTTGTTATTAAAAAAATTATATGTTGGCGTACAAATAATTACATTTGTATGACTACTTTCCTGCAGGACTTCTCTAATATGCAATACACAATCCAAATATCCATTTGTAAATTTGAAGTCTTCCTCGCCCAGCAATATTATACAATAGTCCTCTACGGTGAAGTTTGATAGTTTTGATTGAATTCCATTCAGAAGACGTTGCATATTACTGTGTGGTGTGATGTAATGGCAAATGTCACACTTATTAAATGTATTTTCTGCAATGTTAAGTATTTTGTTTTTGTTGTCTGTGCTTAAGATACAGATTTTATTGCGCTTTGTACAAATTTCCTGTATCTCGGGCTTCTCGGATCTATTTTGTGTTGTTAAAGCTTCAATGTTTTTTTCAGGGTTATTGTTTTCAAGAGTACATATTTCAGACTGTTTTTTGCTTTGTTTGTTGCTGTAAATTCTCTTTTTCGTAATAGGTTGATTAATTTTAGGTGAATTATCAGTAATTGTTTCGTATGTGTCATTATCTTTTTTCAGGTCGTTATTTAAACGCTTTAAGCTACTATTTTCTAAGGAAAGAGCCTCGATCTTTCCACGAGCAGTCTGCAATTCTATTGTGAGATTCATGACTTGTTCACGCAATTCTTTAATAAGTCCTAAGTCTTCGTCATCCGATAATTCCGGGACACTGTTTCCGGTTTCATTTATTGTTTGTGCAGAGACTGCGTCACTGTCATTTAGTATTGAATCTGACTTGGTTCTAGTACGACGAAAGGTAATATTTTCTAGGAAATTCATTTTCAATTGTTCCTCACTAATTTCCTCCGAAGTGTTCAAAAATTATTTATTTTCTACCAAGTAATAAAATATTTTTAAGTGGTATCCCTAATTGTTTATTTTGCGCCCACTGGCGTCAAGTAGCTGTACTATATTGGTTCGTCTATTCAGCGCGCGGTGCTGTTCTGGCGCTAGTTGTCGAACATTCATTAGAGTCCAAAGGTCAATTTTCGAAATATTTCTCATAACGGTGTTATTATTGTCGTCTTTTGTAATAATTGCACTATTTATAATATAAAACTGCACTCATCTTCACTGTTTGAAATAAACTAGGATGCTGTTGTAGTGATTTGTTGTTGTAACACTGTATTATTGTATGTGAAGAGTTTTGAACCGTCACTTATTACTGTTGATTTCTTTTATAAATACACTTGTCGTCAACAGTCACCAATAATGTCACTTGTAAGTTATAGTTAATGCACTGATTTCTCCTACTTTTTAATCAATTAAGAATGTATTTAATATTAATTTCAGATTTTAAATACGCGGGTCTAGTAAACATTGGCAGTGTTGCCAGCCCCCAGACTGATACTGATTCATTTTGTGACCTATGTACTCGAAATAGGGTATATTTTAACATATCAAAGACTTGAAGTCTACAATTATAAAATATACCTTATTTGGAGTACATAGGTCACAAAAACTCGAAATTGTTGAGGTTGTGGGTTGAATCATTTTTGCTTAAATCGGTCCAATTGGCACAAAAAATACATATAGGATTTATGTCCATGGCTTCAATTGGCCTATCACACATGCTGAGTCGATTCTGCAATCGAAGTAGGGTGTCTAGTCTGGAGTAGGGGCACCGCTTAATACCTTAGCACAATTTATTAAACTAATAGTCGATCTCGCTTCACCCAAGTCCAGATTATTTTATTCTGGGCCCAAAAATATGAAAATTGATAAGTGAATACATGAAATTCTTACCCAAGCCGACCAAAACTGTGAGGAACTTCAGCACATTACGAAGACAATTACTTGCGTTCTCCGGTTCACCCATATCGTCGGGCGCCGCCTGGCAAAGCTGCCTTACATCCTGGAAATAGCATCCAGTATAAGTAAAAGGATTAATTAAACCTTGTGACAGCCAGAATGTAAACACATCGGAGTCCCTCCCACGCCAAGCCACAAATTCGACGCAAATACCTACAAAAAAGAATAGGGATTCCAAAATTCTATCGATAACCAATTAATCATTGCTTTTCGTCCCCTATTTTTTAAATAAAATGTTACGCGTAAAATCATACTTTTATTTAATTTGATTCAAAAATTTTGTTTTCCTGTCGGCATTAGCAGACGGTGGCGTGTTGGGCACGTTTTCATTTGTCGGCTATACCCGACGGTGGCGGTCAAAAGGTTAACTAGGATTTAATAGCTTAGATTAGAAAGTAAAGTGGTAATGTTTTCAAAGTTCAGTTGATGCAATGTTTTTATGGAGTAGAACGGTCCAGTTTGTTCGGTCCGGTCACTTTATGTATTTAATTTCATTATCACTGCTCTCAAAACGGTGAAGGAATCGTGAGGAATGTCTAGAACGAAAAATTCCAGGGCATGAGGGGCCCGCGTGGTGCATTTACGATCCATTCGGTCACACCGAGGAGGCCTTCGTCACAGCAGTGGGAACAGTATAGGCTGATTATTGTTTTGATACAGGACCAAAATTGAACCACTCCTGATACCTGTATAAAGACTAGTGATGTTCCGGATATCCGTATCCGCGGATATCACGAATATCAGCGGGAGCAAAAAGATCCGGATCCGTATCCTTATCCGTTACATTTTTGACGGATCCTTTACCTTATTAATAATTCCAAATTGCAATACTAAACTTCTTTGAAGACATTTTTTTACTCGTACAACAAACAAACGTTATCTATGCTGCCCAGTGTCACACTAATCTATAAACAAAACAAAGGAAAGACCCGCGCAACACAAGTCGAAACATGTTCTGTCACTCAAAGCGTCAAGTGGCGTCAACTATCGTTTCAAGGTCACGCGCACTGACACCGATTGAGTAAAAAGTTAAGATCCGTATCTGTATCCGCGGATCTTGACGACAATTATCCGTATCTGCGGATCTAAACTTTTAATGATCCGGCACATCACTAATAAAGACACATTTATCTAGTAAGCAAAGGCCAGTATTTTGTGACAGAACTTTTAATATTTATCGAAATAATACTAGTTTTGACGAACTTTTTTCAAGATTGATGTACGGAAGCCTTTAAACAACTCTTGAAAGTGGATGTGAATACCTTTAGTGTAAAATGTACTTTGGTTCCTACCTTTAGGGCATCGGTGAGCGCACTAACGAATTGCGGATAGGTAAGCACGTAGCTCCGCAAGTTGCTGTCCGAACACAGATCGTTCACAAATGTGTACGCATGGAGTAATTGAGTCGCGTCTCCTTCACTGAAACACATGGTTATTCATTACTTAGTAAGATGCCTAAAGTACTGTGGATTAAATAAATATTCTTTTGAATTAATGTTCAGTAAATCAAATATGTATTATCGATCTGCCCGCGGCTTCGCCCGCGTGCAGATCGTATATTATTCCACGTAAACAGGTTGTGGACTATCCTTGTACCAGAATTTATCATCATCATCATTTTAGCCGAAAGACGTCCACAGCTGGACATATGCCTCCCTCAGGCTAATCAGTTCAACCGGTCTTGTGTTTCCCACATCCAGCGGATTCCCGCGGCCTTCACAAGGTCATCGGTCCACCTTGTGGGAGGGAGGCCTTCCCACTCTACGTCTTCCGGTACGCGGTCGCCACTCCCGAACCTTTCGACCCCATCGGCCATCTGCTCTGCGTGCAATGTACCCTACCCAAACTTTTGGCAATCCATGCAATCATGGATTCAGTACAAGATTCTGATCTTTGAACTCGAAATTTCGTCGGTTATTTTAAAAAAATTGCTGTTTAGTACAGTTTGACCCAAACAGTGCGATCACTGTTCTATGAAACAGTATTTTTTTACCCAATTAGCTTTAGAATAACTGGCGTTATGATTTACTAGCTTCTGCCCGCGACTTCGTTCGCGTCAAATTTCTTGCTCAGCGACCCACCCCGTCGCTCGCCTCGCCTGCCCGTGTCTTCATTGCTCCGCTCTCCTTTTGGTCTTAGCGTGCTGATATATCCTCGATAAATGGGCTATCTAACATTGAAGAAATTTTCAAATCGGACCAGTAGTTCCTGAGATTAGCGCGTTCAAGCAAACAAACAAACAAACAAACTCTTTAGCTTTATTATTAGTATAGATAGATAATGGTGACATACCTGACCGCCTTACTGAAAGTGCGCATAGTACAACACAGATAACTATGCACGTCTGGCTGCCGGGTTGCTGCTGCGCCTCTCGTCGCTCCAGACAGACATAGGAGCAGTCTGCAAACTTCCACACCGCCATAGCCACCATCCTAGAATGTTAAATAGCTGTTTAGTGATTAGGTTTTACTTTGGTAACCCAGGTATCCTACATGTGATTGTCAATCAAGCGCTGCTTGTCTTCCCCGAGGAGTTGGGGTGGATTAAATAACCGAATTTTCCACCCGTACAAAATATACAGTTTGACATGGAGTTTCGGACACCAGCCCGTATTACTTATCAGGGAAAGGTTTGCTTTTAAGCATAGGATGGATAGGATCTGGATCTCTCAAGCTGGATATTACAAGGAGTTAGCTGGTAGCAGCTGGATAAGAATTGCCGAGAATCAAGTGGAATGGCGTGATATTGGAGAGGCCTATAACGCAGAAGACTGCTATAGGCTGATCATGAGATAGCTGTATGAGTCAGTCTTCTTATAATTCAACTTTTTGGATGCAAATGTGTTTAACATTTGATTTTTACAGCCCAACACCAAAGTGCTCTGAGAGTTTTGGCAACTGGTTTAAAAGGTGAATCGGGAATTATCAATACAGAAAACTATTTTTCATCAGCATGAACCAGGCTCTGCTGTCATTTGTGGATCTTTGACAGTCATTACGAGTCTTCAGAAGCCTGAAAGTCGGACCACCAGTCTAACCAAGGGGTATCATATTACCCAGTAACCAGTGGGTTACCAGGTCAGATAGGCAGTCAATCCATGTAAGATATTAGTACTTACCTGCATCCGGTTTGACTGGAAGCCCACCCCACTGTAGTTGGGAAAAGCCTAGGCAGAAGCGATGACAATGATGAAAATGATCCAATATCTTACCTTCAAAGTAATAAGATGCACAACAAAATCCTTAGTATCCACAGTCCTCATCAAGGCATATATTGCTGGCAGGTTTCCATAGCATACATTGACCAGTACAGTCAGGGACTTGTGACCAATGGCGCGATGTTGGGGCTCTGTCATTGGCTGTGTGATCCATTCTGTCAGTTGCTTCATCAGATTGGATAGATAGGATTCTTGCCAACTGATTTTGATGCCATAGGATATTTCCTGCAATGAATAAAGATATAATAACAGAACATCACGCCTTGTTTCCCGAAAGCGATGAGCGGAGGTGTGTCCGTTATGGTTAAATATAGATCAAGATATATCAAAATCACAAGTCATTTATTCAAAAGAGGCTAAGAGTCAGCAATTTTCGAATATCAAAATTATATAAGACAGTCCCCCAAAACTCCCCACACTTAACCACTTCCACCACTTCTTCTACCCTGCTAAAGTACTAACTTTAGCAGGGTAGAAGAAGTGGTACAACTGACTCCCCAGCAGCATATTATATTAAGACATTAATGGTAGACTGAGCTTAAAATTTGACTTGTCCTTAAGGCTATTCCTTTCATTAATCACAGGAAATACGGCGTTTGTTTATATGATAAATGTCATTGAAACATTCTTTAAGCATGTAAGATTGTACACGAGTTTCGTGAAGTAAAAAAAATATAATGGCTGGCTAGTGTAGTGATTCATAATAATCACAAAGAAAATTAGAAAGAAAGAAAAAAAGATTTATTTGTCACAGAAACACGTGCTTAAAAAAAATGACATACTTCATTAAAAAAAAAACATGATAACAACACAGATATTTGTACATAGGCATAAAGAAGATAAATAATCGGCAGCTGCACGCCGTGACTGTGACAAGAAGGCTAAGGCTATTAAGGGATTATTTCTAGCGACATTGTAATTCCCAACAAGCACAAGAAAAACCTACACAGGTTTAAATGCCATTTAGGCAGTTCCGCATCCTGTCACAGGAACAGAATAGATCTATGTGACGGTCATGTCCCTTTAGGCCATCATCCCTGTAGATTAGATTCTATTACCACTTAACAGGAGCTAAAAAATTAAATTGTTGTGGACTTACTTGCATGACAGAGAGCAGTTTAATTTTCTTGTCATTGGATATTGAGTCTGATAATAATCTAGCCAGGATAGGCATGAACCTGGAAAAGTTAACAATTTACAAATTGTTTAAAATCCATAAAGTATTTAGATAAGTTAGCAATATAATAATTTATTTATTTATAGCACAATTATGGACACGTCAACTAAACAGACAAGAAAAAAAGAACATAAAAAAAATGATTTACAAAGGTGATGCTTATCTCCAACTAAATCTGTTCCAGCATACGTGCGATAGCAAGGCAGATAAAAAGAGATGTAGGCATGTGTGTAAGACACAAGAGAAAACATTGTTTTCAATAAAAAAAACCATTCAAAATGTATTGTTATTATTTGTTACTTTGCCTTCCATAGAGGAAATTTAACAGTGCAATAACTAGGATTTAGGTCTGCTGTAATGTTGCATTGCGCTTTTCCTAAATAAATTAATAATTATAATAGCTATGTTCTGTTACTCCTGGTAATGAAATCTGTGGCTTAATTACTGCCCAGGTTAAACGAATATAGGTTGGATAGTCATCTGATTGAGCTGGGAGCCGAATAAGCTTAAATGAAGAATGTTACTAACTTGTAAGTATGAGTTAAAGCATGCCTAGCACTGGGCTCAATAGCGGCCCTAGCCAGTACAGCCACACCGGCCCAGTATGGGCCACGCCCATCACACAGTACGCGCCACAGCGAGCTGAAGAACGCGCACACTTCGGAACGACCCGGCGAGAATATTGATAGGTCGCATGATGAGGCTATTAGCTGAAAACAAAAAAAAATTAAGACAAGTCCCGAGGTACTGTACTGGTATGAATGAAGTTATTAGAAACTTACGAAAGAATTCGGTCAGTTCTCTCGAATGCTTAGATTAATTAACTGTACTGCAATTTCGTGGGGTTTAGTGTGGTAATTTTATGAGTGGTATTTTTTTCATCTTGAACGTAAACAAAGAATAGAACTTACCCCAAGATACCGTGTCATCAAATTCACAGCTGACTCGCTATGTGTTGCCTCAAATTCGCGGGCAGCAGTCACAAATGCTTTCAAGTTGCAGAACTTTCCACCTTCAGATGGATTACTGAAATTTTCGAATCCGTCGACTTCCATGTCCATACCATACAGGTTTCAGGAAAGTTAAAATAAAAGTCGTATTGATGTGAATTACAAAAGCTAATTTGAACGATGAACAACAATTCACGCTCAAATATATCAAAATATTACTGATAAAACGAATAAAAAAGTTTAAAACACTTTTATTTTCACCGCAAAATTCAATTTCAACTGTTTTCTGTGTCAATCTTTGAGAACGACAGGCATTCTTCTTGTTTATAAAATGGTGCTTTGTGATTGGTCGGTGCGAGAAACCATAGATTTAACGAAAATGTTAGATATTCTCGATCTTATTCTCGATACTTTATTTTAACTTACACAAACATTTCTCATATTCACTCCCTAAATAAACGTAAATTTCAGTTTTGGGCAAATGGGCAGTAGTGACTGAAACTTTGAGTGCCGGTGCCGTAAATAGTCAGTCAAATATATTTGGGCACTAAGTGCTATTCGCCGACACTTTCCGTCCGGGATTTTGCAACCAATCTAGGTTAGATTTAGAACTGAAGTCGTGTTGGATGACGATGGCTTTTATTTTCATTTCAACGTATTCTTTGGTTCAAAGCAATTGGTTTTAAGATCAAACCACAACATTTCTGTGAAATCTATCTTAGAGAATATCATCTTTTGTCACAGGCTGTGTGACTCGATGCATGAACCAAAACAACCTAAGGCCCAATAAAAAAAACAAGCAATAACCTTGACAAGTTGACAGTGACACTTCACTTCACACTTGACGTTTACGAATACATACCGACTGTGTTGTTTTGTTGTTTTTTTATAAACAATTTTTATTTATCAAAGTAGTCAAATCTTCTCCACATTTTTTAGATTGCATTCAGTCT
The DNA here is from genome assembly GCA_949091785.1 of Polymixis lichenea. Lineage (NCBI taxonomy): Eukaryota > Metazoa > Arthropoda > Insecta > Lepidoptera > Noctuidae > Polymixis > Polymixis lichenea. Next base: position 9,606,335 of record OX420941.1, read on the forward strand.
GAACGAACATGGGAGTAGAAGTAGAAACTATTTCACCTGGGGATGGTAAGTAATTTATCATGAACTCATAATATTACACCCATCGTATAACCTCAAAGGATTGAATCATCGTCTAGCCTAGTCTTTTCCCAACTATAATGGGGTATTGGGGTCGGCTACGAGTCTAACGGGATGCAGCTGAATACCATTACTTTTGCATGGAGCGTCTGCCTATCTGACCTTAATAACACAACCCAGTTACTGGGTAATACGAAACCCCTTGGTAAGAGCTGTAGTCAGTCCTTCCAGCTTTTCGGTTTTCTGACGACCCGTAATGACTGTCAAAGACCCGTAATGACTGTCAAAGACCCATGAAATGAAAACTTTTCATGCTCTAAACTCATTTATTTTAGGTACTACATACCCGAAGCCTGGTCAAACTGTAGTGGTTCACTATACAGGAACGCTAGAAGATGGCAAGAAGTTTGATTCTTCACGGGATAGAGGACAACCATTTAAGTTTACGCTGGGAAGAGGCGACGTTATACAAGGATGGGACCAAGGTATTTGTAGGGTAAGCATACAACTTAATAATAAATGAATTGCTGGCATTGGTATCATTCACTGTTGTACCATTTGGTGTTGTTTCATGGCCACTGCATCTCATGCACCTAAGTCATGTTCTAGCTAGCCTTCTTCAATATTTCAAATTGCACTTTTGTGCTGTCAGTTTATAGATATTTATATCTTATTAGCTTTAAATGTGAATCATCATCTGATTTGCTGTTTCCCAACAATTTTTGGGGCTTCCAGTCTAAGTTCATGTTTGCATGCATATGGAAATAATGCGGCAGATTTTATGCATACTGCTCAGCAGCAAGGGTTGAAAATCATGCATACTGTTAGATATACTGCAGCAAGCCAACAGGGTAAGGAAGGTTCTAGCGCAGCGGCATACGTCAGGGCCCACTACCCTCCGCAAACCTGATAACACACTCACGACGTCGCCTGAAGAAGTAAATCGCGTCCTAATTGAAACTCACTTCCCTGGATGTGTCTTCGAGCAGGTAATTGACTGGCAAGACGTTATTCAAACACCATCAGAAAATGATTGGCGGTACGCACACAGGGTGATCACACTGGAGAAACTCCAATGGGCCATCCGAAGCTTCCATCCCTTCAAGGCAGCTGGCCCCGATGGAGTGTTCCCCGCCTTATTGCAATGGGGGGGAACCCCGGTCTCAATTAGACTAGTGCCTCTAATGAGAGCGTGCTTGGCCTTTAGATACGTTCCCAAGGGATGGAGGGAAGTGAAAGTTATTTTTATTCCAAAGCCAGGTAAAGGTGACTACTATACTAACGCCAAATCCCACCGACCAATCAGCCTAACCTCCTTTCTATTGAAAACGTTGGAAAGGCTATGCGATAGGGAGCTGCGAGATGGCGCACTTAAAAGCATACCACTTCACGGTAACCAACACGCATACAGCTCAGGTAAGTCGACGGAATCTGCTCTTCATCCAGTGGTCAGCCAGATAGAAGAAGCGATGCACCAAAAAGGCACCTGCCTGGGCACTTTCATAGACATCGATGGAGCCTTCGACAAAACCAACTTCTCCAGCATCGGTAGCGCCCTCTCCAGGCATGGGGTGGAACAGGTACAAACGGACTGGATTACTAACATGCTTAGCAAACGAATGGTTCGCCTTGAGGATGAGCAGCAGCTGGCCATGATAGCCAGAGGCTGCCCCCAGGGAGGGGTGCTGTCCCCCCTTCTATGGAATCTGGTGATAAATGACCTTATCACCAAACTCAACGCCAGCCATTACTTCACAATAGGCTATGCGGACGACCTTGCAATCCTTGTTTCGGGGAAGGTAACGGGAACGATCTGTAACCTCACTCAGCAAGCACTACGTATCGTAGAGAGATGGTGCAGGGAATTTGAACTATCAGTGAACCCCACCAAAACTGAACTAGTCATGTTCACCCTAAAACGAGCATTAGGCCCTTTTCGCCTACCGAAACTGTTCAATACAGAACTTCAGTTGGCCAACGAAGTCAAGTATCTCGGGGTCACTTTGGACAATAAGCTAAACTGGAGCAGTCACCTAGACAACAAGCTGAACAGGGCCTGCATCACCTTCTGGCAGTGCAAGAGAATGATAGGTAAGAAGTGGGGTCTATCACCCAAAATTATACTATGGCTGTACACCGCAGTGATCCGCCCCATGATCACCTACGGGGCCGTGGTCTGGTGGCCCCGCACAAAGCTAACTACAGCCGCCAACAAACTACAGCGCATGCAAAGACTAGCCTGCGTGGCGACCACGGGCTGCATGAGGACTACTCCGACTGCAGCGATCGAGGCCATGCTGAGGTTGCCGCTGCTCCACCTGTTCATACAACAGGAAGCAACGTTGGCGTCTAAAGGCTATAAATCTCTGGAGTAAAAGAGACACACAACACACCGCGCTACTTAAGGAACTCAATAGCGAGTTGCCCATTACGAGGGCAATAAATGACCGGGTGCCCAAACAATTTATCTTCGATAAAAAATATAGAATCCAACTGCATGAGGATCGACGATGCGAAGGCTTGCGCCCCGCAGAGCTGCGTATCTTCACGGACGGATCAAAAACAGGTAGTGGCACAGGGGCTGGAGTCTTCTCGGAGGACCTCAACATCCACATAGCCACACCACTGGGAGTCCATAACACAGTGTTCCAGGCCGAATGCATAGTTATCTCCCTGGCAGCGTCTGCCATCATGGCCAGGGTTGTTAAGGACCACTCGATCCGCATACTCTCGGATAGCATGGCTGTTCTGCAAGCGCTGAACAGTCACACAGTTGACTCTGGGCTGATATACGAGTGCCACCAGCGCCTCAACGAGGTAGGTAGCCTCAACAACATTACCATTCAGTGGATCAAAGGACACAGCAATTCGCTAGGCAACGATGCAGCCGATGAACTTGCCAGAAGGGGGTCGAGCATGGCACCAGTGGGACCAGAACCCATTGTGCCACTCCCCTTCGGGTATCTACGCACTCTGGTAAGGAAACGTACCAGGGATCAACATCACAAAATATGGTTGGACCTAAGTGAGTGCAGGCAGGCTAAGGAAGCACTTCCTGCGTTCGATGCTCGCGTCACGAAACAGGTTCTCCGTTTAACTAAACGACAGTTGCGCGCAGTTACAGCAGCCGTAACTGGCCACGGATCATTTAACAAACACCTCTTTGTCTTAGGAGTAACAGACAGTCCGCTGTGCAGAGCCTGCATGGAGGACGACGAGACAGCAGCTCATGTGCTGTTGAACTGCCCGGTGGTCGCTAATTACAGGGCAAAATACTGCGGTAACCCAGGTACCCTACGTGAGATTGTCAGCAACACCAAGGCGCTGCTGGCCTTTCTCGAAGAGCTGGGGTGGATCGAATAACTCATTCTCCCACCCATACCCAAAATACGCGCCTTGACGTGGAGTTGCGGAAAACAGCCCGTTTTACCTATTACCTAGATATGCTGTGATGTACTCTGTTGCATTCTCAAATTCGATACAATACTGATAGTTCAAAATCCAGTGCACTGACCTCCAGAACCCAGTAACTGCATAAATGATTTCATTTCTGTAAGTAGGTTTGTACAAACACTTTTACACGTCAATCATAATTTAAAACTAGATGAGGTAGGCGTTTCCTATCTGGTTACTCTGAGAAGAAAGGCCGAAACAAACTCACAGGTGTAACACTGTAACACTACTTTAAATGTTAATGCCTAAAAATAATTTATATTTTTTCTACTTTCAGATGTCTGTCGGTGAGCGTGCAAGATTAATCTGCTCTCCAGACTTTGCATATGGATCTAGAGGCCATCCCGGAGTCATACCACCAAATGCAACTTTAATATTTGACGTTGAGCTAATACGTGTTGAATAATCGTTATCGCCAAAAGCTACACATAACTTTGATAGTCATGTGTTTCATAATTATTGTTGACAAAAATCTCATTAAATGTTTATAATAATTGTTTATAACAGTATTGGTTTAGTTTTGTGACTTACTTGTGATGTTTATATTAGATCTTATAATGTACAAATACTCTGCTTTAAGGATTTTTTAAGTGTAGTTTGCTAGACTATTTAAGAATATCCAATCTGGTGATGGAATGGAAGTTTAAGTAGGAATGGATTAGGACTTAAAAAACTATGACGCCAGCCATCTAGTCTGAGGTTCAAGCTAAACAGTAATGAGCAGAGGTCAGAATTAGGTAGAGTTATTTATGTACTTGCATCGAAATGTTGATATTAGTATGGGTCTTCCCGGGATTTCTAATAGACAATCCCGTGACCAACAATATTACAAATAAATAATAATAAAAACCTCAGACATAGATAAGACAAATAAAACAAAGACAACAACAACATACAATTTTTATTAGGATTAATAATTCACAATACATATTTTATTGGAATTTTGCAACTTCGGAAATCCAATGTCGTTGATGTAAATTTGGCAACGTCGCGCGTGCAGTGGTTTAAATTGTGTAAAGTAAATAACTTATTATTTAATAGATCACGGGATTTTTCTGCTCTTCAAAATTAATCCCAGTATTTGGGGCATATCCACTTTATTCTTTCGTTGTATGAAATAAGTGTAAGTACATAAATAACTCTACCTAATTCCGACCTCTGGTAATGATGTGAGGTGGTCCAGCACCCTGATTGTGTAACACACTATTAATCACAAGCTGAAGTCATTTTGAGGGACATTGGTAAACCATAGCTTCATAAAGTTAGAAAAACTTATCTGATCAGTAACGTAAATAATAGTATTTTTTTGCTCTCGAAAAGACAGCCATTCCTGCTGTTAGTGCTACGCAATTATCCTGCTGGTCATTCATAACCAGAGATCGGATATTCGGATGCATATTCACCTAAAGTTACAGTGTTGGCTAATATGGAACGCGCTTTTGTATCAAACAAATCTTCATTTAATGTTAAAAAATGTTTTAACTAACACACACCACCCCCACTCTTACAGACTTTAGGTATACACCCTACTTAAACATATTTGCATCGCGATTAATTTTAAATAAATATGTGTCTGAATAGCTATGCAATCCTAATAATTTAAAAGTCGCTTCCATACTATACACCTGACTAGTTATGCATTCCCGGTGTTCCTGGCATCCCGGGATGTTTTTATCAATTAATATTTTTTAAGCAGCTTCCATACTTTCATAACTGAAAATTTACTTTAGGTAAATATGCATCCGATTATCCGATCTCTATTCATAACATAGTGGAAATCTATTGTATGTTTTGAATTGATAAAGAAGGCACAAGTACAGATTTGGAAGTCAGATTGCAATCGCTGGAACTTATGTTCCTCTCGTTTATTAGGCAGAGTCATTTAGTCTGCTAACAATAGAAAAGTAATTGTGTTAATTACTTTATACTTTTTGAAATCTAGATTCTTATTGAGATTTGAATATGTTTATTGGTTGTATTTTCATGGCCTCTGCGGTTAAAATCAATAATGTCTTCAATGTGGTCATGCTTTCTGTTACAGTCACCCAAAAAGTATATTATGTAATAAAAATACTGGCTTATAAATATATGCCATTCTGCAGAGAAAAGGCATCTTCTCATATAGAGAAGCATTGACCAAGCCAGTTCATTTACAAAGAGTTTTTAAATACTTTACAAATAATACTACCTATGAATTTATTGTTCTATGTCTATTACTGTTATACCTGTATTCTGTGCTTATATAACTGTATAAAATAAATTTAATACGTATATTTTATGGTGGAAGCGCCAGGGGTCGCCCGCGAAATTCAAATTTTCTTACAATTTTTGCAATTTGAAGGTCGAGTGTCAGTTGTATGTTGATTAAAATATAATTCGCGAAAGTAGCAAATATATGTTCATTGAAAATCAAAATCAAAAGTCATTTATTCAAACTAGGCTGAGAGTCAGCACTTTTTCAACGTCAAAATTACATAAGACAGTCCCCCTAAAACGCCCACCCTTCACCACTTCCTAGTACTTTAGCTGGGAAGAAGTGGCGCAACAAACTCCCCAGCAGCACAGCTGTCTGTTAAGTTGGAAGAACTTGATTCTATACAATAACAGGCAATTAACCAACATCCAACAATAAATGAGAATTACATTAATAAAAATTTCAAACAAAAAATGGTTTAAACAGTCAAATAAAATAAACATCGTTGTGAAGCAACTCATATGACCTGTCAGTAGGTAAACTCTGGTGAAGGAACACAAACGTTGTCTTGAGTTAATCACAGCGACCAACAATTTGTATAGTTTAAGTAGTCGTTGATAGAAAATCTAGCATGCCTTAGGACAAGATTGGATTTTACTAAAGCTTTAAACGCATTAAAATGTAAATCTAGCAAAGAAGAGTGAAGCTTGTTATAAAAGATTAAACCAAGCCCAACAAATGAGTTATGAACTTTATGAAGCCGGTGAGGGAGCACGTAGTTTGTCCTTATTTCTAGTATTAACATTATGAATATCACTGTTTTTAGTGTATAAGTGTATATTTTGCCTAATGTATAAGATGTTAGTGAAGATGAATTGCGATACCATCGTGAGAATACCAATATCTTTTAAAAAATCTCTAGCACCTAGTTGGTAAATTGCACGAATAGCTCGTTTTTGGAGAACAAACATATTTTGAATGTCAGCGGCTTTGCCCCACAGCATAATGCTATGAAAAACTTAACGCTATGAAAATAACTAAACTAGACTAACCGAGTTGTATCAATGTCAGTGTATTGTCTTACTTTCCTGATGGCGTAGGCAGCCGAGCATTCGGTAAAGCGAACTTTATACATTTAGTTTTATTGGCATTGAGAACTAGATTATTCATGGTAAACCAATCCGTAACCCTTGAGAGTGCACTGTTTAAGTCGTCAAAATCTTGTCTATTCCTGTATAGTTTAAAGATAAGAGAAGTATAATCGGCAAACAGTACAACGTCACCGATACCGTGTAAATAGAATGGTAAATCCTTTATGTACACTAAGAATAAGAATGGACCCAATATTGAGCCTTGAGGTACACCTAACTGAACTGGTTGCCCGGAAGATTTCACACCATTAATATCTACACATTGGTGCCTATTATTTAAATAAGAATTTATTACTTTGAGAGCCTAATTTTGAACACCGTAATGACGTAGTTAACGCAAAAGCGTGTCATGGTGCACGCAATGAAATGCTTTGGAAAGATCACAGAAAACTCCAATAGCATTTTGTGAGTTCTCTCATGCTTTAAATGTGTGTTTCAGCAGAGCGACAGCCGCGTCTAGTCGAATGACCGTTTGTAAAGCCATATTGTTCATCATGAAGGAGGCTATTTAAATTAAAATGTCCTAGCAACTGCTTGAGTATTAACTTTTCAAATACTTTACTTAATGCAGGTAAGATAGAAATAGGCCTAAAATTGCCAACGTTATTTTTATTATCTGATTTAAAATAATGATGCCCCATTATTGAACATACCTATTACATTGAATGACTATTACATGACAAATCGCACAGCTTCCTTAGCGCATCCACCACTAATCCTTTTTTCCAATTAACTTATGTAGGTATTTAAAAACAAAATGTGATCAGTGTTCGCTTATTGGAAATACATCTCTGTTTATCTACTTCTTTTAGCACCTTTAGAGCTAATGTTTCAATGCATTTTGTGATAAAGGCACTTAACATTTGTGTCCTTAGATCTTTTTGGAATAAAGTTCCTTAACGCATCCTATACTCTGCACACTTGATGTATCAGAACTAGGCTGAAAAAAAATGACATCCAAATTCAAAATAAAGTCGAAATCAATCTCAAAACTCAAACTCAAAGCATTTATTACAAATTAACCAATAACAGGTACTTTTGAATTGTCAAGGGGTTGGTCAGTCAGAATGATGAAGCTAGTCGCCCATTCCTAAGCGTAGGAGGTAGCTATGGAGAAGAATGGGCAAAAAACTCCACTCTTAAAGCTAAATTATTCATGTGTGAATGATGTTATAACTCCTGCACATTAAAAGTGCCCATAATTAAAAATAAAATAACAATTCTGAATCTAAAATAAGCCGTAGCTGCTAAGATGATCAGTTCACGAACATGACAATGGATCAAAGCTCTCATTCACCACGTGTGCAAAGTGATAGGAGCTATGTTGCAACCGGGTGTCCCACAACACTTCTCAACTGTTTAAAAAACTTCCATGGTTACATGTAAATGAACTTTAAATAGAATGCATTTTTTTACTATGCACAAAAGTTTCTTGTATTAAGAAATAATTTGCCATCTCTTGTATTGTTAGATAAAGCCTTCTCCTTTGCTGAATTTGTTATCATTTTAATTTATTAATATTTTATGCAATAAAAGATTTTATTTAACTGGAAAAATATATTTAATATCCAATCTCCCACCACCAACAGAAGAATTATGTAGTAGTCTAGTACAGAAGACAAAAATCCTTTTTTACATTTTTTTTTTATCACAGACGTAAAATATAACTATGAGGCAGGCAGTACTTAGATTTATATAGAACATCCAAATTACATGGTTACAATATAATAAATACAGTCAGTATTAGCTACAGAAAAAATAGTACTTACAAAACAAAATTTAAGTTCTTAGAAGAATTTTCTTAGTTACTTTTCTACTATATTAGCGACTTTGGTTAAACATTTCCTAGCCTATACATTTATTTTCCCGTACCAAAATAATTACTATAACAAGTATGTAGTGTTAAACAATTAATAATACACCTTGACCCCTTTCCATTCCATTTCTAATCCTACCTAAATTCTGAGCAAAAATTTTTTTATCTATGATCCCTCTGGAAAATAATTCATTAGCGGAACAACAAAATTTTTGGTGAATGGTGTGCGGCACAATGCACAACTTTCCAGTGGCCCATAAGAGCAATTGATACAAAATATATGACCACAGGGTAAGACACAAGGCTGACGAATCTCTTCTAAGCAGGCCACACAAGATTTGCTACTATCTACCTCATTAGGGATCTCTTTCATTTGATTCATATGGGTTTTTGCTTTGTATAAACTTTGACCACAAGATACGAATGCATGTAACAGAGTGACTATACCAAGGAGTCTTAAATGTGCATAGTAAGCTGCAGCAGCTGGTCTAACATGCACATAGTCTATTCCAGTTATCGTTTTACCTAACTGCAGTGGGCCTCCATTCATATAAGCTATTCCTCTGTGAATACTTTGAATCTGAGGCACAATACTGCTCAAAGTTTTTAGTCCAACTAAAAAGATGTTTTGTGCTTCTACAGTTAGGGATGGATTTAGTTCAACACGTTTTTCTATGCAATGGAGCAGATGCCTAGTGATGTTTTCGCCAAAAGTTGATAGAATGATGCTGAATAATCGGCTGTAGTATGAGGGTAACTTATTATAACTTTCGTCGACTTGCACGATTCCGGAGTATTCTTCTCCTAGAGTTTGAAGGTCCTTTAGTGTTGTGAGAGATCGGTACATTATAGAAGATAATGGTATAGCCTTGGAGGCATATCTTGCCGATAACAACTTAGATAAAGATTCAGCCAGTTGTTTCTCGTAAAGATCGTCTTTCTGCCATGCTCGGAGAACTTCAGCGGGCTGGGCGGTTGGTAAGGCCATGGTTTCAATTAGAAAACACTCACGATACAATAAAATATAAAATATTTCAGACTTTTAGCTACAAAAAGTCGTGACCGTAGTCTGATTGATTTTATTTTTGACGTTTTAACATGATACGATGTAAACATGTCACCAGTCACTGTCACTATCCTATCAGTTCAGTTTTTTGTCCATCGTCGTCCACTTTTTTATAACCTTGATCTACGGTATTTTGAGTCTTTGAACGAAAAATACATTTACGTTTGTATTAATCTTTGACGACTCTAAAGAAAACCTCTGTTAAATAGTCTCTCTTAAATAAGAACTCTGCAAGAAAGAACAATAATTTGCATTCGTAAACGAATAGTCGACTCATCTACACTCGAAACGTGTCATGGTGTTATTCAACGGTCATTGTTCTATGCACTGCAAGCTTAGCACGAGAACCGTAGAAAAGCGTTTTATCGACGGAAGATTAGACAAAAAAGACGTTTCCGTGTAGACAATTGGCAGTTTTGTACCGAGAAATGTAGACAAGCGGTTTCTATTCTACGGTAAAGTAGAAATAGAAAGCGTCATGCTAAGCTTGTTGGGCTGGGAGCTGGGAGCACAGATTCGCACAACAGCTGTATTGAATTTGGTGCCCTATGCTCGCATTTTATAGCCATCTATTTTAGTTTTATGGTTGGAGAAGTACAGTAATCATTACTTAACATTGTTTCACACTAATTTTATTTCATAAAACATATATTTTTGTATTATTCCAAGTGGATTAGGCCTTCTGGGGACATGACTGTAAACAAACGGGCGTGTTCTTCAACTCGTTAAGTGGGTTTGAAGAACGGACTTAACATTGCATTTAGTAACTTATAAATGACGTGCTAGATTATTTTTATTTTTTTATTCATAACGTTAAAAATATCAATGTTCCGAGGGTTTCCGAGATTCAGGTGTGCTGCTGGGGAGTTTGTTGCGCCACTTCTTCTTCCCAGCTAAAGCACTAGGAAGTGGTGAAGGGTGGGCGTTTTGGGGGACTGTCTTAAGTAATTTTGACGTTCAAAAAGTGCTGACTCTCAGCCTAGTTTGAATAAATGACTTTTGATTTTGATTCAGGCTTTAGTGACAATAAAGCATATATGACGCATTTTATCACACGGGAAGTTATATTTTAAGAAAATTCAAATCCAAATTCAAATGTTTATTGCTCAACACAGTACATAATTATACATTTCTAGATGTCAAAACTTAGGATTAAAATAAAACAACTTCAGCCCCATACAAAAAAAAAGAAATCGCAATAATAAAAAAACAGCTTTATCAAAAATAGTTTCACTACATAAATTATTGCTAATCAGTAAAGAAATACTCTGGCATGTTTGTTGATTCTTTTTTCAAAATTAGATTCCTACTTGATTTTTGAGCGACGCTTTAAGTCTTTGGAGCATAGAATAATAACTGCTTTAGTTATTATTCTAAGCTTTGGAGCTTCATTTTCAGAACACGGTGCGGCGCAGAGTATATTAATATTTATGGTGCGGCGGCGGCATCGTCTTGAAAAAATCCACCCGCTTGTCGCCAACCAATATCAGCAAGAAGACCGCCACGCCACCGGTGAGGTGACAGCTTGTTGTTCACGCACGGCTTACTAGTAACCACAGAGTACATTATTATCTAGTAACTAACTGTTGGCGCATTGACGGTGAGCTACCACCGCACAGAGTACAATAATTACCACCGTCAATGCGCCAACAGTTAGTTTTCAGCTTACAGTTTGCGAACATTAAGTAGGTATGTGAGAATTTACTGGATACGGAGAAATAGCCATGCGAGTGGTGCTAGGGGAGGATGTCGAGGCGACGTACAGATTACTGCGCGACGTGACTGCTAAGCTCGCGGGCAACGCTGCTCGCGACCTTCCTGGCGCCGGCCGACCACTAGCAGTATTCTGTCATCGTAAAATGTACTCTGCTGCTATTGATTAAAAATCTTAATATGAATAACAAATTATTTGCTGTCGGACTAGTGCTGTTGTAAGGAGTAAGGCGATAAAATAAAACTTCAGATTTATTATTACAAATTGTGTATTTCCTTAACATTATTACTGATAACTGACAGTAATTCCTAATCAGTAAAGCAGTCACGAATCACCACAAAGTTCACAATAAAGTTCAATCAAATGCATTTCATTCGGAAAAATACCGTCCTTACACAAGTAGAATCACCGTTCACAAGAAAAATTTCTTGACAGCGTTAGACCTTGTCCTTCTACCGCGGCCTGTGTGGGAATCCCACGAGGCGCGTGGTTGTGATTGTCAGAAGAACTTGTTGTATGTCTGTTTGTGTGCCTGTCAGGTGCGCCTACGTTTAGCGGGTGTCGTTGCTGGAGGAGTCGATGTGTTTGCTCTTCGGCGACCGCGACGGGAACCGCCGTCTTCATCTATCAAAGGAGAGTCCCATGCTGTTGAGAAGATTAGTATGTTAAAGTGAGAACCGGTTACCAGAATCTAAGGGGGTTTAATAAATCATTGTTTGATACGGAAAATAAACGCGTGGGGTCGGGCGACCCCCGTCAGGAACGAAGTTCCCGACGCTTTCTCTTCCTTCAACTCCGAATGTAATTAGATATGGAGATTTAGATTGTCAACACCACGAAAGCGAAACCCATGATGAAAAAAAAAATAATCGGAGCCGTCCTCTTGGATTTTAATTTTGACCCAACTATCGGCTTCAGCACTCTCGTAAACCATGAAAACGGCACCCATGAGCATGACGGAAAATTTGTAAATTTTCGCAGCCGCCATTATGAATTATGATGTTATGAAATAGATACTAAAGTTCTGCTTACTACGAGTATAACACTGGTATGCTGGTACTCGCACTGTATTTAAAGGTGTACAAAAAGACTCGCCCTGTTTGAAGAGTACTAAAACTCGCCTCGTATAAAGTTTTCTAAAAATTAAGCCTGTATTAATTTGAAAAACTGTTTATAAGTTCTGCCTTACCTGCCACTGAGTTAACTTTCGATTTTGACACTTTATCTCTCTGTGATGTGGACTTCCTACTGCTGGAGCTGTCTCGAGGACCAGACGCGTTGGAGTCGCGAGAGTCTCTTCTGCGGTCTGAAAATCATAAATAAAAACATTAAAATCCCTTTAAAAAATGTCTGATTTCGTTCCGCGATCTCGTCCTGAGCCTGCCGTGTAAAATAGCGGCTAAAGTCGATTCGCACGAAGTCACCCATCTGGGCAAACCGTCACTTTTGAATAATATAATATTTTCTACAGGCGAGTCGCCGCACAAAGTTTATTTGTGGGCGAATCAACTATTCCAGAAATAAGTAATAGGCAATTGGCACATTTTCATAGTCAAAGTAGATAGTTTGTTTTAAGGTTCCCAAAAACAAACAGGCTATCGACTTCTACTGAAACTAAAGGAAGGTGGTCTTTCCAGATAAAGTTTACAAACGGCGCAGTGTTGCCAACTGGCACTCCACTGGAACTCCTAAATTATAACAAAATTCCTGGAACTTAATTGTCACACCTCATATATGATTTTGACTAAAATACACCTTACTCAAAGACAAACATAATTTTTCCTCACCATAATCTTTTTCAGACTTGATGCTGGGTGTGTCAGTGGAGGCATGGGAACTGCCGCTCTCCTTGCGGGTCTTAGTGGCCAGTGCGCTCACACTATCCTTACGACTGCCTGGTCAAGTAACTAACATGTTAAATGTGTACAAATATATTTATCTATAGAGATTTAATGTGAATGATGCTAAGAGACAATCATTATTGTCCAACAAAGTAAGAATAGGACTGACCTTATATGTTGTTAAACTAATTCCACTTGAGACAGCTTATTCTATAAAGATCTTACAGGGATTCAACATTTTGATATCTCAGTATAGTGATCGTGATTGGTCAATCCTAGTCTTATCTTCATATCAAAGTAATTTTCTGAAAATTTATTAAATAATTACGATTATTCAACAAAACCATACTTTTAAAAAATAGTGAATGTAAAATGCAGTACAAAATAGTATTAATTAAATATTTGTCCTTCAATATACCACATCATTAGCTACAAACACCACAAACCACAACAATAAAAAGAAATACAATCGGTAATAGACAAGTTCTACCTTTGGGTGTACTATCTTTAGACGCAGTGCCCCTAGAACTGCTTCTAGGTGTCGAAGGCTTAGGTGAAGGACTCCTCCCATCTAGATGTTAACATTTTAATGCATTATAAGCGTAAACATGATGGCCCTGCTGAAAATAGCAAGAGTTGGCAATAGTTTTTTTTTTATCTAGAACACCATACATTACCTTCACTATCATCCGCTAATATGGCCTCCTTAAATTTTTGTTTCATGAGTGAACCGAACTCGCTATCAGGCAAATTAAACGGCATTTCATGATTCGGAAACGGTACTTGCTCCGTCTCTTCCAACATATTTAAATCATACAAACTTCCTATGTGCTTCCATATATCTTGGGTGGAAATCTCTTTAGTGATAGAGTTGGAAAGCTTCTCCCAAATGCATGCCATGTGAAAATGTTTGTTTATACCAACCGGCTTGTGGTTAGCCATGGCGTAAAACAATTGAATCTCCATATCGACGTCCCATGTTAATGGGTCGCAGGTTTTCACTTCCGGCTCTTCCTCGCTAGAAACCATTTTATTTAAACACACTAATCGTATAAAAGTGGAGAATTTCAGTAATTGTTTTAGAAATAATTGCACTGTTTACAATATTTTAGAGCATGACGCCCAAATAAATTCATTCAGTGACAAGTGACAGACAGTTCAAAAGCTTCAACCACAGAGTACATTATTTGGCTTCAACTTCAAAACAGTGACAGCAGTAAGCAGTTTGGCGGTTTGGCCTTAGTTAGTTTGACAACATTTTAGCCAGAGACAAAATATTATGCGAAATAAATTTAGTTGTAAAATAATCACATGGATTCACATGGATTATTATTAACTTTATTCAGGCAATAGAAGTACTGTGTAAAAAGTCCGTTACAGTTTCACATGCGAAAAAATACGATTGACAAAGATCCTACATTTAATTCAATAATAATCTGGTTTATGCATGTTGCATTTCTTTGTGTGAGCGTTGAACTACACACATCAAAAGTCTCTAGAGATCAAGCAGGGTCGGGAATCCCGACCCTGCTTGATATATTTCCGAATATTTCCCTTTAAGTAGTTATCTACTTGTGAATACTTATTATTTTTGTATGGTTTAATTTCGAATGAGCCCGATTTCGGGCTGATGTTATGTATGTGTTATGTACAAAGTTTTACTTCGTAAAAGTGTTTTTGCTTTACGATGTACGCAACTAATGTATTTTTTTAAATAAATAAGTTGGTAGGGTTACTTGCGTAACTTTTTACGACGATTTTTAGCAAAAAGTTTATTTCTTCTATAGAATAGGCAGTATTCAACTATTAGTAGGCAGTAGACAAAAAATTAGAACCTATAGAACCAGTTGAAATAATATAATAGTTACCGTTTTACTATGTACCTCGTGTTAAATTAAATTAGGAAATACATATTGAAAGAACAGTATTTTTAATATATATAAAACATAGTGACAATTTCTATATCAACAGTATCTTAGCAACCATACATTAATAAAACAAAAGACATAATAACTCTGGTCTGCCATATATACTTCACATCCTCGGAACTTTCTAAAAGAATGTTATGGTAATATATTCCTTAATCCTAATGCTGAACTTAAATTATGCAGCCTGGGACCGAACAGTGGTTTTATTAAAATATCAGCCAACAGCTGCTCGGAAGGAACATGCGTTACGTCGAAGTCTCCGTTGCTAACACATTCTCTTCCAAAAAATGTTTCAGCTTGATGTGTTTGGTGCGCTTGTGATATTCATATTTAGGGTTGTGCGCAAGTTTTACAGCCGTTCGTTGTCCAGGTTCAGTACTGGTTTCTCAATTTTAATCAAGTTGTTAATAAGGCGATTCAACCATAAAATCTCTTGTGCAGATTCACTTGCTGCTATAATCACCGCTTCAGTCGAAGGGATGGAGACTGTCGTCTGTTTCTGGCTTCTCCAGCTAATAGCAGCTCCAGAGAATAAGCACACCATTCCAGATGTTGACCTTCCAGTAGTTTGGTCTCCTGCATGATCTGCGTCGCTGTAGCAGAGTAAGCGTGGAGGCGACTTTTCCGTATAGGTTAGCCCATTCTGTTGGGTACCTTTCTAGTACCGGACGATGCGTTTTACCAGCATGATATCTTTCTTAGTCGGTGCTCCGAGGTTTCGAGATGCGACACCCAGAGCATATGAAATATCAGGCCTTGTGCCTACTGATAAATATGCCAAAGCACCCACGGCTTGTCTGTATGGGAAATTCGCGTTGATATCCTCTTCCTCTGCCGTCTCATTTTCTTTGACGATTGGCGTTGGTGCTGGTTTGCAATTGGACATTCTATATTTTTCTAAAACTTTCTTTGTGAAGGCCTTTTGACAAAGTGAAATGGTCTTGTCCTTACGGGCATTAATTTCCATTCCTAGGACTTCCTAGGAATGGAAATTCTCATACTTATGACGCAGGTTTCGTAGTTATCTTAAACCTTGTTTTCAATTCCTTGATAAATTTTTATCCTGCTCTGGTAGTATTATATGCTACAAGTCCGTCGTCAACATAAAGACTAATAAAGACTTTAGATTGTGCTCTGATTCGAACATATAAGCATGGATCCGCTTCACTCTGTTGGAAATCAGAATTTCTTAAGAATTCGGCAATGCATGTGTTCCAGCATCGTAGTGCTTGTTTCAGACCATAGAGGCTGCGTTTTAGCTTGCAGACTCGTTTGGTGCCATCCGGCTGCCATCAGGCTGTTTCATGTAAATATTTTCCTTTACTGTGCCGTTTAGAAAGGCGGTTGAAACATCGAACTGATGTAATTTTAGATTTTCTCGAGCAGCTATAGCAAGCAATGCTCGAACGGTGCTCAGACGGACCACTGGACTGAATGTTTTATCATAATCAACTTCGGGTTTCTGGAAGTAACCTTTGATAACCATTCTGGCTTTATACCTATCGACGGTACCATCAGGATTCATTTTTATTTTATACACCCATTTGCAAGGGAGGGCTTTTCGTCCTTTGGGTAAATCAACCAGATCCCAAGTTTGGTTTTCATGCAGTGAAGTTATTTCACTGTGCATAGCATCTTGCCATTTTGCTTTGTAAGGAGATTCCATCGCTTCTTTAAAGGTCTCAGGCTCTTTAGGCTTGTGAAGATTTTCGATTTCTTCTGCTGCTGCCAAAATAACATCATCATAGCGCTTAGGAGCTCTGATATTTGACCTGTCTCTCAAAGACCTCAACTGAACGGTCGCATTTTCTTCAACATCAGCATCAGGTTCATCATCATTGACATCGGTAAAAGATCCAGAAAGAGATTCGTATTCACTTTCATTATTCCCTGGTTCCATTTGTCGAACGTCGTCAGTGCTATCGACCAAGCTTTGTTGCAGCGTTTCATCTTGATCATCTGCTTCAAAATCACTATCATGTTGCTGATCATCTGCTTCATGATTGTCAAGCTTAATATCCACTCGCTTGCGTGTTGTTTTCTGCGATGTCGTTTTTTTAGGTTGTTCTTGTGAAAACTCTAAATCGGTGAGCAGTCTGGATATTGCATTTTTATTCGATTCATCGTAGAACATAGTCTTCAATACCCTAATATCTTTTGAAGTTATGATTCTGTTCTTCGAGGGTATGAATATTCGGAAAGCTTTAGATGTTTCAGAGTATCCCGCAAACATGCCAGGAATTGCCTTTGGTGCAAATTTGTGACCGTTAGTGCCTTTCATCAGAACATAGGTCTAGCAACCGAACACGTATAAATGATTAATACATGGCTTCCTCCCAACCCATCGCTCGAATGGCGTTTGTTTCTGAACGGCGCTGTTTATACTCCTGTTTGATAGGTAGTTTGCAGTGAATACTGCTTCGCCCCAGAATTTTAATGGTGCCTGTGCATCAATCATTATTGCCCTTGCTTTCTCCACAAGAGTACGATTCTTTCGTTCAGCAACTCCGTTTTGGTTCGGGGTGTAGGGTGCGGTTAGACGTCTCTGTATCCCGCAACGTTTCAGATAAGCGTTGAACTCTTTGTTCACATACTCAGTACCATTATCTGATTGTAAGAATTTGATTTTGACCCCAGTGTGCTTTTCCGCTAACTCCTTGAAGTCTTTAAACTTTTGTAATACTTCGTTCTTGCTTTTGATCATGTAAACTTGACTGTATCGGCTATAGTAATCTATAAAAGTAACGAAGTACTTGTTTCCGCTTGCTGTGGGCGTTCTGATAGGTCCACATACATCGCTTTGAACGATTTCTAAGCGTTATGTTGTTCGTTGAGATGTTTTCTCACGGGGGGGCAAGTCTCTCAGGCAAAACTCCATCGAGTACCTACTCGATGGAGTTTTGCCTGGATACAGATTTCACACTCTGCCAAGGTTTCAGAAGCATCAAAGTTCATGCCAAGCAAAATCTCGTTTTTGAGTGCATGTTTCAGATCTTTGGCGTTTATGTGACCAAGTTTTCTGTGCCAGTCGTCTATGTTTGATAAATTCGATTTCTTTTTAACAATTGGAATCGAAACAGTGTTATCATTATGATTGGCCAGATTGTTTCACTCATGTTTATTTGGTTTGATGTAATAAAGACCATCTCCTTGTTTAAATGCGGTGAGAGTTATTCCATCTTTTGGATTGTTGACCGTCGCTTTAGTTTTTGTGAAGAGGACAAAACAGCCAGCATCTTACTGACAGACAACAAGTTGGTGCATAGACTAGGTACGTATAGAGTGTCTTGTAGTTGTGTAAGCGCTGTGCCATTACCATTTTTTGTTACAAAGGAGACTGTACCTTTTCCTTTAATCTCTGCAGTTTGTTCTTTAGTTGCAAAGTTCAGTTTTCCGGATGTTCTCTCTATACCCAGTCTTAAATAAGTCTCGTTGATAAGTCATGTGAGACGTACAACCGCTATCTAAAACTCATATACAATTTTCAGATTTTTTGTTATGTGTAAGGAGGCACTGCATAGCAAAATTGGTCTTATGAGAACCGTTAGTATGTTTATTAGGCTTCTCACTGTTTTTCTTCCAGCAATTGGTACAAATTTTGTGAGTCTTGCGTTTGAAGATATTACCACTACGTTTACAAATTTTACAGGACGTGTATAAGGCTCCTTCTTGAAAAGAGGATTCAGGTTCAGCGTTATTAGTCATGTTTTGGCTATGACGTGCTTCACATTCTTCTATTATTTTAGTTTGAAGCTCCTCTGGCTTCGGAAGAGTGTCTCGTGATTCTATAGCGACTCTGAAGTTCTCAAATTCCTTTGAGAGACTATACAACATCATGACTGTTAGCAAGTAGCTACGTCCATGTCTGTCAATTTATCAACTGTATCCAAAAACTTGTTTAGATGAGTTCTTACATCGTGTCCTTCTAATTTTGTTAGGATCAGTTGCTTTAATAGGGATGCCTTTCGCGCAGGTCCCTTACTGGCGTACGTGTCTTTCAATTTTTGCCATAATTCTTTAGCAGTAGTGCAATTTTTTACTTGTTTCGGTTTCAGCTCAGAAGGAGCGATTATAAGTATGAGTTCAGATCTCGCCTGTCTATCGCCTTCTTTATCAACCACTTCAATAACAGTATCGATGTATTTCCATAATTTGTGTCGTACGAGTACAGCTTCAGCCTGTATAACCCAAGTGTCGTAGTTCTCTCTAGTTAGAGGGTCAATTTTTGTGCTCGACATTTCGGAAAGGTTAAAACCTATTGTTACAACCACGCTCTGCTACCGTGTTAATTAAATTAAATGAGGAAATACATATTGAAAGAACAGTATTTTTAATACATATAAAACATAGTGACAATTTCTATATCAACAGTATCTTAGCTTCCCATTAAAATTATTATACTCTTTGATCTTAGCAACCATAAATTAATAAAACAAAAGACATAATAACTCTGGTCTGCCATATATACTTCACACCTCGATACATAATAATATATATGTATCTAATATAAACTCATCTTATTCTATTCTATACATATTATTCTCGCAAAATAACATTTGTACAACTAAACCGCATACAAAAACCTATTACGATGAAGTAGATGCAAGAAACATTCGGAAGTTTACTAGTCGTATTTTACTCTTAAATAATGAATGAACGCGTCAGAACATAAAAACAGCAAAATATGTCAATCGTCGCATAATTGAAAATAAACCACTGTTCAATGACTGTAGAGTTGTTTATTGTGTACTCTTTTTACGTATTTATTACGATTCTGACGTTTCTTAAGTGCCCTTGCAAGTTTATGTGAAATATAATATTTTGATTTTGAATGAAAGTAGAAAATATGTCATTCGTCGCATAATTGATAATAAACCACAAAAAAAATGACTATACAGTTGTTTTTTTGTCTACTCTTTTTACATATTTATTACTTTTTCCGTTAAAAGCGCAACCGGAATAGTTTAATGAGCTAGTTACGCTACCCGCCGCTAGATGTCACTATAATAAATGCATTCAATTCAAAGCTGTATTTCGTTAAACTTAAGATTTATATTTGCATAACGAGGTCATTACTATTTGTCCTCCTATAGGGATGTACCACTATCGTTTACTTATTTATCGACATTCCGTTTTATTTTTAAGCAAAATACAGCAACAGCTAGAATCTATTAATATTACTATTTTTGTAATCAAGTGTTTATATAAATATATTCTAATACATACTTACGATTTATAAAAAGCATAATTAAGAATTGTTATGTTAAACTAATGATCCGATTTTGAAAACTATTCTATTCATAAAAAAAACACAGTTGTGGCGTTTCTTTCTATCTTATGTGATAGATATTAAACTACGCGATTAATTACTACCGGTAAACTAAAACCGCACACAGGGTTAAATTTTTCCCGATATAGCATAGAACAAAGAGAATATTGTAAGTTTATAAATATCGATAACTCATTATCGATTACGGTAACCTCTAATTGAGTAGCTGACTGTACAGACGCCAGCACATCAAGCTACCCCAAACTGTCAAATTTTTCCAATTGAACATGAACCTTAAACTTATGTGTTAAAGTTGAAAATCTATCAAAGAAATTTGACAGATTGGGGCAGCTTGATGTGCTGGCGTCTGTACCATGTGCATTGTTGGAATCTTCGAGAACAATTTGTTTGAGTTTAAAAGAAAGTAGACTTTAAAATGAGAATAATAAAATCAACTTTTACTAACGCGTCGTTGCGTCGCCAACTAGCGGATAATAGTCGAACTCTAACTAGATATATTTTCCTTGAAATAATTATTCTCGGGGAATATTACCGAATTTTACTCAAAACTCCCGAATGATTCGCGAAAATTACGACGGGAATAATTCGGAATATTTCCCTCCAGCAACGCTAGTCGGGATAGTGCAAGTTTGTAAATGTTGATTAATGCCTTGATCTCGCGCGCCTCAAAGAGATGTCAGCACCAACTGGTGGGGTCCGTAAGGGCCGATACCTACCGGGAGTGCGGCATAGAGATAGAGAGCCCCTTTCCAGACCTTTTTGACGAGCGTTGATGTCAATTGATTGGAGAAATAGCGCCATCTATTATTGAAATCCGCAAAGTTTTTACCCATCTGCGCCACAAGGAGGGTTATGTTTTTCGAGTGTATGTATGTATGTATATGTCTTTGGCACGCTCTGTAGCCTAAACGGCTTGATCGATTTCACCTTGAGAGGTGCAGTTAGATTCGTATTAGGTATATCAAAATTGAAAAAAAAAAATGGCCTATGTTTGGCACCATATTGTGTCTTCAATTATTTTTTCTTTTCTCAAAAAGGTTTTCATATAAAAGTCTCATTAACGCCAAAAAGAATTAAACTAACTAAAAACTGTGAAATAAAATAATTTACAACATCAAAAATGCCGACTTCCTAAAAAGTTAACTTTAATTAAAAAAGATGGAAACAAGAAACTTATTGACAAGGATGACTATTAGACAGAATACTTTAAGCAATCTCATGCAGTCGGAGGCATCTTCTTAAAAACAATAAAGACTTATATTGCCTACTTCACCAGTCATCCTTTTATACAAGTTTCTTGTTTCCATCTTTTTAAATTAAAGTTCACTTTTTAGGGTTCCGCGTTCCTTTTTTTACCTTTTGAGGTATCAAAAGGTAAAAAAAGGAACGCTTATAAGATCACTCTTTTGTCCGTCTGTCCGTGTGTCATCACCGATTTCCTCAGGAACGGGTGGACCTAGCAAGTTAACTGAGGTCTATAGTCCCTATTAGGTGTATAAAAATCAAGGTCCTGAGTCAACACGATAAAAGATATGGGCAAATTTAACTTTTTGCGAAAACTTGTAAGTACCAAAATTTACCTTAATTTTCAACTTTTTTTATTTTTCCGAATTTTCCCTTTACTTATGTGTGTGTGTGTGTGTGTTGCTTTTAACCAAAATTGACAATTCTAGGTCAACCGGAAGTACCCTGTAGGTTTTGGGTCGAAAACCTAATGGTAGTTACCATTGACCTAGAATCACGAAATTTGGCAAAAAGCAAGGTCTTACACTTACAGCACAAATAAAGGAAAAATTCCAAAAAATGAATATAGTTGTAAATTAAGGTAAATTTTGGTACTTAGAAGTTTTCGCGAAAATCTAAATTTGCCCATATCTTTTTTATTATGGCGGTATACTGGGTAGATATGGAACTCGCGGCGCACGAGTTCGACTCGCACTTGACCGGTTTTTCTCATTATTCACAAATCATAGTAAAACTCTATCAAATTAAAATCAAGTAACGAAGCATCAAAAAATACCCAATTGATACATTAAAAATATAACCGTTTTTTACGAAATTACTTTTCATTCGTCTCGTGTTTATTTTTAATAGCTTGCGCTACAGCTTTCGTTTCATCCTCACACTGATACGTTATTTTGCCAGACAAAATCCGGTTTATTGAACGGCACCAACTATACAGGAAAAGTTTTTATCCAGTGCGCAAATTGTAACCATGAATTCAGCATATCATTTTAGACACCCCAGCGTAGAAATTTTTGTATTTTTTTTTGGAAAATTTGCATAAAAACGTATCCTAGTGTAGGCACATTATTAATTGCGTTTTCAAAATATTTTTTTAATATTTTTATGAGTTTCACAATTGAATAGAAAATTAACAAATATGTCAGTGAATCTCAAAAAAGAATGCCTTGATCTCCGGACACTCTTGATGTGTGTCAGTGACCGGACGGAAGTTAGTGTGCACTGATGAGACGAGTATTTTATTCTGTGTGTCGTCTGTGCATTCAGAAAAAGTACTCTGTAGACTCTGTGGTGCATTCTCTTGTCTGTCTTGCTTGGACTATGGATATGTCAAATTTGACAACGAACGATTGAACTTAGCGTTGTGGTTTTTTCGATGTGTTTAAATTATTATTAAATTACATCCTAATGCCAAATAGCTCGTTTTATTACAGCTGAGCTTCTAATATTAGCCATGGCTAATCACTATGAGGTGCCCAATTGGTAAGGGATACCTTTTTACTTGTGTTATCGGCACACGTTGAGGATAACAGTTTGCCGGTCATACATTTCAATTTTCTTTTAGGGCTGGAAAACCACCTACTGGGCTTCACTTGGACGTTTTAAAGGGCGACAAATTGATACAGAAACTAATGATTGATGAGAAGAAGTGTTATCTGTTCGGCCGAAACCCGCAGATGAATGATTTTTGTATCGACCATGCTAGCTGTTCCCGAGTGCATGCTGCATTTGTTTATCATAAGGACTTGCACAGGGCATTCTTGGTTGATTTAGGTAGCAGTGAGTATGAATCATACGGACCATTTACCATTAGTTTTGACGATACTGAAACACTTATGTGTGGTTATAAATTCATATTTTCTAGCCCATGGAACGTTTATCGGTCAAATGCGTTTGGAGTCAGATAAGCCGACGCAGCTGCCCATAGATTCCAATTTCCACTTTGGAGCCTCTACAAGAAATTACATCATAAGGTAAGGTATAAACATGTATGTATAAGTAATGAGAGGTATAAACGATTACTAAGAAACTGAAATCAATTTTAGCTATTTACGCAAACTTACCTACCTACTGCCTCTTCTACTTACTCCACATCTGCACATAGTTGACTTGCAAATTGCAGATCAAAATAGAGAAGAAAAAAACGTGCAAGTATAGGCAGACTAGAATGTAGCAAAAGACATTAATTTGCTGGTCTATGTTAGTGCAGGATCGAGTTGAGTGGAAGATGGAAAGAGAGGCCTAAGCTATGCAGTGGGACTCAGACAATGCAGGCTGATTTATTACTAGTATTATATTTTGCTCTCCAAAACCAATAATTGGGAGATACTCATCTCATCAGTTCATAGTCTTAACACAGTCCAGCCACTCCCAACTTTTAGAAGGGCTCTAATGACCTACAATGCTGATTAAATTGTCATACATGCGTTAAACCTTTCTTGAAGAGCTGGGGTCGATTGAATAATCAATATTCCCACCTGTACGCAAATTATGCGCATTGATGTGGCCAGCCCATATCACCGAACTGTGCTTTAAACTGTCAAGAAATCCTTAAAGTTTATTTTATTCTTAATATTTTCCACACAGAGAGCGTCCTACAGGAAACTCAAGAGGCATAATGGAGGATTTGCCTAACACAGAACAAGAGGGTGCCTTATTGGGTCTGCCTGAAACACAGACTGAATTAGATGTGAGTATAAATGTGTGGTGGCATTGATTTTCCATATGCATGACACAAAAAACAATTCCTGCTGGGATTTTTGTTTAGAAAATTGCAGCAGTAGACCATTTTATTGTGACTAGGGTCACTTGTAGCTTGTTAAATATCCAATGATACTGTAATATGTTATAACCTCAAATAGCTGGTGCAACACCCTCCTAAACAAATTAGAAAAATAAAATCCTATCACAACTGTTATTGTAAATCATATTGTTTATTTTGATTTCATCAACAATCAATCAGTTCAATTTATCCTGCCATATGTTCAATAAATTGTTGTTAATTTTACTTACTCTCAAATAGAACAATAATATAATATCTGTTTTGAAAATTCCAGAATCTAACAGAATTCAACACAGCCCACAACAGAAGAATTTCCATGTTGGGTATATCAACAGATGATGGCAGTGACGTTATGAAGGTATACTATTTTACCGAAAAGGTTTTATCACCACCTGAAAATTAAAATTATTTACATAAAACCTGCTTTTTTAGCCTCCGACTGGCACAAAACGGTCTGCATCAATGACAGGTGGTATTGCAAAGAAAATGAAGCGGAATGTGTCATTCAATGAAGAAGTGGACATCATTAACCCTGAGGATATAGACCCGACGATTGGCCGGTTCAGGAATCTGGTGAAGTCTACTATAGTGCCAAATCCTAACAGTCAGCCAAAGAAGTTGAAGTTGCAGAGTGCTGATGATAGTAAGTAATATATTCTAATTGTCCTGGCGGTCTTGTGGTCGCAAGCACGACAGCTGAGTGAGGGGTCCTGGGATCGATTCCCAGGTCTGGTAAAGTGTTATTGGGTTATTCAATTAGAAATTTATTAGCATCAGTCCGGAGTCTGGAGATAGCCGGTATAATACCTCCGTGCCTCGGAAAGCATGTTAAGCCATTGGTCCTGCGCCTGATCTCTCTTTGGCACATGTCAGATTATCATCCCATCAGACTATGAGAGTGAGAGAAGAGAGAGTGCACCTGTGTCACACACACTTGTGCACTATAATATCTCCTGTGCTGCAGGCCAGTCTCTGTTGAGATGCGCCGCCATGGCCGAAATGCGGTCTGGAAGACTATATAAGTTACCCTCTGAATGATTGGGCAGTTATTTATGTAATTTTATGACCAATGAGCTGACAGCTAGCCTAGTTTGTGCTCTGTTCCAAAAGTGATAAAACTGTAAACTAACGGATCAGAAAACTTACCTCTGGATGCCAATTTGTAGTGCCATGTACAAATTGAGTGCTTTGATTTGATTATTTAAATACTTAAACCCGTAATTCTAATTTCCAATCACCTTGAAAATGTTATTCATTAGACAATTCATTGTTTTTCAATTACAATTTGATAATTCTATTCAAAAACGAATTGTAGGAAAAAAATGACAAGATGTAAGCTGAAACCGACTAAATACATAAGCATTCCTCCCTTCCTCACTTTTGGTTCTCAGAAGTCCACATTCGAGGCCAGAGTTTGTAGTGTTAATTTTAATACTTATTGACTTTTTAACTACCTTTTGTAGTATGTCGTATAAAGCAAATAAATAGATATGTTTATTATATATTATATATTTCAGCCAATTGGTTAGGTTGATTTTACAAAATGTTATATTTTCATCACTAGATTGAATTCACCTCTTGAGAAACAGTTAGTTCTATGTGTTTCCATTTAGTTATGAATTTACTTTTGCAGATAATCACCACCATTCACTAAGGCTGCAGGAGATATCAAGAGGCGGCAACCTGTACTCGGACTTGCCAGCACCTAGCTCACATCTTAGTCTAATTGGAGCCAGGTTTGTACCTAAAACTTTGCCCTAGCATCATTCATCCCCTCTAAATCCTATTTAATCGAATGACACAAATAATCCAAATCCTGCTGAAATAATCTGAAATCCAACCAAAATAAACCTTAATTCTATGGAAATAGGTCCTAAAGCCTTCCGAAATAGCATAATCGGCCTATAATGTCGGCACTGCTGGGACACGGGCCTTTCTGTGTGAGGAATTGGTCCATAATCCACCAAGCAGGCCCTGTAAGGGTTGGTGGATGGTCACATGTCTTCGTTTTTTGGTTCTAGGACGGTTCTACTATCGTTTTCATTCTCTGTTTTGAGAGTAGCGGTGATGAAGTTAAGTTTACGAAGTAAAGTGCTGGGCCACCAGTGGTTTTCTGAAATGGCAATCTTACCTAATGTTAATAGGCTAGCCCCCTATTTTATTATTAGGGACTTGATCATAACTGGGTAACTGGTGTGATGTTCATTTATCGGTTATGATTTCAGATTGGGTCTATCACTACCGAATCCTGCACCTGATGTGGAATTAGAAGGTCCAGAGCCGCACCTCAATATACATCCTCCACTACCAAATACAGGTAAAGAAACCCATATGGTTGTGCAGGCATGGCACAGGGACATCGATGCCTGTTACCATGGATTCAGTTCAGGCATAAAAATATAGGCAATAATAGGGACTGCTGACAGAAGCGAAAATTTAAAACTTTGAAAAAAGAAAAAAAACACTTCACATTAGCAAGTCGGTGGTCCGAACCCATCAGGGAGCGTCCATTAATTACGTGAGGCAATTTTGGCGATTTTTCAACCCCCACCCCGCTCTGGTGAGATGTCGTGAGATTTAGCTCGACCCTCCCCCTTCCCCATAATCTCACGTGAGATATTTCACACTGAGTATTTTGCGATGGATTGCGTTTGGCTGGCTTGGCTGGCAGGTGGTGGTTTAACAATCGAGGAGCTACTGTGCTACTTTGTGGCGTTCGCATAACCGCGATAAATATTCTTTTGTAGGATTTAGCGCAATTGGCGGAAAAACATGTTTAATGAATTTAAACCGATTTTACGGAATTTTGCGGAAAAATTAAATAAATTACGTGATATTTGCCGAGAACCTCCGTACCCCACGTGAGATTGGGTGAGATTCGGTTCGACCCCCTCGCCCCCTAAACGCCTCACGTAATTAACCTTTTGACCTCCACCATTGGGTTATAGCCGACAAATGAAAACGAGCCCAACACGCCACCGTTGGCTAATGCCGACAAGAAAACAACATTTTGAGGTCAAATTAAATAAAAGAATGATGTTACGAGTAATATTTGATTTAAAAAATAGGGGACGAAAAGCAATGATTAATTGGTTATCGATAAAATTTTGGAATACCTATTCTTTTTTGTAGGAAATACCTACAAAAAAGAATAGCGCCGAATTTGTGGCTTGCCGCGCGTGGAAGGGACGCTGATGCGTTTACGCTCTGGCGGTCAAAAGGTTAATGGGGCGTCCATTTTGACCGCCAGAGCGTAGGCTATAAGCCCCTGCCAAAAATCGCTCAACGTTGCTAAAGAAGTTTTGCCTTAAAAAAATCTGTTTTTTTTTAAAATAATTGTCGAAATTATTCATAGTTTCTTAAAAAAGAAAAACATTTGTTCTATACATTTTGAACGCGTAGCTATTGGATGTTTCCATGGAGCCACTGTTTTTTTAAATAACCGACGAAAAATTTGTAATCTAGAGGATCTAGTATTATGTGCTAAATCATGGTTAAAGTTTGCATGTTCCTGCCGACCACTAAATTTACTAGAGACTGACTGAGATGTTTTATGATACTTCTTTTGCGTATTGATTGATTTTTGTTAGATAAAAGTTAAACACAATTAGGGAATGAAAGATTCTGTTTTGTCATTATTAACCGTTTGTAGAAAAAAAATAACGAGATTTTTTTCTTGATAAGTGATTATTGTCTTGAATTCTCGCCGAATGTACTAGTACAGTCAGCACAATAAACTAATATACAATTATTTTTTTTAGCTCCAGAAGAGGCGGGTCCATCGAGCGAGCCAAGAAAGAAGAAGTACGCCAAAGAAGCCTGGCCCGGCCGGAAACCAGGCCTCATACCGGGAGTATGAGATATATACTAAGTGTCAAATTATACTGGCGGCGAGACAAGCAAAAATTATCCTTATGTGGCACTAAGAAAGTCTAATATTTAAAGTATTGTGGCTTGGCGATAGGTCACTCTGCGCTCTAATTGCGTAACACGGTAAATATAGTAAAATGAAATTCACTTTTGTTAAAAAGACGTAAACAAAACAATAAGAGTATGTATGGGTCGAAGCAGGCGGCATTTTGTAGTTTCTACCTACCCCCCGGAAAACAACCGTGAGTTTATGTATGTTTAATGTTGTAATGTATATTTAGTAGTTAGCTGGTTTTTTAATAAAACTTTTTACACGTCAAACAAAGAAATCCATTGCGTCTTATGTACCAACATTCGTCTGCTCGACATAAAAAATAACGCAATGAGTATTGTTGAATTGTCAAAATGGAAGGCACTGTCATGCCTAGAATGTTGCGCAATTTGAGTGTTATATTTTAACTTTTCGGTAAAAACACCGCCAATGTAATTTTACACTTATTTGACATGATAGTGACGCGAATGCGGCTAGTGATGTGCATACTATGTACAAAATATACAAGTACAGTCAGTGCCATTTAAATGTTAATATTAATTTAATAGATAAAAACCCGGTTTAAGAGGCCAATGTAGTGGACAGTTTCTATCGAAATGATGATAATAAATAAAATGCATGTAAAGAAATATACTTAGAAAATTTTAAATAAATGTTTTGATATACCTACTTAGGTAATTATTACTGAGTAAAATGAGGTGTCAATTAAAATTTAACTAGGAAGAGGTGTGAGTCCCTTTAGGTCATTAGTAAAAAATGCTATGTGGCAAGATCTAGCTAATTTTTACCACGAAAAATGGTTTCCGGCGGTACGACCGTTAAATTATGAATATAAATAATGATTGTGACATGTTTTGCTTCGGGGAATATAAGCGTGATGTTATGTTGTTGAACTGTTATGTTTTTTAATAATAGAAATCATATTTCGAAGGGGCGACAAAATCTTTAAATTCGAACACATTTTAATGCAATAATTGCCCAAATCAAGATTTAATTACAAGGCAAAATACTACGTTAACCCAGGTACCCTAAATGAGATAGTCAGCAACACCAAGGCGTTGCTGGCCTTTCTCGAGGAGCTGGGGTGGATCGAATAACTGATTCTCCCACCCGTACGCAAAATACGCGCTTTGACGTGGAGTTGGACACCAGTCCGTTTAAAAGATGTAGGTATAATTTTAGACAAAACATACTCCCTTTTAATAATGATAATAATGTTTTCTGGCAAGTTACTATTTTTCACAACATTAAGTATTTAATTTTTTGTAGTATATTGTTAAACGCATATAAGATGGCAATGCTCGTCCGCCTTTGGGCTTGCGCCCACTGGCGTCACGACAAGGCAAGGGATTTTTATGCTACTTATAGAAATATAACTTAATAGTTTGACAATAAAATTTCAAATTTCAATGACACGGTATGCCTAAGCATACCGCAGTTTTGTTTTCGTACCTACGATGATTATCTTTGAAATTTAAATTTCATCGTCATACGATTAAGGTATTATTTCTATTCGTCGCATAAAAATCCCTTGCCGAGCCGTGACGCCAATGGGCGCTCGCTGGCCCTTCTTCCATGATCGCTTTATTACACACGTAGTAATAGGAAGGCCTATCCTAATTGGACTACACGTCAATAATATTAAGTCACTAGTAAGTAAAACGCTAGATAGATTTATCAAATTTTTATTTCCTAAATAATAATGACCTAAATCACTAGGTATGTATTATTATTATTTAGTGTAGTAGGCAATAATAGTGACAACATATTATTGGCGCTGACTGTACTTACAAAAAGTTGCTCATATTGGCAGTCACAGTTTTCACTCCTTTTAAGTACATTTTAATCTAATGTAATGACATAGAATTAAGTTACTTTTAAGAAAATTGTGAATGAATTATAAGAGAAAGTATATAAGTCAGCTTGTGTTTCATTGTCCATTGGGCTTGTGGCTAACAAGTAAGTAATAACAATCGCACAGGTCGATCGAGACGATCGATCAGATTAAGCTACGTTTGCTTTTTTTTTTGGGTGGGAAATCATCAAATAACTTCTCCGCCCGCTCTGGGTGGAGCAGGAGGGCGTATCAGACTTTTACTGACTAGAACCCACCCGTGTTCCCTCAGTTGCCTGTGTGCCAGGGGCCGCGGTATCTCTTTCGAACAACCCGCACCCCTGGCAGGCATCGGCCCTTGCGGGCCCCACCAGTTGATGCTAACATCTCTTTGAGGCGCGCGTGGAACACAGCGCGCCGTCGACCCGGGCTTGGTCCTTGTCGGACAGCTAGCTACCCATTACTCGCCGTAAGCAAGCCCGCGCCTACGGTGGCCGGGAATCAGCCTGGGATTCTCGACGCCCAGGGCGTCTCCTGCAGTCTTAGCATGATGCTTTTTATTTCTACTCTACTGTAGAATAAAAATCGCTTGTCTACATTTCTCGGTGAAAAACTGTCAACTGCCTATACGGAAACGTCATTTTTGTCTACTCTTCCGACGACAAAACAGTTGTCTATGGTTCTCGTGCTAAGCCTGCTGCGAAGGCTACGGCCGTGAGTGCGCATGTACTGCCTCTCCCTCACGTGCGCCGCCTCCGTCTTTGCGAGCATCACTGGTTCGCTGAAGGGGGTGACGGCTACCCATGTACTCTCGCTCCGTACCATGGCCTGGACCAGGGCCGGACGCGAGAGATTCGTTACCGACTCGTAGTCACACCAGATTATCACACCAGTATGAGAAACAGCATTTTCATTCTCGTTTGTCACACCACTGATTTTTCCACGCCCCCGCCGATCGCCTCCACGAGGACACGGCGGTGCTCCGCCCAAGCCGGGCAGACCTACACCGTAAGCTCCACCGTGTCCTCAGGGCGATCTAAGCTACGCTTGCTGCGGTTGGCCCGTGGATGGGTAACCATCTTTACATACCAAGGCCCCTCACGTGCCTCGGAAAGCACGTTAGGCCGTTGGTCCCAGCTGTCATTCGAGGATCTTTGACAGTCGTTATGGGAACTGAGTATTCGATCGCTAAAGTACGACCAGTGTAAAATTAATCGTATTTGTTTTTATGTTCTTATCGTCTAAAGTTACAAAATCTAAAATTCCTGACGAAAGCGTCTACCACAAGTATTTTGGTTTACTTGCAAATCTGTTTTTACTGATTTTTTAAACCATTTAATTGTAAATATTACATTGGTTTACGTCAACCAAATCAAAAACGAATGTTTAAACAAATTAAGGTCTCATAAGGATATTTTTTTCAGACTTCTGCGTTGAGCCGTTTTCGAGATCTGGGAAATCCCAAAACGTTACCGCAGCGAAATCTTAAATAATTGAAGAACCATAACACACACAAATTTTGCTATTTACAAACATTTACTACGCAACAAATGCTATCTATTCATGTATTTGGTTCCAGGCTGAAGCGAATTTTTGAAAATGATTTTGCCAGGGTAACGTTTGAAGCTGTTACTCCAGCAAAATCTTTTTTCTCAAATAACTTTGAAAGTACAATTCAAACAAATTTTACTATTAGCATACAAATTGCACCTCATGATACAGTAATTATTTGTTATAGTCTCACCTCTATAAAGCACAACATTTTGCCAGGGTACCGCACACCCATCCAAGCACCATGCAGACACTGGCGGTTAACCAATCCTTAACCATAAAGAGGGTTGTTATAAATTTGACGTGTCTCTGTCGCATCGTAGAATCGTAGCTCACAAACGGCTGAACCGATTTTGCTTTTTTTCGTTTAGTCTAAAAGGCGACTTAAACGAGAGTGTTCTTAGCTATGATTAAAAAAAAATCAGTTCAGCCGTTTGAAGATTATCAGTTCTTTTCTGGTTGATGAAGGGATTTGAGCATCTTCCACAGATCTGATCGAGTCCAAATTTAGAATTCTTTATCTTCAATATTATTAGAAGGATAAAGTACTTAACCTTGAACTGATGCTGCAGCATCACCTGGAATTTCCAGGATATCTAACTACTTCACCGATAAACCGCAGTAGTAACGTGTTAAGTCTCATTGAAACGGTCTTAATGAATGGGTTATAGATAAATGGTGATTAGGGTCTGATGATGGAGTAGCAAAGATAAATAAGGATAACAAGCTTCACTGTGGGAAACATACGTAAAGCTGCACAGATTTAAGCGAGACATGTCTCAATTGATATTAAGTTTAAAGAGCAGGATATAAAAGAGAAATTTAAAAAAACCGACCTAAAGAACGACCACTAAAAAGTAAAAAAATGGTAATATATATTGGACCTATAAGTCTAATAAGAAGTTGTAGGTAATATTTTGATCAAAGGATCGTCGTGTCCGAGGACGGTAAATGAAAACACCAAACAGATGCGGCCCGGCAATAATGAATGTATGCTATTGTAGAAAGGATAACAATTTCATTAGCCGTCCCCCGACACGACGATCCTTTCATCGCATGTGTGTGTAATCCAGATTATAAGCTATCTGTGCCAAATTTCATCGAAATCCGTTCAGCTGTTTTTGCGTGATTGAGTTACAAACATCCAAGTATCTAAATGTACAAACTTTCGCATTTATAATAATACTAGCTTTTGTCCACGGCTCCGCCTGGGTGGATGTCGGTTATCGCGTAAAAAAGTAGCCTATGTCCTTTTTCATATCCCAGACGATATCTCTGCCAAATTTCACGACGATCGGTTATATCTATATATATATAGGCGGTTTTCGGACAGAGTTACTTTCGCATTTATAATATTAGTAGGGATAGTAAAATAGTTATACGATTATTAAGTTTAAATAAAATTAAGACTCATTATATTGAGTAAATACAGATAAGATCAGCACAGCTCGTATATCCACTCTTTTCACATGAGTTTAAATTCCGAATATTTACCCCCGAAAGAATATACCTACCGTAAATATAAAGTTGAACGCAATAGAACTCATTAATTTCACTACGGCTGAGAGGCTCTCGCGGCGGCTGTAAAGAGTCCTTTTCATGCAATGTCTGTAAGTAAATCGCAGACCGTGGCGGCCGACCTTATTACTTAAGGCATAAGAGTGAAAAGTGGTCCACCGCTATTGTCCGCGTTTGTATTTATACGCCTCAGATGTTTTGACATCACGTTAGACGCTCATTACCTTGAGTCGATCTTATGCAATCTTGTGGAATAACATAACGTACATCACCTCCTGTGAAGCAGTAATGCGCGCGAAGAGGGAGGTGGCGCACGTAAGGGAGAGGTAATATATGCGCCTTCACAGCCCTAGTCGCCGCAGGAGACGCCCTGGGCGTGGGGAATCCCAGGCTGATTCCCGGCCACCGTAGGCGAGGCCTTGCGGATGGAGAGTAACGTGTCACTCGCTGTTCGGTAAGGACCAAGCCCGGGTCGACGGCGCGTTGTGTTCCACGCGCGCCTCAAAGAGATGTCAGCACCAATTGGTGGGGTCCGCAATGGCCGACGCCTGCCAGGGGTGCGGGTTGTTTGAAAGGAGAACCGCGGCCCCTGGCACGCAGGCAACTGAAGGAACACGGGTGGGTTTTAGTTAGTAAAAGTCCGACATGCCTCCTGCTTCACCCAGAGCGGGAGTTATTTGATTATTTCCCACCGTAAAAAAAAAACACTACGCTTGTATTTTCCGAAGGGTTGGGCAGAGATCTATCTGTGTCCTATAGTATACCTACCCATTTCGCCAGTTAAGTTCAAGTCCCATGTAATAGGGAGCGAGCTTATTGCCATCAGCCCAGCACAAATCCAGACTCCGGTTTGCTATAGAGAAATTCCAGATCGAAAAACCCAATAACACTTTGCCCGACCTGGGAATCGAACCCAGGACCTTACGTTCAGCAGTAGAGCACTTGCGATGTGACCACTAGACCAACGAGGCAGTTCTGAGAGGTATCTGCCTACCTCCTCCTCATTTTAAGAACTAAAACCCGACTACTGAAAATCACGCATTAAAGTGTATGAAACAAGAAAATGTTCTCATCTGGAAGCCGTAATCGTATGCCACCTATGACCTACAATAACAAAACAATACATTATAAAACTACTTGGTAAGCGATCACAAGCTATACGACAAAGTGGCATACTCTGAAACACAGGTTCAACCTAGTTCAGGCAAATTAGCAATTGTCCTCTATTTTAGTTGTTAAGGTATTTATTGTAAACGAGCCTCTTTTATACCAGATATTCAGATGAGAATATTTTCTTGTGAACTTTTGAGTGCGTGTCATACCATTTGGTTTGGTTTGGTAGTCGTATTTGTGGGTGACGAGTGTTGGGACAGGTACACAGATCACTCAAATTAACATTTATTTATTAAAACTTTATGCACAAGTAAACAAATACTGTATAAAAGTGGATTGAATGCCTAGGGTGTTTTCTACCAGTCAACCTTTCACAGAGAAACATGGCAGGTGCAAGTGGCGCAACATAAAGGATACATAAGCAACTTAAGGGGAGACAAGATCAAAATAAAAAAGGCAATCAACTGAGCTTATCGCAGTCCACTGCAGGACATAGGCAATTCCCAGGTTACGCCACAACACCCTGTCCCCCGCCTCCGTCGTCGGTCCATCTAGCTGGAGGCGTCCCACAATACGTTTGCCGATACTCCAGGACTCGTCTGCTCCACCGACCATCGGTCCTTCGACGAATATGTCCAGCTCACTGCCATTTAGTTTGTTTAGGTACTCTGCAAACTATGTCGGTAACTCCGGCTCATTCGGCGTCATTCATTCCTTCAAGAATTTTCTTTGAAATCAAAAGTCATTTATTTCAAACTAGGCAGAGAATCAGGGCTTTTTAACGTCAGAAATAATTAAGACAGTCCCCCAACGCCCTCCTCTCACTATTTCCTTGAGCTTTAGCTGGGAAGAAGAAGTAGCGCAACAAACGCTTCAGCATCGCAGCTATCCGTACTGTTAGAAGAACTTGATTACTGTGCTAAGTTAGCGTTTCATACGGATGTAAACCTTATTTGGTTCTGATTTAAGGGTTAGGTTTTCACCTCGGCAGGTACCTAACAGATTTGAAGTAATTTTTCAATAAAAACTTGTAATTGTTTACATGTTCGGAAACTAAATTGTGGACGTAGGACGTAGGATTATTGACCTACTTAGTCTACAGTTCGATATTCTCGGCTTCATCAAATAAGTTGACCGCAGACTCTTGTGGGCAGTTGTGGATAGTTGGGTACTTGGCCAGTATTTAATCAGTTATCCGGGAAAGCTAAACTTTGTTGAGATTGAAGAAGTTTTAATCAGGGTACCTACTATGTAAGCATCTACTTGTAATGTTAACTCAGCGGATATTATAACAGAGGCTTTTGAAAGAATCGGTAGCTAGGCAACTGTCCCACCGCCGCCGCCGACGAGGAAGCGACTAGCTATCAACGATTTTCTCGCTCACCAAAAGTTCCTGTTTGTATGAAAACTTAAAGGAAAATGTTCACCCAGAATCGCGTCGCATCGTACGTCGTTAAAAACGTTCAAAAGATTGTAGTAAGTAAAAGCTGTCATTCGACATGATGCCACTGCTAGGGATTTACGCTATTGCAATTCAAGCTCACTTCACCTTTCTTACTGTGTTAATTTTACAGAATAGATCGACAGTACGCGTGCACGGTTCGCCAGAAATCAAGGGTTCGCTCCTGAAAATTAGCCTTCAATTTTTAATCTTGTAGGTAAATACTAAAAGTACTAAACCTATTCTAAAAAAGTAAAATACTCCCTACCTACCTATTTGAGTAAAACAGAGAATCCTTGTCTTTCTCTCTTCGAGAGGGAGTGAGCTGTAATCTACCATTCGAGCCCAGTCTGAGTTGGTAGATAATCCATACAAAATTAAAATGGATACCACCCATTCTTGTGAATGGGTCTATCAGTACAACGTTCCTTTCTATAGGATGCATCCAAGCTTCACTCTATTACTTCAGCTTCAATACAGTTTCGATTCGAAAGCGTCCGGCTGAAAATTAAAGTAGGTTTCTACATACCTGGCATTGGTATTGGAAATACGTAGGTACGTGTACTGTGAAGTAAGGGTAGATTGAATGGATTCCGGGTTCTATGATGTTCGATAAATGTATGAAAAGAAGAGTAAATATAGAAAAAGTTTATTGTCTTTAAAATAGTGAGATAAATAATGGGGTTATTATAACACACATAAAGTTAGAAGAAATCGATCGCATTGCCTTTCATACTGACATCCATTGCTTCATATAGGTTTGAAAAAGTCTGTAACAACGTACATCAATAACAGGGTATTTACTCTATACGAGAAAAATAAAAAAATATATTATTGAGATAGCTTAGGCAAAATGCATTCGGAAAATGTTAATTTCGTTCATGAAACATCAAAATAAATGATAAAATACAATTTAAAGATTTCTGTTTTTTTAAATCTGTTTTTGAACACCATGAAATAGTAGCCGCCATGTTATTACGTCATACGGCATGTCAACTGAGCAACTTTGTACTTTTATTATTTTCGTAACCAAAGTAATTTTTATTTAAATAATATTTTACATTCAGGAATAGCAAACCAACGATAAGTAGAAAAATAACTATTTTTTAAAATTATAAACAATTGTCATTTAATATATCAGCGCATTTGTTTTTAGCTAACTGACGTCATACCCAGCAGCAATATGGCGTCCACTGTGTCCAGCGTTTTCGTCAAATTACGCGCGAAATTTGAAAATGTAAAATTTTAATGCATTTTTATGGCACTAATCGATAAATTAAAAATGTTGTGCTTTTTTCGTGCTATATTAGGTAATATTAGCCCTCTAGAATCTAATTAAGACACTTTTCAAAAATGAATGTAGATGTGTCGGTCAAAATGAAAGGCATTGCCATTGATTGCCATTTTACGGGTGTCTATGAAGCAATGGATAAGAAATATATTCCAAAACTCAGGTTGTGATTGAAACTGTGTTCGGTACGCAATTAGTGTGCAGGCGTGGTTTTTGTATGGAGTAAGTAGTTCAGGGGATCTACTCTCTAAGTCCATCAACGATGATACGGGCCCGTCTGAAATTAGTTGATCCGTCAAAGCAATGTCAAATTCAATTTTTCGAACGGGCAAGAACACGTCGGTTGTGGGGACAGCTGTCAAATCGTGTTGTCATTCATTCTTAGTTCGGAAACCGAACTAATATTATGTCCGTAAGTGACCCGTAACTTCGACCGAAACTACGGACTTCGTGCTTAGGGAGTAGACCTCCAGGAACGAATATCTCACTAATGTTACCTGCCTTGTACAGTCGACTGCGTAGCGGTAAACGATAACACCATGGAAATATAAAACTTTTATCTATGGGTAACACCTTGATCCTGGTCTAGCGTAGTAGATACCTACTTTGACCACGTTCGCACGGACGTCAAAATATCGCGGTGGGGTTTTATCGCTCACTGGATTTTCAACTCTCGGTGTTGAACTGAGCATTCAGAATCCAACAGAGTTCACCACTTCCTAGTGCTTTAGCTGTGAAGAAGAATTGGCGCAACAAACTCCCCAGCAGCACAGCTGTCTGTTACTTGATTCTGTACAATAATAGGTAAGTAATTAACATTACTACAGGTGTGCTGGAAGAGATTTCTGTAGAAATAAGCATTACCTATGTACGTATTTTTCTGTTCCTTTTTTCTTGTCTGTTTATATGTGTGTGCATAAATGGTTAAATAAATAAATAAATAAATAAATACTAAACACAAAACATAAAATTAAAATATTTGCCATTATGTCAGCAAGAATACGTCATTATACCAACAAAACTTAGTAAATAAACTCAAGCAGATATAAATAATAAAAACAAAACAATAAACGTAAACAGAACTCAATAACCACATAAAAGCCTCCAGCCATAGAGGGTGTGCCCGCTTACATATGCAATGCTGCATTATGTTTATTTAGATTGAACTTGAAGTAATCAATGTTAAGCTAGGACCTTTGGAGTAAAATGAATAAACAGTTAATTAATAATAACAATGATAAAACCATGGTCAGCAAGACGACCGGTCACCACAAGTAGCACCCGTCCAAGAGTATAAGCAGCATCTGTCGAACCGCCGCCAATTAACGAGAAGCGAGTAGAGCTAGCAACTGGGTCCATTCTTATTCTTAGTGTACATTAATGATTTACCATTCTATTTAAAGGGTATCTGTTGGCGACTACAAGAAGAACTGATTAATAATTAAGAGTTTGATTAAACAATAAAAACCATTTTCTTATAGGTAAAATAGATAGGTAATTCGTTGTTACATTCTTAAGCATAGGGATAGTTTTCATCTCCCATAGTTAATAATAAGTTTTATCAATACCTAATGTAGCTATAAACCAATCAATAAGAAACGTAGTTAGCACCCCACACATCCTCAAAAGGTAAATAAATATCTAAACTAATGGTATCACCCATAAAACAGGTTCTAACTCGACAAAAACACACAGGTAAAACATTAACAGGCACCTACACACACATACGCAACAAATGGTATCGCCCTCGAGCAAGCAAAAACTTGTCCGAACAGGTCTAAACCTGTCGAGAATTAGACTCATGCTTGACCAAAATATCCCGGCCTTTCTTATTGTTGATTGGTTTAGAAGCAATAAATATAAATAATTATCAATGGGCCTACCCGCTACTTGTACCCTAGTAGAAAACTACTTAAGAAAAATTGAAATATAAAACGTACGCCAAAGAAGCCTGGCCCGGCCGGAAACCAGGCCTCATACCGGGAGTATGAGATATATACTAAATTATACTGGCGGCGAGACAAGCAAAAATTATCCTTATGTGGCACTAAGAAAGTCTAATATTTAAAGTATTGTGGCTTGGCGATAGGTCACTCTGCGCTCTAATTGCGTAACACGGTAAATATAGTAAAATGAAATTCACTTTTGTTAAAAAGACGTAAACAAAACAATAAGAGTATGTATGGGTCGAAGCAGGCGGCATTTTGTAGTTTCTACCTACCCCCCGGAAAACAACCGTGAGTTTATGTATGTTTAATGTTGTAATGTATATTTAGTAGTTAGCTGGTTTTTTAATAAAACTTTTTACACGTCAAACAAAGAAATCCATTGCGTCTTATGTACCAACATTCGTCTGCTCGACATAAAAAATAACGCAATGAGTATTGTTGAATTGTCAAAATGGAAGGCACTGTCATGCCTAGAATGTTGCGCAATTTGAGTGTTATATTTTAACTTTTCGGTAAAAACACCGCCAATGTAATTTTACACTTATTTGACATGATAGTGACGCGAATGCGGCTAGTGATGTGCATACTATGTACAAAATATACAAGTACAGTCAGTGCCATTTAAATGTTAATATTAATTTAATAGATAAAAACCCGGTTTAAGAGGCCAATGTAGTGGACAGTTTCTATCGAAATGATGATAATAAATAAAATGCATGTAAAGAAATATACTTAGAAAATTTTAAATAAATGTTTTGATATACCTACTTAGGTAATTATTACTGAGTAAAATGAGGTGTCAATTAAAATTTAACTAGGAAGAGGTGTGAGTCCCTTTAGGTCATTAGTAAAAAATGCTATGTGGCAAGATCTAGCTAATTTTTACCACGAAAAATGGTTTCCGGCGGTACGACCGTTAAATTATGAATATAAATAATGATTGTGACATGTTTTGCTTCGGGGAATATAAGCGTGATGTTATGTTGTTGAACTGTTATGTTTTTTAATAATAGAAATCATATTTCGAAGGGGCGACAAAATCTTTAAATTCGAACACATTTTAATGCAATAATTGCCCAAATCAAGATTTAATTACAAGGCAAAATACTACGTTAACCCAGG
Organism: Polymixis lichenea; assembly: GCA_949091785.1. Classification (NCBI taxonomy): domain Eukaryota; kingdom Metazoa; phylum Arthropoda; class Insecta; order Lepidoptera; family Noctuidae; genus Polymixis; species Polymixis lichenea. The sequence continues at coordinate 9,646,613 of OX420941.1, forward strand.
TACCCTAAATGAGATAGTCAGCAACACCAAGGCGTTGCTGGCCTTTCTCGAGGAGCTGGGGTGGATCGAATAACTGATTCTCCCACCCGTACGCAAAATACGCGCTTTGACGTGGAGTTGGACACCAGTCCGTTTAAAAGATGTAGGTATAATTTTAGACAAAACATACTCCCTTTTAATAATGATAATAATGTTTTCTGGCAAGTTACTATTTTTCACAACATTAAGTATTTAATTTTTTGTAGTATATTGTTAAACGCATATAAGATGGCAATGCTCGTCCGCCTTTGGGCTTGCGCCCACTGGCGTCACGACAAGGCAAGGGATTTTTATGCTACTTATAGAAATATAACTTAATAGTTTGACAATAAAATTTCAAATTTCAATGACACGGTATGCCTAAGCATACCGCAGTTTTGTTTTCGTACCTACGATGATTATCTTTGAAATTTAAATTTCATCGTCATACGATTAAGGTATTATTTCTATTCGTCGCATAAAAATCCCTTGCCGAGCCGTGACGCCAATGGGCGCTCGCTGGCCCTTCTTCCATGATCGCTTTATTACACACGTAGTAATAGGAAGGCCTATCCTAATTGGACTACACGTCAATAATATTAAGTCACTAGTAAGTAAAACGCTAGATAGATTTATCAAATTTTTATTTCCTAAATAATAATGACCTAAATCACTAGGTATGTATTATTATTATTTAGTGTAGTAGGCAATAATAGTGACAACATATTATTGGCGCTGACTGTACTTACAAAAAGTTGCTCATATTGGCAGTCACAGTTTTCACTCCTTTTAAGTACATTTTAATCTAATGTAATGACATAGAATTAAGTTACTTTTAAGAAAATTGTGAATGAATTATAAGAGAAAGTATATAAGTCAGCTTGTGTTTCATTGTCCATTGGGCTTGTGGCTAACAAGTAAGTAATAACAATCGCACAGGTCGATCGAGACGATCGATCAGATTAAGCTACGTTTGCTTTTTTTTTTGGGTGGGAAATCATCAAATAACTTCTCCGCCCGCTCTGGGTGGAGCAGGAGGGCGTATCAGACTTTTACTGACTAGAACCCACCCGTGTTCCCTCAGTTGCCTGTGTGCCAGGGGCCGCGGTATCTCTTTCGAACAACCCGCACCCCTGGCAGGCATCGGCCCTTGCGGGCCCCACCAGTTGATGCTAACATCTCTTTGAGGCGCGCGTGGAACACAGCGCGCCGTCGACCCGGGCTTGGTCCTTGTCGGACAGCTAGCTACCCATTACTCGCCGTAAGCAAGCCCGCGCCTACGGTGGCCGGGAATCAGCCTGGGATTCTCGACGCCCAGGGCGTCTCCTGCAGTCTTAGCATGATGCTTTTTATTTCTACTCTACTGTAGAATAAAAATCGCTTGTCTACATTTCTCGGTGAAAAACTGTCAACTGCCTATACGGAAACGTCATTTTTGTCTACTCTTCCGACGACAAAACAGTTGTCTATGGTTCTCGTGCTAAGCCTGCTGCGAAGGCTACGGCCGTGAGTGCGCATGTACTGCCTCTCCCTCACGTGCGCCGCCTCCGTCTTTGCGAGCATCACTGGTTCGCTGAAGGGGGTGACGGCTACCCATGTACTCTCGCTCCGTACCATGGCCTGGACCAGGGCCGGACGCGAGAGATTCGTTACCGACTCGTAGTCACACCAGATTATCACACCAGTATGAGAAACAGCATTTTCATTCTCGTTTGTCACACCACTGATTTTTCCACGCCCCCGCCGATCGCCTCCACGAGGACACGGCGGTGCTCCGCCCAAGCCGGGCAGACCTACACCGTAAGCTCCACCGTGTCCTCAGGGCGATCTAAGCTACGCTTGCTGCGGTTGGCCCGTGGATGGGTAACCATCTTTACATACCAAGGCCCCTCACGTGCCTCGGAAAGCACGTTAGGCCGTTGGTCCCAGCTGTCATTCGAGGATCTTTGACAGTCGTTATGGGAACTGAGTATTCGATCGCTAAAGTACGACCAGTGTAAAATTAATCGTATTTGTTTTTATGTTCTTATCGTCTAAAGTTACAAAATCTAAAATTCCTGACGAAAGCGTCTACCACAAGTATTTTGGTTTACTTGCAAATCTGTTTTTACTGATTTTTTAAACCATTTAATTGTAAATATTACATTGGTTTACGTCAACCAAATCAAAAACGAATGTTTAAACAAATTAAGGTCTCATAAGGATATTTTTTTCAGACTTCTGCGTTGAGCCGTTTTCGAGATCTGGGAAATCCCAAAACGTTACCGCAGCGAAATCTTAAATAATTGAAGAACCATAACACACACAAATTTTGCTATTTACAAACATTTACTACGCAACAAATGCTATCTATTCATGTATTTGGTTCCAGGCTGAAGCGAATTTTTGAAAATGATTTTGCCAGGGTAACGTTTGAAGCTGTTACTCCAGCAAAATCTTTTTTCTCAAATAACTTTGAAAGTACAATTCAAACAAATTTTACTATTAGCATACAAATTGCACCTCATGATACAGTAATTATTTGTTATAGTCTCACCTCTATAAAGCACAACATTTTGCCAGGGTACCGCACACCCATCCAAGCACCATGCAGACACTGGCGGTTAACCAATCCTTAACCATAAAGAGGGTTGTTATAAATTTGACGTGTCTCTGTCGCATCGTAGAATCGTAGCTCACAAACGGCTGAACCGATTTTGCTTTTTTTCGTTTAGTCTAAAAGGCGACTTAAACGAGAGTGTTCTTAGCTATGATTAAAAAAAAATCAGTTCAGCCGTTTGAAGATTATCAGTTCTTTTCTGGTTGATGAAGGGATTTGAGCATCTTCCACAGATCTGATCGAGTCCAAATTTAGAATTCTTTATCTTCAATATTATTAGAAGGATAAAGTACTTAACCTTGAACTGATGCTGCAGCATCACCTGGAATTTCCAGGATATCTAACTACTTCACCGATAAACCGCAGTAGTAACGTGTTAAGTCTCATTGAAACGGTCTTAATGAATGGGTTATAGATAAATGGTGATTAGGGTCTGATGATGGAGTAGCAAAGATAAATAAGGATAACAAGCTTCACTGTGGGAAACATACGTAAAGCTGCACAGATTTAAGCGAGACATGTCTCAATTGATATTAAGTTTAAAGAGCAGGATATAAAAGAGAAATTTAAAAAAACCGACCTAAAGAACGACCACTAAAAAGTAAAAAAATGGTAATATATATTGGACCTATAAGTCTAATAAGAAGTTGTAGGTAATATTTTGATCAAAGGATCGTCGTGTCCGAGGACGGTAAATGAAAACACCAAACAGATGCGGCCCGGCAATAATGAATGTATGCTATTGTAGAAAGGATAACAATTTCATTAGCCGTCCCCCGACACGACGATCCTTTCATCGCATGTGTGTGTAATCCAGATTATAAGCTATCTGTGCCAAATTTCATCGAAATCCGTTCAGCTGTTTTTGCGTGATTGAGTTACAAACATCCAAGTATCTAAATGTACAAACTTTCGCATTTATAATAATACTAGCTTTTGTCCACGGCTCCGCCTGGGTGGATGTCGGTTATCGCGTAAAAAAGTAGCCTATGTCCTTTTTCATATCCCAGACGATATCTCTGCCAAATTTCACGACGATCGGTTATATCTATATATATATAGGCGGTTTTCGGACAGAGTTACTTTCGCATTTATAATATTAGTAGGGATAGTAAAATAGTTATACGATTATTAAGTTTAAATAAAATTAAGACTCATTATATTGAGTAAATACAGATAAGATCAGCACAGCTCGTATATCCACTCTTTTCACATGAGTTTAAATTCCGAATATTTACCCCCGAAAGAATATACCTACCGTAAATATAAAGTTGAACGCAATAGAACTCATTAATTTCACTACGGCTGAGAGGCTCTCGCGGCGGCTGTAAAGAGTCCTTTTCATGCAATGTCTGTAAGTAAATCGCAGACCGTGGCGGCCGACCTTATTACTTAAGGCATAAGAGTGAAAAGTGGTCCACCGCTATTGTCCGCGTTTGTATTTATACGCCTCAGATGTTTTGACATCACGTTAGACGCTCATTACCTTGAGTCGATCTTATGCAATCTTGTGGAATAACATAACGTACATCACCTCCTGTGAAGCAGTAATGCGCGCGAAGAGGGAGGTGGCGCACGTAAGGGAGAGGTAATATATGCGCCTTCACAGCCCTAGTCGCCGCAGGAGACGCCCTGGGCGTGGGGAATCCCAGGCTGATTCCCGGCCACCGTAGGCGAGGCCTTGCGGATGGAGAGTAACGTGTCACTCGCTGTTCGGTAAGGACCAAGCCCGGGTCGACGGCGCGTTGTGTTCCACGCGCGCCTCAAAGAGATGTCAGCACCAATTGGTGGGGTCCGCAATGGCCGACGCCTGCCAGGGGTGCGGGTTGTTTGAAAGGAGAACCGCGGCCCCTGGCACGCAGGCAACTGAAGGAACACGGGTGGGTTTTAGTTAGTAAAAGTCCGACATGCCTCCTGCTTCACCCAGAGCGGGAGTTATTTGATTATTTCCCACCGTAAAAAAAAAACACTACGCTTGTATTTTCCGAAGGGTTGGGCAGAGATCTATCTGTGTCCTATAGTATACCTACCCATTTCGCCAGTTAAGTTCAAGTCCCATGTAATAGGGAGCGAGCTTATTGCCATCAGCCCAGCACAAATCCAGACTCCGGTTTGCTATAGAGAAATTCCAGATCGAAAAACCCAATAACACTTTGCCCGACCTGGGAATCGAACCCAGGACCTTACGTTCAGCAGTAGAGCACTTGCGATGTGACCACTAGACCAACGAGGCAGTTCTGAGAGGTATCTGCCTACCTCCTCCTCATTTTAAGAACTAAAACCCGACTACTGAAAATCACGCATTAAAGTGTATGAAACAAGAAAATGTTCTCATCTGGAAGCCGTAATCGTATGCCACCTATGACCTACAATAACAAAACAATACATTATAAAACTACTTGGTAAGCGATCACAAGCTATACGACAAAGTGGCATACTCTGAAACACAGGTTCAACCTAGTTCAGGCAAATTAGCAATTGTCCTCTATTTTAGTTGTTAAGGTATTTATTGTAAACGAGCCTCTTTTATACCAGATATTCAGATGAGAATATTTTCTTGTGAACTTTTGAGTGCGTGTCATACCATTTGGTTTGGTTTGGTAGTCGTATTTGTGGGTGACGAGTGTTGGGACAGGTACACAGATCACTCAAATTAACATTTATTTATTAAAACTTTATGCACAAGTAAACAAATACTGTATAAAAGTGGATTGAATGCCTAGGGTGTTTTCTACCAGTCAACCTTTCACAGAGAAACATGGCAGGTGCAAGTGGCGCAACATAAAGGATACATAAGCAACTTAAGGGGAGACAAGATCAAAATAAAAAAGGCAATCAACTGAGCTTATCGCAGTCCACTGCAGGACATAGGCAATTCCCAGGTTACGCCACAACACCCTGTCCCCCGCCTCCGTCGTCGGTCCATCTAGCTGGAGGCGTCCCACAATACGTTTGCCGATACTCCAGGACTCGTCTGCTCCACCGACCATCGGTCCTTCGACGAATATGTCCAGCTCACTGCCATTTAGTTTGTTTAGGTACTCTGCAAACTATGTCGGTAACTCCGGCTCATTCGGCGTCATTCATTCCTTCAAGAATTTTCTTTGAAATCAAAAGTCATTTATTTCAAACTAGGCAGAGAATCAGGGCTTTTTAACGTCAGAAATAATTAAGACAGTCCCCCAACGCCCTCCTCTCACTATTTCCTTGAGCTTTAGCTGGGAAGAAGAAGTAGCGCAACAAACGCTTCAGCATCGCAGCTATCCGTACTGTTAGAAGAACTTGATTACTGTGCTAAGTTAGCGTTTCATACGGATGTAAACCTTATTTGGTTCTGATTTAAGGGTTAGGTTTTCACCTCGGCAGGTACCTAACAGATTTGAAGTAATTTTTCAATAAAAACTTGTAATTGTTTACATGTTCGGAAACTAAATTGTGGACGTAGGACGTAGGATTATTGACCTACTTAGTCTACAGTTCGATATTCTCGGCTTCATCAAATAAGTTGACCGCAGACTCTTGTGGGCAGTTGTGGATAGTTGGGTACTTGGCCAGTATTTAATCAGTTATCCGGGAAAGCTAAACTTTGTTGAGATTGAAGAAGTTTTAATCAGGGTACCTACTATGTAAGCATCTACTTGTAATGTTAACTCAGCGGATATTATAACAGAGGCTTTTGAAAGAATCGGTAGCTAGGCAACTGTCCCACCGCCGCCGCCGACGAGGAAGCGACTAGCTATCAACGATTTTCTCGCTCACCAAAAGTTCCTGTTTGTATGAAAACTTAAAGGAAAATGTTCACCCAGAATCGCGTCGCATCGTACGTCGTTAAAAACGTTCAAAAGATTGTAGTAAGTAAAAGCTGTCATTCGACATGATGCCACTGCTAGGGATTTACGCTATTGCAATTCAAGCTCACTTCACCTTTCTTACTGTGTTAATTTTACAGAATAGATCGACAGTACGCGTGCACGGTTCGCCAGAAATCAAGGGTTCGCTCCTGAAAATTAGCCTTCAATTTTTAATCTTGTAGGTAAATACTAAAAGTACTAAACCTATTCTAAAAAAGTAAAATACTCCCTACCTACCTATTTGAGTAAAACAGAGAATCCTTGTCTTTCTCTCTTCGAGAGGGAGTGAGCTGTAATCTACCATTCGAGCCCAGTCTGAGTTGGTAGATAATCCATACAAAATTAAAATGGATACCACCCATTCTTGTGAATGGGTCTATCAGTACAACGTTCCTTTCTATAGGATGCATCCAAGCTTCACTCTATTACTTCAGCTTCAATACAGTTTCGATTCGAAAGCGTCCGGCTGAAAATTAAAGTAGGTTTCTACATACCTGGCATTGGTATTGGAAATACGTAGGTACGTGTACTGTGAAGTAAGGGTAGATTGAATGGATTCCGGGTTCTATGATGTTCGATAAATGTATGAAAAGAAGAGTAAATATAGAAAAAGTTTATTGTCTTTAAAATAGTGAGATAAATAATGGGGTTATTATAACACACATAAAGTTAGAAGAAATCGATCGCATTGCCTTTCATACTGACATCCATTGCTTCATATAGGTTTGAAAAAGTCTGTAACAACGTACATCAATAACAGGGTATTTACTCTATACGAGAAAAATAAAAAAATATATTATTGAGATAGCTTAGGCAAAATGCATTCGGAAAATGTTAATTTCGTTCATGAAACATCAAAATAAATGATAAAATACAATTTAAAGATTTCTGTTTTTTTAAATCTGTTTTTGAACACCATGAAATAGTAGCCGCCATGTTATTACGTCATACGGCATGTCAACTGAGCAACTTTGTACTTTTATTATTTTCGTAACCAAAGTAATTTTTATTTAAATAATATTTTACATTCAGGAATAGCAAACCAACGATAAGTAGAAAAATAACTATTTTTTAAAATTATAAACAATTGTCATTTAATATATCAGCGCATTTGTTTTTAGCTAACTGACGTCATACCCAGCAGCAATATGGCGTCCACTGTGTCCAGCGTTTTCGTCAAATTACGCGCGAAATTTGAAAATGTAAAATTTTAATGCATTTTTATGGCACTAATCGATAAATTAAAAATGTTGTGCTTTTTTCGTGCTATATTAGGTAATATTAGCCCTCTAGAATCTAATTAAGACACTTTTCAAAAATGAATGTAGATGTGTCGGTCAAAATGAAAGGCATTGCCATTGATTGCCATTTTACGGGTGTCTATGAAGCAATGGATAAGAAATATATTCCAAAACTCAGGTTGTGATTGAAACTGTGTTCGGTACGCAATTAGTGTGCAGGCGTGGTTTTTGTATGGAGTAAGTAGTTCAGGGGATCTACTCTCTAAGTCCATCAACGATGATACGGGCCCGTCTGAAATTAGTTGATCCGTCAAAGCAATGTCAAATTCAATTTTTCGAACGGGCAAGAACACGTCGGTTGTGGGGACAGCTGTCAAATCGTGTTGTCATTCATTCTTAGTTCGGAAACCGAACTAATATTATGTCCGTAAGTGACCCGTAACTTCGACCGAAACTACGGACTTCGTGCTTAGGGAGTAGACCTCCAGGAACGAATATCTCACTAATGTTACCTGCCTTGTACAGTCGACTGCGTAGCGGTAAACGATAACACCATGGAAATATAAAACTTTTATCTATGGGTAACACCTTGATCCTGGTCTAGCGTAGTAGATACCTACTTTGACCACGTTCGCACGGACGTCAAAATATCGCGGTGGGGTTTTATCGCTCACTGGATTTTCAACTCTCGGTGTTGAACTGAGCATTCAGAATCCAACAGAGTTCACCACTTCCTAGTGCTTTAGCTGTGAAGAAGAATTGGCGCAACAAACTCCCCAGCAGCACAGCTGTCTGTTACTTGATTCTGTACAATAATAGGTAAGTAATTAACATTACTACAGGTGTGCTGGAAGAGATTTCTGTAGAAATAAGCATTACCTATGTACGTATTTTTCTGTTCCTTTTTTCTTGTCTGTTTATATGTGTGTGCATAAATGGTTAAATAAATAAATAAATAAATAAATACTAAACACAAAACATAAAATTAAAATATTTGCCATTATGTCAGCAAGAATACGTCATTATACCAACAAAACTTAGTAAATAAACTCAAGCAGATATAAATAATAAAAACAAAACAATAAACGTAAACAGAACTCAATAACCACATAAAAGCCTCCAGCCATAGAGGGTGTGCCCGCTTACATATGCAATGCTGCATTATGTTTATTTAGATTGAACTTGAAGTAATCAATGTTAAGCTAGGACCTTTGGAGTAAAATGAATAAACAGTTAATTAATAATAACAATGATAAAACCATGGTCAGCAAGACGACCGGTCACCACAAGTAGCACCCGTCCAAGAGTATAAGCAGCATCTGTCGAACCGCCGCCAATTAACGAGAAGCGAGTAGAGCTAGCAACTGGGTCCATTCTTATTCTTAGTGTACATTAATGATTTACCATTCTATTTAAAGGGTATCTGTTGGCGACTACAAGAAGAACTGATTAATAATTAAGAGTTTGATTAAACAATAAAAACCATTTTCTTATAGGTAAAATAGATAGGTAATTCGTTGTTACATTCTTAAGCATAGGGATAGTTTTCATCTCCCATAGTTAATAATAAGTTTTATCAATACCTAATGTAGCTATAAACCAATCAATAAGAAACGTAGTTAGCACCCCACACATCCTCAAAAGGTAAATAAATATCTAAACTAATGGTATCACCCATAAAACAGGTTCTAACTCGACAAAAACACACAGGTAAAACATTAACAGGCACCTACACACACATACGCAACAAATGGTATCGCCCTCGAGCAAGCAAAAACTTGTCCGAACAGGTCTAAACCTGTCGAGAATTAGACTCATGCTTGACCAAAATATCCCGGCCTTTCTTATTGTTGATTGGTTTAGAAGCAATAAATATAAATAATTATCAATGGGCCTACCCGCTACTTGTACCCTAGTAGAAAACTACTTAAGAAAAATTGAAATATAAAACGAGTTAGTATTCCATAAGTGCGCGGCTTAATAAATGAAAAGTGTATGTAATAAGGTGTTTCAATAAGAATCCCCTACAAGAATTGGTCCTTCTGCAGCCGGATTGAAGAACTGAAGCCTGAGCCTGAAGATACACGAAGAATACAGAAGCTACTTGAAGATATATCGCTGTATGAAGATAAGCAGCGTTTTACAAGAAGCTTGCGTATTTTGGTAAGTTACGTGAAGATTAGTTCTACGAGCCGCGCCCTCTCGAAGCCCTACGTGTGCCGCCGAAGATTATTGCTGGGAATAAACGACTAGGAAGATCGCTTATTCTCGAAGCTAGGCCCTCCACGGAAGACCTGTTGGCGGGCACACGACCTGCTGAGTGAAGATTATAGCTGGGAGGGTCGACTACGAGCCACGCCGCGCCCTCTCGAAGCCCCCGTATCACTCGAAGCCCTACGTGTGCCGCCGAAGATTATTGCTGGGAATAAACGACTACGAAGATCGCTTATTCTCGAAGCTAGGCCCTCCACGGAAGACCTGTTGGCGGGCACACGACCTGCTGATTGAAGATTATAGCTGGGAGGGTCGACTACGAGCCACGCCGCGCCCTCTCGAAGCCCCCGTATCACTCGAAGCCCTACGTGTGCCGCCGAAGATTATTGCTGGGAATAAACGACTAGGAAGATCGCTTATTCTCGAAGCTAGGTCCTCCACGGAAGACCTGTTGGCGGGCACACGACCTGCCGAGTGAAGATTATAGCTGGGAGGGTCGACTACGAGCCACGCCGCGCCCTCTCGAAGCCCAGTGTCACTCGAAGCCCTGCTTGTTCCAGTGTTTTGTGAATGTGCATAGTGAGTACATAAGTGTTATGTTAACGTGCGTAATGAGTATATGTGTTATGTGAACGGTGTTTAGTGAGTACATAAGCATTACGTGAACGGTGTTTAGTGAGTACATAAGCATTACGTGAACGGTGTTTAGTGAGTGCATAAGCGTTACGTGAACGGTGTTTAGTGAATACATAAAGGACACGGAACTAAAGTTTTAATGTGTGTATGTACTGTATAAGTCGAAGTGTGTGTGTACGCCTTCGCTTCAACGCGTCCTCTGCTAAAGGACTAACATATAAACACCGGTAAGTTACTGAACAATATTGACAATAAGTGCTGTGAAAGTGAATTAATAATGATGACGCGAAGCCGTAAAGGAGATAGCACACGCTCGACCACGGAAGAAGAAACTACGGAAACGTCAGCTACCACCTCCGAAGAGGTAACAGACGGCAGCGCGCTTACCGAAGACACAACCGTGGTCGAGGAAGCCGATGCTACCTTGGTAGAAAATAAAAAGAAGGCAAAGCCGACTTCAAACAAAGCAAGCAATAAGAAGAAAGAAATAGAAGCCAGATTAGAATTAGAGAAATTACAATTGGAAGAAATCAAGATGAAAGCTAAGCTAGCGAATACCAAGTTGGAATTAACGCGTGTCTGCGAAGACGATACGGACTTGAGTGATAATGAAGAAGATACCGCGACCAAAGCCGCTGCTGAAAAGGCTACTGAAGCATGGGTGTCAAAGGCAAAGGAAGCGCCGCACACAGCAGAAACGACGCCACCCACGACGACCCCTGCCAGTCAGCTGGCCGAAGCAATATTGGAAGCAGTCAAATCAGCAACAGACAGCAAGGCAACAGCGGTTAAGCAACGCGCGCCGAAGTATGTCAGCGAGCTACACCAATTTGACGGCGACGCAAGAGATTGGATGGCCTTTAAAGCAACATACAAGGACTCGCAGGCTCTCTTCAGTGGAATCGAGAACATGGGAAGATTAAGAAGAGCAATAAAAGGGAAAGCCAAAGAAGCAGTGAAGTCCCTTCTCTATACACAAGTGGATCCAGAAGAGGTAATAACTGCATTAGAACGCCGATTCGGAAGACCCACTTATCTGATAAGAAGCGAGATAGAAAACATAGAGAAGCTGACCCCCATGTCTGAAGACGCAAGAGAGTTGGTGAGATACGCTGGAGCAGTGGCCAATACAGTCAGCGTTGTGAAACAAATGAAGAAGCAAAGTTATCTGCACTCAAGTGATATAGCGAATCGTATAATTGAGAAGATGTGCATCCTGGTGCGATTCAGGTGGTACGATTACAGAGCATCCAAAGAAGAAGATGATGAACCAATCCTCATCAGCCTTATGAACTTCTTCAACCAAATGGTGGATCAGTTCGAAATGCACGAGTTCATGGGTACCAAGGTGAAGAAGGAAGGATTAAGAAACCGCATGCGACCTCCCGGTTCCCGCGGCGTGAACGCCACTCGAGTCGCACGGCACAATGAAGAAGAACATTCTTCGAACGAGGAAGATTCGGATGAAGAAGAAGAAGATGAACCACAAACAGTGACAGTCTGTTCATGCAAGGACGACACCAAGAAACCAGAAAAGATCGCCTGTCCTGAATGTGCTGGGGAACACGCACTGTTGAAATGCAATAAGTTCGTCAACGCTTCCATAGAAGAAAGATGGGAACAAGCCAAGCGAGCTTTCATATGTTTCAAATGCCTATTGGGACGACATAGAAGATTCAGCTGCAAAGCAAAGCCGTGTGGAAAATGCAAGAGAAGTCACCATGTGATGTTACATTCAGAAGAAAGGACGAAGCCAGCCACGCAAGATACCCAAGCTGTAGCATCGACAGTGAATGCAACGCGGACGATATCAAGAGCCTACTTGAAAATCGTGCCAGTAGAACTATGGGGACCAGATGCCAAAGCCGAAGTCTACGCCCTCATGGACGAAGGATCAACAGTGACCCTGATAGAAGAAGACATCGTGAACATGATCGGAGCCCAGGGCCCTGAAGAAGAATTAAGAATCGAGGGCGTGGGAGGTCATCGAATGAGCCAGAAGTCAAAGAAGGTCGATATCAAGATCAGAGGAAGATTCGAGCGCAGCATGGAGAAAATGTCAGGATACACCGTTAAGGCCTTGCACTTGTCCCCCCAAGAAGTCAGCGATAAGGATCTGGAAGACTGCCCACATCTGGAAAAGATAGCAGAGCAACTGAAATATCCAAACGCTCGTCCTACTGTACTCATCGGACAGGACAATTGGCATCTGATCGTGTCTCAAGAAGTAAAAGTTGGCGACCGAAGCAAGCCAGTAGCCTCCAGAACCCAGTTGGGTTGGGTCTTGCACGGAACCAAGTCAAGAAATAATACTGCAGTACGAATAGTGAATCATCTTGTGACATTGCCTGAAGGAAAAGATGATTGCCTCGAGAAGATGATTAGAAACCACTTCGACATCGAAGCCCTAGGAATCGCCGCGAGGAGACCCTCCAGCAACATCGACCAACGGGCTCTTGACCTGCTGCATTCCACGACGAAAAGATTACCTGATGGAAGATTCAGTGCAGGTTTGATCTGGAAGACGGACGAAGAAAGCCTGCCGGAAAGCAAAACAGCTGCAGCGCGACGACTAAGGGGAATGGAGAAAAAGTTCTTAAAGGACAAAGAATTTGAACGAAAATATGAAGAGACGGTCGAAAACCTGATCAACAGTAAATACGCCGAGGAAGTAACAGATGAACCCGCCTCCTCAAGATCATGGTACCTGCCGCATTTCGCCGTTGTCCACCCCCAGAAGAAGAAGATGAGACTGGTCTTCGACGCCGCCGCTAAATCAAATGGAAAATTGCTGAACGACGCATTGTTAGCAGGACCCGACTTGCTACAATCACTGTTCGGTGTCCTGCTCCGGTTCCGGCAAGAAGCAGTAGCCGTCGTCGCAGACATCAAAGAGATGTTCCTGAGAATAAAAATCAATGAAGAAGATAGAGACAGCCTTCGATTTCTTTGGAAAAATAAGGAATACAGAATGACATCATTAATATTCGGAGCCGCCTGCTCGCCGTGTACCGCTATATATGTAAAGAACAGAAATGCAGAAGATTTCACCAATTGCTGTCCAGAAGCCGTCAGAGCGATAAACCGAAACCATTACATGGACGATTACATCGCAAGCTTTCCCGACGCAGCGACAGCTACCAAAGTGTCAAGAGATGTGAATGAGATCCACAAGAAAGGGGGATTCCTCTTGAGAGGCTGGGCGAGCAACGACCCTTCGACGGTTGAAGAGTTCACCGACGCAGACACCAAGACAAACTCCATCGTGCTAGGAGAACCTAAGGATCAAGTCGAGAAAACCTTGGGACTCAATTGGAACGTCCAAGAAGACAGTCTTCATTTCACTCTGAGTCTACGGAACACCCCCGACGAAGCCAAGGAAGGAAAACGCGCACCGACGAAGAGAGAAGCGACAAGCGCAGTGATGTCGGTCTTCGACCCATTAGGATTAGCGTCACCCATAACCGTACAGGGAAAAGTGATGCTTCAAAACTTGTGGAGGTCCGGCCTAGAATGGGACGAGATATTACCTCCACCAAGAGAACAGGAATGGAGAAAGTGGCTTGAAGATTTAAGGAAACTTGAAGACCTTCGAATTCCTCGCTGTTTCACATACGACGCGACCGAGGGGGAGCTGCACACATTCTGCGATGCAAGTGAGAAGGCATACGCTTGCGCGGTGTACTGGCGCTCTCAACATCCGGACAATCGCGTGGAAGTAAAGCTGCTAACGGCGAAAGCTAGAGTGTCACCTCTCAAGCCAACTTCAATACCTCGACACGAACTACAAGCGTGTCTACTGGGAAGCCGCTTGGCCAATAGTACAAGCCAAGAAATGGATTTAACGACGACCCGAAGATACTTCTGGACCGACTCCAGAACAGCGCTTACATGGATCAAATCAGACCCTAGGCGTTTCAAGCCCTTCGTCGCGCACCGTCTCGCCGAGATAGAAGAGCTGACGAAGCATAAAGAATGGCGCTGGGTTCCGACGAAACACAACGTAGCCGACGACGCTACCAGAGAAACCCCGTCTAAATTCGATGTAACACATCGATGGTTTAATGGCCCAGCCTTCTTGCGTGAAGATCCCAGAAATTGGCCTACAGAAGAGAAAAAAGTCTCTATCACCGATACGGGCGAGGAAAAGCCTAACGCCATCACGTTAAGCGTCAGGAAAGTCATACCTGTCATCGTGCCCGATCCAGAGAGATTTTCCAGTTGGATACGCCTACTTCACGCAACAGCAAGGTACCTACAAGCCATAGACGTTTTCAAGCGAAAAATAAAGAAAAAGGTGAACATCACAAAACTCATCACCAGAAGAACCCAAGACCCAGCCTGGAAAAAGATACAAAAACAGAAGATCCAACCGTCGGAAAAGAGACCAAGCAGAAAAGAAGCGGCCTTTCTACCAAAATCTGCACTCTACATAGAAAAGGCGGAACAACTGCTGATAAAAAGAGTGCAAGAAGACAGCTTCCCAGACGAACTAGCTGCCCTGCGTAAGAAAGAAGACCTTAATTCGACATCCAACCTGAAGAACTTCACGATCAAATTAGAAGACGGGCTCATCAGACTATCCACCCGCATCGGAGCCGCCAAGTACTTGATAGCTTCATACAAGAATCCGATCCTGATGGACAAACGTCACCGAATAACCCAGCTGCTAGTGAAATACCTCCATGAAGCTTTCAATCACGGGAACCACAACACCGTGATGAATGAGGTCCGGCAGAAATATTGGATACCATCGCTTCGAAACATGGTAAAAAAGGTAGCACGAGACTGCGGATGGTGTAGAATTCGGAAGAAGACTCCACAGATCACACCTCAAGGAGATCTGCCACCTGAACGTCTAACAAAGGCCAGCCCTCCCTTCACCTGCCTAGGAGTAGACTATTTCGGACCTATGTTTGTTACCATTGGAAGACGTACAGAGAAACGTTGGGGAGCATTGTTCACGTGCCTCACCACAAGAGCGATTCATCTAGAATTGGCTAACTCCCTATCAACCGACTCCATGATCCTCGCGCTACGAAGAATGATCGCCAGAAGAGGAACACCGAAAATTATCCTGAGCGACAACGGAACCAACTTCATCGGTGCCAACAGAGAAATCACTGCAGCCATCGAGACTCTGGGAAAAGAAGTAAACAAAATGGGCATCGTTTGGAAGTTCATCCCTCCTGGAGCCCCCCACATGGGCGGAGCCTGGGAAAGAATGGTGCGATCCGTAAAAGTCGCTCTCTCAGCAACACTACACGAGCGGCAACCTAAAGAAGAAATACTCCACACATTGCTTCTGGAGGCCGAGCACATCGTGAACTCGAGACCCCTCTTCTCCGTCAGCACCGACCCAGAAGAAGAAGAAGCCTTGACCCCGAACCATTTCCTCATCGGGCGCTCATGCGGAGCTACCCTCTTTGGCTCCTTCGACGACACAGAACTCATCGGTTCTCCCAACTGGAAGACATCCCAACGCTTGACCGATCATTTCTGGTCAAGGTGGTTGAGAGAGTACCTACCAACTCTCTCGCCACGCTACAACCAAGGTCCTCACTATCAGGACCCTACATTGGGCGACATAGTCCTGATCGTCGACCACACCCTGCCACGGTACTCGTGGCCACGCGACGAGATAGTCGCCACTCATCCCGGACCAGACGGAAGAACCAGGATCGTAGACGTGCGAACTGCAGCGGGTGTCCTGCGGCGGCCAGCATCGCGCCTAGTCCTGATCGTACCAGCAACGTCGCCCCAACGAGATGGAGTGCAACGCACTGAGGGGGAGACTGTTGGCGACTACAAGAAGAACTGATTAATAATTAAGAGTTTGATTAAACAATAAAAACCATTTTCTTATAGGTAAAATAGATAGGTAATTCGTTGTTACATTCTTAAGCATAGGGATAGTTTTCATCTCCCATAGTTAATAATAAGTTTTATCAATACCTAATGTAGCTATAAACCAATCAATAAGAAACGTAGTTAGCACCCCACACATCCTCAAAAGGTAAATAAATATCTAAACTAATGGTATCACCCATAAAACAGGTTCTAACTCGACAAAAACACACAGGTAAAACATTAACAGGCACCTACACACACATACGCAACAAATGGTATCGCCCTCGAGCAAGCAAAAACTTGTCCGAACAGGTCTAAACCTGTCGAGAATTAGACTCATGCTTGACCAAAATATCCCGGCCTTTCTTATTGTTGATTGGTTTAGAAGCAATAAATATAAATAATTATCAGTGGGCCTACCCGCTACTTGTACCCTAGTAGAAAACTACTTAAGAAAAATTGAAATGTAAAACGAGTTACACACTCTACGCGCGACGCTCGACCCGGACGGACGTGTGAGAAGTGCTCCTGCCTGCTGCGTGATTTTTCGCCGCTATCCAGATTCGCCGCGCCCCGCTGCGAACATTGTAGCCGCCCCGGCTACTGACGATTTAATTAGTTGGTGAATTTATTTCACTGATTAATTCAGTCAAAACTGTCTTTTTCAAGACATATTATTTCTTTGACGGAGAAAGCTTCGTGTTAAATTCACTTGGCCCTCTCCGGGTAAAATCCACTGTTTTTGTGGTCCTCGGTTGAAACCTCACGGTGTCAACGAATCCGAGGGGGTGTTGACCCGACTCACCCGCCGAACCCCTTCAGGGCTAGGCATCAATCGGACGGGTCCCAGACCACCGGCCTTGGGGGATCTCCTAGTCGGTACTGGTGACAGTTTTGCCTCCCCAGCTACTCACCCAGTGTCTTTGGGGTGACAAACACCCCTCGCATTGGACGTCAGGGCCCTGTTGCACATTAAGATTGGCAACAGGTTTACAAGCTTAGGGCTCACCAATAGGTACACACCCCCCTGTCTACACCCGGCAGGGAGGGCCACACATCCCCGGGCTATCCTCCCGGGGAAGTAGACGTTAGGATTGTTAGGAGTTTTTAGGGAAGTAGGCCGCTCCCTATGAGCAATCAGTAGGCTCCCCATCGCGACCATGGTAACCTCAAAATCGGCCTTTTTGGCCGAAATGAGGTTTCTCCTGTCCACTCATCCCGAATTGCCCGACGATATCGAACGGACAATCCAGGCATTCCGCGCTATGCCTCCCGCGCCCGCTTTACTCGCTTCCGCGATCCGCGCGACCTCCGCGAACTCGCCCGCGAATCCTCCCGCGATCACTCTCGCGACCGCTATCCCGACCGCGCCCACGTTTGCGCCCGCGACCTATTCTAGGTCTCCATCTCCGGCCGCCCCGGCTTGCCCTCCCTCTCCGGCCTTCTCGGAAGAGCCCGCCGAAGAAATGGACGCCGAAGACGCGCCCTCAGATACCGACACCCTTACTGGTGATTCGGATTCGAACTCTGACAAAGCAGCCGCTTCTGCTTCCGATTCTTCCCCATCGTCCACAGAAGAGAGTGGCTTCACCACTGTCGAGGGCAAGGGGAAGAAACGCAAGAAGAAGACTTGTGGTAAAACCCAAGCTGCCAAGATCGCGCTGACGGACGTCTCGGCGTCCCTTCTTTCGCGCCCCCCCACCCCGCCGTCGCCGACCCCCGCCGCGGCCCCCACCCCGATCGCATCCCCGCCCGCGTCTGCACCCACCGTCGCGCCCCGCACCGCTGCGGGGAAAAAGGTGCCCCCGCCGCCCCCGGTGTTCATCCAAGACAAGGGGAAGTGGACCGATGTGTCCAAATGGTGTTCGGAGGCTCGCATAGCCTACACCAGCGCCCGATCGACCCTTCAGGGAATCAAAGTGACGGTCCCTACGTCGCGCGATTACAGGGACCTCACAAAAATGCTCAGATATAGAGGTGTGTCCTTTCACACCTACGCATTACCAGAGGACAGGCAATTACGGGTTGTCATAAAAAGAATTCCAACCGAAATTGCGACCGAGGAAATCAAGGCCGACCTTGAGCTCCAAGGAGTCCCTATCCTAGAGGTGCACCGCATGCACCGTGCCCGGCGCGGAGTGCCCTTCGACATGGTGCTCGTAGTATGCCCTCCCTCTGAGGGCCACAATCCGATCTTCCAGATCAAGACGGTTTGCCACTTGTCTGGACTAAAAATTGAAAAACCGCGTAAATCCGGTATAATCGGGCAATGTCACCGTTGCCAGTTGTACGGTCACGCACAGTCGCACTGTAATGCGAAACCCAGGTGCGTTAAGTGCCTAGGGGATCACGGCACAGCCGACTGTGCCCGGCCAAAGGACCGTGCCCTCTGCACGGAACCTCCGGCGTGCGTTCTATGTGGTGAATCCGGTCACCCCGCGAACTACAGAGGGTGCTCGAAAGCACCCAAAACCTCTTCTCCCAAACTGGCGAAGCGTGCCGACGCCCGCCAGCAGAGGGAAGCCCCGTCGTCCAAACTCCCAGACAGGCTCAGCCCTCAGAGGCCGAGCCCATGGAACCAGCTTAACCATCAGCAGGCATTCCCTGCGATGGCATCCGCTAGGCCCACTCCCGCCCCCATCCCTCCGCTCAGGGACCCGCGTACCGGCGCCCCCGCGCCCTCTACCTCGCCCCCCCGCGTTTCCGTACCCGCCGCCGTCGCGACCCCCGCGACGCTCCCAGCCGCGCTCCCCGCAGCCGCAGCTAGGCAAACCGCTGGCCCCGCGACCAGCATAAACGGCGCCTCAGTGTTCAACACACTGAATAGCATTTTTCTCCGTTTCTGTACCCCCCGTGCCTACCGCATGGCACAGGAGGTGCAAGCAGCCGTAAACGAAAAAGACATCGCGAAGGTCTTTTACATCTACGAAGCGTATCCCGACGTTACGCAAGCCCTCGTCCAATTCAATAACTCAAAATGAATAATACGGCCCCCGCGAGACTAAAACCCCGATCCCTAAAGCTAGGAACGTTTAACGCCAACGGTTTACTAACCCAACGTGATGAGATCGCCCAGTTCCTCCGCGACCATCAAATTGACATACTATTAGTACAAGAGTCGTTCTTAAAACCCTACAACCGCGACCCGAAAATTGCAAACTATCGTATAGTGCGCAACGACAGGTCGCGTTGTCATAAGGGTGGAACACTCATCTACTATAAAAGGTCATTACACTGCATCCCTATGGATCCCCCCACCCTCAACCGGTTAGAAGTTTCAGTCTGTCGACTAGGCCTGACGGGTCATCAACCCGTCACGATAGTCTCAGCCTACCTTCCTCCCACTCCCCAACCGGAAGATTTCAGTCAAATCTCCGATGACATTTCCGCCCTGTTAGGCATGAGTGACTCTGTTATCATAGCAGGCGATCTCAATGCAAAACACCCCGCTTGGAATAGTTCCAGACAAACGACTAGAGGAAAACGCCTGTTTGACCTCTGTTCCTCCTTAGTCTTTGATGTCGTCGCCCCGATGACTCCAACTCACTTTCCCCACGATGTAAATCACAGGCCCGATGTACTCGAC
This sequence comes from Polymixis lichenea, assembly GCA_949091785.1. Classification (NCBI taxonomy): domain Eukaryota; kingdom Metazoa; phylum Arthropoda; class Insecta; order Lepidoptera; family Noctuidae; genus Polymixis; species Polymixis lichenea. The sequence goes on from OX420941.1 coordinate 9,666,608, forward strand.
ATTGCCATTCTGAAGCGAATCAACTTAAGGTTGGATTCCATAGAAGCAATAAACGAGCTCACCTCTGACCATCGTCCGGTTGTCATGCATCTGGCCCCGCGAACGGGTCTCCCAGATACAGACCAACCCCCCCGCACCAAAGTGGTAACGGACTGGAGGCGAGTAAGCGATTCGCTGAAAACCAACACATCCCCCCACTTGAATTCCATACCCGACCATTTCGACTCTGTCGCCGACACAACGGCTGCGATCGACTCATTCACGGGTCACGTACAATCTGTCCTGAACGAGTGTTCAAGGGAAATTCCTGAGGTGGAAGACCACCGATGGAAGTTGCCGGACGATGTACGCGAACTGCTAAATGAGAAGAACGCAGCTGTTCGTGCCTACAGCAACTTTCCTTGCGATGCGAACAAGGCTCACATGCGCTATTTGCAGAGATCTGTGAAGACGCGCATGCAAGAGCTTCGTGACGCTGGCTGGGACAAGATGCTGAGCGAGTTAGAGCCGACTCATCTAGCCTTCTGGCAACTTCAGAGGAATCTCAAATCCCGAGAAGTCTCCTCCATGCCCCCCCTGACCAGGCCCGACGGCACAGTCGCGTTCGACGACATCGACAAGGCCGAATGCCTTGCCGAGAGCCTCGAAGCCCAGTGCACGCCCAGTTCTCTGCCAGTAGACCAGGCACACCTCGATGAGGTGGACGCCGAAGTTGAACGCAGAGCCTCCCTCCCGCCCGTCGAAGACCCGGATGATCCAATACCTCTCGTCACCCCGGACGAAGTTCACGAGATCATCAAAGGTCTGAAACCCCGCAAGGCCCCCGGCGCTGACGGAATCACCAACAGGGTGCTCCAGATGCTGCCCGCCCACATGATCATGCTCTTGACCACCATCTTCAATGGTGCCCTGAGCAACAACATCTTCCCGCAAGCATGGAAGCAAGCCACGGTCATCGGCATTCCAAAACTTGGCAAGCCCAAGTCCGAGCCCACGAGCTACCGCCCCATCAGTTTACTGAATTCGCTCGGTAAAATCTACGAGAGACTTATTTATAAGCGACTCAGAAATTTTGCCGAGACGAAAGGCCTCATTCCCGACGAGCAGTTTGGTTTTAGAACCCAACACTCGTGCGTGCAACAGGTCCACCGCATCGTAGAAGACATAAGCGCTGGTTTCCAGCGCGGCTCTATGACCGGTGCAGTATTCTTCGATATAGCGAAAGCTTTCGACAAAGTCTGGCACAACGGCTTATTATATAAGCTGTACAAACTCGGTGTGCCCGACCGTCTCGTACTCATCCTTCGAAACTTTTTGTCGAACCGCACCTTTCGCTATCGCATAGAGGGAGCGATTTCCTCCCCCCACCCCATACGCGCCGGTGTCCCTCAAGGCGCCGTGCTATCCCCTCTCATTTTCACGCTATTTACTAGCGATATCCCCAAGCGTAGACTGGAAAAGTTGGCACTGTTCGCAGACGACACAGCCATTTACTACGCTGGGGTCAGTCAGGATGCGATATCCTCCAGACTCCAGACCGCAGTCAATGTTCTTGGCGCGTGGTTTAGAAAATGGAGGATCGAAGTAAACCCAGACAAAAGTCAAGCGGTTCTCTTCTCGAAACCGCGACACAGACCCGACCCCCCCCGGCCCATCTCCATGTTTGGCAAGCCTATCCCTTGGGAGAAGCAAGCCAAATATCTAGGAGTGATCATGGATCAGCACCTCTCCTTCTATAAGCACATTATGAAGGCGCGCTCACGCGCCGCCTTCGCTCTTGGAAGGCTGCATTCTGTTCTGAACGCACGTAGCAAGTTGTCACTCAAGTGCAAGTTGCGAATATACACGGCGTGCATAAGGCCAATCATGACCTACGCTAGTGCTGTCTTTGCACACACAAAGCCCCGATACATCCATAGGATGCAGACATTGCAAAACCGTTTTCTCCGTCAAGCCACAGGCTCGCCCTGGTATGTTAGGAACGAGATCCTCCATCTCGACCTTAAAATCCCAACGATAGCCCAATTCCTAAAACGTAATTCAAAGCGTTTCTTTGAATCCGCCGCGCAACACCGCAATCCATTGATTGCGAAGGCCGCTAGTTATGTCCCCAGTAGAATCAGTCGAATCCGCCGGCCGCGACATGTCCTCTCCGACCCTGATGACCCTATCACTCTTCTTCAAGAAAGCAGTAGGGCCACCAGCACAGCACACAAAAACAGACCGTGTTTCCGACCTCGCCGCCGAGGTCCTCGCGCCTCGCGAAGACCCCGAGTAAACGAATCCTCCCCCAACCGTCCCTTGCCCGCAGAAGTGCCAGCCCGCGCCGAAGCTGAGCAAGTAGAGTTAAAATCCCCATGATTAATAATAAAGAAATTATTGATCCAGCCTGTCCCCACTTGCTGCCCTCCCTGAAAGTGACTCCCTGAGCCGAGGCTCGTACCCCGCAGGGGGTGCCCTCAGTGCGCAGTTGCTGTAGGTTTTTAATTTTAGTTTGTAAGCCCTGGCTGGAGGCTCTTAGCCTAAAAACTATTAGTCCCCACAGGAAAGCCCGGTTAAGTAGTTACGGCCTCTCAAGGTCAACTACGAGATGCCCTTCCCAAAAAATAAAAAAAATAAAAAAAAAAATAAAAAATAAAACGAGTTAGTATTCCATAAGTGCGCGGCTTAATAAATGAAAAGTGTATGTAATAAGGTGTTTCAATAAGAATCCCCTACAGTATCTGTGACGTTGTACTGTTTGCTGATGATACCTCTCTTATCTTTAAAGTAGACAGGAATAGACAAGATTTTGACGACGTAAACAGTGCACTCTCAAGGGTTACGCATTGGTTTACCACGAATAATCTAGTTCTCAAGGCCAAGAAAACGAAATGTATAAAGTTTGCTTTACCGAATGTAAGAAATCTGGGACCCAACATCGTCTTAGATGATGAGGTGCTTGCAACTGTAGAATCGGCCGTTTTTCTTGGCATAACAGTAGATGCCAAACTTCAGTGGGGATCACATATATCAAGCCTAGCGGGAAGGCTCAGTTCGGCCGCTTACGCTGTCAGAAAAGTAAGACAATACACTGACGTTGATACAGCTCGGTTAGTCTATTTTAGTTATTTTCATAGCGTTATGTCCTACGGCATTCTGCTGTGGGGTAAAGCGGCTGACATTCAAAATATTTTTGTTCTTCAAAAACGAGCTGTTCGTGCAATTTTTGGTAAATTGCACGAACAGCTCGTTTTTGAAGAAACAAAAATGAATGGACGTTTGTTAGTATCACAAGAACTCGAGAATGGCTGGACCGGTTTGGCTAATTTTGGTTTCGAAATATTTGTAGAAGTCTAAGGTAGGTTTAAAAGGTGGTGTAAGGGATAATTTAAATTTATTAGCGGTGCGAAGTTAGCCCGGGTCAGCTAGTATTCAATAGAAATCTAACCGAACATTCCAGACGGGTGCAAAAAGTTCGAGGTCGCCTCGCTCGCTCTTGTTGCAACATAGTTGCTTTTCGTAATTAGCATATTGAGGAGATGAATACGCATCTCCTCAATATGCAAAAAATAAAATTATTAGGTACATACCTAATTTTTATAATTTAATAAGGTCCATTTTCCCAACTATGTTGGGGTCGGCTTCCAGTCTAACCGGATGCAGCTGAATACTAGTATTTTACATGGAGCGACTGCCTATCTGACCTCCACAATCCAGTTACTGGATAACACGATACCCCTTGGTAAGACTGGTTGTCAGACTTTCGGACTTCTGACGACCCGTAACGACTGTCAAAGATCCACAAATGACAGCCGGGACCAACGGCCTAACGTGTTTTCCGAGGCACGGAGGGGTCTTGGTATGTAAAGATGGTCACCCATCCACGGACCAACCGCGGCAAGCGTAGCTTAACCGGATCGATCGATTCCATGAGGCCCCTCATAACCCTAGACAGCCCCTAGTGTAGGAAGGATATGATTAAGTACGTTTTACTTGTCTTTTTTGAAGTTGTGGTACTTGGTTGGATTCCCAGGTCGGCCAAAGTGTTATTGGCTTCTTTCTATCTGGAATTTCTCAGTAGCAGCACGGAGTCTGGATTTGTGCCCGATTGATGGCAATAGGCTCGCCCTTATTACATGGGCCTAACTGGCGAAATGAAGGTGTACTAAACGTTCTGCCTAAACCTTCGGGAAACATGCGTGATATTATGTAACGTGTATACTTACGGGCTTATACAAATGCTATACACCGTGACATTTTAATCGTCTTACAACGGAAGCCCACTTCATGTATCCAATGACTACTAATCATTAATAATAAAAAAAAATGATATCTTTGAATATTTGTATAATTAAAAAAAATCATATAATTCACTAAGTCGCATGACGTAGTTTGAAACACCCTGTTATGGAGATGGAATTAATGTAATGGTAGGTAGGTAGATATCTTCTACCGTTTGATACGTAAACATTATTAACAGGGAGGGTGTTTCATAATTCTAAAGCATTATTTATTTTTCTTCGTACCTATTATCTTAATTAATGGTAACAATGTTTTAATTGCGCCAAGAGGTATTTTGTGACGGATACATTGAGTGGACCACCTTTGTAAGACGACTAAAATGTCACGGTGTATAAGTAGCTGGGTATAAAACACATCAAGTTAAAACAATGAAACAAGTTACTAACTCTCCAACACGAGTAACTTCCGTTTCTACAGTAAATCGGTTCATTCAGTTCGTAGGTAGATGCTTTCATCAAAAAAGATTCTGGAAACACACCGTTAGCATGTCAGCTTTTTAGATTATTTGTTGGAGTACTTTTATTTGCGAATTCATTAATTTCTTAGTAGCAACCCGGTGTTTTGATTTTGTGTGTTTTGGTGGTCGTCACGTTCTCTGTTACATGAAAAATTGATGAAATGTGGATTCAAACACCGCTGCCTGCCCCTACGACGAATAGTAGCTAATGTAATGTTAGCTACTGAAATACATTATTATAGTCTTCGTAAATCAAACGTCAAATCAAAATCAAAAGTCAATTAATCAAATTAGGCTGAGAATCAGCACTTTTCGAACTTCGAAATTACATAAGGCAGTCCTCCAAAACGCCCGCCCTTCACCACTTCCTAGTGCTTTAGTTGGGAAGAAGAAGTGGCGCAACAAACTCCCCAGCAGCACAGCTGTCTGTTTAGTTAGATAGACTTGATTCTATACATAGGTACGCAAAGTTATCAACATTAGGGTAAAAGCCGGATAGTTGCCACACTTTTCGAAATCACTCTATATCTCTCAGAACAAAAACTAAAGTACTTCACTTGAACAACTGGCCGATACTTTGGTCTTTAGCTACAAATTTATGAAAAGTAAAAACAAAAATCGTTAATATTTTTAGAGTATTAGCGATTTTTGCGGACCTCTACATTTTGGGACATCAATCCTACATAAGAGATAGTTGCCTAATCCATTTAAATTACGTTTCGGATAGATGCTCCGCTAAGAAACAGGACATTTATCCCGCAAAAACTGTTCGCATTTTGGCTTCCCATGCAATTACATAGAGACATGCGACACGGTCAACTTAGTGGTAGTTGGAAAGTCTTTCAATAGATTAATAGCATGCAATTCATCTGCGAAACTGAAGTAATTAAATCGGGGCAACTATACCCCTGGGGCAACTATCCTGGTTTTACCCCACGAGACACAGAACTACAATTAAATAAATTGTCATGCTATGTCAGCTAGCCATGCCAATATACCAACACTAAATAAGTAAATCTATTGCTTCAAATCAAAATCAAAATCAAAATATTTTATTTCACATAAACCTGCAAGGGCACTTATGAAACGTCAGAAGCTAGGTGCACGGTTCCAATTTGTCGCTTCCTATGGAGAAGAGCCGGCAAAAAACTCCACGGTTACTCTTTTAAAAATAATTGGCTTTTATAATGTTTTCAAATTACAGTGATATCTGGTATGTGAGGACAGTGCAGGCCTGTCAATAAGTACCAGGTACTTAGAGGAATGAAAATAAAGAATAGAAAATCGTCTATAAATCTGAAGATTTATAGACGACGTCTGTAAGGCCTACAACGTTCTCTCATTCACAATATGTAAAAGAATCTACATAAGTAAAATCAACCTATTTAAACCAAGTGATATGATTTACATGAGAATCACTAATAAATACTCGATCTAACAAGTGATGTATAATGTCAAATAATGACGAGAAAATGACAGAAAGTGTAAACTATAAAAATAATAAAATTGACATTGTAACTTGGGAGCAGTTAATAGACTCTCACATAGTTATGCTGTCAATGAGATACCAGGGAAGCCACATGTGCAGAAGGAATTAATGCCAAATTTCCTTGTCTTCAACGTAGTCTTTAATCTTATAAAATTTTATCTTATAAATGTCCGAGTATGCTCAATAATGTAAATAATGCAATTAATGTTGTTGAACTGTGAAACTGAAAGTCATTCCTTCTGTTAGTGTGTTAAGCAAATACCCCGAAGGGTTTTTTTGTTTTTTGAGGGTGGGAAATCATCAAATAACTTCTCCCGCTCTGGGTGGAGCAGGAGGCGTGTCAGACTTTTACTGACTAAAACCCACCCGTGTTCCCTCAGTTGCCTGTGTGCCAGGGGCCACGGTATCTCTTTTGAACAATACTCCGAAGGGCTTACTATTCATATAAGTACGTGTAGAGAGGTATACCGAATTTTAAAGAACTTTTAGGAATTACTGATAAACAAGATTGATTACCTTAGTGCCCCTGACTTGACAGCGTAAAGAGTAAATTAGTTTATTAACAGCGACATTCCATGGTTAGTTTATAAAGAACTAATCTTTATCAGACATCGTTTTTTCATTCTAGCTCACATTCTAATCCTACAAATATTATAAACTAGCTTATGCCAGCGGCTTCGCCCGCGTGGAGGTCGGTGTATTATACATATAAACCTTACTCTTGAATCACTCTATCTATTAAAAAAACCCGCATCAAAATCCGTTGCGTACTTTTAAAGATTTAAGCATACATAGGCATATAGGGACAGAGAAAGCGACTTTGTTTTATACTACGTAGTGATATGAAAGTTTACGTACTACAAGAGAGGGGAGCCTCAAAATGGAGCGTGATCAATTTTACTTGGGTATGTACTTTTACGTGGATTGGGGGCTTGTGGCTAATTGATAAATAGCCACACGGGTCGGTCGATCAGATTAAGCTTCGCTTGACGCAGGTGGTCCGTGGCTGGGTGATCATCTTTACATAGCAAGACCCCTCCGTGCCTCGGAAAGCACGTTAAGCCGTTGGTCCCCTTGTAAATCTTTGACAGTCGTTACGGGACGTCAGAAGCCCAAAAGTCTGACAACCAGTCTTACCAAGGTGTATCGTATTATACAGTAACTGGGTTGTGGAGGTCAGATAGGCTGACGTGCCATTTAAAATACTGGTATTCAGCTGCATCTGGTTAGACTGGAAGTCGACCCCAACATTGTTGGAAAAGGCTAGGCAGATTGACCTACAAAGGACCACGGGTTAGACTTGCACCCACAATCCAAAGGATTTAGAAAGAAATTCCTAAATCATTGCTTCAAATGTTTGAACAATTGGTCCGCTCGACAACTTACATAACGTAATGAATGTTGTCAAATTGTCAAAATGAAAAGTATGCAATTCTGTGTAATGCAATTACCACGCTGGGTGAGACTTCTATTTACCAGGGAAGCATGACACGAAAGGTTGCGTACTCATGCCGTGGTAGGCGGGACAAGGTTGCCAATGATGACCACTCTCAAACCTACAAAAAAGGTTCTTAATTTCTTGTGTTTTTTAATTTATTATTTAGTGTATATTTTTAAAAACAAATAGGTAAATGATTGTAGTCTAAAGTCAAATTGTTGTTATCTTCATTTGTCTTAAAAGTTTGAAATTTTCTGGACACAATCTTCTAAGACTTCTCCTTCCCTAGTACCTACTGGGTGGATATTATACTTTGTTCAAATGAAGGTCGCGTATTGTGTCTAAACTTTTGATTGAGTAGATAATCTAGCCTTAGTCTTAGACTCAGCGGCTTAAGGTGTCAACTAGAAAACAAAAGTCATTTATTAAACTTTACTTCTTCGAAAACCAAATTAATACTCCCTTTAAGCCATGACATTATTGTCAAAATCCAAAGTCATTTATGGCCGATTCCTATAATTTACGGACCGTTATTGGTCAAAATTAAGAATCTTGTATTTTTACCAATAATGAAGCAAAGACCCCATAGCTTTGCTTAATAGACCTTCCCAATAGTAAGCAGCTATCACAGGTAGAATAAATTAGCTACAATAAAAAATTCTACCATTGGTAACTATTGGTTGGCAAAACGGCTCGTTTTTGTTTGTAGAAACCGAGCATTTAATCTTTCTGTCCTGGCTGCTCTTGTCCTGTTGCGTTTTGTCGGCGGCATAAATAAGTCAATGTTCGCACAGACGTATAAAAATCGCGGCGGGATTATTCCGCGCGGTGGATTTTCAACGCACTGCTTAGCACCAACAGTTGAAAATCGAACAGTGTGTTCGACGCACTGGGATGCATTCTCTTGGATTTTTTGGATTTAGATCTTGGATTTAGTTGAAAATGCAGTGCGCAATAAAATCCACCACGATATTTTTACATCCAAAATTATTTCCTCTTCCATTCTCCCCTGTCAACTATTGCGTTTCCTTCATATCGTCTCTGATAGATACTTATAATCACTATTCAGATAGTCAATCTACCTAATATGCCCGTCCAAACATTATATTTTACATAGAGCATCTGCCTATCTGAACTCCAAAACGTAATATCCCGGGCTTCTAACTACCCGTAACCCGACCGACTGCTTAACAAGCTGTCCTAGCAGGGGTCTCGGTAAGATAAGGATAGTCACCCATCTACAGAGCGTCCTCGACAAGCGTTGCTTAACCTTAAAAATCGACCCTCTACAATCACTTTTCACACGTCAATAGAAAACGCCTGGCTAATGTGGACAAAAGATTACTCATAAACTTGCTCGACAAACAAATAAAATGGCTGATAAACAAAACATAAATAATTGGTGTTCGATTGCAAAAACAGCGCTCAATTCCCAAACATTGAATTGAAATTGCTCACAATTTTATAAAAGGAATTTAAAAAAATGTTCGACCTATAATTTAAAAGATTGATATTTTCTGACCACGTCTGAGTTCGCGCGGCGGCTATCAAAGATCTTAGCATAAAAATCAAAAGGATTCGCTTTTCCTTCATAATTTTCCCAGCTCCACAAGTCCGCACAATTTTCCTCCAGTTGGTCCCGCACCATCGCGCTGAACGGTCGCGTCTAGTGTTTCCGTGTGTACCAACAACAGTATTGTGTATTAAACATAAATATTGTGTGAAATAACTGTGTTTATTGTGAATTTATATTGCTGTTTATTGGATTTTCTTATCGGTAAGTTGTATTTCAGTTATCTTTTTTGTTATTTTCGTGTTTTTGTGGGGTTACCTGTTGATTTTCGGATGGCAACATGATAGAAAGTGATGATTGACAACAATACATTAAGATAAAATATTACTTATAAGACAAATATTCGTTGACAATGTCGGTCTACTTTCGTTCATCTGTGAGATTTTACGAGGTAACTTTTTTAATTTCAGCACTGCAAGGGTATCTGCCGAGATTGATCGATATATTTTTATATTATTCTTTTTAGGGGTCTGAAGTGATTTTGGAGAACATTAAATCGTTACTTAGAAAATAATACTTTCAACCTTTTTTAATACTACATAATTGGCCAAAAATTTTATGACAGTGGGTAGGTAGGTATATTGATGCGTTTGTGCTTCGTTTTTGCTACGTACTTCCAAATAATTTTCGCAGTGATTTATAAATATCTCTATTTTTAACCGACTTCCAAAAGGAGGAGGTTCTCAATTCGTCGGAACCTTTTTTTTTTCTTTTTTTTATGTATGTTCCCCGATTACTCGAAGATGGCTGGACCGATTTGGATAATTTTTTTTTGTTTGAAAGGGTATACTTCTCAGGTGGTCCCATGATCATCAAGTCAGGATCTGATGATGGGATCCTGGAGAAATAGAGAGAACTCTTCAAATTTTATAGGCACACTTGAAGCAATTTGTGTAGTTTTTGGAAGAGTACTTTCTCGGAGCGGTTCACTAAAAAGTGAAAAAAAAAAATTCAAAAAAATAACCGACTTCCAAAAAAAAACTAAAAAGTGAAAAATAACTTTAATTTCGGAAGGCGGTGACAAAAAATTTAAATACATATCCAAAGTCACCGACTTCCGAAATTAAAGTTATTTTTCACTAGTGTTTTTTTGGAAGTCGGTTGTTTATTTTTTTGAAATTTTTTTTTTTGTATAATGTCTTCTTAACGAAAAGTTTTGTCGTTGGAGGACAGAAATTGACAATATTATTATTTGGATTTCTTTAAAGGGTCTTATTTAAGAAGGAGCCCTTGTTAAGGTGGGTTCCGTACTTAAAGAGTGCCAACAAGACCTTCTATTATTTAAACCCCGGTCTCCGTCCGTTAATTCGTCACAAAGCTGTATATTTTAAACCGACCGCTGTATAGTTTGACACTTGAATTTCCGAAGAACACCTACGAGCCAACTGCTATGGCCGCTATAAGAATTAAAAGAATAAAGTTGAAAATTAAAGGGGGTCCTTAAATAAGAAATATGTTGTTTTCGCCAATTTTTTCAAACCATTAAAAATATACAGCGTTAAATTTGGACCCTGGAATCCTTCGCGTGCAAGGCCGAGTAGCACTTGGCCGGGACTATTTTCGGCCTTTTTTCAGATAAAATTACTGGATACCACAGAGTAGAAGAATATTTCTACGTATTATTCTGTTTCTTTCTTCTTGCTGTTTAAATGTGTACAGAAATGATAGGTAATGAAGAATGATTGGATAATTAATAATAAGAACTAGTCTTCATGACACAATCGAAGTAATTAAATCACTACATAGTATAAAACAAAGTCGCTTTCTCTGTCCCTATATCCCTATGTATGCTTAAATCTTTAAAACTGCGCAACGGATTTTGATGCGGGTTTTTTTAATAGACATAGTGATTCAAGAGGAAGGTTTATATGTATAATACACCGACCTCCACGCGGACGAAGCCGCTGGCAAAAGCTAGTATATAATAATCTTAAAATTTAAATGTACCTATTAGGTATAAAAAACTTGCTGACTCCCGAACTAAGGCATCGATAACACATGACAGCATCGTGTATAAGAGAGGAGTGTCGCCACGCAGTGGGCACGCTATTTTTGAAGGCATGATGGTAAATACTAAGTGCAGTGGCACGATAAGATCATGCAGTAATAAAAATATTTTAAAGAAATTGGAAAAGTAAAAGAAATAAATTATAGTAACCTTATAGACACATAAACATACATCAGGAAAAATGTATCTAAGAAGCTGGTAATCAATAGATGGGGCTTTTTATGATCAACACAAGCCATACAACTGAGGGGAAATGGATGACTGTGTTGTTACACTAGAGCCAACGGAACAGTGCAATAGTAGCATTTCTGGGAGGGCTAATAAATGCCTTGTTAGGTGGGAAAATCTCGTCGTTTTTCGGCAGAACTTCTGACTGAATTGTAATGTGGGGAAATACTTTGTTTTCCGGGAGCGAAACGTTTAAAAATGCAGATACCCAAATAGTTTTGTCTTCTCTAATGATTATTACCTTTTTTTATATCAGGGAAGCTGGGTTTTGGGGATAAAACCGGGGAATGTGAAATTTTTACCTTGCCAAAACCTTTCGGCTCAGGAAGAGGTGACGAGACGACCTAGACGTGTATTATAAGAGTTGGATCGTGGTGGCCCTGGAAAAGGATGACCGGAAGGATTTGGAGGAAGCTTTTGATCAGCAGTTGGAAAGTATAGGCTGTTGAAATAAAATAACCACCTCTTTTTTGGAAGTCGCTTAAAAATATTTCTGTGGTCACCTTTATACGGAGGGAGGAGGACCGAACTCGAAAACTAGCCGATGGATATTTTTGAAAATTTGATATGTTTAGTAGTGTTTATACGCGTAAACACTACTACAACATATCAAATTTTCAAAAATATCAATCGAAGCTGTGGTCCTTTTTGAATAAAATAATACATAAACATTAAAAAGGTACAATTCTTTCGTACAGATTGCGTAATCTGTACGAAAGAATTCTATCTTTTTAATGTTTATGTATTATTTTACTCAAAAAGGACCACAGCTACGATTTAACATAGAGATAAAAAATACACAAAACTAGACAATATTGTAGCCCAAAATGCTGTTCACAGATTAACAGTGAAACAATAATCGTTAGGGTTACAATTTTTTTTACTATTAAAGTAACTACCGTGTAAATAGCTAAAACAAAAATAATAAATATTCATGAAAGCTCCTTAATTACAAGACTTTTGAACCTATAGGGAGCACGTACAGAAATGTCTAAACAAAGTGTAATAGAATAAGTCCTAGTACTTTGTTCATAATTGACTATTGAATCGATTTCACTGAATTTTGATATTGGTATTTTTTTCAAAAATTACGTATTTTGCTATATTGACCGTCAATTGAGCCAAAGAAAATGAAATCCTATTTAAGGTGATAAGACTTGATTTTAAACGTTTAAATTAATGCTGGGGGCAATGCTATTTTCTAAATAATTATTATTTGCTTTAAAGGAAAAACGTTTTGGTTATTGTATTATGCTTTTAACGCAATACTCTATTTGGGGTGTATGAAGTTTTGCGTTAATTGTGTTATAAGTTGTATGTTCAAAAGCCGTATTGTAGGAATCGACCATCGAACCAGCGAACGCAAGCCACAGTTAGACTTGCAAGTGTCAACTGAAAATAACCTGACAGCGTGCACATTTCGCTCGTGTACTATCCTAGGAACCGCATAGCATAACAAAAAGTAAAAATGTTGCGCGATAAAAGTAGCTCTTCACGAGAGTTTCTGAATTCTAATGAAGCAAAACACTGAGTTACAAAAGCTTACTCGCAGATGCCACAGGTGTTCCAAAAGATATGGAAACATAAGGTTAATAGCGCTGAACACTTTCTACTACGTTGCATTTTGTCATGTCAGCGTTTTCACTTATCCACTTTTCGTAGGAGGGTGGCAAAATGAGATCGTTTTTTTTCATGTATGGTTTATAAAGAAGTGAAATCCATACTCGTTTTATAAATGCGAAAGTAACTCTGTTTGTCTATAAGGTACCGTTTAATGTCTAAATCACGGTTCCTATAAACAAAAACGAGTAGTTTTGCTTACCAATGGTAGCAGTTTTTATTGACAAACTGGGCAATTAAATAGATTCGTAAGCTAATTATTTTACCTGTGATAGCTACCTTCATATGGGAGGGTCTACTAAGCAAAGCTATGAGGTATTTGCTTCATTATTGGGGAAGAAACAAGAGACTTAATTTTAACCAATATCGGTCCGTAAATTATACACCGAGAAATTTTAATGGTTGTTTTCCCGCCGCAGTACAACTTGCCATAAAGAGTACTTTCGAAGCACAGAGTTAAAACTAAAAAAATAAAGAGGTTTTTTAAAATAATGAAAAAAAATATTGATCAACTCGATAAAACACTACTCAATAGTAACACTAGAGGTAACTTGGAGGTACTACTCCAATCGCACGCACCGCCGACAAAGGGAGCAGCGATTCATAAATGTTCAAAGCAAAATAAACTCTCGCACGTGGTGATTTTTCACAATGGTTAATCCGCTATTTTTTGTTTCTAATATTTTATTTGTTTATAAAACGATTGTATTACCAAGACAAAACCATTTCGCTGCGGGAAAACAACCATTAAAATTTCACGGTGTGGTAAACGGCCATTAATCGAACGTATTTTTTGACAGACAGGTAACCTGGGACCTGGATAAGGTCATAGGCTACTTTTCTACCTTATTCAGCCAATAATGTTCCTACTGCTGGGACACAGGCCTCCTCTTACACGCCTGTACTGTTATCTACCACGCGGGGCCTGTGCGGCTTGGTAGATGTCATACGTCATCGATTTTTTGGCTCTGAGACGTGCCGGTTTCCTCACGAAGTTGTGATACACCGTTTGGAGAGCAGAGCTGATTAAATTATTTAGACTAAGCAAAGCGACAACTCTTAAATCGGAGCCGTTATCGTTGGACCACCACTGCTTTTCCTGGATATTTGTATTAATAAAAATGAAATACAAAATACATGCAGACGATATCGGGGCAAACAGCTAGTAGTAGACTAGAGTCTACTACTATATTATTTTTCAAAGCAAAAATACGAAAGTTTACAGAGAAAGAAGTAGGTGCATAACCTTGCTACAGTATGTTGACGTCCTTGACTGAAAATATAAAGTTTGCATTGTATTGAAAGATCGATTAATCCCTCGGTAATTAACTAATCTTCGTAAGTTGCGAAACAAGATGAATCACAATTTTATAAAGTCAATGAACAACGCTAATTGTAGCTGACGTAAACGGGACCAAAGTATTATTGGATTTTTCAAAGTATTATTGGGTTTTTCAAAGTTTTATTGGGTTCTTCAAAGTTCTATTGGGTTTTTCAAAGAGTTATCGGGTTTTTTAAAGTGTTATTGGGTGTTTCTGTCTGGAATTTCTCAGTAGCGGCCCGGAGTTTAGATTTATGCCTGGTTGGTGGTAAAAGGGTCGCCCCCTATTACATGGGACTTAAACATAATTAGCGAAATGTGGGTGTACTAAGTATAGGTCCACCTCTGCCCAACCATTCGGGGAAACAAGGCGTGGTGTTATGTAAACGGGAGGCAGTTCACAAAGTGAATGACTTTTTCACCACCCTCGATATTATGTTTTTTTTTTGTTGCAAAGTTAACAGCATATCGGTCTCAAAAGCAGCAGTCGACGTCATTGTGTCTGCTTTTTCCAATTTCATAAAAGTTAAATGAAAAGTGAAACTCAATTTCGAAAAGAAAATTACTTATCGGAATTGGAAAAATAAACCGAATCAAATGCCTTCGAAACTTTACACATTATTTTTTGCCGTGAAACGACGGTTTTCATTTTTTTTTTAAATTCCCTTGTATCATAAGCGCATTGAGCTATTCAGCTGCATCCGGTTAGACTGGAAGCCGGCCCCAACATGGTTGGGAAAAGGCTCGGCAGATTGATTGAAGAGCATAATCAGCCTATAACGTTCCCACTGCTGGGATACGGGCCGCCTCTCCGTCGTATGAAGCGGAATGTAATCCACCACGCGGGCCCAATGCGGGTTGGAAAGATTCTAGGACATGCCGGTTTCCTCACGATGTTTTCTTTTATTGTAATTACTTATGGGCTGTTCACTTTATGTCAGCGGCGAAGTGTACATTTTTCTAAGAGAGACGCCGGCGCGAAGCCGGCTTTAACTTACTGGCTTATCAAAAAATAATACTTAAGTACTAAAAAATAAAATTAAACAGTTGAAAACCAAATTAAATGTGCAATATTCCTCCATCTCGTTCACGCTGATGCATTTTTTCTATATCCGTCTCTATCGCAACCCGTTGTACAGCGGCTTGCTCTCGTCCATATTAAGCGGTGCCCCGTGACCTAAAGTGACATCATTACGGGATCGCTGTTGTATGAATTTTTAGTTCCCGTATATCACGTTTTGGCGCCGGGGTAATTTAGAACCTTTTTTTGCTTTATTGTTGTAGTAATACAAAGTTAAAAATAAGTGTTTTTGTTGTTTGGCGTATATTATGGCGAATTAAATACCCGTAGTGTAACTATATTTTTTGGCAATAGTAGACACTATTGACGTGCCATTTTTCAAAAGCGGTAGAGATGCGAATCACCGAAAGGAAGCCGGTAGGAATCGTGTTATATGGTGCTTTCGCCACTGCTGTATGTACTGTACTGTACCATCCAATAAACAAACACGCTTCCCTGGCAGATTCACAATATTTGTTTTCGCTTGACAAGCCAAATATTGCCACTATGTGTTTATGTTTTCAAGTCTTGTCAATGTATGAAAGGCACTTGATGTCAAGTACTTGAATGTGTGTTGGTAGTGGCATAGACAATTTCTAGTACGTGATTGTACTCTATTAAAATTTTGATCATTCTCTCCTTCACTAATAGTACTTTTTTGTGAAACTTATTTTTAGTTTGAAAAGATATTGCAAAAATAATTTATGACCCAACTTTTTATATTACGAAACATATTACTAAACTCTTATTGAAAACTCTTCAAAGGCTATAGCGGTAAGCTCTGTCTAAGTAGGTACCTATTTGTATATGTTTTTTCCAGTTACAGAATTTATAAGCGTTTCTCTTTAGTTTTGAATAATAAATCATGCTAATACTTTCACCAATAAAATAATGGAGTGAGACATTAATGTTCTGTAGCAAGTTCAATACCGATTAATTCGGCTCGAAGGACCAAATTAGAAGGACCAGGCTAATAAACTAGGCTCAGGTTCTAACAGGCAATTTTTGTTTCCGGTCTTTTCAACGCTCGCAACGCAGCTTGTTGCAGCAGTTGAAAATCCTACACAATGAAAAAAAAGTGTGGAAAACCCATTGCGCGAAAAAAATCCACCGCGATTTTATTACGTCTGCGGGAACGTGGACTTTTTTGCTTTCAGCGAAAAAATCAGCAAAATAATTACCTAGGCAATCCCCTAGCTAAAAACCTAAGTAGCAAATAGTAGGGGTTGTTAGGTAATTGATTTCTCTATCTGTTAATTAGGATTGTTGAAGGATCCATATCTTAAATCCGTAGTAATAGAGCTCCTTTTAAAATGGCTTGTATAGTCACCAAATCATGTAAGTAACCAGGGTCAACGGATACAGTTGAAGTTTAGTAAGAAACCGATGGATGTTTTCGAATAAAATAAAATAAAATTAATAGAAAAGAACCAGTTCGAAATGATCAATCGGTTTTTTAGTAAACTTAAACTATATCCGACGATCCTGGTTACTTTTCTCTTTTGTTGACTGTACAAGCAAATACGGTGAGCAAATTTCCCGCGTTTCACTGCATAAATAGGTAAAATCCTTTTTGGGAAAAGGATCTTTCTACAAAATTGAAAAGTTTGGGAGGTGGTCCTTCTGGGAAGTTGCCGTTTTCTGAAGTAAGTAGTCTTTTTTAGATGGTCCTTTAGATCTGAAGAGTCGTGTCATTCAAATGGTACAACGACGGATTTACGACTACTTTAACCAACTCCAAAAACGGAGGAGATTCTCAATTAGGTTGTATTTAATTTAATTTTAATGTTAAGTGGTTTTTAGTTAGCTTCAATAAAAGGAAGGTAAGTATTTATTCCACTTGTACGTACGTACGGTACGGTAAGTACCAAAACTAAAAAGTGAAAAATAAAGAGTTTATAAAAAAAAGACCGACCACAGAATAGGTAGGTAGGTACCATACAGTGAATGTACTTAACTTTAATTTCGGAAGTCAGTGTCTTTGGTTTTGTATTTTCGATATTTCGCCAGCGACTTCCGAAATTAAACTTATTTTAGTTTTGAATAACCTTTTTCGTTCGTTCATATAGTTCGCTCGTTCGCCGTTTCGCGATCACGGATGCGATTGTTCGAATTGATACATCACTGCAGTTATGTACTTAGGATATACGGCTGGCAATTGGATAATTGACTATTACCCATTGTTTTCAAATGCTGCACAGTGAATTTATATCTATCTATAGCATACTATATAGAGGTACTTATGTACTTTCACTGATAACTGAATGATTGCGATTTCCTCACAAACTATTCCAATAATATTGAGCCTCCGCTTTCACGAATATCCATTGCCGGAAAAAATATTAGATAAGGCTTGCTATCTGTGACTCATGTTGGAAAAAAATTGATGTTGTGCAATGATTGGCTTTGTAATAAGGAAATGTAATGGTGAACGGCCACTGCCGTTCAGCATTACAGGCAGGGCACATTGCTCGCAGAACAGACGGCCGATGGGCCCGACAGGCTTTGGAGTGGCGACGGCGTACCGGAAGACATAGAGTTGGAAGGCCTCCCACAGGTTGGACCGATGACCTTGTGACGTCGGCAGGAATTCGCTGGATGCGGGAAGCACAGAACCGGTCGAAGTGGCGGAGCTTGGGGGAGGCCTATGTTCAGCAGTGGACGTCTTTCTGAATGATGAATGCTGAAATTATAAATGATGAATGCTGAACTTCCTTGGTGCTAAATGTTGGGATTTAAAAAAACGATAATCATCATCTTCCTGCCCTTGTCACTTGGGATCGGTGGAATACGTTTTTTTCTTCCATTCTCCTTTGACAACCGTCATGCTATTATTCATTTCCTTTCTCATACAATCCATCCATTTTATTTTTTGGCCTACCTCTTCCACTGCGATTATATAATCATCGTTGTCAAATGATCATTGCCGTTCCCTAGTCGTTGTTCTTAGTTCAAATATTTAAAAAATAGAAAAGGTTCATTCTTTTTTTTTTATTAGCGCGCCGGAACCAGTCCAAATTATATTCCTTTTTTCTTTTTTCGAAATAAATGAAAAGCGCGGGAACTTAAACACATGTCAGAGGCTTTTCTTTTTGTTCGTTCACTTGGATCCCTAGATCACTTAAAGGTAAGTAGATTTCTAAAGATAAAACCTACTTACCTGATCCCTTTAGAATAGCCCTTTTTTTTCTCTTTAGCCCTTCATAGAAGGGACTGGAATAATTTGAAATTTTTGGATGAAGCAGCATTTTTTTTCTTTTAGGTATAAAAAGGAATTTTAAAGGCTGATGATTTTCACATAAATATTAAAAGTAATATGCTTTTGCAAGGCAAGACTAGAAAATGTAGCAGAATACCTAGTTTATTACTAGTAAGTTTAGGTCTTGTACCTTTCTAGACATTTGTGGTCGACGTTAGACATTTATAACTGCGCCAGAAGTGCCTCGTAACTTTATATGACAGGATAGAGTTACTATTTAACTTACCGACCGTTAGCGGTTGAAATTGCAACTCCTGTATTATACCACAAATTGAGCCATAAAACAATATAGGTATAGTCTGTGTTAGATTTAAGAAGTAGGTAACGGTATTTAATAGTTAACCATCTAAATAGGTACAGTTCGTTTTTTAAACCCAGATGTGAGTCGACTCGCACGAAGTTAATTTATTTGTGAGCGAGTCGACAATTCCAGAAATACGTATTAGGATATTGGCACTCTTGAATGAAACGTTAAGGAAACAACGAAAAGTTAAGGAATAATTAGGTACACATCAAGCTATACATTTCCAGTTTCCGCTGATCTCGCACTGTACGGAAATCTTATACAATGCGAGATCAGCTTATACTGGAAATGTTTAGCTCGATATGTAGCCGTTTGTACACTAATTTTGTTAAATAAAATAACAAACGCAAATGAATTAACTTCGTGTGAGTCGCCAATAAAAAATACTAATAATAATAATAAATTAATTAATAAAAAATAATAAAAAAATAATTTTATAATGATAATATTATTTAAAAGTGACGATTCGTTCGATTCGGGCGATTTAATACGTGCAAGTCGACTAACAAGCCAATTTGACAGATGTAATGTCAAACTTCATACACTACTAAAAGCAAACACAAAACGTGAAATTTCAGATTACTATCTGGGATTAAAAAACGGAGTCTATGAGGTTCATTAGAAGGTTGGGCATGGCAACTAGCCAGTTTATTTATTCTGTAAAACTCACCGTGAAAATTAGGGAGAAGTGAGCTTGAAAACAGCTGTCATTCCACGTGATGCTAGGGATCGATACTATTGACAGCTCAGTGTAGCTCATTTCACCGGAATTAACACATTAAAAAACAAAATAATGTCTAAAGCAGCACATTCTTTTGTTTTTTGATAAAAATCAAAACACAAAAGAATATCTGGGGGCTATTCTCGTAATGTTAAGCCCGTTCACAGTCTGATCTTAGACTCAATCTGTCAAAAATAACTCGAGTTTCCATTCATTTTTGACATTTGATTGTCGCCGAGATGAGACTGCGACTAGTTTTTGAACGGTTTTAATTACGAGAATATTGGCCTTCTGATTATAAAAACCAAAGCATTTTGACTAAAATAGCGTGGGTAAATCAATGAGGTCTGTGTCAGTTCTACTGCCTTAAATAAACTATTTATAACTTCAATTAATTTCGTAAATAGAATAGAGAGAAAATCAAGAAATATCTGCTACAGTCAACGGTCTCTAGAGGTCCCGTATTTTAATATTTAATCTGTTAATAAGACAAAGAGAGGTCTTTTCGAGAAAACGAACTGAAGTGGTACAGACCAGACGTTTTGACACCCTTGCAAAGTAAATTAATTCGGCGTAGAGGGGTTCATGTCTTTAAAATATCGATGATTTTTATAGTATCGTGATTATTTTCTTTTTAATGCCAACAAATGAGAAACACATTTTAATGTATGCCAGACACCACTAATTATATAAAAACAAATGATAGATATTCTTTATTTTAATTAATATTAAGCAGGAAAAACATTGTAATATTATTATTATTATTTCCTTCATAAAAATATTTAAAATGTAATTTATATTTATGTATTTTAATACCAACATAAATTATTTTTTATCTATCTATTTTTTCCTAATAATAAAACTGAAGAGTTTTTTTTTATTTGAAAGCTAATCTTCGGAACTTCCAGCCGGGCTTGGAAAAATATTTTCTCTATTTAGAGCCCAATTCTTGATGTCCTGTTTAAGCTGATCTCGCATTGTCTAGGATTTCCGTACGTTGCGAGATCAGCGTAAACTGGACATGTATAGCTTAATGTGTAGCCGTGTGTACGATTATAGGCTATTCAAAATTACACTGCGACCCTGAGCACGGAACAAAATGAATATAAGTCGATTCCGAAATTTCACACCGACGAAGTTGAGGGTAAAAAGAAGCCAGTATTTTAAAAACAAACAAAAAAAAATTGTCCTTATTATAATATAAAGGTTAGGTTAATTTTTTCATTATTGTGGTTTAGGCTTCCGCTTCTCACAACACAATAGTGTTTTGCCGTACCTAAACAAAGTGGCTCCAAAATTAATTATAGTATCATTAGGGGTTAAAACGATATATAAATTTAAATACTTATTAAAACAATTAGGTTATTGCGTGTGTTTACATAAATAATAACATTTCCATTTTTATCGTATGAATAAAACAAATAAAACAGCTAGCATTGTTAACATTGTTATACAAGATGGAGACAAAGATAAATAAAACTTCGTATACCTAATGACGTCTCCAGTCTGCATACAAAAATTCAATCAAATATGTATATCGAAAGGCAATACGTGGTTTTTATCAGAAGAGGTCTTTTTGTCTCCTGTTTGTGCGAGGAGATGTAAGTAAATGAAAGTCAATAATATTCTGAATAATGACAGGACTATGATCACATTATGCAATGAACAATATTGTAATGACGTTTCACCAAGTACGCGAGGCTCGAGCGCAAATCAATCAATTCACTGCATTGCGAGGGTTGTGACAATCACCGAATACTAATATACCACTCAATATCACCGTCCTCAAGATCAATGTCCGCTTCGATCCTTCTTCCCCATCTTCCCTGTTTGGCGGACTCTCACCCGCCTCAGCTGTCAACGTCAAGTTGACAGCTGTCAAAATCGTTCTAAAATGAACTCTAAGTTTAGCATCGTTAAACCTTGAGACGCGCCGACATATCCAATCGTTTAGTCACTATAGCTCCCACAGTCGAATGTCTTGGGTCTTCAACCAGTGCGTCCTGCCCTTTATAACATACGGTTCCGGATCGTGGACACTGACAGTTGGGCTGGTCCACAAATTTAAGGTCGCTCAGCGCGCTATGGAGCGAACTATGCTCGGAGTTTCTTTGAATTATAAAATCAGAAACGAAGTCATTCGGAAAAGAACTGGAGACACCGATATAGCTTGCAGAATAAGCAAGTTGAAGTGGTAGTGGGCTGGCCACGTTTGTCGCAGGACCGATGGCTGGTGGAGCACGAGTCCTGGAGTGGAGACCGTGTACCTATCGCAGACTACAATACAAGCGTAGTGTGGGACGTCCCCCAGCTAGACGGACCGATGACCTCAAAAAGGTGGCTGGCACAGACTGCATGCGGACGGTGGAGGACTGTTGTGGTGCAGCATGGGAGAGGCCTTTGTCCAGAAGTTGACTGCATTAGGCTGAAATGTTTGATGGATAGTTGGCCCACGACTACTATGTAGTTAGTTTGAAACAATCACATTTAATAGTTTTAAAATAATCCTATATATAAGTTTTGATACTAGTTTATTTGTCCACGTTGCAAAATAAAAAGTCAGGTAAAAGAAAATATCGATGCTTTTCCGGCCTCCCTAATTTTATTTACCTCTAAAATTCTCCATTTACAGCGATTCAACGAGTAATTACTGATTCAATTCCAATCATGGCGGCTAGAGGTGCACCCTTTTTGCCTGCCGACGTCATGTCAGTAATTAGGTAACTAATTAGCCGTTTTATATTGTTGGCAACATCATTTATAATCTCCTGACAGGCTTTGTTCAATAAAACGGGTTAAGTAATTTTGGGCCATTGTAGGTAATAATTAGAGGTGGTGATGAGTCTTACCAGGGGGTCTCGTATTGCCAAGTAACTGGGTTGTGGAGGTCAGTTAGGCAATCGCTCCAAGTAAAATACTGTGTTTTTTTTTTGAGGGTGGGAAATCATCAAATAACTTCTCCTGCTCTGGGTGGAGCAGGAGGCCGTGTCAGACTTTTACTGACTAAAACCCACCCGCGTTCCCTCAGTTGCATGTGCCAGGGGCTGTGGTATCTCTTTCGAACAACCCACTCCCCTGGCAGGCATCGCTCCTTGTAGGCCCCTTCAGTTGGTGCTGACATCTCTTTGAGGCGTGCGTGGAACACAACGCGCTTTCGATCCGGGCTTGGTTCTTATCCGACAACGAGCTACTCATTACTTGCCGTCCGCAAGCCCGCGCCTACGGTGGCCGGGAATCAGCCTGGGATTCCCGATGCCCGGGGCGTCTCCTGCGGAGACTAGGGCTGTGAGGGTGCATATACTGCCTCTCCAGTCACTACATATAAAATACTGGTATCCAGTTGCATCCGGTGAGACTGGAAGCCGACCGCAACATAGTCGGGAAAAGGCTAGGCAGAATCGAGTAGGTAATTTTAAAATGGTTTGGTAAAAAGAGTGTTACATTAAAGGTGCTCTGGTCTTTGGGGGCGTCTATTAATTACGTGAGGCAATTTTGGCGATTTTTCAACCCACACCCCCGCTATGGTGAGATGTCGTGAGATTTGTACTTTGGTATGCAATTTAGGTACAGTCCGGGCAAATAATTGTTAAGAAAATTACAACCCTACGTTAGTTAGCCATACAACTGTTGTGTTGTGAATTGAATATACGGACAATTTCAGTTGGTCGCCAATTTACTTTGAAATTATTTTTTCCTGACTTTAGTTACTAGCGTTCCTGTTAATCTCTTCAATTCACCTACGCAGGATATCTTTTTATTCTATAGTGCAGCCTTCTATTGTATTAAATTAATGATATGGACCATAGCACGTGGCGTTCTGCAACCCGACATTCTTTCTGCCTACCCGCATGGAAAGAAAGAAAGAAAGGAAAATAGATTTATTTGTCACAGAAACACGTGCATACAAAAAGGTGAGATCACATTAAAAAAAAAAACATGAAAGCAACACAGATTTATACATACACACATCAAAAAAAGTTTGTGATCACTAGCATAAGCTAATATAATTTTTTAAATTGAACTTTATCATGAAAAATTGTGTGTTTTCTTCAAATAGAAATACCCTGTTTGAAATTAAAAATTATGCTATTTTTTATTTTAATAAAAAAAAATTGAGTAAATAATCATAATGTAATTGTAACAGAAATTTAATAGAAAGAAAAATACTGTTTAACCAAACTAAAACAGCAATTTATTAATAACAGGTTTCTATTCAATATAATATTAACTCCTCCCCTGCCTCGAACACATGCGGTGATCCTCCTGGGCATGCTGAGAATCAAGTTATCCAGCATTTCTTGGGGTAACCTGTCCCATTCTTGAATAGCGGCTTCCCTGAGCTCTGGCACTGTCTGGGGAGGTGGCTGACGGTTCCAAACAGCTCGCTTAAGAGCATCCCACGCGTGCTCTATTGGGTTTAAGTCAGGTGAGCCAGCAGGCCAGTCTAACCTTGTGATGTCGTATTCTCGGAGAGCAGCACTGACTCGTTGAGCTCGATGGGCGGGCGCATTATCATCGACCAGTACAAATTGGTGCCCATGGTTTACTCGGAATGGTCTGACAATTACATCAATAGCAACTGGTCTATACATGTCTGCTGTCATGAAATTAATTTCAGTCAGTATTGTAAATCCGTTAAAATTGACTCAATCAGATTTCTGGATGAGCGTAAGCTAGGACTGAAAGCCTTTTATATGGAAAAACAATTTAACTGTTTTATTGTTTTATATTCTAAATCTACATTTTTAAATAAAGAATCTAAAAAGAAGAAATCGTAATATAATCTACCGTAACAAAAAAGATTTCGATTTTTCAAAGTGATCGCAAACTTTTTAACTGACTTCAAAAAAAGGAGGACGTTCTCAATTCGTCTGTATGTTTTTTTTTAAATGTTTGTTACCTCAGAACTTTCGACTGGGTGAACCGATTTTGATGATTCTTTTTATTTGAAAGCTAGTGCTTCACGTGTGGTCCCATTTCAATATCATCTACATAGATCTAATGATGCGTTTCGGAGACAGACAACGGAACTCTTCAAAATATAACAGTAAATCAACCGCAATTGCTGCTATCGCGTATATGCATTGTTTTGACCCCAAGTATGAAGAAATTTCGAATTAGTAGGATAGGTACGATAACTAAAAAAGTGAAAAATAAAAACTTTTACCAAAAAAAAACAACCGACTTCCGAAAAAACACTACAAAGTGAAAAATAACTTTAATTTCGGAAGGCGGTGACAAAAATTTAAAATACATATCCAAAGTCACCGACTTCCGAAATTAAAGTTATTTTTCACTTTGTAGTGTTTTTTCGGAAGTCGGTTGTTTTTTTTTTGGTAAAAGTTTTTTTTGATGTGTGTAGGCACATAGAAAAGGCAAAGGAGTGTATTTATGCAAGTGTTTTTTGATCATTACCGAAGCTTCTTCGGCTCATTTCCGTCAAACTTCGCTCGCCAATAACCATACATTTTGTAAAATAAGCATATTCAACTGACTTGGTGCATAAAGTTGAGAGACAGTTACTGGCAAGTTAACATTCTAAGTTATGTACATAGTGGAAGGGGTACCTACGCTTCTACTGCGTATTACTAAATTGGATGAATTTTCGTCAGCGTAGTACGTTTTAGTTGGATTGTATTTTGACAATTGTTTTTTTCTATTTTCATTATCATTTTCGGATGCTGAAAGAAACGTTCCAGAAATAGGACCAAAATGGGCCATTGTTTTGTCCTCTTTATTCTATGGCTTTTTAGTAATCACGACAATGCAATAAGCAAGTTACGCAACGGTATGACAGTAAAGTTGCCAGTTATAAATACTACGCCATTTGAGAAATACTACGCCGTTTGAGCAATACTACGTCGTTTGAGAAATACTACGTCGTTTGTGGAATACTACGCCTTTTCTTCCTGTCTTGTTACACGCGCGTAACAAAGGATTATACCAGCCGACTTAGCTCGCAGTGTGGCAAGACAACGTTCATGAATTTTGGAATATTATCATGAGTCGCAGTTTAGCACGAACTCTTACAAGACAAGTGTCATAGATTTTGTCACATTTCTCTATACGCGTGCTCTGGTACTGTTGGTCTTGATGGATTTCAGTAGACGGCTTCATTCCTCGCTCTAATTTTATTGATATCTATCTAAAGCGTATGTTTGGTTTTGTTTGAACGCGCTATTTTCTGGAACTATCAGTTAGATTTGAGTAATTCTTTTGAAATTTGGTACACCAACTCTTGAGAAAGGTTGTAGGCTATTTCACACCACACTACAACCCTTAATAGCTGAGTAAAAAAACAGTCAGAAAGAATGCGAAGCGAAAACGGGGTTTTAGCGCAATTAGGCAATGCGAAGCGACGCGATAAGTTGGGCGCCGAGCACGAAGTCACGGGCAAAAGCCTATATAAGACAGTTCCCTATCTTATGCGGACTTCTGCCCGTGACCCTGAAATAGTCATCATTCT
Organism: Polymixis lichenea; assembly: GCA_949091785.1. Taxonomy (NCBI): domain Eukaryota; kingdom Metazoa; phylum Arthropoda; class Insecta; order Lepidoptera; family Noctuidae; genus Polymixis; species Polymixis lichenea. The sequence continues at coordinate 9,692,836 of OX420941.1, forward strand.
CCTGTCGTTATCCCAATTTATTTAGGGTCGGCACAACATGTATTTTTCTTCTACACTTCTCTATTAGTCGTCATATCGGTAGTCACACCATTTCCAACCATATCATCATTCACACAGTCCATCCATCGTTTCTGTGGTCTCACCCTACTCTTATAGTCATACTCAAAACTTTCTACATTTTCCTGATTCCACCGTATCACATGCCCGTACCATGACAACCGATTTCCCCACAACTTTTTAGTTACCGGTGCCACTTTCAGAATTCCTCTTTTATACACATATCTTGTCCTATCCATTCGTGCAACACCACATATCCTTCTTAACATTTTCATCGCAGCTGCATGCTTGCATTGCCTTTCAAACATCTCTTTCGTTCCCCAACATTCTGGCTCTGAAATATTACGATACTAAAACTTAAGTAATGGATTCCTGTTATATTTTAATGTTCACATTTTAGTTTAACGACACCCACGCGAGGACTGTCATTGATAAATGAAAATTCATTGATCGAGGGAACTTACAGATGTTAAAGGTTAGGTATTTAATCTTAAAAGTGCTTTACTTGTAGATTCACACGAAACGTAGCATTTTCTATGGCCTTGCCTTCATTATTGCAAACCAGTGCATAATTAGCCTAGATTATTTCTCTTCTCTCTCATTTCTTCAAGTCTCCTTTCTGTGGGAGGGAGTGGGGCATAATCCGCCACGCGGGCCAAGTGCGTGTCGGCGGATGTCATTACGTCTTCAATTTATAACCGACTTAAAAAAGGAGGAGGTTCTCAATTCGTCGGAAACTTTTTTTTAATGTATGTTCCCCGATTACTCGAAGATGGCTGCACCGATTTGGAGTTTATTTTGTTTGAAAGGGTATACTTCCCAGGTGGTCCCATGATCATCAAGTCAGGATCTGATGATGGGATCCTGCAGAAATAGAGAGAACTCTTCAAATTGTATAGGCACACTTGAAGCGATTTGGGTAGTTTTTGGAAGAGTACTTTCTCGGAGTGGTCCTATTTTAATTTGGTGAAGATCTGATGAAGAACTTCGGAGATAGGCAACGGAACTTCTCAATAAATGATAGCAAATGGTCTGGAATTACTGATATCTCATGTCTGTCTATTGTTTACACCAGTTCATAACATAACGTCACGCTAGGACGCTGTGGTAAGCACATGTGAACCACTGTGAAAATTGAAAAATAAAAACATAAGAAAAACAACCGACTTCGAAAAAAACACTAAAAAGTGAAAATTATCTTTAATTTCGGAAGGCGGTGACAAAAAATTCAAATACATATCCAAAGTCACCGACTTCCGAAATTAAAGTTATTTTTCACTTCTTAGTGTTTTTTTGGAAGTCGGTTGTTTTTTTTTTGAATAAAAAATTTTATCTTTCACTTTTTGGTTCTATGGTGGACATGCCGGTTTCCTCACGATGTTTTTGTTCACCGTTTTGAGAGCAGTGGTAATGAAATAATTTACACAAAGTGAAGTGAAAGAAAGAAAGAAAGAAAGAAAAAGTATTTATTAGACTCGCACAGGAATAACACAAACTTAACTAAATAACATTCTTAATAAAATATAAATTAAAATTAGAGAAAAACAAAAAGTAAAAATAAAAAACAAAGTCCCGTACGAGGCCAAAAGGCCCCTATCTCAGCATGATGCTGCGACATTTAAAAAAAATTGTCGCAGCGCTGGTATTCTGATGGGGCCCAAGTGCTTGGGGTTGGAACCCACGACCTACAACTAAGTCGTGGTCGTTACCACTGGGCCATCACTGCTGTTCTACAATCAGTAATTTGCATGATGCACACAAGTAAGAGTATTCTATTCTGTTTTATTCTATTCCAACATTCCATTTTTGTCGTATTTTCGCAGCGCACTAGCAAAATAATTACACAAGGTGTCACTTTTGATATCCCTTAACTAGACCATCACAAAGAATCAACTGACATATGCTTTTGGAACGAAGTTCCTTATTGCGCGTTGTGAAAGGGGGCTAGACGGAAAAAATTAAGATCAAAAGTTGTAACGACACTTTTTACTACATTCGGATGGATTGGATGGACCGGATGGATCGGATGGATCGGATGGATCGGATGGATCGGATGGATCGGGTTGATCGGATTGATCGGATTGATCGGATTGATCGGATGGATCGGATGGATCGGATTGATCGGATTGATCGGATTGATCGGATTGATCGGATGGATCGGATGGATCGGTAGGATCGGATGGATCGGATGGATCGGATGGATCGGATGGATCGGATGGATTGGATGGACCGGATGGATCGGATGGATCGGATTGATCGGATTGATCGGATGGATCGGATTGATCGGATTGATCCGATGGATCGGATGGATCGGATGGATCGGATGGATCGGATGGATCGGATGGATCGGATGGATCGGATGGATCGGATGGATCGGATGGATCGGATGGATCGGATGGATCGGATGGATCGGGTTGATCGGATTGATCGGATTGATCGGATTGATTGATTGAACATCCAAAACCAAACAAAGACCAAAGACCTAAACTTGTACAAATCCCATAAACCAGCCAAACTGCGTGACAGTTTATCGGCAGGATTAGCGCTCGTATTAAACAATTTAATCAAACATCCAAGTATGACATTGCATTGAGTAGTTCAGTTTTTGGAACGAAGTTTTGGAACGAAGTTCCTTATAGTGCGTTGCGAAAGGAAAAAATTAAGACCAAAAGTTGTAACGACACTTTTTGCTGCATTGTTGTAAGCCGTGCGGCGTGCGCGTGTTTCTCGCAGACAGCGACACAGACAATATATTAGGTTGGGGAAAAAGTCTTTTCGCATTATAGTATGTATGAACTTGTAATAAAATCTCTTTGGCTATACTATTTGTATCTGGCTGGTTTTGGTATCATTGAATGTTTAAATTTTAAAGAACATAATTCCAAATTCAAATTAGGAAAATGTGTGATTTTCATTTGTTTTTCGTACTGTCAAGATGAGTGAATCTAATGAAGAAATTCGATACATTTTAAAATTTTACTACAAAAAAGGTAAAAATGCAACGCGAAAGCCGCGAAAAAATTTGCGATGTTTATGGACCTAGTGCAGTGTCTGTGAGAGTAGCACAAATTTGGTTTAAGCGTTTTCAATCCGGAAATTTTGATGTCAAAGATGCACGTCACTCTGGTCGCCCTATTACGGATAAAATGGATGCCATTTTTGAAAAAGTGGAGCAAGATCGGCATACCAGTAGTTACGACGTAGCTGAAGAACTGGAAATTGACCACAAAACAGTTTTGGCGCATTTGAAAAAAACTGGGTACACAAAAAAGCTCGACATTTGGGTACCTCAGGAGCTCACTGAAAGAAACCTAATGAACCGTGTACTCATTTGTGATTCTTTATTACGACGTAATGAAACCAAACCATTTTTGAAGAAGCTGATAACTGGTGATGAAAAGTGGATCACGTATGACAAGAACGTGCGAAAAAGGTCGTGGTCAAAGGCCGGTCAGGCTTCACAGACTGTGGCGAAACCCGGGTTAACTCGCAACAAGGTGATGCTGTGTGTGTGGTGGGATTGGAAGGGCATTATTCATTATGAGCTGTTACCACCAGGCAGGACCATCGATTCTGAACTCTACTGCGAACAACTGATGAGATTAAAGCAAGAAGTTGAGAGAAAGCGGCCGGAATTAATCAACAGAAGGGGTGTGGTTTTTCATCATGATAACGCTAGACCTCACACATCTTTAGCCACCCAACAAAAATTAAGAGAGTTTGGCCGGGAGGTGTTAATGCATCCGCCGTATAGTCCTGACCATGCACCTTCAGATTTCCACCTGTTTCGGTGTCTTCAGAATTCTTTAGGCAGTGTCAGGTTAACATCACGAGAGGACTGCCAAAACCACTTGTCGCGGTATTTTGACCAGAAGTCCCAAAATTTCTATAGCAATGGGATCATGTCCCTACCTACAAGATGGCAAAAAGTTATTGAACAAAATGGTACCTACATACTTTAGTTAAATGTAAATAAACTTTATTAAAAAATGTTTTGAATTTTCTTAAAAAATGCGAAGAAACTTTTTCCCCAACCTATTATATTATATCGTATATATAATATATTGTATCGTACCGTATATATATATATATATATATATATATATATATATATATGTGTGTGTGTGTGTACATATATGTACAATTTTTAAAATGTTATTACAATTCCTTCACTAATTAATCGAAAGGAACTTCGTTCCATCCGGGTCCGACCGGGTCCGGTCCTTCGTTCCACTTGACACCTCTCAACTGTTTTTTTTTATTTTATTTTTTTCGTATTCTTTTCTCGTGCCAAATAATTCGACGTTACGATGATTTATGTAAAACGGGTATTTTACTTGAAATATGACATCGTCGCATTTTCTTAGCAATAAATTTGAAAGTTTGGCTTAAAAAAAAAGATTTATTCTTACTTATCAAAGAAACACACACCCGTATTCAAGATTTTTAAAGTAAAAATTACGAATAAAAAAAAATCATATGCCAGTTGATTCTTAGACAATAGAAATGGTCTCATTAATACCCTAGAGATAAGAGATATCAAAACGAACACGTCATTAATGTTAGTCAGCCCTCTCTACCCAAATTCGCCAGTTGTTTACTCTTCACGTTTTCACCGCTAAATCAGTTCGATTGTTCGTTAATAGCCTTTCATAAACGTACAGTAATAGGATTACAATGTCTATATTTACCGATTTTATTGCAATTGACGTAAACTTTGACGTAAGTAGGTAGTTAGTGTTGCTACTTAAATAGTTGCATGGATCGTGTGGGCTTTCAAAGTATTTCGCCTAATCAATGTTGACGGAAGCAAGCATGGTGGAAAATGTGATTTAGTGGAATGAGTTATAAATAGAGATCGGATATTCGGTTCCATATTTACCTAAAGTTTATTTTTGGTTATGAAAGTATGGAAGCGGCTTTTAAAAACATATTTTGATGCCAGGATCACCGGGAATGCATAACTAGTCAGGTGTATACAAGCGACTTCTAAATTATTAGCATTGCAAAACTATTCAGATACATATTTATTTAGGATTAATGTATAAGCCCCGCTGCAAATACATGTATGTAGGGCGTAAGGGAGGGGGTGGCGTGTGTTAGTAAAAAAAAAATGAAATTAAGATTATTTCGAAACAAAAGCGTATTCCATATTAGCCAACATCGCAACTTTAGGTAAATATGAATCCGAATATCGGATCTCTAGTTATAAAATATAGAATATAGTACCTACCGGTAGTGACATGGGGGACATCGACGCTCAACCGATAACCGTGAATTCGGTACATGATTCTGAAACCCCTATCTTGGAATTTTTCGTCGGTATTAAAAAAAAAAATGATGTTCAATACATTTTGATCGCGTAGGTTATACCCATTTGCAGTTTTCAATGATACCTGCAGCTTTTTTTAGACCTCCACAACCCAGTGACTGGGTAATACGATACCCCTTTGTTCTGCCAACCAATAACATAAAAAACAACAATGACCTATTCCGCTAGTCAGTGAATAGCTGATCGGGGCATTCCGAAACCATGTCGTCGGCTGTAATCTAACTTGGCGTAAGGAACATTTTGCTCAAAATGAGATTTGAATGCAGTCCGATGCAGATTTTTACGCTCTTTCGAATGGTATATATAACATCGCTGTAGCTTGAAAAAAATACGCCACAGAAAAATGACGTTCCTAAATCATTTTTTAAACAAAAACATGATGTATCGGACAAAAGTAAAAATGCGATTGACGTATGTATTGGTAATAACTTATCACATTGGCGTAAAGTACACAAAAACTTCCATATTTTATAGCAACTGAAGACAAGTTTTTACAAAGTGACAATGATGAAAGCACTCATGATGAAGAATAGATTTTTAATTATTTAGTTTAGTTTATTTCAGTAATGTATAATCAATAGTTATTGATAAATTATGGCTAAGCTGAGACAACATTTTTTTTAAAGCAAAAATGTACAATAAAAAGTAAATATAAATAATTAATAATAAAAAAGTTATGGAAGTGTTTATGTTTGTATTGATTCAGAGAGTTAATTTTGAGTTTAAAAATAGTATAATAGTAATAAAAACACTTTGGTATTTTTATATTTTACTTCATTACCCTTTGTTTGGCTATATGTTATTTACTAATAATAAAACTTTAATTACCTGATAAAACACTTACGCCATTTTGATTGTATTTTGCAGTGTTGATAGTCTTACGTCATTTGAAACTCGTGTGCAAAAAAAGTTAGGGTAAGCCCTAACTTAAAAAAAATAAAATAAGACCATTAAGATGGACATTTTTTAAAATTTTTTGTACGTAAGGGACATGCTATCTTTGTAACTAATGCCTTAGAGGGCAAGTAGATTATATCAAGTTTTAGAGGTCAAAAAGTTAGGCAGAACCACATAAACCACTTCAATGTACCCTAAAAAATAAAAAAAGTTATGATCACATTTCCAAAAAAAAAAGTTTTTTGGCTCTCCTGAAAAGTAGCAATTTGTCCCTTACGCCAAGTTAGATTACGGTCGACGATGTGTTGCCGGCTCTCACAAGATTTACTAAGCTTAGGTACCTACTGCACTTATCGGCTTATCTCATGTTTACTATTCATACTCTAATAATAGGCTGTCATAGATACGCAGCTTAGGGCTAGATAGGCCGTCATGTTTGAATGATCGGCTCTTCATTCTACTTTTATGGATATTTTTATTCCCAACTAGCTGAGCCGACAGATGGGTCCGATTGTCTTAACTATGAATTTTGAATTCGCGTTGGTATAATATTAGAAAAGTTAATATGGCCGTTAAGTTTTCTTAAATTTTCTAATGTTTGAATGTGCCTTCTCCTGAGAATAACAAACACAAAAAAAAAGCAATTAGCAAAATTGGTGCAGCCGTTCACACAGTGACAAAGTTCCCGTGACAAAGAGAAATAGGGATTCATTTTTATATATTACTAGCTGACCCGGCGAACTTCGTACCGCCATATTTTATTTCTCCAGTCACGACTGGTAAAATCAAATCAGTTGGTCGATAGTCTCGTCAAAGATCTGTCAAAGTCTTTTGTCACATGCCGTCAATCACTTTTGTATTAGATTGTAAAAATTAATTCTGATCAAATCTATATATTTTTTTACATTTTCTCATATACTCGTACAAACCTTGTCCCGACGATAAGAAACACATTAAAAAATCATCCAATTTGGTGCAGTCGTTCGGACGTTATGCGCGTACATACATTTTGATTCATTTTTATATATTATATAGATAGATATATAGATAAGTAAGTATGAATCATTCAGTTTGATAGATTGATGTACACTTTTATTTAGATTTGGAATGCTATTTGGAAATAAATTGTGAATAAATTGCCATAAAAAAAAAGAGTAAACCTACCTACCTATATGCTTATGACCACACAACAGAAGTGAAAACATACGACTAGAACTGAGTATCCCCGATTCAGCATCACTGACACATCCGTGCCAATGTGCGCTTTGATAATCTCTAACATGGTCTATATTACTGTGTACGTCCACGTTCAAGAAAATCAACTTTTTATTTTCACTTTCGGTAAAAAAATGTGTTTATGGAATCTATTTTTTTATTGACGTCACTATTTGGACCACCCTGTTTATAGCCGACAGTCTATCAAAAATCCTGAAATTGAAGCCTTTAATGTTGTGTCCAGGATAAAACGATCAGATCACAAGGTCGCTTTACGATAAAATACATCAAAGAAATTGTGATTAAAAAACCCTTTTACAGCTAAAGTAATTAAGCCGAGGAAAAACGCGGTACGTAGTTGTTTCTGCAGTCAACGCCCGATTAGCTTCGGAGCGAAAGCAAATTATCTCCCTTCGTTTCTGCCGTGTTCTTTGATAGGTAGGTACTTGACATAGAATAATAATTTATAGAAGAGACACTTCTTCGATCGTATATGGAATACCCGGCTTGCGCACATCATCGACTATAGGCCAGTATGGTGTGTCATTTCTTCCGTCTCCCTAAGCTTATGATTTTAGGATTTGTCACCTAGTCATGTTGCAAAACAAACAGTTTTCACTTTTTAAGCAGAGTTTATTTCTTCACTTTACACAACAGACCTAATAATATCTCCTAGTGTTTTACTTGTAATTATTAAGTTCCACTATGAAAGTCGGTACGAGTACTAGTCAGAAGCCCAAAAGTCTGACAACCAGACTTACCAAGTGTTAACCAGTAACTGGGTCGTGGAGGTTAGATAGGCAAACACTCCATGTTAAGGATTGGTAGTCAGCTGCATGTCGACCACAGTGATCAAGAGGGGACAGGCTTTCCCAGAATTGCATAAAAGTATACGCGCCTCTGCGAATATCTCTGATGCGATGTTGCCGATGGCCAAATGCGTATGCTGAGCTAACCGCAATGATCCCAGAGTTGTGTGGAGCGTTCCGTATACGTGATTTATGAACAAAGAAAAGTAGATACACCAATTTCGCGTCTATATACTTACAGTATTTTTACTCTATGGTAATTTCCCGCTTCGTCTCCCCCTCACATTCCGGGTGGAAGCCACAGGTAGCAGTGACGTCACTGTCAAAGATACTGAGGTAACATACGTGGCATACACGTATCGTAAACGTTCCCTTTTGTGTGAGAACTCGGAGTAAAGTTAATATTGTCACCTGTTGGCAGAGTTTGGCGGCGGAAGAGTTTATGTTATACAATAACGATGTTTTATAAAATATATGGAAGGCGATAGTCTGCCAGGCTATAATGGAACTGGGCGGGACATACTTACAGGATGGCCACTGTAGGCGCGGGCTTGCGGATGGCGAGTAATGTGTAGCTCGCAGTCCGGTAAGGACCAAGCCCGGTCGACGGCGCGTTGTGTTTCACGCGCGCCTCAAAGAGATGTCAGCACCAACTGGTGGGGTCCGCAAGGGCCGATGCATGCCAGGGGTGCGGATTGTTCGAAAGAGATACCGCGGCCCCTGGCACACAGGCAACTGAAAGAACACGGATAGGTTTTAGTCAGTAAAAGTCTCACACGCCCTCCAGCTCCACCCAAAGCGGGAGAAGTTATTTGATGATTTCCCACCCAAAAAAAAAAGTCTGCGAGGCTGAAATGGTACTGGGCGGGTCATACAGGATGGACCAGGATAGGCCAGGATTGTCAAACAGTGTGTGCCTGATAACGGGCGTCGTCACTAAGGCTGACCTAAGAATACATACGATTTTTTTCTACTTAGTGTTTATTTTGGTGCCGGAGTTCTGTGTGGTGCCAGACGTAAAAGAATAGCACCATCCCATTTCTTCCCGTGGGTGTCGTAGAAGGCGACTAAGGGGCTTACTAGAGAATGGGCAGCAGCGTTCTCTATGCATTTGACCACCATACTGCGATCGCCAACCCACCTGCCGAGCGTGGCGATTATGGCAAATCCCCCTTTTTGGGGGAGGCTTATGTCCAGCAGTGGACGTCATTCGGCTGATATGATGATGATGATAGTGATGATGAAAAATAATAATATTAATTTCCTGTCACTGTTATCTACTAACTAAGCAAGTGAAAGTAGAGGTACGATTTTTTGTAGGTTTTTTTTTACCACAGGTATAAAGTGAAAAACCATCTATGATTTTTTTTTTTGTTTTTCGGAAGTCGGTGGCAAAAACCGAAAATACACCAAACAAATTTTACGGTTTGTAGTGTTTTTTTTGGAAGTCGGTTGTTGAAGTTGATGAAGAGTTTTTAAATTATTTTAAAACAAAAAAATCTTTATTTTTTTACTTTTACTCTATGCTTCAAAAGTACTCCTTATGGCAAGTTGTTCTGCCGCGGGAAAACAACCATTTAAATTTCTCGATGTATATCATCTTTAAGTTCACCGCAGTATACCTAGTATGTCAATTTCTTGGGCGTATATGTATACAGGCGATATCCTGTGGAGATACCTCATGTTTTATTTAAATAAAACATTTCTACTTTGTCAAGCCGTCAGTTCCCACGTGCAGCGTTGCGGACGCCGGACATATTACGTTACCTAGTAGTTGCAATGCCACGTTCTGTGATTTATAGAGCTAATATCGTTCCCATACATTTATAGTGGCTATTAGAATACCTACCTAGATATGTGGGTATAGATGGAATTCGTTATCATAGTCATTTTTCAAAGATCTCATATTCCTTACGTAAGTATATGTCGATGGTTTCGTAATTTTGAGAAGACGAATAAAATAATGATTTGATTTAATTGGTGATGTTCTTCAGAAAGGTCAGGTGCGTAGTACAGTCAGCGTCAAAAATATCGGGACGTACAGATTGTTCAAAATGATCTCAACAACTAAGAAAATTAAACTTTATCTCAATTGAATAAAGTTCTTTTCAAAATGAGATTTGTCGTGTACTGTCTTCATTCTGAAACATTCCTTGTGTCATTTTTTTTTTGGGAAAATCTTTTTTTTTTGTGGGAAATCATCAAATGACTTCTCCCGCTCTGGTTGGAGCAGGAGGGCGTGTCAGACTTTTACTGACTAAAACCCACCCATGTTCCTTCAGCTGCCCGTATGCCAGGGGCCGCGGTATCTCTTTCGAACAACCCGCACCCCTAGCAGGCATCGGCCCTTGCGGGCCCCACCAGCTGCTGCTGACGTCCTCCTGTGACGGGTCAGTACAGTGGCCCCGCCGCCAACCACTTTTCGGCCGCAGGGGATAGGGAGAGCGGCCAACGCTATACCGACACTCCTCTTCCCCTGCGGCCCCACCGCGTCCGCCATCAAACGCGGCGGCCCCGTCCAGGCTACGGAAGGGAAGAGCGCTACTCAGAAGTACCAGCACTCCTCCTCCGCCGCAGCCTGTAACCCTCAGCCGCGATGCCTCCCATTCGACATCGCGGCCCGTCTCAGTTGCGATGCACCTCACCGCAACCTACTTTTTGGCCGCTACGTCGTCGGCTTGGAGGCACAAGCCCTGACGAGCGGCCCCACCTTGGGGTTCCTCTTCGCTTCACCGTGGGAAGGTGATCACGGTTACTGAGCCCCCCCGCAACGACAATGCGGGAACCCCACTGGGGGGGTTCCTTGTGTCATTGAGTTAATATTTAATTTGCATAGTTGTTTGGATCATTTTGAACACTCTGTTCGTCCCGATATTATTGACGCTGACTGTACACACAGCGTCACTATGTGCTAACCCCTCATGTTTTAAAATGTTACACTGCTACAACATTGAATTCGTTACGAATAATCTACAGAATACTTCAAAAAGAGTTTATTGTTTCGACTATGATTCGAACCATAGCATCACCGAACGTCGTCATACTCATCCCGGCAGTTTGACGCACTAGCCAGCGAGCCCATACGTAATGTGATGAAATTGTTATCCACTATCGTCCAGGTTATTTTATCGTTGACTAATCGGTAGACTTTGTTATTTGAGGGTATGCACTAATTTAAATTACTTACGTTTTCTGTATAAAATTAATCCCTACTCTCACGTTATAACTACAACGTTTGATACATACGTTCACTTAAAACTTTATAACGTCTGTATGGAGCTTGCAGAGACGACATGACAGATCACGTGATATTTCGTTAGTTTATGTCAATCTAAAATATTTCTAGCGGTTCCTATTTTATCGTTTGAGTTAAAAGGACTCCACTGCGTAGATCGCCCGGAGGACCCAGTGGAGCATAAGGTGGAGGTCTGCCCGGCTTGGGTGGAGCACCACCGTGTCCTCGTGGAGGCGATCGGCGGCGGCAATCTCTCGTGACTGGCCCTGGTCCAGGCCAAGGTACAGAGCGAGAGTGCACCCAGACCGGGAGAAGTTATTTGATGATTTCTCACACAAAAAAAACCTGTGTTCCTTCAGTTGCCTGTGTGCCAGAGGCTACGGTATTTCTTTCGAACAACCCGCACCCCTGGCAGGGTCAAGCTGTCGGTCAGTTAGAAATATGATGTAAGCTGCCCATGCCAAGCCGTAGAAGGTACCTATGGAGAAGAATGGGCAAGAAACTCTACGGACACTATTTTAAATCAAAGTCGCGGGCAGTTATTTTCTGCTCGCGACTTCGTTCGCAATAATAGGTACCTACTGTAACTGAGCTGTACAGGGTCATATTAAATAAGTTAGCGAAACTTCGTAAACGTGGTTTGTATCATTATCTAATAAACTCGATAAAAAAAATGGAGATAATTTTTGTCCTTGACCTTAAAGACGTCATACGTCAAATTTCCCAACAACGTATTTAATATTAAAATATAATTTATGATTTAATATTCAATTATGATTTAATATTCAATTATGATTTAATATTTAATATTAACACGTTATCATAGGTTCGTTTTAATGAATACTGATTACAAATATCGATCGGCATATAATTAAAATGGCGACGTTTGAAAGCGAATTATTCATAGCGGCGCTTTGACGTCAAGGGGTAATCTGTTAATATGTATGGATAACAGGTTTATTTTACATATTTTTGTATATGTTGGTATTAGAGTCATTTATTAACGACACCGATATAAAGTATCAGGTACGTCAAAATAATTTAAAGTGTTTTTAAGCGACTTCAAAAAAGGAGGAGATTCACAATCTGCTTGTAGTTTTTTTAATGTTTGTTACGTCAGAGCTCCGTCATTTATAAACCGATTTAATAATATCTTCTTTGGTTTGAAAGGATTTACTTACCAAATGGTCCCATATCAATTTGGCCAAGTTCTTATTAGTGGTTTTTCAATTTCAATAATACGTCGGTGGTAAAAAAAAAATGTAAATACAAAACTAAAGATATCGACTTTTTATTGTAGTGTTTTTTTGAAACTCAATTGTTTTTGGCCAATAAAAATACATTACTAGGATAATACATAAAATCATGTCGTTTTAGCTTACCAGAATACGGCAAACTCAAAAAGAAGGGTACAAAAATTGTCAAGGTAAGCCCGAGACCACATGCCATTTAAATATTTTTTAGGTGTTTACGGCTTTACCTTGACCATTTTTGTACATATGTCTTCTCGATTTCTGTCAAAAACATTTTCTTGTTTCATACTTTTTGGATCACTTTTATTTTTCCGCAGTCGGGTTACAGTTGCCGTTACAGTCTATGGATAGTAGGCGGTAACCTCTTCTTGATCATGTGCGCTTGCTTGTTTCCTACGTAATAACTTAGTAGCTAGTTTTGTCCCCGTAATCGTCTGTATGTCTCAGTCAGACAGTCAGCTTCCTCTATTTAACTTTAGCCTAGAGTTTGTCACTAAACCGCCGGTTTGGTGATGTACCTTTCAACGCAAAACAACGTTTAGTATTCAAATATTTAGGTATACCTCTGTCTATTATAAATTAAAGTCGCCTTTCGTGTCTACCCGTGTGACCACGTTGTTATTCTAAACTTTAAGGCTTCTTCAAACAGCCGCGACGCGACAGCGCGACGCGACACTTGTAGAACAATTTCCATTAAGTTTTCATAGAAATTGTTCTACGAGTGTCGCGACGCGACCGTCGCGTCGTGCTAGTCTGCACGAGCCTTTAAACAACAGATTTTGATGCAGTTGTCAACCACTTTTTTGAGAATTTATTCCGGAAGGTTTATCCTACTAATACTTATTATAAATGTGAAATTTTGTGTGTTTTGATGTTTATTACTCAATCACGAAAAAATGGCCGCAGGGGTTTGGATAAAATTTGGCACACAGATAGTGTATAATTTGAATGAACATTTAGGATCATTTTATCCCGGTAATACGTTCCTTTGGGATGTTTTTCGACCTACAAACTGGCGAAGCCGCGGGCAAAAGCTAGTATGTGAATAATTTTAAACTCATATAATAAAGACATGTCAATGTGCCATGCGAAGCAGGGGCGGGACATTAGTTTAAAACCGCGTAATCACAACAATAGCTCAAAAACTGCAAAGCGCAGTTACTCAAAATGCCACAAAATCGGACTACGAACTCGTAGCACCTATAGATCAATGTAAAATGAGTACCCAACGCACGGTACCGCTTGCATACCTCGTAGCATTGGATTCCGCCTAGCAGCGTAGCAACGTAGCCGCGTAGTTGACTACCGCAAATGCTCGGCGTAGCGACGTAGCGGTTTGGAACAAATGGCATTACCTTTGAATACGGATATGGCTGGTACAGGCGAGCACCCTAAATAGTTTGCCACTATTAAAGCCCATTGGTGCAACAAATCGCTAAATGTATTTGGCGCTAAAGGAATTTTAAATATCGTTCTATTTCTGTCAATCGTTTACAGATGAGAGATGCACTATTATGTTTTAGATATGTCGCAGCCATCTGGTTAAATTAGCCAGCTAATTAGACGCTTAGGCCATTCATGAAACGCCAGCGGCATTCAATTAAATAGCTGAACGACAACTAGCCAAGTCATTGATCGCAACGTTTAACCAGATGGCTGTATGTGGTGTTGTCATTTAGTTAAATTGTGATATTTGATCAGGGTGACGATGAGTTCACAAATTATGTACGACTACTTTTTACTAATAATAAGTAACTAGTAATTGTGAGATGTTTTAAAATAAATAAATAAATAATTTCACTTAAAGTTGCACCCACGAACGAAAAATAACATTCACGGTTGGCGCTATTGACGCCATATTTGTATTGGTGACTACTAGCGCCACAGTGGAAAAAAAACTGAACTAAATTTGAATCACTTGGCTGAGTCTTGGCCAGTCACCTTCAAAGGGCTGACTTTCAATACGCCAAGTTGTTAAACATATGAATCTAGTTCAATTAACTATCGCCCTAGGCATCCGACTGGATGCCGGCGTTTAATGAACGACCTAGGCGTCCAATTAGCTGGCTAATTTAACCAGATGGCTGCGACAGATATATAATCAGCTTATCATGTTCCCAAAGCTGGGATATAGGCCTCCTCTCTGTGAGAGAAAGTGGGCTTGTATCCAATACACGGGTTGGTAGATGTCACATGTCTAAGAATTTTTGGTTCTAAGCCTTGCTGGTTTCGTCCCGATGCTTTTCTTCACCATTTTGAGAGCACTGGTGATGTAATAATTTACACAAAGCCTGCTTTTGGGTGTCGGTTTGATTAGTGGAATATTTCACTTAGAAGGCCGTGATTAAGTTAATTTTAATAATCTAGCCAGACACTTACAAATTGCGTTCAAGCCAATGAGGTAATATGTACTAACGTACTTAGTACATATTACCTCAACGGTTTAAGCATCACAATGTTGACCCACACTTAAACGAGTCGGTTCCGTGTGGTGCCGGACGTAAAAGAATAGCACCATCCCATTTCTTCCCGTGGGTGTCGTAGAAGGAGACTAAGGGACATACTAGAGAATGGGCAGCAGCGTTCTCTATGCATTTGACCACCATACTGCGATCGCCAACTGTCAAGCGTGGCGATTATGGCAAATCCCACCTTTTGGGGGAGTCTTATGTCTAGCAGTGGACGTCTTTCGGCTGATATGACTGAAACGAGTCGGACTAGAGCGTCCACAATTTCTGTCCACGACAATGATTTGTTTCACTTCTTTGTCTAAAATTATGTTTCCGTTTGAATAAATACTGGAAAAATGGCGTCGGCGGGAATGTTCTCGAGGTTATGTCGATCGTTTCAAGTGACAGATTCGATTTATTGTGACCCGAAAACTATTACACGTAAATCGAGGTAAAAGGAATTTATTGGACACACATGGACCTTGTTTTCTGAGAGATACTACGTAGCTGCTTTAGAAAGTTCTTGTGGTATAAATGAATAATGGCAATGATTTCTTTACTTCCAATATCAGAGGTCAGCCAAATGTTACTAGTAGAGTTTTTCTATGAGAATTTTTGCGAGTGTTTTTATTTTATTTTGTCTTTGTTGTTCATCTGCAGCCATGTGTTGTTATTGTAACATTGATTGTAGGTATAAATAAGGTCAGCAGCAAGGGCAGCGTTTGGGATCCGTTTGACAGCTAATTAAACGGTTATATAGTAGTAGTACAGTCTGTAGCAGCATCTACATAGTCACAAGCGACCTACATATCACACTGACGTCACGCAAAATCCTGCATCGTGCAAGCAGAGTTTCGTTTAGGCGCGATTGGTCTAATTCACCTTATTCGAAATTGGACCAATTCGCGGTTGGTCCAATTCGTTGTTGGTCCAATTCGCAGTTGGTCCAATTCGTATTGCGTAACTAGCATGTATGCAACGTCCAGCGGCGAGGTGTCCATTTTCTAAGAGAGAAGCCGAAACGAATTCGTTTTTAACATACTGGCTTATCAATAAAAAATACTTAGGTACTATCAATCTAAAATTAATATAGGGATAGTTACAAAGAATCAAATACAATAAAATTGAACAGCTGAAACCAAATAAAATGTGCAATATTCCTCCATCTCGTTCTCGCTGACGCTTTTTTCTATATCTGTCTCTGTCATAACCCGTTGTACAGTGGCTTGCTCTCGCCAATATAAAGTGGTGCCACATGTCCTAAAGTGAAATCTTTATGGGATCGCTATTGTATGAATTTTTAGTTCCCGAATATGACATTTTGGCACCGGGTTAATTTAGAACCTTTTTTTGTTGTAATACAATGCTAAACATAAGCTTTTTGTGGTTCGAATGTTACGGTGAATTAAATACCCGTAGTGAACTATAGTTTTTGGCAATAGTCGACACTACTGATGTGTCATTTTTCAAAAGCGGTAGAGATACTAATCGCCAAAATAATATCAAATAATACCAAATACTTAGAAGTATATTGAAACCTGGTTTTTGTACCAGGTATTTAGCGATACCCATACCTTGAAGGCCGGGTATGGAGACTAGCAGGCATATCTCATCTCTACTACTAACTAAAACCAAGCGGTCATCCTCAACACATTTTGGAAAAGTTGATGATTAGTTTTATCTCGTTACAAAACAACGGCAGGCAGGCATAGCATGACGCTTCCTATTTCACATTTCATTTCAATCTCACATAACATTTAATTTCTCCATTTTTTACATCGCACCGTAGAAATCCTTCTACAATCTGTCATTTTACCTTTCGTTTCTAACGATCTTTGTCTAGTTCCTTTTTTATGTAGAATAGTTCAGGAGAAAATTTTCTCTTCCAAACCGGCAAAATCACACTGACAACTGACAGTTGTGACAGTGACAGATAACTTTCTATAGACTGTCTACACGGAACGCCATTTTTGTCTACTCTTCCGTCGACAAAACAGTGCTCGTGCTAAGCCTGTGGAAAACGTTCTTACTTATTTCTCACAATAGAAAAACACAAGAATAATGAAAATAACAGACAGCCTGCAGAAAAAATACTGTAGAATACACTGAAGTACCTAGTCTTCATAATATCCTATTCAACGGAGTAAAACAATAGTATTCCGGATCCTGTTTCTCTTTCAAACGTAACATCATAATTTCTTTGTTTTTGTACGTCTATATTGAATAGCAAATAACGTATCGGATTCCAAGTACAGACGGCATTGATATTATAATTGACGTAGAAATACAGAATTTGCATTTACGTTTCAGGATAAAGCAGATGCTGAATAAAATTGTTCTTTGTTTTAATTCTGGTGAACGCGCTGTTCAGACACTTTTTATTAGAAAACATTCCTACTAGGGAACTTATAAATAGTAGACTACTGAGTTTTCGGCTATATTAGTAGGATGTAGTACTCAGTGGCGTGCACACAGTTTTTAGACAGGGTATGCAGAAATAAAAAAAGGCAAAAATAACAGAATAACCGATCGCTGTACCTGTAGCCGATGATTTACCGCATTTACTGAAAAACCGACCACAAATGGTGTTATTTGGTGAGGCAATTAAATGAATCATATTGTTGAGTATTGAATTTACGATTGACTTTACCTTTAGTTTGTATTAATTTCTAATCAGGTGTACAACTATCACAGGTTTTTTTATGTTCACCGAAAGATAGTTTTGAAAATGCATCAGTTCTTCTTTTCTCTATACCCACACCACCTAAACAACTTTCACAGTGAATAATATCAAACTAGACCAATAACATCGGGTAATTTAAATAAGTTTAATACCACTTTAATTAGCAAGTTAAGTGTTCAGGGCCTAAATGTGAATAATGGTAATATCTAATATATAAAATTCTCGTGTCACAGTTTTCGTTGCCATACTCCTCCGAAACGGCTCGACCGATTTTGATGAATTTTTTTGTGCTTATCCGGTATCTATGAGAATCGGCCAACATCTATTTTTCATCCCCCTAAATGTTAGGGGTAGTCCACCCCTAAATAATTTATAAGGCAAAACAACGTTTGCTGGGTCAGCTAGTTTTGTATAAAGAATTCTTTTCATTAGTACAAACAGAGTTCAATAATTTTTTTAAACAGAAATCTAAAACTATTTTCCCTAAATTCTAATTCAGTGACTGGCCAACTAAAGGCATCAGGAAAAGTAGAGAAATATTTACTACTTACTCTAAAACTTTTAAAAATATCTGCAAAGTAGCTAAAGCTTCATTCATTAGCCACAAGGTTAAATCAGCAGGTAGTAAAATTAAGGCAATTTGGAAAATTATTAATAATGAAACGTACAGAAGCAAAAGGAATAATACTGATTACACACTGGACACTTCCCGCGGTCTCATTAGCGATAACATCGATGTTGCTCAGGAATTTGCAACTTTCTTTACCAATATTCCTATTAAAACTACAGAAATTTTAAATTCTTCGCCCGCACTTGCTATTGATTTATTAAGAGCGAATGTTTCAGCCTGTCCTGTGGAATTTAAATTTAAACATATAAACCTTGTGGTCGTTGTAAAGGCATTTAGGCAACTTAAGATCAAAATTACCGAAGTTCTGTGGGGCATGTCTACTATAGTTTGTCAATCCATTATTGAGACAATTGCACCCTATTTGGCTTTAATATTTAATTTGTGTGTTGATCAAGGGGTGTTCCCGGATTTAATGAAGTACAGTAAAGTTATTCCACTCTTCAAATCTGGTGACAGCAAAGATACTAATAATTATAGACCCGTTTCGGTGTTGCCGGTTTTCAGCAAGGTATTTGAAAAAGTAATGCTAAATCAAATGCTCAATCATTTTAATCGTAATAACATCCTACACGATCAACAGTATGGATTCACCAGAGGACGTTGCACAACCGATGCCAGTGTCACCTTATTAAAACACATCTTTACCGCATGGGAAAAGGCGCAAGGTGCAACAGGTATCCTTTACCACCTATCCAAGGCGTTTGATTGCGTGAATCACGAAACACTTCTATTGAAACTTGGGCATTACGGACTGGGTGAACTTGCTAAGTGCAAGTTCGCCCAGTCCGTAATGCCCGAGCTTGGTAAAATCGTACTTGAATGATAGACTGCAGCAAGTTCAAATAAACGGTGTGAATTCCTTGGGCTTAAAAGTCAAAATGGGTGTACCGCAGGGCTCAATTTGGGTCCGTTCATCTTTTTAGTATATAAATGATTTACCGCATTTACTGAAAAACAGACAACAAATGGTGTTATTTGGTGATGCCACCTAACCGATTTTTAAAGTTAAGAGACATGCACAGGAGCTTGACGACGTAAATAATGCTATAGTTAAGGATCATAATTGATTTACTGCTAAATGCATAAGATTCGCATTACTGAATGTTAGAAGTAGTGAATGTCACGTCGTATTGAATAAGGAGATACTAGAATTCGTCGAACAGACGTTTTTCCTGGGGATCACGTTTGACTCAAAGCTACAGTGGGGTCCTCACTTAACATCACTTGCAGGGCCGCTAAGTTCTGACTCTTAAGCTGTTTGGAAGATCCGCCAATTAACAGACGTGGATACCGCAAGACTGGTATCTTTTAGTTACTTTCATAGCACTATGTCTTACGGTATTTTGCTATGGGGACGAGCTGCGGATATTGAGTCGATCTTTATTCTGCAAAAGAGGGCTGTCAGAGCCATCTACAACTTCCGCAGACGCGAATCTCAAAGGGAACTGTTCAAAACAATTAACATCATGACGGTACCTTGTCAATATATCTATGAAAACATGTATGTTCGTAAAAATCTACATCTTTTTAGTAAGATAAGTGACAGGCACAATTTTAACACTAGAAATAGGAAAAAATTAGATCAATCACGTTTCAGATTGTCTAAAGTACACACTTCTTTTATGGGATACTGTGTAAAATGTTATAATAAAATACCAGGCGATATTCTTGAACTAAATTAATAAATAAATAAATCATGCACAACAACGCACACTATACACCGTGACATTTTAGTCGTCTTACAACGGCAGCCCACTTCATGTATCCAATGTGTACTAATCATTTATAAAAAAAATTTTTTTTAACATTTGCATAACTACAAAAAATAAAATACCATTCACTACGACGCATGATGTAGTTTAAAACACACTGTTATCGTGATAAAATTAATAATAGAATGTAATAGTAGGTAGGTAGATATCTTCTACCGCTTGATACGTAAACATTATTAACAGGGAGGGTGTTTAGTAATTCTAAAGCATTATTTATTTTTCTTAGTACCTATTATCTTAATTAATGGTAACAATGTTTTAATCGCTCCTAGAGGTATTTTATGACGGATACATTGAGTGGACCACCTTTGTAAGACGACTAAAATGTCACGGTGTATAGACAAGCATATTATAAGTTAGATGATTATATCGTAGATAAAAATGCTTGGCTTAATGCTGGTCCTGCTCTACAGCGACCTAAGCTTACTAGCTAAAATTTTAATATTTGGAAGGCATGATTCCTTTTTTTATTTTTTCCGACGTTACTAACATTTTTGTTCCAGTATTATAATTTTTGTGAGATTACGTATGTTTTTATTTTTACGAAACCAAGTGTAATATATTGAATACTTCAATACATATTAAATGTTCTTTTTCTTTTAGGAAATCAAATTTTATTATACAAAACTATAGTTTGTATATCTCAAATACATTGGTATTTGAGATATACAAACTATAGTTTTGTATAATTTAGAAGCATTTCGTTTCAATTTTGTAAATGTGAGTACCATGCATCCGTTTATTGTGTTGTTTTGATGTATGTGGACTTGATAGCGCTTGGCAGTTGAGGGTATGTCATGCTCACTTAAATGTCTCACCGAGGGTGGCGTGTGTGTTGGATCATTCGGTTCCCTACAAAATGGTTGAGCTGGATGGTGCTGATCCACGCGTCAAGTTAGTGAACGGGTGCTGTCGGTTGAGACTGGTCATCTCCTAACTTCCAAGGCTTATTTTTAATCTTATATTTAGAATTTTTCATAATTTTTTTACATTGTTCTCACATAGAGAAGCAACAACAAAAATGTTCCCAAGATTTTGTAATATATCCAACTTGATTTAAAAGAGTGTCCGTGGAATTTCTTGCCCGTTCTTCTCCATAGAGATCTACGTTTTGGAATGGGCAACTGGCTTCAACTTTTCAACTAATCGAATTTTTTGACAATTCAAAAGTGCCTGTAAATGGTATAATTGAAATAAATGCTTTGAGTCTGAGTCTGAAGAAGGCATGGGTTTATGTAGTATGTATGTAAGTAGGATGTAGTCCCAATAAGATAACCCATTTTTGCATTAACCGCGACCACTGCCACTTAACCTTACTCATAACTTTATCAGCGATTTAACGCCGAAACTTTCCGCTTCAAAACGCTACATCAAAATAAATAAAACGAAAAAAAAAACAATTTATCAACCACCCACGACCCGGTCAAGTGTTCTCTGACACTGCAGGTGCCCTTCGCCCATAAAGTACCATCGAACACTCACAAATGCTCATTAAAGGCCCTTCGCAGGTTTAAGAGCCGTTTGCGCCATAGTTGCTCGATTCAAGAGTACGGGATCCTTCAAGAATGCTCTTACAGCTTCCCTAATAAGGACTGGAATGCTTAGTTGTTATCTTTTGTTTTGGATTTACCTTTTATGTTATGATTAAGTCGAGTGGTACTTTGGTTGTCAAAATTATTAAGGGTTAAACATAAAGTTTTTTTTGTGCCTAATTCAAAATAATCTTTTTGCTATGTTAAATTAAATCAGACACATTTTCGATAGTTTGCTTTTGATAGACTAGCTTTTACCCTCGGCTCCGCCCGCGTCTATGTTGAAAGTTATCTCGAACTCTCTGGCCCAAGGAATATTTTTTTCATACAAACTTCCACCCCCTATTTTACCCCTTTACAGGGGGAGGTTCCTAAAATCATGATTCATAATCTACCTCTGTGCCAAATTTCATCTTCGTAGGTCCAGTAGTTTTTGAGATCAGTGAGTGAATGAATGACCTTTAGCTTTATATATTTAGATAAAAGTGTAAATTAATAAGGTTCTCCGTGCATTGATTTTGTGAAGTAATTCAATATTAATAGTTGTGTACGATTATTCGCCGACAGACATTATGCCGACAGGACTCTTCGCCGACAGAGCTTATCAGGTAGGTAATAGGTTAGGTTAGAAATGCGAGCTACCGCGCGCGAGCCGAGCGGGCGCTACTTTCATGTTAGTGGCAGTTACTTGACTATTTAGTAATAGCGCAAGGATGAGCCTTGTCGGCGAAAAGACCTGTCAGCGAAGTGTCCTGTCGGCGAAGAGTCCCGTCGAAGTAGTCTTGTCGGTGTTCAGTCTGTCGGCGTAATGTCTGTCGGTGTTTAGTCGTACACTCTTAAAAACTAGAAGACGTCGGCGTTACCTATTTGACTACTCTGAGAAGGTTGAAAGAAACTCAAAGGTCACAGCCCCTTTTAAAGTCCATCGGTAATCTTGGTTAGATCATATGAAGACCATGTAGATAGGTGTATATCCTATTGTCCGACTATCCTATTAATATTATAAATGTGAAAGTTTGTGAAAATGTTTGGATGTTTGTTACTCAATCACGCAAAAATGGCTTAACGGATTTGAACGAAATTTGGCACACAAGTAGCTTGTAACCTGAAATTCACATAATATACTTTTATCTCGGTAATACGTTCCCATGGGATAATTTTCGACCTCCACGCGGGCGAAGCCGCTGGCAAAAGCTTGTAGGAAAGTAGAAAATAGGAAAGAACTACACAGATTATAATAATAATCTTTATTCACGATTCAGAGACCATGCAGAGTAACTTAATAATAAACACAATATAGACAAAAATCGTTTTAAATTATTTCGACAATAAACGACAACAGTTGGAGTATGTGAGATGATGGTAGATTGTAAAGATAGCTTGGTTGCCTTGAAACTGATTCGCTCGATCCTCTCGTACTAGTATTTAACTGTATACAACGTGTAACGGAAAGGGTACATACCAAGGGGACGGCTTCTTTGGATGATATCAAACGATATTGGAAGGGTTTTTAATCCTATCTCTACATGTTCAGAAGTTAAGAGAATTTTTAATACATTGATACCAGAACCTGAACTTTTCAAATTGAAATAAACACATCACTTGGAAGAGATTTATCGTGATATTGGCAAGTAACGTGGAAAGTTATTGACGTACGTAGTGCGGTGATACGTTTGTTATGATTTGAATTTAAGAAACATATGAAACCCAAAATTTTGTATCAATTTTTAGAGTATCTTATTTTGAGCTGAAACTATGTATAGTGATTCTATACTAGCTGTTATCTTTAGTTCTTAAGGATAGCAATAGGGTTTCTTTTACACCCTGTATAACTGTAAATTGGGTGGACCTGCACCCTATTTGCGTAATACACTATTTATCAGAATCTGAATCACTTTGATTGTTGATACATTGCTTCATATGTTTGTATGATTCGTCTGCTCAACAATGTAAACAACGCAATGAATTAAATAAAAATAAAAAATAAAAAATTCTTTATTTTCTCTTCCACAAATAAAACAAGTAAAACCGTAATACAAACAATTAAAAGGAACTGAACTTGGATTTAGGACATAATTATTTTAGTAATTTAACATATAGGCAAAAATATTTTGTGGGAGACTGGCGCCTAAACTAAGCCGAAGCCTGTATTTTAGGACACCAGGACCCCACCAAGAAGGGCTTAAATACAGAGATGGAACATAAAAATATTAAGTGCAAAGAACCATTTCACAATTTGGTGTTGGCATTGCATCTTTAAGAGACTACATACAGCTTGGCCAAAAAGTCGTGAAAATAATGGTGGCGCCACTATCGTGCATGTTGTAACCCTATATAGTACAACGAAAACGGTTTTGATACTTAGTTTTTTTGACAATTAATGTGAATATTGGCGGGTTTTATGAAAAAAAGAAAAACCTCTGAAACGCTTGTTGAGCCACTGCCTAGAACGATAACATTTGCAGTTATTTATTTTAATGAATTAAAAATAAAATTATTAGGTATTTATAAATACCTTGATGTCAACTAATCCCACATTCTGTGAGACAATTTTATGTTTTACGAGACCCCAGATTAAATCATTAAGGTTTAGATCACAGTGACAAATTGGAAGCCTGACTATTGTGTGACTGTGTCCCACAAATCCAAGTTCTCCTCTAACCACAGGCAAAATGTTCTATATTTGGTGTTCTAAACAAAAACTAAGAAAATAATCAGAATCAAAAATTTTAATCAGCATCAAACATGTTTTTCTCTAAGTATTCCACGCCCGAAAAGTCTTCATCCACGTCTTGTTGTGAGCTTTCACCAAACCTCTGCTGGCTGTCTTCAGATGTGTCACTACTGCTGCTTTCATCTTGTAGGTTTATGACATTTCTTTCAATGTCACTATACAGAGTTTGCCCCCTTCGAAAATAACGTTTTTCTATTTTCATGACATGTTGACAAGAATTTTTCCAGTCAGTCTATGTTTCCCTGGCGTGGAGAAAACACCTTTGTTTCTTTGTCCTTCTATTGCAATTCGCCATATAGTACTGATGGATTTACCTAAAAAATACCACAGTTATTTTATTTTTGTTCAGTGATTTATGCAATATTAACAAAAAGTATCAATATTATACGAACGCGCTGCATTCCGAATGTGTTTCGTAAACATAACCTCAAATTCGTGAATGCACATTTCAATAATTGTTTTAAAGGTTTATACTAGATATTACACCTTGAAATACACAGTTTACATGCGGTTACATGTAAAAAATATAATTGTACCTGTCATTTCAGCGGTTCTTTTATACAAATCGTTGAGATCGGATAAAATTTGTCCGGTCCCGGGTTTCACCAAACATCTCACGTACACTTTTAAATTATCGCTCTTGCGGAGCTGCGAATAACAGATCTGTTCATTATGAACACAATGGGTCACCAGTATCACCACAATAACGCAAATAAATAAAAATAAACACGAGAAACAGACACCAATTACAAGAAATGACAGATTATGTAGGTACCTTACTCGACGAGGCAGAGCGAGTGTTGCCAATAGTTAAATATTTTAGTTCCGTTTCAGGACTTTCTTGCCAAACTGTAGATGAGTGTAATCTCGTAATCAATAAACTCAGTAGATACAGTGAAATATAGCAGAGGAGGGAAGAGTGTGTGAATATTGTGACAGTGTACATATGTGTGTTGTGTGATGAGTGTGTGTGATGTGTGTGCGGAGAATGTGTGGTGTGTGGTGAGTGTCTGTGAAAGTCAATATCTTGTTTGAAATTTCAGATGTTATAAATACTACAAAAAGATTAATTTTAATTTTAGTCTTTATTTTTATTTCTTGATTTCCAAGAGTTCTTCAGTTTGTTGATAGTCCAATCCTAAGAGCCATGCAGTTACTTTTCTTTTACATACTTGTGTATTATCCTTCATCACATTCTCATATTTATTGATGTGATTGTATAATCTAGGACCAATAAAGTTATAGAATTTTTGAGCAAATCTAGTTTGAGGATACGACTAAGTACAGCCAATCATAACCAATTCATATATTTTTTACTCAAAATCAAAATCTTATAGAGGTATGAGGAACAGGGTGTAAAGTTCACTCATACTCTATAGTAAAGGAGGATCCTCCGACCAGACGGGTGTTGTGTCTGGTGGGCAATTGCCCGACGGTTGATGTCGGGTTCTTGTATATATGTAGATCGCGCGGTAAACTCTGCTTGCGCGATGTAGTTGATGTAGTTGCGGTGTGACGTCAAGTCTTGAGTAGTTCGCATATGGAATTGTAGTTGGCGCCACTTTACTTTTTTTTCGTATGTGGGGCGTTGTAGATGTCCGCCACAATCTAAAGTCAATATAAGACAGTTCCCCCAAAACGCCCGTCCTTCACCACTTCCTATTGCTTTAGCTGGGAAGAAGAAGTGGCGCAACTAGTTAGTTCCTGGGGAGTTCCCCAGCAGCACAGCTGTCTATTAAGTTAGAAAAACTTGATTCTAGACAATAGTAGGTAATTAACATTACGAAACACAAACAAACATTAAAATTGCCATATGTCAGCTAGCACACACCAATATACCAACAAAACATTGAAAATTATAGATTAATAAAAAGTAAAAAATAAACGCAAACAGAACTTACAATTTAAATCAAAGCCTCCAGGCATAAAGGGCGTGCCCGCTTACATATGCAATTCTGCATTATGTACATATCGCTATCATTTGAAGTAACTAGAGTTAAACTAGAACCTTTGGAATAAAATTAATAAAAAGTTAATACAAAAACTTTGTATTAACTTTTTATCTATACATCTATACATTTAAATGAAATTGGAGTGTCTGTTTGTAATATTAACATAACCGCTTTTTGCTACATGCATATGAATATATATACGGTACATATACCAAAATATTTTTTTTAAACAATATTTGTCTGTCTGTCTGTCTGTTTGTCCCCGCCAATCTCTGAAACAGCTGGACCGTTTTTGACGGGACTTTCACTGGCAGGTAGCTGATGTAATAAGGAGTATCTTGGGCTAATTTTATTTTAAAATTTTGTTTGTTTTTATTGATATATAAATAATAGTAAAAAAACTATTCCGTGCGGACGAAGTCGCGGGCACAGCTAGTTAACAATGACAAAACCATGGTTAGCAAGAGAGCATAGCAGAGTCACCACAAGCAGCACCCGTATTTTAAGTACAATGCTTAAAATAATAAAAAAATATAATTGGTTGGGTTTTTTTTAAATCCTACTAAATATAAATGTCAAAGTTTGTATGATGTGATGTTTGCTACTATTTCACGCAAAAACTACTGAACGGATTTATATGAAATTTGGCACATATATAGTTAATAATTAGGTTAAACATATAAAATACTTGGTATCCCGGTATTACGTTTCCGCGGGATAATTTCCGACCTCAACGCGGGCGAAGCCGCGGGAAAAAGCTAGTATTTACATAATTTAAAAGCCGTCCTAAAATAATCATGTTCAAGCTAGTATGAAAAAGCTAATATTGAAATAAAAAAAAAAGGTTTTAAGGGTTCTCAAATCCGAAAAACACCACAGATTACTCTACAATCCATCACATTTGACCTATTCGTGCTGTACACATAAAATGTAATATAGCTACACAGCGAAATTATTTAGCAACGGATGGTCGGGTCGATAAGGCAAGGACGAGGTCAACTAGGGTCCGTAAAGGGTTAATTCAAAAGGGCCCGAACATAACTACGAGTTGCCATAGACAATCAAACTGACTACATAATCAAATTATGTCGTTGCTCAAGCTACATTTTGAAATACATGTTTCACTGGACATCTACGACAGCAACCGGTGTCATTACCATCTGCCTAGCCGTCTGTTTAAAAAGTGATTTATTCGAGACTGTTCTTAGTTATGATTTAAGAAAATCTGTTCAGGCGTTGAAACTTTATCAGCTCGTTTATAGTTAATGAAGTAATGTGAGAACCTACCACAGGTCCGATCTGGTCCAAATTTGGTATTCAAACCAATCAATCAACTCAGCCTATCGCAGTCCTCGCAAAGAGGGAGGCAGCGCATGTGAGGGAGAGGGAGTACATGCACCCTCACGGCCGTAGCCTTCGCAGGAGACACCCTGGGCGTCGGAAATCCCGGCCACCGTAGGCGCGGGCTTGCGGACGGCGAGTAATGGGTAGCTCGCAGTCCGGTAAGGACCAAGCCCGGGTCGACGGCGCGTTGTGTTCCACGCGCGCCTCAAAGAGATGTCAGCACCAACTGATGGGGCTCGGAAGGGCCAATGCCTGCCAGCGGTGCGGGTTGTTCGAAAGAGATACCGCAGCCCCTGGCACACAGGCAACTAAGGGAACACGGGTGGGTTTTAGTCAGTAAAAGTCTGACACGCCCTCCCGCTCCACCCAGAGCGGGAGAAGTTATTTGATGATTTACCACCCAGAAAAAAAAAAGCCTATCGCAGTCCACTGTTGGACATAGGCCTCTCCCAAGCTGCGCCACAACACTTCCGCATCCAGTCTGTCCCAGCCACCTTTTTAAGGTCGCCGGTCCATCTAGCTGGGGGCGTCCCCCACTACGTTTGCCGATACGCGGTCTCCACTCCAGGACTCGTCAGCTCCACCGTCCATCGGTCCTTCGACAATCATGGCCAACCCACGCCACTTAAGCTTGCTTACTCTACAAGCTATGTCGGTAATTTGGTATTCCATAATTCTAATAATATTAAAAGAACATAGTAACCTTTGAGGAAACAAGGCGTGTTGTCATGTTTATTTTTATACCTTGAAATGATGCAGCAAATCTGAAATTTACAGGAACGGAAAGTTTTCTGAAATTCTAACATTAACTTTTTTTTTAAATTAACCTAGCTTTATTTGTACTTATGTACTATAATGTGCATTTGAACAATAGCCCATTAGTTAGGTTACAAACACGACGCCATTTTGAAATGTCATTCAATTGTTTAAAAATTCGAATGCATGTCAACATGTCGATAAGCCACTGCACGTGTACTACAAGCTATTGAAAACGATGAAATGAATGGAGCACCAGGGAACGTCAAAAAGTAAAGTTTAAAAACAAGTCTGTGGCATGTCCCTCGAAAAAAAATGCTTCCGTCGCAAGCCGGAAACGATGTAGAATTTCTTCGCCATTCAATTTTTTAGAAAATGTGTCAGATAGTTTGTGGTCGGGGAAAATTGAAAAATGCTGTAGAATTATGGGCAAGCGCTAGCAGCCCGCGGTGTTCAAATTGTCTTACATTTTTAAAATTTTGTAGGCTGTATGATGATCAAAATATGAAGAAGTTCACATAATCCAATTGAATGACATTTTCGTGACATAGTCATTCAATGGGATTATATGACATAAGACGGTTGAATTGATGAAGATATAATACTGTGAATACATACAATCACATTTTTTTAAAGAAAGAAAGAAAGAAAGAAAAAGTATTTATTAGACTCGCACAGGAATAACACAAACTTAACTAAATAACATACTTAATAAAATATAAATTAAAATTTGAGAAAAACAAAAAGTAAAAATAAAAACAAAGTCCCGTACGAGGCCAAAAGGCCCCTATCTCAGCATGATGCTGCGACATTTAAAAAAAATTGTCGCAGCGCTGGTATTCTGATGGGGCCCACTGCGAATGTCACGGACAGATACAGAAATAAAAAATAAATTAAAAAATAGATAATATGTATAAAATAATGTACATAAATAGTAATTAAAGTAATCCGCGTGTCTGCACCCCACGTAACATCTATTACTTGTCTGTGCCTGTATTGTCTGTGACACTATGGCATCACTGTGACAAGTAATGAGACGCAGGCGCTGACATTACGGTAAAACAATAGAAAATCACAATTTATATTATATAAAAGTATTACGGCTGTCTTGCAAGTTAGAAAATTTACGGCAATTTGTGAAATAAAGATAATAATAATAACTAAGGTTTTGAGACAATAAGGAAAAGTGTAAGAATTTTACAATCTTTGCCTAATTTTTTTAGCATTTTTTATACACTATGTAAGTCCAGTCGGCGACTTTGGGTTTAGGCATGCTTTATAAAACGCCGCCAAAATAAAATAAGTAGAAACATTGCAGAACCGTCAAACGTTTTAAATTGATGCAAAATAACCAATTTAAGGAGAAAAGTTATTGGTATCCGTTTGTATTTAGGTTGTTCAGAAGCCAGAACGTAGCTCTGAAGCCCCTTACACCCTGTATACAAGGTGAATTTATAGTCAACGTATAAATTTTTCAGGGTGATAGTACCCGTGAAATTGAACAACTTTCTCCACGGAACATGGATCGAAATATGAAGAAAAAAATCAGACCCCCATGCAAAATCAATAGTCAGCTGATCGATTTTGTATGGGAGATTCGATTTTTTTTCATATTCACCTTGTATAGACCTCTCCCGACGCCACAACATCAGCCAATCAATTCCAGAAAAATTTCACCGTGGAAACTTAAGTTAAGTTAGCTGTCAACAGTGTCATTCGCTAGCATCAGGTGGAATGACAGCTCACTTAGGAGCTCACTTTACCTAAGTATTCGGTTTAGTTTTTCGGTCCATTTTTACGATATCTTGACACACTTATGTACCCCCGAATTCCCAATCGAGACTTAACTTTATGACTTTTGTAAAAGTTTTTCTGTCGCTCCAATTCACTATAAAGTGACAGTGACAGCATGACACTTAACGTTTGTTTAAAAATATGGCCGTTAACCCTCTTAATCGCGTTTTAACCCGTATGCGAGGAATCTGGCCTTTTTACTTGGGATTCACACGGCACATTAAACCCAATTTCGTAGCATCTAATTTTGTTGTATCACTGTTTTGTATCACACGTTTTAATCGATCTTTGTTTCCGGATTTAGAATATTTATTTGTACCTGCATGAGCGATGGGCTTAAAATGTTACGACGGACGGAGCGATTTATTTTTCAATTCAATTCTATATCTTTATGGTGGATCATAGTTATGTACATAATACAGGTCTTAAATAGTCAATTGTGATCAGCTACGTCCCGCCCTTAGGCATACAACAGTTACATAAAAATCAGAATTACATTATAGAATTACATTAAAATTTCACATAAAATATATATAAAAAACATACAAATAAAATGGGACGAATTAAGGTAGGTACACATCAGTGGGCCATTGAACCTATCATGACTGACGACTGTAATGGGTAGCACGCTGTCCGGTAAGGACCAAGTCCAGGTCGACGGCGCGTTGTGTTCCACGCCCGCCTCAAAGAGATGTCAGCACCAACTGGTGGGGTCCGCT
Source organism: Polymixis lichenea (assembly GCA_949091785.1). Taxonomy (NCBI): domain Eukaryota; kingdom Metazoa; phylum Arthropoda; class Insecta; order Lepidoptera; family Noctuidae; genus Polymixis; species Polymixis lichenea. The sequence goes on from OX420941.1 coordinate 9,724,001, forward strand.
AAGGCCGATGCTTGCTAGGGGTACGGCTTGTTCGAAAGAGATACCGCGGCCCCTGGCACACAGGCAACTGAGGGAACACGGGTGGGTTTTAGTCAGTAAAAGTCTGACAAGCCCTCCTGCTCCACCCAGAGCGGGAAAAGTTATTTTATAATTTCCCACTCACACTGACGACTGAGAGCTGATTGGAGCTGTGATTTGTCTGATAGGAAGTCTCCCTCTACGCGATTTTTTACAAATATGACGTATCATTATATCAGCCGAATGACCTCCACTGCTGGACATAAGCCTCCCCCAAAAAGGGGGATTTACCATAATCGCCACGCTTGGCAGGCGGGTTGGCGATCGCAGTATGGTGATAAAATGTATAGAGAATGCTGCTGTCCATTCTCTAGTAAGTCCCTTAGTCGCCTTCTACGACACCCACGGGAAGAAATGGGATGGTGCTGTTCTTTTACGGCCGGCACCACACATCAAATATAACGTATAGTGTAGTGTTGTTATGGTATAAGTGTCTGGTGGTTATACCTAGTGATTTTAGATGATATTATCTAATATCTTTTTGTGATACTTATACCACCAACAACGGTGGTTTTATTCCAGCTGTCTCGAATCTCTACAGTAATTTCTTCTCTAAGGCTTTGTCAAAAAGCTTATGAAGTAATTTTAGACCTTATTCTTTTCATACCAAATTAATAGAATATGATATTCTTTTGTGTGGGTATTTGTCGCCTCAGAAAGTTAATTTGTTTACATTCTCTTTTATCTCGTCTTTTCTATTTATTTAATACTAGCTTTTTCCCACGGCTTCGCCTGCGTTGGCGTCTAAAACTATCCCCTATGAACGTGCTGCCGGGATAAAAAGTATCTTATATGTTAACCCAGGTTATAAACTATCTTTGAGCCGAATTTCATCCAAATCCGTTCAGTATTTTTTGCGTGATTGAGTAACAAACATACAAACTATCACATTTATCATATTCTATAGTAGACGTTTGTTTGGTGCTCACAAAACGAGATTACACAACATAGGTACAAAAGCACGACTAAATGATAAATAAATAAATACATTAGACATTTTCGCGTGCTCACGAATGCTCGCGGATTTTGAAAACTCGGATGCAGACATAGTATTCTCGGATTCAAACGGATTCAAGCGCACTCCACAGCATGTTATTGGGTTTTTAGATATATTTCGACATTTTATTCGTAGGAGCCGCGGCCGGGGTTCAAAGTACAGGCAGGGGTAAGTTGTATCGGCACAAATAGCTTCATTAAGAAAAGAGATGGCAGTAAATTTTAAATGTATCGCTAAACGTTGTAGCGACGCCATGTTTCGACAGCCATTTTAGTGACGCCGCCGAAGACGAAGACGTTCCTTTGCTTTTATTACTTTATTCGCAGGCTGAGAGTGGCACGGAACTGGTCGAAGAGGCGGTCCTTGGGGGAGGCCTATGTCTAGGAGTGGACGTCTTTCAGCTGAAATTATGATGACAGACACTTATTTGTTACGTCACGTCGTTTACAATTAAAATTGAGTAAGAATCCGATGGATATTTTCGAGTGAAATGAAATGACATTAATTGAAAACAAACAGTTCATTTAGCAAATTAAATTTCAGTCGAAAACATCCACCAGTGTCTTACTAAACTTCAACCATATTTCCGACCACCCTGGTTGCTCATCTCTCTTGATGACCGTACATAGGTAATCACGAATCTATGCGTTGCGATTGTCGGTCGTGACATGATTACGAATCTGGCTCCAACCATAGGATAAATTCACAATCAGCAAATTCATTTTCTGTACCGACCAATGTTTTTAAAGCATTCTCATATTTTTTTAAAACTCGACACGAATGTAAACTTTCATCATAAAACGTGTCTAAAATTCCGTGCAGGACATTGTTTAAAATAAATTTAATGAACCAACGTACCGAAATATTGAAATATTTTTATTTTTGCAAATTCTGGAATGGTAATTTAATAGCATATTCACCCGTCGGGCCCTGTTCACACGTCTCAATTCAGTTTTGTGCGATACTTGTCCGTTGGCAAGTCCGCTTTTCGATTTAGTCTATCAAATTAGATCCTGAGGGTTTTTTCTTTTGAGATTCCGTGGCAAGTTTGATTCATCCATAAGGTTCTTTGCTACTATGTTAGACTGATGTACAATTCTTGCGTTATATGTATTAATTTTGTCCTTTATTTCTTGTTTATCAGTTCTTGATGTATTATGTCATTTGTTATAAAACATAGTGCGTTCGTTGCCATTCGTAGCATTTTCATTTTGGAAGCACGAGCAAGTTTGATTATGCATTTTTTTTAATGCTCGAAAATAAAGGTGGGTTAGTCACTTCTATAGCATACCAACTATAGGCTCTTGCTCCAGCATGTACTCTCCCTTATAGTAAGTAGTGTTACTCAAGTTGTAGAACATCAAAGTGAAGATAATTCCTCCCGAACGGCGCCTCTCGTGTTTACAACGTTGTTAATGACTTGAACATTGTTTTAAGACGTGCGCCATCTTGCGAACGGCTTATGAACAATGATACCTTTTAGTTGTAGGCTTAAAACAAAGCTGGGTTTACATTATGAAACTAGTGTCGTGAAACAGAAGCTTGAAAGTTCTGAGAGTCTACTCCCTAACCACGAAGTCCGTTGTTTCGGCCGAAGTTACGGCGTTTCCAACTCCGTATCACATACGGACATAAGATTAGTTTGGGGCCCGAACTTAGAATGAATAACAACACGATTTGATAGTTGTCCCTACTCCCGATGTATTTTTGCCAGTTCAAAAAACTGAATTAATCGGATGTAGAATTGACTTCGAGGTTGCATACTACTTTCGGATGGGGCCGTATCTTCGTTGACGAAGTCAGATATTAGGTCCCCGGTTTCGGGCTATATAGCAAATTTTTTTTATAACACATTTGCTCGTAAAGGGTCTCTTATTTCACCAACTTCGATATCGTAATGTATGTCATTACGTACTTGTGCGTTAATGTAATGTAAAACGCACGAGTTTCTTTTTAAAAAGGTAAAACGCACGGTTTATCAAGATGCTCCGTCTAAAACGAAAGGTACTTTTTTAAATCTTAGCAAAGAGTTTTTATGTCAGAAAACTGGTCAACATTTTATGAATAAAATTAACTTTGAGAGATAATAATAATAACTTGACTTAGCTCGCGAGCTTGTCGACATGTGGGACGTAGACTCAGCAATAATTGTACCGATAATCGTTACAGTAAATGGCCTAATAGCGAAGAGCCTCGACCAACACCTCAGGAGGCTCTCATTGCGCGGCTGGATCAAGGGCTTGATTCAGAAAGCAGTACTCCTAGACACGGCACGCATAATCAGGAGGTTCCTTTCTCTAGAGCCCTGACCACCGACATCTTGGATCCTGCTCCTGATCCCGATGGGCCACTATTTTTTATATTTTTAAATGTTTTTGTATGATTTTTGTAAAAATATTTAAAAATACCTATACTTAATATGTACGAAAAAAGAAAAGATTTAATAACTTGACAACATTAAAAATGCCAACTGGCAACGTAATAATCAATTTTACAAATTGTTCAATTTTTTCTAACTGCTTTTACAAGTGATTAAAGATTCAATTAAGAAAGTCCAAGTTTTATTTATTTCCTCGCAAATAAGTTATAAAACGTCGTATGACATACGTGCGCTTTGAAAATTACAGCCTCTGCTTTCTTGTAGCAATATCGCCTCGGCTGTAATTTTCAACTTACCGCACTTATATCATAATGTACTAATCTGTATATTGTGTGCATTTTTAGTTTGTGCTAAATTAATGTATTTTCTTTTTTTCTTTTCTTTCTATCTAAAGAAATAATAACAATTATTTCAGCTTACTAAATTGGGAAGTTAACACGAGATATGAAAGCGTGTTAGCTGAGCTTTTCAAAAGCTGGAAGTTGTTAGCTATTGCTCAAAACAGAACAGTCAAGCTACCGTTTTACGGCACAAGTTCAATAATGTCAACCTCGCTTAGTGTGCATATACACGAGAGACACGCGTCAGTGGCAGAGATAAATCCAGCCGTCGACAACATAGTACAATCATTCCCAATGCTGGGACACAGGCTTCCTCTGGGCAAGAAGCAGTGGCCAGTAACCCTCCACGCGGGCCTAGTACGGGTTGGTAGATATCACATGCCGGTTTCCTCACGATGTTTTCCTTCACCGTTTAGAGAGCATTGGTGATCAAATAATTTACACAAAGTAAAGCGGGTCCGGGCCCTATCTGGGTTCGTACCTACGACCAGCAAACTTGTAAGTCGCGGTTGGTACTACTGGGCCACCACTGCTTACCGTCGACAGCATGTCACTAGTATATTTGGGCACTGTACTCAAATACACGAGTGGCCAGTTGTCGTGAGCTGCATTTACCTCTCCCGTTAACGCGTCTCGCTCATGTGTATGAATTAATTACTTAGTAACCTATCTATATATTTTGTTTGTGTAGTTGTTCTAAAAGTTTTATAAAGTAGCCGTAGCACGGTTTTGAGGCGTTTTATTAAACAAATATTTTAAAAGATGATGACTTATTTTTTCTTTGGTCAGAAAGCAAATGATCTATACAAAGACAGTTAAATAAGTGCTTTTTTTCGATTTGTCATTGGTTTATTTTGGTGTTTGGTTAATGGTTTATTTTTTAGGATTGAAACCATCGTGCAGAAAATATTAAAAAAAAAACATAAACAGCGCTTTTTTATTTTCCATTGAGCGCATGCAGGTCGTATCTGCGTTGACCTCATTATCGTTCTTAATTCAAAGGCGCAAAACCATACCTAGCCTTCTTTTTTTAAACATACGCTTCCACGTGGAAAATTGTTTGAATACATTCTAGATCAGTAAAGTATTACTTCAAAAAATAATTAATTAAGAAAAAAACCACAAAAAAACTAAATTTTCCACGAACGTAATAAAATCGCGGCGGGATTTTTTGCGCAATGGAATTTCATCGCACCGCTTAGCGCCCAGAGTTGAAAATCGAACCGTAAAACACACTGTTCGATTTTCGACAAGCTGAGATGTAGTCTCTTGAATTCTCAATGGTCGGTTTAACACCGAGAGAAAATCCCGTCCCGATTTTATAACGTCTTATCTATCTTATCTATGTTACCTTTCCTTGAATGTAAACAACTCACTTTAATAATGTTTGCTATGTTGCAAACAAATACTAAGTTATGTTCGAGTTCTTGTTGGACACTTTGAGAGCTCCGAAGACTACGAACACAGCTTTTATTTTGTATCAAAGTGGTTTTGTAAGTTTCCGCTAGATAACAGCGTCAAAACTTTCGCGAATCATCGTTTAAAGATTTACCTTCTCCAATTTTCTGAAACCCTAGTTTCTGGTGTTCAAATTCTGTTGTGACACTTAACTAATATTGAGTTGTAAATTAATATTATTGGTTAAAGTCAAAGTCAGAGTCAAAGCATTTATTTCAAATAGGCACTTAAAAGGCACTTTTACACGTCAATATTTACATTAAAATAGAATTGATTCTAGTCGCCCCTTCCAAAATGTAGTTTCATATGACGAAGAATGGTCAAGAAACTCCACCGTTTATCTTTTAAAATGTTTTAAGTACAATATTTAACATACATTCATTATATAATTATGTGTGAAAACAATGCACCCAGAATAAAATTAGCTTACCAAAATAGGTAAAAATAATTAAAATGGAGCAATGACAGATAAATTAATTTTATGATAGATACATGGTAGTCACATATTTACAAACATTGTAAAAGTAAGTAAACGATTTTCCTAGAATAGTAATCACAGATTGTTAATAAATGTCATAAATATAATGAACTAGCTTCTACCCGCGACTTCGTTCGCGTCAAATTTCTTGCTCCCCGACCCACCCCGTCGCTCGCCTCGCCTGCCCGTGCGAGTACTTCGTATTCGTGACTTTTTCTCTTTGCTCGGCTCCTAAGGGTCTTAACGTGATGTCATATAGCCTATAGCCTTCCTCGATAAATGGGCTATCTAACACTGAAAGATTTTTCAAATCGGACCAGTAGTTCCTGAGATAAGCGCGTTCAAGTAAACAAACAAACAAACTCTTCAGCTCATTTCAATTAGCAACCAGTTTGATTTTGTCTAGAATCTAGATTGTCCTATGGAGCAGGACCAGCATGTTTCTAAGCATTCTTATCTTGGATATATTCTTCGAATTAGTAATAAGCTTGTTTACACAGTGTACTTTTAATATGAGTTTTAAATTTCCTTTCATTTAATTACAATATATCACAAGGTAGTTTGTTTTATCATTTAACACAGTACCCCATAAAAGATGTATGTACTATAGCTAATATGAAAAATGGTTGATCTATTTTGTCTTTGTTTCTAGTATTAAAATGATGTCTATCACATATTTTATTAAAACGATGTAGATTTTTTCTTGATGATTGGTTGTTATTGATTGTTATTTTGGTAACTGCTGACATGTGATTTGTTAGTCGATTTACTTATATGAGATAGGTTAGGGTGAAAAACATCTACCCTGGGGGTCTACAATTATGTGCCGAATCCATGGTGACATTTTGCACCTCGATAAGTGTTGACGTTCAAAAGTGCCCTTTAAGTGCCTATTTGAAATAAGTGCTTTGACTTTGACTTTGACTTTGATATCCCTGCCACTCAGTATAGGTACGTGTATAAAATAACAATTTAATCTTGAAATCTTGACGAACGCTAGACCGAAATAACACAAGTTGCCTATTGTTGCAATCTTCGTACCGTGTGGTGCCGGACGTAAAGAATAGCACCATCCCATCTATTCCCATGCGTGTCGTAGAAGGCGACTAAAGGACTTACTAGAGAATGGGCAGCAGCGTTCTCTATGCATTTGACCACCGTACTGCGATCGCCAAACCAGTGCCAAGCGTGGCGATTATGGCAAGCCCCCCCATATTGGGGGGGGGGGTTATGTCCAGCAGTGGACGTCTTTCGACTGAAATGATGATGATGATGATGATGATGACAATCTTCGTATGAGTATAAGGAAGACGGCCAGCAACATCACTTCAAAACATGTATTTTGCGCTTCCAAAAAGATCCAGAGCATTCGATCTCAAGGTACAAATAAACTCAGAAATGATCAGGCCCTTCTACTACACTTTTTATCTTTTCCATTGGAAGCGTCCTAAAATACATAAACTTGGCTTTCACGCGCTGGCGATAATCAATAATTTTATCAGTAAGTAGATAAGCCCGCTCGGCGATACGGGCGAAATTAAGGCAGCCGTATTGTACCCACTAAATAAATGATGAGCTTGTATGAAATGAGGTTTTGGTGTGTAGTAGGAACTTCGGTTAAGGGGAATCTAGTTGCGGACTCAAACTCACTGGGGAGCCTGGCTAAAAGCACGATGTCTCACCAGGCATAGTATCCGATAGAGGTAATATCAGTGATGAGCAGCTAGACACTAGTCTACACGCACAACGTTGTTGAGTGAGATGCAGGATTATTTATAATAAAACAGGTGCGTAAAAATTAAGAAAAGTCCTTCAGAAGATCGAGTTTTATGAAGAAACCACAACCAACAAAGTTTACTGAACTTTTCGACATTTCAGCTTTGTCGGTACCGACTTGGTTTTGGCGATTTTACAGTTCTTCTATTACTTAAACACGCCCAAAGTTAGGTTAAACTAGCGAAAAAAACGAATCTTTGTTGGCTTATAACTTTTTAATGGATTTTTATTTTAGTATTCTGTTTGCGCACAGACAATATTAATAATGAGACAAAACCATACCATGTTTAATTTTTGATGTGTACATTGTCGAAGTGGAATAATATACTCCCGAAGTTTGTATAGAATAAATGTCGACTAGATTCGCCTTAATGTTCGGTTCCTATAAAAACAAAAACGAGTCGTTTTGCTTACCAATGGTAGCATTTTTTTTGCCAACTGCGCATATAAAAAGATTCGTAAATTAATTTTATATGTGATAGCTACTTCCATATCCCCAGAGCAGACTCATTGAGTCTGATAACAATAAAAAAGTTATTGTGTTAATTACTTGACACTTGACAGTATTAAGAAGGGTCTAGTATCCAAAGCTATGAGGTCCTTGCTTTATTATTGCTGAAGACGCAAGCGTCTTAATTTTAACCAATAATAGGAATCGCCCATTAGTCTGCTACTAAATTGTGAAGTTTGACGGACCGATATTAGTTTTTTCACTTTTCACAACCATTCATTATTGGGCTAGTGGCTTAGTAATAACAGTCGAACGGGTTGACCATAAAAGTTAAGCAACGCTTTCCGATATCGGCCTGTGGATGGGTGACTACCCATAACACTGAGGTATCTCCGTGCCTCGAAAAGCATGATGTGAAGCCGTTGGTTGGTCTTGGGTCTTGGCTGTCATTTCTAGATCTTGGATAGTTGTTCCGCTTAGCTGGAAGTCTAAGAATCTGATAACCAGGTCTCATCAAGAGGTTCATGTTCCCCAGTAACTGGTTAGCGGACCTCCAATACTGTACTATTGATCTACGTGACATTATTTTTGAGAATGTGAGTACTGTGCAGGCTAGATTGAACGACTATTTTGTAAATGGCCTACGCAAATGTCCAGCAGATCTGGTAGCGTCTTGTGACGGGTTGTTGAGCTCCCTAAAATAGGGTTGAGCTACACGGTGACTAATACATACATGCCGTCTGTTGGCACAGGTCAGCTCAAAGCTGCAATGGCTCTTTCTTCAAAAGGCCCTTCCAGACATTGCCCTGCATTGTTAGACTCACATAAAATTCAAATTATAAAATGTGACTTTAAAAGAGACCATGACCTCTGAGTTTGTTTCGGCTTTTCTTCTCAGGGAACTGTCAGCTAGGAAATGCTGGCGCCATCTAGTTTTTAAAATATTGACGTGTAAAAGTGTCTTTTAAGATGTACTCACATAAATAAACATTTGAACGGCCCTTGCAGGCCCCATCAGTTGTTGCTGACATCTCTTTGAGGCGCGCGTGGAACACAACGCGCCGTGACCCGGGCTTGGTCCTTACCCGACAGCGAGCTATCTATTACTCGCCGTCCTCAAGCCCGCGCCTACGGTGGCCGGGAATCAGCCTGGGTTTCTCCTGCGAAGACTCATCATCAGAGAATCATAACGAGTAGAAAATAATCAATGTGGACCGACATTCCTTCCACTAGTTATGTAACAATGATTCGAATAACTTAAATCATTTTTAAAATCGGCAAACGTTAGGTAGGACGCCCTCAGGCTAGGAGGAGCGAGGATTCACGCAGGGTGTCTGGTAGCAGCTGGATGAGAGTTGCCGAGATTCAAGCTGAATGGCGTGCAATTGGCGAGGCCTATGTCCAGCAATGAATTGCTTTATGATGATGATGATTTTTGAAAAACTAAACAGCACCTATTAATATCACAGTTATTGAGAGTCCATTCATATTCAATTTGTTAATGTAGCGCTTATTTTACTGGATTTATTCGTTTTTGCTCTTACTTAAACGCATCGTTTCGATAGAGTAGAGGTTTTTGCGTTATATAATGCTTGATACAAAAACCATATTTTAAAATACCTTAAGAGTTTCCGGACAGCTCAATTTGATGCTGTATTAACTAACTAAACAAATAAATACAAAAATAAAATGACACATAGGCGTCGAAGTATTCGTCCGCATCGCTGTCATCAGGAACCGTGCCCAGAAGACTGGCAGCATTGCCACGTTGAATGTCAATGCTAATTCTTTGGCCAAAGAATGACCCAGCCCTCTGGTCACGTGAAGTGTCGACCTGTATTTAAATAATGCTGTATTTAAATAATTCCTATTTTAGGGTCCTTAAATACTAAATAGCCAAGTAACTGCGACAAAGTTAAAGCTCGCTTTGCTCGGTCGGCTCGCTCGTGGTTGATCACGATTCCATCATAACCCAACCCATTTGGAGTTCCCTCCCTTAGATACTGCAACCAATTGTAACAAAAGGGATAACTGTTAAAAAAAGGTTCAATTATTAAAAAAGTGTGCGTCATTTGAAACGAAAATAGTTTTTAAGGGCTCATTAATTTAAAAAAGTGTCCATCATTAGCAGATCCTTATGTATTTCGGTGATTATTTAAACATTTGTCTTTCTGCAATCCGGTAGGATATTAGAAGAAATCCATCAATTAGTTAATGTAGTTCAGCCTAGTACTTAGATATTAAGATTCTTTCCGTGTGATAATCGATCATACAGAAGCAAGAAGTTTCTAAATCAATCAAAGTCACTGCTTTATAGGAAAGACAACCTTGTCCAACGAAGTAAAAAGACAGCGACACTCTCCTAGACAATCGCTTACTAGAACCATTACTGTAATTAATCTGTCTACTAAGTACCAACCCTGGGTTTGTCTTGTTAGTTACTGTTCAGTAGAATATTAGAAAAATAAAACACTTAGTTGATTAGGAGTTGTATATATTATGTGGGAATTACTATAATACTTATCGGGATAGTTAGGAACATCACACATCATGTGTCTCTTTCACTCTTATTGGCAATTTTTAAACGACGTCAAAAAGAAGGAGGTTATCAATGCGACAAGTTTTTTTTAAATATATGTTCGGGCATAACTCCGTCATTATACAACGTGTAACGGAAAGGGTATATACATACCAAGAGTACGGCTTCTTTGGATGATATCAAACGATATTGGAAGGGTTTTTTAATCCTATCGCTACATGTTCGGAAGTTATGAGAATTTTTAATACATTGATACCAGAACAAATTGAAACAAACACATCACTCGGAAGAGATTTATCGTGATATTGGCAAGTAACGTGTAACGTTATTGACCTACGTAGTGCGGTGACATGTTTGTTATGATTTGAATTTAAGAAACATATGAAACCGAAAATTTGGTATCAATTGTTAGAGTATTTTATTTTGAGCTGAAACATGCTGAAACTATGTATAGTGATTCTATACCAGATGTTATCTTTAGTGCTTAAGGATAGCAATAGGGTTTTTGTTACACCCTGTATAGACGGATTTGCTAAATTCTTTTTCCAAAAGGGTTTATTCCGAAATGGTCCCATTTAAAGTTCACATAGATCTGATGTTAAGTTTCGGAGACAGACAAAGGAACTCTTCAAAAAATTACAGAATATCAACCACGATTGCTACTATCGCATAAACATGCATTGTTTTGACACCAAGGATGATGAAATTTCGAATTGGTGTGGAGCCTACCCAACAAAAATTTTTTTTTCTGTTTTTAGTAATAGTACCTATACTATACACGGCTCCGTGTGGTGCCGCACGTAAAAGAATAGCACCATCCCATTTCTTCCCGTGGGTGTCGTAGAAGGCGACTAAGGGACTTACTAGAGAATGGGCAGCAGCGTTCTCTATGCATTTGACCACCATACTGCGATCGCCAACCCGTCTGCCAAGCGCGCCAATTATGGCCAAACCCCCCTTTTGGGGGAGGCCTATGTCCAGCAGTGGACGTCTTTCGGCTGAAATGATGATAATGATGACACATCTCAGTAGGTAATTATTAATTTTCCAGCCATATTATCTGGGATTCAATCAATTCATCGTGTCTTTTGTCCAGCTCTCTAATTGCGTAACAATTGCCTTATGTGTTAGAAAAATGTGTCTGTTCAACAACGTAAATAACGCAATGAATGTTGTTGAACTGTCAAAAAGAAAGCCATTGCTACCGTTAGTATTTTACGCATTACCCAACTGCTATTACTTATATGTTCATACTCACTTTAGTTTTTTTTTTAAAGAAAGAGAAATTTTACTATAACAAAATCAGTTATTTCTGATTCACCATAAGATTACATCCATAATTTGTTAGTATAATTGTGAACTTACAAACTAGTGTTAGTAATAATAATTAATAATAACAATTAAAGGACAATAACAATTTTATTTTTATTTTAGGTAATTTAATTTAATTTTTATTTTAGGTAATTTTATTTTAGGTAATTTAATTTTATTATCCTATCCTACTAATATTATAAATTTGAAAGTTTAGATGTTTGGATACTTAGATGTTTGGATGTTTGTTACTCAATCACGCAACAGCGGCTGAACGGATTTGTATTAAATTTGGTACACAGATAGATTATAACCTGGACTAACATATAGAAACTTTTTATCCCGGTACTACGTTCTCGTGGGATAATTTTCGACCTCCACGTGAGCGACGCCACTGGCAAAAGCTATTACTTAATAGATTTATTTGTCACACAGTCATGTGCATACAAAAAGATAAGATCACTCATATAAAAACACATGAAAACGAAACAAATATATACTTACGAATACTGACATGACCACTGCGTTCACCGATAATATCTCAACATATACACCGTGACATTTTAGTCGTCTTACAAAGGTGGTCCACTCAATGTATCCGTCATAAAATACCTCTAGGCGCGATTAAAACATTGTTACAATTAATTAAGATAATAGGTACAAAGAAACATAAATAATGCTTTAGAATTATAAAACACCCTCCCTGTTAATAATGTTTACGTATCATGCGGTAGAAGATATCTACCTACCTACCATTACATTCTATCATGAATTTCATCTCCATAACAGTGTGTTTTAAACTACGTCGTGCGTCTTAGTGAATGATATTTTCATTTTTTTAATTATGCTAATGTTCAAAAATATCTTTTTTTTTAATAAATGATTAGCAGTCATTGGATACATGAAGTGGGCTGCCGTTGTAAGACGACTAAAATGTCACGGTGTATAAGCTTAAAACGTGTTTCATGTTTTGATAGAGTGAGACGATAGTTCATAATTATGTTGTTGTCCAAGCATATAGTTCCAACCACAGCCGACTAGACTTACCAGCCACTTAGCCAGTGTTTTAGAGTTCACCTAACAGTTTACTTAGTCTGTGGTCCAAAGCTAAACGTCGATAGTTGAAACCACAGAATGTACTTCAATATTCTGTGGTTTATATTATACAACCGTATTAGGCAGGGGTCAAACACACGGTGCAATTTTGTTTGCGATCGATACAGGGAAGGGAAGTCTGAAAGTGGCACCGGTGACTTTATGGAAATCGGTTGTCTTGGCATTGGTGTGTGATGTGGAGGTATGGGAAAATTTCTTGAAGAAAGTTTGAGGTAAAAATTTAGTATCGTTTGGCAGGAGGCGGGGGGTGGGAGTGGGGGGAAGGGGAGGGGTCGTGCCCCCCTCCTCCTTGGCACCACTCCCATGAAAAGGTAACTCACCGTTTCCGAGAAAAATGATTTTTTGTAACCTAACCTCAAACACTTAAAAGTTGCCTAAATTTAGTATCGTATCGCAGAAGGGGGTGAGTGGGAGTGGGGGAGGGGGAGGGGGTGCTCCCGTCCTCCCTGGCACCACTCTCATGAAAAGGTAACACACCATTTCAAAAGTTGCCTAAAAGGCGTAGGCTCCGACTACGCCTTTTAGGCAATTTTTGAGTGTTTTGAAGTTAGGTTACAAAAAATCATATTTCTACAGGCATTTTTGAATTGTCAATGTCGGTGAGTTAGAAACTTGAAGCATTGCAAAGCGTAGTAGGTACTGTGGAGGCTCAGACGAGCCCCCAAGTACCGGGTGTGTTAAGGATATTCATTTAAAACATCAATCATCATCACCACGTTTATTTCAAGACTAGAAGATTATTAGATGCTTACAAAGTCGCGCCTCACTCTAGAATGAAAGCTCACGGAAAAATACCTATCTCAAATTATTTGACGTTCTTATTTTTGAACATCCTAAATGGTCGAACATAGACATAGCCTAATTGTCGGCTGTCAGTATGTGTGTGAGGTTTTTCAGTAAGTAAATAACCTCTACAGTACCTATGGAGAAGAACGGGTAAGAAACTCCATGGACACACTTTTAAATCATAATATTGTTACAAAAAGTTGGTTCCATTATTCATGTTTAAATTATCAATGAGGGAAAGATGTAAAAAGACGTGCACATTAAAAGCGTCCGTAATTAAAATACAAATAAAATAACAATCAGAAATTAAAATAAGCCGTGGCAGGTAAGAGATGACCAGTCCCTACTAGCGGCGCGCGGCGCCCGTTCACGAACATGACGTTTGGATCAGAGTATGAATGTGTGTGGCTATAAGACTAGGAGAAGACCATAGAAACGATTAATGGACAATGTGAAAGAGGTGAAGAGCGGGCGTTTTGGGGGGACTGTCTTATGTAATTTTGACATTCAAAAAGAGCTGACGCTCAGCCTAGTTTGAATAGGAAGACTTTTGATTTTGATATGGCTAGAAAGTGGTGACAAACGAGAAGTATGGATGAAAAAGACATGTAAGGGCCGACATCAAATAAACATACGGTTTAAGACATTATTTTTTCAAAAATAATACAATTCACTTATCATGAGAAATTAATCTTACAAGTTAATCTTAATACTAAATACACGAGATAGATAGATATCTACTTGTAAATAAATTAGTAAGTAGTAGGTGCAATCTGTTTTTCCTACAGTACTATATAGGGTTGCCAGGTCTTAAAACCGAAAAGCCGGACAGACCTATCTGTTTAGGGACATTTGGGTAAAAAGGCCGGACGCCCTTAATTTTTTAGTCTTAGTATAACACACTACAATAAAAAAAGTCAAACAAGGCTTTTTATCATTTACCATAAAACCTTAAATTCTAATGAAACAGCCAGAAAATTTAATGAATCGGTCTTCTTTATTATGGACAGTGCTACTCCGCTCGCTTGCGCTAGCGATTCATACAAGGTTAGGCGCGCGGAGCGGAAACCAACGCATGGCAAATGTAAAAAAATCAAATTTAAAAACCCTAACAAAAGCCGGACAGGCCTGACACCTTATAATTTGGCCATACACGCAACCAAAAAGCCTGACTGTGGCCGGCTTTATTCGGACGCCTGGCAACCCTAGTGCTGTAGGTAACAAGAACAGGTACAATTACAGAAAAAGATATGTTGCGACCCTAAATAAACATACTACAATAATAGACACGAAAGCGACTTGAATAATAATAATTATGTAAAGATATTCCAACAAGCTAAGCTAGCTAAGCTTTTTATCATTTACCATAAAACCTTAAATTCTAATGAAACAACCAGAAAGTTAATGAATCGGTCTTCTTTATTATGGACAGTGCTACTCCGCTCGCTTGCGCTAGCGATTCATACAAGGTTAGGCGCGCGGAGCGGAAACCAACGCATGGCAAATGTAAAAAAATCAAATTTAAAAACCCTAACAAAAGCCGGACAGGCCTGACACCTTATAATTTGGCCATACACGCAACCAAAAAGCCTGACTGTGGCCGGCTTTATTCGGACGCCTGGCAACCCTAGTGCTGTAGGTAACAAGAACAGGTACAATTACAGAAAAAGATATGTTGCGACCCTAAATAAACATACTACAATAATAGACACGAAAGCGACTTTAATAATAATAATTATGTAAAGATATTCCAACAAGCTATAGACCCACAATATGCTAAAATTACCTACATACGATTTTGTCGAAAAGTAGATTATAATTAATTGAAAGTCGACCCTTTTTCGTCCGACCGCAAACATGGCTTAGTGATTGGCCAATATAAGGTACCTACATACATATACGACGGTATATCGACTTCCTTAAGACCTTAGGAGTGGGTTGTAATGGCTATAATCGCATATCTGTTCCGCCTGTTCCTGTTCCACGTAAATAACAGTTCCTTCATATGTGGTAACAAACTATTCAATCGCATATCTGTTTTGCCTGTTCCTGTGCACACATAGTAGGTACTTCTCTTTCTAACTAAGGTGCTACACCTATGCGAGAAAAGGAGAGAGCATGTAACGATGAAACAGGGTGTCACAGTGTAACAGTAACAGTTTTTATCTTATTCTAACTAAGGTAACTGTCATAAGCATGAATAGAGAAAAGCTTGTGACTGTCGTGTGTAACGGATTTTATTATTTCGAGGAGCAGTAGCTGTTATTTCAGTTTGTTTGTCACAGTTACAGTCTGTTATGATCAGATACCTGTTATATTTAGCTGTTACGATAAATACGCCTCACTCCCATAAAACCTTCATACATACGACAGTATATCTATTTTGGTTTACAAAAACCCGACGAAATATCGCGCTTATTGGATATGTCTATTAAGTAATGAATAGCTATTTCATATTTTTATTACAATAATATAACGAATATTAATATCTAGTCCGATGTGAGGAGAAAAACTTTCCTATCTTATTATTAGAATGAGTACCTTACAGTATGAATTAGATAAGCTGTCACTCTTTTTTGTTACACAACTTTATTAATACCGAATCTTAATTTTTTACATTATAAGTCACTACATAGTATTAAACAAAGTCGCTTTCTCTGTCCCTATATCCCTATGTATGCTTAAATCTTTAAAACTACGCAACGGATTTTGATGCGGGTTTTTTTAATAGATAGAGTGATTCAAGAGGAAGGTTTATATGTATAATACACCGACCTCCACGCGGGCGAAGCTGCTGGCAAAAGCTAGTAACTTATAAGACCAGAGACCAGTGTTGGCGCAGTGGTAACATTACACATTAGAGGTTGATTATGTAAACTCTCACTCGACAACTCTGTGAAATAAATTTATTGTCTGCCAAAGCTGAAGAGTTTTTTGTTTGAACGCGCTTATCTCTGGAACTACCAGTCGGATTTGAAAAATGTATGGTCGCTTAGTTTTAAGTCTCTTAGCCCTGGCTGGAGGCCTTAATTTATTGGGGCCAGCCACAGGAAAGAAGGGTTAAGCAACTATAAGATGCAAATCAATTAAAAACAGCTCAGGGTATGTCAGATGTAAAAACAATCACTTTAGAAAGATTTTTTGCTAATTTATTGCCACTTATCTATTACATGTTAGCGCTCCATAAAACCGTTCATACTCTACAGCGTACCTATTTTCGGATTGGACCAACCGTACATCCCATGGGAGCCATGGCAACGATCAAGGTAGACTGTCAGGAGAACTGGCGTAATTCCTGTTTCCACACAGAACAGACCCTCGGCTACCCTTGGGAGTCATGAAACGCTATTATGGTAGCAGGTACAAATATAATTCTGCGAAGATTGGTACAAGTACAAATATTGTGTAACTTAGTTTTAGACCGCGGCTTCGCCCGCGTGGTGGTCCGATATTTTTCCACGGGAACGTACTTCTGGGATAGAAAATACCTACCTATCTTATGGTAATGCATTGTTTTCATGTTTACGTGGCTCACGCTAGTCAAGATCTCACTCGGCATGATTTTTTCCGACATCATCTGCCTAGCCTTTTCCCAACTATGTCGGGGTCGGCTTACAGTCTAACCGGATGCAGCTGAATACCAGTATTTTACATGGAGCGACTGCCTATCTGACCTCCACAACCCAGTACCTGGGGTAATGTGATACCCCTTGGTAAGACTGGTTGTCAGACTTTCGTGCTTCTGACGACCCGTAACGACTGTCAAAGATCCACGAATGACAGCCGGGACTAACGGCTTAACGTGCTTTCCGGAGGGGTCTTGGTTTATGATTTTTTCCGACATCATCAAAAAATTTCGTCCTTTTTCAATCAATTACTTAATTATTATTTTTTGTCGGCACGGTTGGCGCAGTGGTTAAGCGATTGACTGCTGCGCTGCGTGTGGCGGGTTCGATTCCCGCACGGAACAAAATTTTTTATGAACTACAAGTAGTTGTTCCAGGTCTGGCTGTTGTGTGTATGTCAGTTTAAATGTTTGGAATGTCTGGGGCAACGTTTAAATAAAAAATAATAATACACAAAACCTCAACAAATTGTATACTTAAACCTTCCTCATCAATCACTTTTATTGTTGGTGAAAACCGCACGAAAATCCATTAAGTATTTTTTGAGTTTATCGCGAATAGACAGTCAGACAGACGCGGCGAGGTACTACTTTGTTTTATGATACGTAGTGATGATAATAGATTTAGATTTGTGTGTTTTTTATGTAAACAAGTTTTGTTGTCTTTGTTATTACGACTGGTATTACTTACCAAGGGATATTTATTGTATTACCCAGTAACTAGGTTGTAAAGGTCAAATAGGTAGTAACTTCATGTAAAATACTGAAATAAAATTTTATAAAAGAAAGAAAGAAAGAAAGAAAAAGTATTTATTGTGACTCGCACAGGAAGAACACATGCTAAAATAAACACACAAGGGTACAAAAATGATAAAAAACAAATTTCTTGGATTTAAAAAATAACTAAATAATGATAAAACAGAAAGTCCTGCACGAGGCCAAAAGGCTCCTACCTCAGCATGATGCTACGACACTTAAAAGTGTCACAGCGCTGGTATTCTGATAGGGCGGGCCCGAGCGATGTGATGTCACGGGCAGTTACAGTTTAAATAAATAATCAGTATTATAGATAAGACACTTTTTACTCGTTTGTATATTTTTTGTCAATATATAAAAAAACTAGATGGCGTAGGTTATTTCCTAGCTGACTGATCCTCGAGAAGAAATACCGGAACAAACTCATAGGTCATGGTCTCTTTTGAAATCCCTGGTCGTATGCCACATTGTCCTAAAGTTTATAATCGCTTACTACTGTTAGAGTCTATTGTTTTTTTAGGGTAGGTGGCATACGACCATCATTATTTGCCTAGCCGTTTCCCAAGTACGTCGGTGTCAGCTTCCAGTCTAACCAGATGCAGCTGAATACCAGTATTTTACATGGAGCGACTGCCTATCTGACCTCCACAACACAGTTACTGGGTAATGCGGTACCACTTGGTAAGACTGGTTGTTAGATTTTCGGGCTTCTGGCGACCCGTAACGACTGTCAAAGATCCACGAATGACACAGGTGGCACACGACCACGACTGATTTATCTTACTTGTCATAATTTGGCTCATTTGACAAATTATGACAAGTAGTTTAGAGGTTAGGAGGGATCATACATATATATACATACCGGTCAAAATAATAATCCTCTTTTTTGCTTCGCCGTAGTCGGAAAAGGGAAAAAACGGCTCGTCCATCGCATTCCATTAAGTGTAATCGAGGCCAAGGGCGGAATCCTTAATGAATGAAAACGGGTATATTATTTTCAGCCCTTTTAAATTTTTACTTTTAGTCAGAACCAATTGCATAATAAAAGGAGTACCTGTGTAAAGATCGTAGCAGGTGGCGTTTTGTTCTTTCTGCTAACCCCTATGGGGAGAAGCGTTCGTTTATGGATTTAGGTATGTATGTCCAGTCTCCAAAAGAGATGAGAACCAGGGCTCGTCGGATAAAGTTCAAGCTTTAAGAAACCGGTGGATATTTTCAATAGAAATTTTATTTGATATATGAACTGTTCGTTTTTTATTAATATAATAAAACTTTGTTCGAAAACAACCATCGGTTTCTTATTAAACTGTATCCGACCTGGGTACTTGTCTCATTTGGAGACCGTACTTGCACATTTGCAATTTCAATATTGGCTTGATCTAAAAAGACAAGAAATAATGGATTCCGACCTTTAGTTCACGTAGTTCTTATGTCAAATTCCTTTGATCCATACCATATGAATCAAAAGCCGTGAATAGAGAGCCAATAAGCCTAAATTAACAAGTATAAATAAGAAGTTTGGCACTTGACGACATTTCGGGTTTCGCGGGAAACGAGAACGTCGTGAATTAATCAATTTGTGGAATGAAAATTCTTATTATTTACCGACCACGCGGGCTCAGTGCCGATTGGTAGATGTCACATGTGTTCGATTTTTTTTTTCTTAGGACATGCCAGTTTCCGCACAAGGTTGGTTTCCTTCACCGTTTTGAAAGCAGTGGAGATGAAATTATTTACAAAGTAAAGCACCTGCTTGGGTTTGAACCCACGACCTGTAAGTCGGTGCCGTTATCACTAGATTAGCGTATTACACTAATTTTTGAAAAGTGTCATAATTCGATTCTAGAGTACTAGTAAACCACTAAAAAAATACAACATTTCTATATAATCGATTAGTGCCTTAAAATGCATTTACATTTTAAAATTTCGCGCGTAATTTGACGAAAACGCTGAACCTAGAGGACGCCATATTACTCTGTAAGTATGACGTCAGTTTCTCTATATAAATAAATGCGCTAATATTTTATAAGATAATTGTTTATAATAAAAAAAATGAGTTATTTTTCTACTTATCGTTGATTTGCTGTTCCTGAATGCAAAATATTATTTAAATAAAAATTACTTTGGTTACGAATCTAATAAAAGTACAAAGTTGCTCAGTTTACTTGCCGTATGACGTAATAACATGGCGGCTACTATTTCATGGTGTTCAAAAACATTAAAAATCTGCAATCTTTAAATTTTATTTTAAAATTCATTTTGTTATTTCATGAACTAAAACTAACATTTTCCGACTGCATTTTGCCTAAGCTATCTCAATAACATACTTTTAGATTTTTTCTCATATAGAGTAAATTATCCTATTGAAAATATTATATTGATCCAATATTAACTTAACCCAAAATTAGCCTCTTTCCAAATAGGCTTGTGATCTAAAAGGGTGCAAATAAGCCGGTGTTTATATTAACGTCGGCTAGATAGCGAGGGCTAACCGTAGGCGTTATTGAGTGAGGCGGAATACATTAATGGACCTCGCCTAGCTTTAGACTAATTTAAGACAAGGTGACTAATACTGGCCTTTGCCGAAGGAAAAATGACTTAAGTTCTAATGGTTGTGGAAAGCGGGGTAATTGCATGACACATATAAAATGACAATTGGTCGCAATTCCGTTCATTTTTACAGTTTAGCCGCGTTCATTGCGTTGTTGAGCAGCCGATTTTTCCAACAAACCTATGAAGCAAGGGATTTTGATTGAAAGTTGTTATCACTTACCTTTTGTATAGAATTTAAGTCCTACTATGACTTAATTAATACCCTATTTTCCTTTTGTCGATTCACGGAATTAGTATGTACCTTTAAACTGCATGACTTATTTGTATATCTCATATTTTAAGTGAACTGTTTGTGTTCTTTATGGGATTAAATTCTTTAAACCGGAGTATGTTACGCAATTAGGGTGCTGTTTAGAGGTTTTTAGACCTTTTTTTATTTATTTTTAAATAACTTCCGTGTAACAGTTACTTATCGCGAAATCTGAAAAAGACGGAAATATCTACAATCTTAAGCGGTGACTACTTATTGGGCTGTAATATTGTTTCATAAAACAAACAACAAAAAAAAAGTAATTGAAATTGTGACGGCATCTACACTGCTACATGCTCCCAACTACGCATCATACTGACGTCACGCAAAATCCTGCATCGCGCAAGCAGAGTTTACCGCGCATTTAACAAACGTCCCACGACAAATTACGTATAGGGGAGTTGCCCACCAGACACTACAGCGGTCTTCTTTTTTTCTATGGCGCATGAGTGAACTTTACACACTAAATTAAAGCCGTGTAATAATAGTAATCCACCCGACCGATTTCGATCCCGGTGACCATTTTCAACAAAGATTCCCGGGATAAGTATGGCACAAATGAGTGCGCAAACACAAATGCACTGTCTGTTCCTTTAATCTTATAATCCGATGGGACGGTAATCCAACACGACCGGAGAGAGATCAGGCACAGAACCAACGGCTTTACGTGCTTTCCGAGGGAAGATGGCATCACAACGCCAACTTCTTCTTACAAACTCCTGGCTGCTGAGAAATTCGTAATACAAAAACCAAACTCAATCACCCCATGCTCAGCAGGCGCGCATAATGACCACGAGACCAACGGGCTTGTCGACCTTGTACTCTATGTATTAGCAAAATCCATCGGTTTCCACTTGACGAGATCCAGGTCAAAAGCTGGCCCTTTCTGAAAAGAAATAAAAATCTTTTTTTATGCCCTGTCCTAAATCATCGATTAAAATAGGTAAGTAGAATAGAAACGACCATTTGATAGGAAAATTCCTAAGAAAACCTCCTCGAACATGACACTTGAATGTCACGATAAAATGTTAACGGGTACGGACAAGAGCAAACATAGTAAGCGAAAAGTTATGGAAATTCAACAACGATTTTCTCTTAAAGTATTGATTTAAAATTACATCTTGTAGCATAATGAGTCACGGGTCGACTGAACGTTAAGCTACGCTTGGCGCAGTCGGTTCCTGGATGGATTGCCATTCATTCCACATCAAGTTTCCTCCGTGCCTCGTAAGCACGGCCGTTAGTCCCGGCTGTCATTTGTATACCTTTGACAGTTCTTACGGGTAGTCAGAAGACCAAGTCTGACAACCGGCCTTACCAAAAGGTATTGTGTTACCCAGTCTTTAGGTCAAGCAGGGCAGTATCTAGTTAAGTAGTGGCATTCAGTTAGACTGCAAGCCGACCCCGAAATAATTAGGAAAATGCTAGATAGATTGATTGCGTGTCTTGTGCATAGTTTTTTGGCACAATTACGAGTAATTTGTTGAACTGTGTTGTATCA
Organism: Polymixis lichenea; assembly: GCA_949091785.1. Taxonomy (NCBI): domain Eukaryota; kingdom Metazoa; phylum Arthropoda; class Insecta; order Lepidoptera; family Noctuidae; genus Polymixis; species Polymixis lichenea. Next base: position 9,746,457 of record OX420941.1, read on the forward strand.
CATGACAGCAACTGAACAGAGAAGCTCGTCTTTGAATTTTGCAAAGTGACTACATGTTTTTGCCTTGGACTGTATCAACGTCATAAAAAGTTTACACCCAAATGGCTTTGATGAGATACAAGTAGTTGGTGAAGGGAGGGGGGGGCTTGAGTTTGACGTAAGAGGAAGAAAGTATCGAGGTTGAATGAGATCGTTTAAAAGTGTTGTTCTTCTTGTTCGTTGCATTTTGTTCAAGTTTACTGTTTTGGCTAAAGAGACAAAACCTTGGGGTTAACGATATCCACAGATGTTTCTGTTTTGCCTCGGAAGTTGGTCCTGGCGGTCATTCGTAAATCTTAGACGGCCGTCACAGGTAAATAGAGGTATAACTTTAACTTTGGAAGAAAATGACTTCGTTTTCTTCCAAAGTTAAAGTTATACTTTTGAAGTTAGTTGAAAAGGCAGGCTTGCTAGAGTTTAATGGTATGCCACGGTAAATATCAGAAGTTTTAAATGTCACATGTTTATATCTTCTTCTACGTCGTGTCGATGGTTCAATGTTTGTTCTAAATAGGCTTGAATAGGTCTCAGGTTTCACAAAGATCGTGTCATATTGCTATTGTTGTTCTACTGAGAACACGACAAGACCTGGGGCATAGTTTGCGATGAGGCTCCACAGGCGCACTGTGGCTCATCGGAGTAGGTTGTACCTGTAGTGACATCTTACAAATAGCTATCGTGTTACCCAGTAACTGGTATGTGGTGGTGAGAAAAAAAAAACTACTGTCTTTATTCTATCATCATCATTGTCCATATGAGATTCTTAGGATTACCTAAGTCCTGTAATTCTTATTGACTATTTGAACTTCCATTCTATCCTTCGTACTTAAATCATTTTTTTTAAACCACTTAAACTGGTGATTAAATTGTGCCTGCAGAAAAGCTTCCAGCGGGCCACCAACTATCATGGTCTACAAAAAATTCCTTAACCGACTAAGAACCCAGATGAGCCACTCTAGACACGTTAGTCAGGTGGGGTACTCCGATGAGCCGCAGTAGTTGTGGAGCCACATCGCAAACTATGCTTTGTGCAAAAACACCTACACTATGAAAGTCTTAAGCAAGGGTAACGCTTTTGAAGTTTACGAATTCCGGTCGATGCATATTTAGAACAATTGTCGTATTTTCAAGAATGTTCACAGTCTAATCTCAGTCTCAATCGGTCAAAAATAACCAGAGTTCCCATACATTTTTGACAAGCTTTTGATATTTGACTGTCTCCGAGATGGGATTGCGACTAGATTTTGAATGTTTTTAATTACGAGAATTTGCCTTCAGATATTGAGTCATCGACACAACGTAGAAGAAGATTTAAACATGTGACATTTAAAACTTCTGATATTTCGCGTAGCATACCATCCAACTCCAGCAACCCTGCCGTTTCAACTAACTTCAAAAGTATAACTTAAAATGCGACTACCAGGATTAAAGCCAAAAGCGAGCGAGAAATTCTTTTAAAACAGAGTTCTTTCTGCAGCTCTTAAATCAAATAAAACTTAGTTGTACAATGCCCGCTAGACTTGTTGCAGGTTGAAGGAAAAGAGGAAAAATGTTGAAGACTTTTGAAGTAATAGAAGTAGAAGCAATATAATTTGCTTAGGACTTATTATTATATGACGTATTGATTCGGCCAGAAGCAAGAATGTATTGTAAACATTGTCTTTGGCGTAACCGCCCTTATTGTGTGTAGTGAATGGGAAAGTAACACTGTCTGTATTTTTGTTACCTCTTCTCTTAACGACTGAACCACAAATCTATGGTACTGAAAAGCAAAAAGGTTCCTTGGGTCCTGGAGAAGGCCATTTGGTTCTTTTTAACCGACTTCCAAAAGGAGGAGGTTCTCAATTCGATGTATGTTCCCCGATTACTCGAAGATGGCTGGAACGATTTGGATTTTTTTTTTGTTTGAAAGGGTATACTTCCCAGGTGGTCCCATGATCATCAAGTCAGGATCTGATGCTGGGATCCTGGAGAAATTGAGAGAAATCTTCAAATTTTATAGGCACACTTGAAGCGATTTGGACAGTTTTTGGAAGAATACTTTCTCGGAGTGGTCCCATTTCAATTGGGTGAAGATCTGATGAAGAACTTCGGAGATAGGCAACGGAACTCCTCAATAAATGATAGCAAATGGACTGGAATTGCAGAAATCTCATGTCTGTCTATTGTTTACACCAGTTCATAATATAACATCACGCCGGAACACTGTGACGGGGTAAGCACATGTGAACCACTACAAAGCGAAAAATAAAAACTTAAAAAAAAAACAACCGCCTTCCAAAAAACACTAAAAAGTGAAAATAAACTTTAATTTCGGAAGGCGGTTACAAAAATTAAAATACGAATCGAAAGTCGCCAAGCGTACTTTCACAACACCGTTTCTACAACCACCGTTTTTTAAGTTTTTTCATCCTGAATATCTATGAGGTTTATTTTTTATATATATTGCAGTAAATCAATGATAAGATAATAAACACAAAATACACGAAGTCGAAGACAATAGCTAGTAGTACCTTCTTCTATCATTAAAACTATGACAAATTTATCAATATCCATTCTCATAAAATAAGTTCTAAATACACAAACTCAGACCTTCTTCCCATGGGGGTAGGCAAAAACTACAGAACGCCAACTGCCACGAGCCTTACATACTTCTTTTGCCTTGCTATGTTCATACATCTGAGGGTAAAATTCTCGGAATTTAAAAACATTTGCAGTCTAATCTCAGTCTCAATCTGTCAAAAATACTTCGAGTTTCCATAAATTTGACAAGTTTTTGACATTTGATTGTTGAGATGAGACTGCGACAAGATTTTCATCGTTTTTATTTATGAGAATTGGCCTTCTGGTCATACATGCACGCCACGGTCAACAAGGTCTACGTTTGTCCGTTAAATTCCTTTCACCTCGCATTACGTGTAATAGTTTTCAGGTCACAATAAATCGAAGTTGTTACTTGAAACGATCGACATAACCTCGAGAACAATCCCGCCGACGCCATTTTTCTAGTATTTATTCAAACGGAATAAAATTTCAGACAAAGAAGTAAACAAATCATATATGTATATAGTCGTGAAGAGAAATTGCAGACGCGGTAGTCTAACTTGTAAGTGTGTCTTTTCATACAAATAAAGATTTTAAGAAAAATAGGTTTATAGAAGCGTTGAACACTTTTTTAGGCGCATTTAAGAGCTGGATCTATGCCGTTGACCTTGCTCGATTGGGCGTTACCGATGAAAATGCCCCGCGCTGTCCCCGCAAGGCCCTGGCAACAATTACGCGCTGCGGGAATGATTTTCTCGCATCGCACCGAGCGGAGTGGCATACGTACCTACCAGCGGCGAGGTGTCAATTTTTCTAAGAGAGAAACCGAAGCGAAGTCGGCTTTAACTTACTGACTTATCAATAAAGATATGTTTTTTATTTTTATTTATGGAAAAAGTGTGGTACAGTCTGTTACAGTAAATATAATTTTACAATTTAGGGTTAAATCGAATACTGACTATCATTCGAAAATTAATATAGGAATGTAAATAACCTAAAACAATGTGCAATATTCCTCCATCTCGTTCTCGCTGATGCATTTTTCTAAATCTGTCTCTGCCATAACCCATTGTACAGGACTTGCTCTCGTACATCTATTTATGAACTTGGATACTTTCAGACCTTTAATATTATAGATCAGACTTAAAGCCGGAGTTATCTTTGTACACACCCAAAATAGTCGTATGGAACGACGTAGGCAGCCTTGTCCCACTCACTGCTGACTAAAGGCCACCTCTTTTGTGTCATGATTCCCTGGTATGTGCGAGTCTTATCCAGGTCATGCCCGTAATCTTTTGTAGGTCGGCCTACCATCTGGTTGAGGGTTTTCCTCCGCCCTGTTATGGCTGATGGAAGAATTGGCAGAAGGAGCGTTGGCTGATGTACAGACTCGCACAGACCAAGAAAGCATGGCACAAAGAGAGGATAGGCCATACCGAACTGAAGATGGAACAAGGCTACCGATGATGAGGGGCCATCCATAAATAACGTCACTCGTTAAGGGGGGGAGTAGGTCAACGAAAAGTGACATTGTGTGACAAGGGACGTCGAAAGCTTTGTGACGTCACATGTTAAAATCTAAAATACTAAAAACGAAATTTATATGTTACTTACTCGATCTATATTTATGGCTTCTTCTATCTATCTAAAATATTTGACTTTATGTTTGCTTTTGTTAAAGATTATAAAAATAATAATAACGAAAAACTGCTGCTTAAATTTAATTACTTCTAAATAGAAAATTGAAAAATATGTGACGTCACACAAGGAGGAGGTTTCACAAGTATGACCACCTGTGACAAGGACGGAGGGGGGGAGTAAAAACACCATAAAATTTGTGTTACGTAATTTATGGATGGCCCCTGATGATGATGATAATGATCAGTAATTCACCCAAAGATGCTCTTATGCTCGGTTCCTTAAAAAAAACGGATCGTTTTGCTTACCAATAGTAGCATGTTTTATTTCCAAATTAGGCAAATAGTTTCGTAAGCTAATTTTAGCTACTTTCAAATAAGGGGGTCTGCTATGCGAAGGTATTTGCTTCATTATTGGTCTTGGAAGATCAAGAGTCTTAATTTTAATCTACAATACAACTGTGCATAAACTATAGGAATCGGCCATTAGTAAGGAACAGAAAAACTAAAACAAACCTAACTTCTAGACAAATCATAATGAGAAACACACACAATACACTTATTAATGACTTACTTCGAGAACAATAAAAGAAAAATTAAACGCTAGCAAATTGTATAGAAAATACCTGCAAACATGGAGTAATGAAAGAATGTCTTCCACAAACTTTGCTATACAAACAAAGTTAATTTCATAGCGTTTAAGGAAGGGAAATAATGCCTTTGTTATTTTGCAAAAAGAGAAATATCAAGTTGAGCAAATGTTAGCATTTCTTGTTGAGATTTCTGTGAATGACGTCACATTTTTTTTTTGTTTGAGATGTAGTCAGTTAGTGAAAGTGAGGATGAAAAATTTGTTTATAAACTGATGAGTAAATGTTATTTTAAAAATGATGGTGACTGTTTATTGAGGGTAATGTTGATCGACAGTATATCCTGCGATCCTACTATTCCTACTTTCCTACTATTATTATAAATGTGATACTTTGTAGTGTGTTTGTGTTCCGTGTGGTGCAGGACGTAAAAGAATAGTACCATCCCATTTCTTCCCGTGGGCGTCGTAGAAGGCGACTAAGGGACTTACTAGAGAATGGGCAGCAGCGTTTTCTATGCATTTGACCACCATACTGTGATCGCCAACCTGCCTGCCAAGCGTGGCGATTATGGCAAATCCCCCCTTTTGGGGGAGGCCTACGTTTAGCAGCGGACGTATTTCGGCTGATATGATGATGATGATGATAGTTTGTATGTTTAGATGTTTGGATGTTTAGATGTTTGGATATTTGGATGTTTAGACTGTTTTGTATAGACTGATTATGTATAAATTCATATGATGAATATATCCATGTTTGTATAATACTTCTTTGGCAGGCTCTGTAGCTTAAATGGCTTCATAGATTTTGAAGAAAGAGGTAACATGCAGCAGTTCTTATTGCCAATTTGTGCCTGGTAATGGTCTCAGGCTTACCCACTATTACATGGGAAGTAAACAATATCAATCTGACCTTTTTTTTCGGGCAGAAACCTTCAAAAGGCCGCCAGATCCCACACTCCCCGGTCTTGGGAGTGTAGGATATTTACCTCACTAAAATCACCCCTGTGGTCATCATCTACACATGGGAGGGGCATCATTACCTCTCAAAAGACCGATCCGAAACTCCTGTATACTACTCCTGCCTATTAGGGCACATCTCTGGGGCGACTCTAAAGGGGTCTCCCCGAAATCTAACACTGCAAGTGTGCGATGCAGCACGTGTTCACTTAGCGCTGTCTACCCTGAGGAATATCATTCATTGTATGTTGGGGTCAGCTCCCACTCTAACCGGATGCTGCTGAATACCAGTATTCTACATGCACATACACAACGGCTGTCAACATAAGTGGAGAAATTGGGTGTACCCTCTATTAACACTATAAGCCTCCCCCTACGATGCGGGTTTGATGTTATATTGTAACACTGAATATGATCACTCCAAATCAATAGGTATAGGTATTACTACATAAAATGATAAGTTTATATTATTATCATCTTAATATTTGTTTGCCAAAGTCAAAATAACAATAGTTACCAGATCGTTGACTTTGCAGAACCATCTCTAAGAGAAGTACCTACTTCAACTCGATCTTGAACTGTCAGAAGTTCATGAATGAACCCTTGAACTAGTGAATGATCTGAATGAGGTCGCCCGATCTACCTATGAACTTGATGCTAACAATAGCATTGTTTTGCTTCGGTAAGATAAATTGGTAGAAGGTCGGCTAATTCAATTGATGGAAAATATGAAGATTTATGGGCAGAGATGGGGTTCACTTAAAATTTATATTTTTTATGTAAACCCCAGAGAGATAAAGCGACTTAGGATAGAATAATAATAAATATTAACAATAAAAATGAATATAGTTTAAAAAACAAAACAAAAAGTAAATTAAAATGATTTAATTAATTTGTGAACAGTTTTATTTAAGGTAGGATTATATTTGTATTTTTTTTCTTGAACATACTATTAATTTAAGATAGTTAGTTTCTACTAAATTATGTAAATAAGAAATATCTAAAAATGTCTACATTTTACTTAAAAACATTTTGTTTTTTAAAGAAAAAGGAGGAGCTTGTCAAGTCGACGAGTATATTTTTTATGCATACGTCTAACTTTTTACGGAGTAGTCCTATTTTTTATTATTTTCCAGTCACCTTCTCTCTTCCATTACAAAACTCAATTCAACATCTGACCCCTTTCAATAAACTCCATCGTTTGAAAATCATCATCAACAAAAATATCATCGAGATTAATATAGCGTGGATTGCACAATGCTCTTTTCAGAACCCTTAAAACCACATCGATCTACTTCAAAACACCAACAATATGACGCTCAATAAATCGTAGTTCGCTATAACTGTATCTAAATATTGCCACTACCAAACCGTATTGAACGTAAATAAACTACGTACGTCTCGAGCCAGTGAAACGCGTCCATTTCGATCAATCACTACGTTTGTGCTGTTTTACGCAATTCTCCTGCGATGTAAGGGCTTGAGTAGCATAGGAAGGTAGTAGTAATAATTATGTTGTTCATTGACTTTAGATTGTCAATCTAAAGTAAGTTTTTATATATCAACATCTTATATATCAGGCAAAATATACACTTGTATACTAAAAACAGTGATATTCATAATATTAATACTAGAAATAAGGACAAACTACGTATTCCCTTTCACCGGCTTCATAAGGTTCATAACTCTTTTGTTGGTCTTGGTATAACTTTTTATAACAAGCTCCCCTCTTCTTTGCTAGATTTGAATTTTAATGCGTTTAAAGTTAAAGTTAAATCCACCCTCTGTTCAAAGGCTTACTATTCTGTCAACGACTACTTAGACGATAATAATTGTTGGTCGCTGTGATTAACTCAAGACAATGTTCATGTTCTTTCACCAGTATTAGCTTGACTACTGACAGGTTATATAATTATATTAGTTCATGTGTTGGTTTATTTTATTTGCCTGTACTATGTTTTCAATGTTTTGTTGGTATATAAGCCTGTGCTAGCTGAGATATGGCAAATTTAATGTTTTTGTGTTTCGTAATGTTAATTACCCACTATTGTATAGAATCAAGTTCTTCTAACTTAACAGACAGCTGTGCTGCTGGGGAGTTTGTTGCGCCACTTCTTCTTCCCAGCTAAAGCACTAGGAAGTGGTGAAGGGCGAGCGTTTTGGGGGGACTGTCTTATGTAATTTTGACGTTCAAAAAGTGCTGACTCTCAGCCTAGTTTGAATAAATGACTTTTTGATTTTGATTTTGATTTTGATATGTAAGGAGAAGTTTGAAAGTGGCGCCATTGATAGAAAAGTTGAAAATACTTTGACTTGGTATAGGCATGTGATGAGGAGGGAGCAAATGCACGTGACTAAGAGAGTGATGAATATAAATATTTTGGAGGGAGGGGAAGGCCAAAGAAAAGATTGATGGATTGTGTGACGATATTATAGAAATTACGCAAAAAAAAACTGCTAATCAGAAGCAGTAGTATCTCCTAGTTATTGACCGACAGGTGTTTTCTTCCACATACAACCCGTCGGATATCGAAGGAACAGTGAACAGGCATCTTTCGGGCACTCTGCTGACTGCAAATCTTCAGATCACACACTAGGAATTTCTCCTGTATTGTGGGTGCGTTTACAAACATTTAAACTCACATACACAAACAGCCAGATCCGGAACAACTACTCGTAGGTCATACAAATAACACGCAGCGCAGCAGTCAAACGCTTAACCACTTCGCCAACTGTGCCGTCGTGTGAGGTGTCAAGCAGACCAAGTTTAAGAAAAACAGGGCTATCTTCATAAAAACTATTCGCGCTACCTTTTTTCTGGCGTTTATATTTTACAACGTTACAATAATCCTACACCACTAGAACTATTTCTAGTTCCAATTTCTCCCATGTGTCCACATCTTTACCAAACATTCTTTCCACCAACGTTATATCTATCCATCTCTCCCCTGATTTATAGACTCCAACTTGACAGAGTGTTCCCCAACTTTCTGGCCCACTATTTGACAGTACTGACAGGTTATTTCGTAACATTTAAAAGGGCCAGAGTAACGTTAATATGGCTATTAACATGTCAGCCAGATTTGTCTGGTATTTTGAGTATTTAGGTCAAACTTGTGATGATAGGAATGTGATTACAGGTGACGTTTCGTTTCGAGTAGATGTTGTACAGATATCAACTTATGCAATCGCGTTGTTGTGATTGGTGCATCTCTAAGTATCAGACTGACGCGTTTGCGAACGTGCCTCGAGAAACCGATTATATTGAGCTTTGTCTTTGTAATCTTACTATGTGACTGTGGGCTAGATAGAAAATCGAGAACCAATAATTGAGTTTTTTTTTAACACGCTTTTTTAGCTTGGTATGTATTGGAATTCTCGAACCTGGTTTTGACCCACTTCAAAACGTCGAATTAAATTGAAATTTTGCACATTAATGAAGGACCGACGACAATATAATAATTTCATAAATTTGTGCCATTAGACTGGGCAAAAAAAAATTGTATACAAACTAAAACACGCTTTTGGAGTTAGCCAAACTATAAATAGAAAATAAATAATAGTTTAAACGAACTAAAACACACGCTTTAATAGAAAAACAAAACTAAAAAGTAGATTAATAAATTGAATCATATTAATGTAAAAAGCGTGGGTGCTTTTTTAAGGTATTTTATAATACATCAAATAATATCTATAAAATTATTTTCTACTTTTTAGTTTGGTTTTCTATTAAAGCGTGTTTTTGAGTTTTTTAAACAACTATTTATTCTTCTTTATAAGCGTATGATGCTATATCACATAAGCATAGCATAAGCATATAATTGAAAGACTCGTAGCAATATGATAGATAATGAATAATTTAGTGTAAAATACTGGTATTCAATAACATCAGGTTGAAACTGGAAGACGACCCCAGCATAGTAGGTACCTATTCAGATTCATTTCAATCAGCTTATAATTTTCTCACTTTTGTGAGACAGGCCCTGTGTGGGAGAGGAAGTGGGCTGTAAGCTTTAATGCGGGTTGGTAGATGTAATATGTCTTCGAATTTTTGCGCCATATTTAATGTAAGCACCGTCATGTAACCGATAACCAGAGGACGATCAAGACGCTTCCGTCGATACCTCATTTGTCAAATTATGCTAATGCTGCTGAATAAACTGCTTATGTTTAGAAGTTATGAAGGAAAAGATGAACATACATACAGGGACATTCATACCGTAGTCGGGTAAAAATAAACTACATTCATCTTTGAGTTATCAATTAAATCTATATATTTAGTTGTTCACTTACTAGCTTTCAACAAGAATTGAAGTCAACCTACCTTCGAAGCTAACAAATTGAAGTTTATGCGAGTAAAAATACATGCAGCATTAGTAGCCCCACTTACATATACAGCAAGATGGTACTCGCGACAGTTCGATGTATTATGCCCGACGTTTTCATCTCCGGGCTACCACTAAGAATAGCAACGATATTACACCAGCTTTTACGGAGAATCTTGACTGGAAACAAATAACGAAAGTACATTGCATATTATGTATAATCAGCCTATAATATACCCACTGCTGGGACACAGGCCTCCTTTCAATGAAAGATAATTATGTGTATTTTGTAGAGATGGGCCGACTATGACTTTGACCGACTAGCCGACTAGTCGACTAGTCGGTTGAGTTCGGGTGACATCGGTAATGTTCGTGACTACGCTTTCGACTCTTAGGTGCCGGGCCAGTTCGCGGCGCCCGGCGACCAGGCGGAATTGTCAGGACATGTTTTTATTTGTCTTGCATTTATTCTACCATTATTTAAGTGCGAGCCGGCGTTTCTTCCTATCCTATTCTAGATTGCACTGAAAGTAAACTGTAAAACTGATTGTGTGATAAAAAAATAACAGTAAAGATTTCAATTTCATTTCAATCAACGTCTTTTAAATTTTTAAGCATATTAATACGAGTAAAAATGGGCCGACGAATGGGTCGGCGGTGTTAGCCGACTAGTCGCCGAATAATTGCCCACTACAAATATGGCCGACTAGTCGGTACAGCACTAGTAATTTGTGATTATTAAGCTAGTGATGTCCCACAGGGCAAAGGCCTCACTACCCTCCTTCAACTTCTCTCTGTTTAAAGCTGCTAAAGAGCTGATCTTGTTGAAGGAGTCCAGCTCATCCCGACATCGGTTTTTTTTGTTAAACGTGTCAATCCCTCTAAAGTAAACTGCCCTTCAAGATACAGGATTCTCCTAGTGTGAAGGGCAGGGGTCTTACTCATCTGTATTAGACAGGGACATCGATGCGCAAACTGTAATCACGAATTCAGCACTTGATTTTAGACCACGCAGAAATTTTTCGTCAAGTATCATAAAAAAATCGGCTGTTTCATAGAAAAGTGGAGTACTTACGCGTTCAAAATGTATGAAACAGCAATTTTTCATTTGGTTCATTAAAATTGAAACCAAAGCCAGATTAAAGTCAATCTCGGTTGATGTAAACTAAAAAATCGGCCTACGCTTTTGGTCTCCAGAGTGCCACAAAGGAACAAAACATACATACTTAAGCTGATAAACACATTACCCTTTGCGCCACTCGGTCGGGTAAAAATAGACAAGTTATAAAATTGCTTTTCCCGGTATCCTGTTAACAGTAACGTTTATTGTAATATTTTAGACATCTCATCGTCCACAAAAGGTTAAGGTATATAAATAGCCTGGTCCCCTGAGGATAAAATTACGTAATACAAGTCAAATCACAAGAACACGACTACTTTAATATTCAGTTATTCGATGGAACTAAAATATCACTGTTTGTAGGAAGAAATATACACCGTGACATTTTAGTCGTCTTACACAGGTGGTCCACCCAATGTATCCGACATAAAATACCTCTAGGCGCGCTTATAACATTGTTACCATTAATTAAGACAATAGGTACAAAGAAAAATAAATAATGCTTTAGAATTTTGAAACATCCTCCTGTTAATAATGTTTACGTATCAAACGGTTGAAGATATCTACCTACCTACCATTACATTCTATCATTAATTTCATCTCCATAACAGTGTGTTTTAAACTACGTCGTGCGTCTTAGTGAATTATATTTTCATTTTTTTAATTATGAAAATGTTCAAAATTATCATTTTTTTAAATAAAGGATTAGTAGTCATTGGATACATGAAGTGGGCTGCCGCTGTAAGACGACTAAAATGTCACGGTGTGTAATACCGGTTAACTACACGTCGAATTTTTGAGATGAGGCAGTTGTTAACTACGCAACTATTACGCGACGTCAACGCATTGTCACAAACGCCACCCGGACAAACGCTCAGTACGAATAAACTTTTAGCGAAACCACGGCGAAAACTGTATGCTCGTCCAACTAGAGACGATTTTAAAATATATTTGGACAACCTTTCATTCATAACATTCACAAGGTTTGCAGCCTCATAAAAATAGGCATTATATAAAACTAGCTGACCCAGCAAACGTTGTTTTGCCTTATAAATTATTTAGGGGTGGACTACCCCTAACATTTAGGGGGATGAAAAATAGATGTTGGCCGATTCTCAGACCTACTGAATACGCATATAAAATTTCATCAAAATCGGTCAAGCCGTTTCGGAGGAGTATGGCAACGAAAACTGTGACACGAGAATTTTATATATTAGATAGATTAATAGCCCTATTAACCACTATTACCTTTCAAGGAGCCCCATTGGCACAAACTGCATTAAATGTTTATTCAAGCGCCTACGCGACGTCAACGCGACCACAACGTGACGTCAACACATTATTTCCTACGGTGTTTCCAACCAGTGCAAAAACTGTATTTGTTGGTCCAACAAGAGAACATTCTAAAATTAATTTGGACAAGACTGTAACACTCACAAGATTTGCAGCCTCATAAAAGCGAGCTTTAAATAAAATAGATAAAAGCGGCTAGCAGCCCTGACCTCCATTACCTTTCAGTGAGCCCCATTCGCTTTCACAGTCAAGTGTATTGCACACGTATTAGTATGGCGTACTTTCTAAGCTCCCACGTCAATAAAATGCACAAAATTTTATTGAAGCGTCTACGCGGCGTCTATGCGACGATAACGCGACGTTGTATCTTGTGAAAATTCTTTGTCTGCTGGTTCCACTACAGAGTTCAGAGCTTTAATTTGGATTTCACAAGATTTGCAGCTTAATAAAAGTGAGCTTCGAATAAAATAAACAAATGCGGCTAGCAACCCTGACCTCTATTACCTTTTAGCGAGCTCCATTCGCTTTCACAGTCAAGTGCAATGCACACATATTGCCGTGGCAAAAAATATCTACCCACAAGAAACGTTTTTAAAACCAATTTTACATCTGGATTTATTTGAAAATGTGAGTAATTTATCTTTTTTTTTTTGTAGATAAATGCTTCGTTTGCTTTTGTTTACAATCGTTAAATGTTAATTGAGGTCGATGTAATACGAATGCCGCGAATAGTATTTGTTTTTTTTTTTCGATCTTTACGCTCGTTTTATTTTACGTTTTTAAGCGTTAGTCATTTGTTTCATACGTGGTTTCTTTGTTTTTTCTATTACATTAAACCGTCAAGTATGTTTCATAATTAATTTCTTCCCGTGAGCGTCGTACAAGGCGACTAAGGGACTTACTAGAGATTGGGCAGCAGCGTTCTCTGTGCATTTGACTACCATACTGCGATCGCCAACCCGCCTGCCAAGCGTGGCGATTATGGCAAATTCCCCCCTTTTGGGGGAGACTTATGTCCAGCAGTGTACGTCTTTCGGCTGATATGATGATGTTTCATAATCAGTAGTGCTCCCATTGGGATCTAGACCTCCTTCCTCCCTTAGAGAGTGCACCGTAATTCACCACACGGGCCAGTGTGGGTTTGGTAGATATCACATGTCTTCGAATATTTGGTTCTAGGACCTGCCGGTTTCCTCACGATGTTCTCCTTCACCGTTTTGAGAGCAGTGGTAATGAAATTGTTCTCACATACAGAAGCAACAAGAATAATGTTCCCAAGATTTTGTAATATTCAACTTGATTTTAAAAGAGTGTCCGTGGAGTTTCTTGCCCGTTCTTCTCCATAGAGATCTACGTTTTGGAATGGGCAACTAGCTTCAACTTTCCAACTGATCGACTTTTTGACAATTCACAAGTGCCTGTAAATGACTTAATTGAAATAAATGCTTTGAGTTTGAGTTTGAGTTGAGTTTGAGTTTGAAATAATTCACACAAAAACTTTTTCCAAAAAAAACAACCGACTTCCGATAAAAACACTGTAAAGTGAAAAATAACTTTAACTTCGGAAGGCGGTGACTTTGGATATGTATTTAATTTTTTTGTCACCGCCTTCCGAAATTAAAGTTATTTTTCTTTCAAATAAAAAAAGAATTATCAAAATCGGTTCACCCAATCGAAAGTTATGAGGTAACAAACATAAAAAAAAACATACAGTCGAATTGAGAACCTCCTCCTTTTTTTGAAGTCGGTTAAAAAGAGCACCTGTCTGGGTTTGAACCTGCGAGCAACAACTGTTAACTCGCGGCCGTTACCACTGGTCCACCACTGCTCAAGTCTTGGTTATGATACGAATATCTCTAATTAATAGTCCTTACAGACGGAAGTCTGAAACTCTGACAAATGGTTTAACCATCGAATATCGGTGCTGCCCAATTGCTCAGTCATTAGATGTTGGGTGAATCTTATGGCAGTCACAACATGGTGCCTGGTTAGACCTAATAGGCGCCCCTAACTTTCCTGTTCTCTCAAGTCAAATTGTTTATTTAGATATTATAGCTTTTGCCAGCGGCTTCGCCTGATATTTCTGAAGGGTGTAAGAAAAACTGTAGCAACCCGTTTAGTGTTGCCCGGCTTTGATTTCCAGACTGTCATTTGTTGCAAAAACATCTGTACATTATTTAGCCATATTTGCTAATAAATGATTTTGCATTTGATTGGTTTTTCTTAAAAAAAACTAAACATACATGCAAAAATAAATAATACTGAAGTGTCTTTTTGTACTGTCAAAATAACAGCTATTTCCTAAATGAAAGTATATACGGAACTTATAACAAAAATCAATATTTACATTTTTTGTTTGCATATATGGATGTCTATATGCCTGTTTGTTGGTTCGAGCTTATCTCTGTAACGGCTTCGCCCTCGTGGCGGTCGAAAATTATCCCACGGGAACGTACTACGGGGATAAAAATATCCTGTGTTAAACCGGGTTATAAACTATCTGTGTTCCAAATTCCATCCAAATGCGTTCAGTCGTTTTTACGTGAAAAGTAACAAACATCCATCCAAACTTTCGCGTTTATAATATTAGTAAGATTAAGTAGGATTAAAGTCAGATAATGCTTTGTGTGATCACAAACTTAATTAGGGAAAAGACACTATATCGTCTGCTTACGGGTAAAAAGTAACAAGTGCAGTCTGTGTCATTTCGAGTAAATGACATTTCAAAGTTTATGTTTTAATTTCATCTATTTTAAACACATTAATTTAAAAAACTGTTAAAGCAAACTGTTGCACTAATTACCCTTCTTTTAAGATATACTCTTATCTATATAATATTTAGAAAATGTGAGAAGATATCATTTTTACAAACTTACTATCTCGGCAGCCATTGGACATTGCATTTTTTGATTTTACCAGTAGATAGCCCGTAAAAAATTACACGTGACTGCATTCTTAACTCGATTTTGTAAAAAAATGTATTTAACTTGTTTTACCAGTAAGCAGACGATATCACTATTTGCATCGTATTACAGCTGACTCTTGCCATCCTTTAAAGCAATTCCGTCCTTCGTTATAACGCAGTTCAAGGACATGTTTCAGCCCATTCCTACGACGTAATCCCTTAGCGCACTTCCCATATGACGCCCCAGGGAAGGATGGGGCGCCATCCGACGGTATTTCTATTTATAGTCAAGGACGGAAGGACCACGTGGCTGGCAGGAAGGTTGGCTGTTGGGTACCAGGAATGTAGCTATATTTTCTCCTAATTAAATTAGCATTTAGCTGTTAACCTTAAGATAAGATAATTATTGATTTCTTACCACAAAATGTAAGTAAATGTATTTGATCAATAATTTCATATTGACTACCCGCCGAAGCATAAAGGAGGGTTAGGATTTTGACCGGTATGTACAGTACAACTATTTTCTTAATGTCCCTCGGCAAACTTCGCGTTTCGCCTGTCGTCGGATTTTTATTAGTTGCCCTTTGCACTTGGTGCAGACCAGACCACACTTAGAAGTATATATAGTTGTTAATACTCTTTTAACTTAGTGAAATTTATTTTTAAAATGGGAGGAAATCTCGTTTGTATTCGGAAATGCGATAATCCCCGAAGGACATTAAGAAAATAGTTGTACTGTACCTGTTTGAAAAAGAAATGTCTCATTATCTGCATAGGCTTTGTAAACGGATTGTCTGCATGTTATGAATCCAGCTGGATATTGCAGCTCGTTGGCATTCAATTCAATCGTTTGCTACCAATAAGTAGCACTCTATCGGAGTATTGCCGTGATTTCCAATATCGGGTATTGGCTGCATTAATTTGTGATCAAATGTCCTTTGATGCTGGATCTGATACTAATCGGCTTCGCTTTATAGGAGATCAAATGACAGTATACGTTTCAGTATATATTTGGAAATTGTAGAAGAACATGTAGGTCCTACTACTGTATTTTTGTTTTGTGATTTGTTCGTTAGTGGTTGTATCATTTGGTTTAAATAGGTTTTAATCGACGACACGGGTTTACCGATTGACTGCTGCGCTGCGTGTCGCGGGTTCGATTCCCGCACGGCACAAATATTGGTATGGCCTACAAATAGTTGTTCCGGGTTGGCTGTTTGTGTATGTGAGTTGAAATGTTTGTAAACGCACCCGTAGTACAGGAGTAATTCCTAGTGTGGGGCAACGTTTTCAAAAAAAAAAAAAAAATATTCATCTTCATATCGCGAACCTCTTTCAAGCCGCTCCCGCCCACAATCCGCTCGACCAATAAGAGCGCAGCTTCTAGAAAGTTCTAGAAGACGTGTTAGAAACATGCGACGCGCACTCTTCTCGTGACGGGAGTCGTCGGACGTCCATTAACTGGGCTGCAAACATAATAGTTTAGTATTTTACGAAACTTGTAGGTGTCTTCGTCGCGAACCCTATTGTTCTTTATAACCATGTTATTGTAAATAAACAATTTACACAGGACCAGTGTATGTTAAATCTTTTATTTATATTAATTATTTTATATTTTGTGAATGTGAGAACGTTGTAGGCCTTGTTGACTGTAGATCTGTAGACCATTTTCTATTTTATTAAGTACCTGTAACTTATTGACAGGCCTGCACTGTTCTCACATAGATACCTGCTAACCCTGCAATTGAAAACATTGTAAAAGCCAATTATTTTTCAAAGAGTAACCGTGGAGTTTCTTGCGTGCTTTTCTCCATATAAAACGACCAATTGGAACCGTGTACCTAGCTTCTGAATCATAAGTGCCAATGTAGGTTTATTTGAAATAAAATATTTAATTTATTTTGGTTTGTTATAAGCTAATTGTAAATTGGAATCTTTGCAGCATTTCGATATTCTGATTAACTGCTGTGCCCCAAAGTTGCAGACCCATAGCACCAGAAAATTTCATTACGCATTAAAAAAAACTTGAGAGGTGTCAAGGGACACACGGATGGAACGAAGTTCCTTTCGATTATTTAGTGAAAGAATTGTAATAAAATTTTAAAAGTTGTACATGTACATACACATAAACACACATATATATATATGCACTCTGTCTGCGTCTCTGTCTGCAGAGAAACACGCGCACGCCGCACGGCTTACAACAATGTAGCAAAAACTGTCGTTACAACTTTTGGTCTTAATTTTTTCCGTCTAGAGCCCCCTTTCGCAACGCGCGATAAGGAACTTCGTTCCAAAAAATGCTTGAAAATAAAGGTGGGTCACTGATATCTATTGGCATGCTAAAGCGCGTCAGCTATAATGTCTTACTCCAGTAATACTCTCCTTTACAGTAAGTAGCGTTCAGCGTAGCAGCAGCGTTCTCTAACCATTTGACCACCATACTGCGATCGCCAACCCGCCTGCCAAGCGTGGCGATTATGGCAAATACCCCCTTTTGGGGCAGGCTTATGTCCAGCAGTGGACGTTTTTCGGCTGATATGATGATGACATTTGGAGGAGCTTGTGGCTAAGTAATAACAGTTGCACGGGTCGATCTATCAGGTTAAGCAACGCTTGCCGCGGTTGGTCCATGGATGCACGACCATCTTTACATACCAAGACCGAGGGGTCTTGGCATGTAAAGATGGCCGTCGGTCCCGGCTGTATTTCGTGGATCTTTGACAGTCGTTCCGGGTGGTCAGAAGCCCGAAAGTCTGACAACCAGTCTTTCCAAGGGGTATCCTGTAACCCAGTAACTGGGTTGTAGAGGTCAGATACTGGTATTCAGCTGCATCTGGTTAGAATGAAAGCCGACCCCAATATAGTTGGGAAAAGGCTAAGCAGATGATGATGACATTTACTTACACCTGTTTTTCCCGAAGAGTTTGGCAGAGGTATGCCTATGGTACGTAGACCCACATTTTATCTTTAAGTCCCATATCGCACACCTAAACAGAGTTAACTCAAATAAGCTGTGCAAGCTCTACTACTACGGCCGTAGCCTTCGCAGGACGTCTCCTGCGAAGGCTACGCTAGGGCGTCCCCTGGGCGTCGGGAATTCCAGGGTGATTCCCGGCTACCGTAGGCGCGAGCTTGCGGACGGCGAGTAATGGGTAGTTCGCTGTCCGGTCGACGGCGCGTTGTGTTCCACGCGTGCCTCAAAGAGATGTCAGGAACAACTGATGGGGTCCGTAAGGGCCGATGCCTGCCAGGGGTGCAGGTTGTTCGAAAGAGATACCGCGACCTGGCACACAGGCAACTGAAGGAACACGGGTGGGTTTTCGTCAGTAAAACTCCGACTTGCCCTTCTGCTCCATCCAGAGCGGGAGAAGTTATTTGATGATTTCCCACTAAAAAAAAAGCTCTACTAGAGAAATATTTTTAAATCTGTTTTATTGGTCGATAGGTAGAATTCAATGGTAAGCATAAGTCAAAACTCCCAATTTTTGACTTAGCTCCCTTTAGATCTAGGTGTGCGATATGATATAATATGGTATGAATGAGTCTATTCTGATCAATGGGCCTTCTAGCGAGTCACAAAGTGATCGATTTTCAACTCTCGGCGCTAACCAGTGCGTTGAGGATCCAGGGCCTGAATTTACTTTGATCACTTAACGATTCCTTACTCGTAACCACGTCAATCACACACGAGTTCTGCTAATATCGTATTAATAATATCGACAAATTGTCTTGGAACATACAGAATATGACATTTCGATTCTTTACCGTTACATTGGTTTCTAAAAAAAAACGATATTGACGTAGTTTGAACGTAGTAAGATTCCGCGGGTAATCATGATGACGACACAGAATTGGGCCGAAAAAATCCCGCTGTGATTTTATTACGTCGTAGACGCGGATTTCAATATACCTACCGAGCAAGTCGCCACTTTTGTTAAAGCTTAACTTATGTTTTGTTTTAATATTTTAAATACACTTTACAACTGAAAAGGTAGCTTCCCTGCGATAACCTACCTTACCTTATAACCTTTATTTTCAGGTGATCAATTTACCCAGTCTCTACCACTATAATATCACTGAAGACACTCCCTTCAAACATTAGCTAACAAGCTTACAAGTATCAATAATCTCCAACCTCATACATTCATAACTTAACCTCATCACAAAAATGATATCAATCCATATTGACTTACATGCTTACGTCACGATACGCCGACTGAATAGCCGCCGATTACTTTGATGTGGGTGACTCCATTGAAAAGTAACGACGCGGCTCAAAGGACAAATTACGAGACGCCCTCCGGCCTTCAGTGGGTTCAGTTTACGATGGATAGACGAAACTGGTCGTTTTAGGATAGTGTGAGTACTGAGTAGGGGCAGAAGGTAAGTTAGTAGTTGGAGAGGGTTTAGTGTGCTTTTTTTACATATCATATTTGGTAAACAAACATGGCATCCTGGCAGGTACCTACCAATTTTCTGTTTACTCATATTTACTTTTAAACAGAACTTCAAAAACAGGAGGACGTTCTACTGCATGTTTTTTTTAGAAGCTTTTATTTTTTGAATGTATGTTCACCGATATAAGAGAGAGAGAGATCTCCGGAAATTCTGGATCGATTTCAAAAAATCTTTTTTCTGTAGAAAACACTACAAAGTGATAAATAACTTGAATTTCGGAAATCGGTGGCAAAAACGAAAATATAGATCCACAGACGTCGAATTTCGAAATACAGATGTTATTCCCTTTGTGGTGTTTAAAAAAAAGCCTTTTAGTTAGAGGTATGAATGAATGTATTTTTGTCTTACGTCTCACATCAACAACACGTAATGTAATACAATCAAGAACTGATTGGAATAACCATTATCTAATACCGTAAAAGATTTCAATATTAAAATCATAGTAAGTATGTATCATGTGTTCCGTGTGGTGCCGGACGTAAAGAATAGCACCATCCCATTTCTTCTCGTGGGTGTCGTAGAAGGCGACTAAGGGACTTACTAGAGAATGGGCAGCAGCGTTCTCTATGGATTTTACCAACATACTGCGAGCGCCAACCCACCTGCCAACCATGGTGATTATGGCAAGCCCACCCAAATTGGGGGAGGCCTATGTCCAGCAGTGGACGTTTTTCGGCTGATATGATGATGATGATGGAACCGTGGAGTTTCTTGCCGGCTCTTCTCCATAGGAAGCGACAAATTGGAACCGTGCACCTAGCTTCTGACGTTTCATAAGTGCCCTTGCAGGTTTATGGCATGGCACAAATAGCAAAATTATACTACGACATCCAAAGACATTCCACTGACTGCTTCTTTGGTCTAGTGGTCGCAAACGCTACTGCGGAGCACGAGGCCCTGGGTTCGATTCCCAAATGATATTGGGGTTTTCTATCTGGACCTAACCTATGAAGAAATGGAATGACAAAATGGAAGGCATTGCGATTCATAGCCATTTTATTTGTTCCAAACGATGCTTTCGTACACCGATATCAGTACTGTCTTATCCATGTTTAGCTACACGACTATAAATTTTTCGTATGTCATCCAAAGTGTCCCTTTTGTATCATCCTATTGTGTACAAGTGATTTCAGGCTCCAGCCGTAAACAGGCCGGTGATAAAAATTGTATAATAAATGTATTGTATGGGCTGACGATGTAAAGAGTATGGCTTCCTTTACTTTGAAGTTGTAAAACCTTTAAAGGCGATATAATTTTAAGGGACCGTCGTTCTGAGTGACAGTAATCTGTTACGCTCTTGATTTTTGATGGGTTAGACAGAGGGGCTAGAGGTAGAGGTGGCAATATTGAATTGGATTGCTTGAATTTCTACGTACGCCGTTTTCCTCTCTCCTAATTTTTCCTGTGCACGACAGGGTCCATATTGATCTGCTACTGTTATACCATCTATGTAATACATATGGAATGCAATAAAGAATTGAGTATTGAGTACCGTTGAATTGGGATTGGTTTCGTTTTTGGGTTTATTTCTTTAGCGCATAGGAATGTATCAATGAAATAGTACTACTGCGGTTTTTACCCGGCTGCGCGATGCAATGGGTAATGCTTTTATCAGGTTATGTATGTATGTTTGTTACTTTGTGGTACTCTAGAGACCAAACGCATGGGCCGCTTTTGATCATTCATACGTCAATCCATTTGTCTTAATCTTGCGAGTGTCACTGCTCTAATACCCTGTCACCACATGAGTAACCAAACGGAACAGAGACAAAGCTTCTTAAGAACGTGCAAAATTGTTATCTATTTTGGTAGGGTTGTCACTATCGGTGCAGACAAATTCAGAACGTGTGTTAAATAGTTTTAGTGTCCAGTATGATAGAATACTTTTTTAATCATTTATTGTTTCTTTTAATGATGTGGTAAATTCTGAATCTAACATAAAGTTTTTGTCCCCGGTCCTGGTTGTCATTCGTAGATCTTTGACTTTCTGGCGTCCTATAACGACTGTATAGGACGCCAGAAAGTCTGACTATTAGTCTATCCAAGAGTATCGTGTTGCCCAATAACTGGGTTGTGGAGGTCTGAAAGGCAGTCGCTCCATGATGATACCTATTTTTTAAATATTTATTTAATTTAACCGGTGTAGGCCGGACATTTTTTTTTTCTGGGTGGGAAATCATCAAATAACTTCTCCCGCTCTGGGTGGAGCGGGAGAAGTTATTTGTCAGTGTCAGACTTTTACTGACTAAAACCCACCCGTGTTCCCTCAGTTGCCTGTGTGCCAGGGGCGGCGGTATCTCTTTCGAACAACCCGCACCCCTGGCAGGCATCGGCCCTTGCGGGCCGCATCAGTTGCTGCTGACATCTCTTTGAGGCGCGCGTGGAACACAACGCGCCGTCGACCCGGTTTGGTCCTTACCGGACAGCGAGCTACCATTTACTCGCCGTCCGCAAGCCCGTGCCTACGGTGGCCGGGAATCAGCCTGGGATTCCCGACGCCCAGGGCGTCTCCTGCGAAGGCCACGGCTGTGAGGGCGCATGTACTGCATCTCCCTCACGTGCGCCGCCTCCCTCTTTGCGAGCATAACTGCTTCGCTGAAGCCGGACCTTTGACGTTAAGTAGCCAGCAAGTCTCGTGCCGATATCTGATAGCTGACCTTTCTCACAACAAAAGGTCCACTCAAGTTTTTATATTATTCAAACTTGTAACTAATAAAAAAACAACGTGCGTCACACTAACCCTGAGATTGTCAACTGGCGGTGCCAGCGTAAACCGGTTTTTTCCAGTCTCACCGAGTACGTGACAAGCGGCCAGTGGTCACGCACACATGCCCCGCGTGCTTGCAGTAGTGCAGCGATTCGCGCGTTTGTATGAAGCTTTGTCTCTGTTCCGTTTGGTTACTCATGTGCTGTCACTGTTGTTTACATAGCAACAGACTATAGTTCCACTTTTAATTATATTCAGTAACTTGACAGGTCCGTGTGGTGCCGGACGTACAGAATACGTACGACTGAGGGATTTACTAGAGAATGGGCAGCAGCGTTCTCTATGCATTTTGCCACCATACTGCGATCGCCAACCCGCCTGCCAAGCATGGCGATTATGGCAAACCCCCCTTTTTTTTTGGGGGAGGCCTACGTCCAGCAATGCATGTCTATCGGTTGAAATGATGATGATGATGAACTTGACAGTTCAAAGAAAAATAATGTTACCATACTCAAACTAATAGTGTTGCGGTGGTGAACGATTTTATATAAAGAACGATTTTTATCATTCGTTATTTATAGCTAGCGGATTGGATTGAGAGAAATGATAGAAACACGTATAATAGCAATATTACAAATTTGTTAAAATATTAAGTCAATGCTCTAATCACAAACCGAACCTGACCACCGCTCAGACGTAACAAAAGACAACAGAATACTATCTTTTAAAAACATGACATTTATCTACAAAAAGGTCGCATCACAGCCAGTCGCCAACAGTTATAAAACTTTAAAATTAATTTGCAAGATGTGGAATATAAGAATTATTAATATTTTTTTTATAAAAGTAATTTCCTTTTTTTAATTTCTTTTAATAGAAAGAAACTACCTTACAATAAATTACCTTACTACTTAAAAACAAATTATGTATTTAACAAATTTTACAATTTGTAATAGTGCATATCATGTTTTTAAGATAGGTTATTGAATTATAAATGTAAAAAAAAATGCATTATTTCAAGTTCATTCAATTTAGTTCATTTACACATCACTACACTATCTTTTTTTTTGTCAAAATCTGGTAGCTCTTCAACTGTCAAGTTATTGAATACAATTAAAAGTCGAACTATAGTGTATTAGTCCCATCTGCTAGACTGGTTCAAATGTCCTTTCACCTGCACCCTTGATTATATGAACAACGCCTCTGACGCTGCTATATGAGGTTTCGTACCACACTAGGCCCAAACAGTATGAACAACATAGATACGGTCGAAACGAAAAGAAGAACAAACTTTATCCTTTGATTGGCGAAGTATGCAATAAGATGTTAAGATTTGATTCAGTTGACTTTTTGGTGCGTTAATAAGTATGTTGTGTACCCATCGCGCCATAATTATCTATTCAGATTTAATGTGAGAAGCCTTCAACATTTTGGAATTACCTTCCTTGTTGGTGAGTTATTTAGTAATGAACACATTTAATTATTTTAAAGGGTAAGTATCGTTCGAGACCATAGTCAGATTAGGCACGCCACGATTTCGGCGGTAAGTACCCCTTTGAGGAGTGGCTTGAGAGGCGGCATGGGATCCTCACCTTCCGCCTGACA
Organism: Polymixis lichenea; assembly: GCA_949091785.1. NCBI lineage: Eukaryota > Metazoa > Arthropoda > Insecta > Lepidoptera > Noctuidae > Polymixis > Polymixis lichenea. The sequence continues at coordinate 9,770,642 of OX420941.1, forward strand.
CAGGTCCTCACCAGACACGGCTGTTTCGGGAGGTTCCTGTTTCGCATAAAGTGGGAGGAAACGCCCAGGTGTTTCCATTGCGAAGATCGCCCTGAGGACACGGTGGAGCATACGGTGGAGGTCTGCCTGGCTTGGGCGGAGCACCGCCGTGTCATCATGGAGGCGATCGGCGGTGGCGATCTCTCGCGTCCGGCCCTGGTCCAGGCCATGGTACGGAGCGAGAGTGCATGGCTAGCAGTTGCTTCCTTCAGCGAAGCAGTGATGCTCGCAAAGAGGGAGGCGGCGCACGTGGGGGAGAGGCAGTACATGCGCCCTCACCGCCGTAGCTTTCGCAGGAAACGCTCTGGGCGTCGGGAATCCCAGGCTGATTCCCGGCCACCCTAGGCGCGGGCTTGCGGACGGCGAGTAATGGGTAGCTCGCTGTCCACGCGCGCCTCAAAGATGTGTCAGCAACAATTGATGGGGCCCACAAGGGCCGGTGCCTGCCAGGGGCGCGGGTTGTTCGAAAGTGATACCGGGACCCCTGGCACACAGGCAACGGGTTTTAGTCAGTAAAAGTCTGACACGCTCTCCTGCTTTACCCAGAGTGGGAGAAGTAATTTGATGATTTCCCACCCAAAAAAAAAACCGTAGTCAGATTTTAGAATTTTATTTTTGTGAGTGAATATGTTAAATAGTTGTAAGGTGGTGTTACTTATGTATTAAGTATAGAACACAGCTCGTATATAAATGTATTAGGAACATTAATTAATTATTAAGTATTTTTAAAGTTAAATAGTTATTATTTGGAGTATGTGAAGCAAATAATGTTAACTTGTAAATGGTCCTTCGAGCCGGATAGTCAAAAGAGTGCCAAAATTCTGTTAAAATTCTGTAGGTAAAATAAGCCTTATAGATGTCACTTTATAAGGTTGCTAGATTACTGCCTACGAATCTTTGCTTACCCAAAGTCTCAACTTAACGATGGAAACTTTAACTTCCCGCTGTTAGCACCAAGTAACTCAGCAAAAGCGAGAAAATTGATATCGTTTGAGAGACTTATATTACAGACTTTCATAATGATGGCTAGATTATTTATAACAAACTTGTAACATTATTCTTTAAACATGATCGTAAAAATCCACGGTTATTTTTAGGGTTCCGTACCCAAAGGGTAAAACGGGACCTTATTACTAAGACTGCGCTGTCCGTCCGTATGTCTATCTGTCCACCTGACACCAGGCTGTATCTCATGAACCATGATAGTTAGACAGTTTAAATTTTCACAGATTAGGTACTTCTGTTGCCGGTATAACAAAAAGTACCTACTAAAAAACAGAATAAAATAAATATTTAAGGGGGCTCCCATATAACTAACGTGATTTTTTGCTCGATATCACGTTATCACCCGTTATCACGGCAACCGGTAGACGCTTGAAATATTCACAGAATATTTAGTTATTTATTCGCTTTAAAAATATATAATTTAATTAAAATAAAACAAATATTTAAGTTGGGCTCCCATACAACAGACATGATTTTTTAGCAGTTTTTATAGATAATGGTACGGAACAATTCCTGCGCGAGTCTGACTCGCACTTGGCCGGTTTTTTATTTTATTTGTGTGTTGTCACTTGAGTGGTTTGAAGTGTACTTGGGATGGAACAACCGCTGTATATAGTGGTTCATCACCTATACATTTGACAGGACTTCAGGACTTAACTGAATGATTTCTAAGATAAGCCCCTCTTCCCTCCGCACGGTTTGGATGATCTACCAAAACATACGCGAAAAACACACATCTATTATTCCGCGCTAAATGGCCGTGCAGTTTACGACAACTCTGCACCTCCTTCCCACGCAGGATGGTTCTGCAAACATTTTCTCGTTGGAAAATGGGTAAAGAGTAAATATAAATAGATTGTGGACACTGTGGTACATGGTCTGATGCCTCTAACCAGAGATTGTGGGCGTAAAGTTCACCCATATGTTTCATCCGCTCGAAATATCGCCCACGCGCTTTGAAATAAATTACATCATGAGGTTGGAAATCAAACATAAGTCAATTATTGACTTTCCACGTACTTGAGACTTAACCTTTGAATAGTTAGTTCCAGTACCTATTAACAAGGGTAAAATAATGTAAAGGGACACACATATCACATAGTGAAATTCACAAAACAAAGTCCCAAGGCATTGGATGTTGTGTTTTATGTAAACAGGGCATATTTTATTTTATTGGCGTAACTTCTCACACTGATATCGAATCGCTATTAATTTACAATGAAAACAAAAATAAATAATAGATTAAAAATCTAAAAACCAAACTAAAAAAGCAGAAAATAATTTCAAAAAAAGGTCGGGTGCTTTTGTAGGTATTTCTATAATCAATAAATATCAAGGAACCCACGATTTTTTGAAACTATTTTCTGCTTTTTTAGTTTTTTATGAAATTATTGAATTATCATCAGTCTACGATAAATCTACAAAGTTTAAATGAAATCTGACTGTTTGAAGTGGGTCAAAATCATGTCTAAAGGAGTCGGTTACAAACAAAAAAACATAGAGGTGAAGCTAATAAAACGATTGGATGTTCGGCAACTCATGAAATATATGGAGCAATCAGAAGCAATATTGCCGAAACACATCGGCAATTTATTGTTGTTGCTCCAGATTGCTCCACTTAATTGATCCAGATTGATCCATTAGTGTTGCCGAGCAATAGTTGCTCAAAAAATTGCCCGTGTAAGAGCACATCAAGTACGTGAATATGTGAGGCTTATAAAACACATAGTTTGGCAGCCATAACTGCCAGACAGAGTTATGATAGTCCCCGAGCGACTATTAGTAACTCCAATTACCCGAAACATGGCGGATTATAAAATGTAGATTGTTGAACATAGATTTAGTTCTGTGTAAATCATTTTTTGTGTGTATGTATTTCAGTTATATTAAGAAGCTTGGTGTGAGAAATATGGTGATAGTTGATTGTATTATAGTTTTTTTTTTTTTTTTGGGGTGGGAAATCATCAAATAACTTCTCCCGCTCTGGGCGGAGCGGGAGGGCGTGTCAGACTTTTACTGACTAAAACCCACCCGTGTTCCCTCAGTTGCCTGTGTGCCAGGGGCGGCGGTATCTCTTTCGAACAACCCGCACCCCCGGCAGGCATCGGCCCTTGCGGGCCCCTCTGTTGCTGCTGACATCTCTTTGAGGCGCGCGTGGAACACAACGCGCCGTCGACCCGGGCTTGGTCCTTACCGGACAGCGAGGTACCCATTACTCGCCGTCCGCAAGCCCGTGCCTACGGTGGCCGGGAATCAGCCTGGGATTCCCGACGCCCAGGGCGTCTCCTGCGAAGGCCACGGCTGTGAGGGCGCATGTACTGCATCTCCCTCACGTGCGCCGCCTCCCTCTTTGCGAGCATAACTGCTTCGCTGAAGGAGGCGACTGCCAGCCATGCCCTCTCGCTCCGTACCATGGCCTGGACCAGGGTCGGACGCGAGAGATCGCCGCCACCGATCACCTCCACGAGGACACGGCGTTGCTCCGCCCAAGCTGGGCAGACCTCCACCGTATGCTCCACCGTGTCCTCTGGGCGATCTTTGCAATGGAAACACCCGGGCGTTTCCTCCCGCCCTATCCGAAACAGGAACCTCCCGAAACAGCCATGTCCGGTGAGGACCTGTGTCAGGCGGAAGGTGAGGACGCCATGCCACCTCTCAAGCCACTCCTCAAAGAGAGGACTTACCGCCGCAATCGCGGCGTGCCCAGCACTGGGTTGCGACAATCGCACTTTCCACGTCGCCATGAGATCCTGCCGGAGCTCTGTCCGCCGTGCCGCGATTTCCCGCGGCAGCGGATTTACGCCCCGGCGTTTGGCCTCCTCGTGCCACTCCCAAGTGAGCGCGAGGACGTTTGCCTCCAGATCCCATGGCGGTAATCCGGCAAGGAGGCCTGCCGCCTCACCGGAGATCGTGCGGTATCCCCGGATCATCCGGATGGCCATGACCCTATGGGCCGCCTTCAACCGGCGTGCTGGTTGGCGCCTCAATGTAGGCGCCCACACCGGCGCCCCGTATAGGGCCATGGCCCGCACGACCCCCGCGTAGAGCCTCCGGCAGGAGGCGTTTGGCCCCCCTAGATTGGGCAGGAGCCGCTTCAAGGCAGCCCCGGCCCGCTCCAGTCTGGGAGCCAAACGTCGGAAGTGCTCCGCGAAGTTCCACCGGCTGTCGAGGACGAGTCCTAGGTACTTCATCGTCGACTCGACGCCGATGTGAACCCCTCCCACCGTTATCTGGGAACCCGTCAGTGGCGCATTCCGAAGACCATGAAACCACATGGCCTCGGACTTGTGCAAGGCCACCTCGAGTCCCAGTTGCCGGATCCTATCGACGATTGTCGCAACTCCGTGTGTCGCTAAGTCGGCCGCCGCCTGGTACGACCTCCCTTGCGCCAGGACCAGCGTGTCGTCAGCGTAGCAAACTACGCTGACGCCGCTAGGGAGGTCGGCGCGCAGCACCCAGTCGTATCCGATGTCCCACAGATGCGGCCCCAGGACCGATCCCTGTGGGACACCGCACGACATCTCTCACCGGTTCCACTCTCCTAGGTGACCGGGGTAGATGACGGCCCTGTCCGTCAAGTAGGCCTCGACTACACGACAGAGGTAGGTCGGCATCCGGTGATACCGGAGTGCCTCCCTTATGCAACTCCAGGGCAGGGTGTTGAAGGCATTGGCGATGTCCAGAGACACCGCCAAGACGACCCCACCCCGGGCCACGGCATCCCCCGTCGTGAGGGCTCGCACGCGCATGATGGCGTCCACCGTGGAGCGCCCCCTGCGGAAACCGAACTGGCTCTCCGCCAAAGCCGGCCCCACCCGCACCAGCCGCCCGACGAGGCGGTCTGCAATTACTCTTTCAAAGAGCTTGCCCACCTCGTCGAGCAGCACGATGGGCCGGTAAGCGGACGGAGAGTCCGCGGGGCGCCCCTGCTTCTTGATGAGGACCAGTTTCCCCCTCTTCCAGTGACGTGGGAACTGGCCCTCCTCCAAGCATGCGCTTAGGAGCCCTCTTAGTCGAGGCCCGAGAGCCTCCAAGGCCAGGACCCAGGCTTTTCCAGGCAAGCCGTCGGGTCCGGATACGGGCCGAATGGCTTCCGTATCCGGAGGGCGGATACGGAGCCTGCGGTGCCTGGTGTACTGATGCCGCGCAGCAACGCACGCCTCGCGCAGAGCTGTGAGCTCCGGCGACCACCAGTACACCTGGCGTGAAGCACGTCCCGGCTGGACCCGGGGCATTGCCACGTCGCATACCTCGGACATGGCCTCCCGGAACCACTCCGCCTCGTCGTTGATGTCGGCAGGCCTGTCCGGTGGTGACACCCAGGCCTGCACGATCGAGGCTTCCAGGAGGAGCTCCCGGTCCAGCCGCTTCAGCGCCCACCGCGGACCACACGGGGCCTGTTGGACCGGCGCGCTCGAGGCCTGGGCGGAGACGTCAAACCGGATATACCGGTGGTCGGAATACGTCTCCACCCCCTCCATGACGCGCCAGTCGACGACACGCGGTGACAGAGCGGGGCTGGCGAACGAAATGTCCACCACCGACTCACCCCGCATCCGCACACACGTGGCGACAGAACCCCGGTTTAGGACGACCAGGCCCACCTCTAGAGCCCAGTCCTCCACCATCCTACCCCGCACATCCGTCAACCAGGAACCCCAAGCCAAGTTCTTGGCATTGAAGTCCCCGAGGACGAGCACGGGGAGGGAACGAAACCCGACGACGACGTCTCTCAACTCCTCAAGGGAGTTGTGGAACTCGGCGAGAGTTCGGCTCGGGGAGAAGTACACCCCTACCACTGCAATCTCCCCGAACCGTGCTGCTACGCAACCCCTTCCTCTCTGGATACCTTCGAGAGCCGGGGTGCCGGCGGCGGCCGACGAAATTATGGTCACTGAGCCGCTCAGGTCCTCCACCCAGTAATCCCTGGGCGGGACAAAGTACGGCTCAGCGACCACGGCGATGTTAATCGACCACTGCGCCATGCTCTGGAGCAACAGATCCTGAGCGGTGGCGCAGTGGTTGATGTTCGTCTGGAGGAGGCGAAATGGAGCCGTTATTGGCATTCCATTTCAGCTCCCTCCGGAGCCCCCTGAGAGGGCCCTGCCGCGGTGGTAGCGGCGGCGACGGCGATGGTAGGGGCGGCAGCGGCGGCGGCGGTGGCGGCGGCGGTGGCGGCAGCTACGGCGGTGACGGCGGTGGCGGAGGGCTTGCCCCTGCCCCAGCTCCTGGTTTCGGCGGGTGGAGCGCAGGCCTTGCTCCCAGCCCGGTGTTCGGCCGGCTTGCCAGCTGCCGCACATAGGTAGCAGTGCGGCGTGGCGTTGCAAGAGCCGGCCTTGTGACCGGGCTGACCGCAACGGAAGCAGTGTCCGCTGCGGTCCACCTCCGAGGTGCTTTGGACGCCCACGTGATGCCCCACCTGGCATCGGAAGCACCTCAGAGGTCTGGGTTCCAGCAGCTTCACCTGCGCGGATACCCAGCCCACCAGTAGCCTTCGGCCCTCCCCGGTGATCTTTTGGGCCGCCGACACTGGGCAGCTCATCGTAAGGGTTTGCAAGCCCGTGTTGTCAGGACGAATGGTGCCTGCCTTCACCTGCTCGGCAGAGCACCCTCCAGTCCTGACGATGGCGGCCACCACCTCGCCCTCCGTCACGGAGTCGTCCAGGCCCAAGATGCGCATGTCAGCGCACTTGGTGGGCCTGGACACTCTGGCCACGTCCGCACTTATGGACGCCCTTAGCCTTTCGGCCAGAGCGTCAGCGGTCGGGCCACTAGCCGCACCAGGGACCTCCAGCATCCGGGCCCCAGTCGCGGTGACCCTAATGCGGAGGCCGTTGGCAACCCCTAGGTCTGCCAAGTCCACCGCCGCCTTTGCCTTCGCGATCACGTCGCAGTAGGACACGCCCTTCTTCTCCGCTTCCGGCTGTAGTGTAATCACTACAGCTGCGGACTTTGGGGCGCGTAACCTAGCTTCGGCGTTCCGCTTCTTGGCTCGCTGCCGCCTCTCCCTCCGTCTGGCCGCCCTTGCAGCCTTACCCGCCTTCCTCTTCTCCCCGGCCACTTGCCATTCGGCGTCGGCCGGAGGAGATTTGGGAGGCGGGGCCGTCCGTCCTGGGACCACGGCTGGGGCCGTCGCCGCCTGCGCCGCCACCCTGCCCGTCTTAGGCTTAGGCGGCACCGGTTTCGCCGGGGTCCGTCCCGGCTGCGGTGCCGGCTTAGCCGTAGCAGCCGTGGTGACGGCATACGTGGCCCCTTTCTGCTGCTGGCCCGAGGCCGGCTGACTCGCTGCCAGTGGGGGGCGAAGGACTATTGCCTCCAGGGCGGAAAACCGACTCCGGAAGGCAGCCAGCTCCTGCCGCATCAGAGCTAGCAACTGGTCCCCTTCAGGCACTGGTCCAGCCAGCCCCTGCCGCGCCCCCTCCTGAGGCACCACCTGGGGCCCGGCCCCTCGGAGCCCGGCCAGGTCCGCTCGGAGCTCCGCATTCTCCTTTCGGAGAAGCTCCATGGCGGCAGTCAAGCGTTTGACCTCCGCCCGCATCTCGGACATGCCGTCCGACGGGGGTCCGGAGTATATGACCTCAGCTGCCGCCATTATCGAGGCTATGGCTGCGGGTACGGCCTTGTCCTTAGAGGATTGAAGCCTCTTCAAGGCCACACCCTTAACTGCAGCAGCCACTGCCTTCGCGAGCCTGGCCGATCGCTCTGAGTTAGAGCCGGCAGCGGCGTCCGGCTCACCGTCAGACGACTCCGAAAGTTGCCCCTCCGTGGCCGACGCTTCAGCTCGCTGGGCCGCCTCGACTGGGCCGGCTTGGCTCAGTACGCCGGTCTCCTTGGTGGACAGCCCCTTGCCCAACCGGATTCCACCCCGTCGGCAGACCTTCCCGAGTTTTCGGGCCGAGGTCATGCCACCGTCCGAGGATGACCCCTGGCCATCCTTCGGTTTTGAGCGCTCCTTGAGGAACTCATTGGTCCTCTTCGAAGCGCCCACCACGATACGCTCCGGACTCTTGAAAGAGCCCTTCGCGCTCGATGCGGCGTCGGACTCCGACCCCGCATCACTTCCCTCCTCTACTGTATTTTTGTTTTTTATAGTTGGTTCCATAGCTGTTCCCACGAGTAATTAACTTTATATCGTCTCAAATTGTAGTGGTCCGCACTAGTGACTAATTTAGCTACCCATTAGTCAAGCTATCAACCTCCCTCACGGTGCGCCGCCGCTTGGAGGTTTGGGGTAATTTTTTATAGAGGATTTCTTCCTCGCGGCCCGGGCGGTTAAGCCAAGACCCTCGACCCCCGTCAAAAGTCAGAGACATGACCGTGACAATCTTCGGGGCTACGAGATTAACGGTGGCAGAAGGAGAGGACTCCTTCTTGCCTGCCCGGTGGCAGGGTAAGTGCACACCGAGCCCGCTCTTACTCCGCCGCTGTGCGTCTCTGCATAAGCGCAGAGAGACACGCGTTGGAGCGTTCCTCCGACAGGATATTGGCATACGGGCAACAACACCCCTTAGGCACACGTACCTAATGGGGGGACATTGCCCGCATCCCAGGGTGCACCGTCCCGAAGACTGGCCTTTCCCCCAGACGCATCCAAGGGAAACTCCAGCCCACGGGCACACGAGGAGGTTTCCTGTCCAAGCACCCCATTGTATTATAGTTAGTTGACTACCTCGTTGGTCTAGTGGTCAAGCACTACCGCTGAGCACGAGATCTTAGGTTGCATTCCCAGGTCGCTACCGTCAAATGGGCGTAAGGCAAACTCAAACTCAAAGCATATATTTCAATTAAACCATTTCCAGGCACTTTTGAATTGTCAAAAAGTCGATCACTTGGAAAGTTGAATCTAGTTGCCCATTCCAGAACGTAGATCTCTATGGAGAAGAACGGGCAAGAAACTCCACGGACACTCTTTTAAAATCACGTTGAATATTACAAAATCTCGGGAACATTACACTTGTTGCTTCTGGCGTAAAATATATTCACTGTTCATTACTTTTCTGTTCTTCTAGTAACGAAACGGCCAAGCCACATATTTTGACAAAGGTGTAGAGTTTGTGAAGTTAGGGCTTGTAGAGTTAGGGTGTGTAGAGTTAGAAGCTTATCTCTACATGAGATCTGATAACTTTTTGGCAGTGCAAGTCATATGGTTTCGTCTTGGCAACATTTTACAAGAAAATGTTTATGGTTGTTGTTGTGTCAAATAAAAAATCAGGCATGAGTAATATTCGCAATTTACTTCTCACTAATTGGTCAGCGATCCTGAAATATACACTGTGACTTTTTAGTCGTCTTACAACGGCAGCCCACTTCATGTACCCAATGACTGCTATCTACTACCATTCATAATTTTTTTTTTAAATATTTGCATAATCAAAAACATGAAAATATCACTAAGACGCTTGACGTAGTTTGAAACACCCTGTTATGGAGATGAAATTAATGATTGAATGTAATGGTAGGCAGGTAAATATCTTCTACCGTTTGATACGTAAACATTATTAACAGGGAGGGTGTTTCATAATTCTAAAGCATTGTATATTTTTCTTTGTATCTATTATCTTAATTAATGGTAACAATGTTTTAATCGCGCCTAGAGGTATGTTATGACGGATACATTGAGTGGACCATCTTTGTAAGACGACTAAAATGTCACGGTGTATATGTCATATTATTTTTAATATTTTTATTTTTCATTTGATTTTTTTGTTAGTATTTTTTAATATTATCTGGTTTTCCTAAGTCTTTTTGTCTGACGCTAAACAACGTAGCGTGCGGTTTGCGTATACTTGGTATCTACGTATCCGTACACACAGACTGCAGAAAAAATAAAATCACCGACGTGGAAAATCTTTTTTAATTTACACAACCAGCCGTGCGGATTCTTTTCAAATGAAAAGCATCGAATCGACACTCGTCGTATTGCATATGCATCTATATAAACTATACTAACAGAGTCTATTTTTATAATAGCAAAGCTGAAATCCCCGCACAGTACAAATCCGACGGGGGATGTTAACAGCGTGAGTAAAATTTTTCGTTCATGTCGTTTTTTTGGGACGCCGATGTTAACGAGTTTTGACGAAATCTGGATTGGATGTAGTTTAGGTTTAAATTATTTGTTTATCGTTACTCGTTTATCTCCACATTATTTCGTTTATCGGTATACTAAACCTGTACCGTCATATTAAAAAACGAGAACTAACTTTAGTTCTAGCCTAAAACTCTAAGTCAGTTTTTGAATTACCGACTTTTCTTCTATTTGGGTAAAGTTCATATTACAAAAATGATAATTTAGCATTGGACTAAGTTTTTAGTTATGTAAAAGGAGCTGTATTTCGATTTCAGATAGGTTCTTATTTCAAAAACAGGCTCGATGGTTTAAACCATACCTAAAGAAAAACATAGTTTTTTAATAAGGGGGCTTGAGTTAGTTTTTTTTTTTTGTTTGAACGCGCTAACCTCTAGAACTGCCAGTTGGATTAGAAACAAACTTTTTGCATTTGATAATCCAATTCTTGTAGAAGGTTTTTTTTAATATCACGCTAGGACCTCTAGGAGAAGAGCAAAAGGAAAAATAAAACGGCAGTCGAATCAATCAATCAACTATGAAAACCATTTAAATGTTTTGTCTTAAATTACAAGTATTGATTGCTTGCCAAGTTATGATGATAATTGATAATTTTGGACCAAGTTTTCACCATCTGGTATTGAAAGACGATAAATCAGTATTTGCGTGTAGGACGTAGGACTTGTTCCGGATTCGTCATAAAAAAATACCTACACTTTAAGTACCTCTGGTTATTTTTGGAATTCTTGTTACTTTAAATAAAAATTATTTTATTATGTCTTAAAATTGAATCAATTTCAGAGTTTCATAATATTATTTCGGTTTTTGTCAAAACGTAGGTTGACGTTTTGTTACGAAGGTATGTATGTCTAGAATGAAACTCAAATATAGTAAATATCCCACACTATCCGCAAAAGGTAACCTCTGGTGCGACAAGTAGAAAATGACCATTTCCCAACATTATGGACGAAGCGTGAAATGAAAATCGCTAGTTTAGTGCGAATGCGAACGTTACTAGTGCTTGCCTCAAGGCCAATATTTTTCCCAACGCTGACGCCGAAACCCGCCGACCCCAACATTTTAGTTTCGGTTGAAACCAAACTTCGTGTATGTTTTCGTGCTAAATGTTCCTAATAATATTACGAAGGGATTTCTGTTTGCAAAGGATGCTGCAAATATTCGTTATTGAATAGGTTATAATAATGAGTTCACATAGACACGGGAATTGGGTCATGGACATGTTTGTTTAAATAATTGAAGAGATTTAATCAAGATTTCTCATGCAAGCACTTACGCTTATTAAATTCTTTATAGAGTTATCTCATATATGTATCTACCTAAGATAATATTTAAATAGTTCTAAAATATTCATACCTTTATTTGCATTACGTAATGCTAAATAGCTACTATTCTAACACAGCTATGCATTAATTATGGCGAAAATATACTTATACCTAACTGGCTTCTATTTAGCCCTCGACTTCGTTCGCGTGTTAACATAAAATATATGGCACTCGACAACATTGTAGCTTCTTAGTTTGTACTAACATACTTTACCTCTTTATAATATTATTTTATTAGTACTAATGGTCACCCAGCGATCGAAATTCGACCATAAAAAAATATTAGCTTTCTGCACTTCTTGTTGTTATAAACTTTAACTGTGCCAAATTTCATACTCCTCCGTTCGTGTAGTTTTCGTAAAAAATGGGTACAAAGGTTTTGCTTCATGTATTAATTTATAGATAGAGGCAAATAAATAAAATATTAGATTCACTCAGCCATCAAGCAATAATTATTCTCCTCTACAATACTTATTCGGTTTCGGCCAAATTTTTCAACGGCCGAAACTCCGAAGAGCCTTTCGCCGACAGTTAGACTACAGCCACACTAGGCATCATAAATACCAAGTTTAATTTAGCGTGAAGTAATGATACCCGTCATACTCGTAAACAGGAACGGATGTTTAAGATCTCTGATACTGGTCAACTAGGGCGTGTACTTGTGACGACAAAAGTGTCTGTATATGGAAACATTTCATTTATTTATTCTTCAGAAAGCTTACAGTCTAATATCTACTTAATTAATATACATTTAGCGCTTACAGTTGCCATTTACAAGCTTCCACAAATTTAAAACTATGTACCTAAAATTAAACGAAAAAAAAAATCTCACAAAAATAAAATAGAATCTGCTTAGACAAATAAACAAAACAAATTATTCTTTCCAAATATTAACAAAACAAACAAATCTAAATAATATTTACTTACATTTACTTACTAATTAGAATAAAAGCAGAAAATAACACAAAATTCAATTACATGTGCTTTAACTAGGATACCAAATTATTCCTTATTTATAGCTTGTCTAAATATGCTTGGACTGGTTCTGAATAAATCAACATCTAAGTCAGAGGGAAGATTATTGAAGCTAGTTGCGGTACGTGGGAAGTAGGCATTCCGTCGGTAGTTTGTTGACGCGAATGAAACGTGAAGACGTGGTCGCTGCCTAAAACCTACGTGATGTGTTCCGATTTTGTCTGTAATTTGTATGATCGCGCTATGGAGCGGGCTATGCTCGGAGTTTCTTAGAAGGATAAAATCAGGAATTAAATTATCCGGAAAAGAACCGGAGTTACCGACAGAGCTTGTAGAGTGAGCAAGCTGAAGTGGCAGTGGGCTGGCCATGTTTGTCGCAGGACCGATGGACGGTGGAGCAGATGAATCCTGGAGTGGAGACCGCGTATCGGCAAACGTAGTGTGGGACGCCCCCCAGCTAGATGGACCGACGACCTTAATAAGATGGCTGGGACAGACTGGATGCGGAAGGCGGAGGATAGAGTGTTGTGGCGCTGCCTGGGAGAGGCCTATGTCCAGCAGTGGACTGCGATAGGCTGAGTTGATTTTGTATGATCAGCCTATAACGTTCCCAGTGCTGGGACACAGGCCTCCTCTTTGTTAGAGATAGTGAGCCGCAATATACCACTCGGGCCCAGAGCGGATGTCACATGTCTTCGATTTTTTTGTTTCTAGGAAATGCCCGTTTCCTCGCGATATTTTCCTTCACCGTTTCGAGAGCAGTGGTAATGAAATAATTTCCACAAAGAAGTGGCCGTTACCACTGCTCTCTATCTGTAATTTGCTGGTAAACATTTATTCCAGGACATAAGCTTCTTAATAACTATTATATGTGTCATCATTAGAGATCGGATATTCAGACGCAAATTTACCTAAACTTGCGATGTTGGCTAATATGGAATACGCTTTTGTATCGAAATAATCTTTATTTAATTTATGTTTATTTTTTTTTACTAACACACACCACCCCCTCCCTTATACCCTACATACATATATTTGCATCGGGGCTTAAACATTAATTCTAAATAAATATGTATCTGAATAGTTTTGCAGTGCTAATAATTTAGAAGTCGCTTCCATACTATACGCCTGACTAGTTATGCATTCCCGGTGTTCCTGGCATAAAAATATGTTTTTAAGAGCCGCTTTCATAACAAAAAATTAACTTTAGGTAAATATGCATCCGAAAATCCGATCTCTAGTCATCATAATGATTTGCTTAAATAATAACACCGAGCAGGGTGGGGCAGGCAGGGCACGAGCCCTGGGCACCTATTGAAGGGGGCGCGAAAAGTTGTCAAATATTAAAAAAGAAAACAAAACTTCAATGAACCATTTCCTATTGTGATATCTAAGAAATCTGAAGAGCTACTTGAATATTTATCGTGCAGTATGGGGATAAAAGCATATTTCCAAATCTACCCATTTCTATTAAAATTTTGCTTAAAGTTGCAGCATTGCAAGTTGTGAGTGATTTTTATCAAGTTGAAATGAATACCTTCGTTATTAAAGGCTATAATTGACCAAGAAAGGTTATGCGACCTAGCTTTGCTCAGTGTAGACTGAGAAGATAATTTATGAAGGGGCCGCAAATGTGGTTCGCGCCATTTTCTATTGGTACGTCCCTAGGGTTAACCGCTAAGCCATCGGTCGCGGCTGTCATTCGTAGATCTTTGACAGTCATTACGGGTCGTATGAAGCCCAAAGCCTGACAGCCAGTCTTCCCAAGGCGTATCGTGTTACCCAGTATCAGGCTTGTCGATGTCAGATTGACAGTCGCAGTCTAGTCCATGTAAAAACTGGTATTCAGTTGTATCTGGGTAAACTGGGTGCCAACCCTGAAGGCTTCTTCAAACAGGCGCGACGCGACAGCGCGACGCGACACTTGTAGAACAATTTCCATGAAGTATTCATAGAAATTGTTCTACGTGTGTTGCGACGCGACCGTCGCGTCGCGCTAGTCTGCACGAGCCTTGAAGCTAGGCAGATTGATAATAATGGATTAGGCGGACGATTTCAAATAACTGGAGAGAACCGGATGATGTGACGTAACTTGGGAGAGGCCGCTGTCAGTGCAGTTTCGGACGTTAAGGGGAATCTAGTCGCGGACTCGAACTCACTGGTGGGCTTGGCTAAAAAGCACGCTGTCTCACCAGGCATCGTGTCCGACAGAGGTAGTATCAGTGATGAGCAGTTAGACGCTAGTATATACGCACAACGTTATTGAGTGAGAAGCAGGATCAACTATAGTAAAACAGGCACATAAAAAATTAATAAAAGTCCTTCGGAAGATCGGGTTTAATGAAAACACTACTGCATAAATCAATAACCAATAACCTTTATTGAACTTTTCGATATTTAAGCTTTGTCGGTACCCAAAGTTAGGTTAAATTTGCGAGAAAAACGAATCTTTGTTGGCTCCTAACTTTTTAATGGCTTTTTATTTAAGTATTCTGTTTCTATAAAGACAATATTAATAATGAGACGAAACCATATCATATTTAATTTTTGATGTACATTGTCGAACAGTGGAGTAATACACTCCCGAAGTTTGTATGGAAATAATGTGGACTAGATTCCCCTTAACGAGAGCTCCTGCGTTTACACAAACATCTCAGTGTTTTTGTACACTTGGTAACCACAATAGTAAAATCAAATCAAAAATCAAAATCAAAATATTTTATTTCACATAAACCTGCAAGGGCACTTATGAAACGTCAGAAGCTAGGTGCACGGTTCCAATTTGTCGCTTCCTATGGAGAAGAGCCGGCAAGAAACTCCACGGTTACTCTTTTAAAAATAATTGGGTTTTACAATGTTTTCAAATTACAGTGATAATAGGTATAGGAGGACAGTGCAGGCCTGTCAATAAGTACCAAGTACTTAGAGGAATGAAAATAAAGAATAGAAAATCGTCTATAAATCTAATCTGTAAGGCCTACAATGTTTTCCCATTCACAATATGTAAAAGAATCTACATTAGTAAGATCAACCTATTTAAACAAAGTGACATGATTTCCATGAGAATCACTAATAAATAGGTGCTATTTGAAGCGATGTATAATGTCAAAAATGACGAGAATATGTCAGAAAGTGTAAAAAATAAAATAATTAAAAATTAACATTGTAATTTGGAAGCAGTTAATAGACTCTCACAAAGTTATGCTGTTAATGAGGTACCAGGGAAGCCACATGTGCAGAAGGAATTAATGCCAAACTTCCCTGTCTTCAACGTAGTCTTTTATCTTATAATATGCTTTTTTGATAAGGACACGTTTGATGTGAGTTTTAAACTTTCCATCGCTAAGTTCTGTAACCGACTTTGGCAACTTGTTATAGAAGCGGATACTGTTTATTAGAAATGACTTGCTAGTTTTAGTTAATCTAAATTTTGGAATCACGATTTCATCTTTACTACGTGTATTTAGATTATGGAAGTCGCATCTTTTTTTGAAAAGACCTAAGTTTTTGCGAACATACAAGATATTTTCTAGGATATAAAGAGAAGGCAGAGTTAGTATATCAATTTCATTGAATTTGTTTCTAAGAGACTCGCGAGGCCCCATTTTATAGATAGCGCGGATTGCCCTCTTTTGTAAAATGAAAACTGAATCTACGTCAGCTGCCGATCCCCACAGCAGAACGCCATAAGACATAATACTGTGAAAATAAGCAAAGTATACTAACCTAGCTGTGGCTACATCAGTCAACTGCCTTATTTTTCTTACTGCGTAAGCAGCTGAACTTAATCTACTTGAGAGAGCTCTAATGTGGGCACCCCATTGCAATTTTGAATCTAAAGTAATTCCTAGAAATACAGTTTCCGAAATAGCATCTAGTTTCTTGCCATCAAGTTTTAAATTTAGCCCTACTTGGGGTACATTTGGTAATGAGAACTTAAGACATTTAGTTTTGTTCGCATTGAGTAAAAGATTATTAGCCGCAAACCATTTCGAGAGAACAGCTAGACTATCGTTGACATGTAAGACATCCGTATCTTTTCTATCTATTCTAAAAATAAGAGAGGTGTCATCAGCGAATAAAATTATATCCGAGAAGTTTGCCATTAGGTAAGGAAGGTCGTTAATATAAACTAGAAATAAAAAAGGGCCAAGAATTGAACCTTGAGGCACGCCCATCTTAGCTAGAGACCCCGAGGACGTTGCCCCGTTAACATTTACTTTTTGCTGCCTGTTTGATAAATAGGAAAGTACAAGATCAGCAGCTCGTCCACGAATTCCGTAGTGGTGTAATTTACAGATGAGTGTGTTGTGGTCAACGCAGTCAAACGCTTTTGAGAGGTCACAGAAAATGCCAATTGCATCCTGGGACTTCTCCCAGGATTCCAAAATGTGACTGACGAGTTTTACTCCCGCGTCAGTCGTCGACCTACCTTTCGTGAAACCAAACTGTCGACTATGTAAAATCCCATTTGAGTTAAAATGTGACAACATCTGGTCTAGCATGACTTTTTCATAAATTTTGCTCATTGCTGGAAGCACAGATATAGGTCTATAATTTGAGGGATCACTCTTACTACCCGATTTAAAAACTGGTACTACTTTACTATGTTTCATTAAGTCAGGAAACGTACCGCTGTCTAAACATTGATTAAATATGCCTGTTAGGACAGGGGCAATTGTGTCAATGATACCTTCAAGAACCTTAACGGAAATCCCCCATAAGTCTTCAGTGTTTTTTAAATTAAGACTTTTGAATGCTGTTTTAATTGTGGCAATAGAAATGGGTTTGAATTCAAAATTTGGAATGTCCTTACTGATGTTTTCTTTAAGAAGAGATTCAGCTAATACAGATGATGAGGGTAGAGACTTCGTAACCTCTATTGGGATGTTGGTAAAGAAATTTTCTAGAGTCTCAGCAACTTTTAACTTATCTGAAATGGTTTCATTATCGATTTTTAGAGCTAACTCATTCTGATCTCGCTGTTGTGTGTTTCCAGTTTCTTTGTTAATTACCTGCCACACAGCTTTTATTTTATTTTTAGAAATATTAATTTTGTTACTTATTAATTTAGATTTAGCTTGAGCGCAGACTCTTTTGAATATCTTAGAATAGTTTCTTACATAATTATGAAGGGCCTGATCAGAAGTCAGTGATTTTTCGTGGTACAAATTATATAAGACATCTCTGCTTTTTCTAATGCCAGCTGTGGCCCATTCGCTAAATTTTGGTTTAGGAGTGATTGTAACTTTTTTTACAGGACATGCTTTATTGAATTCTTGGCATACTGTAGAAAAAAATGTGCTATAGTTTATATTGGGGTCTTGTGAATCAAAACTTGCTGTTGAGAGATTGCTAAGAATATTATTTTTAAACGTTTCCAATTTATTTTTAGTCAGAGGTCTCAATTCAATGGTTTTATCTAGGTGTAACTTTTTATCTACGTGAAACGATACAAGCTGACCAGTATGGTCTGACCTGACGCCACTAATTAAGGAAGAGTCCTTTATTTTACAATTAGTAAATACATTGTCTATGCATGAAGCGGTGGTTGCTGTTATTCTAGTTGCTTCATTAAATATACATTTTAAATTGAATGATTTAAACAATGAGATAAGCTTACATTTTTCTGGTGAATTAACTAATAGATCAATATTTAGGTCACCACACACGAAGACTAATTTATCATCTTTAAAAAGTTTACCTAATATTTCTTCCATTATGATCAAAAATGATGACAAGTTTGAGGCTGGTGGTCTATAAACAGATAAGAAAGTATGGCCCTCAACCTCTGCACATGCTACCTCACATAAGCGATCAACAGAGCAAGCAGTGATATCCTTTCTCTCCTTATATCTAAAACAACTATTGCATAATATCAAAGTACCACCCCCTATTGAAGACCTGTTGTACGCACTGGCAACTGAAAAATTATTTACATTAAACAACATTCTATCTGGTTTTAACCAAGTTTCACAAAAACATAGGATATCCATATGATATTTATCTATTAACATTTCCACGTCTAGGATTTTGCCAGGGAAGCGATTTATATTTTGGTGATACAGTAAAATATCCTTATTATGCTTCTCTGTTGTCGTGTCTAAAAGTTTAAAGAATTAATTACAGTATTATTAGAAGAACTAGATAATACTGTTTCGTCACTAAACCTAGTCTCAGTTAAATTATCAATAACTGCGTGTATATTGTAAGCTAACAAAGTAGCTAATACATGTCGACTTTTCTTGGGAAGAAACATATGTTCCCGAACTAGCACAAAATCTCTAACAAAATTGTTAGTATCAAAATACAATAAACGGTCACTATGACGACATGTCAAAATATGCATTAAATTATTTAGGCTAAAAATATATTCATTTTCTTCATAATTCAAATTTTTTGAATATGGCAAAGCACATAATATTATTTTACCTAATTTTAATTTTAGTAGGGTGTCAATACCGTTAACTATGTCCCTTTTAGTTAAACTCAGACTGTTTCCAATTAAAAGAACTACCGTTGTCTGCTCATCCAATTTTGTTTGTTTTATTTTATGAACAAGCTCATTAAAGTGCAAAATGCGAAAGTAACTCTGTCTGTCTGTCTGTTACGCCTAAGCCGCTGAACCGAACGTCATGAAATTTGGCAGAGATATAGCCTGAGATATGGAGAAGGACATAGGCTACTTTTTACGCCATAACTGATATCAACGCGGGCGGAGCTGCGGGCAAAAGCTAGTTTCTAATATTTAGTAGGTACCAACATCCACATTCACAAAACAAACATCAATGCTCGTCACCGACTCGAATACAGCAAACACAAATGAGGGTATGTACGATAACTATCTCGTACTACCGCGGTGGTGGGGGTAGTGACCGTATTAATGGCATTAATGGCCGAGACGTGCGGGCGAGCGGTCGCATGTGTGGGGATTATCACGTAGATTAGTTGCAATACCCGACAGCTGACGTTTATTTAATCAGAATGAGGAAACTATTGTTACTGGAATATACTGCTACATGTAGTAGAATAGTTACGCTCTGTTTTTCTTTAAGAAGTTGATAATCTTGATATAGAATGACTATTGAGAGGTTTAAATCGTCTAAGAGGCTGTTATCTGCCTAGATTTTTCCGAACAATGTTGGCGTAATTGTTTTGTTTTATGTTTGAAATCGATGCAGAAGTCGATTCTGAGAAACATATTTAAGGCTTGCATTTATGCTGCTGTTACATGTTCATAAATTATTTTAACGTTTTGAGTGGATTCATTTTTGATCGGTTTTTAATGCTAGTATTTATTATCTAAATTGTAATCCATCTTGAGATAAAGATTTTACTTAAATAAAATATCTATTTAAGTTTATTAGCCCAATCCATCAAATCCGGTCGGTGTATCAATCATGCGTGTCTAAATATCAGATTGGCTTTCAGTCTTGCCACAATAGAAAATAAACGTTATAAATAAAATAAAGAAACCGGCTAAGCGCGTGTCGGACCATGTACAATGAAGGGTTCCGTAGTTGGGATGAATTTATCCCTAGAATAAATTTAAAATTGTATAGTGGATTTCACTTATTACGACCTTGGTTGTAGCGACCATTTGACTATAGCGACGTTAAATCAAAGTCCCTTGAATTTAAAGCATACTTTCGCACGAAATTCATGTGGCTATAGCGTCTTTGCATGTAACGCCGAGTTCGGTTGTAGCGGCTCTTTTTACACGCTTTATATTAGCTTCACTTGTATGTTTGTTTGTTTGTATGTTAGTATGTGACTCCTTTGGACGCTATTTTGACCCACTTTAAACGGTCAGATTTCATTTAAACTTTGTAGACTTATCGAGGACCTATGACAATTCAATAATTAAAAAAGAAAATATAAAAAGCACGCTTTTGTAGTTAGCAAAACTAAAAAATAGGAAATAAATAATAGTTTAAAAAAACTAAAAAAACACGCTTTAAAAACCAAACTAAAAAGTAGAAAATAATTTAATTATATTAAAAAGCGTGGGGTGCTTTTTGAGGTATTTTTATAATCAATTAATACCAAGCACCCCACGCTTTTTAATAGAATTAAATTATTTTCTACTTTTTAGTTTGGTTTTTAAAGCGTGTTTTTTTTAGTTTTTTTAAACTATTATTTATTAATGGATCATTTGTAACAAATTCCATGCAGATATTGCGACCGGAGTTGGCCGCCAAAGATACGAAGAGCTTTCTTATCTTTCGTTTACATCCACACAGATAGTCAGCAACTGTGGCGACCTTTACCTTTTGTTTATAGATATTAGCTAAGTAAGTGTACGTTTCGGAGTTCAATTTATGATATTTTGATATTTAGTATTTATATAGTGATATTTTGAGTAGCAACTGTGTTTAGTAAACTTTTGAATAAGTAGGTATGGCTCCTAGACCCACATTCACTGTTTAAGAAAACGCGGAAATCATTTAAAAATTAAAAAAGGTGTAAACAATGCTGATTTGTGCAAAGAATACAAAGTTTCCCATTCAACAATATCTCCAAACTGTGATAATATTAGAATGCTTCGAATCCAAATCCTTAAAAATGAAGAAAAACCGCAAAATGACACATCAAGATGTCGAAAATGGGCATTTTCGACATCTTGATGCGTCAAATGTGGTAATTTTTACCTTTGTCTGTAACGACTTTCGGATATAACGACGAAATTAGAGTGGTCCCTTCATCGTCGTTGTACCCGAAATCCACTGTAATTGAAAAATACATTCTCCCATACAATACAACGATATACGGCACAGCCAATTCTCCAAATTCAAAATGTAAGTTTGTAAATGCGAAAAAAAAATGTGTTATAACTACAAATTAACGATCTTCGGACTTTTCCCTTTTACTTGTACTGGGAGACTTTGCTTCTTGCTAAATTGCATGATTCTGGGTCACTGTAGGAATTGAGCAACAAAAATTACATAAATGACCATATTTTTTATTGCGGTGATTAAGAAACTTGATTTTTGTAGGGCTCCGAGGAACCGTAGATCAACGTATTTATTTATAACAATTACTTGCTGCACTTACAGTAAGCACCAAAGCGCGCATCAAGCCAACAAACATAACATTGGACTAAAAAACTTCACACAAACATTGAACATAGATTTACTGCTATACACAAATATGTACATCTGGCCTGTGAGCAATCAGGGCATTCAGCAGATTAATCGTCTGGGTTGTAGCTTCGAGCAGTATTGGTTTGCACTGGCAGAGCCGGGAACAGGCACAAATAAACAAATCAAAATGTTTTGGCAGACACACAGATGGACGGACAACAAAAGTGATCTTGTAAGGGTTCCGTTCTTTCCTTTGAGTTACAGAGAACTCTAAAATTCTTTATTACCTAATTACACAAACTCTTCAGTCACTTCAAATTATTACTTTTAAAAGTCCATTAAAAAATCTCAAGGATTTTACTCCATATTTTATACAAAACGAATGTAAACAAATAACTCAGCTTAAACAGAAACAAGATAACAAGGAACGAAACAAAACAAAAAAAAACAATGATCTTGCAAAAAAGTCTTTGAAAAAGTTGTATTTCATCCTTCGAGCCCTTTCGGAAGTTTGGTCGTAATTCCCGGAGAGACGGTTGGATAACTTTAAATACGGTTCGCTGTTTGACAGACCAGTTCTGTTTATATTGACGGACACACGGGAACGGTTTGTGTAGGCTGCTTTACGGCTGGGTTCCATCTTTTTGTTTAGCCGCTTGGTTTCTTCTTTAGCCGCTTTTTGTCGTGGTTTCTGCTTCACACCAATCTGTCGTCAACAACACTAAACTACTTCTTTGTCCGATATCTCTGGAAATTTTTGGGTTGTGGAGCTTGGTGATTACTTCGCAGTTAAGTTTCTCCTTTCAATCAGCTGAATCTGTCCAGAAAAGTTGGGACGCTATGTCTCCTTAATCTTTTCAATGGCATTCTGCGTTGAGCGATTATTGGTAGGAGCAAAAGTTATGGTTTCGCATCATCGACATTATAATGTGACCGCGTCACCGCTATGCTAATTTAGTGTGTTTTTTTTCTCCATAGTTTTAAGTTTTAACCACTGTCGGCATTCCCCATGACTGCCTCATTATTATTTTGCGTGGATGTGACGCATGTTTCCCTCAACCTTTTCTTATTTCTTTTTTTGTGTGTTCCTGCTTTTTGTTGTGTGTTCCTGCTTTTTTTTGTGTCATTTTTACCGCAAAAAAACGTTTTTCCTTTCTTTCTTTCTATTAATTGCTAGGTGGGCCTGTTCTTGACTTGGTTTGGTAAGGTGTCTGTGATGATTCAAATGTGTTGGTCTGGTATTACGAGATTTTATTTAAAAGAGTACCCGTGGAGGTTCTTGCCCGTTCTTCTACTTAGGATTTTTCTACGCTTTGGAATAGGCAACTAGTTTCATGTTTCTGACTGACGACTCACAGTTCAAAAATTGGTTTAATTGAAATTAATGCTGCAGTTTACGTTGATGTAATTGATCAAAGAAATTCATGCAATATTATTGTATTGTTGTAACCTTACCATTTTAACTAGATTTCAAGTCCTCATGAAACTATGAAACGTCAAAATATTGGTTCATTATGTGGAAGTGTCACGATTTGTGAATTGAATCATTCATATAATTGCACTATCTTAACCTTTCACGTTTCCACCATCGAGCAATAGGTTGTGGTTCACGTGACCGCAGAATACATTAATATTAGATACCTATTTTTGTATTAATACTGTTACGTACAAAAAAGATCAAATGAATAATACTTTCATAATAAATAATAATCTGAAGGCTAGATAGTCGATAGAAACATGTAGCTACGCAGTGAAGCCAATAATAACATCTACGTCTCTGTCTTTCCAGATGACCAGTGAAATGGTGACCGAGTGATCATACAAGTGAACAACATGGCGGTGAACAGCCCCGGAGGTTATCCACCTCTTTCTCCAAAACCACATACTCCAAAAAGCCCTCGCCACTTCATATTCCCCCAGAAAAGTCCTTCCATTGCATCCAGCACTTCTTCATCAGGCTACTACACGCCCCAGTCTGGCTGCAGCTATGATAAGCACAACCAGCCCCCAAAGTCCCCGATAGCCCACGGGCACAGAAGCCCAATGTCTCCAAGGCACTTTAATTTCCCCCAGAAATCCCCATCAGGGCGATCTAGTCCTTGCGTGGATCGAACAAGCCTGCAGTACACTGCGTCTCTAAAACACAGTCGCCGGGAGAAGTCCAGGTCGCCAAAACCGCCCCCCGTGCACATTCATACGAACCCTGGCTATGTATCCCCTAAGCATACCAGAAAACTATACGGTTCTACTTCCACAGTAAGCTCACCGATGCTGGTGACGTCACCGAGCATAGTCTCCAGTCACACTGATGAATCTACAGACGCGATGCCTGGAACACCGTCTGCGTTCCTTCACGATGCGGACGATGAGTGCACGACGATTTCCTCGAAGATATGTAGAAAGTCGACATCAGATTTGACTGACATGACGGATGATACTCCTCACACACGATCAACGAGTATCAGTAGACCATGCTCTCCGATGCGTAGAGGGTCCATGAAGGGTGGTTTGGCGTACTTGGCGAGCAGACGAGGGTCGAGGGAATCTACCATGTCGAACTGCGACTCTGTCGAGGACATTGGGCCGCTGAACTTTCAGAACACTATGAGAGGCCGACAGAGGAGGACGTCAAACTTTTTGGAGCTACCTGGTGAGTACCGTTATCTAATCTTTTGGCGTTTGATCGATCGATGGACGAAAGCTGGCTGTGACGCCCCGATATGACTTTGATGAGGGTACGCATTGATTCGAACTGGATTAATTATTCATTTTTATCCCTAATGTGGGTTCCGTTAACTTTGCTTTAGATTTTAATGATAAAATGTATCTTAACGTAAATAGAAAATGAAGAGGACCTCAAGGTTTTGGTTGAATATTTTGGCATAATATTTTGTGACAGCACTTAAAAGCAATGTGAGTGATAAAGTGAGATAATGTTGTGTGACTCATACATGCTGAAAAGAGATAAAAACATAATTTAACTGTCATGAGTCATTAGTCAGGTGCTGTTTAATCTAACAGTAACTGTGGGTAGCTACTGTTTAACGTTTATCTGATACTAGCAGCGCTCACCGCGGTTTCACCCACGTAGTTCCCGTTCCCGCAGGAATACGGGGACTAACTATAGCCTATGTTACTCGGTAAAGATGTAACTTTCGAACGGTGAAAGAATGTTTAAAATCGGTCCAGTAGTTTTTAAGTTTATTCGTTACATACAAAAATACAAAAATTCAAAAATACAAATCTTTCCTCTTTATAATATTATTATGATAAATTATAAATTACAATCATATTACATTAGTGTAGAAGTGTAGATATGAATCACGAAATAGACAAATGTAATATTTTAGTCCCATAACATATTATAGGAAGCAAACTTACTGCTACAAACCAGGCACAATTGGGTAATTCTGTTTATCCACCCCCAGAATTCACCCTAAAGTGGATACGCAGAAACGCATGTTCGGGTATCCATCCTAGGCCTAGAATACGATAAACGGAATTTAAAGGCTTAGGGTGTATTCTCGGACAAAAGTTTTCGAGTCTCCACCACAGGGTGGATTTTTTTTGGGTTGGATAAACAGAATAACTGCCACAATTTTTCACTCCGGGCTGCTACTACGAATTTCTTTATGGAACACCTCAATAACACTTTTTCCGACTGCATAACGAACCCAGAACCAGCCTATGCTCAGTAGTTAGTGCTTCAGCAGCTTCTATATCATCAGGATTGTGCCGGAAATATAGCAGTTTGTCGCGGACCTGAAGGCCAATTGTCGTAATTAAAAATGTTCAAAATCTAGTCGCAGTCTTTCCTCGGCAACTATCAAGTATCAAACATTTGTCACAAATGTATGGAAACTCAAGGTATTTTTGACAGATTAAGACTGAGATCAGACTGATCTTAAAATTACGAGAATTACCCCTCTGGTACCTGACATCATCTGTCATCAGAAGATTGCTGCCACGCCACCATCGATGCGACTGGGCATGCCACGATTGCGGCGGTAAGTCCCCTCTTTGAGCAATGACTTGAGAGGCGGCATGGCGTCCTCACCTTCCGCCTGACACAGGTCCTCATCGGACACGGTTGTTTCGGGAGATTCCTGTTTCGGATAAGGCGGGAGGAAACGCCCGGGTGTTTCCACTGCGAAGATCACCCTGAGGATACAGTGGAGCATACGGTAGAGGTCTGCCCGGCTTGGGCGGAGCACCACCGTGTCCTCGTGGAAGCGATCGGCAGCGGCGATCTCTCGCGTCCGGCCCTAGTCCAGGCCATGGTACGGAGCAAGAGTGCATGGTTAGCCGTCACCTCCTTCAGCGAAGCAGTGATGCTCGCAAAGAGGGAGGCGGCGCACGTGAGGGAGAGGCAGTACATGCCCTCACGGCCGTAGCATTCGCAGGAGACGCCCTGGGCGTCGGGAATCCCAGGCTGATTCCCGGCCACCGTAGGCGCGGGTTTGCGGACGGCAAGTAATGGGTAGCTCGCTGTCCAGTAAGGAACAAGCCGGGGTCGACGGCGCGTTGTGTTTCATGCGCGCCTCAAAAAGATGGCAGCAGCAACTGATGGAGCCCGCAAGGGCGGATGCCTGCCAGGGGTGCGAGTTGTTCGAAAGAGATACCGCGGCCCCTGGCACACAGGCAACTGAGGAACACGAGTGGGTTTTAGTCAGTAAAAGTCTGACACTTCTCCCGCTCCACCCAGAGCGGGAGAAGTTATTCGATGATTTCCCACCCAAAAAAAAACCATCGATGCGACGCTCTGCTAGAGTGACTGTCACCAGCCCACTCACGTTTATCCGACCTTCTCGATGGTTCCTAGTAACGTCGTAACAATACTAGTTGGCGCCACTAGCGGCGTCGTCATATTTAAATGTACATTTAAAGACTTCACTAACGAAGCAGGTAGGGAAGATAGAAATAATCCGCTTTTCATAACTTGGGAAAATAATACCAAATGTACAAACAAATCAGAATAGATAAGAATATCTGAATGTAAATCGGAACCATTCTTCAATGTAAATCAATATCAAATCAGCTTTACGATTCAAATTGGATTATAGATTTACTGAGAATCTCATTACCGATACATTTATACTGTTGTTGTTTTAGAAAATTATTGAGAAATTGGAAATCTTCATATTTCAGTGGTAAAATTACGTCTTACTAAATAAAATGGGAAGGTAATTTATCTATTTTCATCATTTTTATGATTGTAGAAGCCATCTTTATACTTTATATTATCTTTATATTTATATGCCTTCGTAGTTGCTACCATAATTTTCCAGTAAATTTAATCGAATTCAACGAATTTGATGAAAGAAAAAAATTGGCTGAATTGTTATGAATTGATGCATCTGGATTTCGGTAAAACTTCATCATCATCATCACATCAGCCGAAAGACGGCCACTACTGGACATAAGCCTCCCCCAAAACGGGGGAATTGCCATAATCGCCACGCTTGGCAGGCGGGTTGGCAATCGCAGTATGGTGGTCAAATGCATAGAGAACGCTGCTGCCCATTCTCTAGTAAGTCCCTTAGTCGCCTTCTACGACACCTATGGGAAGAATTGGGATGGTGCTATTCTTTTACGTCCGGCACCACACGGAACAAAAAACTTAAGTGAATGATAATATAAATGTTTGCATGCTGAATGGGGAAAAATTGTTGAGCATAAATATTTCATAATATCTATTATGTATTAACCGTATTTGCAAAATAAATGTCTGTTCTATTCAATTCTACATTAATTGATTGCATATCACATTACTGCACTAGGAGTGAAACTATTTAACGGTCACAAAGACTTCTTATCTTTTTAGGACGTGTCAGTAACATTCAACATTATGGATTATAAAGCAATTATAAGGTCGACTGTACTGAATTATATCCAAACAGTGCCCTAATTGCATAACACACTATCAGTCAAAATCTGAATAATTTCTAAGAATATTGCTTGTTCATTGCTTCACATGTTCGAAAAGTGTGTTAAAGTGTTCGAAAAATATAAGTACCCAACTAACACTTAAGCGCTAATACAAGAGTTATAGTGAATCTACTAGAGCGCTAACCAGATCCTAAAGTTATAAATAAGTGATACGCATTCGGAGTTAGAGCGCGCTACATCTCTACTATACCCCTTAAATGGGCACACTTTTTATTACGTTTTTTTTTTTTTTTTCGGTGGGAAATCATCAAATAACTTCTCCCGCTCTGGGTGGAGCGGGAGGGCGTGTCAGACTTTTACTGACTAAAACCCACCCGTGTTCCCTCAGTTGCCTGTATGCCAGGGGCCGCGGTATCTCTTTCGAACAACCCGCACCAACACTTTTTATTACCTTAGGTTGCTTAATGGCGGTACAGCAGAGTTACAGTTGGGTTAAGAGGTATAATAATGCAATAAGAGAGCTATAATAGCGACAACTGGAACTAGAAGCAATAAAAACGTGGTAAATCCGTGCAAAATTAACTCCTTTAGTGGTACAACAGAGTAAAATATCGTTCATTAACTCGTTGGGTGCTTAGAGGGCTGCAAATAGGTGAATAATAACTCCTTAAGTGGTACAGTAGAACTATAATGTCGCTCACTATATTTTTAAGTGATAGAAGGGAGGCAAATAGGTGATTATTAACGCTTTGAGCTCTAGTTTAGATCCACAAAGGCTATAAAACGCCCTCAGGTGCTAGCATTTTTAACATCTAAAGATATTTTTTCTATTTCATCAACATAATTAACTGCTCGTTTTTATGTGCGAACAGTGCGTATGTGTGAAAAGTGTTCGAATAATTATTAACGTTGTTGAGCAGACAAATTGAGTTCAATTAATGTTATTGAACTATCAAAATGAAAGCCATTCCTACTGTTAATGTCTTAAGCAATAACCCCGTAGAAAAGTCTCGACGTTATACTTTGATATCATAGGGATTGAGATTAGAGTCACAGTTTTAACACATCATTATAGCTGAACTACTTCACCAGTAAAAATCTAATTCCTTCTACCGTAGTCCCGTTCTATGGACCTTCAAGAAATGGCTCCCTCATTATTTTCTGCAACAAACGATATACCATGTTACTTAGTTCGTTCTCTTCCATTTTAGAGGTAAAACATTTCGTAATTGGACATAGCTAGCACAGCACTGATGACACACGAAGGATGAAATAAATATTTAAATCTTTAGATTAATACTCACTGTACTAAGTCGCGCGTTTTCGTAACTGACAGCGTATGACAACGTATTGACATGATGGCTGCATTGGTAGCGTCAGCAATATTATGTTTAACGAAAATAACAGTGCAGACGATACGGGAGTACAGACTAGTAGGCGTCAGCGGTGAGGTAGGAAGAAAAGCGGGGGTGAATTCTATGTTGCCAATGTTTTCACTTTGACTTAATGGCGTTTTCATGAAAATCAAGCAGTCTCTGCGACATTGTGTGTGTATCAGATGTTAAAACGAACAGTAATACGACCATCTTTTGACGCGGTAAAGCGAATCTACGATTGAAATTTTTGATACTGGTGTTCATCTGCATTTGGTTAGATTGGAAGCCAACCGACGTAGTTAGGAAATTATGAAGATGAGCGTCAATTATTACTTCTACACTACTATGACTACTACGAACTACTTAATTAAGAGATTTCTCCATGTTAATACAACAGAACGCACACCATATTTTTGCACACATTGTGCTAAAAAATTGTGGATTTCAATCGTGTGTGTATTTGCATTGTGTGTAGATTTCTAAACATAGTGCAAATACACAGAGATTGAAATGCACACAGCCTCAAATCCCTACACCACCCGCGCTAGTTTCCTCTTATTTATTTTTCATCGTCGGTGTCACGACCAGCAACAAGTCGTCCCCAGGTGACGTCTCTTAGCGCGGCCATTACTCCTTATTACGGTTTCAGGTGTGAAATAAAAGTGCCACTAAAAATATCATAAGCTTAGGGGACTGTAATCCGTTGTAAATGTGGGTCGAGAGGAGGTATTGTACCAGGATATTAGTGATGTTAGAAGTCAAACATTGGCACGAGATGAAAGATAATCAAGATAAAGGCCATTGGTCTTTCGAAAAAAGACAGAGAAATTTTTGAAACTGTGTGAAAGACAGAAAGTAAGAAATATATTTTATTTGAGACACGCACAGGAAATACATGCTAACAGGAAGAACATAATGGTGAAATACAAACAATAATACAACAAAATGGTGAAAACAATAAAAAAATAAAAAAGGAAGACCTGTGCGAGGCCAAAAAGGCATCTGAGCATAATGCTGCA
This sequence comes from Polymixis lichenea, assembly GCA_949091785.1. Lineage (NCBI taxonomy): Eukaryota > Metazoa > Arthropoda > Insecta > Lepidoptera > Noctuidae > Polymixis > Polymixis lichenea. The sequence goes on from OX420941.1 coordinate 9,800,438, forward strand.
ATATTTGTAAAAAAAAACAACTACCGCGGCGCTGGTATTAAGATAGGGATCGAACCGCGGCTGTATGAACACATACAGTGTGCAAAAATAATTGTGCGTTCAGGTGATTTCACATAGGTAAATCTCTTAATAGGGTATTTTCCAATTTATTAAAAACTCTTTTAAATTGAAGGTGGGGACGAGATATTTAACAGAAAAATTAAAATAAATTGATTTAGATCCATTTTCTTAATTAAAAACAAATTCGTTGTTTTGAATTTACCACCAAAACGCTCCTTACGATGACGTCGTTATCACGTGATCACACGTGATGTCAGGTTTGTGTAAACGGCATCGGTACAAATACTTTTTGTGGCGCAGTTTTAGAAGTATTTCTGCACAGAGGCACCACACACCAGTAATACCACTTTCTACTCATTATCAATCTTGTTAATTATAAACTCGACATTCACTCGCTTACAACTAATTTAGTTTACACAAAGTTGACGTCACGTGTGGTCACGTGATAAAAATTATCATAAGGAGTGTTTTGGCGGTAAATTCATAAAAACGAAAATATGTTTGATTTAAATTGTTGTTAATTGAGAAAATGGATACAAATCAATTTATTTTAATTTTACTGTTACATATTTCGTCCCAATCTTCAAATTAAAATAGTTTTTAATAAATTGGAAAATACCCTATTAAGCAGTAGGTAGTAGTCGTATTAGAATACTAGTAAAAACTGACACTAATCACCAATAAATGCCTTGCCTTTTTCCAATTGTGTTCGAGTGCTTCAAGTCTTACCGTATGCGGCAGATTACCAGATATTTACATAGAGCGACTGCCTATTTGACCTCCACAACCCAGTAACTGGTTACCACAATTACCTTTGGCGAGACTAGTTGTCAGAGTTTCAGGCTTCCGACGACCGGTAACGACTGTTAAAGATCCACGAATTACAGCTAGGACGAACCCAACGTGTTTGCCATCCCGGTTGTTTCCATTGTGAAGATCGCCCTGAGGACACCGTGGAGCATACGGTGGAGATCTGCCCGGTATGGGCGGAGCACCGCCGTGTCCTCGTGGAGGCAATCGGCGGCGGCGATCACTCGCGTCCGGCCCTGGTCCAGGCCATGGTACGGAGCGAGAGTGTATGGGGTAGCCGTCGCTTCCTTCAGCGAAGCAGTGATGCTCGCAAAGAGGGAGGCGGCGCACGTGAGGGAGAGGCAGTACATGCGCCCTCACGGCCGTAGCCTTCGCAGGAGACGCCCTGGGCGTCGGGAATCCCAGGCTGATTCCCGGCCACCGTAGGCGCGGGCTTGCGGACGGCGAGTAATGGGTAGCTCGCTGTCCGGTAAGGACCAAGCCCTGGTCGATGGCGCGTTGTGTTCCACGCGCGCCTCAAAGATATGTTGACAACGAGTGATGGGGCCCGCAAGGGCTGGTGAGGGAACACGGGTGGGTTTTAGTCAGTAAAAGTCTGACACGCCCTCCTGCTCCACCCAGAGCGGGAGAAGTCATTTGATGATTTCCCACCCAAAAAAAACCGTGCTTCCCGTCCACGAAGCGACCGTGGCAAGCGTGCCTTAACCTCCAACCGACCCGTGTGGCTGTTATTATTTAGCCACAATGTTATGATGGCTTTAAAATAGCATCGCAGACATACTGCAGCGGCAAGCAATCTAAATTAGCTAAGTTCTGTTTGGACTAACTTCTAAGTACCAACGCATGCTTCCAAGTTATAAGGTAATCTGTCTTCGTATAGAGCGAGTTGTGTTTATAGAGGACGATGTTTATTGTAAAGTTTAACTTGGCAGTCTGAAGAGAAGTACTGATTAACTTGGATTTACCTATTTGTTTGAAGACATAGCAAGTCGGGCGTAACATGAAAAAAATACGCTTTACCGTAGGTAATATACCTATTAACTACGGTAAAGCGTATTTTTTACGTACGGGCTGGTGGCCGCAACTTCACGTCAAAGCGCGTATTTTGCGTTTACGCTTGACCGTAAAAAATTGCAAATGTAAAAATATCCCAGTCTAGTAAGTGAGGCGTAACAAAAATTCAGTGAAACTTGGTTTTCCCAAGAAACCGGTGACAATCACACAATAACGGTTGGTAATTAGATGTGTATGTGAAATACACCCTTATTTTATACTTTTGGTAACAACTAAAACGACAACTAAATAAAAACAAATTTACACAAAAACAACTGACTTCCAAAAACACACTACAAATTGAAAAATAACTTTTATTTCGGAAGTCGGGGGCAAAAACTGAAAATATAAAACTAAAGACACCGCTCGCTGTCCGGTAAGGACCAGCCCGGGTCGACGGCGCGTTGTGTTCCATGCGCGCCTCAAAGAGATGTCATCAGCAACTGATGGGGCCCGCAAGGGCCGATGCCTGCCAGGGGTGCGGGTTGTTCGAAAGAGATACCGCGGCCCCTGGCATACAGGCAACTGAGGGAACACGGGTGGGTTTTAGTCAGTAAAAGTCTGACACGCCCTCCCACTCCGCCCAGAGCGGGAGAAGTTATTTGATGATTTCCCACCAAAAAAAAAAAGACACCGCTTTTGAAATTAAAGTTGTTATTCATTTTGTAGTGTTTTTATGGAAATAGGGAATATGCATCATTTTTTTTTATTTCATAAATGAATCATTTGCATCTTTATAACATAGAAAAAAATACAAACAGGCTTGAAAACAGTCAAATTATTTCTCAAAGTGAAATTTTAAACATTGAATAAATTTGAGCCGTTCAAACGCCACCATTTAGCGCGCGCTTTTGATGACGTCATTGGTTGTGTCCCGTGTTTGTTTAATATAGCGTTTCAGTTACTTCAGAATTATTTTCAGTTTTAATTACTATACAAATCATGGAAGAAGTTAAAAAACCTTCTTACAAGTATTGTATGGTACCGAAGTGCAAAAACACTATTATTAGTACGGCCGATAAAGTGTTTTTTCGTATTCCACGCGATGCGAAAGTACAAAAAAAACGGTGTAAGGTTATGAGAAGGGGTAATGTATCTCCATTATCAGTTATATTTTGTTGTGAAGATAATTTTAACGCAAGTATGCTATTTTTATGTACAGTTTAGTGTGAATTCGCTATTAAGCAGTGGAAGATTCGGTTTAAAACTAACCTAACATAGTTTACAAAAGCCCATTAAAAAAATCTCTAAAGCGCTTGCTTATTCCTATTGCTTTTACGAAATTTTGATGATTGATGATTTATTTCAGGTTAAGAAAGATACAGTTAATTATATTTAATATAACGTAATGGAACAGAAAGGAAAAAATGTAATCTACGGTTAAAGAAAGGAGTTGTTCCTCATATATTTGTGTCAAAAATGGAATATGCCACCACCAGTTGCAAGAATGGCCGTACCTAGTTAAAAGGCAAGACTAGCATTGGTAAACGTAGCGCTTTCAGAGTATGCTATCAAAAGTAGTAATATTTTAGAAATTGGTGACCTCCACAAAGAAATGGTTACGAAGCAAGTCTTAGTACTTTCCATACAAATATTAATCAAGCAGGACCCACTACTTCCCGAATTGAAGTATGTCATGATCATCAAACAGAGCCCTGCACTTCTTATATTGAAGATAAATTACAGAGTGACAAAGCTGACAAAAACAGTTTCTGTCATCGTCCTACATTGACTACAAATATAATATTCACAAGTAATCACACAGGAATACAGTTTTAAACAATTTTTCTCAAAAACACTACTAACACAGTATGAATATCGACGCCGATAAATCCAATGACGTGACGTGACCATTGACGTCACATTTCGTTTCGACCAATGGTGACGCATTTTGTAAGTTTGAGTTTCCCTCCCTTATTTTTCACTTTTTATTTAATTTTTTCCAAGTTTAAATAATAAATAAATTAAAAAAAATACCTTTTAAGTACAATGTAAAGACAATAAAGAATCTAGAAAAAAATATTTGAGATAAATTACAATTTTATGCATATTCCCTATTGGTTGTTTTTGTAAAAGATTTTTTTTTGTCTCGTATGAATTTATCTTACTCAGTTTCACGTCGTCTCTTTGAAAGCAAACAGTTCATAGTCATAGTAACCTGTATCATTTGGATTTCGATTTATTTTTATATTTCGAATACAACCCGTTTTTTGACACTTTAATGTCAAATACTGGTCGTTCTGGTCATGACAGATTTTCATGACAGTCCTTAAATACGCCAGATCGGCTTTCCTGTTTTATTCCTACGAAAGCTACCGAACACTAATAATGTACTACAATTTATACAATGTCGCCGTTTCTACTTTCACTTTCACTAGACTGCGCAGATTATTACCGCTATTTTAATTTGGCGTCATTATTAAAAAGTCATAAAGCTAACCATAGCTTAAACATTGTTGCACCGCCGAACATTCAAAAACCTTCCAACTACCGAATAAAACGGTTCCCAAGCTAAACCATTACCGTGCTATGTTACAACTCAAGTGGATAACTTTACAGCCCACTTTACAACTTGATTGGAAGTACCCTTTAAAATTGTTAAGCACTGTGATACTTTGAAACCGAAGTTTTCCAATTATTTAACTTAACTCTAACTTAACTTTAACTTGGTGGACTTCGAGCCTGTGTAACTTTTACTTAGTTTGCTTGTATCGCAGTTTTTATTCGCTTGTGTGAAATCAGTTGAAGCGGTGGAGATGCCCTAACGAAAGCTATGTTTTGTTTACTTAAATGTTGGTCTAGTAAAAAGTAATCCGTTTCCGAAGTTTGGATGTGTGCCTTTTTAGTCGCGATGGGCTCGCCCCCTATTACATAGAAGTTAACATAATAGGGTTTTTTACCACTAAAAAAAACCAAATTTTTTATTGAATCTATTGGTGCCATAAAAATGCATTTAAATTTTACATTTTCATATTTCGCGCGTAATTTGATGAAAACGCTGGAAGCAGTGAACGCTATATTGCTCTGTGGGTATGACGTCAGTTTGCTGTATAAACAAATGCGTTGATATTTTGTATGATGATTGTTTATAATAAAAAAAAAAAATATTATTCTACTTATCATTGGTTTGCTGTTCATGAATGTAAGATATTAATTCAATAAAAATTACTTTGGTTACAAAAATAATTTTAGTTGATTAGTTAAAATAGCGGTGTGACGTAATCACATGGTGGCTACTATTCCATGGTGTACAAAAACAGATTAAAAAAAATGAAATCTTTGAATTGAATTTTAAAATTTATTTGTTTTTTTATGAACTAAAACCAACATTTTCTAAGTCTAAGTGTAAGTCTACGCTATCTCAATAATATTTTATTTTTATTTTTTCTCATATAAACCCTGGAGTGGGAAGGTTCTGGAGTGGCGACTGCGTACCAGAAGACGTAGAGTTGGAAAGCTTACAAGGTGGACCGATGAGTTTGTGAGGGCCGCTGGATGCGGAATGCACAGAACCGCTCGAAGTGGCGGAGCTTGGGGGAGGTCTATGTCTAGCAGTGTACGTCTTTCGGCTGAAACGATGATGATCATAATGATGACATAACTAAATACGTGTGCGGGTGTACGGTCACCAAAACAGATAAATAACCAGGGTCGTCGCAAGAAACCGAATATTTCTAATAAAATTTTATGGAATTAATAGAAAATAAACAGTTCATTTATCAAATCGTGACAAACTTTAGTATTAACATTGAATAATTTAAAAGCGATTGGTTTTAAAATAATAAAATTAAATAATCATAAGGCATCAAAAAGTTCGTCCGCATAGTTGTCAATGGGAAAGTGCCCAAAAGGCTGGCAGCATTGCCACGTTTTATGGCAATGTTGATTCTTTGGCCGAAAAATAGGCCAACCGTCTGGTCACGTGAAGAGTCGACCGACCACTTGGACATGTCTCGGAAAACTACGTCGGCACTCGAGCCCCATGGTCCTAGAGTTTTAATTTATCAAATTAGATTTCATTGGAAAACATCCATCAATTTCTTACTAAACTTCAACTATATCTGACGACCCTGGTTACTTGTCTCTTTTGGTGACTATAATAGACATCTCTGCCTAGCCCTGGGAAAGATAATAGCTTATATTTGAGTAGTTTCTGGCCGCAGCTTAGCCCGCGCGCATGCTGGATATATTCCTACGGGAACGTACTATCGGGGTAAAAAGCAGTCCTTCTCGAGGATGCCATATAAAAATTAAATAATCATAAGGCATCAAAAAGTTCGTCCGCATAGTTGTCAATGGGAAAGTGCCCAAAAGGCTGGCAGCATTGCCACGTTTTATGGCAATGTTGATTCTTTGGCCGAAAAATAGGCCAACCGTCTGGTCACGTGAAGAGTCGACCGACCACTTGGACATGTCTCGGAAAACTACGTCGGCACTCGAGCCCCATGGTCCTAGAGTTTTAATTTATCAAATTAGATTTCATTGGAAAACATCCATCAATTTCTTACTAAACTTCAACTATATCTGACGACCCTGGTTACTTGTCTCTTTTGGTGACTATAATAGACACCTCTGCCTAGCCCTGGGAAAGATAATAGCTTATATTTGAGTAGTTTCTGGCCGCAGCTTAGCCCGCGCGCATGCTGGATATATTCCTACGGGAACGTACTATCGGGGTAAAAAGCAGTCCTTCTCGAGGATGCCATCTATGTCTAGCGTTAAAACATTGTCGAAATCTCTTACTGATTTAGGCGTGAAAAGGTATGTTACCTTTGCCGTTTACCTTTACCGTTACAGGGTTATTTCGAAATTATACTATTTTTTTTACTTTTTTTTTTCAATGTATAAGACTAATATTCAGCAGTTTCTTGTTTCAAAGGTTTTCAAAACAAAGTAGAAAACTATAATTTTTGAGTAAGTAAAGGTCTCAGGGGTTTTAAAATCAGATGTTATTTTTAACATAATAATATTGAAGAAGGCTCTTTGTAAAAACGTTCAGAATAAAATATTGAAGCTTTTAAGTACAATTTACAAAAAACTAATCAAATTGGTTTACTAGTCGATTCGACACTTTATTGCATGCATAACTTTTCTCATAACTTTATTGCATACAATTCAAAACGAGCCAATTGCCTAATACGTATATCTGGAGTTGTCGATTCGCCCACAACTAAATTATCTTCGTGCGAGTCGCCAATAAATCAAATCAAATCAAATCAAAAGTCATTTATTCAAATTAGGCTGAGAATCAGCACTTTTCGAACGTCAAAGTACATGAGACAGTCCCCCAAAACGCCCACCCTTCACCACTTCCTAGTGCTTTAGCTGGGAAGAAGAAGTAGTGGAACAAACTCCCCAGCAGCACAGCTGTCTGTTTAGTCGGATAGACTTGATTCTATACATACTTAGGCAAAGTAATAAACATTACGAGACACAAAATATTAATTAAATAATTAGTCAAAATGTCAGCTAGCCATACCAATATACCGACAAATAAAATGAAAACTGTCGAGGCAATAGATAATAATATAGTATTTTAAAGGGTCGATTCACCTGATTCCGGCCAGTAAATTCGTGCAAATCGACTAATAAGCCAATCAATCTGCCTAGCGTTTTACCCACTATGTTGGGGTCGGGTTCCAGTCAAACCGGGTGGAACTGGGCACGCCACGATTGTGGCGGTAAGTCCCCTCTTTGAGGAGTGGATTGAGAGGCGCCACGGTGTCCTCACCTTCCGCCTGACGCAGGTCCTCATTGGAAACGGGTGTTTCGGGAGGTTCCTGTTTCGTATAAGGCGGGAGGAAACGCTCGGGTGTTTCCACCGCGTAGATCGCCCTGAGGACACAGTGGAGCATACGGTGGAGGTCTGTCCGGCATGGCCGGAGCACCACCGTGTCCTCGTGGAGGCGATCGGCAACGGCGATCTCTCGCGTCTGGCCTTGGTCCAGGCCATGGTACGGAGCGAGAGTGCAGGGGTAGCCGTCACCTCCTTCTGCGAAGCAGTAATGCTAGCAAAGAGGGAGGCGTGAGGGAGAGGCGCATGTGAGGGAGAGGAATTATTTCCATGGAGCGACTGCCTATCTGACTTCAACAACCCAGTTACTGGGTAACACGATACTCCTTTTTGAGTCTTTCAATCATGTCTTGTTGTCTAAAAACCTAAAAAAAAATGTCATGCACTAATTTTACTGTTGGCTGGAATGGTGGTCAGACTTTCGACCTTCTGACCCGTAACGACCGTCAAAGATCTACGAATAACAGGCAGTACTAACTGATTAACGTGCTTTCCGAGGTATGGAGGGGTCTTAATATGTTATGGGTGGTCACCCATCCACCGACCAACCTCAGCAACCGTTACTTAACCTTGAAGATCGACCCGTGCTGCTGTTATTGATATATTAATATTATGTTTATTTGTATGTTGATACAAAACATCGCTCATAATGCAACTGCACGAAAAATATATTAAAGCAATTTTCTTCATTTCTTATTTCTATTACTTAGATTTATTTGGACGTCTGACTGAGTATTATTTGCTAATAAACCAACTTTTTACGTAAATTGAAACATTAATTTTACTAAGTCTATAATGTCTGGACAGCTTTTTGATAAGATAATGAAAAAAAAAACTGACTGGCTAGAAAAATATGAAACAGCTGATTGACAATATTAAGAAAATACTGGTGTAAGCAGTCTGATGTTAGATTCTATTCCATTTTTACAAACCAAGATCCGTCCATGCCTCGGAAAGTACTAAGCAGTTGGTCCCGGCTGTCATTCGTGATTGTCTAACTGTCGTTACAGGTCGTCAGAAGCCCGAAAGTCTGGCAACCAGTCTTACTCAGGGGTATCGTACTAAGCAGTAACTGGATTGTGGAGGTCAGATAGGCAGTCGCTACATGTAAAATACTGGTATTCAGCTGCATCCGGTTAGACTGGAAGCTGACCCCAACATAGTTGGGAAAAGGCTCGGTAGATGATGATTCACCTAAATTGATTTTAAGTGACTGATGTTAATAGTACTCGTACATGTACCTATATAATAAAAACAGAGACAAAAGAATAACAGGGCATCAAAAAATTCGTCCGCATCGCTGTCAATGGGAAAAGTGCCCAAAAGGCTGGCATTGCCACGTTATATGGCAATGCTGATTCTAAGGCCAGTGATGATTGATGTAAATATCTCTGAGTGCAGAAGCAAGAAATCAACTGTTTAAAATTAACAAAAGTTTTTAGTATAATCAACCTTTTTGCCTTAGACTTACAACTCAAGAAAATTCTAAAGCCGGAATACAATAGATACCTTATAAAATGTTCCTTCCTCCAGTCACCGTCAGGTACAATCAGCCCCAGATTAGGAAGCCCCAGTCGTGTTCGATTCCTGCCGCAGTCCATTCATACTTCCCGGAGGTATTGATCGAATTTATTCAATTGTGCATTAGAGCTATTGTTATTAAATGGAGAAGGTGGTTGCTCGTTTTTTGAATCAATTGTTGCTAATCAAAGCCGTTGATTTAAGAGTGTTGAATAAGTCGTTAATGACTATTGTCAAGAGTCCCTGGCAAGTAATAACTACTATATAACTATACGTATACTAGTATAATACTGTCTTACCTCTGAAACCATACTCCAAAAGTCATAATTAATAAGTACTTGTATTACAGAAAATTCGTATCACTATGTATTGTTTTCATGTCTATAGCTAAGCATATAAAGTCTATTTTAGTTTATGACTCTGTGTCAGATAGTTGATGTTATAAAGAGATACTTAGGCTTACTTTTATTTTAGAGAAATATTTAGTACCTAAAGAGACTCATTATTGTTTTTCGACATCCACGGGAACGAAGTCGAGGCACAGCTAGCAATGTTACAAGTGCGAAAGTGAGTTTGTATGTTACGCTTTCACGTTGAAACGGCTGAACGGATTTGGATGAAATTTGGCACCCGGATCGACCATGACCTTGGTAAGGACATAGGCTACTTTTCATCCGAGTTTGCAAACGAAATCGCGGGAAACAGCTTGTATTTAAATAATTATGTAGAATGTAGATATGTATGTCTATCGGAGGACGATCTATAGTAATTATGTTGTAATTATTAAACGGCTACACATCAAGCTTTACATTTCCAGTATAAGCTGATCTCGCATTGTATAGGATTTCCGTACAGTGCGAGATTAACGTAAACTGGAAGTGTATAGCTTGATGTGTAGCCGTGTGTACAATTGACTTTTATGGAATATATACTCAATTGAAAACAGATAATGGCACATTCAAGGACTGTCGAATATTTAGCAATTTGTTGTAAGCATTGATCTGAGTTATCATACGAATATATTTACAAAAATACGAATTAAATACCTAAAAGTATACCTGCTACCCGTTCTCACAACAAAAAGTAAATTAAGAAATAATTACTGCCTCTCAACCCTCTTAGATCAGTCCTACAGATTAACGGCCAGATGAAGACAGACAGGCGTTCTCTGAAAAAGAAAATGAATAATTCTTTTGTTTTAATTTATTCTTATTTTTCTCGGAAAGCCCAGTATTAGGTAGGTACTGTTAAATCCGTTCGTGGGAGGATGTAGGTGTTGCAAAGACTTTAATTAACTTGCTGTTTATTTTATAACACGCTTTTATTAGCTTGGTAGGTATCTATGTAACGGAATCTTTGAACGTGATTTTCATCCTCTTCGAAACGTCGAAGTGATTTGAAACTTTGCACACTTATCTAGGACCGATGACAATTCAATAATTTCATAATTTTTGTTCCACTATGCAGGCCAAAAAAAAAACACGCTTTTGTAGTTAGCCAAACTAAAAAACAGAAAATAAATAATACTTAATTAAAAAACATGCTTTAAAAACCAAACTAAAAAAGTAGGAAATAATTTAAAAAAAAAAACAAAAATAAGGATAGGGTGTAATAAATGACATAGTTTTAAGTAAATAATTATTTTCATTTTTTTTAAAGCGTCTTCTTTAATTATTTTTTTATTTGTTTATTTCTTATTAATCTGTTATTAAGTCAGTTGGTGTAGTATACAATAGTAAAACGAGGGTTCATCATGTTTTAATTTATTTTTATTTTTCTCGGAAAACCTGGTATTAGGTACGGTTAACTTCGTTCGTCGGAGGGAATGTAGGTGTTTGTAAAGTTAATGATGGATTTAATTAACATGCTGGTTACTTTTGTATTTTGTTTATTTCTGATTAAGCAGTTATTGCAGTTAATCCGGCCTATCGGTATATCGGGATTAACAGTAATACACTTGGATTAAAGCACAAAACGTTCTTACTACGACAACGCGATATATTGTCTGTGGTCCTTACCCCGACATCAAGCGATGGACAATATTTTCGGACTTTTATTGGTTGAATACCGGGCTTTTGACTAATTTGTCTGTGGGTTTTTAAACAGTTTTTTATAATGTGCGTTTTGTTTGTGCAGAATAATCAATTTTTCTTTCTGTATTCTTTCATTCTTTCCAGATGTTGAGTTACGTCAAAAGTGACGTGTGTCAGATAAAGTAATAATTGACATAATATTGCGTTTACAGATCTTGTTAAAGTCAGTTTGTGGAGTATACAATATACGTAGCTAATATCAATCTGTAGGCCATTTCTATTTACCATTATTTTGATAAAACTGTTCCAGGAGGAAGTTCGGAATAAGATCGCAGGAAATTAAATCTCTCAATACTTCCTGTCGACTTTGTATGTTACGAAACATACAAAGTCGCAATAAATCTAAACTAAAACGAAAATGGCACAAACAGTTATCATACGCTGTCAATTGTACCTTAGTTTGAACGGTTTATTTCCTGTTGAGGTACGGATAAACGTTTTGATTATATCTAGTCTATTTAATACTAGCTTTTACCTACGGCTCCGCCCGCGTGGATGTTGGATATCGCGTAAAAAGTAGCTTATGTCCTTCTCCATATCCCAGGCTATCATTTCAGCCAAAAGACGTCCACTGTTGGACATAGGCCTCCCCCAGGCTCCTCGTCATTTTGGGGGGCTTTGCCATAATCGCCACGCTTGGCAGAGGGGTTGGCGATTAATGTTGGGTGTGGCTAAATGTAGAATAAATGTTGTTAAAATGAGTTCTTTGCGAAGCATGTGTGGTGGTGTGACTATAAATAATAGGCCAAGGAATGATCTGATAAGGTAATGCTGCGATTTAAAAAAAGATGTAGTGACGTAAATTGAAAAACGTATGCTTAGATGGTTCGGTCAGGTTGGAGGATAAATGAAGAGCGACTAACAAATGGCATTTACAAGGCAGATGTGAATGGATACGCCGGTAAGAGACGCCCTAGGAGGACATATAGTGGCCTTATTGGTGACGTTCTTTAGAAAGGTCTGACGCGTAGTATTCGCAAACGCGTGCGTGCATGAGCAGTGGTCCTAGTGTGAGTTTCACCGAACGCGCTCGATGCGTTTGATCGAGGACCAATCGGAGTGCCGAACGCGCTCGATGCGTTTGATCGAGATGGTTAAATGAAACTCACACTAAGGCCTCTGATGTATGAACGTAAACGAGGCAAAAGGAGCACGTAAGGATCGTAGCAAGTCGCCTTCTGTAATTTCTGCCTCACTCACTCACTCACTCGCTTTTCCCATGGAGGTCCGTGGGAAAAGGGAGTGAGCTTATGTATGTACCTATGTGTGTACTTGAATATTTAATGCTAGCAATAAAAATAGGTAAGTAGTTAAGCGATTGACTGCTGCGCTGCGTGTCGCTGGTTCGATTCCCGCACGAGAAATTCCTAGTGCGGGGCAACGTTTAATTTAAAAAAAACATGTATTTGGAGACCAAACAAAGAAATGATTATGTAGGTTATCAACGTCATAACAAAGACGAACGACGGAGCTATGTGGGTAGTATCGTTATGTCGCATACAAAGTGTAACAGAATACGCACGTCCTGAAAGTAGTTGTTTCATAATTGTCTACTGTTCAGATTTCAGTAACTTTTAATATGGATATGTTTAAAAAAAAATGTATTTTCCATCCCTACCGCTTATTGAGCTAAAGTAAAATCAATCTTATTTTAAGCGGATAATACTCAATTTTAAATGTATTGAGTAATTCTAGAGTTAACTTGATTTTCTTAATAATAATCGCTAGCTTTAACGAAGAGTATTTGCATAGGCACCACCTTGTAGCCAGGGTTAGCCACCAGCAACTTGCTCTGAAATACAGCCTTGTGGAATCGGAAGTGCCGTACTATAGGTATGTGCCCGACCTAGTCCTCAAAAATGGACATATCACACTGCACTAGAATCAATCCATCATCACTGACAGGACTATTGTAGCCAATAAGCCTGATATAGTGGTGGTGGATCGACTAGAGCGGCGCGCAATGATCGTTGACATAACGGTCCCGCTTGACGGGAACCTCGTGAAGGGCGAGAAAGATGAACAAATCAAGTATCTTGACTTGGCTCGCGAGGTTGTCGACATGTGGCATGTGGATTCAGCGATCATTGTGCCGATGTCGTCACAGCCAATGGCTTGATAGAAAAGAACCTCGACCAACACCTGAGGAGGATCTCGTTGGGCAGCTGGGTCAAGGGCCTGATTCAAAAAGCTGTACTTCTTGACACGGCTCGCATTGTTAGGAGGTTCCTCTCTCTGGAGCCCTGACCGCCGGTAGCTTGGACCCTGTTTCCGATACCGGTGGGCTACTATTTTGTATATTTTTAAATGTTTTTATACTAATATTTAAAAAATTAATTTATATGTGTATTTAGTGAAATAAAGGATAATAAAAAAACTTATTTTTTAAAGCTAACTAAGCTTTAAAAAATAAGTTTTGGTCATTGTATTATGTTTTTAACTGAATCATCTAATTGGGGTGTACCTACGAAGTTTGCCTTAATTATGTTACATGTAGAACAACACAATAGCGAAATTCTAATTTGAAAATCTTTGGGTAGAAAAATTATGTAACAGAAACATTCCGACCTAATTAGGAGGTTCTTCAGGGCAATACTAGACTCCTCATGTATCTGTTTTCTTGGATAATTTTCTTAATTGGACGAATAAAACATGTATTTAAATTATATGTTACTAGCTTTTGCCAGCGGCTTCGCCCGCGTGGAGGTCGGTGTATTATACACATAAACCTTCCTCTTGAATCACTCTATCTATTAAAAAAACCCGCATCAAAATCCGTTGCGTAGTTTTAAAGATTTATGCATACATAGGGATATAGGGACAGAGAAAGCGACTTTGTTTTATACTATGTAGTGATGTCAGCCTTCTTACATTTAAGAATGTATAATATAGGAAAGCCCACGGCTATCCCCACTTAGTTTTTTTGTAACAGTTATTTTTTTGTTGAAGATTGTTTCTTATACTTTGTTCTTACGCGCTTTATAACTGTAAGATCTATCGTTTTAAATTGCCTGTTTTTGTTGTGGTCGGGCAAAGTGTTAATGTTGAGATTTTATCTGGAATTTTTCTATTACATGGGGCTTTAGCATAACTGGTGAAATGTGGGTATACTATAGGTACACGGTACCAGCGGCGAGGTGTCAATTTTTTTAAGAGAGAAGCCGAAGCGAAGTCGGCTTTAACTTACTGACTTATCAATAAATAATACTTAATATCATTCTAAAATTAATATAGGAACGTAAAGAATTAGATACGAAACAATTTAACAGCTGAAAACTAAACGAAATGTGCAAAATTCCTCCATCTCGTTCTCGGTGACGCTGGCTCTGTTATAACCCGTTGTACAGCGGCTTGCTCACGTCCATATCAAGCGGTGCCACGTGACCTAAGGTGACATAATTACGGGATCGCTGTTGTATGATTTTTTAGTTCCTGATTGTGGCGTTTTGGCACCGGGTTAATTTAGAGTATTACAACGAAAAAAAATTTCGTTGTAATACAAAGCTAAAAATAACCGTTTTTGTTGTTTGAATGTTAAGGTGAATTAAAAACCCGTAGTGTAACTATTTTTTGACAGTAGTTGCCACTATTGACGTGCCATTTTTAATAGCGATAAAGCCGATACGAATCCCCGAAGGGAAGCCAGTATGATCGTGTTATATGGTGCTTTTACCACAAAACGTTTCAATGTGCCCCTTACCGTATCGAATATTGAGTGATCTCATTACGGTTGTATGCTTCCAATCAACGCAAATCTATCAAAGCAAATGATCACGATCATTCATCTGCAGCTGCATTAGCATTACAATGAAGCCATCAAGGCAGCCATTAACATACAAAACTTGTAATTAATCGTACTGAACCTACTAATTAGATAATGTCAAAGACTGCATGGTCATTGCACACAACGGGAGCATTAAATTCAGTGCGTTACAATATCTCCCACGAGCAGTGATACTATAGTTTAGAGTCGATCTCGGAAGGAAGAAGTCCGATTTACCGTTAACGTCCCGGTACCCGGTTAGTAGTTTGTGAATAAACAAAAAGTTGAATGACGTCTAAATTATAAGGTAATTATTGTAACTACTATGATATCGTAATCATATTTTTTTATTGTATTAGTCATTAGAATATTAAAATACATACGTGAAATTAAGAGGTAGGTACTTAACTTTGTGATGGATTTGTGGTCGAAAAAAAAATACTTTGTGTTTCTATTCCATAAAAAGTTTGAAAATATCATGTACTCTTATAGTTACTCATTTATTTTATTTTATACCAAAGTCTTATCAATTTGAAGATAGACTATTTTGCTTGCTTCTTAAAGCATGCTTTCATGAATTTTGATTTTACGTAGTGATGCGGAGAAATTAGGAAAATATCGTTAAGAAAGTTCTTATGAATTTGAATGGCAATAAGAGTAGGGGAAGACCAAAGACAAAAGACCAAAAACGAAAGACGATGGATGGATTGGCCCCACACTTTCACACAGACGCCGCTAGATGCAGGAAGCGTCACATTGTCATTCTTTGGCATCGTGATTTATTTGTGTGGCATCGCTCCTGTTCAGTCGTAAGTAAAGTTTGTTTAATAATCCCAGAGACTAATCTGACATTTCAAGTCTTTTTTGTTTGCATTTTAGTATAGAAATTAAACATGACTTTGTTACATCTGTCAAATTAGTTTCTGGATTAAAAAAAAACCACGCAACTTCTTTAAACTACGTTCCCACCACGTACGTAAAAATATCGCGTCGGAATTTTATCACTGCACTGGATTTTCAACTCTTTGTGTTGAACCGAGCATTAACGCTTGCGCGCTCAGTACAACAATGCGTTTAGGGTGCTGCTAGGGCTGCCGCGGTTTTGCAGCGCTTCAACGATGTTCGCGCAGGCGCAAACCGATGACTTTTATGCCATTATTAGGAAACGGAGTGCCTCGCTACTAAGTCGCTTCCAACGCAGCACTAACAGTATCCTGAGCGTGTTGTCCGAGCGGTGGGACTCGGTGTTGTTGGAGAGGTGGATGCACCTGCACGCCAGTTCGTCACCATTTATTAAGTGATTATTGTTTTAACATAATTATTATTAATTTTAATCGAATGAATTTTAACCTAGTTAACTATAATTGTGAATGTGCTGTAACTTTAATTTATTGCTGTAACTTTGATTTATTATTTTCATTAACTTTAATTTATAATTTTATTATTATTATTTTTAAATATTTTAGTCACTTTAATTTATTATTTATTTGTAATGTAATGAATTTAACGTCTAATGTAATTTGTAGTGCTTTATATGGGAATAATTTCCTGAAATAAACGTTTATTTAATTTAATTTAATTTTTAATTAAGAACCCAAGAGAGTGCACCCAACTCGTCAAAAAGAAAACACACGGTTTCATTTTAAACTGTCGGTCTTGAACCGGGATTTAAGGATCCAACAGAGTGCAATCCAACTCGTCGAAAAACACACTGTTTCATTTTCAACTCTCGGTGTTGAACCGGGTATTAAAAATCCAACAGAGTGCAATTCAACTCGTCGAAAAAACACACTGTTTTATTTTCAACTCTCGGTGTTGAACCGAGCATTAAGAATCCAACAGAGTGCAATCCAACTCGTCGAAAAAACACACTGTTTTATTTTCAACTCTCGGTGTTGAACCGGGTATTAAGAATCCAACAGAGTGCAATCCAACTCGTCGAAAAACACACTGTTTTATTTTCAACTCTCGGTGTTGAACCGGGTATTAAGAATCCAACAGAGTGCAATCCAACTCGTCGAAAAAACACTGTTTTATTTTCAACTCTCGGTGTTGAACCGGGTATTAAGAATCCAACAGAATGCAATCCAACTCGTCGAATAAACACACTGTTTTATTTTCAACTCTAGGTGTTGAACTGAGGATTGAAAATCTAACAGACAACCCAATTCATCGAAAAACACACTGTTTTATGTTCGACTCTCGGCGCCAAGCAGGGCGTTAAAAATTCAATGCGTAAAAAATATATATAATCAGTGAACGAAACTGAACTGTCACAGAAACTGGTATGATTGGCTCCAATCGGTCCATGACGCTAAATGGCGTATCCTCGGTGTTGCATCGCGTATACTCAGGGGCAATTGTAAGTTTTCACTTCTATCGTGTAATCAAAGTATAAGCAAACACTTTTTTTTCTACAAAAATGGATTCTACAGATTTCTTTTTTTTATTGTGATTATATTATGTGCCTGTGCCTGTGTGTATCTGGGTCAAATAAATTTACTCTTTTTCTTTTAATGTCTTTAATACGCATTGTACAATTACAAATCATTCTCAAGTTTTCTTGAGAAAATCTTTTGAATAAATGATAAGTCCAATCATCTATTAAATATTAACATTATTATCGATGAATTCAAGTGGTTCATTAAATGAAGAATGTCTGAATGTCAAGTATATCTTGTGACATTTATACCCATTTTTACTAAACCTAGGCGAGGCCTATATGAATGCGCGTTGTTCGATTTTCAACGTTAGGTAGGAAAGTTAAAATTCAACAGCATGCTAATTGAGTGTTAACCTAAAGGAGCCTTACACGGGCAATTTTTTGAGCAATTATTGCTCGGCAACACTAATGGAACAATCTGGGGCAATCAAGTGGAGCAATCTGGCGCAACAATAATAAATTGCCGATGTTTTTCGGCAATATTGCTTCTAATTGCTTCATATATTTCGTGAGTTGCCGAATATCCAATCGATTTGGACATTTTAGTCAATTTTCTTTTTATTTCCGGCCGGCGGTGGCGGCCGCGGGGAGCGCATTGCCTAGTTTTTTAAGTTGCTCCATATTGCTCCATATTGTGTGGCCGTATCTCTGGCAACAGGTGGCTACATGTTTCCATTGGCCTAAATTGCTGGATGTAGTCATGACGTCATACTTAACGAGAATTGCCCCAGGTGGAGCAATTTTAGTTGCCGTGTAAACGCACCTTGAGTAATGAAAGCCGCACGGATCGATCAATCAGGTTAAGCTACGCTTCCTGTGGTTGATCCGTGGATGGGTGACTATCTTTACATACCAAGAAGCCCCGGAAAGCACGTTAAGGCGTTGATCCCAGCTGTCATTCGTGGATCTTTGGCAGTCGTTACGGGTCGTCAGAAGCCCGAAAGAACAAGTCTTACCAAAGAGTATTGTATTACGCAGTAACTGAGTTGTGGAGGTCAGATAGGCAGTCGCTCCATGTAAAATACTGTTCTTCAGCTGCATCCGGTTTGACTGGAAGTCGACAAAAACGTGGTTGGGAAAAGACTAGGCAGATGATGGTGGTAACTAAGTGTTGGAAAGAAAGAAAGAAAATACATTTATTTAGCACAGACTAAAAAGGCACACAATAAATAGCAAACTAAATAAAATAAAAACCAACCAAAAAGTGTAAAGTGCGTCAAAGTGTGCCTCACGGCTGCGCTTAAAGGCCAATTGAGTAGTGCCTGACACTGGTTTTCAACTGGACCTGACTGTCTGAGGTGACGGATGTAAATCTGTTAGGAAGAACGGGCATCAGTAGCTTTGATAAGGTTGTTGACTGGAGGTCTGTGTTGATCTTGTGAGGGATTATTGAAGTTTGGAATTTCAGATTATCTTTGTCTAATATAGGATAAAGTAAGGTATTGGCAATAACACCGATGAGTTATCGACTTTGTTACAACGCTTGGAAAAGGGATGGAAAATAACGTAGATAATATTGAGGTTATAGTCAAAGTCAAAGCCAAGCCCAGCCAAGCCAAGTTGGTATTTATTATACACTAGGTAACCCGTGCCTACTTCGTTGGGTGGTAAACATTTTTACTTGTGATGTAATTATGAATGTGGTTTTTTCTGCGACTTATTTTACAAATTCGACTACCACAAAAAAGTCTTTTAATTTTTCAGGTTAATGTGTTTTAATTTTATTTGTAAAATTCTATTGGTAAAAGAATTTTCAAAATCGGTTCTGTAGTTCCAGAGATTACCCCCTACAACCTCACAAACTTTACCTCTTTAGAATATTAGTATAGATTTATTAATATATGCTTAACACAAAAAAACACATAAGAAATTAAATATAATCAACATTAAAAACTTAAAATGGGCGGCCTTATTGCTGGGGATTTGCACTCGGTTGATGGGGATAGGCTCGCTTCCCATTACGTGGGACTTTAAACATGTAACTAGCGAAATGTGTGCGTAATAGAGGTGCATCTCTGCCTAACCCTTCGAGAGATACAGGCGTGATGTTATGTTACAGAGTAGACGTGTTTATTGTGTGTTTCTTTAGATTTAATATATTCTTTATTGTTCTATCATATTCACAAACACAGTAAATTATAATGATAAATGATAAATAATTTTATTTCTGTAAGCAGGTTTGTACAAACACTTTTACACGTCAATCACATTTTTTAAACTAGATGAGGTCGGCGTTTCCTATCTTACTACTCTGAGAAGAAAGGCCGATATAAACTCAGAGGTCAGTCTCTTTTGAAGTTCAGGCAATATCTTGGTTGGGCACCCCACGATTGCGGCGGTAAGTCCCCTCTTTGAGGAGTGGCTTGAGAGGTGGCATGGCGTCCTCACCTTCCACCTGACACAGGTCCTCACCGGACATGGCTGTTTCGGGTGGTTCCTGTTTCGGATAGGGCGGGAGGAAACGCCCGGGTGTTTCCATTGCGAAGCTCGCTCTGAGGACACGATGGAGCATACGGTGGAGGCCTGCCCGGCTTGGGCGGGCAGGCCTCCACCGTATGCTCCATCACCGGCACCGCCGTGTCCTCGTGGAGGCGGTCGGCGGCGGCGATCTCTCGCGTCCGACCCTGGTCCAGGTCATGGTACGGAGCGAGAGTGCAGGGGTAGTCGTCACCTCCTTCTGCGAAGCAGTGATGCTCGCGAAGAGGGAGGCGGCGCACGTGATGGAGAGGCAGTATATGCGCCCTCACGGCCCTAGCCTCCGCAGGAGATGCTCTGGGTGTCGGGAATCCTAGGCTGATTCTCGGCCACCGTAGGCACGGGCTTGCGGACGGCGAGTAATGGGTAGCTCGCTGACCGGTAAGGACCAAGCCCGGGTCGACGGCGCGTTGTGTTCCACGCGCGCCTCAAAGAGATGTCAGCAGCACCAGATGGGGCCCGCAAGGGCCGTGCCTGCCAGGGGTGCGGGTTGTTCGAAAGAGATACCGCGGCCCCTGGCATACAAGCAACTGAGGGAACACGGGTGGGTTTTAGTCAGTAAAAGTCTGACACGCCCTCCCGCTCGGCCCAGAGCGGGAGAAGTTATTTGATGATTTCCCACCCAAAAAAAAAAAAAGGCTAAATATCTTGGTCAGATCATGTGAAGGCCATGTAGATTGGTTTCTGAAATGGTCTTTTGAGAAAAGAACCACACAGATTGAGTGGACCTGTGCAATCAGTGCACGCATTTATCAGTAATCATGCAGCTCAACTCAGAACTTGAGGAGCTCAACGGTTTGACGAACAATACCAAAGAAAGGACATTTGGGTAGGCCGCATAAATTACTCAAACTGCCAGACCACGACTAAATGAAGAAAAAAAAACACCCACACAGTCATTACATTCATAATAATTAAAGCAGTATAATACTTTACAAAGCAAATATTCATGTCATTGTTTAAATAAAATTCATAATGTCAATGTCTATATAAACAAAAAATACAAAAATAATCGTGGTGAGATCATTTGAGGACCATGTAGATTGGTGCCTGATGTGCTCTTTTGAAGAAAAAGCCTCATAGATTGAGAGGACCTGTCCTGTCAGTGCACGCATTTATCAGTAATCATGCAGGTCAACTTAGAACATAAGGAGCACAACGATTCGACGAACAATACCATAGAAAGGATATCTTGGTAGGCCGCATAAAAAGTACAAATTCAAGGTAACACTTAATAGAGACTGGTGTCTGTTATAGGTAAAACCTGTATTACAGATCACCAGGCTTACCCTCTCTAGGGAAACTCACTTATGACTAATTACTGTTTAAATAAACTAACAGGTTGTACATAATACAACACTATTACAAATCAGTAATAACAAACGTAAAACAAAATGGAAAATTAAAATTTTGGGGTGTGTAAGTGTGGGTGTGTGTCTGTCAGAGTGTAGGTGATGATGTGGTGGGTATGTTTGTGTTCATTATTGACATTCTCTAAATGCAGCTCATTCCCAATGTTCACCAAAAACTATTATAAACCAACGTACTATTCACTTAGTATCAATCAATCAATTCGTTTATTAATTGGTTCACAATATTGGTTTCCTTAAAAGTTAACAACGCTTTTGGTAATGTTATTTTCCACCATTGTAAAAGACTGGTGCCTGAAATAGGGTTTCCAAAAAGCCTGTGGTACATGTCACCAGTATAATCAGTCTAGAATGTTGAGAGGGTGTGGGCCTTAATCCACCACGTGGGCCCAGTGCGGGTTGCTAGATGTGACATGTCTTAGAATTTTTGGTTCGAGGATGTGCCGGTTTCCTCACGATGTTTGCCTTCACCGTTTTGAGAGCAGTGGTGCTAAAATAATTAATAAATAAAAACGTTTATTTGTCACTTAAAGAAATACATATAAATATAACAGACACTCACCGAGTCTTAATCAACAATTTAAATGTATAGGTGCAAAATATATCCAAACTCGCAAACTAGACCTGTTCCGTATGACGTAAAGAATAGCACCATCCCATTTCTTCCCGTGGGTGTCGTAGAAGGCGACTAAGGGACTTACTTACTAGAGAATGGGCAGCAGCGTTCTCTATGCATTTGACCACCATACTGCGATCGCTAACCCGCCTGCCAAGCGTGGCGGTTTTGGCAAACCCTCCTATTGTTTTTTTGGGAGGTCTGTGTCCAGCTGTGGACGTCTATCAGCTGAAATGATGATGATTATGATGAAAATAAACCTAGGCCTGTGTTTGGAGTCAGTGTCCAGCCATGGGATCGGTTAACACAATAAAGCACAAAGTAAAGCACCTGTCTGGTTTTGAACCTACGACCTTCAACTCGTAAGTCGCGGCTGTTACTACTTGGCCACCACTGCTCCTCTTACATTTCTTTACCTTTTATAATTTAAAATCAAATCAAATACAAAATATTTCATTTCCCATAAACCTGCAAGGGCACTTACGAAACGTCAGAAGCTAGGTGCACGGTTCCAACTTGTCGCTTCCTATGGAGAAGAGCCGGCAAGAAACTCCACGGTTACTCTTTTAAAAATAATTGGCTTTTATAATGTTTTCAAATTACAGTGATATTAGGTATGGGAGGATAGTGCAGGCCTGTCAATAAGTACCAGGTACTGAGAGGGATGAAAATAAAGAATAGAAAATCGTCTACAAATCTACAGTTTGTAAGGCCTACAAAGTTCTATCATTCACAATAATATGTAAAAGAATCTAACTAAATAAAATTAACCTATTTAAACCAAGTAACATGATTTCCTTGACAATCACTAATAAATAGTCGATATTAGAATTGATGTATAATGTCAAATTTACTCCAAACTTCCAAACGATTGTATATCCTCGTTATAACGTGTCTTCTTCGTCATTAAGCCTATTTGCTATTACTACGGTCAACATAATAAATAACTTTGTCGTTCAAGACCGATAAAATTCCCGGCCATTCGGGGCTATTCGGCTATTCTACCGGCCTTTAACTAAAAAGGCGTTAACCCTCACTTGGGGTCAATTTTTACCTTTTAATAGAATCTAAGAGAGTTCAAAATTCTCTATCTTTCTGTCTAACAAACATTTTTACAATACAAATAGTTCGCAATATATGAAAATTTTTGTAGGCCGTTAACTGAAAAGGATTCTTTAGGATAAACAGAAAGAAATATAAACGAATGTGTCCTACAATCAGTAACGTAAGTATCACAGTTTTTAAGAAATAACGATACACGCGTTTTTTGGCATTTTCTCGGAAACAACTTTTAGGGCATAACGCCTTTCTAATTAAACGACGGCAGTATTTTCGGCAGTCATCAATAAAACATTATGATGAAACGCCTACACTGAGATTGTAGGTAGTGATTTAAGATTAACTACTGCTTTTTAACCGACTTAAAAAAAAGGACGAGGTTCTCAATTCGACTGTATGTTTTTTTTTTGTTTGTTACCTCATAACTTTCGACTGAGTGAACCGATTTTGATGATTCTTTTTTTATTTGAAAGCTCGTGTTTTCCGTGTGGTTTAATTTCATCTAGATCTGATGATGCGTTTCACAGACAGACAACGGAACTCTTAAAAAAATAACAGTAAATGAACCGCGATTGCTGCTATCGCATAAATATGCATTGTTTTGACCTCAAGGATGATGAAATTTCGAATTAGTAGGGTAGGTACTATAACTAAAAAGTGAAAGATAAAAACTTTTCCAAAAAAAACAACTGATTTCCGGAAAAACACTACAAAGTGAAAAATAACTTTAATTTCGGAAGGCGGTGACTTTGGTCTTGTCACCGCCTTCCGAAATTAAAGTTATTTTTTACTTTGTAGTGTTTCTCCGGAAGTCGGTTGTCTTTTGTTGTAAATGACTTGTGATCCGCCATGTGTAGTGTATTTTTTTTGAAGATGATTTAATACTGGGTTTTGCCCACAGCTTTGCCCACGTGACGATTTGAAATTATCCCACGGGGAAGTACTACCGAGATAAAACGATCAAAATAAAAATATTTTATTTCACGTAAACCTACATGGGCATTTATAAAATGTCAGAAGCTAGGTGCATGATTCGAATTGGTTGTTTTCCATGGATAAGAGCCGGCAAGAAACTCCACGGTTACTCTTTTAAAAATAATTGGCTTTTACCTGCAAAGGTTTTAAATTACAGTGTTAATAGGTATGGGACGACAGTGTAGATTTGTCAACACACACTTAATAAAATAGAAATGGTCTACAAAGCTACGGTCTCCTAGGCCTAAATGATATGACCTAACCCAGGTCATGGTCTACGTGCGGCCCAAATTTCATTCACATTAATTCAGCCGCTAAGGCGTTTTTACGCCTGGTAACAGATAGACAAAGTTACTTTTGCATTTATGAATGGATGTGTTTCATTGAAGCAATACATAGGTACAAATAATACTTGAACTTTCGTAGCAGGTACGACGTAGACTAATGCTACGGCGTAGCTGTCGTAGCATTGACCTACGCCGCGTCGTGTCCTAAGAACTGCTGAGTGTTACGATTAAGAGCATTCATTCCACGCGGGCTGGCAACAACGCATTTATAGTAGTTTTTCGTGATTATTTAATGAAATACAAACAGAAGTTTTTTTTTCAGCCAAGCACTAGATCGTTGGTATTTATAATTATTTTAAATATTTACTCTTTCATAAAAATATTTAATCGTACTTAGTAATGCAAATAGAAAATAATAAACGATATGTCGATTTTTATAACCAAATACCCAAAATAACTGTAAAAAAATAGCATAAAAATATGAAAATACCAAAGATCTAGTGCATGGCTGAAAAACATGTTTACTTCTGTTTGTATTTAATGAAATAATCACGAAAAACCGCCATAAATGCGCCGTTGCCAGCCCGCGTGGGGAGAATGCTCTTAAGAACAAACTAGATCCGCTAACAATCATGCTGAATAGTCTATAACACTTGCAGACACGGCAAAATTAAAAAAAAAAAAACATCGTTTGATACAATTGTACTTACCATAAATCAAATCAAATCAATCAAATCAAAATATTTTTATTTCACATAAACCTGCAAGGGCACTTATGAAACGTCAGAAGCTAGGTGCACGGTTCCAATTTGTCGCTTCCTATGGAGAAGAGCCGGCAAGAAACTCCACGGTCACTCTTTTAAAAATAATTGGATTTTATAATGTTTTCAAATTACAGTGATATTAGGTATGGGAGGACAGTGCAGGCCTGTCAATAAGTACCAGGTACTTAGAGGAATGAAAATAAAGAACAGAAACTGTAGGCCTACAACGTTCTCTCATTCACAATATGTAAAAGAATCTACATAAGTAAAATCAACCTATTTAAACCAAGTGATATGATTTCCATGAGAATCACTAATAAATACTCGATATTACAAGGGTTGTATAATGTCAAATAATGACGAGAATATGTCAGAAAGTGTAAAAAATAAAATAATTAAAATTAACATTGTAATTTGGAAGCAGTTAATAGACGCTCACAAAGTTATGGTGCTAATGAGTTACCAGGGAAGCCACATGTGCAGAAGGAATTAATGCCAAACTTCCTTGTCTTCAACGTAGTCTTTTATCTTATAATATGCTTTTTTGATAAGGACACGTTTGATGTGAGTTTTAAACTTTCCATCGCTAAGTTCTGTAACCGATTTTGGCAACTTGTTATAGAAGCGGATACTGTTTATTAGAAATGACTTGCTAGTTTTAGTTAATCTAAATTTTGAAATCACAATTTCATCTTTACTACGTGTATTTAGATTATGGAAGTCGCATCTTTTTTTGAAAAGACCTAAGTTTTTGCGAACATACAAGATATTTTCTAGGATATAAAGAGAAGGCAGAGTTAGTATGTCAACTTCGTTGAATTTGTTTCTAAGAGACTCGCGAGGCCCCATTTTATAGATTGCGCGGATTGCCCTCTTTTGTAGAATGAAAACTGAATCTACGTCAGCTGCCGACCCCCACAGCAGAACGCCATAAGACATAATACTGTGAAAATAAGCAAAGTATACTAACCTAGCTGTGGCTACATCAGTCAACTGCCTTATTTTTCTTACTGCGTAAGCAGCTGAGCTTAATCTACTTGAAAGAGCTCTAATGTGGGCACCCCATTGCAATTTTGAATCTAAAGTAATTCCTAGAAATACAGTTTCCGAAATAGCATCTAGTTTCTTGCCATCATATCATATAATGGCAATCAATCACTGATTGCTTCTTCAAAAACTAAGTGAAATACGATCACGTTTTTAAAGTTAAAGACAACAGTTGCCGTGTGATTTAACAATATATATCCGTAATTAATTTTCTACTAAATTGAGCGTGAAACGCTTCGCCGTAACTTACATTCTTTGAATATAAGCACGTGTCTAGTAGAAGGCTCCCTCCAAACAGATGTGAAGTGTCCTTTAAGCTCCTAGTTCTACAATTATGTGAACATAATGCCGCATTGCATACGTAAGCGGGCACGCCCTTTATGCCTGGAGGCTTTAATTTAGGTTTTAAGTTCTGTTTATGTTTTTGTTTTTATTATTTGGTGGTGAAGGGCGGGCGTTTTGGGGGACTGTCTTATGTAATTTTGACGTTCAAAAAGTGCTGACTCTCAGCCTAGTTTGAATAAATGACTTTTGATTTTTTTATTTATTTCTGCTTGAGTAAATTTTTTTAATGATTTTTTTTTGGTATATTGGCGTGTGCTAGCTGACATATGGCAAATATTTTAATTTTATTTTTCGTAACGTTAATTACGTAACGATTGTATAGAATCAAGTTCTTCTAACATAACAGACAGCTGTGCTGCTGGGGAGTTTGTTGCGCCACTTCTTCTTCCCAGCTAAAGCACTAGGAAGTGGTGAAGGGAGGGCGTTTTGGGGGACTGTCTTATGTAATTTTGACGTTCAAAAGTGCTGACACCAGCCTAGTTTGAATAAATGACTTTTGATTTGATTTTGATTTTGTTGTTGATGTCGAAATCGTGGGCGATTCACACTGGTGTAGAGTTGAAGCGCATTGGTGCGTTAAAAAGGACTTTGAAGAGGTTATAGTCTGTTCAAAAAGTATGTGACGAAAGTCGAAAAAAACCCTGTTGAGCTTAGATTCTTACGCTATCACTCAGTGAAAGGATTTTGAAACACATTTATCTTGTATCCAGAAGGTTTTAACTTTAAATCTCACCACTTTTTAAAAACATTGTTAAATTTTAATTGAAAAATCATCGACGAATATTTATGTTAAATGAAAAACATTTTAAAATATATTTCAAATTGGAATTATGGTTTTAAAATAATCAAATCAAAGCACTTTTGAAAGTGGCACTACAAATTGGTATCCACACTCCACGGGTACGTTTTTGACTTCCTTTGTTTACATTTGTATCAGATGCTTTTCGAATGGACCATAGCAGAGAGATGCATGACTTTGACCTTTACACGACATCTTGCGAAACTTCGTGAGATATCGCACGACATCTCGCGAAACTTCGCGCGATATCGCACGACGTCGCGTGACATCGCGCGGTATTTCGCGTATGTTTGGGGAGCCTACTACTAGACAAGTTCAAAGTGTGTACTTACTTTCGAATAATTAGAAGGGTAGCTAATTATTAAGGCCTTGCAAGGACACGACCTTCAGTTATGAAGTACGCGACCAAGAAGAGAGCTAATTATTATCAAATTATTAATACTCTGACATGAAATTAGAATGTTTTGTTGACTGTAGGTATCTGCCGTCTTTCCAATGAACACGTGCCGAACTTAGTTAAAATTAAATTAACTAACTTTTGCGTGGTTCAAGTATCAAATGTGAAGGGTTCGGTAACTTCAAATATGATGAGAACTGTTTTTGAAAGTTGTGTTGTGTTTTGTTTGTTGTTCGAAGTTTGTCATCCGATTATGGGGAAACTAAAGGATGGGTGGTGAGTTTGACAGTCTGTGGTAACTTAAACAACGCACAAAGACAAATAAATGAAGGTAAGGTAAGATCTACCATTTTTCGGATTATCGAAAGTACTTATATAATTTTTTTATGGCTGTGCTGTACGTTACACCAAAATACGTTATCATATATTGCTACCTAACTGAAATATTTTTTTAAAATCTATTATATGTGTCTAGCAAGCGTACGCCCAGCGTTCGTCGCGGAATCTCTGGATGATTTCATTATATTTAATTATTTTTAGGAAAGGTCAAATAAAAAACATGGCGTTTCTTTGTGGTCGTTTCTAGAACTGAGCTACCACCTCCCCCCCGTTTATTCACCTCAATTTTACGAGTGACATTTAATAAATGACCATCAAAATATTAGGATTATATCTAAAGAAAATAATGCTTGGAAACCTGCTGGTCCCGCTCCATAGGACAAGCTAGAGTCTAGACGAAATGCAACTGGTTGCTAACTTAAACGGTCAAGTGTCAAGTAATTAACACAATTACTTTTCTATTGTTATCAGACTCAATGAGCTTGCCTAACAGACGAAATTATAATTGTATAATGTATTATTTTAATGACATTGATTTTACATTCTCTGATTACTTTAAGTCACACACCGACTTAGGAAAATCGACTAAAACTACCAATTTTTTTTTAAACGTTGATCCACACTAGAAATTACTCCTGTTTTGTGGGTGTGTTTACAAATATTTAAACTTACGTACACAAACAGCCAGACCCGGAACAACTATTTGTAGGTCGAACCCGCGACACGCAGCGCAGCAGTCAATCGCTTAACCGCTGCCCCAAACGTGCCGTGCCGTCGTATTGAAAGAGGCGACTAGAATCCATTCTATTATTTTGTAAATATTGGCATTCAAATCTCGTAAAAGGCAGAGTTGTGTGAAAAGAGGAGAAGGAGGCCTATGCCTTACAATGGGACAATCCAGGCTAGTTGTGCAGGTTATGTGGTCCTTACCACATACCAGCGGCGAGGTGTCAATTTTTCTAAGAGAAAAGCCAAAGCGAAGGCGGTTTTTACTTACTGATTTATTTATAATAAAGAATACTTCATCATATCAGCCGAAAAACGACTACTGCTGTACATAAGTCTCTCCCAAAAGGGGGGGATTTGCCATAATCGCCACGTTTGGCAGGCGAGTTGGCGATCGCAGTATGGTGGTTAAATGCATAGAAAACGCTGCTGCCCATTCTCTAGTAAGTCCCTAAGGGCCGATTTTTTGATCCGTAGTCAAACCGTATAACCATTTGTTAGAATAACCATAGTCAACTGGTGAACTAATAGTTAAAGGGCTATTACGTTTTTCAATATCTATTTTAACTAAAGTCAAACTTAACTATTGGTAATACTTCACCATTGGTATCATATTGCCAATCTTATGAGAAATCTTTTCCTAAAATAGCTATGATTTTGTAACGATTCGTCTTTTTTTACTGTGTTTTTGTCAAACTTTATTATAAACTGCATTAAAATCAAATAACATAACACGAGATTGAAATAAAGCTATTTTCCCTACGAATAAATTGTTCTTAAATTTTCACCTCGATCCCCAAGGATCTTCTTAAAAATGTCAGGAAATAGGTAACAATCAAACAAGTAACAAAATACCTTTGTACAAATAAGTTGCAGCAGTAATACAATCAAATGTGCAAAACAGATGTTGTGTTTGAGTTAACCATTCGCCATATTGTTTAACCCTCCAACATCGGTTGGTTAATTATACTAACTAATAGTTCGTTATTTGACCATTGGTTCAACTAACAATTGATCAAAAAACACATTTTGCCGAAATTTAACCATTAGTTACTATTTTCAACCATTGGTAGAGTTAACTACGGATCAAAAAACCGGCCCTAAGTCACCTTCTACGACACCCATGGTAAGAAATGGGATGGTTCTATTCTTTTACGCCCAGCGCCATACGGAACAAAACAAAGAATACTTAGGTACTATCAATCTAAAATGAATATAGGAATAGGTACAAAGAATCGAATACAATAAAATTGAACAATTGAAAACCAAATAAAATGTGCAATATTCCTCCATCTCGTTCTCCCTGACGCATTTTTCTCTCATCTCTGTCATAACCCGTTGTACAGGAGGCTTGCTCTTGTCCATATCAATCGGTGCCACGTGACCTAAAGTGATAAGTATAATTACGAGATCGCTGTTGTATGAATTTTTAGTTCTCGATTATGACGTTTTGGCGCCGGGTTTAATTAAGAACATTTTTGTTTTGTCGTAATACAAAGCTAAAAATAAGCGATTTTGTTGTTTGAATATCATGGTCAATTAATACCCGTAATGTAACTAGGTATATTTTTTGCCAATAGTAGACACTATTGACGTGCTGTTTTACAAAACCGGTAGAGATGTGAATCACCGAAGGAAAGCCGCTAGGAATCGTGTTATGTGGTGCTTTCGCCACTGCCACATACCAACTAGCGTAGTTTAAGCTTACTTACAGCTAGGTAGACTTTATAACGGTTGCTGGGACAGACTGACGACGGAAGGCAGAAGGCAAACCAAATGTTGTGGTGTAGTTTAGGAGGAGCCCGGTGGACTGCGGTAGGCTTAGTTGGTTATCAATTACGGTAGTATTTTATAACAGAGCCACTTTTCACTGTAATTTTCCACTACAGAAGAGTGTAAGGTTATTTTTTTTGTACAATTAAGATTTGATCAACTTTTGAGGGTCAAAACAGTAGGCCGGATACACCATGGTGTCTAGACCAACACAATTTATTGTATTTCTTTAGATATTATATAAATAGAAAAGTCGAGATAAAAGAGAATGTAAACGGGTAAACAAATTAACTTTTAGAGGCGACGAATACCCACACAAAAGAATATCATATTCTATTAATTTGGTATGAAAAGAATATGGCCTTTCTAAAATTACTTCATAAGCTTTTGACAAAGCCTTAGAAAAGAAATTACCATAAAGATTCGAGACAGCTGGAATAAAACCACTGTTGTTGGTATATGTATATACCACATATAGAAATTATTTAAGCTCCCTTAATCCTATGTGGGTTTGTACACGTACCTTCGGAGTACAGAAATATTTACCTACGCTGGCCATCGTGATCATCATCATTATTTCAGCCGAAAGACGTCCACCGCTGGACATAGACCTCCCTGAAGTAATGCCACTTCGCTGCATCGTCCTGTTACCATTGATCTATTTTCCGTGGTACAAACGGCGTCAGTATGTGCTAACCCCTCAGTTTTAAAATGTTACACTGCTACAACATTGAATTCGTTACGAATAATCATAAAGAGTTCATTGTTTCGACTTGGATTCGAACCATCGCATCACCGAACGTCGTCATACTCATACTGGTAGTTTGACAAACTAGCTAGTGAGCCATATAAATTGTGATGAAATTGTTATCTACTATCGTCCGTCTCACTCTAACTGTCTAATCGATAGACTATGTTATTTGAGGGTATCCATTAATTTAACTTACGTTTTCTTTATAAATTTATCTACCCTCAAGTTACATCTACAACGTTTGATATATATGTTCACTTAGAACGTCTGTATGCAGAGACGACACGAGAGATCACGTGATATTAGTTAGTTTATGTCATTCTAAAATATTTCTAGCGCTTCCTATTTCATCATTTGTGTTATAAGGATGTCACTTGTCTAGGGACCCGTTTGAGTTAGTCGGCAAAATAATTATGATATCTGTAAATTACCAAATAAAATTGAAAAATATTAATCATTGTGGTAATATACGATCAAAGTTTTGTTAAATAATAGCAATAATAAGTACTATGAAATGAATGTGAAAGTATTTAGTTATTATTGTATTTTTAAATTCTTTATGTATATTAACTAAAGCAAAATAGAAAAATACTTAATGTAAAAAAAATGCATGGCAAAAAGCACATTTCGTGCCTAGGATTTGAAACTCCAATTTTATAAACGGAAAGCGGTCTTAAAACCTCCGCTCTAATCAGACGTTAAATAACCATCCGTAAATGTTAAGCTTATTCAGTAAAACAATTAAGTACTTATAATAAAATGTTTTTGCAAAATACAAAAAGTAACTTGGGCCTAACACGGATTTGAAAGCACATGTCTTTTGGAGGGGTAACCACTTAATGGAGCTGTGTGTACGTCCAAAGAATAGATACAGATTCTGGCACATGTCGATATAATTTTCAAACTTGATAAAAATTGCGGAAAAATCAAGAGGGTTTCGAGGTTTTTATTCGCCCTGATTACGTGGATTCACTTTCCACTCCAGACAATATATAAAACATGTAACATATTTAACGCAAGACCTTATACACCCCAATTAGAGTATTGAAATAGAAGTTTAAAGTGACCTTAACTTTATTTTAAACATTAACTCTTTTATTAAGAAAATCGTGTCGAGCCCAGCATTACTTTATGCATTTAACATTGGGTCTTATTGCTTTTAAATAAGATTGAATTATCTTTTGCTCAATCGGCGGTAGGTATGTCTAAATACATATTTTTATTAAAAAACCCTCAATAAAAGTTACTGAAATTGATTCAGTAGTTTGAACCAACTACTTGCAGGACTTATGTTTAAACTTTGTAGAAAAGTTCATCGACCATTTTCTTCTTTCTGTAACAGTGGTGGAACACTCACGTCCCCGCGTCTGCTCGCTACCGGAGAAGCCGTACAACCCTCGAGTGTCAGACGACTTGTACCGCCTGCGCACCTTCAGCATCACTACCAAGGGCGGCGTGGTCAACTGCGGCGACTCCATCTGCAACCGCCGGAGTCGCTCCAACACCTCGGTTAATTCTACTAATAGCAGGTAAGACTTTTAGCCAAGCGCATAATACAACAGCATATTATATTCTTATTCCTTATCTGTACATCTATACAGATATAACAAAATAGTAACGAAGTATTTTGTCCGTTTGTCTGTTTGTCTGGATGTAAATTCCAGATTGGCGAAAAAATGGTTGAACGAATTTGGGTGAAATTTGGCACATGGATAGTATACCAAAGGGGGAGAGTTAATAAAAAAGGGGCCCGCAAGGAGCGGTGCCTGCCAGTGGTGCGGGTTGTTCGAAAGAG
This sequence comes from Polymixis lichenea, assembly GCA_949091785.1. Taxonomy (NCBI): domain Eukaryota; kingdom Metazoa; phylum Arthropoda; class Insecta; order Lepidoptera; family Noctuidae; genus Polymixis; species Polymixis lichenea. The sequence continues at coordinate 9,833,493 of OX420941.1, forward strand.
ATACCGCGGCCACAGGCAACTGAGGGAACACGGGTGGGTTTTAGTCAGTTAAAGTTTGACACGCCCTCTCGCCCCACCCAGAGCGGGAGAAGTTATTTGATGATTTCCCACCCAAAAAAAAAAAACGGTCAAGACTAGACATTCATTGTACAATTAAGCCGTACTATACCGATAGTGTTTAAAGGTCATCACTTTTAGGACAGCTCTCTGAGCCCTCTCCAGCTTTATCATACTTCTAAGTACCGCCTCAGACTGTTCAATAACATAAAAAAACTTTTACAAAAAAACAAAAACAACCGACTTCCAAAAAACCCTACATACAAAGTGAAAAATAACTTTAATTTCGGAAGTCGCACAGTGGAACGAATGTATGGGAGCGGTTGGACGTAGACATGTCCGAAAAAAAAGAGTAAAATTATGCCAAACTAATGATGCCATCTTATTCGATTACTTAATGCCTTCATAACTTGTGGTGATGAATTTCTTCATAACTCCCATATTTCGGGAGTAATTTGAGAAAATGTGAAATTTTACTATGAAAATGAGTGTATCGAGCTCTCTCCCTCCTGATTCCGGGCTTGTTTCAAGTAGCGGTCTCTAATATCATAATGCTAATACTAAGAGCTATATTTAATACTAAGACACATAGTGCGCCAAATGTGCACTTTCTGGGATAAAGAGTGATGTTTATTTTATAACACAATTTTTTTATTTTTTGTTTATTTTGTTGATTAAAACCGTTTTTCTAAAGGTTTACCTTATTACAATAACATTTCTGAGCAGCCAATTAGAGAAGATATAAGCTAATTAGGATATATAATTAGGGACTTAAGGTTTACATATAAAACTGATGCACTAATGATTACTGATAAGAACATTGCTATTATTTAATTACTAAATGGCTCTTAATACACTAATTTAGCATGCATCATTTACTAATTATCACAATAACTAATTACCTTGCAATATTTAACAAAGGATACCTGGGATACCTGGATTTTATATAAATAGGTCACTATTAGTAACTTTAAAATCAGTGTTGATTTACACCTCGTTGTATCCAAGCTAATCTCGCAATGTATTTTCCAAATTTTAATACAAATCTTGATATTCACGTTGCTTTATGCGCACGCGCACATAAAGATTTACGCGACTTTAACTATTTGTTCAGTGTTTTAAAAGATAACAGTTGTGTTCAGTTATGTGAAAGTGCTGAAACAAGTTTAAAAGACTGGTGTCGTCGATTTTGCTACCGCATTTATGCAAAATGGACACAGTCTGGAAGAAGCACAGATAAGTTTCGGAAGAAACATGAGATTTGGCTACAGGCTGCAATTCAATGGCCGGAATTACAGAATGAAAATATGGAACCTTCTACAGAAAATATAAGTGACGTCATCGAGCCCATAATTTCTCCTGCTAAATCTGATGCTTCAACTTGTACACATCCTAGTCCTCGTAAATCTTTTGAGGACCTTAGTAACCGGCAAAAAAGAAGACGCACTGAAGATAGTCTTTCATGCAGCAGTAGCAGCGCTGAAATTATGTTTTCGGCCGAAAGGGCGCTTCAAAAGGCAGGACAAAGCGATACAGCTTATGTTATGAAATACTTGACGGAGAATCCAGAAGAGGCCTCAAAAATCAAAGCCTTCATTGAAGGTAAATCAATTCAGGTACGGGAAATATCCCCTTTGAAGGCATTGGCTCTTTATGTATCGATGAACTTATCGAAATGGCGCTATAACACTCTTCGGGATTTCAACACTCAAGAAGGAGCTCTTCAATACCCGAGTTACTACATGTTGGTTAAAGCAAAAATTAAGTGCTATCCGGCCAAAGAAGATCTCACAGTTACAGAGAGCTCTGCAAAAATCAAATTACAAGCCTTGATGGATTTAACCTCAAGAAGACTTATTAGGTCGTTAGAAACCCCTGTTGATCCCAATCAACAGCTCGTATTGACCAGCAAATGGGGTTTTGACGGATCATCTAGCCAAAGCATTTATCATCAAAGGACGAGTGAAGATGAGCAAATCGATCTTGCTAGTAATTTTATGATTAGTCTTGTACCACTGCGGCTCGTCTCAAAAGGTGTAACAATTTGGGAAAACGAGCGACCATCTTCCACTTCATTTTGCCGGCCAATATTGTTTAAGTTTATAAAGGAAACCAAAGAAAATGTGCAGAGAGAGATGGCTGAAATCGAAGCAGAGATTGAAGCCTTAACTCCATCCACCATCACTGATGGAATTAGTGTCAAACACCAACTGCTGTTGACAATGATTGATGGTAAAATTCATTCCATTATATCCAATACAGCAGCTTCAGTGTGTGACATATGCAAGGCTTGTCCTAAAGAAATGAATAATTTAGAGTTAATCAAAGATAAACACGCAAACGAGGACATGTATAAATATAGCTTAAGCACCCTTCACGCTTGGATTCGCTCAATGGAATGCTTATTACACATTTCCTACAAATTAGACATAAAATCATGGCAAGTAAGGGGTGATATAGCAAAAAGGCAAGTTGATGACAGGAAGAAAAGAGTTCAAGAGGCTGTAAGAAGAGAAACGGGTTTACTTCTCGATGTTGTGAAACAAGGCAGTGGATCCACCAACAATGGCAACTCGGCAAGGAGATTTTTTGAAAACTACACTAAATCTGCTGAACTGACCGGAATAGATGCTATGCTTTTAAGAAAAATCTGTGTGATCTTGCAGTGTATTTCATCAGGAGAGAAGATCAACGTAACTAAATTCCGAGAGTTCTGCTTTGATACTGCTAAGCTTTACGTGGAGTTATACCCATGGTATTATATGCCTTCTTCACTTCATAAAATTTTAATGCATGGGCCAGACATAGTTCAGAACATGTCAATTGTGCCCATTGGTTTTCTATCCGAAGAGGCATCTGAGGCTAGAAATAAAGATTTTAGAAAATATAGAGAGGGGCATTCTCGAAAGCATAGCAGTATCTCATGCAATGAAGATATTATGCACAATCTTTTACTGTCTTCTGATCCACTTGTTACAAGTATCCGTCCAAAAGGAAATAAGTTTGTAAAAAAATCTTCTTTTAAGGAATTTTATGAGCTTACGGATTCTGAGAAAAGTGATATCGAATTTGTTAACATAAATGATTTAGCGGACATCGATTCTGAATTTGAATTAATTGATGATGATGATGATGACGAAGATAATTAAATGATGTTATTGTTTTAAAATGTGTAACTTAGTAAATTAGAGCTTACATCTTAATTATTTATTGTACTTTTAATGAAACTAGGTAATTTATTATCAACTTACTTAAAAGTCATACTCTCATCAGTTCTTGTGAATATTTTTGTTAATATATATTTCTGTATATATATATAATATATTTATAGACCTCTTAATAAGTCTGTCTGCGGTTTAAAGTAAATACAAATGGGGAAAAAACGTTTTTTTTTTTTAATTTTCATTTCCTTTTATCCCAGAAAGTGCACATTTGGCGCACTATGTGTCTTAGTATTAAATATAGCTCTTAGTAATAGCATTACGATATTAGAGACCGCTACTTGAAACAAGCCCGGAATCAGGAGGGAGAGAGCTCGATACACTCATTTTCATAGTAAAATTTCACATTTTCTCAAATTACTCCCGAAATATGGGAGTTATGAAGAAATTCATCACCACAATTTATGAAGGCATTAAGTAATCGAATAAGATGGCATCATTAGTTTGTCATAATTTTACTCTTATTTTTCGGACATGTCTACGTCCAACCGCTCCCATACATTCGTTCCACTGTGAGTCGGTGACTTTGGATATGTATTTTATTAAATTTTTTGTCACTGCCTTCCGAAATTAAAGTTATTTTTCACTTTGCAGTGTTTTTTGGAAGTTGGTTGTTTCTTTTTAAGTTTTTATATTTTTCACTTTTTAGTGACAGTACTTACCCCAAACAATTCGAAATTTCATCATCCTTGAGGTCAAAACAATGCATATTTATGCAATAGCAGCAATCGCGGTTTGAATGCTGTCATTTTTTGAGGAGTTCCGTTGTCTGTCTCCGAAACGCATCATCAGAAAAATATTGCAAATCCGTTTATATATGACGGAGTTATGCCCGAACATACATAAAAAAAAAAACATTCGAATTGATAACCTCCTTCTTTTGCTGCAAAAATGCTGTTCCATACCATTTGCACCGCATAGGTGTTACACTTTTCTATGAAACGGCAGATTTTTTTTACCAACGAAAATTGTCTACTAAGCTAGACTGAGTCTCTTACCGTATGCAAATTCATGGTTACAGATTACGCGTGGAGATCTCTGCCACACTGTATGCAAACTTGCAAACCTTGTAGATTGATAATTCGAACCGAACCACATAATAAACACAGTACCTATTAAACCACAGTCGGCAATCACGCGGTCGCGTGTTCGAAACTATCATGACTTGATTCCGGTGAAGGAAAACATTCTTAGTAATGACACTCATTTCATGGATTATACCGTTCTAAGTAAACCTATTTCTATGTAAAGAGTGCTTGAGAGGCCGTATACGAAATTTTGTCTATTCCGCTTATTTACTTGATTTTAAAGACGTACTTTTACAGGTACAGACACAACATAAAAGATCGTTTCAATTATTATCCAAATGAATGAGCTCCTTTTTTATTTTTGTCGACAATTATACTGCGAGATTTAGGTTGTTTTGAAAGATCATTTACTACCAATTCTTTTTAATTTGTTACGTTTTTTTACGGGAGATGGATCGATCTTGAACTGAAGTTTATTACCGTAGTTTTAATTTTCTTAAACGAGAGTTCTGAGTAGCCGAAATGGAAAACAATTAATTACCACATTTCTTTAAAATTTGACTGAGTTTAATTTTGTTTTGATGTGTTAATCTAAATCTTGTAAGGCATAATTCACTAAATAATCGCCGGTTTGAGGTCGATTAATCAAAATCTAGCAATAAAAAAGTAGCTTATTTATTAGATCATACGTGAAATGGTCTTTCAAGTGGTGTATTAAAACTTATAGAAATTCAGTAAAGCCTGTAAGATCGCGTCTATAAAATTACGTAAAACAGCGAAGTCGGAAAAAAATCCCATACGGCCACTTAAGAATTTAAAGATATTTTGCTACATAAAATACTAATATCTACCGAAATCATTGTTCTTCATACTATGTAAAGTCATAAAAACATGCATACAGACAGAGCCCTGCAGTTTATGTCTTATTTGAACATTCAGGCATTTATGAAATGGTTAGGTAGGTCTATAAAGGGTAAAATTAAATTAGCTAATAGGGTATTACACTCATTTATGAAAAGTGTCTTAATAAACCATTAAAAAAACACAACAATTTTATTTAATCGATTAGTGTCATAAAAATGCATAAAAATTTTACATTTTCAAATTTCGCGCGTAATTTGATGAAAACACTGGACGCAGTAGACGCCATATTGCTCTGTGGGTATGACGTCAGTTTGCTAAAAACAAATGCGCTGATATTTTATAAGACAATTGTTTATGATTCAAAAAATGAGTTATTTTTCTACTTATCTTTGGTTTGCTGTTCCTGAATGTACAATGTTATTTAAAATAAAAATTACTATGGTTATGAAAATAATAAAAGTACAAAGTTGTTCAGTTGACATGCCGTATGACGTAATAACATGGCGGCTACTATTTCACGGTGTTCAAAAACAGATGAAAAAAAGTGTAATCTTTAGATTGTATTTCAAAATTCATTTTGTTGTTTCATGATCTAAAACTAACATTTTCCAACTGCATTTTGCCTAAGCTATCTCAAATATATTTTTAGATTTTTTCTCGTATAGATTAAAATACTCTATTATGAGATGGGTATGGATAGCTAGGCAAAGGCATGGTTAAAATAAAAAATATACTCATTCAAACTGATGTTAAATGTTTATTTCATCGTGTTTAGGTATCGATACTCATTACGTCTGCAGAATTTTGCTAGCTTATTTAATTTGACCATGTAGAAGGATCGATTGATTGTCAGAAAAGCTGTACCGACCTATTAAAATATCTGAAATCAACATCACGCATGGTGATAAAAGCTCGAATCTTCTCATTTCAAGAAGATTCTTTGACTCTGCTGTGGCAATCTGATTTTATATACTTGAGGAGTGTAGCATCGTCGGAGTTCGACTTACCGACTGGATACGGTACAGGATACTGCGCTTTCAAACACAAATCGCAGAATTCACACAAAACGCAGCCAAGCTGAAATGGGACTGGTCTGGCACGTATGCCGCATGTCGGATGCATTGTGGGCTATGACCACCACAGCATGGGTCCCTGAAAACGTCCAACGGCATCCTGGAAGACCCATGCGTAGATGGCGGGACGAACTTGACGTTTACATAATTGATTGGTCCATATTGGCCCAGGATCAACTTGAGTGGAAAAAGAAAAGGGAGACCTTTGGCCTGGGACAATACAGGCTGATTATTATTATTATCAAGAAAATCTCTATTATTATTATTATCAAGAAAATCTCTATTATTATTATTATCAAGAAAATCTCTATTTTTTTATTTATTTTTTCGTACATATTAATTTTTACAAAAACATTTAAAAATATAAAAAATAGTGGCCCATCGGCATTAGGAGCAGAATCCAAGATGTCAGTGGTCAGGGCTCTAGAGAAAGGAACCTCCTGACTATGCGTGCCGTGTCTAGGAGTACTGCTTTCTGAATCGAGCCCTTGATCCAGCCGCACAATGAGAGCCTCTTGAGGTGTTGGTCGAGGCTCTTTGCTATTAGGCCATTTACTGTAACAATTATCGGTACAATGATTGCTGAGTCTACGTCCCACATCCTCCAGACAACCTCGCGAGCTAAGTCAAGATACTTGATTTTCTTATGTTGCTCAGCTTTCACGAGATTCTCGTCATGAGGGACAGCGATATCAACAATCATTGCACGACGCTCTCGTCAATCTATCACCACGATATCAGGCTTATTGGCTACAATAGTCCTGTCAGTGATGATAGATCGATCCCAGTACAATGTGGCGTGACCATTCTCGAGAACTGGGTCGGGCACATACCTGTAGTATGGTACTTCAGACTCCACAAGGTTAGTACTGCAAGGCAAGTTGCTGGTGGATAATCTTAGCTACTAGATTGTGTATGTGCAAATACTCGCCATTAGCAAGACGAGAACAACCGGAAACGATATGTCGGATCGATTCACCGGGACGGTGGCATGCCCGACAAATGTCAACCGTACCATCCTTGACAATGTATTTCCGGTAGTTGTTCGTCATGATAACTTCGTCCATAATCGCACAGACAATACCTTCGGTTTCCCCAAAAAGGTCGCTGAAACGCAGCCAGGATACAGACGCCAAAAAGTCTACATCAGGCCCGTGAAGAGCCCCGAAAAAGCGTCCGTGAAGCTCTTTGCCTTGCCATACTTCCTTACGATTGTTAGTATCCAGTACTGCAGGTTTGCGCCAGTTCTCTTTCACCAAGGAGAGCGGTGTGAGGCCCTTGTCCACTGCAACCACATTTCGATGCATCCCCACGTCAGTGTGAAGGAAATATTCCCTGAGACTGCAAATCTCGCGGTTGTGGAGGGTTTTAGCATTTAAAAAGCCTCGACCCCCACACTTCCGCGGGATGTACAGTCTCATCACTGATGACCGTGGGTGATGCATCCGATATGCCGTCAGCAATGTACGGACCTTCCTATCCAGGGCGTCAAGTTCCGTTTGAGTCCATTTGAGTATGCCGAAAGAATACATCAAAACCGGCATGACCCAACCGTTGAAGGCACGTACCTTGTTTCCGCCTGATAAAAGACTATTTGATACTTTATTCAGACGGCCAAAGAAGCGCTCTTTCAACGATTGTTTCATGTCAGCAGCATTGATGCCTAATGCTTCCGACATACCCAAATACTTGTAGGTTTCGGTTGAGGAGAGGGATCTAAGGTTTAAAGAATCCGTAAGTTGGGTTCCCACGGATTCTATAATCCCTCCTCGCTTCACATGCATGACTGCATATTTGTCCACACCAAATTCCATCCTGATGGCGCTACTGAAGGTTTCTGTTACTTTCAGTAGCTCCATCAGTTGCAAATTGTTGGGGGCAAAGAGTTTCAAATCATCCATGTAAAGGAGGTGTGATATCACCTGACCACCTCTTCTCAACCGATAACCCAGACTTGAATCCTCCAGCAGTGTGCTTAGAGGATTCAAGGCTAAGCAAAACCAAAGCGGACTCAAACTATCGCCCTGAAATATTCCACGCTCAATCCTAATCGGTTCATCGGTCACCCGGATCTGTCGACATCCTGGATACAGAAGGACCGTCCTCCACTGCTGCATACATGACATCAAGAAGGTGCGTAGAGTCGCGTCTATTTTGTACAACTCCAGCACCCTCATGAGCCATGTATGTGGCACCGAGTCATAGGCCTTCTTATAATCTATCCAACATATTGACAGATCCTTCCGGGATCTACGAACCTGTTGGCTTATGGTCATGTCTATAAGGAGCAGCTCCTTAGTACCGCGGGACCCATTCTTACATCCATTCTGAGACACCGACATGATCGCGTTGTTTTCAATATGGTAAATAAAATAAATCTCTATTATTATTATCAAGAAATCTCTATTATTATTATTATCAAGAAAATCTCTATTTCAAGAATCATACCATTCAACTGTCGATTCAAAGATTTACAGTGCTCTTTAAATAAAGCTACATTTCCAAACTACGCGTACCTACACTGCATCACTAAAATTGTCTACGAAGAGATAGTGTACAAAATCACGCCATGAAGAGGCAAAGCAGAGACAATGCAGTAGTCGCCCACAAAGAACAGACGGGCGATGTCTAATCAGATTAAAAGAGATTTGTAACTGATTACCGTGTTGCGTGACCGGGGCAGGGTTGACACTGGCCACCCATCTGAACTGGAATGAGCTGATGCGATAGAAAACTAGAAAATAATGCACTGTTCAGTATATAGCCCATAATTGGACGAATAAGATAGTGAATGTCTGGATACGCTCTCTAAGTCAGCAAGCGATTGGCAGTACCAGACTCACGAGCTGCTGGACGTCAAGGTGCAAAGCCCTAGCTGTTACAGTGGATACTTGACTGGTTACGTTACAAGTAAATGAGAAACACTCCTTTTTTTGGGCAGTCGTGTAAAAATAGAAATTTTTACATGGTTTTATTTAGCTTGACACGTTTGTTGATGTTTTTTTTTCTCGACACCCCTATCTGCGACCTACTTACTTGTTCGCACCCCTCACTGATTAACGCGCGGTCACCGAGCAGCGCGTCTTATACTACGACCGGTAATAATGGACTACATCATTGTAATGTAAACCTATATTATTACCTCGCTTAATGTATACAAATGAAGTAAAGAGTAAAAAAAGAAAGAAAAGAAAAAAAAAAAGAAAATAAAGAAAAGAAAGAAAGAAGAAGAAGAAGAAGATTATGTTTATGTTTATGTTTATACAAATTAATTTAGTATGTGCGAAACCTGAATATAGTTTGTTCAGAATAAGTAACTGAATCGACACCATGTTATATTTTTTCCCAACAAAGTTTTGCTAGTGTGATGGAAAATGTTATCACCAGTTAATTACAATACAATCGCCGTACGGTTAGGTACCTACTGCCTAATTATTAACAATATGCACAATACGACGCTGGACGCGGGCGGTGCGGGGGCCGCGTGGTGACCATGTTTGTGTAGGCAACTAGGTAACATAACAAGCTTATAACTTTGTGATTTTTCATGAAACAGTTTTGAAATGTTGTACATAGATTCTTTACATAAAAATACTAGACACGTGTTTCGGATTTCGCATTTACTAAAACTAGGGTTGTGTAGTCCTCCGGACCGTATTTCGGCCATGGCGGCCAATCTCAATGGAGACTAGCCTTCAGATTTCCCGAAGACTTAATATAGTGCATAAGTGTGTGCGCAGATACCGGTGCAGTCAATTTTCCGTCTCTCTCATAATCCGATGGGACGGCAATCCGACACGACCGGAGAGAGATCACTTAATAGACTTGTGAGACCTTGCCGATACCCTTGTATGGAAGATAACATCAGTAAGTCATAGATCAAAAATGAGGTATTAATACGCAACGATAAACTAAAGATTACACGCTTACACGAGCAACTAAAATTGCTCCATCTTAGGAAGTTCTTGTTAACTATAACGTCACGACTACATCCAGCAATTTAGGGCAATGGCAACATGTAGCCACCTGTTTCCAGAGATACGGCTACACAATATCATGCAATATGGAGCAACTTAAAAAAAACTAGGCATTACTGCCGATATATATACTGCCGATGAAATGAAATGTTGAAATTAAGGTGTAGATTCACCTTAATTTCAACATTTCATTTCATCGGCACATTTTTCCCATACAAATTTCGGGAGTGTATTACTCCATTGTTCGACAGTGTACATCAAAAATTAGACATGGTATGGTTTTGTCTCATCATTAATATTGTCTGTATGGAAACAGAATATTAAAATAAAAAGCCATTAAAAAGTTAGGAGCCAACAAAGATTCGTTTTTCTTGCTAATTTAACCTAACTTTGGGCGTGTTTAAGTAATAAAAGAAGTGTAAAATCGGAAAAACCAAGTCGGTACCGACACAGCTCAAATATCGAAAAATTCAATAAACTTTATTGGTCATTGATTTATGCAGTGGTTTTTCCATAAAAGCTGATCTTCCGAAGGACTGTTCTTAATTTTTTTCGTGCCTGCTGTACTATAAATGATCCTGCATCTCACTCAATAATGTTGTGTGTGTAGACTGGCTTCTAACTGCTCATCACTGATACTACCTCTGTCGGACACGATGCCTGGTAAGACGGCGTGCTTTTTAGCCAGGCCCATCAGTGAGTTTCAGCCCGCGACTAGGTTCCCCTTAAATGAAATGTTTGTTTATGTAAGTAGATCCTTTTACACGTCACAATATTTTGTGGGTCAATATTTTAAAAACTAGATGGCGCCGGCATTTCCTAGCTGACTGTTCCCCGAGAAGAAAAGCCGAAACAAATTCAGAGGGCATGGTCTCCTTTAAAGTCCAAAAATTATATTATTTAAATTTTTTGTGAGTCTAACAATGCAGGGCAAAGTCTGGAAGGGCCTTTTGAAGTAAGAGCCATTGCAGCTTTGAGCTGACCTGTCCCAACAGACGGCATGTATATAGCAGTCACCGTGTAGCTCAACTCTATTTTAGGGAGCTCAACGACCCGTCACAAGACGCTACCAGATTTGCAGGACATTTGCGTAGGCCATTTACAAAATACTCAAAACCACCAGAGGAGTTCTAAAGTCATGTGTTCAATCTAGCCTGCATAGTACTCACATTCACAGTTAGTTTTTTTCTTTAGATAGCATTATTGCAGAAACACATCGGCAATTGATTGTTGTTGCTCCAGATTGCTCCACTTAATTGATCCAGATTGATCCATTAGTGTTGCCGAGCAACAATTGCTCAAAAAATTGCCCGTGTAAGAGCACCTTAAGAGAAATGCGGGAAAACCTTTTTCAGTCATTTACAAAATAAATTAAAATGTAGTTCTACAAAGTAGTAGTAGCAGTATAGCTCCTATTTTCCCCTAAAAGTTCATTAGAAAACCAGCGTCAGACAGCATCTGTCTGGCATTAATTCTGATATTAATAACCTTTTTGGCGCAGTCGTGAGGCACGGCACACACTAGTGTGTTTCACGAACTGTGTCCAAATAAACGGTATTCTTTCAAAGGTCTCAATGAATTTAGGTAATAGTTAATGGTGGATCAGGACGAGGAATGAGAATAAATTAGTAAGAAACTTCACTTTGGAAAACATACGCAACGCTGCGCAGATTTAAGCGAGACATTAAGTTTAAAAAGCAGGAAATAAAACTTAAATTTAAAATTTAAAAAACCCCCGACCCAAACAAAAACTCTAAAAAATAAAAAAATAACATTTATTGGCCTTTTAAGTTGTAGGTAATATTTGATCAAGGCATTGTCATGTCGGGGGACGGTCAGTGAAAAGGCCAAACAGAGGAGGCCTAGCATTTTCTTTAGCCGTCCCCCAACATGACGATGCCTTGATCAAATATTACCTACTACTTAAAAGGCCAATAAATGTTATTTTTTTACTTTTTAGAGTTTTTGTTTGGGTCGGGGTTTATTTTAATTTTTAATTTTACAAAGAATCGTATACATGTCCCAACTTCATCATCTGCCTAGCTTTTTCCCAACTATGTTGGGGTCGGCTTCCAGTCTAACCGGATGCAGCTGAATACCTGTATTTTACATGGAGCGACTGCCTATCTGACCTCCACAACCCAGATATGTACATACATATACAACGTGTAACGAAAAGGGTATATACATACCAAGGGCACGGCTTCTATGGATGATACCAAACGATATTGGAAGGGTTTTTTAAAACTATCTCTACATGTTCGGAGGTTATGAGAATTTTTAATACATTGATACTAGAAACCGAACTTTTCAAATTGAAATAAAAACATCACTCGGAAGAGATTTATCGTGATATTGGCAAGTAACGTGGAAAGTTATTGACCTACGTAGTGCGGTGACACGTTTGTTATGATTTCAATTAAAGAAACATATGAAACCGAAAATTTGGTATCAATTTTTAGAATATTATATTTTGTGCTTAAGTATAGCAATAGGGTTTCTGTTACACTCTGTATACTGGATAATACGATACCCCTTTTTAAGACTGGTTGTCAGACTTCTGGTTTCTGACGACCCGTAACGGCTGTCAAAGATCCACGAATGACAGCCGGGACCTACAGCTTAACGTGCTCTCCGAGGGACGGTTGGCTGTTGGTATCTAAATATGGTCACCCATCCACGGACCAACCGCGGCAAGCGTAGCTTAACCTGATCAATCGACCCGTGCGGCTGTTATTACGTGTCCCAACAAAATTTTGCTTAATTAGGTATATCGTTCTACAGTAGCTGCGTACAGTGGGCATATGCTCGACCCAATGTTGCCCTACGAAATTGGTTCTCGGCCTTCAAATTCCTTAAACCAATTCACACCTGAACATAATTCCCAATTAAAACTTGTACAAGGAACAAAAAGTTCACAATTCAAACTGTAGCCATTCATTCAATGAGAGTGTACGTAAGACCGGTCGTTCTTCGTTCAACGGTCACCGGTCATTATTGACTTAAAGTGTGCACAAGGGATGGCGCTATACGTGCTCTGTAGTTCCATCTCGTTTTTTTACTGAAACAATTTGTCTTTGACACTTTCCTGTAAGGTCCCCGAGGTGTCAGTGGGAGCTAAGCGAAGTCATTACTCGCTCCGCTCTGTGGTTAGGAAGGAAATGTGTGGTTTTGGTTGTAATGTAGTCGTTTGATCTTGTGTATGGGTGTTTGTAAATTATGTAATGAGTTACATGTATCTACGCACTGCTGTTTGTAATAAACCCACGTAATAAGACTGGTTAGCTATATGTTTTCTATACTTATTAATATTGTAAAGAGGTAAAATTAGTTTGCTTGTAAGTTTGTATGTACGCGGTAATCTCTGGAACTACCAGTCGGATTTGAAAAATATTTCTTCCCTTTTATGGCCCAATGCTTGAGGAAGGTCATAGGCTATTTAACATACTTTGAAAAATACTTTAGAAAGAAAACTAAGAGAAAACAAAGTAAAATCACGGGCGGGCGATGTAATGCTATAGGATATATTTAATGTTGAAACAAGAAATTTCATGCGGACGTAGTCGCAGGCAAACACTAGTAACGAATAAAGAGAATGAATGAATGACATGAATTTTATTGAATGTAGTGTCCGACCCTAGTGAACCTTCGGCTTCAGCCAAAATGAGCCAAAGTTTTGGCCGAATGCAAAGATTTCTAGCAAGCTACGATATTGCACAAACTGTTATGAATGCGCGAGAGTGTTAATCGAAGAGGTGGCGTGCGGGGGTGGGGGTCATGCATAGTAAATCAAAACAATACAAGTTCATACGCGAATTTTTAACTATCTACTCTGGTGTTTTGTAATCCTATTCAAGTCAAGCCCATCCTGAACTGAATTTCCTATGGTTACTATACCTTTGGCATCGGCTTCGGCCGGAAATCGACATAATTGTCGGACACTAATTGAATGTGAGAAGGACGAATCTTACCGATGCATGGAGCCGAAACGTCTTTCAGCTGTAATGATACTGAGGAATGTTGGAAACGCTTCTCACTATTTACTTGATACTCAGCGATTATGACCAGGGGTCTAACTGAATGCAGCTGAGCTCCAGTGTTTTGTACGGAGCGACTTCCTATCTGACTGACCTCACAACCCAATTACTGGGTAACACGATGCATGGACACGTTGTCTGATACTCGGGCTTCTGACTACTCGTAATGAAAGATCTACAAAAGGCAGCCGGGACCAACACGGTTTGACCCGCTTTCTGAGGCACAAAGGGATTGTATTGTAAATGGTGTGCCAACCACGGATTGACCTTGAAAAGCGTAGTAATTACACCTCTTAAAATTGTATGTATTCAGTGAAAAGAAAGTCGCGATCTGCTTAAAAATAATGATCCACTCGCTAATTGACCACTACAACCTAGGCTCTACATCCCACGCTCTTGATGGGTATTCGATAAATTCTTACTAATTCCGAATTGTTAACAAGAAATTCAGATTTATTAGGACATTCATTCACCTGAGTTGCTCATTATTATAATTACGGGAGTAATTATTTTAGAGTGGTCGTTGACTTTGATTTTGAACTTCGTTTGATAATTGCGATGGGTCGGACATTGTTCGGACAAATTTTAAAATTGATACGTCGAACTTAAAAAAAAAAAAATAGTAACAATTTAAAACATTTATTTATACAAAGAATTATATTTAAAACATTAATTTATACAAAGAATCTCGCACTGAATTTCATATTAACAAAATTTTATTTTTACCTTTACACACTACACAATCGTTTTACAATTAACTGGCAACGTGTAAACTTGTATGCAGGCGCCTAAGCGAAATAGAAGCGCAAGACATGAACCGGTGTGTATGCCTATCTCTCTCACTCTCTCTCTCTCGCTCTGTCTCTCTCGCTCTTAGGCGGGCTAACTGTGCTCGAGTGGAAGGGACGCGTGCCTTTCACTTTTTATGTCTGTCTCTCTCGCTCTTAGGCGGGCTAACCATGCCCGAGTGGAAGGGACGCGTGCCTCTCACTCGCTCTCATTGTGAGCGCATAACGTGAGCGGAGCGTAACGCAGTTTCTTGAAGTGTCACCCGGCAAACCAATTTATAAGACGTTGTCACGTCAAAAACAAGGAATGCGTAAAACGGAAATTTACAAAATGATCACCTGGCTGCTCAAAACATCATTACAAATGCGTGGATTAAATGTAACGTGAATTCGAATGATACTCAACTTAAAAATATTCGTTTCGCACTATATATATGAATTAAGACTATAAAATTTATTAAATTTTAAAAAAAAATTAGACATAATTCATATCTATAGTTGTTACTCATTGTGCTTGTCGCTAATGAACATGAATGAATGAATGAATGAATGCTTGGTGATAAAAAAAACGTTCGAATTTAGAAAGAAAGATAAATAGATTTATTTGTCACAGAAACACGTGCATACAAAAAGGTAAGATCACTCGAATAAAAAACATGAATGAAAAACAAATTTATACTTGCGAACATAGAACGTAAATAGCCACAGCTACAAGCCCTAGCCGTGACTGTGACAAGAAGGCTTCCACTCAGCATGATGCTGTGCTATGGGACCCACACCTCAGCGCTGATTTTTAGTAGTCAACCAAAAAAAAAAAGATGTACGAAAATCAAGTTAGGATTTTTACTCATTAGACCGAACAAATAATAAAGTAGGATGATTGCTCAGTGTCGGCTTCATTTGCTTCTCGCTAGAGCATAGAAAGAGATAGATCTCTTTCTCGCACGTACTAAACCCTACTTAACATACAATAAACAGTATATATGTACGTTTAGTTTATGTCTTCCGTTCGTGATAGGGCTTCTACCTAACACGTCAATAGTTGCCTGTAACTTTTCACTCCAATCCTTTTACATTTTCAATTTAAAACTCGATTGCGAAGCCTTCCATTTTTAAGTTCAAACACTAACAGAATCAAAATGTGGTAGAATAGAGTGGTGTCTCGAGACTCAAGAGTATGCACTCTTGGTAGAAATGGTAGAAATAGGTCACAATAAAAGGCATTAGTATTTACTATTTGTATCTGTAGCTGCCGGTTTAAAGTTTTATTGCTTGTATGAAACGGTACAAATTCAATAGATTTAGCGACTTTTCGATGTTGAATTGAACGTATTTCCAATGTATTCACACGAAGTTTTCCTTCACCGTTTTGACAGGAGGGGGTGATAAAATTACATACACAAAGTAAAGCCTGCTAGGTTCGAACTCACGACCCACCACTGGTTTCAACTCTGCTCTGCAGGGTTATCATGAGGCTTTCTATTTCTACGAAGAATAGACACCGGTTTTTGTATACAAAGTGACATTTCGTTTCTTCATTATTGACATTGCACTTATACAATCTGTAATTTTGCCTTTCGTTTCTCACAATCTTTGTCTAGGTCCTTTTTTATGTAGACTATTTCAGAAAAAAAAAATCCTTTCCAAACTGTCAAAATCACACTGACAACAAACATTCTACTCGACGGCCACAAAGTATTTACGGTTATCTACAAAATCATGATTAATTTTAAACGCATAACTGTGACAATTAATAGAAGAACAAAGTTATCTTCTCCTATTTACATCATTTAGTTAATAGGGCATTACCAAGGAAATGGATAAGGCCAATATTACTATAATATTTTTATGTTCCAAAATACGGTACTTCGACACTTTGAGAATAATTGTTGTAGTTGTCTTTATTTACGTGACTTAATATCAGTAAAAAATAAGAATCAAACAGAAAAAGAAATTCTATAACAAAGCAATGAATTCTGAGTCGAAATATGTAAAAGAGTGAATTTCGTAAAAAGTGTAGTTGACTCTTTCGACTCTGCTGCCGTTGTACTATCTAGACTGAACGTCATTTTTGTCTACTCTTCCGTCAGCAAAACGGTGCTTGCGCTAAGCCTGCTGGTTGATATCTATATACATATATAAATGAATCCCTGTTTCCCTTGGTCACGACATCACACGTGAATGGCTGTATCAATTTTGCTAAAGATTTTGTTGTTGTTTGTTATTGTCAAGAGAAGGTTCTTAAGAAAGAAAAAAATAAAATAAAGTTACGCTTAACATATACAGGGTGTAACAGAAATCCTATTGCTATCCTTAAGCACTAAAGATAACAGCTGGTACAGAATCACTATACATAGTTTCAGCTCAACATAAAATACTCTAAGAATTGATACCAAATTTGTTCAAATCATAACAAACATGTTCCCGCATTACGTAACTCAATAACTTTCCATGTTGAGTGAATGAATGTCTTTATTTGCCAGAAACACGATACATAAAGGATATTAATTAAATATTTGGTTCAGCAAGTACTTGCCAATATCACGATAAATCTCTTCCGAGTGATGTGTTTATTTCAATTTGAAAAGGTGACACGTTTGTTATGATTTGAATTTAAGAAACATATATTATGAAACCGCAAATTTGGTATCAGTTAGAGTATTTTATTTTGAGCTGAAACTATGTAAAGTGATTCTATACCAGCTGTTATCTGTAATGCTTAAGGATAGCAACAGGGTTTGTGTTACACCCTGTATATATATAACGGGAATTCTGGGGGGCCGGGCTGTTGCATCTGATTACTGATTCGTGACCTCGTCAGTACGGGAATCCATAATGGGCATTAAACTTCAGGAAACGTTGAAATAAGTACGCTGTAGCATTGACTCTTTACTATTTTAATTATACAGACACATACACAAATTACTTAAACAATTGACAAAGGATTTCAGTAATAAAATAAACGATTTAGAGCCAATGGGTTTGCGAGTGACCACCACGTGCAACACCTGTCAACAACTGAATGAATTGACACGACGTCGTCCGTCATGACAGACACAACTCCATTCGGTGTTACCCGCTCTTAATTAAATTTACCATTTAGTTGATTTTAAATCGATTAACCGTTAAAAATAACAGAATAATGACCAATGATTAAAAAAATAACAAAATAAATTACAACTCTTGAAATTAACTGATTTTCATTATTTAATAATATCACGCGCCCGTTATATATATAAACTGCGAATTCAATATTCATAGATAAGACAGGACAACGTCTGTCGGGTAAGCCAGTACACAATAAAAATCCCTTGTGATAATTCAGAACTTGATTCATAACGTGCTAAATGTGGCGGTTGTTTTTGAAAGTCAGTGTTTGAAAACACTGGATGATAAAAAATAAATATAATAAAATAAATATAACTTAACCAGTAGCTTTGCTTACCCAAATCCAATATCAAATTATTCAACAAAATAAATGTTTTAATTGGCTAAATAAATAACTACGTTCTTCACATTTTCTATAGAACCTTCTTTCAAAATCTAATCTTGAAGGCACTCAATTAATTCAGCCAATAGATTTCTGATTTCATTGGCTTTTGGTTGAAAATCAGTTTTTCTTTAGAAAGGGTTTTTCCCTTTCATTGGCTAGACTTAATCTGATCTAAATGGGTTTATTGAAAATAAACTGCTAAGAAATAATGTAATCGAATAATTTCATTAGTTAGATACTAGTTTTTGCCCGGGACTTCGCTCGCCTTAATTTAGAATTTGACAATTAATTCGGGTTGTACTCTGCTTGTAATAATATAATTCGATCTTGATTCAAACGACACGTGGCGCCATCTATTATCATAAGAACGTTATTGTTGTATTCCTCGGAAACGGTATTTATTTCGGGGTTAAAGATACTCTATGCACATGAGTTATTAACCGTTTAATTACTCATGTGAACTATGTCCGTTTCTGTACACCGTCCAAAGTATATGCAAAATTTCAGAATGATCGGTTCTGTGGTTTAGGCGTGAAAAAGTAACAAACAAACTTACTTTTAATTTTAGTAAGGATTTACTATATCTATATGGAATATGCTTAGATAGTTTAGTCATTTTGAGAGGATCAATGAAAGGCGATTAACGAAAGGTAATTTACGAGGCAGATGTGAGTGGAGACGTCGGGAGGGGTTACCATATGTCCTTTTACGCGCTAGAAGGACATAATTATGGTGATCTTATTGGTGATGTTCAACAGAAACGTACGTGTATGAACGTAAATGAGCCAAAAGGAGTATGTAAGGATCGTAACAGCTGCCGTTCTGTAGTTTCTGCCTTTCCCTGTATGAAGAAGGCGTGAGTTTTTGTATGTGTACACATACATACCTAAACTCACGGTTTATGTATGTACACATACATACATATAATTACGCCACGTCATTTACTATCCATAGAACCTTCTGTTTATTTAAATTTTCCAATACCAAAAAAAAAAGATTTTTTTACAATAAAATTTCTAAATGATCGGTTCAGTGGCATGCGCATGAAACTGAAACTGAATCCTTGAAATAAAATTTCAATAAAATAAGTTTTTTTTTGTTTTATTCTGTAACTTTTAATTTAATGTAATATTTTCCCTGAAATACATGAATTTGAATAGTCGTTGGAAAAAGCCGTCTGAAAATCTGGACTATCTGGACTACTGGACCTACTTGGTTTACTTACTATAGTTTTTCCTCTAACACACTGGAAACAATGATCTGAAAAACAAGTGAACTCGTTTCAAAGTCTCCTTTTTTAAATGGCATTCTAACCGTGTCAGTTAAAAATAAAGCCGATTCAGTGGTTCCGCCTGAATGCCTTATTAATTATTTAGGTATGCCTGACTTCAAGCCTTTTTTTTTACGCAACCTGAAGTCTGTTTTACCAGCCTATTTTTAAACGACCCGACGGCTTGCGTTTTTATGTCCTTCAGTGTAGAATGTAGATATTGGGATTATCATTAAAAAAATGTATAAATGAGCAGAGTTGCTTTGAGTATATCACTGATTGTACGTTTAGAAATTCGATGGACTTTATCAAACTCAAACTCACAGCATTTATTTCAATTACACCAATCACAGGTACTTTTAAATGCACAAGGAGTCGGTAAGATGAAGCTAATTGTCGATGCCATAGCGTAGTAGGTTCCTATGTAGAAGAACGGGCAAGAAATTTCATAGATACTCGATGAAGTATTTTTCATAAGTGGTTCTCGAAAAAGCGTTGCCACTTTGGTCATTACATCATGCACTTAGGCCTAGTGAA
Source organism: Polymixis lichenea (assembly GCA_949091785.1). Classification (NCBI taxonomy): domain Eukaryota; kingdom Metazoa; phylum Arthropoda; class Insecta; order Lepidoptera; family Noctuidae; genus Polymixis; species Polymixis lichenea. The sequence goes on from OX420941.1 coordinate 9,853,838, forward strand.
TATAGGCTTCTTTTAAATGCTGGTCATAAATAAATAATGAAGGTATCAGTCGTATGTAGCGCAAACGCATATATTTAGCGAAAGGAACATCGGAGGAAGTTTCCATGACCAGTGGCCTTCGCCTGGACACTGAAATCCACATATTCATAGGCCTTGCCTTACCTGATGCTACAAATTCTATGAGTCGGAAAATGGTTTTATCCTATCCAGTAGTAACGAAAAAAGATATTTGGAGCCAAAAAATACTTAGCAAGAACTTTAGAAAAGCGCGGCACGGCGGCATTTGGAGTAAAATTTCCATGACATTTTCATAGTAATTGTTCGTCGAAAGTCGCGTCACGCTGTCGCAATCTGCCTTATCAGAAGGATGGATGTACTGCAGTGTGTCATAGTCTGCCTAATATACTAAGTAACCAGCGATCACCAATATGTCTGCCAAGTCAGGTGATAATTCCTATTTCCTTCTTTCTGAGGAAAAACATTACTATAGTCTATTCGCGTTAAGAAAATAGTGACTCATCATTGTCACGCCCCTTGACCAATTAGATCATAGTAAATTAGAAAGCCGTGTTCAAATTGACCAGTTGAAGAAAGCCCTTCCCATACTATAATTTACTATGATCTAATTGGACAAGTGTGGCTAAGCTGAGTGACAACGATGAGTAATTATTTTATTAACGCGAATAGACTATATTGGATATTCAATCTCTGTGGATATTCACAACGAATGAACTTTATCCTACTTAATTATTATAAATGTGAAAGTTTGTATGTTTAGATGTTTGGATATTTATATGTTTGGATGTTTGTTACTCAATCACGCAAAAACGGCTACACGGATTTGGATGAAATTTGACACAGATCGTTTGTAACCTGGAATAACACATAGGATATTTGTTATGCCGATAGTACGTTCCCCTGGGATAATTTTCGACCTCTACGCTGGCGAAGCCGCTGTTAAAATTTTAGAACTCGATAATATACCTCCTTAGAAACGTTAAAATCAAAGGAAACCTTACCTACAAAAGTAATCTATAGCACCTAAAAGATAAGCAATAACAAACGACTTGCCTAAAAGGTGCCACGTAAACCAGGTCGGTTCACTTACCTTCTAAATGTCGCGAATGCTAATAACTATGAACGTGATCGATCGTGTTTAAACCATGGTGGCCGGCACTTGTAAAGGTTCTCCATTTATTATTACTAACTTTTCGTAGGGGCTTCGCCTGCGTGGAGATCGAAGATTATCGCACGGGAACGTACTATCGGGCTAAAGAGTAACATAAGTATTCATCTAGGTTTTAAACTAACGGTGTGCCAAATTTCATCAAAATCTGTTAGGTCGTTCTTGTGTTATTAACATTTATAAATTAGTAGGATAGTAGGACTATCTGAACCGAGGGGCGGTTTCACCCGCATAAGTCTTGATTCCGAGGGAATTTCTGGATAAGAGTATCCTATGTGCTAATCCAAGTCATGATTACCCATTTGTCAAATTCATCTCAATACATACAGCCATTTAGGCGTGAAAGCGTTACAAATAGACATACTTTAAAAAAAAATAAAAATTGTCTCTATATGATACCTATTTAGTTTAGATAAGTTTTTGCCCGTGAGTATTTCCGCGTGGAATTTATTGTTTTAACATAAAATATATAGAGATATTTAAAGAAGACTAAACATTATTGTATAATATATGTAAACTGCATTATGTACCACATGGAGGTGACTTCAATTGGAGGCTGCAGGTATTTTCTCATTTTTGTAGATGACCACACACTAGCACTCATTGGAATTATGCTGAAAATGTCAAAGGGTATATAGGATTTACGACCCAAATAAGAAAAATATAGTTCTCTGGTAGCCACCGTTGAATCAAGTTGTTTTATTTTACTAATAGTACTCCACAGAGATACGCGCGTTCACAAAAACAAACAAACTTGTCATCATTATGATTAGTTTATACAGGATAAGTTTTTATCCAGTGCGCAAATGTAACCATGAATTCAGCATATCATTCTAGGCTGCCTAGCAAAATCATATAAAAAGAAGTCTATTTTTACATAGGAAAGTGCAATCTCATGTCTCTCTGGAACAGTTTGCGCGTCAATGTCCCTGCCGACCTTGTATAGGCAAATGGACTTCGTAGACTTAGTAATGTCGTTCCATGGCATGATTTGCTTCATCATCATCATCATCATCTCAGCCGATAGACGTCCACTAGAGGACATAGGCCTCCCCTAAAAAAAAAAATTGCGGGGGCGTTTGCCATAATCGCCACGCTTGGCGATCGCAGGGGCTTGGGGTTGGCGATCGCAGTATGCTGGTAAAATGCATAGATAACGCTGCTGCCCATTTTCTAGTAAGTCCCTTACGCGCCTTATACGACACCCACGGGAAGAAATGGGATGGTGCTATTCTTTACGTCCGGCACCACACGGAATATGATTTGCTTACGGAACCCTAATAGGTGTCCCCTAAAATTTTTACGGACAACACACAATATATAGACATTTTACCTTGACTGACGCTTTTCATGGTTCATCGACCCGTGACTTGCGAAATTGATGTCTTTAAGGTAATATTTTCCGTACTTTTATTGTATAAAGTCAAGGTTTTTTTTTCCCCAAGGTGAGGTTATGCTTAGCTATGTGCTGATTTAGCTTTGTGTTAATCCATTCTTAGCTATTGCATAACTTCCTGGGGTGGTGCAGCAAAAACAATTCTACTCCCTCTAGAGCGTGCTCAAAGAGCAATTCTAAAAGTTGCCACCTTTCGCCCATATAGATTTCCTACCACACCAGCACACTGCACTTCCTTTTGACCCAGTACCTTCCGACAAGAATCAAATCAAATCAAAATGTTTTATTTCACATAAACCTGCAAGGGCACTTATGAAACGTCAGAAGCTAGGTGCACGGTTCCAATTTGTCGCTTCCTATGGAGAAGAGCCGGCAAGAAACTCCACGGTTACTCTTTTAAAAATAATTGGATTTTATAATGTTTTCAGATTACAGTGATATTAGGTATGGGAGGACAGTGCAGGCCTGTCAATAAGTACCAGGTACTTTAGAGGAATGAAAATAAAGAATAGAAACTGTAGGCCTACAAGAGACGGAAGGATTTCGTTTGCATAAAGCCTCAAACTAGACATGCTTTTGCTAATCGATTTTATGTGTTTTTAGGTCATTTTCTGTATAATAGACTTAACAAATTAATGAGCGTCTATAGTTTAAGTTATAAAAAATGTAGTACTATGTTATCAGAATACCTAGCGTTACTCAATTACACAGACACAGAAAAACTTCTAGAAATTATGTCATGACTATAATTTATTCTCTCGTAAGTATTTACTTTTGTAATATTTACATTAGCTTAGTTGTAGGTATTAATGTTTAATTACCACTATGCTTTATCTCATAGTTGTTAATAGATTATTTTTAAATCAATTTAATTTTAAATGTTAATGTCCAAATTTAATTGAAATGTAAATTGATGGCCCGAAACACAGGTTTAAATAAACTTAGACCGGGCGGGTCGCTACCTAATATTTTAATTCCAAAACATTATCACTTGCATTTGTAATAAAAATATTTTAGAAATAGTTTATTTTTACTATAATTGTATGGGAAATTTACTACTGTTGGCTAAATGTACTCTTTTTGTACACATTTTCATGAAATAAATTATTATTAGATTAAATTATTATTAAATTAAATTATTATTAAATTAAAATTGAAACTATCCTTTTGTACCTACTGTTTATTGCATCATACATTATCAGCCTATATAGTTCCCACTGCTGGGACACAGGCCTCCTCTCAGTGAGATGGAATAAGCCGTTATCCATCACGCTGGCCCAGTGAGGGTTAGTAGATGTCACATGTCTTCGAATGTTCGGTTCTACGACATGCAATGGTTTCCTGACGGTGTTTTCTTTCACCGAATTTGAGACCAGTGTTGATCTGGTCTGGGTTTAAACCTACGACGTAAAACTCGTAAGTCGTGGCCGTTATTACCACTGGGCCACCATTGCTCCCTATATCACCAAAAAAATTACAATTTGTAAACTTCAAGATAACTGGGCCGATATCACTAGGCCACTACAGTGCTCTGTCTGGATTGGCTAAGTATCCTAATGACACGATTATTTGTGATTCCGCGCTGCGTGTGCACAGAGATTAGCCAGCACTGTGACGTCACAGCCAATCAGACAAGTCGGTAACCCGAGTAGGATTTTCACAGAACATAACATCTTTGCAGTATCTCTGTCTGAATTCACTGGCAGGGGTGAACACTTGTACACAATTCAAGTTGGTACAGGCTTTTTGTTAACGACAAGTAACATATCAAAGAGAAAATATTTGATTTTAAGCTTTCACGCTTAAACGGCTTAACGGATTTTGGATGAAATTTGGCACACAGGTAGTTAATTACCTGAATTAACACTTTTTATCTCGGTCATACGTTCCCGTGGGATAATTTCTAACCTCCACGAGAGCAAAGCCGCTGCCAAAAGCTAGTAAAGAATAAAGGAAAGCTTAAAACTAATTTGAAACTTACAAATACACAGCCAAATACAAATAAATATATCACACGCATACCTACAAATATATTTAAATGAAGGTACGAACATCTCACTACCCACCGGTATCTCACCTAAATTAGTTGGAACACGAATTAACTACCCTGAACAACCTGAGCCGTAAGCGTCCCTAATTGAATTAGATTCAATGTCTAACACATTTATACATCTGTGTCTGATATTATAAAAGGGACGTTATTCTAACTGTTTGTAGATTCGGTGTAGGTAAATGCTTTGTGCTGAATGTATGAGTATTGTTTATCAGTAATTGGTAATCTGGAACTGATTTGGGTAGTTATGTAGTGTTTCTGGCTTGTATTGTTCAGTTTGTTATAAACCAATTAATTTTATCAACATTATATACATATACTGATATTATAAAGAGACTAGCCGCGCTCCGCAGTTTTACTCGCGCAGTTCCCGTTCCCGTAGTAATACGGGGATAAAATATAGCCTATGTTACTCAGTGATAATGTAGCTTTGTAACGGAAAAATAATTTTTCAAATCGGTCCAGTAGTTTTTAAGTTTATTCGTTACATATAAAAATAAAAAATACAAACCTTTCCTCTTTATATATTATAAATAACTAGCTGACCCAGCAAACGTTGTTTTGCCTTATAAATTATTTAGGGGTGGACTACCCCTAACATTTAGGAGGATGAAAAATAGATGTTGGCCGATTCTCATAGATATCGGATAAGCACAAAAAATTTCATCAAAATCGGTCAAGCCGTTTCGGAGGAGTATGGCAACGAAAACTGTGACACGAGAATTTTATATATTAGATAAATATTAATTAATTAATAAATATTAATATTAATATTAATATTCATATTATTAGTGTAGATGTAGAAGTGTAGATGTAGATAAAAGGAGAAATTTCATATGGGCAAGAACTAAGTACGTACACTACATAAAAAAAGAGAAAGAGCGCTAAATGAAAACGAAGTATCAGTGCGGGCCCGGCAATGGAACGAGACGAGGTGGGTTGGGGGTCAAAATATCACGCAGACAATGTCGCCGGCAGAAGTTAGTATTATATAGAGTGACCATCCGTAGGTAAGTTTGATCATTCATTGCTAATTGTAACAAGCTTCAATCTTTGATCACGATCAGGTAAAATAATTGGATTTTTATTTCTGATCAGCTATCGATTACGCCTAGTAGCTAAATACACGTTACGGGACACTTGGCTATTTTCAAATGTCATGATTAGAGATCGGATATTCGGATGCATATTCACCTAAAGTTGAAAGGTTGGCTAAAATGGAATGCGCTTTTGTACCGATTTTTTTTTATTTAATGTAAAAAAAATGTTTTTACTAAAACACACCACCGGTACTCTTACAGACTTACACCCTAGGTACATAGGTATAGGTACCAAATTTCCATAGGGTTCATTTTTTTAATAAATATGCGTCTGAATAGTTATGCAATCCTAATCATTTAGAAGCCGCTTCCATATTTTCGTAACTAAAAATTAACTTTAGGTAAATGCATTCGATTATCCGATCCCTATTCATGATATGAGACTTCAAAATCCGAATACATTTTATCATACCATCTACAGCCGTACTACCATAACACGCGTCGGCAGCGCGCACGCCTTCGCGCAGGCGCGCACGCCGCCGCGCCGGCGTGGCACTTAATATCAACATCATTGAACTTGTATGGCTCAGTCTACGCCTGTCGGCGGTGTGAATGTGTTGCATTCGTGCATAATAAGCACTGCGTCGCAAAATGACTCAAAAAGAGTTTGCTGTGACACCTACGAACGAAAGAAGTCGCATGATGTGATACTAGATCATGTGCTTCCTAGGAATGTTATGGGCAAGCAACGGCTATCGACGGTTTGCCAAATTATATGAAATAAAGTTCACCGCCCTTAGCCGTACTGTGACGTAACGATATACCGAGATAACGTCCAGAGGTGGTTTGTCCCGGAATGTGTTAAGATACTATTAAGGCTCGTGCAAACTAGCGCGACGTGACGGTCGCGTCGCGACACTCGTAGAACAATTTCTATGAAAACTTCATGGAAATTGTTCTACAAGTATCGCGTCGCGCCTGTTTAAAGAAGCCGTTACAGTCCTAGTTACCAAAACCAACATGCAGGTACCAGTCACCAAAAGACAAAAGTACCCAAGGTCGTCTGATATACATAGTTGAATTTTAGTAAGAAGCCGATGAATGTTTTCGAATGAAATTTCATTTGATAAATTAACTGTTTCTTTTTATCCATCAGTTATTTTCAACTTATTCTCTCTCTCTCCCTCTGGTTACTTACCTCTTTTGGTGACCGTACCTACTGTTAAAAAAAATCACTAAGGAAAAGAGAATCGTCTTCATAAACAATACGTTTAAATTTTTACTATACCCACATAACAGTCATAACGGATATCGTTCATAAATATGATAACAAACTAAATAACACAAACAACTTGAAACATATCGAGTTTGGTTAACTTCAGAATTATTCATGTTTCTCAACATATTGTTTCAGAACACCTATTTGAACTTTGAGGACTGTTTTATGTCTAAAAGGATACTATGTAAGCATATTGTTGGGACCTATATAATACCTACTTGGCTGTGTGGTTTCACCTGTGGCATAAAAAGTATTTTGTAAGTATTATGTCACTTGGGAATATTGTAACTTTATATTAGTGGAAGAATTTTTGTAATAAATCTCTTTACAATTTTAAGGTACCTACCACTTTTCTTTGTTTTTTTTTGAGGATGGGAAATCATCAAATGACTTCTTCTGGGTGGAGCGGGAGGGCGTGTCAGCCTTTTACTGACTTAAACCCACCCGTATTTCTTCAGTAGCTAAGTGCTTGTGTGCCAGGGAAGGTACCTCAGTACTTAATAATGAATGTCTTACTGGACGGAAAAGGCCTCCCGTTCCATCTTTCCATTTTTTAGAGTTCCGTACCCGAAGTGTAACCAACGGGATCCAATAGGATACGGACGGGATAGGGTCGGACGGACGAACAGCTGAGGCTTAGTAGTAACTAAGCCTGAGCTGTTCGTCCGTCCGTCGGTCTGTCATCGGGCTGTCTCCGTAATTTTCACAGAATGTGTATTTCAGTTGCCGCTATAACAACAAATAATCCTACTATCCTACTAATATTATAAACTAGTTGTTGCCAGCGGCTTCGCCCGCGTGCAGTTTGGAAATTATCCCACGGGAACGTACTACCGGGATAGAACGTATCCTGTGTTAATCCAGGTTATAAACTATCTATATGCCAAATTTCATCCAAATCTGTTCAGTCGTATTTGCGTGATTGAGTAACAAACATCCAAACATCTTCACAAAATTTCACATTTATAATATTATAGTAGGACTAGCTGTGCCCGCGACTTCGTCCGCGCGTAATAGTTTTTTGCTATTATTTATACACCGTGACATTTTAGTCGTCTTACAACGGCAGCCCACTTCATGTACCCAATGCCTGCTATCTAATAACATTCATTAAAAAAATTTTTTTTGAACATTTCCATAATCAAAAACATGAAAATATCACTAAGACGCATGACGTAGTTTGAAACACCCTGTTATGGAGATGGAATTAATGATGGAATGTAATGGTAGGTAGGTAGATATCTTCTACCGTTTGATACGTAAATATTATTAACAGCGAGGGTGTTTCATAATTCTAAAGCATTCATTATTTTTCTTTGTATCTATTAACTTAATTAATGGTAACAACGTTTTAATCGCGCCTAGAGGTATGTTATGACTGATACATTGAGTGGACTATCTTTGTAAGACGACTAAAATGTCACGATGTATATCAATAAAACAAATAAAAATTCTCAAATAAAAGTAGCCTAAGTTACTCCTTATTACATCAGCTACCTGCCAGTGAAAGTCCCGTCAAAAACGGTCCAGCCATTTCAGAGATTAGTGGGAACAAACAGACAGACAGACAGACCAGAATACATCTAGGTCATATAACGGCTTGGGATGAATTCACTAATATATCTGAACTCAACAAAACTTTGGAAGAACATTCTGTATTAAATAAACAACATGCCGTGACTGCATACCTTTAGCGGCAAGACTGAAGCTAACACTGAATGTTATAAAGTTATTCTATTAGGGAAATTCAACAGGCCGATTTGGTTAGAAGATGCTGAAGATGACATACATTATTTGTGTTTTAGATTATGTAGATTCTTTTATATTTTATGAAACTAACGGGTATATTTATTGGCAATAATGGATTAATAAACTAAATGATAATTATAATGAGCGAGGTTGTCGACATGTGGGATGTGGACTCAGCGATCATTGTACCGATAGTCGTTACAGCCAATGGCTTGATAGCCAAGAGCCCCGACCAACACCTGAGGAGGCTCTCGTTGGGCAGCTGGGTCAAGGGCCTGATTTAGAAAGCGGTACTTCTTGACACGGCTCGTATTGTTAGGAGGTTCCTCACTCTGGAGCCTTGACCGCCGGTAGCTTGGACCCTGTTCCCGATATCGGTGGACTACTGTTTTTTCTATTTTTCAATGTTTATATTCGAATATTTAAAATATAATTTATATGTGTTTAATAAAATAAAGGAGATTATAATGATAATCATACAATAATATTGAATTAGAAAAATAAATGGTTTTTAACAGTTTGTGGAGACGACTGGCTATTTTATCAAGTTACATTGGAAGCCGACCCCAACATTGTTGGGTAAAAGCTAGGTAGATTGAATCCCATAATTATATTGTCTGTAACAGCCACAGCATGCGTCTAATAGCCTCCTGCATCGAACACCCGAGGGCTAATATTGGTTCTAGCAAGCCTTTGGTGGGCAGATTGGATCATTTCCCATGCCCAATATACATAGGTACAGGGCCCCAATTCTGTATAGTTATAATGATTCCCCGCGAAATTTTACTACGTTCAGACTCCGTCAATATCGTGTTTTGTAGAAACCAATGTAACGGTAATGAATCTAAATGTCATATTCTGAATGTTCCAAGACAATTTGTCGATATTTAATAGCAGATTTCGTGTGTGATCTAAGGAATTGACATGGTTTCGAAGTAAGGAATCGTTAAATGGTCATAGGGAATTAGGGCACTGGTTGTACCCATAGTATGTAATCTTACGTGTGGTAAATGAGGCGTCTATTGCTATTTTTAACAGACTTCAAAAAGAAGGAAGTTATTAATTCGACATGTTTATATACTTATATATTTTTTATGTATGTTCGGGCATAACTCCGTCATACAGGATAGGTTTTTATCCAGTGCGCAAACAGTAACCATGAATTCAGCATATCATTCTAGAACTGCAACTCACTGGATAAAAACTTATCCTGTAAAAAAATTAAAAAATTAAAAATTATTTTTTTGTTTGAAAGGGGTTTATTCCGAATTGGTCTCATTTAAATTTCATAAAGATCTGATAATGCGTTTCGGAGACAGACAACGGAACTCTTCAAAAAATGACAGCATAACAACCGCGATTGCTGGCATCGCATAAATCTGCATTGTTTTGACCCCAAGGATGATGAAATTTCTAATTGATGTGGGGTAGGTATTAAAACTAAAAAGTGAAAAATAAAAGCTTTTTACAAAAAAAAAACCGACTTTCGGAAAACATTACAAAGTGAAAAATAACTTTAATTTCGGAAGGCAGTGACAAAAAATTAAAATACATATCCAAAGTCACAGCCTTCCGAAATTTAAGTTATTTTTCACTTTGTAGTGTTTTTCCGGAAATCGTTATTTTTTTGTAAAAAGTTTTATCTTAGCCTTGATCATCAATAAAATTTGTGTTTCTTAAATAAGATAAAAATCTCGCCTGGAGACGTTACACGACATGTATACAGGGTGACACGATTCTAAAAACCCGTTTTTATTTTTTTATTTTTCTAAGGTTTTTCAATAAAAGGGTTTTCCATAAATTTTGACAGTGTAGGAATTGTTTTCTATGAAACGGCAGATTTTTATTTTGATAAACGAAGATAAATTGAATCAAAGGGGGTGTCAGAATCAAAACAATCATTTCAAATTAACAACACAGATTTCAAAGTGAATGGAGCGCAAGGAACGTTGCACAGAAAAACGACGCTTTTGTGTTTTAATTTCAATCTCCATATCGGGGCCTTCTATGGTGGTAGCGTGTGTGTTGGATCATTCAATTCCCTACAAAATGGTGAGTTGAATGGTGCTGATCCATACGTCATGTGCGTGAACCGGCGCCACCAGTAGGGACTGGTCATCTCTTAGCTGCCACGGCTTATTTGAATTTTTATTTTATTTTTTGTTTTTAATTACGTACGTTTTTAATGTGCACGTCTTTTTACATCTTTCTCACATTGATAATTTCAACATAAATGATGACCAACTTTTTGTAACAATATTATGATTTAAAAAGGTGTCCGTGGAGTTTCTTCCCCTTTTATCTTTCCGACTCTTTGACAATTCAAAAGTGCCTGTTTTTGGTTCATTTGAAATAAATGCTTTGAGTTTGAGTTTTGAAAATAAATTCTTAAGGAGTAAACTACAAAAATAATATGAATCATTAGACTGTTTTCCTTGCTAGCCCATAATTCCGAAAGCCAAAGGGCTTGACAACATAACCTGCGTTACTAAACAAGAAAGGGTCGCAAATGTAAACAGTAATAAATTATCTTGCCTCAAGCAGATGGTTGAACCATTTCGGGTTTTTCATTTACGCCCAATCTTTTTGACCAATGAAGCAATGGTAATGGCCATTCAATTCGCTCTTTATTACATCCTCTGTTTTATTAAAGGCATTTTGAAAACTCGTGATTGGTTTATTGTATGCTTCAAGCGGATGCGTCGCTTCGAGGCTCTTGGTTTATCTGTACGCTGTTCACTGGGTTCTATAGTTCATGAATATGTTTGTACGTTATCTGTGTTGGTAGGAGGAGCTTCGAGAAATTACTATTGATATTGTTACTGAGCAGTGATGGCCCAGTGGCAACGGCCCCGAGTTACGAGTTGTTGGTAGTAGGTTCGATCCCTGACAGATGCTTTACTTTTATAAATTATTTCATCACCACGGCTCTCAAAATGATGAAGAAAAAATCAAGAGGAAGCAGAAATTCTCGAAGACATTCGACTTCTACCAACCCACCCTGGGCCCACGTGGATTAGGTACTGCCCGCTCCCTCTCACCGAGAGGAGGCCTGTATCCCAGCAGTGGGAATATTATAGGCAAAATATGTATTTATGTGTATCATTTGTAGGTACTTAAAATATAATGAGATCATCATCATTTCACCCGATAGACGTCCACTGCTGGACATAGGCCTCCCCAAAAGAAAAAATGGGGGTGTTTGCCATAATCGCCACGCTTGGCAGGCGGGTCGGCGATCGCAGTATGGTGGTCAAATGCATAGAGAACGCTGCTGCCCATTTTCTAGTAAGTCCCTTAGTCGCCTTCTACGACACCCACGGGAAGAAATGGGATGGTGCTATTTTTTTACGTGCGGCACCACACGGAACGAGAGTTGAGATCATTGAAATAATATTAATAATATTTGTATACAGGATAAGTTTTTATCCAGGACGCAAACTGTAACCATGAATTCAGCATATCATTCTCGACCCCCGGTGCAGAAATCTTTCGTCGATTATACCATAAAAAACAGCTGTTCTATTTTGACTGCGTAGGTATTATTGCACTTTTCTATGAAACAGCTGATTTTTTCTAGAAAAATTTCTACACTAGGGGTCTAGAATGATATGCTGAATTAATAGTTACAATGTGCGCCCTGGATAAAAATTTAGCCTGCATATATATTTCTAATTTCCATAGTTGATCGCTATCATGAAATTCAAAGTAATGGAGTAATTGTTTTAATTTTAACGTGTTTACTGAACTAAAGTAGACGGATGGGTGCTGCGACCCATTGTCCTTTCAAACTCCCATGTCCATTACTGGATATAGAAGAATAAGAATAAATTGTATTTGTATAATGTGAGTGTTCAAGTTTTTTCATTACTTTATTTTCATGACTTGACTATCAGTTTGTCCAGGCCATGGTACGAAGCGAGAGTGTATGGGTAGCCGTCACCTCCTTCTGCGAAGCAGTAAAGCTCGCGAAGAGGACGGCGGCGCACGGGAAGGAAGGTAGTACATGCGCCCTCACGGCCTTTGTGGTCGCAGGAGACGCCCTGGGCGTCGGGAATCCCAGGCTGATTCCCGGCCACCGTAGGCGCGGGCTTCCGGATGGCGAGTAATGGGTATCTCGCTGTCCGGTAAGGACCAAGCTCGGGTCGACAGCGTGTTGTGTTCCACGCGCCTCAAAGAGATTTCAGCACCAGCTGATGTGGCCCGAAAGGGCCAACGCCTGCCAGGGGTGCGGGTTGCTCGAAAGAGATACCGCGGCCCCTGGCACCAGGCAACTGAGGGAACTCGGGTGGGTTTTAGTCAGTAAAAGTCTGACACCCAGAGCCGGAGCATCCTGCTCCACCCAAAGCGGGAGAAGTTATTTGATGATTTCCCACCCAACAAAAAAAATCATATCAGTTTGTTTGATGGTTTGTGGGACGACCCCAAATAAGGTAGTTGCCGGTTGACTATCCTTTGCAGGGAAATATACGAAGCCAAATATCATATTTTGACCTACTTAGATAGAGATAGTAGCCTCTTTGATTCAGTTTTAAAGCAAATCAGCCACAGTTCACCCACAAAACTGTCTCAGCCCCGACATGGTAATGCGAAATGGTATATACGTATGTATGCATACACATATTGACACTCAATGAAACAAATTTACATCCGACACAAAACAACTGCATTTGAAATTCAGTGTCAGGCATTTTAAACGGCTGGAAGGACGAAGAAGCTTTCTGATGATGCCTTACGACCGCGCCAAGTAGGTCTATATTTGGGGCTGCCGTACGAACGCCTGCTAACATTCTTGTCATTTTATTTTGCAGAATATGTGTGCCTTTTAGTCTGTGCAAATTATTTTTTTCACCATAGCTAACTGTGATGTTTCCTTGTCCTCAGGGCCTCAGACCGGTCCCCGTTCGATGGGTCGTGCTGCTCGGGCTACCGGCCCGTGGACTCCGCGAGCCTTGACACTCCCGATGAGGATGAAATGGATCCGGTGAGAATCATTTATAATAATAATAAAATTTATTTCAGACCATATTAAATCCATAGAACATCCATAAGAACACTCATTTCACATAAGAAAATGACGCACGATGAGTGGTCATCCAGTGCCACATCATTGGACTGTCCATTTTACTGGCAACGATAGCCATCAAGCTGTTGGAGCTATCGCGCACTCGCCGCATCAGGGATGCTATTCGTGTCCGCATAAGTGCATAAAAATCCGGCACGCCGTGCTCCGCGAACATCCCCGATGCGCTGCAAAAGCGCGGTAGCCCCAATAGAACTCTGAAGGCGTTATTATATTGGACTCGCAGAGCATTGTACGAACTCTTTGTATAGCCGACCCATAGGGCGCACGTGTACATAGATTGGCAATAAGCTCTAAAGAGTGTAATTTTTACCTCACTACAAAGCAAGCAAAGAATACAGTGTAGTTTTCCTAACCTGGCTTATATGATAAACGGAAACATACCTTACAGTGTGTTTTTTTTTAACTGGGACAGTGGGGGGTAATCCGAACCCATAAGAGATACGAGACAACTCTGTCCTTGGAACCATTGGCACTACTCCATTTAAATAATATTGGCATAATTAGTACTTCTTCACTTGTTCTGAACAGATTTATTTCATTCGATAGAATGAAATAATGAAACTGAGACGATAAGAGTAAAAAAATAAGTATGTCAGAATGTTTTTCATAAAAAATAGGTAATGGTTCTTCGGACGGTCTTACGTCTCTCTCCATGGATTAGGAATTGTCTGTACTGCCCCAATAAAACTGAAAAAAAAAAGATACTGTATACTATGGTATACACTATGTTTGTATGGTATGCCATGCTATATGACTTTTCTCAAAATCTAAGGCAAGTAAAGCACACACGGTTGCACAGCACGGTTGGCGCAGTGGTTAAGCGATTGACTGCTGTGCTGCGTGTGGCGGGTTCGATTCCCGCACGGAACAAACATTTGTATGACCTACAAGTAGTTGTTCCGGGTCTGGCTGTTTGTGTATGTGTATTTAAATGTTTGTAAACGCACCCACAATACAGGAGTAATTCCCAGTGTGGGGCAACGTTTAAAAAAAAAAAAAAGTTAATATCACTCGCAGTAGGTACCGGCAAGTACCTACTCATTGTCGTAGTAGTGACGTGCATGCACAAAATCGTAGCGTTCGTTTGCATTTTATTACAATTGTTTACGTATAATATACAACGTGTAACGGAAAGGGTATATACATACCAAGGGCACGGCTTCTTTGCATGATATCAAACGATATTGGAAGGGTTTTTTAATCCTATCTCTACATGTTCCACAGTTATGAGATTTTTTAATACCACATACCAGAAACCGAACTTTTCAAATTGCAATAAACACATCACTCGGAAGAGATTTATCGTGATATTGGCAAGTAATGTGGAAAGTCATTGACCTAAGTAGTGCGGTGACACGATTGTTATGATTTGAATTTAAGAAACATATGAAAATTTGCTATCAATTCCTAGAGTATTTTATTTTGAGCTGAAACTATGTAGAGTGATTCTATACCAGCTGTTATCTTTAGTGCTTAAGGATAGCAATAAGGTTTCTGTTACACCCTGTATGGTATATATTTGTGTTAAAATAGGTAGGTACTTATTGGTTTGAAGAAACTAATAAAAAAGATTTTTTCTTAAAAAATATTGTGCTACCAGATGTAGTTTATACAGTGACATAACAGTCGTGGTGACTGTACAAAAATAATATTTTTTTCTAAACAGTCGCAAATGAAAAAAGAACTATATACTACATAAAATTTACGCGAAACTTTACGCTGAAACTAAACTAGTTAACCTTCAAAAATTACATAATTATCACACATACAAAGTAATAAAGAAAATTGTAACAAAGAAAATACATTCACTTTCAAGCTCAAAACTCGCCACTACAACACTAGGAACAGGGATAGTACAGAACTGCCTTCAGATAGCACTTTGTATGGAAGAAGAACTATCCAGTTTGACGGAGCACAGTTTCTTAATAAGTTACCGAAAGAAAAAGAGATTCTTCATCAGTGAACATTCTCAAAAATAGGTAATATTTGTATTTGGCTTTTTTTCTTGGCCTTTGCTACGCAGTAAGACAGACTGAGCAAAGGCCTCCCCAATTCCTCCCAAGCATCTTTTCCAGGGCCTTCTAGTAAGTAATCTTTTAGCATTTAATCACTACTCACTGTATGTACTCGAACGACAATTACGTTTAATTAAGATATTTTGTTAAATTTCTCATATATGTGCTTTTGAGAAATACATTTTTTTAAACCGAAGCAATGTCTGTTCAACGTTAGACAATGCAAAGCGATATTCGGGTAATTATATTATATTACTACTAGCTGGCTGGACCACTGTGTGTGTGGTCACAGCGTCTGCGTTGAGTATGATAAAAGATGTGACTATTTTGAACGAAGTAAACTGGTGCCCAAGTCTGCTATTTTTATAAATTCGTCATTCCAACACGATCCCATTGTCATTCCAACACGATCCCATTTTCATTCCAACACGATCCCATTGTCAATTTGCTAAAAGTTCGTAATCTGCTAAATTCATAATGATCGATCATTGGTCGGTCAATGGTGTCGTAATAGAATTGTGTCATAATGACATTGTCGTATTGCCATTATTATAAAACCCGTTAGTAGAAATGATTTTCCAAAAACGACTACTAAATTTGAACATTTATTCATGCCCCATTTCATTTAAATATAAATTTTTACATATTACTTATTATTATATAATAGTTTATTAGTGTTTAATTATAGCAGATTACCGCCAAAGTCAGTCATTCATTTGTCATTATGTACGAGATTACCAATAAATGCCATTTTTTTCAATGGAGTGTCAGTGGCTGATCATTGGAAAGTCATAATGACGCCATTATGTTAGTAGATTACCAAACTTGTCAAAATCAACAATTATGAAATCAATGATAGACCATTCTGACACTATTGTAATAGCAGACTTGAGGCCCTGGTCGGACCACTTTCCATTGGTAGTAAATTTTGATTTTGATATAATAGTACCAAAAATAGATGTTCAAT
This sequence comes from Polymixis lichenea, assembly GCA_949091785.1. Classification (NCBI taxonomy): domain Eukaryota; kingdom Metazoa; phylum Arthropoda; class Insecta; order Lepidoptera; family Noctuidae; genus Polymixis; species Polymixis lichenea. The sequence continues at coordinate 9,870,609 of OX420941.1, forward strand.
GTATGCGTACTATCAACAAAGTAATATGGGGAAACCGAAATTATGAACAACAGCGTAATTTTGCTAATTTATGTGACCAATATATTGATGCCAGATATTTCATGTACCGGTATCTCATGTGATGACGAACGTCACTATAGTCACATAAGTGAATACTACAATAAAATTATCAATTGTTTATCTACAGCTTCAATTCGATCTTATCGTGGTAAAAGTCAGATCCGGAATAAACAGATAATAGGATGGAATTTTCACGTGAGGGAGGCGCATGTGACAGCTAGGCAATGTTATCAGCATTGGCTACTACACGGTCGTCCGACGGATGGTAGAGTTTATGACGACATGACTAACAGTCGTAGGCTATTTAAAAGCAAAGGTGCCAGAAAAATTTACAAAAAATCAAAATGGACATAATTGCCAATCATAGGCAGAATAAAGATTTTTGCAAATTTTGGAAAGAAACAAACAAGCTAAAGTCTAGGGCATGTCTTCCTTTATCTGTTAATAATAGTCAGAATCTTGTGGAAATTGCTGACATGTTTGTGAGTAAGTTCTGCCACCCGATGCCGACGGAGCGTGCTGGTGAGCGATGCGGGGCCCGTGGTGATGCGGGGACTGACCCATCTACGTCACCGTTGTCGTATGAGTCGCCGTCGCTGTGCGCCGCGGCCGGTGAGGGCGGAGGCGGCGACCCGACGCCGACGCTGAACATTAATGCGCACGCGTCGATCGCGTGCGATACCAGTACATTTCATGTTACATCTGATGATTTATTTGAACACGTGCGGCGAATGAAGCGAGGCAAGTCCCCGGGTCATGACGGGCTTAGGGTTGAACACATATTGTATGCGGGGCCATTGCTTTATGAAAAACTTGCTTACTTTTTTAATGCATGTATTGATCACAGCTACCTGCCGATGGAATTGTTGAAAACTAATGTGGTACCAATAATTAAAAACAAAACCGGTGACGTCTTCTGCTTGTCTAATTACCGCCCCATTTCGCTAACAACAATTTTATCTAAAATATTTGAACGTGTAATTAACAGCTATTTGGGCGAACATAATATTCCAATAAGTTAGGCTCAATTCGGCTTTAGAGGCGGCTTATCTACCGATCTCGCAATATTTGCACTGAAAAACACGGTACGAAGCTATACTCGAAGAAACACCTCGGTTTTTGCCTGCTTTCTTGATCTGAGCCGTGCTTTTGACTCAATTGATTATAGAATACTATGGAAAAAGTTAAGAAATTCAAAAGTACCGCCTATAATTATAAATATCTTAGAATATTGGCACTCAAACCAAATAAACCAAGTTAAATGGGGTAGCAGTTTATCTAAAACATTTAAATTAGCATGTGCGGTGAGGCAGGGCGGGCTGACGTCTACGGTGCTTTTTAATTTATATATTAATGAGCTATTGGAGGAGCTGAGCCGAACCAGAGTCGGATGCCATGTAAGAGGCGAATGTCTTAACAACCTTAGCTACGCTGACGATATGGTTCTGCTCAGCCCCTCTGCTGGTGGATTGAGAAAACTTATTGCGATCTGCGAGCGCTATGCCGCTGCTCATAGTCTGACGTATAATGTAAATAAATCGGAAATATTGATTATTAGAAGTGGTACAGGGCCAGAACATGTATTGCCTATTGACTTGTGTGGGTCTCCTCTTAGAATTGTAAACAACTTTAAATATCTAGGTCACATTGTTACCAATGACTTAAGTGATAATCTGGATCTTGAAAGGCAAAGGCGAAGCATTGCTTGTAAAAGTAATATGCTCGCCAGACGGTTCGCATATTGTTCGAAACTGGCTAAAGTGACCCTGTTTAAGGCATACTGCCAGACGTTCTATACCGGCCAACTCTGGTACAAGTACACGAAGAGTACGTACTATTGTACCTCTCCGTGTACAATACAACAACGCGTTCCGGGCCATGCTTAATCTGCCCCGGCGGTGTAGCGCGTCTGGTATGTTTGCCGAAAGCTGGGTCGACGATTTTTATGCTGTATTGCGTAGGCTTAAAGCATCATTTCACTTGAGACTAATTAAGTGTAAAAACAGCATTATGACCACTGTATTTCGCACCATTTACGTGAACCCTAAGCATTTAATTTTAGTATGGCTTTTTGAATTTCTTCCTAACATTTGCAAGAAAATTGTAACAATCAATCTAATTAATGTATAATAGTAATAATAATAATAATAATTTAATGTAACATCTATTAATTAAATATCTATTCAAAATGTAATGTAATTTATTCTAATACTATGGGTGTATGTGTAAAAACTTGCCTGAAATAAATGTTTTTTTTTTTTAATATTTGAAACGAATTTCTGTAACAAAAATAATATTGCAAATCAAAGCTAGTTATAAAAATTTGCCGTTTAAGAAGAAAACCAAATATTCCAACAATTCCATGCATTATATGAAACCTAATAACGACATCAAACAATATAACACCATAATTCCTTAAACGAACACGACGTAAATCCAATATACATGTCGCGAACCCTTTCCAAGCGATTTTCAATCTTAATCCAAAGATTTATGTGCCAAAATTATTTAACGCATATTTCCATGTCAGCGAAGAAGCTAATTTAAATTTATATTGAGGCAAAAGGCCTATTTATTCCTGTTTAGAAATCTGGAGAGAATTATTATGGTAAACAAAATAAAATTGTTTTTCGGCCTTAGCTTTGTGATTTAATAAAAATCTGTCTTTAGTTTTTATTACATAAACATCACGCCTGTATTCCCCGGAGGGTTGGGCAGAGGTCCTACCAGTGGCGAAAGCACCATATAACACGATTCCTAGCAGCTTCCCTTCGGGGATTCGCAACAACAATTCTATCGCTATTAAAAATGGCACGTTAATAGTTGCTATTATTGTCAAAAAATATAAATTACGGGTATTTAATAGCCCATAACATTCAGACACCAAAACCTGTTGTTTTTAGCTTTGTATTACAACAAAAACGGCATTAACCCGGCGCCAAAACGTCATAATCGGGAACTAAAAATTCATACACCAGCGATCCCGTAATGATGTCACTTTAGGTCACGTGGCACCGCTTGATATGTACGAGAGCAAACCGCTGTACAACGGGCTATGACAGAGACAGATATAGAAAAATGCTTCAGCGAGAACGAGATTGAGGAATATTGCACATTTAATTTGGTTTTTAGCTGTCCAATTTTATTGTATTTAATTTTTTACATTCCTTTTTTGATAAGTCAGTAAGTTAAAGCCGACTTCGCTTCAGCTTCTCTCTTAGAAAAAAATGATATCTCGCTGGGTGTCCTACCTATAATACAACAGATTTTCGCCATTAATGTTGAAGTCCAAATGGTCCAATGTGGGCACAAATCCAGACACTAGGTTGCTATTGAGAATTTTCGGATGGGAAAACCCATCCTGTTGTGTATTAGGTCAGAGAACATAATCTATTGTTAAAAAATGTAAAAATTTCAAACGAGCGTTATAGTCAAATAACAAAATATATTCGAAACTCTTTATATGATACAAATAAAACTGATTTTAATTTTTGAATCGTAAACATGTGAAATGAATTTAAATTATGGAACGTGCAATATTTCGACGTTTCCGTACCTACTCAATAATTTCGTTCAATGTTACAGTTCTATTTTTTACATATTAGGTATAACAATTTAATTTAGCTATTAAATTAAATCATTCCTGAAAAACACGAATAAATAGTTATTATATTTTAGTCATAGCTACAAAGTTATTTCTGGCATGTGATCGATCGATCGACACTAATTCTTTAGACACTAAAGTCGCCATCTTGTCGTGGTAATACAATTTTTGTGACACAATATCTCAAATATTTACAAATGTCATTCAGGCCTCAAAATATCCTGGCTGTTAAGCTTTTGATGGCAATTGAAATCACATACAAACTTCAAACCCATCTCCACTGGTGGTTGGAGTTTTGAAGAATCCTTTCTTAGTGCACCTCAACGCCCTCAAAGTTTTAAGTTGAACATCGTCGAAGACATCAAATGGCTTCACAGCGATCCTCAAACGATCGATGATCATCACAGAATTTGGCACTCTAAGAAGGTTAAAATAAAATGCGTTTTCCTATGTCATTAGAAAATCCTCTGCTTTACGATGTGCCTCGCATAATGTCTTGATATGTCTTTAGTGGATAAAACTGAAAGTACATTATGTTGTTAGTCAGTCAGTCACTCAGAGATTTGGTTGCAGAAAAAAGAGATAATGCTGTTCTTTTTACTTACGAAACTTCAGAAATTCATAAATACAGGGTGTAACAGAAACCCTATTGCTATCCTTAAGCACTAAAGATAACAGCTGGTATAGAATCACAATACATAGTTTCAGCTCAAAATAAAATACTCTAAGAATTGATAACAAATTTTCGGTTTCATATGTTTCTTAAATTCAAATCAAAACAAACGTGTCACCGCACTACGTAGGTCAATAAATTTCCACGTTACTTGCCAATACTCACGATAAATCTCTTCCGAGTGATGTGTTTGTTTCAATTTGTTCTATTATCAATGTATTAAAAATTCTCATAACTTCGGAACATGTAGAGATAGGATTAAAAAACCCTTCCAATATCGTTTGATATCATCCAAAGAAGCCATGCCCTTGGTATGTACATACCCTTTTCGTTACACGTTGTATAAAAAAAAATACGTAGTAGGGTTGGCGGTCTTCTCGCTAAGAGCGACCTTTTGACGACAACCTTTTGATGTATTAAAAGGGAGAAGGATAGACGATACTATAGGTATTATGTGTGAGTGTGGTATTAGGATTGAGAGGACAGTGTAGACCTGTCAAAAAGTACCTCCTACTAAACAAAGTTAGAATATGGTATTTTTCTTGTCTGCCTCTATCTCTCTTTCGCTGCTACAATAATGGTTATACTGCGGCCAGTCTGTTGTACACGTTTAGACGGAAAAGTTTCTTTATTAATCGATCTAATCAATCAACTCAGCCTATCGCAGTGCACAGCTGGACATAGGTCTCTCCCATGTGGCGCCACAACACCCTGGCCTCCACCTTCTGCATGCAGGCTGTCCCAGCCACTTTCTGTAGGTCGTCGGCCCATTTAGCTAGGGGGCGTCCCACACTACGCTTGCCAATACTCGGGTTCCACTTCAGAACTCGTCTGGTCCAGCGGCCATCGGTCCTTCGATAGATCGATCAATCTATTAACATAATAGAATAATGAGCCTGTAACTTTCCGTCTGCTGGGATTCAAGTCTCGTCTCGGTGAGAGGGAGTGGGTCATAATTCACCACGCGGGCCCAGTGCGGGTTGGTAGATGTCACATGTCTTCGAATTTTTGGTTCTAGGATATGGCGGTTTCCTCACGATGTTCTCCTTCATCGTTTCGAGAGCATTGGTGATGAATTAATTTATATTTATAACTCGTAAATCGCGACTGGTATCTCTGGGTCAACACTGCTCATTGATCCATTAAATAATTGAAATTGGTTTGATTGTTCAACAATATCGAACAAAAAGATTTCATGAAACGCATTGTTTGCTAAATCAACAAATAAAGGATAGTGCTTTTATCGAAATATTCGTCGGAAAAAATATTTGAATGGAGTACCATTTACTGCTGTGCGTTGTTACGGAGTTTGAAATTGCACGGGCAGTTTCATTGAATTTAGAAATTAATAGAGATACCTAAAGATGATTTACAGAGACGTAAAGTCAATGATACCCCACAATTTGTGCTAATATGGCGTCTGGTTGTCGCCATATTGAATTTTGATTACTGTCATGTCTTTCGTGACACTTGCAAGATTAAGACAAATCAACTGACGTATGAATCGTCAAAATCGGCCCACGCGTTTGGTCTCTAGAGTGCCACAAAAGAACAAACATATGCTGATAAACATATTATCCTCCTTTGCGTCGCGCAGGTTCAAGGGATCTATCTAAGTGTAACTTTCATGACCAAGTTACCAGAACCATCATACATAAAATAACATCACGCCTTCCAGCGTTTCCACTCACTTCTGCCTTGTAAATACCTTTCGTTAGTCGCCTATCACTCAGCAACACGACTAAGGCCATCTAATAACAATACATATTTAATTCAGATCATAATACAAGATCCATACGTTGTTAGTAAAATTATAACCTCATCTCATTCTCCTGCCCTTATCCCATTTTATTTGTGGTCGGTGCAACATGCCTTTTTCATTCACATTTCTCTATTAGTCGTCATCTCCGTAGTCACACCCTTTCTAACCATATCATCATTCACACAGTCTATCCAGTAAAATTTTATAATTTTATTAGATGGACAGTGTGAATGGAAAGTGTGTAAGGGTTATCATAATGTGAGTAAAATTCTGTATGCAAAATTAAACGACTGACACCTACGTGTACAGCCGTATCCAGTGAGACAGTATGGGGCTGTCCCATTTATCACACAATAATACACTCAGGATGCTGTGGGAGCTAGCACGTGTTCTACCGAGTATAGAATCGCACTGTTTCCACATAATGGCATGAAAACCATCAACCCTGGCCTCGGTGAACATTCCGGAAGCGCTACAAAAGCGTGGTAGACCCAACACTATCCTGAATATCATATAGTAGCTTTTGCCAGCAGCTTCGCTCGCGTGGAGGTCGGAAATTATCCCGCGGGAACGTAATACCAGGATGAAAAGTATCCAATATATTAATCCGGGTTATAAACTATCTATGTGCCAAATTTCATTCAAATCCGTTTTATCGTTTTTGCATAATTGAGTAACAAACATCCAAACTTCACATTTATAATATTACTAGCTGACCCAGCAAACGTTGTTTTGCCTTATAAATGATTTAGGGTGAACAACCCTTATCACTTAGGGGTATGGAAAATAGATAGTAGCCGATTCTCAGACCTACTAAATACGCATATAAAATTTGGTAAAAATCGGTAAAGCCGTTTCGGAGGAGTACGGTAACTAACATTGTGACATGGAAATTTTACATATAAGATTAGTAGGTTCCATGCACGTGCTACTCTTTTCAATTAAATTTGTCAAAACATCTTCACAGCACACACACAAAGTTGAACCAGTTGTTTAAAATAGTTGCTCCTAGATTAGAAACGTGTGAACTAGTCGTAGTCGCTAATAAAACTATTGACGGGAACTGAGCGTTCCCTAAGGATGAGTCCTCGTATATACGATCTCGCGTTATCGATGCCATGTGACTATCGAATCGATATTTTTAGATCTTATGAACATCCATGCATACAGGGCCAAAAATTAACATTATATAATCTGCCTATAACGTTCCCAATGCTGGGACACAGGCCTCCTCTTTGTGAGAGGGAGTGGGCCGTAATCCACCACGTGAGCCCAGTGCGGGTTGGTGGATGTCACAGGTCTTCGACTTTTTGTTTCTAGGACATACCTGTTTCTTCACGATGTTTTCCTTCGCCGTTTTGAGAGCATTGAAGTTGGAATAAATTGCACAACATGAATTGCACCACTGCTTTTAAATTATAATGATAAAACTTTAAATAATTAATTGCGAAAATGGTCCATCTGGAACGCCATGTAGACATGAGAAAGACATAAAACAAATAGAGTAATAAACATTAAAAAAAAAACTCCAATTAACGGAAAGAATAGTCAAACCAAGCGAACGAGACTAGACGTAACCAGCCAAAATTCTCTTCCTTAAATTATTCACTCCACTAATGCATCTATTTTCATATATTTTTTGTTACAGATACCAAAATACAGAGTGGTGTTACTTGGTGACGCCGGCGTGGGAAAGACAGCTCTAGTGTCACAATTTATGACGTCAGAATACATGAATACATACGACGCCAGTTTAGGTGAGCCACTCATTCCGAACATTAACGAACGAAAATACTCGAACACTCCCGAACTTCTCCCTCCTATTTTTATTTTGTGAGATAACAGTTCCTCAGGTTTATGCAGCCCTGGTACATCACATTTTTGAGATGTTTCCCCCTAACTTTTGAGATCATCAATTATCTTTTTATTTTGTGTATTTTTTGTCCCGAAAATTAGTTTTAAAAGTTTTTTAATTTCTTACATTTTCAGAACTTCTCAAGTTTTTGTGTGTCTTATTTTTTTTTATCCTTGTAACACTGTACAAGTCCAATACACTTAAAAAGAAAATATAATATCAGTTTTTAATCCTAAATCATAATAAATTACTAAGTCAGCATGAAAACTAGGAATCGCTTTGACAGTAAGAGTAGCATGTGCGACTTCCAACTCCGAAGCATGAGCCAGCATTTTTAGCATGACATTTTCAAATTCCCTTTTATCCTATTCGATTTAATCAAATATTTTTATTATCAAATTCTCTATAGAATGAAATAGTTAACTAACTCATATTTTGTTTTAGATAAGAGGGACAGTAGCAAAAATAAAAATGGTTTGTAATACATTTTAAGATATTTATCTACTTCTTTTCTTTTTAAAGCATTAGCCTTAGTATATTAGTTTCTATGTATGTAGGTATGTCTTTTCTGTTTCATATACGTAACTATTAAAATTAATGGGAATTCTTCATTTTTGTACTTTAAACCACTATACTGAATAAATGCATATACTAGGATAGGAGGACAAATAATTGAAAATTATTTAAACAATGCTTTCTTTTCGTCATTAAGAGTAAATAATTTTCAAAGTTTTATAAAGAAAACAGGGTATTATGATGCTTTTAGGTTACGAATACCTATCGTACCTGTCGTATTTCTAATTCCGCCAAATGAGCCAAAAAAGTAGGACTAAAACATTCTTCGCTAGAATGTTTTTTGTAGGTTGATAAATCTATTAAACCCTAAAAGCAGACAATTTCCCTAGACACATTACTACTGAAAGATACCGATTTTGTTGTTAGTAAGATTTTTTTAACCAGTTTTTTTCAACTCTATTTTAACGCTTGGGCTTATTGTATTTAAGAAAATTTCCAACAATCTTGTTTTGAAATAAATCTGAAATGTGCTAGTTATGAACCGAAATTTATTAAATATCACTAAGTCTAAAAATCTAACTCGTTGTCATAAAAAGCAAACGCGTCCAAAATACCATTAGCCTTATTATTGTGTCGTCATTACAGCGAAATAATAAAAGCGTTGGTGACAGCCAGCTGTCAGATGCATAACACGCGCCATTTTGTGACGTGCGACGAGTCATATGCGCGACTATTATTGTTATTGTTACTTGTATTAAATTAATGTAATGATACTGGAAAGGACGAAACGTTTCATTAGAATTCTGGAAAAACGATACAATGGTATGAAATATAAAGCAAACACGTCAAAATCAGGGTTGTCCATTTAGTGTGTCGTCATTACAGCGTTATTATGGGTGTCGGTGACAGCTGTCAGACGCAAGGAGCGTGCGATACATGTGACGTGCAACGCGCCATGTCCGTGACTATTGTAGTTATTGTTAATTCAATTAAAACATTTTAATAACAAATAATACGAGTCTTTTTGCTCAATATATCGAAGTCTCTGATAGGTAAATGTAGTTTGACAGGGATTCAGGTTATAATATGATGTTTTGTAGACCGTAACAGTAAATCTTATCATGAAATAACATCACGCCTTCTTTCTCCAAGCAGTTAGGCTATAGTACACCCACATTTCGTCTGTTATGTTTAAGTCCCATGTAATAGGGGCCAATTGACGTCAGCCGGGAACAATTCCAGACTCCGGGCTACTACTGAGAAATGCCAGATAGAAAAACCCAATATCTCTTAGCCCGACCTGAAAATCAAACACCGGATCTCATGCTCAGTAGTAGACTAGACCAACGAGCCAGCATAAGACTTGTAAATCATTTTTTTGAAGTAAAACAACAATAAATTAAATAAAAATACTTTAATTCAGACCTTGATTCATATGGTGATAGTAATGCACACTACTTATAAGCTATGTTATGTATGTAATGCACCGATTCCAGCGTGGCTTTTCGTTCGATTAATCGAGTCTGGTCAAGACTCGATTAATCGAATTAACCCCAAGATTCGCACTAGCTCCTGGAGCCTCATGCTTCATGGTATTACAGAGGCCATTGCATATCAAGAAGTAGATCGGGGGGCGCGGTAATGGTCAGGTAGACGTGCCCTTAGGATAGGAAAGGATTGCGAGCCTACCGGATATGCATCCTTAAGTAAGCATTGGACTAGTGGAGAGACGGGTGGTATTTATTTATAGGAGGGCGTCTTTTCACGTCGTCGCCGGCATGTTGATTCAGATCGAGCTTCTTGGGTAGGTTCAACTGTTTGTTTAGCTCTTTTCTATGCCATTGCTTCGCTGTGTACTGTGTTGGTGAAAAAAATGGGTAGTACAAAAAAATCATTTAACTGTTACAATCACCTGACGCACCGGGTAAGTCCACGTGTACATGTACCCAGTGCGCCATAATGGTGCAACAAGGCTTATCACTGATTCCCTTCAGAATGCTATTGACGTTCCCACTCACTGCGCATCATAGACGTAATCCTTTTACGTAAAACTGTCAATAACAGAATGTACGGTTTTCGACAACTCTTCACAGATACTCTCAACAAACGGTTGATGATTATGTCAATATCTCACCACAAATTCCCTTTTCAAACTAAACTTTGGCCAGAATTTACTCAAAACCACAGCCAGTTTCATAACTTCATCGTTATTATAAACCACTTGAACACTCAACAAACAAAGCCTTATCTAATCTATCAAATCGATAGTCCCGCCGGCCATTTTAGTTTTCCTTTCACTTAATGAAAATAGACATAAGTAAGTAAATAATCAACACTTTCGGGCCTTAAAACAGCCTTTTCACTACACAAAAGCCGTGAGAGCTTCCAAATAGGCCAAATAACTGATTTTATCTCCCTTTTATCAACTATAAGTGTTTAGTAAGTGGTTTTGGCGAAGTACCACCATTAAGCCGTTTTCTGTTGAAAAATTTATGATGTTGGCAGTACCTATGTTTGGTTCGTAAGGTTTTTGGGTTAAGTGCGGTCGGAATACAGTTTCTTTAGGTTGGTCGTTTATTTTTTAGTGAGTAAATAAATGTTTTTGGTTGGTTTTCTTGAGATGTTTTCGATAAAATGTTGGGTGGATATCTTGGATGTCATATTAAGGGTACTTCATAAATTGAGGGTGTCACAAAAAGGTCTGAAAAACATAACACGCCACACCCTGCAGATGTCTATGGGCTTTTACCACTTATGAAGATCGATTCCCGCACGCAGCAAATATTTGTATGACTTACAAGTAGTTGTTCCGGGTCTGGCTTTCGCAGGCATCGGCCCTTGCGGACCCCATCAATTGATGCTGTAGAAACGCTTCTGCTGAGCGCGAGGACTTTGGTTCGAATTCCAGGTCAGGCAAAGTTATATTTGGTTTTTCTATCTGGAATTTCTCAGTAGCAGCCTGTAGTTGTGCCCGGTTGATGATCAAAGGCTCGCCTCTATTATATGGGACTTTAACATAATTGGCGAAATGCGGGTGTACTGAAGATACACATGCCCAACCTTGCGGGGAAACCAGAGCGTGTTATTTCAATTGAGTCTGATATAAAATCATCCAAACAACACGTTCCAACCATGTTGTGACAGGCACGATACCGGATATGACACATCTGCGTCATTGCCTGATTACCGGAAAGGACTTGCTATGGACAAGCTCGGCCTATATCGACCTTGACTAATATTGTGATAACGAGGGCGATAGATAATAAACTAATGGGTTTGGCTTTTATTATATGTGTACTTGTAATATAGGACGGGCTATCGATCAAAATTGAGATGAGTCGTGACAAAAAAGAATGGGATTAACCGATTGAGTTTCGTCAGCAATCCTAAGTAAATTGCTTACTTGATTGGCATTTTACAAAGACATTTCTATTTATTCAGTATCAATGGAATTTCTGTTCAAATTTGGAGTTGAATATTATTTGCATGCCCATGAGACGGTAGAATATAGAGGACTACTTTTTTTTTAAGAAAACAACTATGTATCAATTACATGTTTTCATAAATAAATGATTTGATTTGATTTGATCTCATGAGTTTTTCTTATAGGGGAAGCAGAAAATACAGAACGTCACCTGCTATGATACTTACATACTACTTTTGATTCGATTACGTTCATACGATTACGTTCAATACGATTCGACGATTTCGTTTAACAGGATGCAAATTTACCTTAAGTAGTTATAGAAAACCACTTTACGCCCATGAATACGGATAATTTTGTTAAAGTAAAAAATAAAAAAACACACCAAAGATTTAAAAAATATAAATAAGTAAAAAGGGGTGAAGAACGACTGCAGATTTGGGAGCCATCGATGGTGACACGATTTTATTTGTTGAACTACTTCGCCAAAATTTTGGATTTAATTCGCTTATTGAAGCACTTTAATATGATATACCATCTAAAGGAAAAGATAGAACCTTCAAAACATACCTACCAATTAAAGGGTATGTCGAGCTGAAATACAATTCCCATCACAACCGCATCGCCTAAACACAACATTATTTTAGAGCCCTAACGACATACTCGATTTTCTGTGTTGCCTAATTACTAGAAATAGGTACCTTCGGTCATCTTCGGTTACCACGCCGATGGTAACCGAAGATGCCACAATGTGTATCAAGTCGCTTCGGCTAATTGAGTGATTACCACGTAAATGTTAGTTCGAAGCCTTCAATTTGCTTAGGTACGGGGTAACCGCAGTATATTGGATATCATTATTCTAGTCACTTACGTTAATTAACTTCATCGTGGGGTTGTGGTGATGGAATATTTTGAGGTCCATTTTAACGTTAAACATGACTCTGAAACTGAGGCGAAAAGCGGCGGGAACAAAATTCACTCCTTCCGATTGAGTCAGAACCAAGAAGCTGATAGATAAAAGTGGAGGCAACATTCTAAATACCTATACTCCATTTGAAATTAAAGGAATGCTGGCATAAGAGGATGGCTTTAAAATAAAAAAAAGTGGTTACAATACCAACTGTTACTGCAGATGCCATATATCATGCCACCAACGCAATAGAAGTCAAAATCGGTTGAACGGACTGTAAAAAAAGGTTTATTTAAATTTCTAATCTTATTTCAAACGGATTTGTTCGAAAGAGATACCGCGGCCCCTGGCACACAGGCAACTGAGGGAACATGGCTGGGTTTTAGTCAGTAAAAGTCTGACGCGCTCTCCTGCTCCACCCAGAGCGGGAGAAATTATTTGATGATTTCCCACCCAAAAATAAAACCCAACGTAGTTGGGAAAAGGCTAGGTAGATGATGGTGGTCAAGTCATCAAAACCATGCGAACCAGGGTCGGTTGCTAGTCATAATAAAAATAAAACCTAACAAGAAAAATAAAGGAACAATAAACTCTCCCATAAATTAAGTTAACTGCGACCCAAATCAGCCATTTTGGAGAAAACTTTTAAATCTATTTACTTATTTCTTTATCCATTTGCAAAGGAATCGACCGCGAAAGACGCGACCTTTTTACTATACAAATGAGTCCACGAAAATGTCGATTTGTTTTTAGTAAATTAGATTGTAAATTTTTCTAAGGTTGCGTACAGACTTGCTTGATTGTTATCAATAGGTAAATGAACTTAAATTACATATGTATTTCTTATTAATGAAATTTTAATTTATTGGTGAATATTAATTACTAACCTATTGTTGTATAGAATCAAGTTCTTTCAACTTAACAGACAGCTGTGTTGCTGGGGAGCTGGTTGCGCCACTTCTTCTTCCTAGCTAAAACACTAGGGGATGGTGAAGGGCGGGCGTTTTTGGGGACTGTCTTACGTAATTTTGACGTTCAAAAAGTGCTCACTCTCGGTCTAGTTTGAATACATGGCTTTTGTCTTTTTTTATAAACAAACGCCTTATTCTGATGGGGATAGGCATAAACTACAGAACGCCACTTGCTAAGAATCTTATATACTCCTTTTGCTTCGTTGACATTCACACATCAGTAAATGTCCTTCTACGGCGTCGGGGCCCCGTCTTTGTCACTCACATTCACCTTGTAAATGCCTTTTGTAAGTCGCTTTTCAGTCATCTATGTACGAACTTAAATTCGTTTTAAAATTTTAATGATTAATATAGTAATAAGGTCGACCTTCAATTTCCTCAAGTCTGTAAAGAACATCATTTTACGTACGCACGTACATAAGCGCGAAGAGGAAGGCGGCGCACGTGAGAGAGAGGCTGTATATGCGCCCTCACGGCCATAGTCGCTGCAGGAGACGCCCTGGGCGTCGGGAATCCCAGGCTGATTACCGGCCACCGTAGGCACGGGCTTGCGGACGGCGAGTAATGGGTAACTCGCTGTCCAGAAAGGACCATAAGGACCCGGGTCGATGGCGCGTTGTGTTCCACGCGCGCCTCAAAGAGATGTCAGCACCAACTGGTGGGGTCCGCAAGGTCCGATGCCTGCCAGGGTTTTTTTTACTTTTTTTTGCAGTCCTATGTCCAGCAGTGGACGTCTTTCGGCTGAAATGATGAATACATAAAATTGCACAAACATATTACCTATCTACTCGTACTATTTGTCGGCTCTGATATAACTGAATTCTCGTTACTAATTTACAACATTTCCTGTAAATTGAAATGAGAAATACTTTACTTTTCAATGGAATGAATACCGACTAACCGGGTATTCAGTTAATTACGTTGAAAGCGTTTATTGTCTACTTAGATATGAAATGACGTCGATGTATCTTTGTCTCTCGTTTAAATCAGGCTTTCGTTTTGTATGAAAAGCATCATAATAACTATAGTTTTCATTATTAAAACCTTAACAAGCGAGTAAAATAATTGCATAGTATATTCACAATCAAAATTTCGACATTTCAACAGTATTCATTGCGTTATTTGCGTTGTCGAGCAGACGACGTTTTCAAACATATACAGCAATGGATACGAGTTTTCTTCAAAATTCTTTGGATTATTCGAAGCACTATTTTACTCAATTTTGTTTTTCGAAGGAACTTTATTTAATGTGTGTTCACCTTTCCTTTTTTTTTAGTTTGTATCCCAAAGGATTTATCTTTAACGGAATAGGATCTATTTATAGTTTAGTGAAATAGGTATTATTAATCATGATTTACCGTGACAAAGGTTTTATTTAAAAGGGAGTGTTTATTATTTAATTATATTAAATAATTATTAGTTATGTAGCAGGCTGCTTATGTATAAGCTTTACTTCTTAGCATGATGTGGATGAGAGCAGATTTGATTGTAAATCAGTAATGGTCGTAAAATAATAATATGTAGAAGTATATAAAAGAGAAAATAATCACGGGGCATCAAAAAATTTGCCCAAAAGGCTGGCAGCATTGCCACGTTGGATGGCAATGCTGACTCATTGGTCAAAAAAACTTTTTACAAAAAAAAAAAACACGACTTCCTGAAAAACACTACAAAGTGAAAAATAATTTTAATGTCGGAAGTCGGTAACTTTGGATATGTATTTTAATTTTTTGTCACCGCCTTCCAAAATTAAAGTTATTTTTCAATTTGTAGTGTTTTTCAGAAAGTCGTGTTTTTTTTTGTAATTTTTTTTTATTTTTCACTTTTTAGGTTTAGTACCTATCCCACATAAATTCGAAATTTCATCATCCTTGGCGTCGAAACATAAATGGGACCACTTCGAAATAAACTCATTTCGACGAATTTTGCAAATCCGTCTTTAGATGACGGAGTTGTGCCCGAACATACAAAAAAACAAAAACAATAATATAAACATGTCGAATTGATAACCTCCTTCTTTTTGAAGTCGGTTAAAAAATAGGCCAGCCCTCTGGTCACGTGAAGATTCGACCAAAACTACGTGAGTCGAACTCCAGTTATTACCCCTATTGTTACCCCAAATTGTTATTAAAATACCTAAAATACCTAGTATAAATCTAAATGAATGCTTAGTTCAATTGTTGCCTGCCGAGAATACCTTTGCTAATACAAATTGAGATCAGCTAATTAAACAAAGATAGAACAGAGAATTAGCGATACTTGCTAATTAACGAAATTCTTAACCTTTCGCTACTATTTGTCTGTTACTTCATTTATTTATGTTGAGCGTATAATGATATACCTTCCTCGTTTCTACAGAATATTAACGTTATGCACAAAAAGAGTTGAATTAGAATAAAATAAAAGTAAAAAGTCATGAGGATAATGGGGACTATCGAAAATAGTGTTTAAAAAAAAGGTACACAAATTAAAAGTTCATAATTTGTAAATGGAAATTATCGTGAATAAAAGCTTCTTCAGACAGGCGCAACGCGATTCTTGTAGAACAATTTCCATGAAGTTTTCTTAAATAAATTATTCTACGAGAGTCGCGTCGCGCCTGTTTGTGGGAGCCTTAACATTATAAATGCGAAAGTATGCTGGTTTGTTTATTACAGTAAAACCGCTGAATGGATTTGAATGAAATTTCGCACACAGATAAACCATGACAGGCCAGGACATAGGGTACTTTTTATCCTCAGTTTCCTAAGTTGCATTCAGTAGCGGAGAATCTAATGAACTTTGTTTCATCTCCTAAGAACTTGGCGACCATATGGATGTTATGTGTTGAATCATTAAGTTCCGTTCAAAATGGTTGAGCCGAATGGTGCTGATCCATACGTCATGATCGTGAACGGTCACCTCTTAGCTCCCACGGCTTATTTTAATTTCTGAATTGTTATTTTATTTTTGTTTTAATTACAGACTCTTTTAGTGTGACTTTTTACATCGTTTTCACATTGATAATTTCAACATAATGATGTAGATAACCAACCTTTTGTAACAATACCATGATTTTAAAAGAGTGTCCATGGAGTTTTTTGCCCGTTCTTGTCCATAGGTACCTACGCTTTGGAATGGGCAACTAGCTTCATCTTTCTAACTCACCGACCTTGACAATTCAAAAGTGCCTGTAATTGGTTTATTTGAAACAAATGCTTTGAGTTTGAGTTTTAGTTAATTCTTTTATCGGCGAACTTACCACCCTTAGATTGGAGGCACCCTTTAGAATTACAGATGTCAATAGACGGCTATTACCTCAGCACCACTGTGTTTGCACACTGAGAGCGAGAAGTCTCCTTTATCCAAACCAACTTCTTCTCTATTATAAAGAGGTAAAGTTTTTAAGTATGGATGCAGTATGTAATCTCCGAAAAGCTACACATTCGATTTAAATAATTCTTTCTTCCACTTAGAGAAAGCTACGCTATTATTGATTGACATAAGATATGTTTTATGTTGAAGCTAGTTCATTATAAGTCTTTAAGTAACTTAGACGGGCACAAATCTACGTCCTATTTTAAACAACTCGGCCTATCAAAATCCACTGCTGGATATAGGCTTCTAGCAGGCTGCGCCACAGCAGCCTGTCCTTCACCTTCCACATCCAGTCTGTCCCAGCCACCATCTTCAGGTCATCAGTCCGTCTAACTGGGTGCGTTCTGCACTACGCTTGCCGATACTCGGTCTCCACTCCAGGACTCGTCTGATCCACCGGCCATTAGGGCCAGCCCACTACCACTTCAGCTAGAAAAATAAGATAATTAAATAGGATTGTTAACCTTAAGAGACGTTTACAGATAAGTTCGATTTTCTATCTCAGGCAGTCATATTAATTTGCTTGTATTTACAAAATGTAATTAGACTCGGAGAACCGAACGTCTAATTGAATGGCCAATGAAATCGAGTTCTAATAAATTCTGTTTTTACCAAGCAAACGGTTTTTAGATAGGTTTTTTTTGGGAATAATGGCACATCATTTTATGCGGTTCAGTTAATAAATATGAGAGTTGATTAATTTTGAAGTATTTAGGTATATTTGAAACATCATCTGCCTGGGCTTTTCCCGCTTGATTTTGGGGTCGGCTTCCAGTGGCACCGGACGCGTCTGAATACCAGTATTTTACTTGGAGCGACTGCCTATCTGACCTCCACAACCCCATTACTGGGTAACGATACCTCTTAGAACAATCCCAGAGAAGATGGTCAAGATCCCTACTAGCACTAACTGGAATGTTTCCTTTCTCCGGACACGTTTGCTCTTGCAATTCTCCACTCAAGACGCCAATAAAAGCAAGGAAGAGGTGAAAGCTCTGTTCCTAGTCAGTGTTCACTCCAGCCGGCCAATAAAAGCAAGCCAGAGGTGAGAAATAGGACTACTCTCGGGAGGTCACAAGGCTAATTCTACTAACTAACGTGCCATGCGAAAAACATGATACCGGACTGCGATGACATTGCGACTAGATGAAGAAACGGTATTCTGGTAACCTTCAAATTCGGTTTAGAGTCTCTAGGGACTCTATTTATAGGGTTTCTGTAGCTCTCTTGGCCTGGCTCCTCACCGTACACTTATTCCGGCAAAGTAAACTCTACTGGCAAAGAACTAAAGTTCGAAACGTAAAAACCCACCCCGACGTCAATGTAAAGATACGGTGATTGGGATATTATTATTATTATTTATAGTCAGGAAGGAAAGGTTTATGGTTATTAATTTATTTATTCAGGGTAGTTTTTAATTTATGTTATTAAATAGAAAACGAATAAAGTTAATTTATCAAATTAAATCAATTAAAATGATTTAAAAAAACATTCAAATAACTTATTTCTGTTTTTGTCTTTTCTAGGCCACTTCCACCAAAAATAGATACAACATTTTTGGCTAGTCGTTTCTATTTAAATGGAATGTCTTATAAAATCTGGGAAATGAATTTAGATAGTTAAATAAATTACGTTTTTTTAATTTAATAAAACCTACTTTATTAATGAAGCAGGTCACGGTGGTTAATGCCCCTTTTGTACTGAATATAATACATAGCATAGGCCAGTATATTAAACAGTTTGACCCTGATATTTAACGGACAAGTTATAATAATATTTCCTTAAGCCTTGTTCGTTCTACCGTATGGGATTTATTTGAAACATTTTAGTTCCATTTCTGGAAAGTAGGCCATTTTAATTGTAGATTTTTAGGCCGAAATCATTTGGCGTTAAAATGAACAATTACAGCTATGCTTTAAATATTATGTACTAGCTTCGTTCCTGACGGGGGCCACCCGACCCCCAGGTTTTTTTTCAGTAAACTCATTATTGTTTACACTAATTGAAAACTAAGGCGCGAACATAGAATAGTAGTATTATTTTATAACCTAAGTTTCGACTAACTTAATTACCAATACCGACATTGTCGGTAGAAAAATCTGCTCTCATCTTCAATCAATAGCCATTTTAAAATAAGCACAAGCGTGGCTTCTAGCTCTTCTTCTGTAAATAACTAAACTTCTTTTTGCTGCTTGCATCTGGTGAAGCTAAACGTGGTAAGTGTGTGTCACCCCTTACATTTGTGTGTTACTTTGCCTTTATACCCTGCTGCCAGCGTTTGTGTGTTGTGTATACGTAGTCTTAGTTTAAAAAAAGGTTTTCATTTAGTGCAGGATGTATTTATGTATCCATGTGTTGAAATTTTTCGTCGGTTATAAAGCACAATATTTGCTGTTCTACACATTTTGACCGCGTAGGTATTGCTATGAAATACCTGTTTTTTTTAACCGACGAAAAAATTCTGCTCTTGTTTGTCTATAATCATGAGTGCTGAATTAATGGTAACAGTTTGCGTATCTGTGTCACTGCCACCCTATATTTCGTTTTGTTTTGTTTGGAGAGCACTAACCTCAAGGCTGGGTAGTCATTAGTTATCAAATGTCATTTATCATACACTCATCATTTATCACATCAGACTGAATAGTCTGATAGTGATCCACTGCCTACTATGACCATTTTAATAGATTGTTACTATGAACTTTGTCAACACGAATACTCTGTCGTTTCTGTGGGTCTACAAGGTTTTTTATTAAGAATGGTTTAAACAATCGGTTGAACCTAGAACTTTATCTAAATACATAAAAGACAACTTAGCACTGGACTACATAAGTTGTCAGTCTTGTAAAAAGAACAGTGTTTTGTTTTCTGTTAGGTTTCTATAAAAGAAAAACAGGTTCTTATTTCAAAAACAGAGGGAGCCTGTTTTTGAAATAAGAACCTGTTTTTTTTTAAATGTTAAATGTTTAAACCAGAAAACAGGGTTTACCTTATTTTATTTTATTTTTTAGGAAACTTAACAAATTATTATTAATTAACATGAGTTATGACTGTTCACCTCCTATCAATGAACAGCCCAATGCAGTTGCGTCAAATTTACTAGCATCTTAGTGTGCATACACTGCTTAGTGATAGCCAGATGATGACAGTTATCTCTTAAGCCAATAACAGAGTTTCACGGCATTGATAAAGCTAGGTTAACTAGAAAGTGGCGAAAGAAAAAAACATAGACAAAAAATATATTTAAAAAATTATAAAAAAACTAATAAAATGATTAAAACTTGTTTTGTGAAAAGACCATTGTTATTTAACCTTATAGTACCCTTGTTGACTAATATTTTACTAACAATGACCGTGGAAAATACCGTTCTATTTGGATATCGCATATTGAATATGTACCCGTTAAAACATTAATCTATAAATGTCACAGTTTATTGCATGCGCCGTATGTTTTGAATATTTAAAAATAGATTGTTGTTATGTTCTGCAGCTTCTGAAACAATAGACTATACGGGGAGTTTCATAATCGTCTCTCAACTAATACATTGCCTACTCTAAGATGCAAATCCGGTAGGGCTTACAAATCCTTCCCTATTCTAATGGCAAGTCTTCCCTACCTTTATGGCGCCCTGGTCTACTTTCTTGATATGCAATGGCTTTTGTAATACTATGAAGCATAAGGCTTCAGGGACTAGTGCAAATCTTGAGGTTAATTCGATAAATCGAGTCTGGTTAAACTACGTTGGGGTTGGTATATTTCATTCATTGAGTTTTGTAATACGTGTGGCCAAATTCGGATAGTGTCAAAATGTTCCACTTAGGTTTAAATAGTTTAATCTCAAAAAGACAAAAGAGCCACTTAATATAAGATGCAATAAACTAGGTTAGTTCAGCAGGTGGGTGGAGCAGGAGCCCTCCTGCTCCACCCGCGTCAGACTTTCACTGACTAAAACCTACCCGTGTTCCCTCAGTTGCCTGTGTGCCAGGGGCCACGGTATCTCTTACGAACAACCCGCGCCGCTGGCAGGCATCGGCCCGTGCGGACGCCACCTGTTGTTGCTGACATCTCAAGCGGCGCGCGTGGAACACAACGCGCCATCGACCCGGGCATTTTTTTTTTGTTTAACGTGGAGAACTGCCTACTGCGCTACCACGGGGAGATAGTGTAGTTATGTGGGACTGTAACCCACTAAAACTCAACGGTGTCCTCCAGTGCCGCTTGTGGCGGGCACACAGAAACGCTCAAGCCATCCGCGAACCCGCCGCGGCTGTCCGTTACCGGACCCTCCTCGGAGGGGAATAACCTCCATCACCGGCTCACCACCTCCACACATGGCACGCTGTGACCACCCCAGGAACCAAATAGCATAAGGGCCCCAGACGACCCCGTGTCTGGCACCCTTGGTCCCCCTGCGACGGGTCAGCACAGTGGCCCCGCCGTCTACCACTTTTCGGCCGCAGGGTATAGGGAGAGCGACCAATGCTATACCGACACTCCTCCTTCCCTGCGGCCCCACCGCGTCCGCCATCAAACGGTGGCGGCCCCGTCCAAGCCACGGAAGGGAAGAGCGCTACTCAGAAGTACCGGCACTCCTCCTCCGCCGCAGCCTGTAACCCTCAGCCGCGATGCCTCCCATTCGACATCGCGGCCCGCCTCAGTTGCGATGCACCCCACCGCAACCTACTTTTTGGCCGCTACGTCGTCGGCTTGGAGGCAAAAGCCCAGACGAGCGGCCCCACCTTGGGGTTCCTCTCCGGTTCACCGTGGGAGGGTGAGCACGGCTACTGGGCCCCCCCGCAACGACGAAATGCGGGAACCCACTGGGCGGGGTGCTGGACTGTAGTTACATCAATCAGAATATAGAATACATGTTTAAAAAAAATATAGTCAGAAACTACCTGTATTTTTTATTGGAAGCAAAGGCAATAGTTTACTAGGAAAATAAAATTTGGTGCCAAATTCCGTACCTACGCATTTTCTTGTTAGTCGAATTAAAATACAATGCTT
The DNA here is from genome assembly GCA_949091785.1 of Polymixis lichenea. Lineage (NCBI taxonomy): Eukaryota > Metazoa > Arthropoda > Insecta > Lepidoptera > Noctuidae > Polymixis > Polymixis lichenea. The sequence continues at coordinate 9,892,746 of OX420941.1, forward strand.
CCTACGCAGTCTGTGTATGTCGAGTTAAGGTGCACCTAGTCCACATTTTTCCCATACAAACTTCGGGAGGGTATTACTCCACTGTTCGACAATGTACATCAAAAATTAAACTAGGTATGGTTTTGTCTCATTTTTAATATTGTCGGTACCGAAACAGAATACTAAAATAAAAAGCCATTAAAAAGTTAGGAGCCAACAAATATTCATTTTTCTTGCTAATTTAACCTAACTTTGGGCGTGTTTAAGTAACAAAAGAAGTGTAAAATCTGAAAAACCAATTCGGTACCGACAAAGCTCAAATATCGAAAAGTACAATAAATTTTATTAGTCATTGATTTATGCAGTGGTTTCTTCATAAAATCCGATCTTCCAAAGAACTGTTTTTAATTTTGTACGCGCCTGTTGTACTACAAACGATCCTGCATCTCATTCAATAACGTTGTGCGTGTAGACTAGCGTCTAACTGCTCATCACTGATACTACCTCTGTCGGACACGATGCCTGGTGAGACAGCGTGCTTTTTAGCCAAGCCCAACAGTGAGTTCGAGCCCGCGACTAGATTCCCCTTAAATATTAACAATCTTGTTGCACACCAGCCTAAAATATTTTTTTTTTTTGGTTTGGGAATCCATCAAATAACTTCTCACGCTCTGGGTGGAGCAGGAGGGCGTGACAGACTTTTACTGACAAAAACCCACCCGTGTTCTTTCAATTGCGTGTGTGCCAGGGGCCGCGGTATTTCTTTCGAACAACCCACAGCCCTGGCAGGCATCGGCCCTTGCGGGCCCCATCAGTTGGTGCTGACAGCTCTTTCACAACGCGCCGTCGACCCGGGCTAAAATGTTCGCTCTGCTGGGACACAGGCCTCCTCTACATGAGAGGGAGTGGACCATAATCTATCACGCGAGCCCAGTGCGGGTTGATAGATGTCACATGTCTTCGAATTTTCGGTTCTAAGACATGCCGGGTTCCTCACAATGTTTTCCTTCACCGTTTTGAAGGCAACGGTGATGAAATTAAGTACACAAAGTGCCTGCCTGGCATGGAGGGGTTATGGTATGTAAGAATGATCAGTCATCCACGGACCATCCGCGACATGCACCCGTACTGTTGTTATTACTTATGTAGTCACAAGCTCCTCTCCCATTATTCAGTCCATTATTATCTGATCAGTTAATAAATCCATCTTCTTTGCGAGGCAGACTTCACAAATAACATCGACCACACCCCGGGGGCATTTTATCTAATTACGTGATGAACACATTCATCCCGACAGTAAATACTTACATTGTTTCTTTAAAGATAGTAAATATGTTGCGGTACACATAAAGCCATGTAAATATAGAGATAATTGTTTGATATTGCGTGATCTTTGACAGTCGTTACAAGTTGTCTGAAGCTCAAAAGTCTGTCAACCTGTCTTACTGGTGGTCAAACCTCCACTCATAATTGGCATAAATTTTGAGATAGCAGCCGCTAAACAAAAAATACCGCCGTCTTTTTAACCAAAAGACGTCCACTTTGACCGGTTCTATACTTGTCACATCTAGCGGTTTGCTGCTGCCTTCACCAGGTCATCGGTCTAGTGCTTGTCATTTTTTGGGGGTTGCCATAATCGCCACGCTTGGCAGGCGGGTTGGCGATCGCAATATGATGGTAAGATGCATAGAGAACGCTGTTGCCCATTCTCTGGTAATCGTCTTTAAAACTATATTTCAAATGGGTCTAGATGCACTTAGCTGGGACACATAACCCAAATTAATAAACTAAATAAAAATAAAACTACCACAAAAAACCACAAAGAAACAGATATTCATATCTGTCAAATAAATTTACAAAGCTGCCACATAGCCCGCGGGTGTAGTATAAAATTGCATGAAAGTTTTATTTGAATAAAAGGTAGATTAGGAGATTAAAGTTTTAGTAAACTATTTGGTAACGAGACGTTATGTCGTTGGTCCCGACTGTCATTCATGGATCTTTGAGAGTCGTTACAGCGTCAGAAGCCCAAAAGTCTTAAAACCAATCTTACCTAGGGGTAGAGGGGTTTCTTTTCGGGGTGGGAAATCGTAAAAATAATTTCTTCCGCTCTGGGAGGAGTAGGGGGGCGTGCCAGACTTTTACTGACTAAAACCAACCCGTGTTCCCTCAGCTGCCTGTGTGCCAGGGGCGACAGTATCTGTTTTGAACAACCCGCACCCCTGGCAGGCACTGGTACTTGCGGACCCCACCAGTTGGTGCTGACATCTCGGTGGCTGGGAATCAGCCTGGGATTCCCGACGCCCAGGGCGTCTCCTGCGGAGGCTAGATGCGTGAAGGCGCATATACTGCCTCTCCCTCACGTGCGCAACCTCCCTCTTTGCGAGCATTACTGCTTCGCTGAAGGAGGTGACGGCTATCCCTACACTCTCGCTCCGTACCATGGCCTGGACCCGGGCCGGACGCGAGAGATCACCGACGCCGATCGCCTCCACGTGGACATGGTGGTGCTCCGCCCAAGCAGGGCAGACCTCCACCGTATGCTCCACCGTGTCTTCAGAGCGAAGGGTGAGGGGGTATCCTATTGCCCTGTAACAGGGTTGTGGAGGTCAGATAGGCAGTCAGTAGCTCCATATAAATTACTGGTATTTAGCATCCGGTTAGACTCGAAGCCGACCCCAACGTAGTTGGGAAAGGGCTAGGCAGCTGATGATGATTTGCTAACGAGACGTTTATTTAATTAAATATTTCTTTATTACACTAGGGCACCATCAAGGAACGAAGGTTGTGCTTTAGACCCATATGTTTTTCTTCAATCTCTGGTGAAACTAAGGCAGTAGTCGCCTCTTTGGCGAAATCTCCCTCATTTTCATCCATTCCTGTCTCTAGCTTTAGTCTTCCATCCTGGTCCCATTGAAGTAGGTACTTAACTTGAAATAAATTCAACAACATTGTGAATGGTTGTACATTGCTAGCTTTATACAACTTCGCAACTAGGAGTACTAGGAGTATTGCTAACTGCAATAACTTCTGAATGTGCCTTTGATATTCATACGTCACAGAGTTTAGGAGTTAGAGCCTTAAGATCATTTTCTTTGCAAGATGAGTTGTCGCTCGAGTGAACTCAATGTTTCTATGAAACTTCCACGAAGATGCATAATTTAGTGAAATTGTTATTGTTTTCTCACACATATTAATATGAACTATGTTGAGTTAGAAAAACCCAAAGTCATTTTTTCGAAATAGGCTGAGAATCAGCACTTTGAACGTCCAAATTACATAAGACATTCCCCCAGAACGTCCGCCCTTCTTCACTTCCAACTGCTCTAGCTGGGATGAAGAAGTGGCGCAACAATCTCTCCAGCAGCACAGCTGTCTGTTCAGTCAAATAGTACATGTATGGTGGCAGAATTAAAAAGTAAAGTGCTTTCAAATACATTATTTTCTCCCAAAGTGGGAGCTGTCAAAATTCGAACTGTCATTGGAATATACCGTTTACAGTACGCTGTCAGACAAAAATAAGTTTCGTGCACTGTGCATGTCATAATTGGCCCTGAAGATACTTAACTTTCGGGACGAAGGACACATGCCTGTGAGAGGGAATGGGCCGTAATCCACCGCGGGCCCAGTGCGGGTTGGTGCATGTCATATGTCTTCGCAATTTTAGTTCTAGAACAATTCTAAAAAGTTCTAGAACATGCCAATTTCTTCACGAAGTAATCTTTCACCGTTTTGAAATAATTTACTCAAGGCAAAGCACTTGAATGGGTTCGAACCTAACCAATTATGGAATGACAGCTAGACGTCTTTCGTCACAGCTAGACGTTTCATAATGCGAAATCACGCGGCGCATACAGGGTATAATTTAAACAGTGGGGAAACTGTAAGAAATTTTTCGTCGGTTATACAAAAAAAAAATCTGCCCTTCCATACAATTTGACCTCGCACTGACATATTGCACTTTTCTTGAAAGAGCTGATTTTTTTTTGTATAAACGACGAAAAATTTTTATGCTAGCGGGTCTAGAATAATATGCTAAATTCATGTTTGCGCACTGGTTAAAATTTTATCCTGTATATCCTAACAAACGGACTAAATTTATAAAAACGATATTTTTTGGCAGCGTATCGTTGCCACACCTCAAAATCCCTTTTTTTCGAAAATATTTGTTGGGCAGTTTTAAGTGCGCTACTATTTTATTATTATGTACAGATCTACGTATGTGATTACGATCGTAATGTACCATATACTCAGAAATAAATATACTATACCATACTATCCTATCGTATACATAGATAGATTTAGGAGATAGGCAAAAAATTCTCAAATTTCTTTTGTATCTCAGTATGTACTAATATACTATTTACAAGCTCCTGGGTTCCATCACAAACCAGTGTTTGTGATGGAACCCAGGAGCTTGTACATTAGTTTCCTAGGTTTTAATTCATACGCCGTAAAAACTGAACTGTTTTCCTGTTCTACTTTTCCAAAGTTCAATGATATTCAAGCGTAGAGAAACAAGATTGCTTTTCATGAGAAAACGCTTTATGAAGCCGCAATAGTTTTAACCGAGAATGAACATATTGTCAAAGTATAACTGATATAATATTACTAATTAGATTGATATTCTGTGAAAACTATTCATTAGCTGATTAGCATCCCTATCAGCAAAATTATTTCATGGTAAATTGTTGGGAATTCTATTTCTATAGCTATAATTAAATGTTTTGATTGGTTATTATGTTGTTCCAATCTGCTTCACTCACATAATTATGATACGTATTTACAACTGGAACGAAGTACATACATACAAAAGAGGGGTAGACCGAAAAAAGTGGAACGTTTTGACCGTTACGATACTTTTGTAATTGGCGAATGACAGCTAGTCCGGAAAAAGTGGAACATTTTGACCGTTACGGTACTTTTACTATTGGCTAATGAGAGCTAGACATAAAAGTGGAACGTTTTGATCGTTACGATACTTTTGTTATTGGAGAATGAGAGCTATGCCGAAAAAAGTGGGACATTTTGACCGTAACGACACTTTTTTATTGGCGATTGAGAGCTAGACCGAAAAAAGTGGAACGTTTTGATCGTAACGAACCTTTTGTTACGTCACATAAAATCGGTTGAAAAGTGTTCAAAAGCGAAAAGAACTTCGTTCCAACCGGTGTGTACTTACGATATCTCTGGACTGATTCTTAACTACTTATAATTAGGGCCGCTTTCAATAACATCGTGCTCGAATAAAATTCAGTTTTATGCTATTTCTGCAACAACTATGAGCACGGAAGCACTTGCTGTCGAAAGTGTACAACTTCTGTCAACGGAGCCTTTACAAAGTCGTCAATTTATACGTAATTTGTGTAGTAGTGCGTGTAGTAACACGCTTGACATGCTTAATTCGAATGGTTGACAATGGTGCCCTAGCAGCGGGCTCCGAGGCATCTCCGTGCTCTGTGGGGGCTACTAAGCATGGTTGCTTGCTTTATTTGGACACAATCTGTTGCTACAAACTTCTTCTTTCGTTCTGAAAAACAGCGAGTTACTCAACGGTTGCTTTTCAGAATGTTTGAGCTTTAGAAAACTTTTCTTGTTATGGTTTCTTCAAGTAGTACTTTTAGTTCATTTGTTTGTTTCATGGCAAAAAGCTTACACTTATTGATTTTATACACAGTTTTCTAGCATGGTAACTATATAGTTAGTGATTCAGTGTGTACTTTTCGAATTAAAGTGATAACATTTTTAGGGCCTGTTTAAACATCGGATAAGTACTAAATAAGCCCGCTCAGCAACTTTATCGCGTAACACACTATAAATCAGAATCTGAATCATTTTGACGGATTTAGCTAATTCATTGCTTCTTATGTTCCAAAAATTTGTCTGATCCACAACGTGGATAGCGTAATGAATGTTGTTGAACTGTCAAAATGAAAGCCTACTGTAAGGGGCAGTTCACACCGAGACGCGACGCTGCGCGCACTTTTTAAGGTAGCAACAGAATTTCTAACTTATTGACAACACGAAAAGGTATAATTTCACTACGAGCGCGAAAGCGTGTAGAAGAACACTGAGATGCACCGTTTTGTGTAGCCCGTATATCTTATTGTGAAGTAAATGAGGTCTATTTTGTATCGTGATCTTAAAAAGTGCGCACAGCGTTGTGAACTAACCCTTAGTGTGTTTTGCAATTAGCCCGTTAGTCCATTTACATAACGTTTTTGGTGTCTACCCGGATGGTGTAAAACAGGCTTTAAGTTTTATTTAAAATAAAAATAATCATACACTCCATACATTATCCTGTGTGTTTTTATTCTTGTGTTAACACCCAATCTAGAGCCTTTATATCACTTTTCACCTTGATATTAAACTATAGTATTGTTTCAGATGACGAGTTCGGAGAGAAGTCAGTTTCCGTGTTACTGGATGGCGAGGAGTCTGAAATGATATTCATTGATCACCCTAGCGCTGAGATGTCGGTAAGTTTTCATTTATTTTACACAAACAATCACAACGGTGCCGATTCTTTTGTTTACCACCTGAACTAAAATAACAGTATTGCTATCTCTTACTGACCGACCTCGAAAGAAAAAGACAAATGACGGCTTAGAACTGTCTGACTAAATTACGTCTCAATTGCGTTGAATTTGGTGTTATTTTAAAAATGATTAGTTGCGTCGAAGAATATCTTAGTTCTGATACTTGTACTCGTATGTATTTCGCGGCTCTTATTTATATATGCGTCTCTTTTTTGTTTCATGAGAAGGAAAAAGATACCAATACCTTAAATTAAGTTTAGTGGGTGCGCAACAGAGCCATCATCAAAATCCAGCTAGTACCAGCTGTTGCAATAGATGCACTAAAGCAATCCCATGAGTGACGACAATCATAGAGGTATCAATCTTTTCGGTGTCTTGGGTCTCTCTTGTGTCACTCGTGAGTAAGTTTGTCGCACTATTGCCACCAACATTTGTCATCATGCGTCACTCTACACTTGATGCTACAGCGGCATCTACATTGCCACATGTGAACTTCGCATCAATATGACGTCACGCAAAATACTGCATCGCGCAATCAGAGTTTGCCACACAACTAACACCAAAATGAAGCGTAGGACAGTAGCCGTATTATTAGCACAGTAAAGCCGATCTATAATCACAGTACAGAAATAGTCTGCAGCTGCTGGCACGTCCTGAATTGAAAAGTCTCATAGTCCTGTTCTCATAGAAATCCTGTCCATTTCTCCACCACAGGTCGAGAACTGCCTCTCAACCTACGAGCCTCACGCCTGCGTGGTGGTCTACTCCGTGGTGGCCAGGAGTTCGTTCACACGCTCAGCAGAACTCCTGGCATACCTCGCCAGGGAACAGTTTACAGTGGAGAGGACTGTGGTGCTGGTCGGGAATAAGGCTGACCTGGCCAGGGCCCGGCAGGTGTCGACTAATGGTAAGTGAACAAGGAGAAAGAATCTTGATGTTTTACTTCCATCATCATGATCATCATCATAGCCTTTTCCTAATTAATGCGGATGCAGGCGGAATACTAGTATTTTATGTGCCACGCAACCCAGTAACTGGGTAACACCTTTGGTAAAACTGGTTGTCAGACTTTCGGGCTTCTGACGACCCGTAAATGTGTTAAAGATCCTCCAAGGACAGTCGTGACCATGGAGGGGTCTCCGTATGTAAAGATGATCACCCATCCACGGACCGACCTCGGCAAGCGTAGTTTAACTTGATCAATTGACCCCAAGCGCCTGTTATTTAGCCACGAACCCCACGAGCCCCACGTGCGAAGAAAATAACTTTAATACCAACACATAAAGTTCAGTTTGCACATTGCACAACTTCAAATTTTTTATGTCTTTTTCTATCGTCATCCTTGAAACAACTTAATTTTCAGAGACATAAAGTTGATATTTGTATAAGTGAAAGTGACATCAATTGGGAACAAGTATTTGAATAGGCCTTAGTAAATACTCCTGGGAATATACGTGGCCATATTTTACCAAGAAGTGGATCTTAAAACCTATATTTTTAGAAACGAGAGAAGCTTCTTCAATAATAATTTGGTTTGGTGCTGGGAGCTGGACCATTTGAGTAAATAACTATGAAAGAAAAAATATACTTTACGAGAGAACAAAACTGTATAATGAACTAACTGATGATGTAACCAATAGTAACACCATATATATGTCGCAGTATGATAGATAAAGCCGTAATATAGTTATATCCCTAGGGATATAATGATATACCGGAACATATATAGTTACACAGAATGTGGCTCACATTCTGTGGATTTCAGATCATTCATTACAATTACAGCCCAAAGCAAGCGAATCTCAAAGGTTATTTGAATTAAGGCCAGTTAGAATTAGTTGTCAATTTAATTGTTAATTCGGTACCAAAATAACATTAATAAAAAATTATAAAAAATATTTTATAGAAACTACTTATCGTTTGTGTACTAACCAAATAGACGTTATGAATCTGATATAAAAGATTAAAAAAATGTAAGCATCTACCGGAGAATTTACACAAACTGTTTTTATTATTACGCCACAGTGGCCATATAAGCGGATCCTATAGAATAGAATAGAATAGAATAGAATAATTATTTATTTGCATAGAAAGTAGGTACAGAAAAAAATGTCCTATGTCCCGGTATGGGGCTGTCCCACCCATTTGCTATAGCATTCATATAAATATCTATACCATTTTATAGTTATTATCATCTGTATCATTTAAAACTAAAATAGACCCTTGTAGAACATGAACTAGTCACAATATATTCTTTTAAACCGCAACATTGCCTTATCACATCGTTCTTCAATCTAATTCATAATTACCTACTCTATACCAAATAGATATTGAGAGCACAGGTGGCTCAGTTGGCGACTTACAAATTGTAGGTTGTGAGTTCGAACCTTTGTCGACCCTGGTTGGCACTTGGTGAACTTCACCACCACTGTTCTCAAAACGGTGAAGGAAAACATCGTGAGGAAACCAGCATGTCCTAGAACCAAAAATCAACGTAATCGGCCCGTGTGGTGGAATATGACCCACTCCCTCTCACTGAGAGAAGGCCTGTGAGTCCTGTGATCCAGTATGAAAATAGGCTGATAGTTAAGACACATATGCTGTGAATATGAATGTTTATTTTAATAAATTTTCTGTACAGAGGGCAAAACCCTAGCGACATCAAAAGACTGCAAGTTTATAGAGACGTCATCAGGGATCCAGCACAATGTAGATGAGCTGCTGGTGGGCATCCTCAAGCAGATCCGACTGAAGGAGAGCAGAGACAAGAAGCATGCCAAGAAAGTTGGGAAGCAGGTACGTTTCCTACCCCTGTCGTTAAAACTATGGCCAGGTGAAATTTACAACAGGTTCCTCGTTAGCATAGTAGGTAAATGAAGCTGATTTTCAGCCAAAAGTATCTCACAAAAATGTAAACAAATGCATGAGAAAGGTATCTGTAGATGCCAGTTTGAAGTGGCATTTACAAATTGTTAGCTTTTATTTGATTTTAAAATCGAAAATTTTAATTTAAAATCACCGATAGGTTGACAACTGAGGTTTATTTTATAACCTACATTTTCGTAGATTATTTGTCAATTAAATAATATTGTTCTTACAATAATTGTTGGAAAAAGCGATGAAGTTTAAAGCGTTTACACTTTCAACTGATACCTCTAGAACAGCATCTTAATTGTGTAACACACTATTACTACGAATCTGAATCGTTTTGAAAGATATTGCTAATGTATTGCTTAATAATGTTTGAAAATATTGTCTGTTAAATAGGGTATATTTTTTTTTGGGTGGGCATTCATCAAATAACTTCTCCCCAAATAAAAATGTTAAAAAATAACAGACTTCGCATTGTCCATAATTATATATTAAGTCACGTAAACACCAATAGGGTAATACACCCATTTTTGAAAAATGTCTTAATTAGATTCTAAAATGCTTATAAATCACTATAAAAAATAACATTTTTATTGAATTGATCAGTGGCAATTGTATTAAAATTTTACATTTTCGTATTTCGCGCGTTATTTGACGAAAACGCTGGACGCAGTGGACGCCACATTGCTCTGTAGGTATTTTTTTTTTTGAGGGTGGGAAATCGTCAAATGACTTTTCCCGCTCTGGGTGGAGCAGAAGGGCGTGTCAGACTTTTACTGACTAAAACCCACCCGTGTTCCCTCAGTTGCGTGTGTGCCAGGGCCCGCGGTATCTCTTTCGAACAACCCGCACCCCTGGCAGGCATCGGCCCTTGCGGACCCCAAATAAAAATGTTAAAAGACAACAGACTTCGGATAGTCCATAATTATGTATTAAGTCACGTAAACACCAATAGGGTATTACACCCATTTTTGAAAAATGTCTCAATTAGATTCTAAAATGCCTATAAACCACTAGAAAAAACAACTTTTTTATTAAATCGATTAGTGCCATAAAAATGCATTTAAATTTTAAATTTTCATATTTCGCGCGTTATTTGACGAAAACGCTGGACGCAGTGGACGTCATATTGCTCTGTAGGTATGACGTCAGTTTTCTGTATATACAAATGCGTTGATATTTTGTATGATCGTTGTTTATAATTTAAAAATTAATTATTATTCTACTTATCGTTGGTTTGCTGTTCCTGAATGTAAGATATTATTTCAATAAAAAATACTTTGGTTACGAAAATAATAAAAGTACAAAGTTGTTCAGTTGATTAGTTTAAACAGCGGTATGACGTAATAACATGGCGGCTACTGTTTCATGGTATTCAAAAACAGATAAAAAAAACTGAAATCTTTGAATTGCATTTTATAATTTATTTTGTTGTTTCATGAACTAAAACTAACATTTTCCGACTGGTGTTTGCCTAAGCTATCTCAATAATATATTTTTAGATTTTTTTTCATATAGAGTAAAATACCCTTTTGTCAAAAGAAAGCCATTCTTACTTTTAGTATGTTACGTAATCACCTCTCAGACTATAAATTGACCTAAGTCATGAAATAGACAAGAATATGAAAGTAAAGAGGGACACTAGCTGTCTCAAGACTTAGCATAAATAGTAATTTCTCTGATGTGTTTTGATACTTTGGTAGTGCTGTCAAGAAACTCTAAAAACTAGTCAAGATTAATGGTTTCAATAACGTGATGCTACCGCCACAAAAGTTGTTCTCCGTCTGGTTTCTGATATTGATTTTATGCCACTCAAACGAATTTTGTGTGACTGAAATACAGTATAAATATCAAATTGAAATACAAGAACTCAGGAATAGACTATAAAGAAACAAATAATTCAGATATTTAATAGCAAATGGATGTATTAGTTAGATGCCTGAAATATGGATGAGATTTTCGTCATCAATTAAACCAGACAGTGTCAGGAATAATTTATGAGAAAATGCCTAAAGATTCGGAGGCTTAATCCAATTACGTAATACATTATCAGTAGGAATCCCTTTCATTTTGACAGTTCCACAACATACATGGCGTTCTTTACATTGCAAATCAGACAATTTTTTCGAACATATGAAAGAATGGATTAGCAATAAACTTCAGAATTATTCAGATTCTGATTAATAGTGTGTTACGCATTTAGGTTGCTGGGCGAACACATACAAAATATTTCTTAAAAGACAAAGACAAAAATAAAATCGCACATGTAACATGTCTGAATTTGCGTAATTATTGACGAAGTAAAAGATAAAAGCGATGAGATAAAAATGGGATCCAAGTTTGAGATCAAACGGAAGAATTCATGTTCCCCTTCTAATTGAAAGAAAATGTTTTTGTAAGTCGTTTTTGTATTTTGAAAGATGTTTTAGATTAATTATTTTGTTTTAGGAAGCAAAGCAGCCTAAACTCGCGAGCTCGCGTACGCACATATCGCTTAACATCGCTCGGGAGCTACTACAGAAGATATGTATCAATGACATTTCCAAATCAAAGTCTTGCGAGAATTTACACGTCCTGTAAACTTCTCAGCTCCTGGTAACTTATGAATATCTGTTTTTCTTATTGTTAATGTATAGAGGATTCTTCCTTCTAATTTTAATGTCTTGATTGGTTTTTAATCATGTTTGACTGGATATAATATTAAGGTTAATTTTGTTGAGTATACGATAAGCGCTATAAGTATCAACTAATTGCTTTATTACTGGAATTTTCATATCATGTTCTTAAAGTTTCTCGAATCCACGTCTCCATTTGCTGCAAAATATACGAAATTCTTTATGACTCCTCCATTCCTTCGACTTCGCCCCTTTTCAATTTTCTAAAATCATCCAGAATGTTTTATTTACCATAATTTCATTAAACTTTCACAAATCCCTTATTGTACCACAAAAATAGCAGGCTTTTTCCCAATCATTTACGTCAAAAGTATATCACGAGGAATAATTTATGAAAAATATTCGAGGTAAAGTAGCTCGAATCCGAGTACTCTTGAAAAGCTTTGATTTTTCGCGAAAAATATTCATATTTAGTAAGAAAAATGCCTGTTCAAGGTCGATTGAATATAGGGTGGCAACAATGGCTTGATAATATCGAGATCGGACATCAATATAATATACACAAGACATTCGAGAAACTCATATAAATCAGCCTTCAGATTTATTGTATTCCATCCATTAATTCTTATAACAAGGTTTCGTCATTATTTCGTAACTTGATATATATTTGCCCGCCTTTCTTTGTCCGAGATTATAATGCTGTATTTTGTATCCTTCGTTTCATGATGTCGTCCGCTAATATTTTTCAACGCACCTGCGATACGTTCGTCATTTTGTATTAGATGTCTACAAAATAGCGATCTTCTTTTGTTATATTTTCATCATCTATTTTTCTAATTGTATCATTATTTCTATAACTGAACACGTTATTAAATTTTGCGAAATTCTCGTAAGAAATATCATTGTATAAGCCCTAGAAATAGCTCCTAGAATTAATGATCGAACTTAAGTGGCTGTTAACGTTTGGCGGGCAACATCATAATTATGTGTAGCTCCTACTAATTGTCAAAGACGATTTCGGCCTTCACCAGTCATGTTTAAACTATATTATATTAATAATGTGTTACAACACCCTTCTTACAGTTCTAAATGTGAAACTAAGGTTATGTATGTAGTTGTAATAATTTTGGATGTTTAATGATATCATTGGAATTCATATCTTTAGCATATGTTGGCTCTCACTCATCTAAATTTATTCCTTCATCTTTTTAGCAATTATGCAGAGTCCATCATCCACTTGAAATCTGTCATAATTCCCATGGGGACATTCAACTTAATAGTTAAGTGTCCTTTAATATTAACATTACTTGATAACGCAATAGCGGTGGCTTGCTTTCGTCAAGGGAAAACATAACTTTGGTCTCAATTTGAATAATAGATAACCTTGGTATCGTCTGGGAATATTATGCAAATCTATCTTTAGAATTATAAAAAATATTCTTTGAAACAGAAACAGAATAAAAACGTGACTATTTTCATCTGAAAAAGAGACTTAGCAAAGAGAGACTTAAGTACTAATCTCTAAACTAAATATTGATTCGAAATTCAAAACCTTTTTTATTTCATAGAGTAATAAATGTTGATCATACGTGTATCAAAATATGAAGAATATCGTTAGCATAATGAGAATTTTCCATTAGAGTACTTGTTACGTTTAGTGTTTACTCTCGACTCATGTTTCAAGCAATTACTTAGTTTGTTTGAGGTATCAGATGAGTGGAATGGCGTGGAGTTTCTGGTGTGATGTTTTACTTTGGTACCTACTTGTTATTTAGGTGACTGCTGTCTGATTAATTACGTACCTTTACTTAAAGTGGTCAGACCCTATACTGACAAAGGTACTCTGAATGGTGTCTGTGGATGCGGACTAATTCTGATAAAAGCCCTCTAAGCTCTATAGCTTGATTGAGGAGAGAACTAGTCAAATTAGTTAGACTATAAAATATGTAAACTAGGGACTAAGGATCCGCCCTGAGGGTCACCACAAAGTAATATTCTATCAGCGATATCGAGTGTTTTGTGTAAACATGAGCTACCGAAAACCGTATGTCGATCCTATTAAAAATTGTCATCGTAGACATACGAAAAGCTTTGAAATCAATCGCCATTTGTCTAGGCTCTCTGGCTTCGCTGGCGTTGTTAATAAGTAGGAAAGGGTAATTTATTAACATAACGTAGATCAATTTCCCAATTTGAATTAATTAAGATTATTATATCCCTTTCTACTTCTGAAGTAAAAATGATAGTAGGTGTTTCAACCCAGATTGATGGTACTGAATTTCCCTCATCAATATTAAAAGTATCATTTGATGCTATCTTCTTAAGATGACCTTCATTAGATATTTTCAAGTCTTCGTCAAAAACAGAGCGGCAGGGACTTCAGTACATGATTCGGAATCACGCTGCGTTGATTTTTTTTGTCGTCTATTAAAACATAAGTAGCTGTTCCATACATTTTTTGATAACTGACGAAAAATTTCTACGCTAGAATCATGTGCTGAATTCCTGGTTACAGGGTGCGCGTCGTTTCCCTGCCAGTATACGGGGTGGTATTGATCAAGTGATCAAAACACTGGGCCTCGCCTTGTAAAACATCTACAGTGACTAACTACTTCATCGCTAACCTATTAATGGCCGTCATTTGCACGTGCTATTAGTAACCAATACCTGAGGCGACGGCTAACCATGATTAATTGATAGAACTATTACTTGAAACATGAGTTGTAGCATCTAAGTCTTGTTGGGAGCGGCCAGGCTAACGTTAATTCAATCTAAGATCGATTTTATGTATCGAAATACGAAGCACGTTGACGAATGATGAGGGAAAGAAGATCTCCGGAAATACTAATCCGATTGCAACAAAATATTTTACTGATGTAAAGTTACAATATTCTTGATTGATATAATGATAGTTTTTTATCCCGAATCAATCCGCGGTTGCTGTGACATAGACAGAAGCGAAGCTAATATTTCTAATCATGCGTAGGTACTTAGTTCATTTTTATTTTTGTCAAAACGCACCTTGGAATAGATCAGTTTGAAAAAAAATGTGTACTGTATGAAAAAAACTGATTATTCTTTTCGTACTTTAGTTTTAAAAAAATAAGTTCAAAAACTATAACCGGCTATTGAAAAAACACTTGCAAAAAATTCAAGAGAAAAAAAAATTCTCATCTGAAAGCTGGTCGTATGCCATTTTGCCCTGTTAGTGTAGGTGGCATACGACCGGCTTTCAGATCAGAATATTTTCTCGTCTCATACTGTTTAGAGCGTGACCTTTCAGTAGTCGGGTTTTAGTTTTTACATAAGTAGGTACAGCACTTGTTTGTCGCTAGCTTGGCCATTCCTGTTAGCTCTACAGCATCTTATATTATATGAATCGATGCAAACAGAGTCTTACATCGTTGCACATAATATCCGAAGTTCGAGCTTTAGTAATAATATACCCCGCGAGCAATCTCCTGGCGAGAGCTATATTTTTAATGTAAAGTTTTACTTTGCGGGGTACACAGTATAAAAAAGGTTCAGAAATTCCACGAGATGTTGTGCAAAATGTAGTGTGCAAAATAAGATAAGTATTGCTGTCCACTTGTTTTTTTTCACTTGCCAACTGTTGTGCAATTGAGATAAAAATAAAGAGATCTATCGTTTTTAAACAATCTGTGACGCCAGAACGATGTTTGGTAAACCGAAAATATCAAAAGACGGGCTGGATCTGCTACTCCTTTTTATACTGTGGCAAAAATCAGTATTAATAATATTCATAAAATAAATATCTATGCGCTTGTCTATACATAGCGTAAGTTAATAAGTAAAGCTACGTGTTACTATTAGAATACTAATTATATTTTTCTATACGAAATTTCTACGACTTTTGAAATAACGAGAGTTGTTTTGTACCTTTTTTATTTGTGTCAATGAAAAACTTTACCACTATTCTCATAAAAAAACCCATAAACCATCGACTGACTTTTTTGAATTAAGTATTTATTATTTGAAGGTTAACAACAGGGGTTGTTACCTTTTATAGCTTCATGGAGTTAGTAATGAATGATCAATACATCAGCGGGCGTGGTGAATGCACCAATTACGTCCCGTTGTGTCAATATCAACAAATTGCGCAGCGGTCGCCTTGTTTGTCGGTACTTTATCCTTCATTAAGCTCTTTCATGAAATTTAGATATCATTATTCTTGATAGGCAAAAGTTTTGTATTTAAGAATTAAGGTCGTATTTGAAATGATGTTTAAGCATGAATCTTGATTTTAATATTATAGAGGATGGCCCATGAAACGATGTCCACAGAAAAATATAATAAGTTTCTCTTCAAGGGCTTCCCAAAACATCTCTATGTATGTTCAGTTATTATTTAGTAGCTAAGCGGTTTTTAATATTTAAATAATAAATTTTCATGGTACCTACCATATTGTTAAATTTCAATGCAAAAAGTAAGTTCAAAAACGAAAACTGGACTACTGTAAATTCACGCTCTAAAATTATACTTAACCAATTTTTTTTAGTTCATGACTTTATGTCGGCTTGAGGGCGCCATATTCAATTTAATGTGACGTCAAATAGCCTATAACCAGCACAAAATCAAGACGCTTTCAACGATAACTCAATTGTCAAATTATGATAAGGAGTTTAGAAATTATAATGGAGCAGATAAACATACATACATACCATAGCGGTCAAAATTACAACCCTCGCTTATAAAGGAGAAGTTTTCCGGTCTGTTAAAAATATGGTACCATAGAGTTGGTCTGATGCTGCAGCCGCAGGGTGGCCAAAGGATCTTCTCAACTCATCTAGATCTGTAATATCCGAAGCATCGCATATGCGTTGCCATCCTACCAGTTTAAATCAAAATTCATGTTTTATTGTTCTAGAGAGCGCGCCAAAGTTTGAAGGATTTTCAGCGAAACTTTCTGTATGTCAATCTTTTGTTTTCAACCCTTTATTTGGTCTTTAATACCCCATTTAAATCATGTGACATCACAGGTGAGCAGCAAAAAATATATTTTTCCATTTACGTAGCAAATTATTGGGGTGACGTGCTTTTATTTTGTAAGGATCCAAAATGGCGGATGTTTAACAGCTGGTGTGACTGTTTATAAACATTTTTATTCATTTTATTGCCGAATGGACCTGCTGGATGAAGAGGCCTACGATGGAACATTTAAAATAGTTGTCAAACGCTTTGTAACTTTTCTGCTTAATTGTGAAATGTGGCAAAACAAAAATTTTCATTGGCACAAAATAAAATTGTCTTCTAATACTTTTTGTAAAACAAAAAAATGTGTCTTCTTTGTAACTAGTCAATGGTTTAGATTGTTATTTCTTTACCTATACCTACCTATTTGTTAGTATGTAGAAGTTATTTCAAAGTATCTTTTAGTTTCTAACATTTGTCTCCGAGAGAGTTTCTAAGTACTTAGATAGGAATCAAATGGTTTTGGAGTTTGTGCGAATTTTTACTGAAAATAATACAATATCTTTTAACAGCAGCAAACAGTTTTCTTGTTTAATTTGAAACTATATTTGTGGCTGACACCGGTCTTGTTTAACAAGAAGCAAGTAGAGTACTAGCAACTTGAAATGTGTTGGCGAGCAGAGAGTGCACGAAGGCGAAGAGCGATTACTCGCTGGTATGCGTATGGACCAAGTGTAACTCTCGGTGAGTGTTCTGCCCAAAAAGCGAGCGTCGCTGAGGTATTACTCTTTGAAGGCTCTTTTTGTGCAACAGTCAGCGATCGACTATTAATAAAAGTATCTCTTTTACTTACCTACACGGGACCTAGAATCTTTTGTTCGTTTCTTGAGCCAAATATCGGTGATAGCTGGTGACGTCCTCGAAGGCGCGGCGAGACAGAACTACTGAGTTATGTTTAAAAAAATTACGACTGCCAACCAATTTCTTTTGCCAACCGTGGTGATGATGAACAGTTTGACCATTTTCGTTTTTCTAATCGCTTCTTTAAAAAAGAACAATAAAATTATTTTGTCCTGACAAGCCATTTTCAAAATTAAATCCTCTCTTCAGTATTTTTTTTCACACTATAGTCCACGTGGAACTAATTGGCCGCGCCGTAGGTATGTGAGCGGTGGAACGGAGAGGCGGGGGCGCTTGCTGTCATTACTCAGTACGGCGCTGTATTTCGCGACGGCGTCAAAAGTTCCGGCTAGTTTAGATAAAACGCACATGAGATTGAAATAGCAAGATGAGTCTCCACATAAGGCGCGGATAACTAGTTCCGCGCGGACTATACAGCTATAGTCCGCGCGGAACTAGTTATCCGCATAGTCGTGGCAGTCCGTAATCGTCCGGGTGAATTCCAAATTTCTGACATTACCGGAGGATTTGAAAAAAAAAATCCTGGCAATTACTAATCTAATCTAACTACTCTGTTTTGCCCCAGTGCAGGGCAAAGGTATGGTCTCCCTCTCCCTTTTCCACACAATCCTGTCTTTTGCTAGTGCTGGCCAGTCCGTTCGGTAGGAGTCAAGTTCATCCCGCCATCTTCGTTGCGGCCTGCCGCAATGGCATCGTGCGTTTAGTGGTACCCAATCGGTGGTTCTCTTAAGTGCGTATTACACTATCCAATTTGTAGAAACTCTATTTAGGAAATCGGAAGATGTAATTGAAGTTAGAACAGTTGGATCCGATTTAGTGCGATTGGAAGGTCCCGACCGCACTACTTTTATTAAATTGTTGTATCCCAATGTAGTTATACTTCATAAGCGCATAAGAGTTATCTGTCCGATTTAGAATTCGATTTACTCCTGTGTGATCACTAGCTTCCAATTTCGTAATTAGAGTGTTCCTACAAATTGGATAGTGAAATACGCACTTTAGCCCATTTATCATCTGACATGCGGCAGAAGAATTAAACAAAAAAAAATTAGCCGAATCGTTCTCTAGTGATGATCTTTCATACCATACATGTGGCAATTAATTTTATTCATATATATAGGTAGATGACGTGACTGCTACTAAGAAGGAAATTCAACTAATGAAACACGAAGTAATACCCTAATAGCAACAAACCCACCATGTATACCTCACCTAATAATTAGGTCACTAACGAATGTAGGAAACGTCGAGGATGCTCCAATATACAGAAACTCTTGGCAGAAATGTCTTTAATCATACCTCAAAATTCGCAACCGGAGAAACAGACAGTGAAATATTAAACACAGGAGAAAATTAAGTCTTCTTGAAACCCGCTACGAACGTAATTAGAGGTAAATAGTAGGCAGGAAACACAATTTGTGAATTCTTCGTCGGAACTGAGATTTTTTTTATAATTACTTGGTCTACAGCCTTTGGGTGAAGGATCGAGATTCGAAATTTGATCGTAATTAGAACTTTTGGGTGTTTAAAAATTGAAGTAGAATAGAGGACTACTTTGAAATAACGGCTGATTTTTAAACCGTCGGATGATTTTTAAATGTGGAATATTAGTCAGATATTCCACACGTTTGTTCTTTCAATGTAGCTTTATCTGATTGATGCATTTAACTACAAGACCCTCATTGCGCCCGACGTGACTTAATAAACTATTTCAATTTTTTTTACAGTAGTAGAAGTGTCTTAGCCGGACTAGAAAAAAGCCTGTATTTCGGCTATCAAAGCCAATATCCACCTACTATATAAAATATTTCATTTAACGGGGTGTTATCCGCTTTAGCCTGTTTTAGCATACATTTTAAATGGTTAAAAGAACATACTTCTGAATTAAATCACAACGAAAACAAACCACAAGTGAATGAATTAAAGACATAAAGAAACGATGTAAAAGAATGAACGAAATAAAGCAATGTCTGTTGAGCAGCGAATGAGCAAATGCAGTTAGTTATGTTTTTCTTCTTGTTCAAGATTTTCATTTTCTAGTGCAAATGAATTGTAAAGTAAGAGCGAGCTAAATAATGTATGATTATATTTGTACGAGATTTTTAATTAAATTTTCTGTGGCCTTTATTTCTACTTTCGGTTTTCTTTGTTTTCTTTTTGGTTCTATCTGTACTGCGAATACGGGGTTCAGATTCTTCGGAAAATAAAATCCTTTCATATTAATCTCTTTTATCCTCTTAAATGCATGGAAGTGTGAAATTAAATGTTGTTTTAGGATTAAAAGCAACGATAAGTGATTAAAAAATACGTTGGATTAAGGATTCTTGGAAATTCTAACGTCCATTAATGTTTGTACTAATTGTAATTGTACCCCTGGGTAAGATTGGTTGTGAGACTTTTGGGCTTTTGACGACCCGTAACGACTGTCAAAGATCCACGAATGACAGCCAGGACCCACGGCTTAACGTGCTTTCCGAGGCACAGAGGGGTCTTGATATGTAAAGATGATCACCCATCCACGGACCAACCGCTGCAAGCGTCGCTTAATCTGATCGATCGACCCATGCGGCTTTTACTTAGCCACAAGCCCCTCCTACATTTTTATCTACACATACTAATATTTTAAAGAGGTAGTTAGTTTGTAATTTTGTATGTAGGTATGGGGTAATCTTTGGAACTACCACGTAGATTTAAAAAAAGTATTTTTGCTTTTGATAGGCCGATTCTTGGAACATAATGCCGCATTGCATACGTAAGCGGCCACGCCTTTTATGCCTGGAGGCTTTAGTTTAGGTTTTAGGTTCTGTTTTTGTTTTTGTATTTATTACCCATTTATTTCTGTTTGAGTAAATTTTTTAATGATTGTTTTGGTATATTGGCGTATGCTAGCTGACATATCGTCTGCTTACGGGTAAAAAGTAATAAGTGTAGTCTGTGTCATTTCGAGTAAATGATATTTCAAAGTTTTATGTTTTAATTTGGTCTATTCCAAACACATTAATTTAAAAACTGTTAAAGCAAACTGTTGCACTAATTACCCTTATTTTAAGATAAACTCTTATATACTTAATATTTACAAAATGTGAGAAGATATCATTTTTACAAACTCACTATCTCAGCAGCCATTGGACATGTATTTTTTCAGTTGTACCAGTAAACAATTACACGTGACTGCATTTTTAACTTGATTTAGTAAAAAAATGTATTTAACTTGTTTTACCAGTAAGCAGACGATATGGCAAATATTTTAATTTTATGTTTCGTTACGTTAATTACGTACCTAACCTTGTATGAAGTACTTCTAACATAACAGACAGCTGTGCTGCTGGGGAGTTTATTGCGCCACTTCTTCCCAGCTAAAGCACTGGGAAGTGGTGAAGGGCGGGCGTTTTGGGGGACTGTCTTATGTAATTTTGACGTTCAAAAAGTGTTGACACCAGTCTAGTTTGAATAAATGACTCTATCCTATGGGCACGTCTCCCGACCATTACAGCGCCCCTGGCCTACTTCTTGATATGCAATAGTCTCTGTAACACCATGAAGCTTGAGGCTTCAGGGGCTAGCGCAAATTCTTCGGGTTCATTCGATTAATCGGGTCTGGTCAAGCCACGCTGGGATCGGTGCATTTCATTCATTCATTCATTCATTTGATTTGATTTGATTTGAGGAAGGCTCTTAAGAACCCAGCAAAAAGAAAATAAGTCTGAAAGAACGCTAAGTGACAACGATGAAGAGCGCGGGAGGGGCGATGGATTGCGTTGAAGCGAGTCGGGTCCAAAGTTTTACGCGGATGAAGTGTTAGTCCTCTGTAATCTCCTACTGCAAAACAAACACCTCAAGAAGTTTCACAATCAAGCATTAATTCTAGGACATTTATCATCATTCATTGAAATTAGGCTGTGAATAAGCACTTTTTGAACGTCAAAATTACGTTGACCTTAATTCTTCTTCGTTTTCTTACTTAAATAGATACGCTTTTATTAAAACTTAAGTTCTATACCAACCTTAAGGGGAGTCTAGTCGCGGGCTCGAACACACTCAGGTGGGCCTGGCTAAAAAGTAAGCTGTCTCACCAGGCCTCGTGTCCGACAGAGGTAGTTATTGGTAATGAGCAGTTAGATGCTAGTCTACACGTACAACGTTACTGAGTGAGATGCAGTACCATTTATAGTAAAACAGGCGCGTAAATTAAGAAAAGTTCTTCGGAAGAACGGGTTTTATGAAAAAACAACCACATAAATCAATGACCAATAAAATTTATTGAACATTTTGATATTCGAGTTTTGTCGGTACTGACCTGGTATTGGAGATTTTACACCTCTTAATTACTTAAACACGCCAAAAGTTAGGTTAAATTAGCAAGAAAAACGAATCTTTGTCGGCTCCTAACTTTTTAATGGCTTTTTATTTTAGTATTCTGTTTCCACACAGACAATATTAATAATGAGACAACACTATACCACGTGTAATGTTTGATGTTCATTGTCGAACAATGGAGTAATACACTCCCGAAGTTTTCGACTAGATTCACCTTAAAATGACATAAATGACATAAATTAATAACTGCCTATGCAAATATTAAGATAAAAACTTGAGAGGTATCAAGGACGCACGGATGGAACGAAGTTCCCTTTCGATTAATTAGTGAAGGAATGGTAATAAAATTTTAAAAATTGTACATATACATACACACACACACACATATATATATATATATATATATATATGCACTCTGTCTGTGTCTCTGTCCGCAGAGAAACACGCGCACGCCGCACGGCTTACAACAATGTAACAAAAACTGTCGTTACAACTTTTGGTCTTAATTTTTTCTGTCTAGCCCCCTTTCGCAACGCGCGATAGGGAACTTCGTTCCAAAAGTTTGCACACAGTGTAAAAACACAAACAGTATGCCAGTACAATATCTAAATACTTACACACTGCACTTTTCCAAGGGGATTGGCAGTAATTACAGAGCACCGCCTGCTACGATTGTTACATACCTACTCCTTTAGTGGTCATATACGCACGCCGGTTGCGAGTACTACGTACCTGGTCTTTCTGAAAAAGAACATCACCAGAAAGGTTACTAATGTCCTCCTAGGGCAATACAAAATTTTCGCTAAAATTCGCAAAAACCCCAACATTCCCTCGAAGGGAGATCGAGCTTTAAAGTACCTATAGTAGTTGGATCGTGTGCTCTGTGCACGTGTTTCTTGTTGTGATAATGTGTGACTGTGCATTTTTTCATTAGACATCTAAGGACCCCTCTTTTCGTGATTTGATTTTGATTAGTTGGATTCTGGATTCGGCCAACTACAACCGATTGTGGGCTGATTATAAATGAAAGAAAGGGAGCAGAAAAGTGGTTGTGTGTTTTTAACTAAACGATGGAAGTGGAAACATAGGGACCTTCTTGCTGTCTTGGTCTTGTCTTGTTTGTTTGAGGCTGGTCATTTCCCCAGAATATCTCGCCATGCGTTTTTATTTTTCAAAAAAGTTAAAACTTTTCAGGCAAGGTATCCTGTAGATTTTGTCCAGTAATTAACATGGAGCGACTTCCGATCTGACCTCCACAACAAAGTTACTGTGTACTAAAATACCCTTTGGTGGCAGACTTTCGGGCTTCTGATGACCCGTAACGACTGTCAAAGACTGGATCTTTAACAGGCGGGACCAACAGTGTAACGTTCCAAGACACGGAGGGGTCTTGGTATGTAACGATGGCCGTGCAAGTACAGACCAACCATAGCAAACGAAGCTCAACCCGATCGATCGACCCGTGCAGCCACAAACCCTTTTGTCAACAGCCATTATACCTAGGTCTATTACCCTCGATGGAATCACGAGTTAGGAGGTGTTTTGCGTCAAATATTACAGATATCGTTCGTAAAGAGGGGTTCAAAATCCATTACAATGCACAAATTTACTTAAATATGTTAAATTAATTTATACTTAGTGACTTTTCTGTATTTCCTTGCGTCGGTGACTGATGATCTTAGTGATATACACTACTAATTATAGAAGAAGGTATATAGGATCAATCTGTATCTTTCCTAATAGATACCTGCCGCCTGTCCCCAAGTTTTTAGCCACAGTGTTAAAAAAAAAACAGTAGAAAAACTTTTAAGGAAACTGAGATGCAACCTTTGTAGTAATAAACATAATGGCTGAAGCTCTTTTGTTTTTTATTGTAATGAACTATAATTGGGAACGACAAATTTATATGTGAACATTTCAGTTATTCAAAGTTGCTTGCCAACGCTGTATGAAAAACGATACTACCTCAATCAAAATGAACTCAGTATATCGCAGTCCACTGTTGGACATAAGGCTCTTCTAGGTTGCGCTACAATACCCTCTCTTCCGCCTTCCGCATCCAGTCTGACCCAGCCATATTTTTTTAAGGTCGTCGGTCCACCTAGCTGAGGGATACTGCCTATTGTTACTATATTTCGAAAACTGAACCAAGTTGTTATACTGTTCTTTTCTATATAACATTTCCTCGTAATAATATTTCTAACACTAACATCGTCAGCTACCCACGTGTTTTGTATAAATATTCTCAAAGTCTGAACACTTCTTCTGTAAACTAAATAAATACAAGTTGTTGTGTTTAACAAATAAATCATATAAATCAGTGTAGTTCTTGTAGATTACTTTGTATACGTTTGTTCGATGTTTTTGGTGATTTTAGAAACTATTTATGTGATTATAATAGTTGCAAAATAAAATATGATAAATTGGATTTTTTGTTTTATTTGTTTGTTTACCTTCGACTAATCTGCCTAGCCTTTTCCCAATTGTGTTGGGGTCGGCTTCCATTCTAACCAGTATTTTACATGGAGCGACTGCCTATCTGACCTCCACCGCCCAGTAACTGGGTAACACGAATCCCTCGTCATAAGACTGGTTGTAAGACTTTTGAGCTTCTGACTACCCGTAACGGCAGTCAAAGATCTACGAATGACGGTCAAGACCAACAGCTTAACGTGCATTTCCGAGGCACGGACTAGTAATTATAAGTATTCTCGATAAGTAATGTATGGTCACCCATCCTCGAATCGACCGTGGCAAACGTTGCTTAACTTTCGATCGACTCATGCGGCTGTTATAACTAAAACACGAGGATCAGCAGGATGCAGCCGGATGCGACAGGATGCAACTAGATTGACAGTATCATCACGTGATGGAGAACTGGTTAAAAAATAGTTGTAGTGTAGCAGGGTAGTGCCCTCCGGGTAATGCATTTTAAAAACATTTAAAATGTGAGATATATCAGTGTCATACGATTTCATACTGGAAAAACATTCAACAATAGAAGATGTTGGTTTTTTGTAGCAAAATACCACACCCTGTGGTGACAACCATACCAATAACTCAATAGGTTGTTTACTTCTAAATGTCAAAGCCATCCCCCGCAGATGTGCTCATAAAATTTTATATGTTTTTGATGATATTATACCGCAGTGGGACTGCTCGTAATTGAGATCATTCATAGAAAATTATGGCTTCGTTATGGTTCTTATTTCTGCTGTGACGTCAGAAGACATTTTTATGGCTGTATTTCTAAAAAGGACAGATATCGCTGTAGTATATGATTAGGTTTTGACTGTGAAGAATATTGTGTGGAGGTTTTACCGTGGCTTCTCCAACTATTTCTATGAAGTTTTCATAGAAATTGTTCTACGAGAGTCACGTCGCACTGTCGCATCGTGCCTGTTTGAAGAAGTCTTTATTTCCTGAAAACGAGCCTACATCTACGCGGATCAGTGGGTCGACATATGAATATTAGACAGCTATATATTTACAATACATGTATTTGAAAGGCACTCAACCAAAGTATACAGACTAACTTATCGTTTACTAAAGTAAAACAAGTAACCCAACGTAGCAGTCGCCGAGTTAGTTTTCTAATCTTACCGATGATGAGAACTAAGTTCGGCAAAAAAAAAACTTTTGAAGGAGCACAATTATAAAATAAAACACCCTCATGTATAAAAAAATACATTCATTCAATGCATTCAAAACTCAATTAGTGGCATATTTAATGTCAAATTACATCTTTTTAACACGCTTTTAATAGCTGCACCTGTATGTTTGTTTGTAAGAGACTCCTTTGGACTTGATTTTGACCCACGTCAAACGGTCAGATTTCATTTAAACTTTGTAGACTTATCGAAGACTGATGACAATGCAATAATTACATAAATTTGTTCCATAATGTTAAAAAAAAAGTGAAAAATCACGCTTTTGTATTTAGCAGAACTAAAAAAATTTAAAACTACTAAAAAGCACCCCACGCTTTTTTGAAATTTTCTGCTGCTTTAGTTTGGTTTTTAAAGCGTGTTTTATTTAAAAGCTAAATGCATTGGATGTACGTATCCCCTCTTGAGAGGCGGCATGGCGTCCTCACCTTCCGCCTGACGCAGGTCCTCACCGGATATGGTTGTTTCGGGAGGTTCCTATTTCAGATAAGGCGGGAGAAAACGCCCGGGTGTTTCCATTGTGAAGATCGCCGTGAGGACACGGTGGAGCATACGATTGAGGTCTGCCCAGCTTTGGCCCTCACGGCCGTAGCCTTCACAGGAGACGTTCGTCGTTTTTTTTTTTTTTCTTTTGACGCCCTGGGCGTCGGGAATCCCAGGCTGATTTCCGGCCACCGTAGGCGCGGGCTTGCGGACGGTAAGTAATGGGTAGCTCGCTGTCCGGTAAGGACCAAGCCCAGGTCGACGGCGCG
Source organism: Polymixis lichenea (assembly GCA_949091785.1). Lineage (NCBI taxonomy): Eukaryota > Metazoa > Arthropoda > Insecta > Lepidoptera > Noctuidae > Polymixis > Polymixis lichenea. The sequence continues at coordinate 9,919,340 of OX420941.1, forward strand.
TTGTGTCCCACGCGCGCCTCAAAGAGAAGTCAGCAACAACTGATGGGGCCCGCAAGGGCCGATGCCTGTCAGGGGTGCGGGTTGTCCGAAAGAGATACCGCGGAGCCTGGCACACAGGCAACTGAGGGAACACGGGTGGGTTTTAGTAAGCAAAAGTCTGACACGCCCTTCTGCTCCACCTAGAGCGGGAGAAATCATTTGATGATTTCCCAACCAAAAAAAAACCTTGTTCTCATGTAAGCAACTTTGTGTCTTTTTTGAGAATAAATATCTTCAAACCTGAACCTAAACCTATTTTCTGTACGTTATTGAAAAGCCTTTCACGTGGTGCACTACTTTTCCAACCGATTGCTCTAAACGTGCCCCTTTCACCTATATTAGACGCAAAGAGTTATCCTTACGGCTGAAGTGTGCTTTAGAAAATTTAGTAAAGAAGTGTAGTAAATTCTTTTTTATCGAGCTATCGAGAGAAATTGAAGTACAGTACTCATGGGTAAAGTTGCTATGGAAAGTAAACATGCCACAGCTGTCCCTATGGTTGTAATCTCTTCACGTGTAATCAAAAACAGTCTACTTTCGAGTGCAGCCTTTTGCCATCCCTTCATCAGCTTTAGAACAATCAAAACTTTTGGACCCTCCACCATCGACTAGCGCTGTCACAGTCTAGGTAAGTACCCTGCGTACACAATTAAGTTACCTTTTTTTTATCTGATTTTTAAGATTTTTTTTTAAGGTTGTATGTTATTTATTTAATTGGACATATCAAATAACATCATTATTTAAACAAATGTTGAATCATTGGTAGAAAGAGAGAAGAATGAAGGATTTGAATAGACTGACTTAGAATGACTTCTGTGGCATTATTCTTATCCTGCGGTCCTACAGCCCACTTTTTCACAGGCCAGACTAAACCAGGCCAGACCGACTCAGGCCAGACCGACAAGCCAGAAGAACTGTAGCATCCGATGAGGCCTGCGGTAGCCTGTCATCGCCTGTCCGATCCGCGCGGCAATTGTGTTAAGGCCTATTCAAACCAAAGCAGTTTTCGCTACCGCTGTGGGTAGAGGTACATACCGTGCGGGTCTCGCTCAGGTATTTAGTATCAAGTTCCGTGGCTATAGTGTCTGAGCAGTATTCGCTGCCACTGTGGGTAGAAGTGCATTCCGCGCGGGTTTCCCTCAGGATAGTTCCGCGGCTAGAGCGGGATAGTTGGTGCCATAGTACCGCATAGGTATTGTTTCACTTGTTCGGCGAAACAGATTCTTTACCTTCATGAGCGAAACTCGATTTCGGTATTCTACCCATAAGTATAGCGAAAACCTCTTTGGTGTGAACAATAATATTTCCGTATACCCATTTGGTTTTCTCTACCGCAGACGAATAACGTAGCGAATACCGCTTAGGTTTGAATAGGCCTTAGACACATGAACAGTAGGCAGTAGAAGGTGAACTGGTGGTGGAGGAAAACTTCGTGAGGAAACCGGCACGTACTAGCACAAAAAAATCGTAGACATGTGACATCTACCGCACTGGGTCCGAGTGGTAGATTATGGCCCTCTCCACAGAGGCTGCCTGTGTTCCAACAGTCCAAAACTATAAGCTGATTATGCATTGCGTTTATTACGTTGTTGAGCCGACGAATTTTTCGAAAGTATGAAGCAATGGATCGCTAGTATTTCCATAAAATCTACTACACACACCAATAATACTTGATACCCGAAACACATTCACGAAAATAGAATAACTATAGAAAGGTACCTTCGCAATAGCATCAATATTCTGATCACAACCCAAAGCTCTTTCTATTCGATACGTAATAACGATCTTGTTCGAACAGATCTTAATCTCGCTGTATATGGATTATATATCCGAAGGGTGCTTTTGTAATAAAAGTACGATACGATACTGGTAATGGTGGGTACTTGATAAGTACATGATGGTACAACTTCAGGGAGTATTAATTTTATAATTTTTATTAGTGCATAATTGTAAATGTCTGCAGCTGAATACACCGATCGCTTTTAGATACAGACTAGCTGTTGCCAGCGGCTTCGCCCGCGTAGAGGTTGAAAATTATCCCACGGGAACGTACTACCGGTATAAAAATATCATATATATTAATGTAGGTTATAAACTATCTGTTCGCCAAATTTCATCCAAATCCGTTCAGCCGTTTTTGCGTGATTGAGTAACAAACATCCAAACATCCTCACAAACTTACCAGAAAAAGCGATGTTACGTTTTAGATCGATCAAAAAATCACATAGCGCCATGTGTAGTTGAAAAAGAAATTTCGAATTCGAACGTGGCGCCATCTATGAGAAGTCCATAATAGACGGTCCGACAGTTTTTTGTGAAAAATCGGATTTGAGCCGACATCTGTTTGAGACTTATGAAACTTACGATTATTAACAACAATTAACATTGATGTTAATTATGAATTATTAAGGCACAAAAAAAGAAAATTATCAAAAAAAAAAAACCACTCTTAACTCTCAAGTTTGAACAAATTACATATATAAATGCCAATTTTCATCAAAATCGGTTGACTTGGTAAAGAGTTCACTGGTACATCATGACACTGGATTTAAAAAAATTAAGATATTGTCAAAGTCATTTCAAAATGTAGGTACCATGTCTTTTTTTGCACTGAATAAATATATTATCTATCTACCTCATTCATGTTACATTTTTTTATTATGTATGAACCGGAACCATTATGAAAATCTGTAAATAAACTTTGGCTACAAAATATTTTTATTTCACCTTTTAAGTACGAGATAAATAATGGCCTAATTGTGCTTATCTTACCATTTCGAATCAATTACTGAAAATATGCGCTTAGTAAAAGCTGAAGTTGCTGGTATCGAAAGAAGAAATTATACTGTTTTGAAAATATAAGAAACTAGCCGCGCTCCGCAGTTTCACCCGCAGTTCCCGTTCCCATAAGAATACGAGGATAAAATATAGTCTATGTTACTCAGTGATAATATAGCTTTCTAACGGCAAAAGAATTTTTGAAATCGATCTAGTACTTTTTAAGTTTATTCGTTACATACAAAAATACAAAAAATCAAAAATACAAATCTTTCCTCTTTATAATATTAGTGTAGATGTAGATAGTGTAGAAGACAGAATCACTGAGCGAAATCCTTGTTGTAATCTTTCAGTAGTAGATTTAGTAACATATTTTTGGTCAGAAAGAGCAAGAACCAGAATTATTTTACATTTATATAAAGCCTCTAATTTACTAGGATACTATATTATACAAGGGTAAACGTGCACTGCCGTGCAATATTATTTAAGCATGTTATCATGGAGGTACACAGCAAATTAAATTACGTGCCTCGCCAAGCACGTGTCGATTTCAACAGCTTACGTGTTCAAACATGAACGTGTATGAACATACTATTTTGGTGACAAAATATTTGATCATCAGTTCACATTTACCCGGACGTAAGATATCATGGCGGGATTATTTCGCGCAATGGATTTTCAACGCACTGCTTAGAGCCGAGAGTTGAAAATCCAACAGCTTGGTTTTTCGACATGCTGCTCCGTTGGATTCTTGATAGTTTTTTTTTGAGGGTGGGAAATCATTAAATAACTTCTCCCGCTCTAAATGGACCGGGAGGGCGTGTCAGACTTTTACTGACTAAAACGCTCCCGTGTTCCCTCAGTTGCTTGTGTGCCAGGGGAGACGGTATCTCTTTCGAACAAACCCCACCCCTGGCAGGCATTGGCCCTTGCGGGCCCCACCAGTTGGTGCTGACATCTCTTTGAGGCACGCGTGGAACACAACGCGCCGTCGACCCGGGCTTGGTCCTTACCGGACAGCGAGCTACCCATTACTCACAGATCGCAGAAAACAAAAACAAAAACGATATTTAATAAGGTAAATAACAGATATATTTAGGCCAAACCAAACAAGAAAAATAGGGGTACAATTTATTTTCATTGTTGTATATCTGTGTTCATTTTTACATTGTCCTTCTCCTGTATCCACTTGGTAACTAACCTAAAAATAGACAAAAAGCGAACAATAATGTCTTTGTTCTTTTGTTTTAATATCCCGCCACGATAACTAATTAGGTAATGTACTTTGGCTCTGCGTATTTTCGGGAAACACTAATTAAATCTAATGAGGAAAATTTGTCAAGTGGGTTGGGGAAGGTTGGTATAGGTCGCGTCATGTAAAAAGAACGCTGGCGATCAAGCTGCGCACTTTGACGATTTATCGGTCTATTTGGTGGTATGGGGTGAGTTTTTTAATGTACCTACCGATATACAAAGCGGCGAGCGAAAGGCTAGTTCAAAAATAAAATAATAAGCCTAGTACTTTCGTGCGCGAGTGTAGCCATGCGCAAACACCCCTTCCACTTTCTTCTAGCGTACTTTTTACATGACACGTACTGAACATCAATCTAAAGTTCTTAGGTTTCTTGCGGGTAGTCTAGAATACTGCAACCGATACCTAGACAACTCAGTATCTAGAACTAACTGCATAATCAACAGATAACGATCCTATAGTGTACCAATCTACTTAATAGTTACGTAAACACTGTCTCTTTCATGCTGGAGCCACACTACGGTCAATGTCAATGCCCAACATCGCGATAAATAATGCGATAAACAACGCGGTAAACATTCCGATAATGAAAGCGGTAAATTCAGTGGCCACACTTGACCGCCACCTGAGTTATCGCCTAACGTCAAATGGCATTATTAATGCCGTTGTAGAATTATCGCGATAAATTGTGGCTAAACCTACGGTTAACGTCCAACATCGCGATAATCAATGGCATTTCTCGTATGTGTGGCCGCGGCATCACACATTGACAAGATAAGGTAGCTGCTGTCACTAATGTCATCTGTCAATCAGGAGAAATGGTGGGAAATAGACAATTTGAGGCAGGTCTGCATGGTATCGCTTGCTTCGCAACATCATGTTGAGGTAAGAGCCTTTTGGCTTCGTGCAGGACATTCTGTTTTATTTTTAACTAGCTTTTGCCAGCGGCTTCGCCGGCGTGGAGGTATTATACATACAAACCTTCCTCTTGAATCACTCTATCTATTAAAAAACCCGCATCAAAATCCGTTGCGCAGTTTTAAAGATTTAAGCATACATAGGGATATAGGGACAGAGAAAGCGACTTTGTTTTATACTATGTAGTGATTATTTTTTACTTCCAAGAAATTTATTTTTTATAATTTTTATACGATTGTGTGTTTATTTTAGTGTGGGATCTTCCTGTGCGAGTCACAATAAATACTTTTTTTTCTTTCTTTTGGTGTGGTAGTGGGTTGTAAAGTTATATCATTATCACGTGTTTATCAAATATTCTTTATGCCTATGTATAAATATTATCTGTGTTGTTATCATGTTTTTTTTAAATGTTAAGTATGTCATCTTTTATATGCACGTGATTCTGTGACAAATAAATCTATTTTCTTTCTTTTCTTTCTTCATCATCATCTGCCTAGTCTTTTCCCAACTATGTTGGGGTCGGCTTGCAGTCTAACCGGATGCAGCTGAATACCAGTATTTCACATGGCGCGAATGCCTATCTGACATCCACAGCCTAGTTACTAGGTAATACGATACCCCTTGGTAAGACAGGTGGTCAGATTTTGAGGCTTTTGGAAGTCTGACCACTTTCTTTCTCTTCTAAAGTGATATATTCAACTTAAATACGCAATCTATAGGATTGTAAAGTTCCCAACACTAGGACATTGGCATCCTCTCGGTGAGAGGGAGTGGGCCGTAATCCACAATGCGGGCCCAGTGCGGGTTTGATAGATGTCACATGTTTTGGAAGATTTGGTTCTAGGACATGCCGGTTTTCGATGTTTTTAATCACCGTTTTGAGAGCAGAGGTGATTAAATAAATGATATTTGCCTTCATTGTAAAGAGGTATGAGGAACAGGGTGTAAAAATCACTCATACTCTATTGAAAAGGGAGGATCCTCCGACCAGACGGGCGTTGTGTCTGGTGGGCAACTGCCCGACGATTGATGTCGGGGTATTGTATATAATAATGTAGATTGCGCGGTAAACTCTGCTTGCGTGATGTAGTTGCGGTGTGACGTTAAGTCTTGAGTAGTTTGCATATGGCATTGTAGATGGCGCCGCTTTACTTTTTGTGTTTTCCAAATTTGTTGATTTGAAGTTTCGTATGTGGGGCATTGTAGATGTCCGCCCCAATTGTCTCAGTTTCTGGGTCAACAATATCTATGAAAACTTCTTGGAAATAGTTCTACAAGCTTCGCGTTGTGCCTGTTTAAAGAAGTGAGTTCAGTTGTAGAGCTCAAAAATGACCTCCCGTAGTCAGATTATATATGTGGCACTAATTAAACTGAACAATGACAATACAGATTTGCAAAAGGTACAGTCGCAACAACAAAGGTATATATAGATTACGAAATAACAAAAATATTTACTTTATAAAGTATTCGATTATGTTAATTATTGTGAATGTGTGGATTATGCGGGTCATTGTTTCTTTTTAGGGTTCCGTAGCCAAATGGCAAAAAATGGAACCCATATGGATTCGTCATGTCTGTCTGTCTGTCTATCTGTCCTTCGTATGTCACAGCTACTTTTTTCCGAAACTATAAGAACTATGCTGTTGAAACTTGGTAAGTAGATGTATACTGTGAACCGCATTAAGATTTTCACACAAAAATAGAAAAAAAAACAAAGAAATTTTGGGGGTTCCCCATACTTGCAACTGAAACTCAAAAAAATTTTTTCATTAATCCCATACGTGTGGGGGTATCTATGGATAGGTCTTCAAAAATGATATTGAGGTTTCTAATATCATTTTTTTTCTAAACTGAAAAGTTTGCGTGAGACACACTTCCAAAGTGGTAAAATGTGTGTCCACCCCCCCCCCCCCCCCGGTAACTTCTAAAATAAGAGAACGATAAAATTAAAAAAATTTACGATATACATTACCGTGTAAACTTCCACCGAGAATTGGTTTGAACGAGATCTAGTAAGTAGTTTTTTTTAATAGGTCATAAATCGTAAACCGCAATTTACCTTTCATTCAATCAACTTAAAAATAAAAGTAAAACATTTAATTTCATGAACATAAACCTTATGCATAAACCGTGAACCATTATTTTCTAATAATAAATCTGTAATAGGTGCCTAAGTAAATAATAATTAAAATTCGCGCGTTACTTGCTGCTACGGAACCCTACATGGACGAGTCCGACTCGCACTTGGCCGCTTTTTTATTTTTCGTAGTCAGATTGAAAATGTTGACTCCATCTAGCTTACTAACCCTTTTTTTAATTTGACCTATTAAAGTGATCTTGTATTTAGAGCAAACAAATTGATTTTATTTTATTTCAAAATTATGGAAGCGTCGATAGCGTATTCACGTGACCGGTTGGTAAGGACACAAGATATCGCAGCGTGCATAATCAAGAATCGCACCTGACTTACGATGACGTCACAACGGCTTGGCGCGTCACTTTCAAAACAAAAGAGGTTTTCAATGAAGAGCCTCGTCCTCAATGGCTTCTTTGTCTTTCTGAATCCGGCTCTTTAATTATGAGCCACAATACAACAAAACTGTCTCGTTAAAAAACATCTATGAAGGCTCTCATTTGTTCTGCCTTTGCGGAAGTTTTCGTTTTGCGTGAGCTCTGCCGTTTAGCCAGATTTTTAATGACGAATGATGAATGGGTGTACCTAAGTACTCAAAATACATTTTCACCTCACAACCTCGGAAAGATTCTGTTTATCATTCGAAATAGTGCTAACGTGCATGTTATCCGCTAGCGTGGAAATATTTTTTGAAATTCGAACCTTTCTATTCAATTATTTTCTATATCGCCAGTCCATTGAAAGTGCATGAATACTCATTTTATGTGAATACGCCAACCTCATTTTTATAATAATCGCACTGGCCAGCACGACGACAGCATGAAAAAATATTCGTTGATGGCGATGAACTTTACTTGTTGCCTAAGCAACAAATAAGTTTGCTATACATGTAGATCAGAAATAAAGAGCTTCGGCCAGTGCTGGCGGCAAGTGCTCGGATAAGTGCTCGGGCCAGTGCTGGCAGCAAGTGCTCGGGCCAGTGCTGGCGGCAAGTGCTTAAGCCACTGCTGGTGGCAAGTGCTCGGGCCAGTGCTGGCGGCAAGTACTCGGGCAAGTGCTGGCGGCAAGTGCTCGGGCAAGTGCTGGCGGTAAGTGCTCGGGCAAGTGCTGGCGGCAAGTGCTCGGGCCAGTGCTGGTGGCAAGTGCTCGGGCCAGTGCTGGCAGCAAGTGCTCGGCCAGTGCATGCGGCAAGTGCTCGGGCCAGTGCTGGCGGCAAGTGCTCGGGCCAGTGCTGGTGGCAAGTGCTCGGGCCAGTGCTGGCGGCAAGTGCTTGGGCAAGTGCTGACGGCAAGTGCTCGGGCCAGTGCTCGGGCAAGTGCTCGGGCCAGTGCTCGGGCAAGTGCTGGCAGCAAGTGCTCGGGCAAGTGCTGGCGGCAAGTGCTCGGGCAAGTGCTCGGGCCAGTGCTGGCGGCAAGTGCTCGGGCCCGTGCTGGCGGCAAGTGCTCAGGCAAGTGCTGGTGGCAAGTGCACGGGCCAGTGCTGGCGGCAAGGGCTCGGGCCAGTGCTGGCGGCAAGTGCTCGGGCAAGTGCTGGTGGCAAGTGCACGGGCCAGTGCTGGCGGCAAGTGCTCGGGCAAGTGCTCGGGCCAGTGCTGGTGGCAAGTGCTCGGGCCAGTGCTGGTGGCTATTGCTCGGGCCAGTGCTGGTGGCAAGTGCTCGGGCCAGTGCGGGCGGCCAGTGCTGGCGGCAAATGCTCGGGCAAGTGCTGGCGGCAAGTGCTCGGGCCAGTGCTGGTGGCAAGTGCTCGGGCAAGTGCTCGGGCCAGTGCTGGCGGCAAATGCTTGAGCCAGTGCTGGTGGCAAGTGCCGGCAGCAAGTTCTCGGGCAAGTGCTCGGGCCAGTGCTGGTGGCAAGTGCTCAGGCCAGTGCTGGCGGCAAGTGCTCAGGCCAGTGCTGGCGGCAAGTGCTCGGGCAAGTGCTCGGGGCAGGGCTGGCGGCAAGTGCTCGGGCCAGTGCTGGCGGCAAGTGCTCGGGCCAGTGCTGGCGGCAAGTGCTCGGGCCAGTGCTGGTGGCAAGTGCTCGGGCAAGTGCTCGGGCCAGTGCTGGCGGCAAGTGCTCGTGCCAGTACCGGCGGCAAGTGCTCGGGCAAGTGTTGGCAGCAAGTGCTCGGGCCAGTGCTGGTGGCAAGTGCTCGGGCCAGTGCTGGCAGCAAGTGCTCGGCCAGTGCATGCGGCAAGTGCTCGGGCCAGTGCTGGTGGCAAGTGCTCGGGCCAGTGCTGGTGGCAAGTGCTCGGGCCAGTGCTGGCGGCAAGTGCTCGGGCCAGTGCTGGTGGCAAGTGCTCGGGCCAGTGCTGGCGGCAAGGGCTCGGGCCAGTGCTGGCGGCAAGTGCTCGGGCAAGTGCTGGCGGCAAGTGCTCGGGCCAGTGCTCGGCCAAGTGCTGGCGGCAAGTGCTCGGGCAAGTGCTGGCGGCAAGTGCTCGGGCAAGTGCTCGGGCCAGTGCTGGTAGCAAGTGCTCGGGCCAGTGCTGGCAGCAAGTGCTTGGCCAGTGCATGCGGCAAGTGCTCGGGCCAGTGCTGGCGGCAAGTGCTCGGGCCAGTGCTGGTGGCAAGTGCTCGGGCCAGTGCTGGCGGCAAGTGCTCGGGCCAGTGCTGGCGGCAAGTGCTCGGGTAAGTGCTGGCGGCAAGTGCTCGGGCCAGTGCTCGGCCAAGTGCTGGCGGCAAGTGCTCGGGCAAGTGCTGGCGGCAAGTGCTCGGGCAAGTGCTCGGGCCAGTGCTGGCAGCAAGTGCTTGGGCCAGTGCTGGCGGCAAGTGCTCGGGCCAGTGCTGGCGGCAAGTGCTCGGGCCAGTGCTGGTGGCAAGTGCTCGGGCAAGTGCTGGTGGCAAGTGCTCGGGCCAGTGCTGGCAGCAAGTGCTTGGGCCAGTGCTGGCGGCAAGTGCTCGGGCCAGTGCTGGCGGCAAGTGCTCGGGCCAGTGCTGGCGGCTACTGCTCGGGCAAGTGCTCGGGCCAGTGCTGGCGGAAAGTGCTCGGGCAAGTGCTCGGGCCAGTGCTGGCGGCAAGTGTTCGGGCCAGTGCTGGCGGCAAGTGCTGGCGGCAAGTGCTCGGGCCAGTGCTGGTGGCAAGTGCTCGGGCCAGTGCTGGCGGCAAGTGCTGGCGGCAAGTGCTCGGGCCAGTGCTGGCGGCAAGTGCTCGGGCCATTGCTGCGGGCCAGTTCTGGCGGCTAGTGCTGGCGGCCTATGCTGGCGGCTAGTGCTTGGGGCCAGTGCTGACGGCTAGTGCTGCGGGCCAGTGCTAGATGTTGCATCAGAAGTGCTCCTGAGTGCTACACAATTTCTTAATCCATCTTTTTTTACTCTGATCGAAAATCCTAAGTCAGAGTTCTAGGATTTGTTAGCATGTTTTTGGATAGGTGTTTTAATGGTGCATAAGAAAACGTGGAGTTCCTACTCATGAGTGCTACTCAAAAATTTTGTTGATCCATCTTTCAAAACCACTGATTAAAATCCAGAATTTAACTATTTTAGATCTTTACCCATGCTCTGCTGATACCTGAGTCAGAGTTCTGGGTTACTTTTGCCTATTTTAGTATAGTTCTTATAAAGTTGCATCATGAAACGTGGAGTTTCAGCTCCTCAGTTTTAGTCAAACTTTTTTTATCATACCAACTTAATCACTCAATGAAACCTAGATTTCTTGTAATCTAACTTTTTCGTAAGGGTCTGCTGCTAATTTTCAGTGACAATTGCGTTTATTTAGTTTTTTCTGTGCCCGGGGGCACAGAAAAAACTGCTGCGCTTAGTCCATAGAATCTACGAAAAGCTACAAATTTACCAGGCGCCTCTGAAAATGATTTTCTTTTTCTTACATTTTCTTTTTTTTTATTTCATGACTTAGGTCGGCAGAACTATTCCGGAAAAGTATTAGGAACTATGGAACTCACGACTGTGTGCCTAAATCAGTTTTAAAATTGTAATTTTGGAAAAATGATCAGCTAACAGAAGTTTGTAGAGCATATTTTCATTCGGCCGTTTTTCAGGGAAAAATGCCTGAACGATTTTTTGAAGTATAAGGAACTCCAGAACTCATCCGCATGCGAATAGAACTCACATTATATTTTGCTCTGCTGGGAAATGATCTGCCAAGTTCACCCACATGCACCAAATGCGGCCGATCCCAAGACCGCACAACCTCCAGTAAAGGCGCGCTTGTAGTTGCGTGCCACTTCTCTGGGCTTGACTGTTCGACCGACGACACAGCCCTAGTTTCGCAGCCCGCAGGCAGGAGGCCTGTTTCCCAGCAATGGGAACATTATAGGCCGCTATACATAGTTTCATAGCTGCGTTTCTAAGATGCTTCACGATTGGACAAAAACCCTTTTCTAACCGAGTAAACAAACACAAGCAAAGAAATCCTAAAAAACATCTACAAAAGTAAATATCGCTTAGTAATAAATCGCACCCCTCCTAGCTAAGCGAAGTCATTGACCGCCGAACCGTGACCCCGGAATTTCTCTATTTATACTACGTACGTACCTAATCCTCCTCCAGGAAAATATCAAGGTCGAAGTTTTTAAAAATCCAGTATAAACTGGCCTGCGAATTTCAACAACTGTATTTAGAAGGCAGGTCATTCAATATTGGTCAGTAAAGCCTCCATCTAGTACGACAACCAATTTACGTTGACCCACGAATTCCTACAGCGTGAATGTCAAGAAAGGTCATGAAGTAATAGTCATAAACCCACCAGTACTTTTCGCGAGTCATTCCTCATAGTTTCGTTGACATTATCATCAATCAATTTTAGGAAAGAAAAGTTCACTTTTGTCAGCAGCATGTATTTTCAGAGAAAATGAAATTGTTCATTCTGTAAATAGGATATCGGAATCACTTTGCACGCAATAATATTAATATATAATTGCGTTAAAAGTAATTCCGATTGTACGCCGGTAACGAATCTAAAGGTAATCCTTTAGATGCGTTATCGGCGTTCAATATTGGCAAGATAAATGCACGGTAATTGCCTGTCTTGTTATTAGTCACGTACCATCCAGTGACGTGGCGACACGCTAGTGTCGTAACTAAATATATAGCTATCTCTTTCTATAAAACAGGAATAGATATGGGTCTTTCCTGTTCTTCGGGCACTGTATGTTTGTATTTACATACTAGTAGGTAGCTACATTAATGGTTTACGTTGTTTTTAAGGGGAACCTAGTCGCGGGCTCGAACTCACTCATGGGCCTGGCTAAAAACCACTGCATATCTGAAAAAACCACTACATAAATCAACGACCAATAAATTTTCGATATTTGAGCTATGTCGGTACTGACTTGGTTTTTCATATTTTAAACTCCTTTTATTATTTAAACACGCCCAAAGTTAGGTTAAATTACCAAGAAAAACGAATCTTTGTTGGCTCCTAACTTTTTAATGGCTTTTTATTTTAGTATTCTGTTTCCGTACAGACAATATTAACAATGAGACAAAACCATACCATGTTTAATTTTTGATGTACATTGTCGAACAGTGGAGTAATACACTCTCGAAGTTTGTATGAGAAAAATGTGGACTAGATTCACCTTAAGTGTTCTAATGTTCGTGTACTACGTCATTATAGTCGAAAGAATTTGCAGGACAGAACCTACATACATAGAAAGCCTGTGAGACAGTAGCATTAAAGATCAACAAAAAAATACCAAGGAATAAGAAAACACACTGAGAACTAATATCATAGGTGTATACTATGAAATGGATATCCTGGATTCCGGCCCTCTTATTTCCCTGGAGCTTCATATCTCTAAGGAGTGGCCCGAGCCGTTGGCAGCAAAACAAATATTTGCTTCAAGTATAAACTTTTAACTTAACATTCATTTATTTTCTCTGGAACAAGATATTCTACAAGGCTGATCTAAGTGATTTATCTAGTTTCCCTTGAGAAATTATATGTGCCATTGTTATTGACAGTTTTTATCTTTAGGTATTCATTCTTTTTGGCAACGAACTTGGCACTTTCTGCAGCGTCCATCAGATCCTGTAGCGTGCAGACAGCAGGACACGCTGGACAAGATATTAAGTACCCCATTGTTTGTCTTCTTCTTGTCGTGTCAATGGTACTCGTACACTTTTTAAATAACTTTAATTTCGGAAGGCGGTGATAAAAAATTAAATTACATATCCAAAGTCTTCTACTTCTGAAATTCAAGTTATTTTTCACTTTGTAGTGTTTTCCAGAAGTCGGTTGTTTTTTTATGTCTAAACTTCTGTTAACGTCGATCGACATGCAAACTATAACAATGAATTCAACGCATGATTGTAAACCCTAGGGTAGAACTTTTTAGTTAGTTTAAATAAAAATAGCAGTGCCATACGATTTACAGTTCAACGATTATTCTGTACGAATGTGCCGGAAGAGGCATCCTCCACATCGTCCATTTGTGTTGGCCGTTAGCCCGAATTTTATAGGCGTTAGGCATCTTAATCCACGTAAAACCAACAACAGTAAGGATCCTGAGGATCCTTGAAATATAAATTTTTGCGGAAGATACAAAGCGTTAACAATTAACGTTAACAAACTTCCTGACTTTGACATTTTTCCATTAGATCCTCATTGTTCTTTAAAATTTAACGAAACCTCATTTTTCTTCTCGAGATTTTCTATTTCATCGGTTTTATTTTCGTAGTTCACTGCTCGTGAAACTAGGTCAAATAATATCAGGTAAAATAGACCAGCACAGTTTAGATGCAAGTAGGCCAAAGTATATTAAAAACCATACAAATTCAAATTATTTTGTAATTCCCAGAGTACTTTATGAACGGAATCTTTTGCGATTCTAGAAAGTTCTACTTTTGTACTCTTCATATGTCGCCAAACACAGTATGTACTGCGTTCTTCTTCGTGTCGCTGGCACAATGATGATAATGATCATGATGGGACTCCCTTTTCCGCACGTAGACTCTCATTCGGTCCGTTGTGCGTGAGGATTCTGGCCAACCACGCCAACCTAGCTCCGTCCAAAAGCACAAAAGCTTCCTGGGAGCTTCACAGGCTTCGCGGAGCGATTTCACTGTTCCGAGGATTTCTTCACGTCGAGAAGCCACGGCCTCGCATTCCAGGATAACGTGGGCGGCTGATTCCTCGGCGTCAAGGTAGCCCCTGCAAAGCGGGCTGCTTGTGTTGCCTATATTATAAAGACGTTTGTTAAGAGGGTTATGACCCGTTATTGTTCCTATGATTATTCTAAGGTTATTTGTACTCAGGCCAAGAAGTTTTTTGGTTAATCGCGGGTGTACGATTGGTAAAGTTAATTTTGACTGTCTACAGTCTGTTGCCCGTGACCATCTGTTGTTATGAAGTTCGGTTGATATTTGGTGAATCCACGCACGAAATTGTGAGAAAGGCAGGGGGAGAAATGGGTACGGGCCTAGCACTTCTAACCAGTTCACCATCTGTTTTAAACTATTATGTATGTCACTCTCATACGCTTCTACACTTTTACAGGGTGTAAGGGGTGGTGCTGCAGGGTGGTTGTGACGAAAACACGGGCGAATTATGAAAACACGTTTATTAAGGTTTTTAAGGAAAAGGAACAAAATGGCCGCGTGCGCAAAATAAAAACAGTGCGTGCGCATTGATTCGCGTTTGGTGGCAGACTGGCGGGGGGTCCACAGTGTGACAAGCATGTCAGCGTGTCCCGCCTCTAATCTAGTGATGCTACTTACTAACTAAAACTTAGATTATTACAAATTATTACAAACTATTGAGCGCGTCGCTAACATTCCCCACCCAAGTGCTGTCACAGCACTCATCAACTAGAGTGATAGGAGCGACGCGTGCCGCGGAGCGGCGCCACGTCCGGGAGCCCACCTTCACTTCCACGAGTCTAATACGACCGTCCTTACCTGGGAATACTTCAGTGATTAGTCCCTTTGGCCACGAATTGCGGGGAGAGTTCGGGTCCACAACCAATACGAGGTCGCCCACTCGTAGCGGTGGCTGCTCTGTTTTCCACTTTCGCCTGGGTAGAAGGTCAGGCAAAATTTCCTTTACCCACCTGTGCCAGAACATGTCAGCCAATCGTTGACTTGTACGCCAATGCCTGCGTAAGTACAGGTCGGAACTGTCAAAGGCTCCGACTACAGGTAAGTTTGACGACGTACCCAGCAAAAGGTGGTTGGGGGTGAGGGATTCCACACCCTCCGAGTCTACCGAAACGTGCATCAAGGGACGACTATTTACTATATTTTCAATTTCCGCTAGAAGTGTGATCAACACCTCGTCCCTTGGTGCCCGTTCGAGCAAAACAACTTTGAGCGACGACTTGACGCTGCGAATCAGTCGCTCCCATGCCCCACCCCAATGGGGACTGGCGGGAGGGATGAAAGTCCAGTCCATCCCATTGTTGACACCTACGTCTTTCAGTACTTCTTGATCCAGGTCCTGCATAGACCGTTGGAGTTCCTTTTCAGCTCCTTTCAGATTTGTGCCATTGTCGGAGTATAAGTGACGTGGCCAGCCACGCCTCGCTGCCATCCGTCGCAGTGCCATTATCAACGAGTCCGTCGTGAGAGAAGCAACAATCTCAACGTGAATAGCGCGCAACGTTAAGCAGGTAAAAAGGACACCGTACCTTTTTTCTCTCCGTCTGCAGACTGTTACCTCCATCGGTCCAAACAAGTCTAACCCACAATGAGAGAAGGGTCGCTGATGATGTGCCACACGAGACTGAGGTAAGTCTCCCATGCGAGGAACTACCGGCCTGCATTTCTTAATGCGACACAGCATGCATTGCGACACAACCGTCTTTACGGTAGGCCTAAGTCTAACTAACCAATATTTTTCCCTCAGCAGGTTGACTACTGTTTCCTGATTTCCATGCGCCGCTTTCACGTGGTAGTGCCGAACAATCAGTCGAGCCACAGAGTGCCGGCCGTCCAATATCACGGGCCTCTTTATCTCCATGGCGACATCTACAGCAACGTCAATCCGACCGCCCACGCGAAGCAAACCATGCTCGTCTACAAACGGTGAGAGACTAAGTAACCGACTATTTTTGGATAGCGCCTTACCATTGCTAATCGCAGCTAAATCCTCAGCAAACGACTCCCCTTGTGCGTGTTTCAATAGCTGCCGTTCTGCGCGCTCCATCATCTGCACACTATAGCCGCTGCCAGGAAGACCTTTGCACCTGTCAACAAATTTGAAAACAGCGGCTGACGCCCGTAGAAGGCGCAGCCAAGAAGAAAATCGAACCGGATCTGGAACCGGAGAATGAGTTGAGTGTTCCTGAACAACAGCTGTTACCTCCTCGGCGTTCGTATCCGGTTGGATGACATCCTTGGGCCATGACGTGTCATCAAAGTGCAGGAAAGTTGGACCGGCTAGCCACTCTGAATACAAAGCAGGATTGAAAGTTTCCCGTCTAGCTAAGTCAGCTACATTAAGCTTCGTAGGAACGTATCTCCATTCGTCAACACGTGTCAATTCGTCAATCTCCCCAAGACGGTTCGCTTCGAACGCTTTATAGGTACGCGTATTGTTACGAATCCAATGGAGAACCGTAGTGGAGTCGCACCAAAAGAATCGACGTATAGGAGTTAATCTGTGTTCCTTACCAATAGTGTTGGCTAGCCTTGCCGCTAACAATGCCGCTTGAAGCTCGTATTTAGGTACTGTCAAAGGTTTTACAGGCACCACTCTGCATTTATTCGCAATAAATGCAACAAATATTTTACCCTGCGCTTCCCAGCGCCAATATGCTACTGTACACAGCGCTTTAGTGGATGCATCACTAAATACGTGAAGATGTAAGTTACTATAAACAGACTCACTTTTAAGCGAACTCGTAGCACTGCTATCGGTCGCTACGCTTTCGTAGCCCGTAGCACGAGGCTGCGTAGCACTCTGAGATGCAAGCCGCGTTTGTGGCGGCGGCGCACACTGGTCCCAAATTAAAAAAAAGTGGACATTGATAGTAGACCGCTGATATTTTTTTTATTGTTGATATAATGATAACAGATAAGGCAAAAAAATATTATTGTCCTACTTCAAATACTTTTCTCTATAAAAAATTTTTCTTTTTTTTTTGTATGGGAGTGATTACATTTTACTCAATTTCTCAAAAACCTTAAGCGATGTCGAGATGGCATTCACATATGTTAGAAAACTAATAATTCTGAGTATTTGGCTCGAAGAAACTTATTGCTTATCTTTGCGTACTTTCGAGATAATAGTGACAGAAAATAACAATTTTTTTTAATGTTAATTGTTCGCTTTTTTTTAATCATAGCCTTACTCATATCGCAATAGGTCCGCTGGCCAGCAAAATGGAGCTTCGACGCGAGTTTGCCGGGATAACAAGATGGCCGCCTCTCATGACGTAACGTAATACGGTCACGAATCGCGCGCGTACACCTCACTCAGTGTACAACTAAATGTGGTTGCGATAAGACGTGTCCTTATTTTTTCTGTGCGCTTGAAGAAATGCTTGTTGTTTGTTTGTTTTGTTATTGTTGTATTTTGAATCTTTGGATTTTAAAATCAAATAATTTTTGTTTGTCTTTCTTTCGTCGAATTTGTTTTCGTAATTTTTTTTGTTAAAATCAAAGTCACTTTGTCTTTGATATCTTTGATTCTAATTTGTTTTCAATTTTCCTTAAAATTATAATATGTCCGCATTTGTCACCAACTTAGACTTATACGTTGTTCTTAAATCAGGAGGTGGTTTTAAAAATGTCGAATTTTTATTTAATGCCCTTATTGAACGTATTGGTGTTGAATTGTCTTCCGAAGATTTGAGTAATATTAAATTATTTTGTCGTAATTTTTCAAGTAATATCTCAAAAAGATGGTCTGCTTCCAGTAGAGCTCAAAAGACCTTTCTTAACAAAAATTCAGACTGGTTACAATCCCAAATAGTTTGGCCATAATGTCAAAATATCGATTTAAGCAGCATTTTTAAAGTTGCCGAGGAAGTAATTCCAAATTTCGAAACGCAAGTGGATACTCATCAATTAAGTTATGGTACAAATAAAAAAAACCATTTGTTGATATATCTGATAAACAGAAGAAAAGGCGTTCTCTAACACTTCTAGATCACACAGAGGAGGAATTAGTTTATGCTTTATGTGCCAAATTAAAAGAGTCTAAAAAAACAAAATTAGCAGCTATATTAAACGAACTCAGCCAAAACAAGGAAAAATGTGAGATGGTATATGATGTACTATTCGCTAAAAAGACTGACAAACCGTGTTTACCAGATGATAAAACGTTAGCGCTTTACACCTCAACAAATTTGTCAAAATGGCAATATCGAAATTTAAGAACTATTCTTGCTTCAGAGAAAATGTATGGTCTTCCATCCTATCAAAAGCTCCTGGAAGCTAAAAAAACTTGTTATCCTCCAGAGTCAGACATAACTGTAACTGAATCTGATGCTAAGATAAGACTTCAATCGCTTCTAGATTTGACAACTAATAGGATATTAAAAACAATTCAGCACAACTCTGCCGACAAAAAATCGCTAAAACTAATAAGCAAATGGGGTTTTGACGGGTCATCTTCTCAAAGTAATTATAAACAAAAGTCACACTCCGACACTAAAATTGACGATTCTTCAGTTTTCATGATTAGTTTGGTTCCGCTTCGTTTGGAAGAAGAGAGTGGTACTATCTTGTGGCAAAATCCTGCTCCCTCTTCAACAAACTATTGTCGTCCAATTGGCTTTATATTTGCAAAAGAAACAAATGAATTGATAAAGAAGGAAAGTGCATCCTTAGAGGAAGAAATTCGTAATCTTGTTCCCACAATTGTAGATAATTTTCATATTAAACATGATTTGTACATGACTATGATTGATGGGAAAATTTCTACTGTGATTTCCAATACTTCTTCTGCAGCTGTTTGTAATATTTGCAATACCCCACCTAGCAAAATGAATGACTTGGACTTTGTATCCAAAAGACTCATCAGAGAAGATATGTATAAATATGGTCTGTCTTCGCTTCATATGTGGATAAGATGTATGGAATGTATTTTACACATTTCGTACAACTTAGACTTCAAAAAGTGGGCTGCACGAAAAGAAGATAAATTGTTAAAAGAAATTAAAAAGAATTTGACACAAGAAGAATTCCGGGAAAGAACTGGTTTGTTAATTGACATAGTAAAACAGGGATTTGGTACCAATGACGGTAACACGGCAAGAAGGTTTTTTGAAAATTATGAAGTATCTGCTGAAATAACGGGTATCCACCCTGATTTAATCAAGAGATTTGCAGTCATTTTACAAACAATTTCATCTGGTCAACTTATTAATACCAACTTGTTTAGGGAATATTGTAAAGAAACAGCAATGCTATCTCGTATATCCATGGTATTACATGCCTTCAAGTGTCCATAAATTGTTGATACACGGTGCTGATATTTGTGAAAATTTCTCCTTTATTCCGATAGGCATGCTTTCCGAAGAAGCTTCCGAAGCGAGGAATAAAGATTTCCGGAATGTTAGAATGGCACATACAAGAAAAATCGGTAGAGTTCAGACTAATTTAGACATTATCCACAGCTTTCTAATTAGCTCAGATCCTTACATCAGCCATATCAAACCAAAGTTTGCTCGTTTACATAAACAGTTGTTTCCAGAGGCTAGTGCTTTGATCTTGAACAATGAATTGCTTTCGTTGGAAAACGAGGAAATAGAGATTTCTCAAGAGAATATAGACCCAAATATTAATCTTTCACCATAATATTTTTTCAGAATCGTTTGTGAACATATTCAACTTTATGTTTGCAGCTTAATATGTCTTCATTTTGATTGTTTTTTAGAACTGATGAAAGTACTCCTTCAGAAAGGTCATAGCTTTTCAGTCATTAGTGAGCCCCCATAACCTCTTTTACAGAGAAGTCTCTTTTTACTTATTTGACATTACGCATACATTATAATTATGTGCTAAAGTAAGGCTATGATTAAAAAAAAGCAAAAAATTAACATTAAAAAAAAATGTTATTTTCTGTCACTATTATCTCGAAAGTACGCAGAGATAAGCAATAAGTTTCTTCGAGCCAAATACTCAGAATTATTAGTTTTCTAACATATGTGATTGCCATCTCGACATCGCTTAAAGTTTTTGAGAAATTGAGTAAAATGTAATCGCTCCCATACAAAAAAAAAAGAAATATTTTTTTTACAGAAAAGTATTTGAAGTAGGACAATAATATTTTTTTGCCTTATCTGTTATCATTGTATCAACAATAAAAAAAAATATCAGCGGTCTACTATCAATGTCCACTTTTTTTTAATTTGGGACCAGTGTGCGGCGGCGCGGCGGCGCGGGAGTGGATATTTCCATCTCGCTCGCGCACGCCACTGTCGTAGCATGTGCAGACATCGCGTGGCACCTTGGAATGCGAAGTGGACTGATAACTTTAATTAGGTCAATCCATTTTACCCACCTTTCGTAAATGTTATCAGGAACATTATCGTCCCATCCAATATTCAGGCGTCAGGTATCCTGAAGCAGGATTCTTCCCTGAATAGTAAAGGGGGCGAGAAATCCTAAGACGTCAAAAATAGACATAATAACCCTTAGCATAATCCTTTTTGTAGGTCGTTCGTTGCCCTGAGTGATATCTTTTGGGATGCGTTTTAGTGTCACATCAAACCCCAGCATATCATCTCCAGGGAACCAAATAAGTCCCAGTGTTCGCTCACCTCCATATTGCTGACCGACCTTGAACTTTACTGCAGTAGGACCTAAGGTCTCCCCTGGTATGCTGTTTAATACCGCGACGCTGTTGCTCGTCCAGTTTCGGATTTCAAACCCACCGGCCCTGTGAACGTCACTGATATCACTTACCATATCAATAGCAGTACTTTCGTCCGGCAAACTATCTATGTAATCATCCATGTAATGCGAATGGTAAATAGCATCGACTGCGGTCGGCAAGGATGACTCATAGCGGCGTGCGTTTTTGTTTTTAATGAATTGAGCTACAAATGGTGAACAATTAGATCCAAAAATTAAGGATGTCATTACATACGTTTTGATGTTTTCTGTAGGGCTACTTCTCCACAGAAACCTTAGTGCGTGCTGATCCTCGGTGTGAATTTTAACCCTTAGGAACATGTCCCTTATGTCACCTGTTATTGTGATTTTATTTTCCCTGAAGCGAAGCATTATACCAAGCAGTGATGACAAAAGATCAGGTCCTGTGAGTAAATAGTCATTAAGGCAGGAACCATCTACCTTACCTGCAGCATCGAAGACCAGCCGAAGCTTGTTTTTGTTTGGGTTGTCAACACCGAAATGAGGTAGGTACCACGTATTCGATGTGACGTCATTTACCACCAGTTCCCGCGCGTAATCATTTTCTAACAAATGACGAACGCGTTCCTAATACTTTTTGGCAAAATCTGTATCCTTTCCCATTTTCCTTTCGATACCTTTCAGCCTTCTTAATGCGTTGGGGTACGGGTCTGGCATCATGCGACCTGGCTGCTTCCAAGGTAAGCTAACATGCCAGCGTCCGTCAACGAGCACCGCTGATCGCTCCAGCAGATCGATGGCGCGCAAATCCTCAACATTCTGGCGCGGCTTACCTGACACACCCATCGCATCCAATGCAAATGAACGTCGAACCTCATCATGGATTTCTTGAAGTAGACTTTCCTGCGATGAAATGTCACTTACCTCTTTGTTCTCCGTGATGGTCAGGGCGGCCTCAGCGCAGGCGGTGTGAGCGCCGGTGGGCCCCCGGGCGGCAGCGCCACTCCGCGCCACGCGCACCTTTCCATGTACACACCAACCTAGGGGGGTAAGTGTAGCGGACGGCTCATTTACTATCTAACTTATATACTACCTAACTTTATCTTCAAAGGTACAATTAAGTTATAATTATCTTGACCAATTAATATATCAGGTTTTGAATCTGAGGTACACAATTTATCTTTAATATTCTTTAGGTGAGAATACTTAATGCAATCCATAATAGATAACTTTTGAATAGGCAAACTTAATTCTTTTACACAACGCATTCTTATATTATTATGTAACCTATCATCATATCCAGCAATGTCCACATTCACAATCGTACATTTGCATACCATCGCGTCATTAGTCCACGCTCCACGCACCGACAGCGTCTCGCGACGGCCGCGCAGCCCGACGCGCTCGGCGAGGCCCGCGCTTATCAGCGACACACTCGATCCGTCATCGAGTAGCGCGGTGGCGTTTACGATACCGTTAGGGCCGTGCACACGAATAGGTAACACTTTCAATAACACTTTATTGTCGCATTTGTCACTCGCGTTAATGTACGTTATCATTTCCGAAGACGCGGTAGGCTCGGCTCGTTGCACGTCAGCCGACGTCGCGTCGTTGTACTCCCGGTTGACGCATTGTTAATAGCAGCGTTGGTGCGCTGACGTTGTTGACTCGTAGCAAAATGCAGCAGACGATGATGTTCTTCATTACAGCCATCTTTGTCGCACACTGGAGCTGAACACATTTTTCTATCGTGTTTGGATATTAAACACTTGTAGCACAGGCCGTGTTTCTTCACAAATTGCCACCGTACTTTACGTAGTGCTTTCTTAAATTGTTTGCAGTCGCTGAGATTATGTACCGCTGCGCGACAAAACAAACAATTAGCGTTACGCTCTTCGTCTTGAAGTAGCACGGTCTGTGCGCGTGTGCTAGTACTTGTCTTGTTTTTAGGATGATGGTCATTTCGAAAGGTAGTAAGAACACTTCGAGTGGTGGAAATCTTTACAGCTTCTCCATACAAAAAATCAGATAAAATCACCAATCTTGGTTTCTTTCCTTCGATGATCATTTTATAGCTGTAGTCAGACCACTTAGAGATAAGCACTGCGGGGAGCTTGGACAGAATCATTGAGACGATAGTGACACCATGTAGATACTCCTCGCGTCCAACTGCTCGTACTGCTTCCACCACATTTTGCGCTTTCACAGAAAATGTGACGATATCATTATGATATTCTTGTTGCAGCGACTGAAGCTTCTTTATGTCTTGGAGTATTCTGGAAATAATGCAGTCGGGGTTACCAAACCGTAGCTCCAATGTCGATATCACTTTGTCAGGCGACGTGGCGCTTATGAACAATGCGGCGACTGCATCTTTCGCTTGCCCTCGTAGGCATTTTCGAAGCCTCCATAGGTTTTCTTTCGGCGTGAATTTACACAACGCCGTCGATTCGTCGTAGGCTTGTTTGAATTGAAGCCAATCCAACTGGTCACCAGAGAATTCAGGTAAATCTCTTGGTGTGCTCATGCGGCTGAGCAAACTGGCTTGAGGCACGTTGTTTGCACAGTTAGTAGAAATATCCTTCAAAGCACTTACCAACATATGAACCGCGTTGTTAAGCACAGTAACGGAGTCGCCGGGCGGCAGCAATGGCGGTGGCGGCGGCGTTGCGTCGCGCGGCCGGCCGGCCACGTGCTCGGCGTATAGCGACGGTACTCGTGCGTGCAGCTCACCCGTTACGATCCCTTTCTCGGGGGCTTGCTGCTCCAGTAGGGGTTCTTTGTGGCTACTTTGATGGATCACCCAATCCTCCAAATCGCTGCGAGGAAGTTCCTTACCATCAATTAGTGAACTGTATTCCAACTGTTCTTCCTCGTCGTTGAGTGCTGCCAATTGGACATCCAAGTTTTGATCAATGAGCGCGATTTGAATAGCAGCCTTTTGTTTAGCGGCTTCCAGTTGCAACAGTTTTTTCCTGCTTTCCCGCGTAAATTTGCTCGATGACGCAATAGATTTTACCGGCATTTTCGCGACGTGAGGCAGCGGTTCCGATTTCATGCTGCTTCCGGAAAACAAACGATTCGACACGATAGGTTCGCGTTACTCAGCTTGAGTGTTTTCTGCAGGTATATTCTGTTGCAAAGCACGTTGCTCCTGCAGCTTTTTTGCTCGCCGTGTTTTTACGCCTGGAGTGTGGATCTTTGTAGATCGGGCTCGAAGTACCACTTTGTAAGGGGTGGTGCAGCAGGGTGGTTGTGACGAAAATACGGGCGAATTATGAAAACACGTTTATTAAGGTTTTTAAGGAAAAGGAACAAAATGGCCGCGTGCGCAAAAATAAAAACAGTGCGTGCGCATTGATTCGCGTTTGGTGGCAGACTGGCGGAGGGTCCACAGTGTGACAAGCATGTCAGCGTGTCCCGCTTCTAATCTAGTGATGCTACTTACTAACTAAAACTTAGATTATTACAAATTATTACAAACTATTGAGCGCGTCGCTAACACAGGGTATTGTAATGGTACTATCATCCGCGAACAGTGTTATCGGTGGTTCAATACATTGCGGTAGGTCATTTACGTACAATATAAATATAAAGGGACCTAATACACTCCCTTGCGGTACCCCAAATAACACTTTACGCTCTGAAGACCGAAATAACTCCTCATGTTTATTTACTTTGTTGATTTTATTGATTTCAGTTATTTGTTTTCTATTTTGTAAGCATGAATTAAGTAAATTAAGGACATTGTCTCTCATCCCGTATGCTTCCAATTTCTTTAAGAGAGTAGGATAGTGTACATGATCAAAAGCCTGGGTCATGTCGCAAAATATGCTACATATAGGATTACGGTGATCAACATTTTTAATGACATTGTATATAAAATCATATATGGCCATATTAATAGTTTTGTGGATTCGAAATCCTTTCTGTTCCTCGCACAGAATGTCATTTTTATGAATGAATTTATACAATTCCTTATAAATGTATTTCTCAAATATTTTAGATATTACTGGAATCAATGAGATTGGTCGGTAATATTCCATGAGTTCTCTATTATTTTTCTTAAAGAGTGGCTTAATAATTGATATTTTTAAAGCATCAGGATATATACCTGCACTAATACTTAAGTTGATTATGTGACTTAAATGACCGCTTATTTCTATTGACACATGATTTAGTATCTTTGTAGAAATACCATCATATCCTACACTACTTGTATTGTTTAATGAACTGATGATTTTTTCTATATCCTGTGGTACACAAGGGGCCATAAACATTGTCTTATTATTCTTATCGATTGGGTAACATTTAGGTTTGCTAGTTGCATCAAGTTTCCCCTGTACTTTATCGATAAAATAATTGTTAAATGCTTCAGCAATGTCTTTGGGGTTAGATAGAGTGCGGTTTTTATTTATAATTGAAGTAATACCAGTCTTTGGCAGATTATACTTTGCACGATTAATAATTTGCCACGTAGTCCTCGACTTATTTTTAGATGAACTTATTTTATGATTGTTTTGTGCCTTTTGTGTTAAGTGTATATTTTTTTTGTGTAAATGAGAGTAGGTAGTGAAACTGTTTTTATTACATTTGTTTGGGTTTAATCTAAATTGCCACAGAAGCTTTCTTTTTTTTTTACTGCCTAATTTAATCCCTTTTGACAGCCATTTAGGTTTTTTATGACATCTATTTTGATCAATTTAGTTGGGAAACACAAGTCGTATAATAATTTAAATAGATCAAGAAATTTATTATAGGTTTCATTCGGATCGACTGTGTCGTAAACCTCTATATTATATTAAATATGTATATAGTAGGATATAGTAGGATTCATTGGGGTCATCGAGTGTAAATGTAAACGGTAATACGTGTGACCGTTTAGAACGTACTTATGAATCGAACAAGTCACATTGGTACTCGCCCGAATTGGAACTCACAATCTTGCCTACCCTAGTATAGAATTTATGTAAACCCAAAAGATCGGCCTACAGAAATGCTATCAGATTCTTCAAAGCTATTGTAGCTACAAAATTAGAATTTCGACGAGCGATAACGTCGCAACTTTCTGTCACAATGGTCATTCATTTAATTTTCTACTTATTTTAGCTTTTGCCCGCGGCTTCGCCTGCGTTGACGTCGGAATTATCCCACAGGATCAAACTAACGGGATAATAAGTATTTTCAGAGGGTTAATTGCTTAAGACAATAACAGTAGGAATGGCTTACATTTTAACAGTTCAACAACAGGGATTTTCGTTGATGAGCAGACGAATTTTTCAAACATATGAAGCAATGGATGTACTTCAAAATGGTTCAGATTCTGATCGATAATGTACCTCATTTAGGCAAATAGGGTGCAGGTTATAAAGAATCTGTTTGCCAAATATCAATTAAATCCGTTCAGCCAATTTTGCGATAATCCGTAACATATGTCCAGACAAACAGACAAATAAAAAAAATATCGGCCTCACACTCGTTTCGACACCTCAAAGCAATTACTTATTTCAATGATAATTAATGTGAAGTTTAAACTTCGTTAGGTATTTTATTATATATACACACAGATCACGTACAGATCTCGCCTACTTTTTTGGTATAAAATATAAATCGCAGCGGGACTCAAATCTCGTTATTTGTAGGCATTTTGTTTGTTGCCGCTAGAATGTTTAATTTCGTGGTCTTTGTTTGATGTTTTTGTTTTGGTATTAACATTTGGGACGGATGTTAAAACAGTGTTTTTTTTCCAAGGTCGCTGTAGCTTTATTACAGCCACGGCAAAGTGAAATAATTGCTTCTTGAGTCCATCTGTGAGAGTAGGTCCATCAGTAGAATTCAGTTTTAGCTAACGGAACCAAATTGCTAAACCTCCGCTGTCCGTTCGTGAGTCCTTCTATCAGTAAGTGGGCTGTATCTTATGAACCTTAATATACAATTGAAATTTGGATAGTGTATATTTGTATTGCCGCTTTAACAACTAATAATAAAAATAAAATAAAGTTAATGATTAAAGGAGGTCTTACAAGAAAAGTGTTTGTTTTAACGTACGGAAACCTTCGTGTCAGGGGGCCACCTCCCTAAGCACGAAGTCCGTCGTCTCGGTCGAAGTAACGGGCGTTTCCAACTCCGTATAAGTTACGGACAGAAGATTAGTTTGGAGCCCGAACTAAGAATGAATGACAACACCATTTGATAGCTGTCCCTACTCCCGATATGTTTTTGACCGTCCAAAAAAGTTAGTTAATTGGCTGTAGGATTCACTAAGAAGTTTCGAACTATTTTCGGACGGGCCCGTATTTTCTTTGACACTGTTAGAGAGTAGGTCCCCTGACCCAAACTTAGCCGGTTTTTTTTTGTTTTATTCATTTGTTTCTTTTTATGTTTGGATGGTTATGTTTAGTTTATAGTTTGTGATATTCCTATGCGAGTCCCAATAAATACTTTCTCTTTACTTCTTTCTTTTAATTCCATTCCAATTTGAAGAGAAAACCAGCGTTAAAGTTGTCTGGCATTTTTGCAGAACTGGGCTTTTTTGACGCAGCCGTGAGCCACACCTACACATTATCCTGCTAATTCTTTAAATCGCACTTTACACTTTTTATTTGTTTTTTTTTATCTGCTGTATGTTGTGTGCCTTTCACTCTGTACTAAATACAGGGCTGTACCAACAGAAAATGGCGCCTAAAGCACGCATCACATTTGCGCCCCTTCGTAAATTATCTTCTCGGTCTACACTGAGCAAAGCTAGGTCGCATAACCATTATTGACCATAGCCTTCAATAACGAAGGTATTAATTTCAACTTGCTAAAAAATCGCCTGCAATTTTAAGAGAATTCGAACACAAATAGGCAGATTTGGAAATACGCTTTCATCCCCGTACTGCAGAATATATTAGCACTTCAGATTTCTTAGATATATGGAACAGTATGGAATGGTTTATTGATTTTTTTTATTTTATTTAATCATTGGCGACTTATTGCGCCCCCTTCGATAGGCGCCCAGGGCTCCTGCCTACCCCTTACCACCCTATTTACGCCACTGACTTAATAAAAGTATTTCTTTCTTTCTTTTGGTGACCGTACATGGCCACTAACGCAACCGCTTGTTTGCCACGCAATAAAATCAAATGTCACAAAAACACTTTTTTTTACAATTTGAGAGCGAACGCAATATCTTTTCGATGTCATGTCATGTTCGATCACCACGGGATGGTTGTGACATTATCCTCTCATGTTCTGCTTAGCCCCCTTCAGGCCTTCATATTATCCTTGAGGCGTTATAAGTGACATGACGGAGGAAAAGGGGTGACATTTTTATAGAAAATAACTATAGTAGCGTAGAAAAAGTCTGGACATATAGCCAATATTTGAATATTCGTTTTTAAATAGGTATACCTCAAATACCCTGTTAGTCGCCCTTCATTTGTGCTCTCAACATGAACAAACCATTTAACCATGCTCTTTTCAATTCTTGTGACTGCATCTTTTAAACCGCACCCAGCCCGGAGTCCAGGGGGTCTACTCTCTAAGCCCGAAATCTGAAGTTTCGGGTGAAGTGGCTTTTCCTACTCCTTATTACCTTGGGACATAAGTTTAGTTTGGGGCCCGAATATAGAATTAATGGCGCCACGATTTGACAGCTGTCCATACTCCCGATGTGTTTTTGGCCGTCCGAAAGAGTTAACTAATCGGGAGTAGAGTTAATTACGAATTTACGTTCTTTGTTGACTGACTTAAAGAGTATGCCAAGAGAATTTATGGCAAGCGGCTCCCCACCTTTCACATGGTACTTATACCTATCTGGCTTTATCATGTTCTACCTAAATTTTCCAATAATATGGGGAACTAAGTTTATATAAATAAGAACGTGGTGTAATAATATTTGGTTCTAAAATGACCCGTTACAAACAACAATAACGCTTAAAGATCAATGCTAAAATTAGATGGAGAGAGGCGAAAACTGCTTCCAGGAACTGTCAACTTCCTATAAAAGGACTGCCCAAAACCAATAAAACAAAAGAGACCGAAACAAATAAAAACAAAGTCTAAAAAGCTCTCTGGTCATGTCTGAGGGACTCTGAGGAAGGGCAAGAGTGGGTTTTAGCCGGTAAGAGTCCGGGACTGCCCAGACTGCGTCACAAGTGAGGCAGCCTGGGCAACCATGTGGATTTCCCAATCCAGCCAAAAAAAAAAAAAACATCTCTGCCGAACCTTCGGGAAATACAAGCTTCATGTTATGTTACATCTTATGTGCGTAGAAGAACTTGAAACTTTGGTATTTGGCAACGTACGGCGTAGTACACGTTGGATTCTTTCACGCACTTGATTTTAAAAGCACTGCTTAGCGTCGACAGTTGAACATCGAACGGTTTTCGACGCGCTGGGATGCACTTTGTCTGATTCTCAATTTTCGGCTCGACACAGAGAGTGGAAAATCCAGTGCTCAATAAAATCCCCCCGTGACATTTTAACGGTTGTGCGAATGTTTTCTTACAAAAAACATGTCGACTAAGGAAAAGGTCATATACTACGTCACTTGGGTGTTAATGACGATTAATGTTTGTTAATCATTCTTAATGAATATCAAGGTCTTGGTCACAACTGTTGTTTGGAAAGTACGAACTATATCTACTTACTATGTTCAATCGTGTATGTGCAGTGGATATACTCTCAGCAAGTCGCCTTTCTAGATAACTTACTTACAGTACAACTACACTCGCGAGCAAAAGTATGGAATCACTTACTCGTTACTTGTTTCGAGCGATCTTTAAAACTAAATAACTGTTTAAAATTAATGAAAACCCATATTTCAAAAGCTTTCCTGCTTTGAGAGGTGGAGTAAGAAAAAAGACAGGTTTCAATTTCTCGATATGCCGCGAGTTGCGCTATATTGATCCCCTATAAAAGCACATGGTATTCGGTTTTTTTTAACCCCCCCCGGCCCATCTCCATGTTTGGCAAGCCTATCCCTTGGGAGAAGCAAGCTAAATATCTAGGAGTGATCATGGATCAGCGCCTGTCCTTCTCTGAGACCATCTAGAAGGCGCGTTCACGCGCCGCCTTCGCTCTAGGAAGGTTGCACTCTGTTCTGAATGCACGTAGCAAGTTGTCACTCAAGTGCAAGTTGCGAATATACACGGCGCGCATTAGGCCAATCATGACCTATGCTAGTGCAGTCTGTGCACACACCAAGCTCCAATACATCCATAGGATGCAAACCCTTCAAAACCGTTTCCTTCGCCAAGCTACAGACTCGCCATGGTACGACAGAAACGAGATCCTCCATCTCGATCTGAAAATCCCCACTATAGCTCAGTTTCTGAAACGCAATTCAAAGCGTTTCTTCGATACCGCCGCGCAACACCGCAATCCACTGATTGCGAAGGTCGCTAGTTATGTCCCCAGTAGAATCAGTAGAATTCGCCGGCCGAGACATGTTCTTTCCGACCCTGACGACCCTATTACTTTCCTTCAAGAAAGCAGTAGGGCCACCAGCACAGCACACAAAAATAGACCGTCCTTCCGACCTCGCCACCAAGGTCCTCGCGCCCCGCGAAGACCCCGAGTTAACGATGCCCCCCCCCAACCGTCCCTTGCCCGAAGAAGTGCCAGCCCGCGCCGAAGCTGAGCAAGTAGAGTTAAAATCCCTGATTTATAATAATAATGAAATTGTGATCCAGCCTGTCCCCACTTGCTGTCCTCGCGAAAATAGTGACGCCCTGAGCCGAGGCCCGAACCCCGCAGGGGGTGCCCTCAGCGAGCGGTTGCTGTAGTTTTTAAGTGTAGTATTTTGTAAGCTCCTGGCTGGAGGCTTTTAGCCTAAAAACTAAAAGTTAGATCCGCCGGAAAGTCTGGTTAATCAGTCACGGCCTCTCAAGGTCAACTGCGAGATGCCATTCCCTAAAAACAAAAAAAATATCAGTCGGCAGTCACACGTTGACCGTTACACATCTCCGCTACTTTCGACCATTGACCTTGGACGATAATGGATACCACACTTACAGAAGCAGCACAAATCGTCGCCCTTCTGTAAAAAGGGCTCAGCCAGCAGGCTGTCGCACGTCAGCTCCATATAAGCCAGTCCTGTGTTTCAAAAGTTTATAAACGCTTTCGGGAGACTGGAGGCTTTATCTCGACGCCAAAATATCTACGGCGCCGGAGGACATCGGAGAGAGATGATTTTATCGTTTCAACTTCACTTCGAAATCGTCATTTGACTTGTGCCGACGTCCAGCAGGACCTCAGACATGTTCGTCAAAAATATTCGTCGAAGACTCAAGCAAGCTAATTTGAGTCCAAAAAGGCCTGCCACAGGCCCAAAACTGACGGCAGATCACCGACAAGCACGCCTTCAATTATCTCGCACCCATCTTGATTGGGAAATCGAGCAATGGAAACGAGTCCTGTTCTTCGATGAGTGCAGAATGTCTTAGCACGGCAGCGACCGACGGGGCATGGTCTATTAGCGGCCTGGAAAGTGATTTGCTCAGTGTTGTTTCACTCAGAGAGTCGCATATGGGGGCGGTTCTTGTATGATGTGGGCCAGCATTTCTTTGGACGGTAAAAGGGAGCTTGTTTTCGTGCCTAGTGGGGGACGAGGAGGCAGTCTTACTTCAGACCGCTACATATCCGATATTTTGCTAAAACATGTCGTTCCCTATGCGGGATAAATCGGTGATAACTTTCTCCTCATGCACGATAGCGCTCGTTGTCAGACTTCCCGTGCCACAAGTGAATATCGAAGTCGGTATCGCCACATTGGACTGGTCAGTGCTCAGCCCTGACTTGAATCCCATTGAGCACGTGTGGGATGAACTGAAGAGAAGGGTTTGATCCAGAAATCCTGCTCCTTCAAGTCTTGATGAGCTGAAATCGGCTTTGATAGAGGAGTGGAAAGGTATCCTGCAAGAATCAATTAAGAAGCTAATAGGTCCATGGAGAATCGTCTTCGAGCTGTAGTTAGGGCTAGGGAAGGCAATATAAAATATTGATACTTAATTTTTGTTGTTTTATTTATTGATTATTCTCCTTATTCCCTAATTTTTGAAATGTGGGTTTAATTTAAATGCATGTAGCACGAATTTTAAGTTTACAGTATAGCCTTTAAAATGGTAGTATTTTCATTAGTTACTTAGTTTTTAAAATCGCTCAGAACAAGTAACGAGTAGGTGATTCCATACTTTTGCTTGCGAGTGTATTTTCCTAATATCCCTCGGCAAACTTCGTATTTCGTCAGACGTCGGATTTGTGTCAGTTGCCCTTTGCACTTGGTGCAGACCGGACGCTCTCAGTCGACTTGGAAGTATATAGACTTTTAACTTAATGTAATTTATTTAAAAAATGGCAGGAAAGCTCGTTTGTGTTCGGAATTGTGATGATTCCCGAGGGACATTAAGAAAATAAGTGTACTGTAGTTATTTTTAACTGTTAGAGGTGATGTAAAGTTTGGTGTTAATGGAAATTTGTTACTTAATGACGGAAAAACGTTTGAACGGATTTCGATGAAATTTGGCATACAGATAGATTATAACTTTGATTAACACATAGGATACTTTTATCCCGGTAGTACGTTCCCGTGGGATAATTTTCAACCGCCACGTGGGCGAAGCCGTTACAGAGATAAGCTCGAACCAACAAACAGGCAGATAGATATACATATAGAGGTATGAAGAACAGGGTGTAAAGTTCACTCATACTCTATGGAAAAGGGAGGATCTTTCGACCAGACGGGTGTTGTCTGGTGGGCAACTGCCCGACGGTTGATGTCGGGATCTTGTATATATGCAGATCACGCAGTAAACTCTGCTTGCGCGATGTAGCTGATGTAGTTGCAGTGTGACGTCAAATCGTGAGTAGTTCGCATATGGCATTGTAGATGGCGCCACTTTACTTTTTGTGTTTTCCACATTTGTTGATTAGAAGTTTCGTATGTGGGACATTGTAGATGTCCGCCACATACATACATGCAGACAAAAAAAAATTGTTATGAGTTCCGTATGTACTTTCATTTAGTAAAAAACTGTTATTTTGACATTACAAACAGACAATACAATATTATTTATTTGTTCATGTATGTTTAGATGTTTTTTAAGAAAAACAAATTTAAATGCAAAATCATTTATTAGCAAATATGGCTAAATAATGTACAGATGTTTTTGTAACAAATGACAGTCTGGAAATCCAAGCCGGCCAACACTAAACGGGTTGCTACAGTTTTTCTTACAGCTTTCAGTAATACTTTAGTCAAACAATACAAACGATTTGGAGAGTATTTTGTTACAGCAGTATTTCTTGATCCAAGATTTGTACGAAAAGTCAATTTCTCCTTACGATTGTTCAAGAATTACAAGTTATACTAAAGGTTGATTTCCACCAAACGCCTCGCATCGCATCGGATCGGAACGGGTTTTACAATATAGATTGTAAAATCCGTTATCCGTATCCGAGGGACGGCTAATGAAAATGCTACGCCTCCTCTGTTTGGCGTTTTCGATGACCGTCCCCCGACTTGACAATGCCTTGATCAAAATACTACCTACAACTTAAACGGCCAATCGATATATTTTTTAACTTTTTATAGTTTTTGGTTGGGTCGGTGGTTTTTTAAATTTTTAATTTAACTTTTATTAAAGTCTATATTACCAAGCCGCGCACAGCAGCATGACCGCAGGCGTCCTCCGCGACACGCGATCGTAGCAAACAGTATGCTGCGACGCGCGATCGCCTTCGCTCGCCTGTCGTCGTATCCGATCGGAACCTTTCGGCTGTCGTCTACCATTTTCAAAAATTAGAATACTTCAACACGGTAGGAATGAAACTATTTGACTAGGTACAGAAACAAATACGTTCGCAAGTATCGGCATCGGCTGTCGCCGCCGCCGCATCCATTCGTATCCTATCCGATGCAATGCGACGCGAGCCGTTTGGTGGAAATGATCCTTAAGTCTCGATCAAATACAACGTCGGCAAAAATTCCTTCTTTTGTTTACACTGCCTTTTGTTTAAACGTTTCGATTTTGTTCACAGTTTGACTTTGGCTCATACTTTTTTGATAACGTCAGTAAATACGCAAACGATTAAATGAAAGAGAATTTCTTAGGAATTTGATTTTCAATGTTAATTATGTATTTTATAAGATTGTAATTAGTAAACTTCTGAATTCCTTCGTCTTGTCGGAGTTAAATCTATGCTAATAATAAAGCTAAAGAGTTTGTTGTTTCGGTTTGAACTGCCAGTCATAATTTCAACCGTAAAATGTCCACCGCTGGACATAGGTTACCCCATGCACCACCACTTCGACCTACTCTGTGCTTCTCGCATCCAGCAGCAGATAACTGCGGCCCTCTCCAAGTTATCGGTCCACCTTGTCGGAGGGCTTCCAACGCTACGTCTTCCGTTACGTGGTTGCTACTTCAGAGCCTTTGGTCTCGTCGATCATCTGTTCTGCGGACAATGTGCCCTGCCCCTGTCACTAAAGTTTAACATTTCTTCGGGCTATGTCGGCTACCTTGGATAGCTGCCAGTCGCATTTAGAAAGTTCGATTTGCATATTAGATAGTGCAATTCTTGAAGAAAGTGTTAAGCTATACGACTTCACGCTACGACTCTTATGGGCCGAGCAAATTAAAAGGGCACGCGGGACAGTAACAATATTTCATATTTTAATATGGGCTGTATTAAAATATGAAATATTGTTACCAAATAAAAACAGGACACAGCTCATATTAAAACAAGGAATGATCAACAAATACAATTTTATCCACGTGAACCGCTTCTCGTGATAAATTTCAATAAGAACGTAGTAAATTTTACGTTTTAGGGTCGTCCAGGTAATAAAGTGGTAAAGTATAGATTTATGGCCAGAGCCAATAAATAGGTGGTCGATACCGTCGAATGTGCTCTGAACCAAATTAGGGTCTAAAATTATGACACTTTTATTATTATATTCGAAGTTTATGGAGGTAACTTGAGTTCTATTAAGAATTGTAGCATAGAATAAACGCAATTCCTGAAAGTATCAAAGTAGTTTGTTAATAATTGGCTACTAAATCGATTTCAGTAACTTTTAATAGAGGTGCTTCTTTCAGAAATTATGTATTTTGCCATACTTCGGTAGGTATGGCAAAATACATTATTTCTGAGAACGGATGGATTACGGACTCCGCGGTCCGACTGATTTAAAGGTAATATAATCTAATTTTAAATGCATAAAATAATGCTAAGGTCAACACAAATTTCTTAGTAGTAAAAGTTGGGTAAAAAACAGTTTTAGTCATTGTATTACGCTTCTTACTCAATACTCTAGTTGGAGTGTATGAAATCTTGGGTTAATGGTGTTACATGTTGTGTATCAGACAAACATCGTCACGTAGTCATCCAATGCGAGAGCTATTGCAGCCATTTATATCCGTCACTGAACCAGCTCGAGGCCGGGTCGGCGATATACTTTAGTTTTTAGCAACCCTTGAACTAAACTCAAGTAAATTGTTCTGGATTGTGACACAATTGTGCACTATGCAATGCAGTACTTAATGCAGTTTTCTTATGAACTAGAATACAATACGGTTTTATTTTAGTTTAAAACTCCAGAGGAGTAATTTCGAATACACTATCAGTGGGAATCCCTTTCATTTTGACAGTTTCATAACATTCATGGTGGTGTTTACGTTGCTAACTAGATTTTTTTTTATAATATATGAAATTACCTTCAAAATGATTCAGATTCTGATTGACAGTGTGTAAAAGCAGGGTCAGTGACTGACTTACTTACGGACTGACTTCATAGTATCGTCTGCGAATATACAAGTCAGCGCTGACTTCATACCGCTGTACTAAATTCAAATCAATTTACATTGGGTTTTTTTCTGGTCAGCGCTGACTTGCTTCGAATTCGGAGTCAGTCACTGACCCTGTATAGCAAATAGGTAGGGTGTAGGTCGAGGAGCCCAGGTTTTTGAGCATACATATATGCAGGGCGAAATGTTGATAGCTGAACAGTTGAACTACTTTACTTTGCCATGTGCAATTACTTCCCCGAAGTTGATCCATATTAACGACACCATCGGATGGTGCAATAACTCACGTTGTGTTTTTTTAATCGACTTCAAAATGAAGTAGGTTATCAATTCGACAATTTCATATATTTTTTTAATGTATGTTCAGGCATAACTCCGTCATATATAGATGGATTTCCAATTTTTTTATTCGAACCATTTCGGAATAAACCCCTTATTCTGAAATGGTTCCATTAAAATTTCATATAGATCTGATGATGCGTTTTGGAGACAGACAACAGAACTCTTCAAAAAATGACAGCAAATCAACCGCGATTGCTGCTATCGTATAAATATGAAGTGTTTTGACCCCAAGGATGATGAGATTTCGAATTGGTGTGGGGTAGGGACTATAACTAAAAGTGAAAAATAAAAAAACAATCCAAAAAAAAAAACAACCGATTTCCGGAAAAACACTACAAAGTGAAAAATAACTTTAATTTCGGAAGGCAATGACACCAAATTTAAATACATATTCAAAGTCACCGACTCCCGAAAATCTACGGAGTTCGATTCCTAGCTAGAGCAACTGATTTTTCTAAAATAAACCCAGTTTTGGAACAATAAATATTATAGGTAGATTGTAGGTGCAATAAACGTTTATGGTTCATTAACAGTCTTAATCTACCATGTTTGACAGAAGGTTTTTTTTTTTGTGTGGGAAATCATCAAATAACTTCTCCCGCTCTGGGTGGAGCAGGAGGGCGTGTCAGACTTTTACTGACTAAAACTCACCCGTGTTCCCTCAGTTGCCTGTGTACCAGTGGCGACGGTATCTCTTTCGAACAACCCCCACCCCTGGCAGGCATCGGCCCTTGCGGACCCCACCAGTTGGTGCTGACATCTCTTTGAGGCGCGCGTGGAACACAACGCGCCGTTGACGGTTCGTCGTCATTAGCATGTGAATACTGGCCATCCTTCATCATCTGCCTAGCCTTTCCAACCATGTTTGGGTCAGCTTCCAGCCAAACTGGATGCAGCTGAATACCAGTATTTTACATGGAGCGACTGGCTATCTGACCTCTGCAACCCAGTTACTGGGTAATACGATACCCCTTGGTAAGACTGGTTGTCAGACTTTGAATGCTGCCCAGCCTTGTATTCCCTAAATCATTATATAAGATACCCAAGAAGAGGTGCTGTACCAATTTTTTGCAGTCCTTCAATACAATAGGCGCCCTAAAATGTAACTCGGTCCAGTTGTAATAATTGTGTATTTGTATTACTTTTATAGTATCCGAGCGACAGCGGAAGAATATCCGTTTACACAAACACTGGAGAAAGACGCAGTACTGCTCGACGCGACAGCGTGACGCTTGTTGATTTTCCATGAAGTTTTCAAAGAAATTGTTCTAGTAGATTCGGGACGCGCCTGTCTGCGAGCCTTAACAATTTCATTAGTTTGGAGTATGGTTATATATAAATAAGGTTTCCATTGAGATTCGCAATCATTTGTTTAAATAGAGTCTTCCCGTGGACTACTTGATAGAGGAACTTTTCCTGACCTCACGACGGTCGACGGTCGGTCTGTCTTCAAGGTGTCGTATATCGATGTTTCCGAGGACGGTTACGTGACACCTCGCAGCGAAACACGACGCCTTCAACTTTACGTGTTTAGTTATAGTTTTTAGCTGGTTTTTAATATGTATTAGTATGTCATTATTGTTTAAGATTATTTTGTGTATTTTATGTATTGGCCTTAGTTGCCTGATAATAAAATGATGATTATTATTATTATTATTATGAAGAGTAGTAAAGTCATACCATTATTTCAATCAGGCAATAAAAATAACATTGGCAATTTCAGGCCTATTTCTATCTTACCTGCATTTAGTAAAATAATTGAAAAGTTAATACTCAAGCAGTTGCTAAGACTTTTTAATTTAAATAGCCTCCTTCATGATGAACAATATGGCTTGACAAAATGTCGTTCGACTGCAGATGCGGGTGTTGCTCTATTGAAGATCCAAACGTTGGTTACATTTCAGCTTGCATTAAGATCCATAGCACTACAGGGCTAGTTCAAACAGAAATTCAATAGAAAATCTAGGCGGTTAGAAATCAAACAGAAAAATTGCAACAGTTTGCCGCCCTAGATAAAATTAATATCAGTTAAACGCAGATGATAACCAGGTGACACAATATCCAATATTTTCGATTTATTAGTCTTTATCTTTTTCATTATTTCCATAAATGTCACTATCTGTGGGTGTGTAATATTATATTGAGATTGTATTTTTATGTGGCCGCTTTGGTTTCATAATTACTATTCATTTTGGTCCAAAATCAAGAGTAATATGTCACTGTATGTAATGGATGGGTGAGAGTGGGTGGAATTGATCTAAATGTGAGAGGAATATCACATTCAATATATAATTGCCTTGTGGTTAAATAATACCAGCCG
Source organism: Polymixis lichenea (assembly GCA_949091785.1). Lineage (NCBI taxonomy): Eukaryota > Metazoa > Arthropoda > Insecta > Lepidoptera > Noctuidae > Polymixis > Polymixis lichenea. Next base: position 9,957,617 of record OX420941.1, read on the forward strand.
TACGGGTCGATCGATAAGGTTAAGGTACGCTTGCCACGGTTGGTCCGTGGATGGGTGACCATCTTTACATATCAAGACCCCTCTGTGCCTCGGAAAGCACATTAACTCGTTGGTCCCGGCTGTCTTTCGTAGATCTTTGGCAGTCGTTACGGGTAGCTACCAGTCCGAAAGTGACACAACGAGTCCTACCAAGGGGCATCATGTTACCCACTTACTCAGATAGACAGTCGCTCCAGGTAAAATACTGGTATTTAGCTGCCGAATAGGCTGGAGCCGACCCCAACATAGTTGGGAAAAGGCTAGATGACGAGATAATTGCTGTAAGCTGATGATAATGGTATAGGTATTAATCAAAACTTCAGCTTACAGCCGATTCATAGTTATTTTACCTCTGGTTTTGCATCATTGTCAAAATCAAAGTGATATTTGTACTCGTTTCAATAAGGTTCATTTTGGGTTGCTGCCACTAACACGTCTGCACATATCACAGTGAACTTTATTCTTGTTAAAAAAAGGTTTCTGTTGGATTGCTGTTTCAAAGGCGTAAGCACTGCACACAGACTGTAAGAATTAGTTTAATATCCTTTTCTAATTTTCATAGCCACCATCTTTTGACCTTACTGTTGGCTTCGGCACTCTCGAAAACCATGAAAACTATATCTCTCTCCCTCTGTCTCTCTCTCTATTATATATAATAAAAAGTCGTATAGAGGGGGCATAACGCTTTTACGATACGTGGAAATTTATACAATTTTATACGAGTTTACTGCTACCGCAAGCTGCGTTAAAGAACTTAGTTCCAATAACTGGCAAATTAAACTGTAGGTATGTCAAGAATAAGATTCTTTCCCCTATAACCTCTCTGAAATAAAATCTCAAAATATTTTAACTCAATCTTTGGAGTAAATTCGCCGTGGTCGTATAAGTCGGTATGACGTCACTACAAAGTTCGTCGCAAAGCATAGCTGCGTCGCGATGCGGGCGAGTTCCTTTGATGTGCCGGCCACGACTACACTGGCTACATGTCAATAAATTGGAGTTTCCTGGAAATTCAATTGCTCTGGTTATTTTTATTTCCCATTGTATTTTTTTTTAATGCTTTTGAGTTATAAACAAATAAACTTCACTTTACTTACTGAGTTCTTTTATATAGTTTAGTTTTATGTTCATTCATGTTAGGTTATTTTTTCTATTTCCTGATTTTGATACAGTTGTATTCGAGGGGTATGTTGCAGAGACTCCGTTCTTAATCTTGGCCAACTTTGTTTGTGAGTACCTTTACCAACAAAAAATTATATTCTATGCTATTCTTAACCAAAAACAAGCAAGAGAACTACCGTTAGTGGTATACCCCTCCTAAAGTAATTTCGGTACAATACCAGAGGCATCGAAGACGTGTTGTCCTCCCAGGGGCAAAGATGAAATGCTCAAATACACATGAATTATAGAATTCATGTGTATGAATGTCAGTCTCCGGTGATAGCACCGGAGACTGACTTGCAACATTTTTTTGTATTGTAGCGAGTTTTTGTAACGTGTTACAGTCGTCCGTGCAGCGTGCCAAGCCAATTGATGCGAGCATTGTGAGTAGGAGTGAGGCGTATTTATCGTAACAGATATAAATAACAGATCTTTAAAAATAACAAATAACAACTGTTCCTTCAATATAACTTATCTGTTACTTTAAATAACGGACCCTCAAAGACTGTTGCAACAGCTGTTACTGTTATTTCAATAAATCAGTCTCCACACAGTAACAGACTGTTACAACGGCTGTTACTTTCATACCCACTCACGCACACGAAGGAAGGAAAATATCCAGGTCTCTCTCTTCCTCCTTAAAGAACGACCCTTGCTAAAAAGAGACACACCTATTATTTTTATTTACTTCGATATGTTGACTTCTCACTCTTGCTAAAGCGGTTAAACTACGCTAAAAAGAGAAGCACTTAGTATTTATAATCCGTAAAATACAGTTGGTGGTCTGATAAGAACTAACATTTTCTAAAAAGTGACTCCTAAATTTGATCGTGTTACTTATCTGTTACTGCCCGGTAACCATTACAAAAAAACCTTAAAAATGATTATATTTTTCTTAATGGCAATTTGTCCGAATGCCTATAATATTATCTTTGGTTTGACGGAATTCATCGCAAAATATTCCAGGTTTATACGATTTTCTTGATAACCCAATAAAGATGAAATCAATTTTATTGAGAGTAATTTGTCAGGTTTGAAATAAACTACTATAATAATAAATTGTTGCGCCATTTCTTCTTCACAGCTAAAGCACTAGGAAGTGGTGAAGGGCGGGCGTTTTGGGGGACTGTCATAAGTAATTTTGACGTTCGAAAAGTGCTGATTCTCAGCCTAATTTGAATAAATGACTTTTTGATTTTTTTTAAACAATATTTTACTTCTTTAATAATTTGAAAAAAAGATGCAACCAAAAAAATAGTGATCGTGTACGGCCCCTTTTGTCTATATTGTCTTTGGTTTGACGTTTGACGGGATTGGTCGCAAAATATTCCATGTATGACATTTTTTAAATTTTGAATTTTTGAAATATTAATACTGGTTTCTCTCATATGAAAGGTGAACTGGTGAATTGTAATTTTTTTTTTCGAAAATATTTGTCAGTGTTTACGGCGTATTAGTGTTTATATTCGATTTATGTATTAATATAGTTTTTTAGTTTAGGTTATTCGTTTTATAGTTAGCTAGTTAGTTTAGTATATGTTGTAGGTTGTAGCAGTAATATATATTATTTTAAATTTGGTAGTTACTTTCTGAATAGTAAAACGTTTGAAAAACAATGGCTAATGTAAATAGAAGAGTTAGTGTTGTGTGGGACCATTTGGTGGATATAGGTGGTTACTATGCGACCTGCAATATACTTAAAGCGAAATTGTCAATCAAAAACAATCAATCTGCCTAGCCTTGTACAACTATATTGGGGTCGGCTTATAGACTAACCGGATGTCTGAAAAAATAAAAAATCTATAAGTCTATAATTTCTCATTACCCCGTCATTCTTTCCTACTTCGGAAACGATTTTCGACTTACAACCAAAATCAAAATCAATCAAAATCAAAATCAAAATATTTTTATTTCACATAAACCTGCAAGGGCACTTATGAAACGTCAGAAGCTAGGTGCACGGTTCCAATTTGTCGCTTCCTATGGAGAAGAGCCGGCAAGAAACTCCACGGTTACTCTTTTAAAAATAATTGGATTTTATAATGTTTTCAAATTACAGTGATATTAGGTATGGGAGGACAGTGCAGGCCTGTCAATAAGTACCAGGTACTTAGAGGAATGAAAATAAAGAACAGAAACTGTAGGCCTACAACGTTCTCTCATTCACAATATGTAAAAGAATCTACATAAGTAAAATCAACCTATTTAAACCAAGTGATATGATTTCCATGAGAATCACTAATAAATACTCGATATTACAAGGGTTGTATAATGTCAAATAATGACGAGAATATGTCAGAAAGTGTAAAAAATAAAATAATTAAAATTAACATTGTAATTTGGAAGCAGTTAATAGACGCTCACAAAGTTATGGTGCTAATGAGTTACCAGGGAAGCCACATGTGCAGAAGGAATTAATGCCAAACTTCCTTGTCTTCAACGTAGTCTTTTATCTTATAATATGCTTTTTTGATAAGGACACGTTTGATGTGAGTTTTAAACTTTCCATCGCTAAGTTCTGTAACCGATTTTGGCAACTTGTTATAGAAGCGGATACTGTTTATTAGAAATGACTTGCTAGTTTTAGTTAATCTAAATTTTGGAATCACAATTTCATCTTTACTACGTGTATTTAGATTATGGAAGTCGCATCTTTTTTTGAAAAGACCTAAATTTTTGCGAACATACAAGATATTTTCTAGGATATAAAGAGAAGGCAGAGTTAGTATGTCAACTTCGTTGAATTTGTTTCTAAGAGACTCGCGAGGCCCCATTTTATAGATTGCGCAACGAAACGAAATAAGAAGATATTCAATTGAGATAGGCTGTTATTTAATAACAAATATTTGGATCTGTTATGTTTAGTAACAGTAACAGTGTGATAACAGATATCGTGTTTAACCTCTTACAACCCATCTCTAATTGTGAGCGTATATTTAAAAATATACTTTTCCAAAGTAAATACACGTTTTTTTGGCGGGATCGCGTTGGAACATGTCGCACGAATTTTCATTTTCATGGAATTTAGTGAAATAGCGAATTAAATTGTATAATTTTGATAGTGAATTATTCAATTTAGTTACGTGTGAGTGCACAAGTGTAGTGAAGGTGAAAATAAGTGACTAACGTGGGCTTTTCGTGTTCCCCCCAAAAACTCCTATTAGGTTGTTGTAAAGTTACTACCGCTTTACAATAACTCTGACTTGACTGACTAAAGACGACTATGACTGTTTTGTAACTTCGTGCCCGATATCGGGCCATTTACTTGATCTAAAAGAAAAATTACTTGACACTGGCTAAATGCACAAACCGTGTGAAGCCAAAATCAAAAAAAAAAAAAAAAGTAAATACACAAACAGCCTCTACATCCGCCATTCTCAATAGAAATGGAGCACGCTTGAATCATGTGCTCGAAGCGAGCATTCGCTGCGTCTTGTGAATGGCCGTTTTGTAATCAAGCTCGCCTCGAATGTTACATTACAAACAAACGATAATGTCAGTCTCCGCCTTTAGCCTCTTGATACACGACAATGCAGGTTCCCATATCTTCAATTTCGAGTTATTTTAATTAGTTTAGTCCACATCGAATAGACAACCATACAACAAACCACCGAAATCGAACTCATTTTTTTTAAGCAAATTATCACGGAGTCACAATGAGACAATTGTTCGAATTTCGAAATAGTCTTTGGAAAAGATAATCTTTAACTCCATTTTGAGGCGTTATCCTAAAGATTTGTTACCAGCCATTTCGAAAATGAGAGAACTTGTGTTTCAAAGCACTCTACACTACAACAGCTCAGTTCAAGCCTACTTAGTTAAGCTTACACCGTAGAACTAGCATCTAAACTTTAGAGTAAGCTTTAGTATTTAAAAATAATATCTATCATTTAGCCAATTAGAACCACATCGGATTTAATTTGGTTTCTGTGAATATCCTAATTAACTCTAGCTAGAATCTACCCAATGGTCTATATGTCTGTTCCGGCTAATCTACGAAACGGCTGGACCAATTTTGACAGGACTCTCGCTGGCATATAGCTAATGTTATAAGGAGTAACAAGGGCTACATTTTGTCCCGGCAGCACGTTCCTATGGGAACATTCCCACAGGCACAGCTAGTAGTAAAAAAAGCTGGGAAATTACTTTAGCACTACCTTTACTCATCAGTAATATGTCACCTGTCGCCCGCACAAAGCTAAACTATTTGACCACAACGGCGTACGCCGTTTAGTTACAAAGCCGCCGTTTTTTTATCCCGTTCAGCCGCAAACACCTGTCAGATTAAACTGCTGACGTAAAGGGGAAACTGTGTACCTACATAATATACTCGCATGTTTATATTGTTCGCTGTTAAGCATTAGCTAATAGGTCTCAACTTGTAGTAGTTGTTGTACAGTCAGCTTCAAGAAGATGTAGTTATATTTCAATTTTATATAATGATAAAGATATGAATAAACCTTTGTACTCCATCGTCATATTCAACCAAAAGACGTCCGACCATTTATTCTGTGCACATGATTGAATATTTTTGAAAAAAAAAAATTGCTACGAGGTGTGGACACAAGTCTATTGCGAATTTTTTTTTTTTAATATTTGTCCGTTTGTCTGGATGGATGTTACGGATCGCCGCAAAAATGTAAAGAGAAATGGGTAATATCCTCGAGTTGGTACGAGGACTAAAACACCGGTAACTTTATTAATAGTGGACTGAATTATAACAATTATAAAAGCGATAACAAAACGATTCAACTATACTTGAATCGGCGAATAAAATTGTATACTGTCGCTCAGTAGCGCGGACGATGACGCAGTTTTCAGTATAGTATAAAAAGTACTCTGTGGACGCAGTGCCGAGCCGTCATGTGCGCGCCCGCTGCTCGATGGCCCCCTCCGCGACCGCAGCTTCCCCGCGGTCGCCCGCGCGCGGCGTGATATTCTAGACAAATGGCTAAACGGATATGAAAGAAATTTGGCACACAGATAGTTTATGATCTGCACCTTAATTGCATAATACCTACACTAACACTCAGAATCCATTGCTTCATATGTTCGAAAAATGTGTCTGCTCAACAACGTAAATAACGCAATGTATGTCAAAATTAACATGTGTGTCTGACACGTGTACAGAAACCCTGTGGGATAATTCCCTGCAGTTTGTCGGACCTGTCTACCTGAAAGCAGCATTCCCATTTCGTGTGGAAATTCTCATAGATATTCCGGTTGAGTAATAATTGGCATAATCCTTGAGTCTAGTTTCCATTCAACAACTCGTACAATATTTTGACGGCCTTTCATTTCAAGCATGTTCGAACACCGAGCACGAAATGTACTGCAGCGTCTAGAGGAGGCATCTATCTACAACGTGCAATATAATACGCAAGAACTCATACACGACAATTAGAGTATCGAGTTAAAAGCATAATACAATGACCAAAACTATTTTAAATAATTAGTTTAGTAGCACTCTTAAACGTAACAAAAGCGTCTATGAAATTTTTACCGCATAAATTAGAGATTAAATCAAAATTTTCTTTTTACATTATTCGCCAAATGGTTTGCAGAGACAAATACTGCACCTAGATGGCTTTTCTGTCCTTGACAGTTCTCGAAAAACTAAAGTGAATGACAATTATTCTCTTATCATTCAGACACATAATTATTTAATAAGAGCGTATATTTATTTCACGGTGAAATGAAACGAACATTAAGTAGTTTCTTTTTATAAGAGTAATTCCAAAAAGTTTTTCGCTGGTGAAGCCGACAAGTGAACACATAAGTATTATTTTTATTTACTTAAAAGTTCACTCACTGCACATATATATACATCCAAATAGTTAATCAATATAAATGTATCTACATATATGCCAATTACAGGTAAACACAAAATTGACAAAAGAGATGCCAGATTACCGCTTAGTTGCTAACTTAAGTCTAGGTGTACATTTGATTAAGAAAAGAGAATAAAAAAATTTGTCAAGAAAATAAAATAAAAGACAGAGTAAATAAGATTGGATTTACATTATTAATAAAAAAAATCATCTAAGTTTCATTGGTGTGTAGGGAGGCAAAGATTCTTGATGTATTATTTCGACAACAAAACGAGAATTAACACAATGCATTAGCTAGTTTTCGTCGCTGAACTTGAAAGCAGCTTGTACATACAAGCAATAAGTAGGTTGCAATTATGGTTGCCACCCGTACTTTATGATAAAGTATTGTACGTTATTTCTGGTAATTGCACTCTATACTTTATGTGAACAATAAGTACATGAAGGGACTTTATTTCGCATGATTCTTTGGGATTTTAAAAGTTTAGTCGTAAGTATTTTTTCGTAAAACGAAATTTATCGATTGGTGCTGAATCGATGTTGCCACTCGCCAGCGCTACATCACTTAAGCACTCGTTTTTAACAATTTATGAAAAGCACAAAACATGCGAAGCCATAACCCCAAAAAAAACCTGACAAAGAGTGTTTTCTGTGACGAATAGCAAATGGCGATACGAAAGAAACAAAGCGTCTCTGAATTTGATAAAAAAATGATTACTTATTTAGGTACTTTAATTTAAATATAGACTGTAAAGATGCTTTACTAAAGATACTAATTTGATACAAACTGCAAAAATCAACAAAAAATATGTTTTTAAACATAATATAAAGAAAAAATAATTGTACTTTTTTTTCTTACTTATGCCAACCAATGTACTTTAACTGCAAAAAAAAGGTGGCAACCCTAGTTGCGATAGACATGATAACTAGAATGGCTTACAAATTGTGGAGAACATGACACTACCTACTCTAAACCTCTACACTACCCATATTTGTTCAACATCGGCCATTTTTATAAATTATCAACAAGTTAACATCAATTTAGATACTTTAACAGCCTCATAAATATAATGGTCCGCGATAAAGAGCGCAAAAAAACAATAAAAAGCGACACGAAATGTGCGGTATTTTTCTTTTTACGCTTCCCCTTACGTGACTGCGACAATTAGCAATAAATTACCCTGGTTAGGATACTTACCTTCAAGTATAGGGTTTGTAGCAAAAGTAAAGTAATTTAGTTGTCAAGAAATGTTATGGGATGTGGTATTAATTTGTCAGATATAGGAAGTGGGAAAATTGAAGGGGTAAGGTGGAACTGACATGCTGGTCCTGCTCCATAGGACAATCTAGAGTCTAAACAAAATCTAACTGGTTGCTAATTGAATTATGTAATCAATTATATTTATGACATTGATTAACTCAGTGATTACTTTAACTCACACACTGACTGATTACCTACTTATTAATATTCTAAGAAAATTGTATACTTACTTTTACAATGTTTGTAAATATGTGAGAACCATATGTATCTATCATAAAATTAATTTATCTGTAATTGCTTCAATTTCATTCTTTTGACCTATTTTGGTTTGGTAATTTTATTCTGGATGCATCGTTTTCACACATAATTATACAATGAATGTATGTTAAATATTGTAATTAAAACATATTAAAAGAGTAACGGTGGAGTTTCTTGCCCATTCTTCTCCATACGAAACTGCATTTTGGGGGGGCGACTAGAATCCGATCTACATGGTCTTCACATGATCTGACCAAGATTATGTCTGGACTTTAAAAGAGACTGTGACCTCTGAGTTTGTTTCGGCCTTTCTTCTCAGAGTAGTCAGATAAGAAACGCCCACCTCATCTAGTTTAAAAAAATATGATTGACGTGTAACAGTGTTTGTACAAACCTACTTACAGAAATAAAATCATTTATCATTATCATTTATCATTTATCAATCAATTCTATATTGATGTAAATGTTGACGTTCAAAAGTGCCTTTTAATTGAAATAAATGCTTTGACTTTGACTTTGAAGAGCCTTTTCGTATGCTATCGCTTCGGAAGCAATAATAAAAGTGTATTTTATACACTTTTCATAAGAATGAACCGAAAGCTTTTAAAGCGTTAAGTAACTTCTGTCTAGAGGCTCTACAAGGAAAACACATGTCCAAGAATTAAAAAATGGAAGACATGTGGCATCTATCTACCCGCACTGGGCCCCTCTCGGGAGTAGTCCGTAATCCACCAGGTCAACGACCCGTCACAAGACGTCAATAGATCTGTAGGACTTTTACGTAGGTCAAACATAAAATACTCAAAACCGCCAGATAGTTATAAAGTCATATATTCAATCTATCCTACATGCAGTTTTCCCTTTAAAAGTCTCTCTCTCGGTACCTACTCATACCAACAAAGAATATACAATTATACCCTGTCAAAGTTTACTCTAACCTGGTTCTCTCCTTACCCGACCCTGGCACCCCAATTAAATAATAATTACGGCGAGACCCTTTACAACTGCTTCAAGTTACGTTTGGGTATGTGAGAAACATAAACTAACATCGTATAGAAGGCTGAGAATGTTATCGGAACGTAAACTTTCTTTATAAAGTCGCTTAGCGCTCGAAGTTCCTTGAAGGATAAAATCAGGAATGAAATTATCCGGAAAATAATTGGCGTTTCCGATATAGCTTGCAAAGTAAGCAAGCTGAAGTAGCAGTGGACTCGCCATGTTTGACTAAGGACCGGTAGCCGGTGGAGCAGACGAGTCCTGGAGTGGGGTCGGACGTCCCCCAGCTAGTATGGCGACTACCTTAAAAAGGTGGCTGGGACAGACTGGATGCGGAAGGCGGAGGTTAGCGTATTGTGGCTCAGCCTGGGAGACGCTATGTCCAGTCGTGGTCTGCGGTAGGGTGAGTTGAATCTTTTGTTATAGTAAATAAAAACTTTTTCCAAAAAAAAAACAACCAGCTTTCGGAAAAACACTACAAAGTGAAAAATAACTCGGTTGTTTTTATTTTTAGAAAAAGTTTTATTTTTTACTTTTTAGCTATAGTATCTACCACACCACTTCGAAATTTCATCATCCTTGGGGTCAAAACTGATTTGCTGTCATTTTTTTTTAAGAGTTCCGTTGTCTGTCTCCGAAACGCATCATCAGAACTATATGAAATTGAAATGGGACCATTTCGAATTAAACTTCTTTCGAACAAAAAAAATGTTTTGCAAATACGTCTATATATGACGGAGTTATGCCAGAAAATACATAAAAAAATATATACCTATACCTGTCGAATTGATAACCTCCTTCTTTTTGAAGTCGGTTAATAAACTATCAGCCCCGGCCTGTCAAATATCAGATATGCGATTGGTTATTGGTATTTCTGATAGTCGATCACTACAGCACCTCAATTCACAACACTACCACTATACCCATTACCAAAAATATTCAACAATTTTAATTGTAAATATCCTTTTTCGCTATATTTTATTATGTAAAACCATAAATTGTGCATATTGTTGCACTTATGAACGCAGGTACCACTATTTAAATTATTTTAATGTATTGTGTAAACAATTGTCGGCTAACCTAAATATATAAATAAATAAATAAACACTGAGAATTTTGAAGAAATTCCTATTCCAATGCTTCATATATTTACCATTACCGTTTTGAGGGCACTGGTGTAGAAATAATTTACAAAAAAAAGTAAAGCACCTGCCGGGGTTTGAACTCGCGACCTACAACTCGTTACCCGATACCACTGCTCTAGTGGCTCTACCCCTGCTGACCCCAACATATACATAAGTTTCCTTCACGTAGGTTACTGCCAGAGAGTATAGTATCGTAATTATTATTTAATTGGGGCAAGGGTCCGGTCGGTATAATTATAACTTATTATACGTCAGTCATCAGTAAAGCGATATGTAGTGAAAACGTATTATTTACATGTTGGGAACATTTTGTTTTGGAGAAATGGAATTATAGTTCAAATTATACTTCACACTTTTTTAGGTTTGTTTGTCTTGTCTGTTAAAAAGACTCTTTTAAAGGAAAATTATGAAAATATTATATTGTGGCGTTCTGTAGTTTTCTGCCTACCCCCATTAGAAAAGGTGTAATAAGTTTGACGTGTCTGTTTGTGTGTGTGTGTGTGTGTCTGTGGCATCGTAGCCCCCAAACGGATGAACCGATTTTGATTTAGTTTTTTTTTGTTTGAAAGGTGAATTAGTCGGGAGTGTTCTTAGATATATTTAATCAAAATCGGTTCAGCCGTTTGAAGATTATCAGCTCTTTTCAATGAAAACGCCAAACAGAGGTGGCCTAGTATTTTCATTCGCCGTCCCCCGACTTGACAATGCCTTGATCAAAATATTACCTACATGATCGCGACGATAGATCGTGGTGGAACAAAATGAAAGGTTGAGTGGACTGAATAATATGTATTATGATTAATTAGAATTGAATTATAAACGGTTTAAAATGGTCGGTTTAAGATAGAAACAAGATAATATGATCGTTAAGAAGCGTAAGCGCAGCCGTGCGTGGAGGCATGCAACAGCTGACTGGTGTGTCACGGGGGCCCGCGCTCGGCCGTCGGCCGGCAGACGAGCCGCTGTCCCCGCAACCCTCTTTCACTGCCGCTGGCGCGCGGCCTTGTTGAGATAGTGGACTCAACAAAACAACTTTTTTTTTTTTAACTTTTTAGAGTTTTGTTTTTCTGTATCGAGATTTTAAAAAGTGCGCGCAGCGTCGCGTCTCGGTGTGAACTGACCCTTACAGTTACAATTTGTGCGTCGACGTCCATGCCACCCTACATAGACTCTTTTTACATGAAAGACTGTTCCATACATTGAAAATATTCCGCAACTGTATTTTTATTCCGGTTTCACATATTTTATAAATATTTTAATTTCTTTTGAGTTGCAAATGGGGTTTTTCACAACCAATTCGTAGAAATAAACAATTTATCAGTAATTGAAAACATCGAAAGCGAGATCATGCGATCGTAGCTCTGCTACGAAGCGAGCTACGCCGTAGCGCACTATGCTACGGGCAAAGGGTGTGCACAGAGGCTAGACGAGACAAAATATTATATGTGTAATAGGGTTGTATTGCTTAATTTTATAAATGCACACGAGTTACGGTCGCGATTCATATTTTGTTCAACATACAACTTGTCCTAAAAATTGTAAAAAAAAACAGAAGAAAATTTGAATTTTACATTAAATTTAAATTTGATTATATTAAAAAGAAAGAAGAAAGAAAAACTATTTACTAGATTCGCACAGGAATATCACAAACAACTACACAATATGCTTAACAAGACAAATTAAAATTTAAAAAAAGAAAGTAAAATAAAAAAATAAATAAAAAAACAAAGTGCTGTACGAGGCCAAAAGGCCCTAATCTCAGCATGATGCTGCGACATTTAAAAAAGTGTCGCAGCTCTAGTATTCTGATAGGGCCCACTGTGATCGCACGGACGGATACAGAAATAAAATATTAGTATATATACACACATAGTCACACTTAAAGATATTTATTGAAATACTAGCCAAGGGCTTCGCCCTAGTGGTGGTCGAAAGTTACCCCACGGGAACGTATCACCGGAATAAAAAGTATCTTATGTATTAATCCAGGTTATAATCTATCTGTGTGCCAAATTTCATCCAAATCTGTTTAGCCGTTTTTGCGTGATTGAGTAGCAAACATCTAAACATACAAACTTTCACATTTATTATATTATTAGTACAACATAACATCACGCCTATATTTCCCGAGGGATTTGGCAGAGGTGTAAACATAATATGTCACCAACATTTCACCAGTTTATAGAAAAAATAACCCTAATATTCCTTAATAAACAGGACAAATTCTTATTAATTTGGTAACCTTATGTTCGCGACTTCACCTAAAAGCCTACGGACTCGGGTTAAAAAGCCCATCGGTCCAGTGAGCGCTGAGAGTCGGTATAAACATTTAGGTAATTGGCACTAGTGATGTGCTGTAGTCAGATTTGGGAGTTGAATATTTTTGTGAGATTTTTTTTTTTTATTTGTTTAGTAATGAAAAAATAAATAATCGCAACAACAATATTACAACATAACATAGTATTGTAGTTCTATAATTACTTCCAAATTATGTTATGTTATAAAAAAATTGACAACATATTTTAATCTATTTATATAAAAATGAATCCCTTTTTCCCTTGGCACGGCAACACGGCATCACACGTGAACAGCTGGACCAATTTTGCTAATTCTTTTTTTGTAATATTTCTTATTGTCAGGAGAAGATAATTATGATAAGATAGAAAGTTGCGCGACACATTAGAAAATTGAAAAAAACATAACGACCATATTTCCTTTACTAATAGCATAGCAATGCGAATTCAATATTCAAAGTTAAGACAGAACGTCTGTCCGGTCAGCTAATGTGTAATATATGTATTTATTGAAAATATTTAATTTTAACTGCCAGAATCATTACGCAAGGTAGTAACTCAAGTCACTCCATAACTCAACTATCGGATGTTGAAGGAAAAACAGCCAGGCTGCAGCGGGAGTGAGCTGTAAACGTCGCACGAATGCACCCAAAGAATTAGCCAAAGATCATCACTCACTGGACGCCTGAAGAAGGACATCGCAGTCGAGGTAGAGCACGGCGAAGGTCGTTTGACGATCTGATAAGATTTGCACAGCCAACATGTACTGAGAACGTATAAGACAGAGCAAGTTTGTAAGGAAAAAGGGGGGCTTTGCAGTGGGACACAATATAGGCTAACAAAAAACTGCCTGAATATTTTATTTCGTTTAGTATAACATTAAATGTATATATGAAAGGCATTTGAGAACTGTACCGCTTGAAAACCTCTTGAATAGGAAAACTCACTGGAAATTTCCTAAAAAAAAAACGAACAATGGGAAAAAATCACAAAACAAAGACACGAATATCTATTAAAATGAAATATCGGAGAATACGAAACTATGCAGCGAGACGAATCAACTTCTTGTGTTCCCACTGAATGCTCAAAGGTATCAGGATGACACTCAAAACCGCAGTAACTTAATAACTTAACGTCTGGAACAGATAAAGGGGTTGCGGCTTCAAACAATGTCGTGCAACTAAAGTCTTGAGGTCGTTTGCAATGCCAGAGCTGTATTTCATCGGTAGTAGTTTTGATTTGACTAAAAACTGAGAAACCCCAAGCTTGGAGGTGAAATTCATATTAATAATAGTTTTAAATGTGAAAATAACTTTGTCTGTCGGACTGTCTGTCTGACCGCTACCTATTGACACCTTAACGACTGAACGGATTTTAATCCATGACCTGAGTCAGGATGTACGATACTTTTTATACCAGTTGTACGTTCTCGTGGGATAGTCTCCAACCTACATGTCGCAAATAATACGTCATATAAATGCCGAATTTAGCGTCTTGCCGCACACCGCGTCAATATGGTTGCTATGGATATGAAAGATAGAAAGAAAGAAAAAGTATTTATTAGACTCGCACAGGAATATCACAAACAACTACATAATATGCTTAACAAAAAAAAAAAAAAAACAAAGTCCTGTACGAGGCCAAAAGGCCTACCTCAGCATGATGCTGCGACATTTTAAAAAAAATTGTCGCGGCCCTGGTATTCTGATAGGGCCCACTGTGATGTCACGGACAGACACAGAAATAAAATATTATGTAAAAATAAGATCATTTATAATTATCTTATTTAATAAAATAAATGTAAAATACTTAAAAAAGTATGTAAGTACGTAAACAGTAATTTTTGTAATCCACGTGTCTGCACCCCACGTAACATCTATTACTTGTCTATGCGTTTAGTGTCTGTGACATCGATGTCGCTGTGACAAGTAATGAGACGCAGGCGCCAAAAGGAAAGAGTTTAATATTATGGGCAAAAGCGAATAGAAATTTTAACGAATTTATATTATTACGACCGTCTTGTAATTCAGACAATTTACGGCAATTAGAGAAATAAAGCTAACTATGGTTTTGAGAGGTGTAAGAATTTCGATTTACAAAAATGACAAACAACAAACAAAAAAAGAAATAAATAAATGAAAACAAAGTGCAAAACCAGTGCTGCTATGCCTGTGCAATCGCTGCAAAACGCTCCCCACCATTGCCAGCTGCGTGCAGATCAAGGGTAAGTTCAATCAGGTAAATATTGTGGCATCTTTTCGAAGCTGTAGTAAGTGCTGTTTAAAGATATGTAGGTACTGATGTGGTTTCGTTATCCGGTTTTCGTAATTAAAAACGTTCCAAATCTAATCGTAATCTCCTGCCATATACAATCAAATGTAAAAAAATTGGTAAATGCCATATAATTTTTGACAGATTCAGACAGGTTAGACGGCGTATGTTTATAAAAATATTGGAATTGCAGATTTCAACCATAGTGTATTTTAAGACCCCAGCCTAGGTGTTGAAAGGATAAATGCTTTATCCTTTCAACTTTGCTAAATGGTTATTTTTTTAATCTGTCGCCTTTACAATTGCATCATCTACCAGTATCTTTTTTCTATCTGCCTACCTATTTTCCGATCGTTAAACATCACAAAAATAAACATAATAATATTTCGTTATGGGCATTTTATTTGAGGATTTGACTTACGAATATTTCAGTAATATTTCAATCATAAGGAAATCATATAATTTTAATGAGCTCTGATTTTATCCAGAAATCCAATTTTCAAAAACCATTACATTCCCGGCTTGTCCCATCACTATGGAACTGCAAAAAATTCAATTAAGTTTCAACACAACATGGTCGATTCACTCCTCAAAAATAAAAAGTGTTTGCAAAAACGTAAATTAAGTAATATTGTTATAATTACCAAGTGTTCAAATACTTGGAAATGCCAGCAGCACTTAATTCTCAAGAATTAAATACCGCTGGGGATTCCGTTTTAGGCTATTTTGCTGCTGTTTTATTACATTACTGTGAAAACATTATGTTATTCATTTATTTAGATGAATTAACTGAAACATAAATTACGTGTAATGAATTGTTTAACTGAACAGATGGCCGATGGGGCCGAAAGGTTTTGGAGTGGCGACCGCGTACCGGAAGACGTAGAGTTGGAAGGCCTCCCACAAGGTGGACCAATGACCTTGTGAAGGCCGCCAGGATTCGCTGGATGCGGGAAGCACAGAACCGGTCCAAGTGACGGAGCTTGGGGGTGAGCTATGTCCAGCAGTGGACGTCTTTCGGCAGAAATGATGATGAAGAATGAATTGTACTAAAGTTGGTAGTCCGAAGTTGGTAGTAGTTCATTGTCCGTTAATTCGAATCACAACTCTCATTCTTCGACAGTTATATGAAATGGTAGAATGACGTAGGGTTTTCATTCGATAAATACAGCCAATCGCAGTCCACTCCTGGAGATAGGCTCTCCCAGGTTGGGCACAGCATTAAATCCTCTGCTTTCCGCATCCAGCTTGTCCCAGCCATCTTTTTAAGGTCGTCGGTCCATCTAGGTGGGGGGCGTCCCACACTATGCTTGCCGAAACGCGGACTCCACTCCAGCATTCGTCTGCTCTACTCGTCATCGGTGGTTCGGAAAACATTACCAGCCAACTGCCACTTCAGCTTGCATGCTCTGCAAGCAAGTCGGAAATTTCGGTTGTTTACCGGATAATTTTATTCCTCATTTTGACCTCTAAAGAAATTCCGAGCATAGCCCGCTCCATAGAACGCTGAGTAATCTTCTAAACTTGTGGATCAGCTTGACCGTCAGTGTCCACGTTTCGGCACCGTATGTCATAACGGGCAGGACGCACTGGTTGAAGACCCTGACTGGGCTGACTGTACATACCGGGAATCTTTACCCAACAGAAAAGTTAATAGCACTAAGTATACGTATATCAAACTGCAACCTCGTTGTCAAGGAAAAGTATAAAAATTGGTTCTTTGAAATCAAAATGTAACATTACCTATCATACTTACTAACAATATAAATGTGAAAGTTTGGATGTTTGAATATTTAGATGTTTGGATGTTTGTTACTCAATCACGGAAAAACAGCTGAACGGATTTTGATGAAATTTGACAAACAGGTAGCTTATAACTTGGATTAACACATAGGATAGTTTTTATTCCGGTAGTAGATTATTATTATTATTATTATAGCCTCTTTATTTCCATAATTAATAATTTATAAAATAAATATAAGATTACTATTACAATAAATGTGCATGCATAAAATAACAAAATTACTACAGTTTATATCATGATTATTGAGTTACAGTAGCATAACAAATAATTTCTGAATTAATAAAATCATTTCTTTCCTTTTATAAGGATTTCTAAAATATTAAATAAATTCAATTTTCAAAACAATTTACTATTTCATTATGGACCCCTCAACGGGTGAAGGCCTCCTCCGTTTTGCTCCACGTTTGTCTGTCCTTTGCCTTTGTGATCCAATTTTCACCGGCTTTTCTTATTATTTCATCAACCCATTTTTCTTTCGGTCTACCTCTTTTCCTTTTGTTTGTTGGTCCTTGCCAGGTAGTTACTCTCTGTGACCATTTTACGTTGTCCATACGTGCAATATGACCCGCCCAATTCCATTTTAGTTTTTGAGAATGTTCCAAAGCATCTATTATTTTTGTTATTTTTCTTATTTCTGTGTTTCTTTTCCTATGTTTTCTTTGTATATTTAGTATGCTCCTTTCCATCGCTCTCTGGCATATTTGTATTCTGTTTTTAGTATTATTATTGTATATCCACGTTTGGCAGCCATAGGTAAGACAGGGTAATAGGCATGAGTCCATTACCTTTTTCTTGAGATGTATAGGGAGTTTAGATTTTAGGGTTTCTTTATTGCTCCAGAATTTATTCCAGGTTATGTTAACTCGTCTTTTAACCTCATCTTCGTGTCTTGTCTTAGAGAAAGATATTTGTTGTCCTAGGTAAACATAGCTTTGAACGTATTCTAATGTATTATTATTGGCCCGTATTGGTATAATATGGTGGTTCGTCATGACTTTAGTCTTGGTAGCATTTAGTTCTAGGCCGATCTTGTTGCTTACGTCATTTAGCTCATTAATCATTTCCTGTAATTGAGATGCTGTTTCAGAGAAGAGTATGATGTCATCCGCAAATCGGAGATTACTGAGGAGTTGCCCATTTATATTAATTCCCTTCTTTTCCCAGTTCAGAGTTTTCATTATGCTTTGAAGCACTGCAATAAAAATTCTAGGTGACAAGGGGTCACCCTGCCTAACGCCTCTACAAATGTTTATTTCAGGGCCTTGTCTCTCTAATTTTACACGGCTTTTGCTTTTGTCGTAGATGTCCTTTATGAGATCTATAGTCTCGGATGGTACTTCGCACTCATGTAGAGCTTTCCACATGCTCTTATGTGATATAGAGTCGAAGGCTTTAGCGTAGTCAATAAATGCCAGGTAGAGTGGTCTATTGTGCTCTGAATATTTCTCTATGATCAAATTTAAAGTGTGGATGTGATCTGTTGTTGAGAAGTTTTTCCTGAAACCTGCTTGTTCCGGCGGTTGAAACTTCTCTATGAGCACTGCTAAACGATCCTCTAGACATGAAGCAAATAGTTTGTACATATTTGGTTGTAGGCTTATTGGTCGGTAGTTTCCAATATCGGCAGGGTCTCCTTTCTTGTATAGTAAAATTATGTCCGATTGCGCCCATTCTTTCGGTATCGCTCTATCATTTAGAATCTTATTAAATAAGGTTGTTAGGTATGGTGCTAGTATAGTTTTCCCCAATTTCAGTGCTTCGTTTGGGATTTCATCTGGCCCGTTGCTTTTGCCGGATTTTAGAGATTCGATTTTCTTTATTACTTCATAAGTAGAGAATCTATCTAAAGTAGTAGAGTCCTGGTTGGTCGATTCGATTTCCGTAGTAGTATCTTTTACTGAGTATAATTTTTTATAAAATGTTGTTGCCTTTTCTATTATGTCAGATCTTGATAATATTTTCTTGTCATTAGTATCCTCCTTTATATAGGGTATCCATCGTTTAGTGGTATTAAGATTTTTAAGTCCTTTCTTTAAACTACCTGTTGATTCGAGGTGTGTTTTAATTTCTCTTATTCTGCGTTCTGTGAGTTCTCGTTTCATTAGTTTGTAGATATTTTTGTAGAGGTATGTACGTTCGTCTTTTTCTTCTTTTGTTAGGTATTTCTTCTGAATCAATTCACTTCTTCTGGTAATAAGACATTTTATGTGAACGGGGATGGTCTCCCGTTTTGGTGATGATTTCTGTCGAATTGAATTTAAACTGGTGATTATTGGATTTTTAATTTTGTTGTATAGGGATTCGATATTTTCATTTTCTTTTAGTTCAATTTCGTTTATGTTAGTGGTTAACGTTTGTATGAATTGTTCTTTTTCTTCTGAAGTATTGAGTTTGGTTTTATAATTCTTGAAGTTTGCTCTACTTTTCTTTATCGGTGCAAGCTGTAGTGTGCTTCTCAACAGTCGATGGTCGCTGGGAAATGTTAATTTTGATATGATTTCTAAGTTTGAGATGTTCTCCTTTCTATTGGTTAGTATATAATCGATTTGACTTTTTCTTTTCTTTGGCGAGAGCCATGTCCACATAGTTTTATTGTTCTTTTTGAATAAGCTATTTGTAATGTATAGTTTATTTTCCCGGTAGTAGATTACCGTGTGATAATATCCGTCCACGCGGGCGAAGCCGCTGGAAAAAGCTAATTTATAATAATAATATAAATCTTTATTTTTATACCAGAGATCCATAAAAAAAAATGTTCCGAAAAATATTCTACTTACTAACGAAAACAGGTTTAATACACTTAATAAATTACATATCTGAATGACGGTCTGTGTGCCGCCATCCAGTGACATATTATTAGGCCATCCACCCTGCCAGCTACAGTAGCCACGAGGCTGTTGGGGCTCTCGCGCACCCGACGCATCAGTGATGCGATTTGCAGATGCAGTAGCGAGCCGAAATCCGGAACTCGTGCGTCCGTGAACATCCCCGACGCACTAAAGAAGCGCGGCAACCCCAGCATTACCCGGAACGCTTTAGACGCGAAGAACATTTTACGAATCCTGTACGGTCTGTGTCACCATCCACTGACCACAGGGTGCACGTGTACAGCGACTTGCAGTTGGCCCTGAACAGTGTGTATTTTTTAGCTTTAAAGTGTGCAAAGTTTAGCTGTACGCTTTAGCTTTACAGTGTGTAAGCTAAAATGTTGTCAGTCCACGGAATACCAATAAAGGGTCCACCTTATAAAATCTGCCTTACGAGCCTGTTAACAGAGAAGTAATGAATAAAGAACATGCATTTTAATGGCAGATCTCCATAAACCGTTGACATAATTCTCAAACGATACATGCAGCCTACTTCACGGAGAGCATCAAATAAAAAGATTCATAAAAATTAACGTTAATTTCCACGACGACCTCCATGTTGGTTTATGTCGGACATAGAGTAACAATATGCAGCGAGACAACAGCACGAATTAACGCGCTTCCATTCTAGGTATTGAGTCTTACTACTCTACGTCTTACACAGTGATATGCGCGAAGCGACGAAATTATGAGTAAACTGACACACACGGCTTGATACTTGAGTTTACTTTAATTTAATTTTTAGCCATGAATTTTTTTTATGCATACGTTGATTATTTTTTCAAAAACTTTGTAACGTTTTGTGTTCATAGAAGTATATTAATTATCATTTATTTAATTTAATTGCACACTGATTGGTTGGTAAGCAAGTACTAGTTAACAAAGCACCTATGTATTTACAAATTGCGCGACAATCTGTTTGGAAACGAATAATTAAATACAAAATAACATAAGCGTATGTCATTTTGTTTTATTTAGTATTTCATAATTATAATAAATTTGTTATGGTATCAAATGCAAGTGGGTTCTCGAAAACAAAAGAGCAAAGAAAGAAGAAAGAAAAGGTGTTTATTTGTCATACACACTCTGCCAATATACTTATACTTAATAATTAATAATTAATATGAATTGCTTCAAAAATCTTTAAAAAAATAGTTTGCACGCCAACAAAAACAATGCAATGGTTATTGTTGGACGATCAAATTGGAATGGATTGCCATTCCAAGTGTGTTACGAATTTAGGTAGCCGGGCTAGGAGCTAGTAAATGATAAAAATGAATAAAAGTAACGAAAAAAAGCACTTTTTTTTCATCAATTCTTATACGATTGCACAAGATCTTGTGCAATCATACCTCCAAAATAAGTCATATGACGAACAGAAAATATCTTAACACAAACATAAACAACATGCACTACCCAATACGACAAACACACACCCGCACACCCACCCACACGCAAACCCTTATACGCACACCCTCACACGCACACCCGCACACACACACACATTTATTTACCTTTTTTTTAACTTTAATTACCCATCTCGCAAAATTGTAGCATCAATCAGCTGGCAGCTTCATTATGTTGCTTCTTCTTCTGCTTCTTTGTATTTTACTGCCTCTCCTTAACACAGGACACATACATACACACACACAGTACTTATTTTTTGAATAGAAAGAAAAAGACAAAATACGACAGACAACTAAAAAAAGATATGTTGGTGTGGTCTTAAAAGAGCGGTGGCCGCCAATAACTACTGCCGTCATATTACTACGGCCATCATATTACTACGGCCGTCATATTGCTGCGGCCGTCATAATTAATACGGCTGCCATATTACTGCGACCGTCATATTATAACGGCCGTCATATCACTGCGGCTGTTATATTGCTGCGGCCGTCACAATTACTGCGACCGTCATATTACTGCGGCCGCCATTTTATTGCTGCCGTCATGTTACTGCGGCCGTTATATTACAACGGCCGTCATAATTACTACGGCCGTCATAATTACTGTGGCTGACATATTACTGCGACCGTCATATTACTGCGGCCGCCATATTATATAGACTCGTCCTTCATGGGGTACTGCTTAAAATGTTACA
Organism: Polymixis lichenea; assembly: GCA_949091785.1. Taxonomy (NCBI): domain Eukaryota; kingdom Metazoa; phylum Arthropoda; class Insecta; order Lepidoptera; family Noctuidae; genus Polymixis; species Polymixis lichenea. The sequence continues at coordinate 9,979,645 of OX420941.1, forward strand.
ATAAAATACCTCCCCACATCCTCCAACTGAATGAAATGAAATTTCAAATCTTGTATAAAACGCACACTATGCAGCCATGCTTATTATAAGTTGGGAGATTACATCGCTGACAAAAATGCTTGGCTAATCGCTGTTTGTCCTGCTCCACAAGGTAGCTTAAACCAAATTGAATAGCATTTGAAAACGTTGTTGGAGCTGCTGAAGACTGTAAAAGACCTTGACCTTGATCTTTGCATTGTATAAATTCAAACTTCTAGTATTGTATAATTACATAGCATATGTGTGAGCACAATGTTCCTACTATAAAGCTACCATTTACAGGGTACGTCTTTCATTGACTTGAATGTGCCCTGGCAGCTGAGAGTATGTCATGCTCACTCAAATGTCTCGCTGGCGGTGGCGTGTGTGTTGGGTCATTAAGTTGTTGTTGTTAACGACTGTTATCTGGTTTAGTTATCATACTGTAAAAATTTAACTACACTTTTCTACTCTGTGCCCTTCTAGCATCATCAAGACTTATTAACGAAGGAAGTTGTTAGAATTTTTCCATTTCTAGAAGCAAACCGGTTGGCGTCTGGTAAGCGGCTTTGGTATGATTTGATTTTTAATATCTTTGTTTGATGCAATAATGAGATAATAATGAGACGTCGTGAATTAGTGGTTCACGGTCAGCTGCACTGTCGATCGAATGTTAAGCTAGGCTTGGCACAGTCGGTTCGAATATGGGTGACCATTCATGATGGATGTCTCCATGCCTCGGAAAGCACGTTAAGCTGTAGGTCCTGGCTGTCATTCGTGGATCGTTGACAGTCGTTACCAAAGGGGTATCGTGTTACCCAGTAACTGGGTTGTAAAGGTCAGATAGACAGTCGTTCCATGTAAAATGCTGGTTTCAAGCCGTTTCCGGTTAGGCTGGAAGGTGACCCCAACATGGTTGGGAAAAGGCTAGGCAGATGTTTGACCGCTGTGTTTTAGACACAAACCGTACATACGTTTACCTTCTAATAATCCCAATAGTAAACTTTTGCCACTAGCATAGAGCCGGAATAAACTGGAATGCTTTTCTTACCTAAATATTAGTTTTTCACTAGGAGTTTTGCCGTACCTACGAGCATAGTGACTGTTTGCGAACACCAATCCCACATGTTCAAACACTATCCACATTTCTAGGGTTCCTTACGCAAAGGGTTCAAAAAAGGGTAAAGTTCCTATTACTACGACTCCGGTATCCCTCCATCTGTATATCAGAGGGTGGTATCTTTTGAAACGTACTGGGTAGATACTTGATATTTTCACAGAGTGTTCACTGTTATGGCCACTAGAACAACAAGTAAAAAGTAAAAAAATAAAATGGGTCCCCAAACAGGAACGTGTATTCCTCGGCGTTTTTTTTTTTTTCAAAACAATTAATAAAACGTGTAAGGTCGGGGGACGTCAGGAACGAAGTTCGCTATGGTTTTTCTTAAAATCCGAAGATAACGTTATTTTGACCTCACTATCGGCTTCAGCACCCTCGAAAACCATGCAAACGGCACTAATAATGAAAACTTTAAACATTATCGCAGTCGCCATTTTGAATTTTATATTAACTTTACTATCGGCTTGAACACCCTCATAAACCAAAAAAATGACACACATAATGAACATTTTCAAAATGTTCGCAGCCAATATTTTGGATTTTGATTTTGATCTCACTATCGGCAATAGTACCCACAAAGTCTATTGCGTTAAAGAACTTCGTTTCAAAAAATGAAGCGTTCAATATTGTTCGGTTCGTACCCGAACAATTTTTAACACTACATTTTGTCCGACTCGCCACTGGCCACATTTTACTTGTAGGTCTTTTTTTCAGTATTCAACGCCGAAGCTTTAAATTATAGCTAGCATAAAAGCAAATTGCCAAGCCATATAAAGTATGACCTTTTACAAAATATTTATTCAACCTCAAATCACAAGACTCATTAATTTAACTTGTTGCGGACCAATCGTTTTGAACCAACTCAAGAAATTTAACACAAAATTATAATTATAAAACTTAAGACGATTTTCCAAAAACAGGCAATTAACTAATAAATTAGCTTTCATGCAAAACTTATTGAAGTATTTATCAATACGTTGAAAGAACTTCGATTACTAAGAATTTTCATGTAAAAATTCTGACCTTTCACATTTTGAAAAGAAGAATTTATACGTACTTAATCATAAAGTTGACGTGGTGTTGAAAGTTCAGTGGTATTCATACATTAAGGTTGTCAGCCAAAATAAAAATATTTACGGGTAACTAATGGGCCAACACAACATTGTTAGCATAAACACCAGAAACAACCTACATATTGGTATTTTATAAAATTACATTTTGTTTATTTCTTAATAATACCTAACCCAAAAACCAGCCAAGTACGAGTTGGACTCGCACAAGAAAGCTTCCGTACCAAATGGCAAAATACGCAGAACAAAAACACGTTTGTGAATGGGGGCAATAGAAATACACACTATGTGAACATTCAACAGTTTTCCTATTACAATTCATGAGATAGGTACAGTCCGTTTGTCTGTCAGCGGGAAATGCCATAGAGATTTCGATGAGTAAGTGACTCAGTCAGTGACGAAATCGCCATATCACAGGTATTAATCAAATTTAAAGTATAACGGCTAGACAAATGGAACTTAATGTGTTTAAAAAAGTCTGCTAATTCTATTTTATCTTGAGAATTTGAGCTTGAAGCAGAACGTACGGAACCCTAAAACTGCTACTCCATACATTTTGACCGCGTAGGTATTGCACTTTTGTCATTCATGGCTGTCATAGTATGGGCAAGTGACACGGAGGAATGAGGAAAATGTCGTGGGGTAAGTTTTGAGGATAAACTAATGTCGAAGGCTATAAGAGTAGGGGGAGACCAAAGAAACGATGGATGGACTGTGTAAATGATGATATGGTTAGAAAGGGTGTGACTACGGAGATGACGACTAATAGAGAAGAGTGAGAGAAAAATAACATTTGGGATAGTGGCAGGAGAATGAATGATGATGTACCTATAGCACTTTTCTATGAAACAGCTGACTTTTTCTTTGATAATCGACGAAATCTTACAAAGCCTCAAAGGGTCTAGAGACATGTGCTGAATTGATAGTTACAGTTTAGGCGTCGGTGTCACCCAGATCAAAATACGTAGCCCCAAAAAAAAGTATAACAGCCGTATACACGTTCCGGATTTCAATGTCTGTTTATCAAACAGCCCGCTTTGCAGGGGCTCCCTTGACGCAGAGGAATCAGCCGCCCACGTCATCCTGGAATGCGAGGCCGTGGCTTCTCAACATGATGAAATCCTCGGAACAGTGAGGTCGCTCCGCGAAGCCTCTGAAGCTCCCAGGAAGCTTCTGTGCTAGGGCGGACCTAGGCTGGCTCTGTTAGCCAGAATCCCCACGCACAACGGACCGAATGGGAGTCTACGTGCGGAAAAGGCAGTCCCATCATCATCATCAGAGTGTCTGTGCATTTGAAGTTTCGTCTATCGTCTATCACGGCATAGATAAAACATCCAAAATAATTTTATTCTATTTAAAAACATATTACTTTCAAATATTTCTTGTTTTGCTGTGGCGCCAACCCTAGCCATAATTCTAAGTATTCGGTGTTTTTCTAATTAAACTTTAGTCGAGTTCTGATTGAATATTAATCTTATTAAACATCTAATTACGTTACTAAACATTCAGCCTTGATGTAAAAATTAACATCTTATAAATGTCTTAAGAGTTTTCGTTAGAAAAGTTTTGAAGGTAACCAAAATGCCAGGCAATTACTTAAAATGGATGGCTGATATTTAGCTGTTAATATATTTTTTTTTTATATCCAGCTTATGCCCGCGGCTCCGCCCGCGTGGATATTGATTATCGCGTAAAAAGGTAGCCTATGTTGTTCTCCATATTACAGGCTATATCTCTGCCAAATTTCATGACTATCGGCTTAGCGGTTTAGGTGTGCAAGCGTAACAGATAGACAGAGTTACTTTCGCATTTATAATAATAGTAGGGATTAGCACACCAACAGGACTGTCACTTACATTTCAAATAAATTAACATCTAAAATCGGCATTTCAGTAACCGTGCAAATAACGGGTAGGTATGCATGACATTGGCATACTTAATGAAATTTCGAGCAAGAAAAAAAAAGGTGTGTAAACAAAACAATTTGAGCTATATAGGCGTACATTGTTTGCACTGTAATAGGGAACGTCTGTATGAAATGAAATTCATAGAGAAAATTTTGATAGGGCCGATATTTTGATATAAGCCGTCGAGTTGCTGATATAGTTTAACTTTCAATCTATTGTAATGTTGTATCGTTACTTTCTATTGACAACAATAAAATGTCAAGTCAAACCACAGACGTAATATTAGGGACGTCTGAGGTTACTAAACATTATTCGTTAGGTGTACATGCTAGTGAGGCGCGCGGTCGGCGTGTCCGAACGAGTGAATGAGAATGTTAACCTTCGTTTAACTTTCGTGACACCGCTGTCATCATTCCGCTCACGGTGACCAGGATATTCGAATTCCTGCTACGGGCGAAGACTCACGTGCACTTGATCCCATCGCTTGGATCTCACATACGGTTCTTCATAATTTTTTTAAGAGCCTAAAGCAGGCAACAGTTTTTATTGACTCATATTAGTGAACCCTATTAAATTTTAAGTTTTCATAACCCCATACTGGCGTCCAAACTCCAAAGTTCCGGCCAACATCCATCGTTATCGGTGGCATCCGTACCCTGTTTTACGGGCCACTATCCGCAAGCATTTGCAGCTGCCGTCGTGCTTCGTGCAGGGACTATATTTACCCGCGTCAGCAAGTTCGGGCCATCTACGGGTCAGGCGCGACGAACCGTCGACCGTCACCATTCCTGGCGTCTGCAACGTGGCACACCCGTTGGGTTCATCGTCGCACCAGGCTGAGCCAGGAGAGTACTGTGGTACTCCCAAAGGTATTAAGGGAAGCTTGTGACCGTAAACTTACCTACCCCATTACTCTTATTTATTAATAAATATATATTTTACGTTGACAAGGTCACGTGGTATTATTTATATCCCCTTTCCTCACACTATCAACATGTAAAATTAATCTAAGACTTAGCCTGTAGCACGTAAAGTGTAGGTCTTCAGACCAGTCTAACACCTACTCCTTATCATTCATCATTCTCTTACTCATTACTCAGCCACAAGCCCCTGATATTATCCTCACCTTCCGTCTGACGCAGATCCTCACTGGACACGGTTGTTTCGGAAGGTTCCTGTTTCGGATAAGGCAGGAGGAAACGCCCGGGTGTTTCTACTGCGAAGATCCGGCGCCCGGCCCTGGTTCAGGCCATGGTACGGAGCGAGAGTGCATGGGTAGCCGTCGCTTCTTTCTGCGAAGCAGTGATGCTTGCGAAGAGGGAGGCGGCGCACGTGAAGGAGAGGCAGTATATGCGCCCTCGCGGCCCTAGCCTCCGCAGGAGGCGCCCTGGGCGTCAGGAAACTCAGGCTGATTCCCGGCCATCGTAGGCGTGGGTTTGCGGACGGTAAGTAATGGGTAACTCGCTGTCCGGTAAGGACCAAGCCCGGGTCGACGGCGCGTTGTGTTTCACGCGCGCCTCAAAGAGATATCAGTACCAACTGATGGGGCCCGGAAGGGCCGATGCCTGCCAGGGGTGCGAGTTGTTCAAAAGAGATACCGCGGCCTCTGGCACACAGGCAACTGAGGAAACACGGGTGGGTTTTACTCAGTAAAAGTCTGACATGCCCTCCTGCTCCACCCAGAGCGGGAGAAGTTATTTGATGATTTCCCGCCCTAAAAAAAATCCCCTGTTAGTAAAAATGTATTGCTTTTAGATAAAAATCTTCAGTCGTTTGTAAATAAAGATAGACATACGATAAAATTGGAAAAGGGTCCCAATTAACAAGGGAACCCCAAACCTTTATTAAAACTAATGAGGCGGGTGTCTTGTTTCTTGTATTTTAATTTAAATGTCAATGCTTTTGAAATGAAACTTAATTATTTTGGAGAGAGAAATATTACGAACAAATTAATTATAGATTAAAAATTCTAAGGATTTTTTTTTGCAAAGAAAGTTGAGGTCTTTTGAGGAAAATTCCAGAAACAGGAATGTCTAGCTACCTTTACCTACAGTATTTTATTATCAAGTTTTATTCATCGTCAGGGACGGCAGGGGCGTCAGGGAGGACATATAGTGTCCGTATTGGTGATGTTCTTTCAGAAAGGTCAAGTGCGTAGTACATGCAATCGTCGTACATGTATGAACGTAAACATAGCAAAATAATCGACCCGAATCGAATCGATGATGTTAGAATCGTAGCAGGTGGCGCTCTGTGGTTTGTGCTTACCGCTATGGGAAGAATACGTTACTTTATTCAACCATCTATTCTTCTTTTATGATGTTAATTTAACCTATTGTAACGGCCATTTCAATAACAAAGAATTCTATCGTCGATATTTCTGGACCAAATAAGGTACGAATACCCTTCTGTAGGTCATCAACATCTGCAAAGCCTTTTATCAACTGTCTTGGGGTCGGGTTCAAGTCGGGTAAACGGATGCAGCTAAATATATTTTACATGGAGCGACTGCCTATAACTGATCTCCACAACCCGGGTAATAGTTAACACGATACCTCTTGTAAAGACTGGTTGTCAGACTTTGGGGTTCTGGCTATCTACAACAACTGTTAAACTGGTTTTGATTCGACGATTGACCTCTTTCACAGTTGTTAACAAATTAACAACTGTGAAAGAGGTCAATCGGCGAATCTGACTTGGTTGGGCAGCGTTCGGGAGGCTTCGCAATATCTTCTCGTCCCAGATACTGCAGTGTCTCAAGACGAAAGTCTTTGACCAGTGTGTGTTGTCAGTGATGACCCATGGTACAGAAACGTGGTCGCTCACAATGGGCCTTATCAAAAGGCTTTAAGTCACCCAAAGAGCAATGGAAGCTATGCGCAGAATTTCCCTACGCGATTTAATCAGGAATGAAGAGATCCGCAGGAGAACCGAGGTAAACGACATAGCCCGAAGAATTGCCGAAAACTTAAGTGGTATTGGGCAGGGCACATTGCTCGCAGAACAGACGGCCGATGGGGCCGAAAGGTTCTAGAGTGGCGACCGCGTACCAGAAAACGTAGAGCGGGAAGGCCTCCCACAAGGTGGACCGATGACCTTGTGAAGGCCGTGGCAATCCGCTGGATGTGGGAAGCACAAGACCGGTTGAAGTGGAGGAACATGGGGGAGGCCTATGTCCAGCAGTGGACGTCTTTCGGCTGAAATGATGATGATAACAACTGTTAATGATCTATTATTATTGACAACCAGAATCCACGAACTGACCGCCCTCAATCGATCCATATAGCTGTTATTATTTTGCCACGAGCCACCAACAAAGCTAGGTTACCCCGACGAGTTAGGTTACATTGGAACTATGACTAACAATGCGCGAGCCGAGCGAGCAAAGCGAGCGGTGCCGCGGCAATAGCCGGCAAGCGCGACATTCAATTGATAGCAGTTAATTGGCTACTTAACAGTTTTAGAAGGAAAAACTTGAACTATTTGAGGTGACCTAACAGAGGCGCTATCATTATATTAGAGAGAGCAGTAATATTTTTAGGAGCGCAAAATGGGAATTATTAGAAGTTCGATTAAATACATGTCCATTCAAAAACAAAGGAGCTAGGTTTTCCGTATTTAAAACCAATCAAATACACATACATTTAAACGAAAAGTAATTAAAATTCATTGTCTCAGATGATGGCATACGTTACGGCACAGAAACAGCGCTGCTTTCAAACGAGTTTAAATTCAATTTTCACGGCGCACGTTCACGAAATCCTTTTAACGTTGAATTTAACATTTAATGGGTATGTTTTAAAAGTAATTAAACCTATGTTTTACCTTTAATTTCGTATTTTTAGCTTATTGTGGTAAAATGTGATTTTAGGTTAGAGAAAACTTATTTTAAAGCGAGACGATTTTGATACTGTAGGTGTTTGCTAAGATTGTATGCTGAAGACAACCTTACGTTGCGTTGTACTGGCTGGTTGTAAATTTACTTTGAAACATCTGAACTGTCAAACTAATTTAGAATAATTCTTCAAATATATTAACATAGGTTCTTAGTTTCGGAAAGACAGACTTCACAGAGTACATTATTATTGACAAACTTGCATGGCAGGCGCGGTGCTATAAACACGAAAGCGTGGATAAACGAAATACTCATTTAATTCGCTAGTCAAAGGTTTTATTGGAGGGGCTTGTGGCTAAGTAACAATAGCACGGGTAGATCGATCAGGTTAAGCTACGCTTGCCGCGGTTGGTCCGTGGATGGGTGACCATCTTTACATACCAATACCCCTCCGTGCCTCGGAAAGCACGTTAAGCCGTTGGTCCCGGCTGTCATTTGTGGATCTTGACAGTCGTTACGGGTCGTCAGAAGCACGAAAGTCTGACAACCAGTCTTACCAAGGAGTATCGTGTTACCCAGTAACTGGGTTGTGGAGGTCAGATACGCAGTCGCTCCATGCAAAATACTGGTATTCAGCTGCATCCGGTTAGACTGGAAGCCGACCCCAAGATAGTTCGGAAAAGGCTAGGCAGATGATGATGAGTCAAAGGTTTTATTGCTCGATCCCGTTACGGAGAACTTCAGGTTTTCACACATGGTGGATGCGCCCCTTCCTTCCTAATTTATTTTAGATAAGGAAAAGCATCGATGATTATGTTAAATGATAGCCTTGCATGGTAAACAATACGCATGATGGAATTTTCATAACTAAAATTTTACTAAATAAATATTAGCATAGAATTAAGATGTTTTTTCAACTGGGATGGTAACTACAGGGTAAATTTTGAACCAGTGTGCAAATTGTAACATAAAATTCAGCATATCATTCTAGACACCCTAGCGTAGTAATTTTTCGTCGGTTATACAAAAAAAAAAAACAGCTATTTCATAGAAAAGTGCTAACCTACGCGGTCAAAATGTATGGAACAGCTGTTTTTTTTTTTTTGTATAACTGACAAAAAAAATCTACGCTAAAATGATTTATATACGGAATTCGTGGTGACAGTTTGCGCACTGGTTAAAAAATTATCCTGTATAGACTAAAAGCAGTTGAATGATACGACTGTATCAGTGTGTGATAAGGTTTAACAATAAGAAGTAAAACTTGACTAAGTTTTACTTCTTATTGTTAAACCTTATCATGGGTTTAACTGTTACTAATGTAACTTAACATCATGCCTGTATACCCCGTAGGGTTAGGTTAGGTGCACATTTTGCCAGTTATATTGAAATCCCATGTAACAGGGGGGGAGCCTATTGCCATCAAATAGGCATAAATCTAAACTCCGGGGTACTACTGAGAAATTCCAGATGGAAAACCCATTAATACGTTGCCCGACCGACCCGACCGTTCCGGAAATGGAACCCAGAACCCCAGGAGTAACGCTTGCGACCACCCAAGCAGCACAAATAGCTGTATAGCCACCGGACAACAGAATTTTTGAAAACTCGAGGCTGTTAAGCTTTCTGTACAAGGGCTGTATATCATGCTACACAGCTTCTATAATTCTAAATTTGGCCCCAAATTAACAAGCATTCAGCATTATAGTAGCTTGTTAAAAGCTATCCAGGAGCATTGTAAGAGCTGTACCTGGGCTGTACAATAGCTTAGACAGCTGTCAATAGGCCACTAATTCCAGCTCCTTTAATTCTCTTAGACAGCCAAAAGATGGTATACGGCTTGATAACGGCGATTGTTAAATCTACAAAGAAATAGCAACTAAAAACTTTTTGTGCAGTGCAAGTGTTACTTCTAACTATAATCTGTGGGTAAATATAATTAATTTCCAATTTAAGGTAAGTTATTTTTCACGTTCTTTTTTGTACCTCTGTCGGTGAATTGTACTGCGGGTGCCACTTTACTGTTAATGTATATAGGTGATATTATCAAATATTACACGCGCCTTAGAAATAATATACTTTTGCTAAACATATTATACAAAATAAATAGGGTGTATGAATTATTCATGGATTTTTACAAAAAAAAAACATTTTATGAGCATGCATATCTATTTGTAGCAATGAAATAATGTGTTTTACTTTAATACCTCTGAAATATCATGAAAATTTAACAGATATCAGTGGTTTTTTCATATGTAATCGGTGTGTTTACATTAAAATGGCGTAAATTTGTTTTCCAGCAATCATTTTAACTAAATTCTCTTGAACCTCTGTTTTCTGTGCAGTGGCCATATTTAAGTCCATTAATCAGCTGAGAACTGAACGTTAGCTGTACAGTGATTTTCAATTATTCTAACGACTGGTGAAGGTATCAAAGTGAGAGTATACAACAGCGCCTTAGGGATCTCTAATCGTCATAGAAAACCATTTCAGGCGTTTCGTAATCAAGTAGCTTAGGTAGTTCACTTGATTTTGTGATGAGTAACATATTAGGTAAAGATGCTAATGTTATTGCTAAGTAATTATTCTTGTTTTCAGAAAATAGAAATGCCGTTCAAAATATTGAAGACAACAGAAAGAGAGAAAGAAAAATAATTTATCATACCAAGTGATTGGGAAAAGGATGGATGGTTGAGATGGCCTATTAAAAATGTCACTTCCAAATTGAATAAACAAGAATATTCAAACCCTCATACAGATTGGACAAAAATGCAATGAATAGTGAAACAGTCATCCATTGCAACATATAACAATGCAGTGTGGCATGTTGAACCATAGTGACACGTCAGATTACCTAGACGATTAATTAGACGATCTCTTTGACTACAACAAATTTAGTACATATAATAACGTTATCTCATTACGTTAATCAAAAGTGTTTCGTTTACATACTTGGTTGATTAGTTGGTTGTTTCAACAGTACGCTGCTTAAATAACTAAGTAATAGCTTAACATATAGGATTACCAAAGCCAAATCTGGAGTCTGATTAATAAAATAAAACGCAGTAAATGTATATAATTACTTTTATTGACCATTCCTTACCCAACAAATAGTTGTACTCAAAAGCTGGCTCTCAAAAGTCTTTTTATTTATAGAAATAAAAAGACTTTTGAGAGCCACTGACATGTCTTAATTGTTTTGTAACGGCCAAACAATATTAAAATTTGTTTTCTTATAAAGACGTGGCGCTGAGGACATGAAAACGTACATACGGCTTATAAAAACCTTTGCGGGTGAATTGCAGATAAAATATCTATTAATGACTGTTATAATCTAGCTGGTTGACAGAAGGATTCCATCATTCAATAACTGTTTTATTTCTACTACAAAATCTCCTAGATAAATATCAAGATTCTTCGGTTTTCCGACACCATACTAAAACACCAATGATAAATGGTTCGGCACTAGGTATTTAGGTACATAAAATCGGCCAAAACTCATATTTCGAAATTTTTATATAGATGCAAGCCATCAATGCTTATGTTGAAAGTAACGCTCTTAATATTTTCTAAAACGTCTAGCCACTTGTTCAAAACTATAGTAAGCCGATTGATTAGTTCATTGTATCAGTAGTCACCACCAGATTCAATTAATTTTATAGTAATTTTTCTAGCTGTATTTAGAATCGTTCTCGGGTGTTTTGGTAAAATATCTGGAAATCTTTTATTCACAATTATTAGTAATTCCTTCAGTGCATCTTGAGCAATATTTCCCTTTATTGCCCATTCTTTTATATTTTCTTTGAGTAAAATGTTTTGTTATGTAAATATTTTCTCCTCATCTTCATATATCTGGTTTGATTCAAAACTTTCACTATTTCTACTTACAATCATTTTTTTAGAAAGGTCACCAACTGACTCCATTAATTGTACGGAACTATGATTATTGGTAACAAAATCTATGTAATTAAGTCGAGTTGCGAGGTTATGACAATTGACGTTATCATAGCACTACTAACCTATGTCCACTCTTCAATAATTCTGGAGGCTGTCAAATAGTTAATATTTACACTATATGCTTTGGAATTAAAGTGGAGTAACACGACACTAATTTACAGCTCATGCAGTCGTTAATTGCTTTAAACCAGCTAGTATTAAGGTGATTGAGGTAGCATTATAATAGAAGTAGTGCATCCCATAAAACAGCGAATGGTAAAATTTGATTCTCTAAGACAGTTCAAACATTAGAAGAGGTGTTACTTTATCGCGTTAAGCAGCTGTTTACCAGCTTTGGTCTTCTTAACCAGCTAGTAGCATTTTACATTGCCAAAGGCTGGACAATAGTTCTTTCAAGTTCTACTAAAATACATTTTCTTTTTTTTACTCCATTATACAGACATTAGTCAGCTGTGCTGTTTAACAGTGTAGAGATCACCCCCCATACAGTCTCAAGAATCGTCTTATCCGTTAGTACAGCTACTTAAGAGCGTTTGACTGTAATATAGCTTGTTTATGGATGTAATTTCCGCCAATGTGCTACTTGGGCAGTAGATCAACGGCGTACCATCCGCCCATTTACCCATACTGTTTACATTTATATTAGTTACAATAATTATTATAACTAATATAAAAGTAAACAGTAATAATTTAATCCAAGTACTCAGGCAAAAAATACACATGAGTATTAATCATACTTTTTGTTTTTGAGACTCCATCCTGAACACAATAGGGCCCTCTTTTTATCATATTGTCAGTATTCCTATTATGCACGAATCTTCATTTTCGACGAAACAATTGGCTGAAAAATAAACGATGAAAATCGCTATGGAAAATTTGTCAATGGTAGCACGGCTTTTGAAAACGTATTGTAATATTTTTACGTTCAATTGTTTGTAGATTTTTTAAAGAGGGTTCGTTTTTGAATGTATTGTTTTTTGTTGGTAGGGTGGAGTAATATTGGCTATGATGATTGGTAAAAATACAATTTCTGTCAGTTTTATGAGTGCCTCTCAATCTACAGGCAAATGTAAATTTTCCGTTTTATTTTGATTTGTCTCGCGTTATCCGTGGATGTCGGAAATTATCCCACGGGAACTCAAGCTACCGGGATCAATAGTAACCTATGTGTTATACCTGGTTATAAACTGAGTGCCAAATTATATCCAAATCTGCTTAGCCGTTTTTGCGCCAAGCTTACAACCAGCCAAACAGACAAAAAAAGGCAAGGGCTACTACTTCACGCCAAGTTAATATATGTAGGTAGGGTCAGTCCAGAAACTATAAAAAAAATCGTACTAAAAATTTTAAAATTCTTAGATGCTCAGAATGACTGGATTTCGCATTGTTCATGTCTTTTTACCCGACAACGGCGAAGCAGAAAGGAGTGATATAATTTTGACCGGTAAGCATGTATGTATGTGTGTATGTTCATCTGTTCCCCCATGACTTCTAAACTAGGTACCTATCATAGTTTGACAAATGAGATATCGTTGGCAGCGTCTTGATCGTCCACTGGCTATAGGCTAGTTATAGGACGTCACATTAAATGAAATATGGCGCCCTCTAGAGGATTTAAAGTCATGAACTAAAATACATATATTTTTAATTATTCAATTTTAGGTATCAAATAAGTAATCCTACTATATTCTACTTATCCTACTATAATATTATAAGTTTGATGTTTGTTACTCAATCACGCGAAAACGGATGAACAGATTTGGATGAAATTTGGCAAACAGATAGTTTATGACCGGGATTTTTTTCTGATAATACATTCCTGTGGCATTATTTCCGACTTAAACGCGGGCGAAGCCGCTGGCAAAGCTAGTAATAATAATAAAAAATGCCTAATTCGCACATTTATAAACCACTGTTTGTTAAACAAACGGTTACGAAAAGTATTACAAACAAAAAAACCAGCACCGGAAAATTATTAAATGTCCACATTAACCTGTGAACGCGGTCAATCATACGAAATCCATTACAGACGCTGCTGACATCAATAAATATTACGAGGGTCCGGGTGTTAGCTGGATTACATGTTGGACAAACACGGCCAATATTCGATCTAACAGCCAACCTTGGGCCTTGGAATTTCTGCCGTATCCATTCATGGCTTACTCTAACGGAGTAAAAATTGCACTATTTTTACAAAGTTTATTAAACGGTACGGTTTCTCATTGTTTTTATTTTGGTTGGTATTAATGTCTTGCGGGTAAGTAATAACAGCCCCATAGGTCGATAGATCAGATTAAGTTACGCTTGCCGCGGTTGTTCCGTGGATGGGTGACCATCTTTACATACCAAGACCCCTCCGTGCCTCAGAAAGCACGTTAAGCCGTTGGTCTCAGCTGTCTTTCTCGGATCTTTGACAGTCGTGACGGGTTGTCAGATGCCCTAAAGTCTGACAACCTATTTAATCAGAGGGTATCGTATTACCCAGTAACTGGGTTGTGGAGGTCAGATAGACCGTCGCTCCATGTAAATTACTGGTATTCAGCTGAATCCGGGAAGACTGAAAGCCAACAGCAAGATAGTTGGCGAAAGGGTATATACTACACAGGTGGTCCGTCCCATGATCATCAAGTCAGGATCTGATGATGGGATCCTGGAGAAATAGAGAGAACTCTTCAAATTTTATAGGCACACCTGAAGCCATTTGGGTAGTTTTTGGAAGAGTACTTTCTCGGAGTGGTCCCATTTCAATTTAGTGAAGATCTGATGAAGAACTTCGGAGATGGGCAACGGAACTTCTCAATAAATGATAGTAAATGGACTGGAATTGCTGAAATCTCAGGTCTGTCTATCGTTTACACCAGTTCATAACATAACTTCACACCGGGAAGCTGTGAAGGGGTAAGCACATGTGAACCACTAAGTCCAAAGTCACCGCCTTCCGAAATTAAAGTTATTTTTCACTTTTTAGTGTTGTTTTTTGTATGTTAGATGTTTGGATGTTTGTTACTCAACCGCGCAAAAACGGCTGAACGGGTTTGGATTAAATTTGGCACACAGATAGTTTGTAACCTGGCATAACACATAGGATACTTTTTATGCCGAAAGTTGGTTCCCATGGGATAATTTTCGACCCCCGCGCGGGCGAAGCCACTGGCAAAAGCTAATTGGTCATAATAATTAATAACTAGGTATGCGAAACATCATCATTATCATTTTAGCCGAAAGACGTCCACTGCTGGACATAGGCCTTGGGGAAGCCCAAAAGGGGGTTTTGCCATAATTGCCACGCTTGGCAGGCGGGTTGGCGATCGCAGTATGGTGGTAATTGCATAGAGAAAGCTGCTGCCCATTCTCTAGTAAGTCCCTTAGTCGCCTTCTGCGAGACCCACGGAAAGAAAGTTCAAAACATCATACACCTACTTAATATACTGAGGTCCCAAAAATGTCATCGTTTCTACTGGCTTGGAAAGTTTTTACTCCTCGAAAACGACACAGCAATGGATGGGCCCCATTCACCAATACAAGCCAACATGAACTGAGCTAATAACGTGATTATGAAAATCGACAATCCTACATGTTGGAACAGAGCGTCCCCTAAAATAGACCGTAAACCGGGAGCTGGGATGAATATTTTTACTGTCGCCATTTAAAATACCTTTGTCGGTATTATAAAATGAGTAAGTTTCCGAGGTGACTGAAGTTGTACAAGTGCTTCGAATTTTATTAAAATTCTTACATTTTTATTGTTAGTGGCTAGTTAGGGGAGGGATCAAAATCCGCAAATGCTAGAAGCCTTCAAAATAATTTATTTTAAGTCTTTCTAATAAATCTGACTAGCGAATTTTTAGCCAACACTTGGTCCAGGTATTAACATAAAAATCGAAGTCAAACTAAAAGTCAAATCTTTATTTGTAATGCGTAGGTAAAAACTCGACTGCGTGAAAAGTGAACTTTAAAATTAAAAGAAATTTAAAAAAAAGCTTTTATTTAAATTCACTAAAAATAATAAAAGAAACTTTTTCTTTAAACTTTTTATGATCAACTTATAACGTCATTACCCAATTGTGTAATATAAAAGTTTGTCGCAAGATTTAAGTACTCGTATTTTCTTATATTATATCATAATATCTATATATTACATACTTGCAGCAATTGTGCTCTTTTTTAGTTGTTAAGGTATTTATTCCTCCATCCTTCTATAAATAAACGATTTTATTATTATTATTATTTTATTACTGATTTTAATTATTATATCCACCATGTTGGATTTATAATGACGTCACACAGCTATGCATTGTCATTCAAACTAAATGTGTCTACAAAATTTTAGCTCAATCGGTTAAAGAAATCTGCTTCAAAATTGAGTTGCAAGATTCCACCCGAATAAACATAGTTGCACACATAAAAATTACGTTGCAAGTTAAATCTACATAAGCTTGTAAAAAAGTTGGAAACAAGAAACTTTTGTTTTAAGAGGTTGACTATCAAACTGAATACTATAATCAATCTCATGCAGTCGGAGGCTTTAAAGGTCTTTGAGGGGCTTGTGGCTAAGTCACGCCACAGCCGCTCGCATCAATCGATCAGGTTAAGCTACGCTTGCCGCGGTTGGTCCGTGGATGGGTGACTGTATTTACATACCAAACCCCTGCGTGCCTCGTAAAGCACGTTAAGCCGTTGGTCCTGGCTATATATTCGTGAATCTCTGAGAATTAGTACGGGTCGTCAGAAGCCCAGAAGTCTGACAACCAGTACTAAATACTAAAAGCAGTACTAAATTCTCTTACAAGTGTTATTCTGTAGTTAGGTACTGCAAACACTTGTAAGAGAATTAAGTAAAAAGTCCCACTACTTTTCCTCGTAGTGTTTCTTACGCGGTAACTCTGGTAAAATAAATATCATTATAGTTTACCTACTTACAGGAACATTTTGTTAATAGATTAATGCTTCATCATCTGTCCCACAATTTGAGATCGCAAAGTTCCATCTCGGTATCTGCTTTCCGATAGAGTTATAAATAGAAGTCGATTCCATTTAACAAAGGGAGCAATTTCTAAAATGTAAAGGCACGGAAATGTCAACAAATTATGATTTTTTTAAATTGGAATACAGCTGTCAGTAACTTTCAAACCGTATTTTGCTCGCAGGCAGCGTTTTTGGCGCTTAAAAATACTCTCTCTTGCGGTACAATTGCCCAATATATAATACCAAACCTCAAAATGGAAACGACAAGACTATGATATTTACTACGATATTTACGATTTTTTATGATATTAACTTTGTTTTAAGATTATCAAATGCGTATGCAGATGCGCTAAGTTTTTTACAAATTGCTTCTGCCCGAGTCTTCCATGCCAGTTGGCTATCAATTAAAATATCTAGAAATTTGGTAACATTTACCACATTTTGACTATAATAATTAATATTACGATCATTGATACGAAGTCTTTGGCAAAAATGCATTATCTTTGTTTTTTGTATGTTTATTTGTAAGTTGTTCCTATTTAGCCAATTTATTATAGTTTTAATGGTGTAGTTTATATCGTTTTCATAATTTTCAATACTGTCGCATTTTAAGAGTGCTGTACTATCGTCGGCAAACAGTACCATGGGATGGTGGATTTGGCGTGGGAGGTCGTTAATGTAAATTAAAAATTACAAAGGCCCAAGGACGCTTCCCTGTGGTACACTGAATTTAATTTCTCTATTGGTAGACACGTATGTTTATTCAATTTTTTTTTTGTATTTTCGTCAAAGATCTGCCTAGTTTATTCGCAACTGTGTTGAGGTCGGCTTCCAGACTAACCAGATGCAGCTGAATACCTGTATTTTACATGGAGCAACTGCCTATTTGACCAACTTAATAGCTGAGTAACACGATACCCCTTGCTAAAATATGTGCTTATAAAATAAAGGGACATATCTATTTAGTTAATCCTCTTAAAAAACGTTTTGACCTTATGATGGACACTATTTAAAATTACTGAATTCTCACAGTTAGTTGGTAACTAACCTAACCTAACCTTTTTTTTTTTTTTTTTGATCACGGGGGGAAATCCTCATGGATGTCCTCCGCCCCGGGGAGGGCGGAGGGGTCTGTCAGACTCTTACTGACTAAAACCACCCCGGTGTTCCGTCTCTCACTTGCACCGGGGATCACGGGAACTGATGTGACTTCCGCGATCCCCGGCTAGTGCCGGCCCGCCTCTGCGGGCCACCTCGCGATAGGGGGGAGTGAGGTGTTAAACTCCCCCCTTACGTCATAGAGAGGCGCGCGTGGAACACTACGCGCCGCCATCTCGGGTCCTAACAAGTAGGGGGCAACGAATTTCCCCAGATCCGTTGCCCCTGGACCCATTTAGGGGGGCTGGAAGAGGGCGTTGTCCGCCCTCCGCCGACGCCCGGTGCGTCTGCTGCGGATCGGGTTAGCGGAAGCAATCTCCCGCTCCCTCTCCGCAGCCTCCTTCTGCGACATGACTGTTTCGCAGAAGGATACCACCGCGTCCCAGGACTCCTCGCTGCCGACCATCGAGTCGACAACGGCCGGCAGCGACAGGTCACTGCCGACTCCTGAGATGAGGGCACGGCGTGGCTCCTCCCAAGCGGCACACTCTGCCAGCGTGTGCCACGCCGTGTCCTCCCGACAGTTGACGCAGTGGTGACACCGAGCGTCCGGCTCCCTGTTTATGCGACACAGGTACTTCCCGAAGCAACCATGCCCCGAGAGCACCTGTGTCACCCGAAACGACAGGGAGCCGTGCCTCCTCCCGAGCCAGCCCTCGAGTACTGGCCGGACCGCCCCAATGGTAGCGGGGCCGGCGGTAGGGCGTGAAAGCCTGTCCCGCCATTCCGCCACCAGGGCTGCGCGAAGCTGTGACCGACGCAACTCCAAATGTCGCTGCGTCAGCCATTCGGCCCGCGCCCTCGAGTCCTCGCGCCACCGATACAGTGACGCGAGTACCTTCGCCTCGAGGTCCCAGGGCGGGGATCCAGCCAGTACACAAGCCGCCTCGTAGGAGATCGTGCGATACCCCCTAATGACTCTGACGGCCATCGCTCGCTGTGGCTTTCGCAGGACAGCGATGCTGCCGGCCGTCAGGTCAGCCGCCCAGATCGGGGCCCCATACAGGGCCATCGATCGCACGATCCCCACGTAGAGCCGCCTACAGGCGGCGCTCGGGCCCCCCAGATTGGGAAGCAGCGTTGACAGCGCCCCAGCCGCGCCCATCAACTTGGGCACCAGCCGCTGGAAGTGGGGGCCGAAATCCCACCGGCTGTCGAGCACCAATCCAAGATACTTCATGGTTGACTCGACAGCAATTCGGGACCCCCCGACCACGATGTTTGATCCCAGCGGTGGCGCCCGCCGGGGGCCATGAAAGACCATGGCCTCCGACTTGTTGAGGGCCACCTCCAGGCCTAGGCGCCGTATGCGGGTCACGACCTGTGACACCGCAGCCGTCGCCAGCAACGCTGCCTCCCTGTACGAGCTCCCCCGGGCCGTGACCAGCGTGTCATCCGCATAACACGTCAAGTCCACGCCCGGCTGGAGCTCGCCCCTCAGCACCCAGTCGTACCCGATGTTCCACAGGAGCGGTCCCACAACCGAACCCTGTGGAACACCGCACGACATGAACCTAACCTAACCTAACCAACACCTACATAGGTTGCAGGTACTTGGCTCTTATATATTTTAGGACCCCAAAACAGAAAGAATTTGAGGTCCACAAACAGAGGCCCAATCTAATGATTGGGCCTCTGTTTGTGGACTTCAAATTCTTTCTGTCTGTTTGTGGAATTCATAAGAGTGTATAATAATAGCTTCGTGACAAAATTCTTTAAAACAGCTTACGGAAGGAGTAAAATTGTAGAAATCGTCACGTCACGAAAAAAGTGTTATATAACGAAAAAGCATCCCGCTCCATGCGAATTTTTATTATATTTATTAGAAAGAGATAGGGAAAGTGTGACACAGTAAAGTATAACTGAAAATCGACGACACCGCCTGCGAAAACTTTCAAGTGGTTTTGTCATGGGTGTCGTTTTTATAGTTTTCGAGGGTTCTGAAGCCGATAGTGAGATCTAAATGAAATCCGAGAATGCGACTGCATATATTTTCAAACTTTTCATCACGGGTGTCGTTTTAATGGTTTTCGTGGGTGCTGAAGCCGATAACGAGTTTTAAATAAATATTGAGTATTTTTAAGATAGAGTAAACGACGTTACATTCAGAGTTGAAGAGAAAATGTAAGGCACTTTGTTTCTGACGGGGGTCCCCCAACCCCACGCGTTTTTTTAGTAAAGCGGAATGGGAACTATTTGAGGTTCAATTAAATATATGCGTAAAGCAAATAATGTATAAATGTCAGACTCCTGTTGTACAAATCCAGGTACCTAATATAAATCAATGTACGACCAGTGACTCGATCCATTTGCTCATTCATAATTTCGTTATAATCCTATAAAGCCAGCAAGCGTTTACCGAATTCAGGATTAGTATATTATACAACGTATTTGATTTACAAACATGAGTGTTGAAACACAATGTTGTTTCATACAGGAAATTGAAATTCCATTTCAAATATGTATTCAAGTTTTAGTTTACCTTGTACTTACGTGATGAATTGGCAAACAGTCTAGCTTCAGTTGAACTAATAAAAAGGTGGATTTATATTTTTACACAACATAATA
This sequence comes from Polymixis lichenea, assembly GCA_949091785.1. NCBI lineage: Eukaryota > Metazoa > Arthropoda > Insecta > Lepidoptera > Noctuidae > Polymixis > Polymixis lichenea. The sequence goes on from OX420941.1 coordinate 10,000,243, forward strand.
TCACGCCTGTAATCTCCGAAAGGTTCCGCAGAGGTACACCTATAGGACACCTGCATTTCGCCAGTTATGTTATAGCCTTACTTAATAGGAGGCGAGCCTATTGCCATCCAGGCGCGGTCGCAGCCAAAGACTTTAGGGGTCACAGACAAAGACTACCTACATATTAATAAGAAAATGTATTATATTTTCGAAAAATTACTATTTTAAGCTTTACGTTTACGGCTTTGGGGGGTCATGACCCCTAGGATCCCTCTCAGATCTCGCCTGTTGCCATCAACCGAGCTCAAATCGAGACTACGGACTACTACGGATATTAAAAAAAAATCTTACGTTTTTTGCAATTTTCAGATCATCGTCAGCCTGTTTGTTGATCAAAATATGATTTGCAACTGTAACACGTGTGATCTTTTAGGGTTTCTTTTTTTTTCTGGGTGGGAAATCATCAAATAACTTCTCCCGCTCTGGGTGGAGCGGGAAGGCGTGTCAGACTTTTACTGACTAAAACCCACCCGTGTTCCCTCACTTGCCTGTGTGCCAGGGGCCGCGGTATCTCTTTCGAACAACCCGCACCCCTGGCAGGCATCGGCCCTTGTGGGACCCATCAGTTGGTGCTGACATCTCTTTGAGGCGCGCGTGGAACACAACGCGCCGTCGACCCGGGCTTGGTCCTTACCGGACAGCGAGCTACCCATTACTCGCCGTCCGCAAGCCCTGATCTTTTAGGGTAAGGTGGCGTTTTCTCAAAAAGCTCTCAAATGGTAGGTTCATTTCCCTTTGATTTTTCAATATTGACAAAGACAATATTGAATGTCACTATTCCCAGAATTTCAGTACTGAGCTAGATGCAACACTATGTAATGGCTTTTCACTTTCATTTGATGAATTGTAATGTATTGTGTTCAGTGATTATGATTACCATAGAGCGCTACAAAGATAGACAACTTAAGGTGAACCTAGTCCACATTTTTCCCATACAAACTTCGGGAGTGTATTACTCCACTGTTCGACAATGTACATCAAAAATGAAACATGGTATGGTTTTGTTTCATTATTGATATTGTCTGTACGGAAACAGAATACTAAAATCAAAAAGCCATTAAAAGTTAGGAGCCAACAAAGATTCGTTTTTCTTGCTAATCTAACCTAACTTTGGGCGTGTTTAAGTAACAAAAAAAGTGTAAAATCTGAAAAACCAAGTCAGTACCGACAAAGCTCCAATATCGAAAAGTTCAATAAACTTTATTGGTTATTGATTTATGCAGGAGTTTTTTCATAAAACCCGATCTTCCGAAGGACTGCTCTTAATTTTTTACGCGCCGGTTGTACTTCAAATGATCTCACACAATAATGTTGTGCGTGTAGAATAGCGTCTTACTGCTCTTCACTGATACTACCTCTGTCGGACACGATGCCTGGTGAGACAGCGTGCTTTTTAGCCAGGCCTATCAGTGAGTTCGAGCCCGCGACTAATTTCCCCTTAAAGATTGTATCGGAAGTCAGAATTAACTGACGACCTTTTTACGTCGGGGCCCACCACTTAGCAGTACTTAGTGTTTCCATGGCGTAAAAGGGTATACGGGGTGGCAAGGACATCGACAAGCAAACTGTTACCACGGGTTCAGTAACTGCATGGTTATGGAAATACCGCGGCCCAATTTTTAGTTGGTAAACTATTTTTAAAAATATGCGATTCCCAACATTTTGCGGCATTGCAATTTAGTATGAAACAGCATTTTTTTTATAGATCCCTATAAAAATTTCACCGCTATCGGGTCTATTGTGACGTTTTCATATGAGCCGAAAACTATTTATTAAAATTCAGTAGTACTCGATTGACGCTAGGATTATCTGGTTTAGAATCAACTGTTCTAGAGCGTCTTAGAAGAATTTCCCAGAGTTTTACTACAAATCTACAAAATTTCATTCCCGATCTTCAAGGGTAATACCTCTAAGAAAAATAGACATGGCTAACCTATGGGTCAGAAGCTCATTTTATTTAATATTTTTTTAAAGGAAAAACAAATCTACCTAGAAGTACCTATGTATTAAAAAAATTGCAGAATAGAAAATAAATCACAATAACGTGAAACCATTAGACACCGAAATAATTGAATTCACGTTCCTAATACACGTCCCTCACTTCCGAGCTCTCAAGCAAAAGTGACCGAGGTGCGTATCGCCTCTCTAACGTTGTTTTACCCCTTCCAATTGCTGCGTCATAATGGTCACGTGATATTCTTGCCGTTTCTCTTGAGAAAACCTCTAATTCATGTCTATAATTTCAAAGTTCTATGGTTTACACCATTAATATTTTTTGTGAGAATAATGAAGTCAGGCACGCTTTGTTATGAATATTGGTGAAGCCTGTCACTATTGTACGAGACAACGAATAGCTGGGCTCCTATATTTTGTCGATCATTATCGGTTATTGTGATGTATTTATATTTAGAGTAGCGGTTGGGTTATCATATTAAATAGTGCAGCCGTTATTAAAAGTTATCTGTCTATGAAAAAAAAAAATTAAAGCTGATTTTTTCATACACAATAAATATCGTAAAAAAAATAGATACCTGTGATAGACACGCGCGGGGCTAATAGTATCAAATAAAAATTCAACACAAACGGTTGTATGATATTGCTAGCAAATAACCATAAAATTATTTACATTTATTATGTTAAATACATTTGGAAAAAGGAAAAAAGGACCCACGTCTAGAATGTTAATTATTGTTATGAATTATTTTAATTGTGTATGTTTAAAATAGGTAATGACTATGCGACAAAACTGAGCATTTTTAGGTGTTATACGTTTGGCAGTGCCTTTACACCATACTTTTAAATTCGCCTTCAACTAATAAAAAGAAACACTCAACGACTGCATCAAAAGAAACTCTAATTTGTCAAACATCATTTTTATTTCGCCCCGCAATGCAAACGAGGCACCGCACCGTTTCGCATTCACTAGCTCCAAATTCAACGAAAAGCCGACAAGTCCCGAATACCTCCGATAATTCCCGAAGAGATCGGTACCGGGTTGTGGTCCATGCTTCCTTGACACTTCAAAGTGTCATGGCGGCGTCCTTGGCATTAATCTGGATACAGCTGTGGCTTGATATATACGGGGATGGACGTCGAGTTTTATGAACGGGTTATGTTGCTCTGTTTAATGCATTGTTGGATACAATGAAAATTTGCTCTTGTGTTGTGAGAGATTTTATAGACATAACGGACAACATCATGCCTGTATACCACATTGGGGTAGGCAAGGGTGCTCATATTTTGTGGGCGATCATATTGTTCTCTTTCGACGACATAAACTAATATTATATGTGTGTGTGTGTGTGTGTATTTTTGGTTTTTTAAGACTTTAGTACTTACACAACAGGGCTCAAAATTATAAGTAGGTAGTAAGACTAAACATGAATTATGTCTAGGTATCCATCAGTGGTGTAACACAGTAAATTTTTATGACTAGCTTAACATTTTGCTTCCTGGTCCTTGGCATGGGGAACTTATTTATTTATTTATTTACTATTAGCACTTACAATTGTTTTTACAGGTTCCCGCCTGTATAAACAATTGTAAGTGTTAATAGGAAATTAATACAACAATGTAATCATGATGGTGAAAACCAGGATTCTATTTCCACAATCAAGTGGCTTCAAACTATTGATGCATAGATTGTAAATATTATAAACACAGCTATATTATAAGTGTGTATCATGCGCGTATTACAATGCGTGCTGCAGACATCATCATCATTTCAGCTGAAAAACGTCCACTGCTGGGCGGGCATAGGCCTCCTGATCTTCTAAGAACCGCCATTTTGACCGGTTCTGTGCTTCTTGCATCCAGCGGATTTCTGTGGGCTTAACCAGATCATCGTTCCAACTTGTGGGACGCCTTCCAATGCTACGTTTTCCGGTACGCGGTCGCCACTGCAGAACATTTCGGCCCCATCGGCCATTTTTGTTGCAAGTAATGCGCTCTGCTCACACTGATTTGATACAACAAAAATATAAGTCGTTTACCAGCAATAATTTGTGTTTAATGTTACTGAGTTTGATTTACAGAATGTGTAAATATCGGCTATAGGATTGATCTTGTTATACCCTATTATTAATTAAAGTACATTAAAATGAACCCATTTAAATTAAATATACAAAATACTAACGCACTTCGCGCTTAAGCACAAAATACGTGCACAAAGAACCTAGTATTTCTAGAAACATGTTTCCAATATCGAATTTACCACTGAAAATCATAGTCTCACATGTATCCAAACAACTACGATTTTCGGTCTAATTAATTAACTTTACCTACTTGTTTACTAGTTGCGCCCCGCGGTTTTACCCGCATAAGTCTCGATCCCATGGAAATATCGGGATAAAAAGTATCGTATTACCTAATCCAGGTGATGATAAACCCATATGCCATGTTTCATCCAAATCCGAGCAGCCGTTTTAACGTGATAAGCGTAACAAAAAAATATACAACAAATCAGATCTTTTCTCAGTATAATATTAGTTTACTTAGATGAGAATGAAATTAATGAACGAAAACATCTGAGAATACCACATACCTAAACCCTTTTGGTATTTTGAATTATACATAATGTATTTTGCGGCTAGTGTTTGAAAATTAAATATCATTCTATTTGTGTGGCTCTTCTAAATTGTATTTTGATTTCGTGTAACTCACTAGCTCGATTTTTTCAGAGATTGGTGTAATTAATATTTTTTCTCTAAGGGCTGACTGAACTGAGGAACAAATATTGCAGTTTCATAGGTTTTGTATAGAAAAACTTAAAAAAAAAAACAACAACCGACTTCCAAAAAAACAGTACAAAGTGGAAAATAACTTTAATTTCGGAAGTCGGTGACTTTCGATATGTATTTGATGTATTTTTTTATCACCGCCTTCCGAAATTAAAGTTTTTTTCACTTTGTAGTGTTTTTTTGGAAGTCTGATGCTTTTTTTTAGTTTTTTTATTTTTCACTTTTTAGTTATAGTACCTACCCCACACAATTCGAAATTTCATCATTATTCGGGTCAAAACAATTATGCGATAGCAGCAATCGCGGTTTGTTTGCTGTCATTTTTGAAGAGTTCCGTTGTCTGTCTCCGAAACACATCATCAGATATAAATGAAATTTTAATGGGACCATTTCGGAATAAACCCCTTTCGAACAAAGCATTTTGCAAATCCGTCTATACACCGTGAAATTGAAATGGTTGTTTTCCCGCGGCAGAACAACTTGCCGGAGTACTTTCGAAGCATAGAGTAAAAGTAAAAAAAATAAGATTTTTTCGTTTTAAAATAATTAAAAAAATATTCATCAACTCGATAAAACACTACTCGATAGTAACACTAGAGGTAACTTGTAGGTACTACTCGAATCGCACGCACCTCCGACAAAGGGAACAGCGATGCACAAATGTTCAATGCAAAATAAACTCTCGCACGTGGTGATTTTTCACGGTGGTTAATCTGCCATTTTTTGTTTCTAATATTTTATTTATTTATAAAACGATTGTATTACCAAGACAAAACCATTTCGCTGCGGGAAAACAACCATTAAAATTTCACGGTGTATATGACGGAGTTCTGCCCGAACATACATTTAAAAAAAATATGTGTATTTAAAAACATGTCGAATTGATAAACTCCTACTTTTTGAAGTCGGTTAAAAATATGTCAACTTTACATAATTATGCTCAAAATTAAATCTATCTGACTATAAAAAATCAGCCCTTAGACATATAAACATCTGTTTTCCCCTAAGTGTCCAGTTGATGGCAATTGGCTCGCCCCCTATGACATGAGACTTAACCATAACTTGCGAAATACGTTACTGCTATGTTATCTTAACACCTATTGATGAGCAAAACCTTAAACATGAACTACAAACAAACCTAAATTCTACAAATAAACACGATTTTCATCACGTCATCCATAAAAGTCTAAGAACAGAGTAATTAATTATAACAGAAGGGCTATAATTAATCAAAATACCTTGGCATCGGGTTAATTCGGGCAGTGTCGTGTTCGCCTAATAGCTCTTGCCATTAAAAGCAAAGGAAATTGACATGAATGGGCGAAATAACAGGGAGCGAACACGATTGAGCTTTGATTTTGGAAACTTGATAGTAAACAGAGTTAGAGGGGCTTGTGGCTAAGTAATAATACCCACACGGGTCAATCATCTGGTTAAGCTACGCTTGCCGCGGTTGGTCCGTGGATGGGTGAACATATTGTCATACCAAGATCCCTCCGTTTTTTTCTTTTTTTTTTGAAGCTGGTAAATCATCAAATAACTTCTCCCGCTCTGGGTGGAGCAGGAGGGCGTGTCAGACTTTTACTGACTAAAAATATGGACATCGGTACATCTTAAAGATTAAAGACTTAAAGATAGTGGCTAGGACAGACTGGATGCGGAAGACAAGAGGTGTTGAGGCGCAGCTTGGGAGTTGACTATGTTCACCAGTGGACTGCGATAGGCAGATGATGAGTCTGTTAAACATAATTACTTAAAAATAAATATTAATGACATGTCTACCTAACATTTCTGCGAAACTATCTGCCTATCAAACGCCCAAAAACGCGTTTAAAATTCAACAGCCACTGAAAGAAAACTACTGCCGTCATCCCTTTCGACATAATTAATTATTAGCACAAAGCAAGGGCACAAAGCGAGGATCGCTGTCATTTCTAGACACAATTAATTGTAATGCTTGCAAAGAGATTGTATTAGTAGTGTGGTGGTTGAAGATACACAAAAAAGGGTGAGAAGTGTTGTCATGTATTATTTACGTATACACGGTAACAGGGATTGACGCGCAAATTGTAACCATGAAATTAGCACATGATTGTACACCTCAAAGTGTAGAAACTATTCGTTGGTTTCAAAAACAATATCTGCTGTTTCATAAAAAAAGTGCAGTAGGTTCCTACGCGGTCTAAGTGTATGGAACAGGATTCTTTTTTTATTTAACCGACTAATAATTTTCTGTGCTTGGGTCTAGAATCATGTGAGTACTGAATCCATGGTAGCGAGTTGGTTTAGTTGTTGTTGAATTTATTGTTTTGTAGGCGTGACTTTGGAGACTTCAGTTACTCTGGGTAGGTAGGTACTTACCAAAATGTTTGGAATTTGGTGTTCCTCTGTCTAAACGATCGTTGGTTATATACGTCACCGTAAAATTGTAAATACCGTTAGATTATAATCTATCTCGCGAGATTGTAAGCTGTCGAAAGATTGTGTACCGTAACATACTGCTTACAATTTAACGCATTTTTTTTCGGTAGATTATAATCTATCGAAGTGAAACCGTCATATTGTAAACTGGTATCGAGAGGAATAGTACCTTGCGCTATTACTAAATAGTCAAGTAACTGCCACTAATTTGAAAGTAGCACTCGCCGGCTGCTGCTGCGGCACCGCTCGCTTCGCTCGCTCGGCTCGCGGGCGAGTGGTCGCAATTTTAACCTAACCTATTCGGTCGGTAAGCAGTATGGCTCAGTTCACAATTTATCGACAGTTTATAGTCTCGCTAGATAGGTTATAATCTAACGGTATTTACAATTTTACTGTGATATACAATAAAAAAGCCTTTTATTCCATGCAACACATATTACAGTATTTTTACTTAACAATCAATCTGCCCTGCCATTTATTTATTTATTTATTTATTTATTTAATACTTTACGCACAGAAATGTACATAGGCGGACTTAATGCCATAGGCATTTTCTACCAGTCGACCTTTGGGTGATGCAGAGACAAACAGTGATAGGTGCTATCAAATAAGTGGTGTATAATTATTATTCAAATATAACTAAATATACTCATATTATACCTCAAAAAAAATTATTTTTAACAATAAATATGCTATATACATAATTAAATATATGCACAAATAAACATACATAAATACACATAAATATAATAAAACAAATAAGACAAACAATGGGAAAACATTATCGTTGTGAAGATACTGCCAGCTTCTTTTGAATATGCTCGCGAACTTTAACTTTAAAGGATAACCGGTTGGTTGCCATCCTGATATCAAGCCATTTCCCAACTATGTTTTTTTTTTTGTGGGTGGGAAATCATCAAATAACTTCTCCCGCTCTGAGCGGAGCGGGAGGGCGTGTCAGACTTTTACTGATGAAAACTCACCCGTGTTCCCTCAGTTGCCTGCCTCTTTCGAACAACCCGCACCCCTGGCAGGCATCGGCCCTTGCGGGCCCCATCAGTTGCTGCTGACATCTCTTTGAGGCGCGCGTGGAACACAACGCGCCGTCGACCCGGGCTTGGTGCTTACCGGACAGCGAGCTACCCATTACTCGCCGTCCGCAAGCCCGTGCCTACGGTGGCCGGGAATCAGCCTGGGATTCCCGACGCCCAGGGCATCTCCTGCGAAGGCCACGGCTGCGAGGGCGCATGTACTGCATCTTCCTCACGTGCGCCGCCTCCCTCTTTGCGAGCAGACTGCTTCGCTAAAGGAGGCGACTGCTAGCCATGCACTCTCGCTCCGTACCATGGGCTGGACCAGGGTCGGACGCGAGAGATCGCCGCCACCGATCACCTCCACGAGGACACGGTGGTACTCAGCCATGTCTGGTGAGGACCTGTGTCAGGCGGAAGGTGAGGACGCCATGCCGCCTCTCAAGCCACTCTTTAAAGAGGGGAGTTACCACCGCAATCGTGGCGTGCCCAGCACTGGGTTGCGACAATCGCACTTTCCACGTCGCCATGAGATCCCGCCGGAGCTCTGTCCGCGGTACCGCGATTTCCCGCGGCAGCGGAGTTACGCCACGGCCGGCATTTGGCCTGGCGCCACTCCCAAGTGTGCGCGAGGACCTTTGCCTCCAGATCCCATGGCGGTTTCCAACTATGTTGGGGTCGGTTTCCTGTCTAACTAGATGCAGCTGAATACCAGTATTTAACATGGAGCGACTGCCTATCTGACGTCCACAACCCAGTTACTGGGTAACACTATACCCCTTGGTAAGACTAGTTGACAGGTTTTCGGGCTTCTGACGACCCGCAACGACTGTCAAAGATCCACAAATGACGGCCCGCACCAACCACTTATCGTGCTTTCCGAGGTACGGAGGAGTCTAGTTATGTAAAGATGGTCACCCATCCACAAACTAACCCCGGCAAGCAAAACTTAACCTGATGACCTGATCCGTGCGGCTATTATTACTTATAAAAAATATGCAACAATACGATTTAAATAAACTATTAATTTTGTTCTGAAATTTTTATTAGTTAGGTGAGTAATTTCTTCTAAATATATTAATTCACATCTAATAAAAATGTAACAGGTCGTTTTCTGTATGTACGTTATACATATTGACTAAATTAATAATAAGTTCGTAGGTTTGTCCTACTAGTAGTGCCAATTGCCACTTAAGTTTGACAACTCTCCGGGCTATGTCGTTACCTTGGTTCTCCTGCGGATCTCTTCATTCCTGATTCGATCACGTAAGGAAACTTTAAGCATAGCCCTCTCCATTGCCCTTTGGGTAACTTTTAGCCTTCTGATAAGGCCCATTGTGAGCGATCACGTTTCAGCGCCATAAGTCCTTGCTGGCAACATGCACGAGTACTAGCTGAACTGGCATCATGGCTGAGAAGATATTGCGTAGATTCCCGAACGCTACCCAGTTGAGTCGGATTCGACGATTGACCTCTTTCTCGAAGCTAGGTAGGTCCCCTAAGTGGACAGATTGTCCCAGGTAAACATATTTTTCCGTTACTTCGAGAATAGCGTCTTCGATCTGCATGAGAGTGGGTATTACTTGGGCATTTGACTTGGCCATTAGTTCGATTAAATAACATCCCATTTCATACCTAATAATCAGATTAAAACCATTTACAAGAACATGAAAGAAAGGCCAAGCTTTAACCTTCAGTGTTCCCTAACCATTGGACTCTGTGGGAGCTAATGGAGTTTTCTCATTACATACAATATTATTTACTTAGCGATTAAGTACTTCTTATATTTTCTATTTAACGCCATATTACGCCGCCATCTTGGATATCGTTAGAACATTTATAACTCGTAAAGTTGGTTTATGAAAATCAATAAAGAATTTATTGATAGTGATTATAGGTATTGGTAGGTATCATCAGTGTTGCCAGAGGAGAACTTTTTACCAGTAACTGGGTTGTGGAGGTCAAATAGGCAGTCGGTCTTTATAAAATACTGGTATATATCTGCATTCGGTTAGACTGGAAGCCGACCCCAACATAGTTGGGGAAACGCTAGGTGATGAACTTAGAGCTGTATTTTAGATTATGAATAGCTGTATTTTATATTATGAATATTATGTTAATACTTCCTCCAGGTATTTTATTTATTTTACTAGCTTCTGTCCGCGACTTCGTTCGCTCTCCGACCCACCCAAATTCTTGCTCCCCGACCCAACCCGTCGCTCGCCTCGCCTGCCCATGCGAGTACTTCGTATTCGTGACTTTTTTCTCTTTGCTCGGCTCCTGAGAGTCTTAGCGTGATGTTATATAACTTATAGCCTTCCTTGATAAATGGGCTATCCAACACTAAAAGTATATTCCAATTCGTAACAGTAGTTGCTGAGATTAGCGAGTTCAACCCCTTCACAAATAATGAATTATTTTATAACAAATTTGGTTAGCATAAAAAAAGTTATAGTGAGCCAACCTTAAAAGATAGACATATGCTGTCGCAGACTTTTTTTTAGAACTTTTAAAGGGGAACAATTCTGTCAAACATGATTTTTGCGAAACTTTAACCGTTTACGCAGCGCACGCAGCGGAAGCTCTCAAAAGGAAAAAAAACCCCGATTTTGAAACATTCTTCATTGGTGCTCCGCTCTTATTGGTCTAAGGGTAATGATATATAGCCTATAGCCTTTTTCGATAAATGGCCATAATACTGAAATATTTTTTACAGGAACTACTGGTTCGATTTGAGAAATAACTCTGAAATAATTTTTCAAATCGAACCAGTAGTTCCTGAAATTATCGCGTTCAAGCAAACAAACAAACTCTTCAGCTTTATAATATTAGTATAGATTGGTAGCCATTAACAATTCACTGCTGGGTAAAGGCCTCCCTACTCTCTTTCCACCTCTCTCTGTCCAGAACATACCGGTTTTTTTTGGTTGGGAAATCTTCAAATGACTTGTCCCGCTCTTCGTGTCAGACTTAACTGACTATAACCCACCCGATTTAGAAGCATTTTGTTTCAATTTTGTAAATGTGAGTACCATGCATCCGTTTCTTGTGTTGTTTTGATGTATGTTGACTTGAAAAAGCATGGCAGTTGAGAGTATGTCATGCTCACTTAAATGTCTCACTGATGGTAGCGCGTGTGTTGGATCATTCGGTTCCCTACAAAATGGTTGAGCTGGATGGTGCTGATCTACGCGTCAAGTTCGTGAACGGGTGCTGTCGGTTGAGACTGGTCATCTCCTAACTTCCAGGGCTTATTTTTAATCTTGTATTTAGAATAGTTTATTTTTTTTACACTGTTCTCACATAGAGAAGCAACAACAATAATGTTCCCAAGATTTTGTAATATATCCAATTTGATTTAAAAGAGTGTCCGTGGAGTTTCTTGCCCTTTCTTTTCCATCGAGATCTAAGTTTTGGAATGGGCAACTAGCTTCAACTTTCCAACTGATCGACTTTTTGACTATTCAAAAGTGCCTGTAAATGGTTTAATTGAAATATATGCTTTGAGTTATTTTGAGTTTTGAGTTTTGAACAAATCCGTGGCCATGGCAGGCTCCAGGTATACCTTGCAACTTTATGAGAAGCCTCGATAGCTAAAAACAAACCTAACTGCAGGCAGCCAATAGCCTTTACATAAACAATGAACTTAGTTTCAAACTCAACTGATAATTATATACTCCTGTTTACTTGCCTAGTTGTACCATAGACTATGAATGTATAGAAAGGGAGCTCCAGGACTGAATACAATACCGTCGTAAAACCCTACAATTTCGAGGCGTTAGATACATAGGTACGTTTGAATATACAGTCGAGATTCGCTCATCGACAAAATAAATTGAAAACCAAGCCGAAACGTAGACACTCACGGTACGGCTGGTCTTTAAATTCAAGGTCGCTCATCGAGCTTTGGAGCGGGCTATGCTTGGAGTCTCTCTGTAGTATCGAATCAGGAACGGAATGATACAGTAGAGAACCAAAGTTGTCGACATAGCTCACACTAAAGTGCCAATGAGCCGGCCATTTAAACCGTAGCTGATGACTGATGTTCTTGAGTAGAGACCTCAAATCGGCAAACGTAAGGGAGGACGCCCTTAGGCTAGGTGGAGCGACCATATTCGCAGGGTAGCTGGTAGCATCTGGATGAGAATTTCCGAAGACTAAGTTGAATGGCAGTTAGAGGGGCCTGTCTAGCAGTGGATTGCTGTAAGCTGATGATGATATGATGATTTTATAACGTGCACATAACCACAAGATCGACGTCGTTTGATATTTTAATGAAACAAATTAACGTCGACCAACAGTAAGAACTGACAGTGACATAATTGTTGGGCTACAGGTATTGATATGATACAGACAGCTCTTGAATGCGGCTTCGATGTGCTCAACGCGTTCAGTTTTATTGGTGAAATTTCCCTAAATAAGTCGTAGTTGAACGAATTTAGATCGTCTAGAATCTAGAGCGATGGCTACCGCATGGCACTTTTCTACGCCACCTATGCTTATGCATACGGGTTTAGTTTAAGTACTGGACTAGGTAACATTAGATACATAGATCGATTCACCGGGAATTAATAGATCGATTATACCTAGTTAATTTTATCGGCAAACGCACGACGGAAAGTCCCTTTCATTTGTGATCCCGAGAAAGAACACAGGAGCCTGACGCAGCCATCATGTCGACCGGAGCAGCAGCGACGACTGGAGCAACGACGGCAGGGAAGCAGGACGTCTGCAGAGTCAAACGCACGCTCCGCCGCTCCTAAATCATCCCTAAGTTTAATCCTATTTATTTCGTGTAATATCTGTTTTCATTTGTACAACTTGTCCGTGTCTATTTATTTGTGTTGGACCTATATTTGTTAAGTGCCAAGGTAGGCAATAATACAAATCGTAAAATTCTCTAAGTCGTTTAATTGAACCTATCTTGTAACAATTCATTGGTTGGTGGTCCCTTCAAAACATACCTAAGTACGTGAGTTTCACATCTAAATGCTTTCCATTATCTATGGCTGTGCCTGTCCTGAGCACCGACAACTCACACACAACACAACTATGTGCAACTAATAATTACGTTCGCAATTTACTGGAAACTGTCCCGAGTATACATACTGGCATGTAGGTAGGGACAGGGAGCGTGCAAATAGTTGCTAGTGATGCGAATAACTTATGAAGTCCTAGTACTAAAGGTGCTCTTACACGAGAATGTTTTTGAGCAATTTTTGCTCGGCAACACCAATGTATCAATCTGGATCAATTAACTGGAGCAATGTGGATCAACAACAATAAATTGCGGATATGTTTCGGGTATATATTGCTTCTTATTGCTCCATAAATTTTATGAGTTGCCGAATCTCTAATCGGTTTGGAAGTTTTTTGTCAATTTTCTTTCTATCTCGTTTGTACTTATAACTACGTCCCGTGTTTGCGAGAGGAACCGGCCGGCGCGGCGGCGGAGGCGGCGGGAGACCGTATTGCCTAGTTTTTTAAGTTGCTCCATATTGCATGATATTGTGTGGCCGTATCTCTGGCAACAGGTTGCTACATGTTGCCATTGCCCTAAATTGCTGGATGTAGTCGCACCTTTAGTAATAAGATTAGAGTTGCATTGTTAGCAGTGAATATGAAATGAAAGTATGATTAGTAAATCATCAATTAACTCATTTGCATAGATATATGATGAAGATGCCAGGAACATCTACACGCACTGTAACCAAGAATTCAGCACAATAATTCTAGACTCCCTACAGTAGACATATTTCGTCAGAAAAAAACCGCTGTTTTATAGAAAAGTATTATGGTTCAATATTTTAATCATCATTATCATCATCATTTATCAGCTGAAAGACGTCCACTGCTGGACATAAGCCTCCCCCAAAAAGGGGGGATTTGTTATAATCGCCACGCTTGGCAGGTGGGTTGGCAATCGCAGTATGTTGGTAAAATGCATAGAGAACGCTGCTGCCCATTCTCTAGTACCGTGTACCGTGTGGTGCCGGACGTAAAAGAATAGTGTTACGCGACAACATTAGTTACCACTAGCGCCATCTAGTATCGAGTAGCAGAATTAATAGAATTAAGATCTTTCTAGAAATCTCGATGCTAGAACTTTCGACATCTGTTCAGACGAGGCCGGTATGAACTCGACCATTCCAGATGTCTCTTTACTAGAATGTTCTATTGGCCCTATAAAAGGCCGGAATAGATCGCGACCCGGGCAGTATTGTTGAGCGATAGAAGCGAAACACATCTAAAGCGATTTTCAAGTGCGACTTAGAGTGATCAGTAGTGCAATTGTGTTTTCTAATTAGTGTGTTAAATTAAAGTGTTAATTTTGGTAATTATATCGGCTGTTTTTAATTGTCACGAACCCCAAGCTCGTAACAATAGCATCATCCCATTTCTTCCCGTGGGTGTCGTAGAAGGCGACTACGGGACTTATTAAAAAATACTTTAATAAAAAAATTGTGGTGATTTTTTTTTAAATAGTAACCAACTAAAAATTTCAACGCTGTTCAGAATCATGTTCTGAATACATAGTAACAGTCGCGTCGATGTCTCTGCCACCCTATATTTTCTTTCTACTGGAAAAATATGCAGAAGACCTCCCAGGATGCTGGACGAAAGCCCAGCAGAATGATACTGTCATCATTATTGGCAGCCTTGTTCCACCCAATACTGCTCTTTTGTGTGAAATTATTTATTTTATTTCATTGGTAGGTTCCTACATCATTATGTTAAATCTTACGCTGGAAGGACCATTTGATTGAGACAAAGATCTAAAAATGTCTACCCATCTCGCAATGCGATTTTGTAAATCCTTACCTACTAATATTTTAAACGCGAAAGTTTATATGTATGGATGTATATATGGATGCTGTTACTCTTTCTCGCAAAAACGGCCGAACGGATTTGGATGAAATTTGGCATACAGATAGATTATAACCTAGATTAATACATAGGATACTTTTTATTCCGGTAGTATGTTCCCGGGGATAAAAGTTTAAAATATGGAAACAAATAATAAATGTCAACTTAAATAAGTAGATCTTTTGTAAATTGGTATTCCGAACGAAGTACCAGGTTGTCATAATTTGGTAGGACCTCACCTAACATAGTTATGTCAGCTAGAAAACGCTTTAAGGCTTCGAAGTACCAGGCTGTCATAACTCAGTAGGAGAAGTTGTGTCATAGCAGCGTTTCCTTCACTTATAGGAGACCACAGCGTACACAATAGAGATAACAACTAAGCTAGCAAAGTAAAAATATTAAATAGATCATCGAAGTTATCATGTGTCATAAGTATTATTTTACCGAACTATATTTCGCCGATTTACAAAATAACTTTTTGCTATTAGCCGAAGCCTCTTTTGAACTTTTTTCATTTGCCAAACGATTTATTTTCCATATTTTCACCACACCGAAACAAAATATTACCTATTTGGTCCCAAATAGGTTACTTTTTTATCCCGGTAGTACGTTCCCGTGGGATAATTTTCGACCTCCGCGCGGCCGAAGCCGCTGGCAAAAGCTAGTCGTAACTAAAGTATTTTCGGTTGGGTATTTTTAGGTAGTTATGCTTTTTAGGGTTCCGTACTCAAAGGATGCATACTGGAATAAGGGTAGGGCTCCGCTGTCCGTTCGTCCGTCTGTCACAGAGCTGTACCTTTTGTACCATTATAGGTGGACACTTGAAATTTTCAAGATATAAAGACAAAGAAAAAGTTACAAAGTTAAAGAAATACAAGAACAAGGAACATGCAATATTAAATATTCGAAAAGTATCATCATCATCGTTTCAGTCGGAAGACGTCCACTGCTGGACATAGGCCTCCCCCAGTTTAGGGGGAGGCTTGCCATAATCGCCACGCTTGGCAGGCGGGTTGGCGATCACAGTATGGTGGTCAAATGCATAGAGAACGCGAACGCTGCTGCCCATTCTCTAGTAAGTCCCTTAGAGCCCCCGCACATTGAGCCACTAGTGGCGACCACATTAGAACGACTAGTGGCCGCCACAATTTGCGGACGCGTTTCTCCATACATTTTATATAGCATCGGCGCATACCGAGCGTTTGAGTGGCCGCGTCCGAGCCACAAGCTGCGGGTGTCGACCGCGCTCGCTACTTGTGGCCGCGTTTTGTCGTTCGACACGCACACACGGCCACAGTCGCCGTCCGCCTCTGTCAAGTACCACTTGAACAACTGCCGCAAGTGGCAGCCACTGAAGGCCGCATCCAGCCACCAGTGGCTGCCACTGATGGCGGCGTGTAGTGGTCTGACTGAACCACTGGTGGTCGCGTTTAGTAGTGGCGACTGGTGGCCATAATGTGCGGGGGCTCTTAGTCGCCTCCTACGACACCCACGAGAAGAGATCGGATGGTGCTATTCTTTACGTCCGGCACCACACAGACGATTCGAAAAGTATGATGCTACGGAACCCTTCGTCAATGTGAGCCTAAGAAATTCTTACAAAGGCTCTGAAATCACAACAATTCGCGAGGCCTGGTAACAGAAAATATAAATAAATGTGAAATTGTGATTTATTTTCGTTTCGTTTATTTCTCTGGCACGGTTTTTAGATTATGAAATTCTAAGAAAATGTCGTCGCCTTAAGCAAAGTTTTTTGAAATTAGGACCAACCAAAAATAATAAACGTTTTGTTCGACGTTTATTAGGAGAAATTAGAATTTATTTTCCTGTCTGTATTTCAACAATTTTTATTTTCATAAAATCATAACGTCACAATATGGTATGTTCCAAAAATATATTATAATAAAAAAGTAAACAATAGTTTACTTAAACTATTTAATGACACTTTCTTTTCATCAGATCTAGGTACGTCGTCAGTAAATAAATTGCCTAAGTGAAGGTAAAAACAAAATATGTAACTTACGAAATTCACATTTTCCTGCGTTTCTTGCATTGGTGGGTCAAGCTGTATATTGGACAAAATATGGTTCACAATCACAACTGTAATACGTATCATTTTTTTAAGTACCTAAGTACGTATGCGCTAAGGAAAGAAAAGAAAGAAAAAATACCGTTTATTTGGGCACAGCTCGGGAAACACAAAATACAATAAGAAATAAAAAAAGTAAAAATAAATAGCCACAATAGTGTGTGCTCACGGCTGCGCCAAAAAGGTTCATTTCAGCATTAATGCCAGACAGATGCATTAGTAGATGTTTTAGTTTTTCATGAAATAGTCTTTAAATGGAATTAAATGAAGTGAGACGGTTGTATTAATTATTTTAGTGATTATAATTCTGTAAAGCCATATTTTTTACGGTCGCGAATCATATTTCAATACTACTTTAGTGCAGCCACCTTAATAGAAAGGCTGGGGTTGGCCCAGAAAGAGATGGCGAGATGACCAGGGCCTCAAGTCTGCTATTACAATAGTGTCAGAATGGTCTATCATTGATTTCAAAATTGTCGATTTTGACAAGTTTGGTAATCTACTAATATAATGGCGTCATTATGACTTTCCATTGGTCAGCCACTGACACTCCATTGAAAGACATGGCATTTATCGGTAATCTCGTACATAATGACAAATGAATGACTGACTTAGGCGGTAATCTGCTAAAATTTAACACTAATAATATATAAAATATATTTTTAAATGAATTCGGGCATGAAAAAATGTTCAAATTTAATAGTCGATTTTGGAAAATCATTTCTACTTACGGGTTTTATAATAATGGCAATACGAAAATGCCATTAAAACACAATTCTATTACGAGACCATTGACCGACCATTATTAATTTAGCAGATTACGAACTTTTAGCAAAATGACAATGGGATCGTGTTGGAATGACGAATTTACAAAAATAGCAGACTTGGGCCCTGCGTACCGCGAGTGCTGGTTCGAGGTGGCGCGGGAGAAGAATTCCGGGAAGGATTTGAGGAAGGCCTTTGCCGAGCAGTGCGCCAGTACAGAGGGGTAGTTGCATACACACTAACAGTAGCAATAACTTTCATTTTGTCAGTTCAACAACATTCATTGCGTTTACACTGAGCACTAAATTAAATTACTAACTATATCAATATCTCACTGTTTATGTACATATTCGTTACTATTTTTTAATTTTTTATTTGAGACAAATTAATTTTATTTCGTTTAAGGACGCGTTTATAAATCTGACAAAAATATCAGTTTTTCGGTGCTTTTTGCGGCAAAATGATGTAAAATCAAATGTTACTAATAATCGTCAAAGATAGATTACGTCTTCGTCTTTAAATGAGTGAAATTTTGTACTAGAAAACTTAGGTTTTTACCATTGTAAAAAATAATTTCCGTTACCTCTTCACACAACATTGACAGAGTTTAGGAAGATTTTTCTTCTATTTAATAACATACATTTAATGATTTAAAAATATTTTATGTAAGCAGACATGTTCAACTCAAAAAAGGTGAAAAAAGACCTATCAAAATGTAATAAATAGTCTCATTAGACTATCATTTTCACATATTTAGCTTCAACGCGTGTACCTCATTGAATTGAGTTAAGGGTTATTTTACTGGTCGTTGTCGTGATTCATTGCGCAAAACCACCAATGTCAAAGAGTATGTCAATGAGAAAGTTTGTTTAAAAAAATAACATTCAGTATGTAAAAAATTGAAGCAGGTCAATCCCAAGCTTTTTTGTTCTCAATATAATCTTTAACGGTATAAAAAGCTTTCAGGCACAAGTTACGTTTAATGAATGATTTAAATTTATTGAGAATTTGATCTTGAACATGGCTTGGAAGTTTATTATAAAAGCGCATCAGAATGACTCACCTATTTTCTTGAGCCTTGTTGATGGTACAACAAATTTGTGTTCGTTCCTAGTATTTATACTATGGATATCACAGTATTTTTTAAACAATTTAATATTTTTATGGGCATATAAAAGATTTTCAAAAATATACTGTGAAAGCACATTAATTACATTAATCTCCTGAAATTTCTCTCTGAGAGAATGTCTCGGACTTGATTTATAAATTAATCGAACAGCTCTTTTCTGCAAGACAAAGATAGTCTGAATGTCGGCGGCATTTCCCCACAACAGAATACCATACGACATTACACTATGAAAAAAGCTAAAGTACACTAAACGGGCTGTCTCTATATCAGTTCAATTACGAATTTTTCTAACAGCGTATGCTGCAGAACTTAGCTTTTTCGATAATTTATCTATGTGTCACACTGAAGCATGGCATCCAACGTTAAGCCGAAGAATACAGTACTATCTTCAGGATTAAATTCTTCGCCCTTTATCAACACAATAGTTTTAACCTGCCTAACGTGAGGTAGCGTAAACTTAATACATTTGGTATTTTTTTCATTAAGAAGTAACTTATTAACATTGAACCAGAGAACTAAGAGATTGCGCTATTTACATCGTCAGTAACCAACTGCTGACGTTTAAGTTTAAACAATTTGAAGTGTCATCCGCAAACAACACTACATCATGATCATCCTTTATGAGTTAAGGCAAATCATTATTTGCCTGGTGTCCTGAAATACAGACCTCACGTCTAGTTTAGGCACCAGTCTCCCACAATATAATTATTCCTGTTACGTATTTGTATTGATAACTCTCTAATGTACCTATATTGTGGTGAGAAATAAATCATTATTATCATTATTATCACATAAGAAACAAGAAAGGACCAAGAATCGAGCCCTGAAGAGTCCCTCAGGGCTCGATTCTTGGTCCTTGATAGCATAGTCCCCATTGATAGCATAGATCCAGTAGATCTTTTTTCATTTACGTCAAGACACTGAATCCTATTACTCAAGTACGAAGTAAGATAATCCAGAGCGATGTTCCGGATCCCATAGTGGCGGAGTTTCCTGATTAATATTTCATGAAGAACGCAATCGAATGGTTTAGAAAGATCACAGAAAATGCCTAAGGCATCGTATTTATTTTCCCATGCAATATAAATATGCCCTGAGAGTTCAACACCTGCATCGATAGTTGAACGACCCCTTGTGAAACCGAATTGTTTGCTATGTAATAAATTATGCTTATTACAAAAACTTTGCAATTGGTCTAAAATTAATTTCTCAAAAATTTTACTAAAGGTAGGTAGTGCTGAAATAGGTCTATAATTAGAGGGTCTGTTGTACTACCTGATTTAAACAAAAGTATTATTTTACTATTCTTCATAAGGTCAAGAAGCTCCCCACAGTCTATACAATGATTAAATATAAAAGCTAAAGTAGGTGCTACAATGTCAATAATAAATTTGGCGACTTCTACAGAATTTCCCCAGAGATCTGCAGTCTTTTTTACGTTTAAAGTGTAAAAGGTTTTAATTATATCGCTACAGCTAATATGTTCAAAATGAAAATCCGAATCGCATAAATTCATATTGTCATTATTTTGTTTTGGATTTGATGGAGTGACCTTCAGGTCTACTTCGAAGACTGCTACTGGAACTAATAGACGAGTAGAGATAGATGTGCCGAGTTTGGGCTCGTTTTGTTAGTTATGTTGAGATCTTACCTCCAGACTTGGTGCAGTGACCTAAAGGTATACTTCGAAGACTGCTACTGGAACTAATAGATGAGTAGAGCTGGATGTGCCGAGTTTGGGCTCGTTTTGTTAGTTACGATGAGATTTCACGTCTGTACGATGATAGACCTAAAGGTGTACTTTGAAGACTGCCACCTGAACTTCTAAACTAATAAAGCTACCTGTTATGAATGTTTATAGTTTAAATACCTCTTATAATTACAATTATCTCGCTCTCTCTTGTAATTATTGTTTTAGATGCCCAAGCCTAAGACGTTTGGTAGAATTGGTTAGAATTGATCGATCCAGAATTCAAAAGAAATATGGAACTACGGGAACATTCTTCACGTTGTCATAATAATATAATTAAAACCATAGTTTTAAATTCAGCAATCGGCTATTCTTAAATTGATTTAAAAAAATGTCTTTTTCGTTAGCCCGGCTTCTTAAATGGGTAACACACTTAGAATGGCAATCCATTCCAATTTGACAGTCCAACAATAACCATTGCATTGTTTTTGTTGGCGTGTAAACTATTTTTTAAAGATTTATGAATCTGTATCTCGTAATACCGACTTTGCCTATTAGAATAAAGTCTATCCGACTAAACAGACAGCTGTGCTGCTTGGGAGTTTGTTGCGCCACTTCTTTTCCCAGCTAAAGCACTGGCGCGGGCGTTTTGGGGGACTGTTGTGTGTATTTTGACGCTCAAAAATTGCTGATTCTCAATTCTTTTGATTTGATTCTTTTTTGATAACGGCCGCAGCAATATAACGGCCGCAATAATATGGCGGCCGCAGTAATATGACGGTCGCAGTATTAAGGCTTCTTCAAACAGCCGCGACGCGACAGCGCGACGCGACACTTGTAGAACAATTTCCATTAAGTTTTCATAGGAATCGCGCTAGTCTGCACGAGCCTTTATGAAGGCCGCAGCAATGTAACGGCCGCAGTAATATGACGGCGGCAGTAATACGATGGCCGTTTTAATATGTTTTTTCGTTAGCCCGGCTTCCTAAATGCGTAACACGCTTGGAATGGCAATCCATTCCAATTTGATAGTCTAACAATAACCATTGCATTGTTTTTGTTGGCGTGCAAACTATTTTTTAAAGATTTATGAAGCAATTAATAAAGTATAAGGCAGTATATGTATAAAGGTATTGGCACATTGTGTATGACAAATAAACGCCTTTTCTTTCTTTGCTCTTTTGTTTTCGATAACCCACTTGCATTTGCTACCATAGCAAATATAATTATGAAATACTAAATAAAACAAAATAACTTTAATTATTAGTTTTCAAATAGATTGTCGCGCAAATTGTAAACACATAGGTACATTGGTAACTAGTACTTGCTTACCAACCAGTGTGCAATAAAATAAAATAAATGGTACCTAATTAATCTACTTTTATGAACACAAAACGTTACAAACTTTTTGAAAAAAAAAAGACAACGTAAGCATATAAAAAATACATGGCTAAAAATTAAACCTTTTGAGATCGGTATCGACTTGGTTTTGGAGATTTTATACTTCTTTTATTACTTAAACACGCCCAAAATTTGGTTAAATTAGCAAGAAAAATGAATCTTTTTTGGGTTATTTTTTTTTTATGGCTTTTATTTCAGTCAAAATCAAAATCAAAATCAAAAGTCATTTGTTCAAATTAGGCTGAGAATCATCACTTTTCGAACGTCAAAGTACATAAGACAGTCCCACAAAACGCCCGCCCTTCACCACTTCCTAGTGCTTTAGCTGTGAAGAAGAAGTGGCGCAACAAACTCCCCAGCAGCACAGCTGTCTGTTTAGTTAGATAGACTTGATTCTATACATAGGTAGGCAAAGTAATCAACATTACGAGACACAGAAATTAAAAAATTGTCATATGTCAGCTAGCCATGCCAATATACCAACGAATAAAATGAAAACTTAACTCAAGCACAAAAAAAAACAAAGCATACTACCAGAATAAAAGCCTCCTGGTATAAATGGCGTGATAGCTTACATATGCATTGCTGGATTATGTTTACAAATGATAACCTAGGACCAATGACGTAAAATAAATAAACAGATAGGTAATTATTAGCAAACGATAACAAAATCATGGTCAGCAAGACGACCAGTCACCACAAGCACCCTTTCACGAGCATAACGCAAAGATCAGCCATTACTGTCGTGTCTACCTATCCCTAACAAATAAAAGGGTAGAAATAGACTAGACAATTAAATTTAATATAAGGAATACAAACGATAAATTATAAAAAAGGTACCTGCTTAAATAGAAACGCACTCTATCAAGATGGGAAGGTCAATGGAGATTTCAAGGTATGCTTCAAGGGTGCGGCGGCGTTTCTGTGTTCAGAGATGCGGTGACGAAAAGGCTTCTAGTGATGTTGCGACGTGTAGATGTCCAAGACAGCTCCGTGGCTCCAGACAATTATATCAATAAGTAGTGGTAACTAAGCGCTAAGCGACTAAGCGAATAAGCGCACCGTCAGACAGTTTGGTTTAGGAGGTCCCTCACTTGCTTCCATCACCCTTCCGAAAACCCTGCCGCTCTTTTTCTTTTCTTTTTTCGATCGCTTGATCAGGTTTCACGGCTCTGACGGCATTCCAAAAGTCCTTCCTCTTTTTCTTTTTCAGCCATAGATTCTCTCATATGCCAGTCTAGTCGGCCAAGACATATAAAACCTCCTTCATACAAACCGAGAGTGCGTTTAAGAATCTTATAATTAATAATTTTGAATTTTCTTATTTAGTAGACAACGTAGTTACATAGAAAAACCAAATTTAGGCTATCCAAAACGATATAAAATGATTTTTGGTAATACAATCTTAATGCAACCTTCCTTAAATAGACTGCATAGATAATTAAAAGGATAAGTAGACATCAGT
The DNA here is from genome assembly GCA_949091785.1 of Polymixis lichenea. NCBI lineage: Eukaryota > Metazoa > Arthropoda > Insecta > Lepidoptera > Noctuidae > Polymixis > Polymixis lichenea. The sequence goes on from OX420941.1 coordinate 10,023,879, forward strand.
TTGACACGTTTGACTTAAATGTCATAACAAGAATATTATTATGTAAAAAGATGGAAAATTCTAATGTAAAATCAGGTAATTCTATATAGACGAATCGTTTAAGACCGATTCGCAGAGTGCTAACACAGAAAACAAAGAGAGAAATATAATAATGTAAGAAAGTCGTAAAAGAATAATAAAACAATGATGATGTGGATGAATGAATAAGAAGCGTAAGTACAGTATCAGTAATGAACAGATACTATATTACCCCCCTCGCCATATTTGAGGGAAAGAAGGTCCATTTGAAAACCAACGTCAGGCACTAGTTGTCTGGCATTTATGCTGAACTGGGCCTTTTTAGCGCAGCCGTGAGGCACACTATAATGCTAATTTCTGACTTCTCACCTTACACTTTTAATTGATTTTTATTTTACTCTTTCCTGATGTTTAATGTATATTCTGTGCTTTAAGGTCTGTGCTAAATAAATGTATTTTCTTTCTTTCTTTCTTATTTACGTTGTTGAGCAGACAACTTTTTTGAACATATAAAGCAATGGATTGGCAATAACCTGTTAAAAAGTTGAGATTCTGAAAAATAGAGTATTACGCAATTAGGATGCTGGCTAACAAGAAAATACAAATATATGGTACCTATAAGTACCTACTGACTGTAGAAACGACTTGTTTAGTTACCAACGCGGCCTTTCGTACTTTTATGACTGAAGATGTTTTGATCCCTGGGCGTCGGGAAGCCCAGGCTGATTCCCGACCACCGTAGGCGCGGGCTTGCGAATGGCGAGTAATGGGTAGCTCGCTGTCCGATAAGGACCAAGCCAAGAGATACCGCGGCCCCTGGCACACAGGTAACTGAGGGAACACGGGTGGGTTTTAGTCAGTAAAAGTCTGATACGCCCTCTGCTCCACCCAGAGCGGAAGAAGTTATTTGATGATATCCCACCCAAAAAAAAAAAGTTGTTTTGATCAGGTGCACAACATTCATAGATATTTTTGGACGAAATCAATATAAATCTGTACCAATTCAACAATGCGACACGTACGTCATTACCTTTCCACATGGCGTTAACTCCGAAATGCTTCATATAGATAAGAAAAATCTTTTTATTTTTTTAACAATACACCCACGACATTTTGACGCTTGTAACTCTTATTGTCAGAAAAGCTAAGGTGCGTTCAAATTGCAAGTAGAATCTCACTGTTGGATGGGAGGGAGAGAAGATGACTTTGAGGCAGAAGACACACTTTTCCACACATTTACTGCTGAATAACTGTCGAACTTTCTGCACATGCTAATTAAATAGCTCACTATCTTATGCGGCAATCGCTCTTGCGTATTAAAAAACATTTTGTGTGGTGCTATGAAAGCGCATGCGCGGTTGTAGAAAGTCTACCCAGTGCGGCTGACCGCATTAGTGCGGCGTTTACCACTTTGTCCAAGTGCTGCTAGTTTTTCAGCAGATTCTGTTAGTTTCTAAATTTAAATGACAGTCATGAAAAAATTACGCTACAAGTAAAGGTTGCTGGTAACAATTTTTGTCAGGTATTTAATTTGCTTTTGGTCATCATTTGTCGAAAGGAGCCGTCATAATTGACGACCGGCCCGCCAAACGCCCGCGCCTTCTGGCGTAGTTACCCACGCCCAAAGGTAAAGGTGTGGGTAAAAAACAAAAAAACAAAAATGTTTAAGTTTAATTTTTTAGTGCACGTTCGCAAATCAGTGTAAATAATTAGCTACGTATTGACACGATTCGGAAAGCGAGTTGCGGTGGGTACACCACGAACGAATTTTATTCCACCCTGACACTGTTACACATTACATTTAAGTGGCGGACATCTACAACGTCCCACATATGAAACTTCAAATCAACAAATGTGGAAAACACAAAAAGTAAAGTGGCGCCATCTACAATGCCATATGCGAAATACTCAAGACGTGACGTCACACCACAACTACATCAACTACATCGCGCAAGCAGAGTTTACCGCGCGATCTACATATATACAACATCCTACCTACACTACATCAATCGTCGGGCAGTTGCATACCAGACACAACACCGGTCTGGTCGGAGGATTCTTCCTTTTCTATAGAGGATGAGTGAACATTACACCCTGTTCGTCATACTTCTATATATGTACTCGTAACAACAGAATATCATGTATCACCGACCTGAGCTTTACGATGTTTTCGAAACAATAGAGATGCACCACCGCACTCGAATAAAGTTATGTAAATTATATGGACGCGCAAACGCGGGCGAGCACATGGTAAACATCTGAAAAACGTGCAAGCGTGTTGGCACGCTCATTGCGTTAAGCCTAAACCCCCGTCAGCCTTCTAAGCAAGAGTGAGCTTTTGGGCACGCTCTTTCCATCGTAGATCTCATCCATCACTTTCCATCAGGCTTGATTCAAGGTCAAGAGCACTGGCAAGTTGCAATAAAATAACAAAAAACGATTTTACAGAACAAAAAACAAACTACTTTCGAAATTAAAGTTATTCTACACTTTAGTGTTTTTGAAGTCGTCAGATTCTTTTTGTACAACTTTTTTATTTTTCATATTTTAGTTGTGGTAGGTACCTATACTAGTATACACAAATTCATATACCACTTCTTGTTACGTAAATAGTATCAGAAAGTAGAAGAATGTCAATATTAATTACACGACTTACGTGATTGCACTTACCACTGTTTGTCTCTGCATTACCCGAAGGTCGACTGGTAGAAAATGCCTATGGCATTAAGTCCGCCTCTATACATTTCTGCGTGTGTATTAAATAAAAATAAATCTCATCAAGATACGCGTAGAAAAAAGTGGAGAAGTGGAAAAATACGTTATATTGAAGCTAACTCAAAAACTACCCAAGCATTTTTTTACTGCTCCTGAGGCATACCATATCCATAAGAAAATAATTTTCAAAATCGATCAACAATTGCCGCAGATATCGTGTGTATTTCACTTTTTTCAAAGCGTTTCCGGCGCAACCTTGAACTCTGTTTTATTTTCCATCTCTATTTCTGCTTTAAGCTACAATCGTCATATTTTATGGTCTTTCTGGATCTGGAAGATTTCAATTTCGGATTATTCAGGAACACAGCAACCAGTTTATCTCAAAAAAAAAAAAAAATCACCTCACGCCTAATATTAATAGCTTGTATTGGGAACCAGCTACGACAGCGCCATTTTGACACTTTCCTTCCCCATTTGCTGATTTTTGAACAAGGGACCAAGACAAATCCTTTGATATTTCTTTCGTTTCACGTTTTTTTTACTTGCATGCTATGTATAGACGCACCTTTACAAGAACACGTCTGTCATACGAGTCGTAAATTGTTAATGCTAAAAGCAGGGCATTTTCGCCTTCTTATACAAAATATTACGTTTACTTTCTTCGTATAAACGAAATGTTATGTTACCGTGAAGGTCTTAATTGAAAAACGTTTGCTCTGAAATATTAATGAGAATAAAGTGCTAATGGCTTGTACTGAAGCCGATGATAAAAAGGTAAAGTCAAAGTTTATGTTGTGTTAGGGACACACGGGTGTGGTGGACGTCTACAATGCCCCACATACGAAAACTTAAAAAATCAACAAATGTGGAAAACACAAAAACTGAAGTGGCGCCATCTACAATGATATATGCGAACTACTCAAGACTTGACGTCACACCGCAACTACATCAGCTACATCGCGCCAGCAGAGTTTACCGCGCGATCTGCATATATACTAACATCCCGACATCAATCGTCGGGCAGTTGCCCACCAGACACAACACCGGTCTGGCCGGCGGTTTCTCCCTTTTGTACAGAGGATGAGTGAACTTTACACCCTGTTCCTCACATACCTCTATAATCCTTTGAGCTTTCGTTATAAGTATAAGGAACTCTAGTGTATTGCGAAGATCGACCCTGAGGACACGGTGGAGCATACGGTGGAGGTCTGCTCGGCTTGGGCGGAGCACCGTGTCCTCGTGAAGCGATCGGCGGCGGCGATCTCTTGCGTTCGGCCTTGGTCCAGGCCATGGTACGGAGCGAGAGTGCATGGGTAGCCGTCGCTTCCTTCAGCGAAGCAGTGATGCTGGCAAAGAGGGAGGCGGCGTACGTGAGGGAGAGGCAGTACATGCGCCTTTACGGCCGTTGCCTTCGCAGAAAACGTCCTTAGCGTCGGGAATCCCAGGCTGATTCCCGGCCACCGTAGGCGCGGGCTTGCGGATGGCGAGTAATGGGTAGCTCGCTGTTGGGTAAGGACCAAGCCCGAGTCGACGGCGCGTTGTGTTCCACGCGCGCCTCAAAGAGATGTCAGCAACAACTGATGGGGCCCGCAAGGACCGATGCCTGCCAGGGGTGCGGGTTGTTCGAAAGAGATACCGCGGCCCCTGGCACACAGGCAACTGACGGAACACGGGTGGGTTTTAGTCAGTAAAAGTCTGACACGCCCTCCTGCTCCACCCAGAGCAGGAGGTGATAATTTCCCAACCAAAAAAAAAAAACGATGCAGGCATCTTCTATGCCTGCATCGTTTTTTTAGACGAAACTCGAGCAAGCTGTCAAAATATCCTTTTTAAAATAAAACTATTTTAAAAGTTCTTTTCGCGTATCGTTTGAAATTCGTGTTCACCCATCTGTGAAAACGTTCCATCGAATTATGAAAATGTACTGACGACTCGCTTGTTGTTGGTTGATAGCACAGTTTTCATTTCCAGTCGTGGTTTTTATGGACATTACGTGGCCTATAAGTAAGGTCCATAAAAATATTGAATATACTACCAGATGCAACACAAAAAAAAGGAACTCTAGTGTAAATTTCATAAGAGTAGTACTAGACCTAGCAATTTGAGCCGTGCGTTGTCTGTCATTGAATGAATTAATGAATGAATGTTTTTAAGATTTTTATTTACTAGAAATGGCAGCACCTATTTGGAGTCTTAAAGGCCGACAATACAAACTTGTTGGCCATTTTTTCTGTCCGTAAGTCTCAGCACTCACCCTCATGGACCGAACGGTCTACCACAAGATAAATATATTACAAACACTCTCGCTTGCTTTGTTTTAATAAAACAATCCACCTATTAGCGCCGCATCAAGCCGTGCGTTGTCTGTCATTGAATGAATTAATGAATGAATGTTTTTAAGATTTTTATTTACTAGAAATGGCAGCACCTATTTGGAGTCTTAAAGGCCGACAATACAAACTTGTTGGCCATTTTTTCTGTCCGTAAGTCTCAGCACTCACCCTCATGGACCGAACGGTCTACCACAAGATAAATATATTACAAACACTCTCGCTTGCTTTGTTTTAATAAAACAATCCACCTATTAGCGCCGCATCAAATACTGCTCTGTTATTTGTGAGTCTTATATTTTACTTTAAGCTTTAAAATAGAATGGATATTATGTTCCAATTACGTTACTTATGCATAGCCAGTTACATAAATTAGATAGCTCACACGTATAATCTGTGACCATGAATTCAACATATTAAATCATTCTAGACCGCCCAGTGATGACAATATTTTTTTATTTAAGAGAAAAGAACTTTGACGCACATGCGATTATGCCGCCCTGCTTGGCTTAACAAAATCGTACTAATCTCTATTTAACATAACCTTAGCATAGCTAGTTTTACCGCGGCCCCTGGCACATAGGCAACCGAGGGAACACGGGTGGGTTTTAGTCAGTAAAAGTCTGACACGCCCTCCTGCTCCACCCAGAGCGGGAGAAGTTATTTTATGACTTCCCACCCAAAAAAAAGCATACCTAGTTTGTAAAGTACTCTAGCTGCATCAGAAAGTGGCACAGCTAGAACACTATTACAGTAACCTATCTCTCTAATCCTATAATCTAATTTATTTCTAAATTCCTCATTTCGGACACACGAGATTAATATGTGATAAATAAACATCATCTATGGAATTAATACAAAAATCACAATTAGCCGTCGTTGATTTCGCCATGAAATATAAGAACTTATTACACGGAATGTGTACAAAACGAAGTCTTGGCGCGATAAAAGGTATCACATCTATTCAACAGCTGATTAACTATCCACGGTGAGCTCAAGGGATACGGTTGGATCGTTTTGTACTAGATTCCTTTCTCTTGTGATCTTTTATTGAAGTACTCCTTCCAAAGCGAATAGCAATCCTGTTTGATATTAGATACACTTAAAGTTAGTGAAGTAAGGAGAAAAGTTAACAGGAATTCCATCACTTATGGCCTGCTTGGCAAGTAAATCAACAATGTAATCGCCTCTTATATGTATATATATTGGAGTCCATTGAAGAACTATATGTTTTCCAACAGATTGTAATTTCAAAATAAGTTTCAGTATAGTGTAGGCTATTGGTGTTCCTCGAAATATCGAGGTACATCTAACCAAGTGTAGGAGCCAACCTCTAGGGTCTGTGAGAACGGCACTTTAGTTTTTTGATGGATTGATTCTACATACGAATTATGAAAAAAATTACTTCAGCCAGCAAGGCCACACAGCAAGTGCTGCTAAGAGGCAGAAATAGGTTCTTTCTCATGGCAGGAGCACTTCTCTAAAATCTCTTCACAATGACCTTTCCTACAACGTCATAAGATTGCAATTACACGCAACAATCACATGACTGCTAGTGACGTGACACGCTCCATTAAGTCTCCATTAAACAAAAGCCGCGAACTCGTATCTGTATTGATTAAGGAGTCACATTTAAAGGCAAATACTACCAATGTTTACGCGTAAATTATCCGATTTTATAGGCTCTGTAACGGGAATGGGCAGCAGCGTTCTCTATAGATTTTACCACCATACTGCGATCGCCAACATGCCAAGCGTGGCGATTATGGCAAATCCCCCTTTTGGGGGAGGCTTATGTCCAGCAGTGGACGTTTTTCGGCTGATACGGTGATAGGCTCTGTGTGGTGCTGGACGTAAATAATAGCAACATCCTATTTCTTCCCGTAGGTATCGTAAAAGGCGACTAAAGGAATAAAAAAATGGGCAGTAGGGTTTTCGATGCACAACACCATAATGCGATTGCCAAACCGCCTGCGGGGACAAACCCGCCCCTTAAGGGAGGCCATTTTTTTTGTCCTTTGTCCAGCAGTGGCCGTTTTTCGGCTGAAAAGACGACGCCTGATCCTGGAATTTGTAGTCAAACCCTTAAAAAGGTACAGGGCGTTTAAGGTGGCTTTGTTTTGGAGCCGCGGTGGCCCACTGGTAATTGCCGCGACTTACGAATTGTAGGTCGTAGGTTTGAACCCAGACAGGTACTATATTTTTTGTAACTTATATCATCACTGCTCTCAAAACGGTGAAGGAAAACATCGTGTGAAAACCGGAATGTCCTAGAGCCAAAAAATCGAAGACATGTGACATCTACCAACTTGCATTAGGACTGCGTGGTGGATTACGGCCCAGTCCCTCTGAGGCCTGAGTCTTTGCAGTGGAAATATTATAAGCTGATAATATTATATACAACGTGTAGGACGGAAAGGGTATATACATATCAAGGCCACGGCTTCTTTGGATGACATCAAACGATATTGGAAGGGTTTTTTAATCCTATCTCTCGGAACATGTTCGGAAGTTAAGAGAATTTTTACTACATTGATACCAGAACAAATTGAAACAAACACATCGCTCGGAAGAGATTTATCGTGATATTGGCAAGTAACGTGGAAAGTTATTGACCTATGTAGTGCGGTGACACGTTTGTTACGATTTGAATTTAAGAAACATATGAAACCGAAAATTTGGTAACATTTCTTAGTGTATCTTATTTTGAGCTGAAACTATGTATAGCGATATTATACCAGCTGTTATCTTTAGTGCTTAAGGATAGCAATAGGGTTTCTGTTACACCCTGTTTATATTACCAATATTAAGTAGTAAATTAACCGATTTTGAAGCCTCGATCCTGGGATTATAGAAAACTATTTAAAAGATACAGGGCGTTTAAGGTGAACTAGGCGATTTTATAGGCCCGAAATCGGCTAATTCAATACGAAACATTAGTGGTATCTCCGTTTAAATATCACACATGGCTCCTCAATCCACATGAGCACGCCAAATCGTATAAATTCCATATTCTTGCGACGAATGGATTCGCTCAAGTCCTTTTTCCGGTTTAAGCCAATAGACCAAAAGGTCAGGCGTATATTTTAGCCGCGAATGCGCTTGTCACGGGATTTCAGGCTGTATATCAACGAGATTTAGCATACTTACACGTGGAATTTACATAAGTTTCTTTTGACGTGTGTACTTGATATGAATGTTTCGTATGTAATCTGATTGGAGTATTGTTATTGTGATCAGGTTTTATTGTGAATGAGATAATCATTTATTTAACAGTTAGATAATTTATGGTGATGCAGAGTATGGAAATGTTTATTGAGTAATACCTAAGCACGAATGTCGATGTCGATCGCTACCTACTTGTCTACGGTCAGCAAATGAATCCCACTTTCTTGAGGCATTATTGCGCCATGAAATCAGAGGGGCTATAGTCCTATTTTATTTAAGAACTGACGCATTATTATTTTAGTCTCAAGCTGTCAAAAATTGAAGACCAATATCCTTTTCCCAACTGATGTTGGAGTCAACTTCCAGTCTTACCGGATGAAGCTAAATACCATTTTTTTACATGGAGCGACTGCCTATCTGACCTACACAACCAAGGTTCTGGGTTACACGATACCCCTTTTTATGGGAAATCTTCAAATGGCTTCTCCCGCTCTGGGCGAGGTAGGGCGTGTCTGACTTCTACCGACTAAAAACCACCCGTGTTCCTTTAGTTGCCTGTGCCAGGGCCACGGTAACTCTTTCGAACAAATCGATGACCCTTACAGGAACAGGTGAGGGAAAGGCAGAATAAGCGCCCTCACGGCCTTAGTCGCCGCAAGAGACGCCCTGGGCGTCGGGAATCCCAGGCTGATTCCCGGCCACCGTAGGCGCGGGCTTGCGGACGGCGAGTAATGGTTAGCTCGCTGTCCGGTAAGGACCAAGCCCGGAGCGACGGCGCGTTGAGTTCCACACACGCCTCAAATAGACGTCAGCACCAACTGATGGGGCCCGCAAGGGCCGATGCCTGCCAGGGGTGCGGGTTGTTCGAAAGAGATACCGCGGCCCCTGGCACACAGGCAACTGAGGGAACACGTTTGGGTTTTAGTCAGTAAAAGTCTGACACGCCCTCCTACTCCACCCAGAACGGGAGAAGTTATTTGATGATTTCCCGGCCAACAAAAAAAAACCCTTGCAGGAACACGATACCCCTATTTTTGTACAAACATTAAGAGTGATAAACTGAACGCTCCAATGAACCTGCGTAATTATTTCAACAAATAGGCCTAGCGTCTATACTGTCTATATTTATACTGTGGTAATACCGATACGACCATGAAAAGACCTACCTAATTGGCTTTTTGACCTTGATATTAGCATATTATATCATATTTTGTAGAAAGCCGTGCCGAAACGAAACCGAAAAAGACTAGTTACTCATCATCAGCCTCCTGAACTTATTCCATTTTTTTAGCAACCTTCTTATGTATCCATAACCTAGCCATCATCTCAGTTGTCATACCCTTTTTTTTGAGGATGGGAAATCATCAAATAACTTCTCCCGCTCTGGGTGGACCAGGAGGGCGTGTCAGACTTTTACCGACTAAAACCCACCCGTGTTCCTTTAGTTGCCTGTGCCAGGGCCACTTTAACTCTTTTGAACAAATCGGTAACCCTGGCAGAAACACGATATCCCTTGGTAGGACTGCTTGTGAGACGGTCATCAGGAACCCGCAGGTTTCTGATGACCCGAAACGGCTGTCAAAGATCCACTTCAAACGTCACTCACCCGCAGACTATCTGCGCAAACATGGTTTAACCTGATCGATCAACACTAGTATTACTTAGCCAAAAGCATAGAATTTTTCACGATAAGTATGGTTTTGACTATATCTGTCATTGTGATGAGATGGCATCTTTAATAATTGGTAATATCTGGATGACTGAGCTATGCTCGGTTTTTTTTTTGACGTTTACTAAAAATGAAACCTAGCTAGATCGATTTATAACCCTCAAAACCCCCTGCATACAAAATTTCATGAAAATCGTTGGAGCCGTTTCCGAGATTCAGATTATATATGCATATGTAGAAGAATTGCTCGTTTAAAGGTAGGTATTAGATTCACATTTTATTATTCTTGCATTTTTTCATTTAAATTTCTTACTGCAAACATACAAGCAAACGTAAAGTAAAGAAAATTATTATTACCAACACCAAAAACACATCTTCCGAAAACAGCGTAAGAGTACAAAGAGCAACAACATAAACAATCAAAGACATAATTAGTTTGCCCCGGAGCACACTCTCAGTTAGCAAAATATATCAATTAAAATGCTAACCAGCGCCGGTTCTCGGTAAATTCAATTATTTAGTCCCGGCGTTGAATTCCGTTTGAGGCTGTATCGATGGCTTGAACTGGCAAATGGTGGAACAAAGATGCCAATAATGCAATGCTGGAAAACGCAATCTAACACAACCGGGAAGAAACCAACTTTCAAAACTCCGGGATGTTACTGAAAAATTCCTAATAGCATAATCAGCTTCCCCTCTGTGAGAGGGAGTGCGACGTAATCCACCACGCGGGCCCAGTGCGGCTTGGTAGATGTCACATGTCTTCGATTGTTTTTGGTTCTAGAACATGCGGGTTTCCTCACGATGTTTTCCTTCACCGTTTTGACAGCAGTGGTGATTAAGTAATTTACACAAAGTAAAGCGCCTGTCGGGGTTTAAACTTACGACCTACAAATCGTAAGTCGCGGTCGTTACCACTGGGCCACCACGGCTCCGATGAAATCCTTAATGCAAACACCCAAAAACACTTTCGCCGACCTGGGAATCGAAGGCGTTTTCGGAGCAAATAGATATCGGTAAAAGATTATTGAGTTCAAGCGTTTTCCGGCGGACCATGACATCGGCCAATCTTGGTATCTGCCAACCGTTCATTCTTTGTAGCGTTATTCGGCGAAACGTGCTGTCGCTAAATAATGGCATCGACTAAATTTTTTTTCGTATAAACGTTGAACGGTGAACCATGCTTTCTGCAGACAATTACATCGTTCAAGGGTAATTCTATAATCCGTACGGGACTCGTCAAAATGACCTTAAATTTCCCTACATTTTTTACAAGTTTTGAAGAGAGATAGAGGCAATCCTTAGTATTCAAGATACAAATCGTATGGAAAACAGAAATACCTACAAACAATATCATAGGTAGAAATAATATTCCGAAACTGTTGGAACATTTCATATCTCCAAAATCAAACTTTACCAATAACAATAACGGTTTATCTAACAACCATATCAATAAAACGGAGATTGAATATCTATAGGAACATGAGAATATCACAGAGTTTATGAGTTCGCCGATAATATTATATTATAGCTATTGTTACAAAGTTATACTACATACGTTATATTAATATAATATAATATACACGCTGTTATTTTATGTACATAGTTACACAAAACTAAAACCCGAATAGGTACTGAAAAATCACGCTCTTAAGGTGAATCTATAGTCGACATTTTTTCCATACAAAATTCGGGAGTGTATATATACTCCACTGTTCGACGATGTACATCAAAAATTAAACATGGTATGGTTTTGTATCATTATTAATATTGTCTGTACATAAACAGAATACTAAAATAAAAGCCATAAAAAAAATTTAACCCAAAAAAGATTCGTTTTTCTTGCTAATTTAACCTAACTTTGGGCGTGTTTAAGTAATAAAAGAAGTATAAAATTCCGAAACCAAGTCGGTACCGATCTCAAATATTGAAAAGTTCAATAAACTTTTTTGGTCATTGATTTATGCAGTGGTTTTTCATAAAACCCGATCTTCCGAAGGACTTTTCTTAATTTTTTACGGGCTTGTTTTACCATAAATGACCCTGCATCTCACTCAATGTTGTGCATGTAGAATAGCGTTTAACTGCTCATCACTGATACTACCTCTATAGTCCTAAAGAGGTAGTATCCACCAGGCATCGTGTCCACGATGCCTGGTGAGACAGCGTGCTTTTTCAGCCAGGCCCACCAATGAGTTCGTGCCCACGACTAGATTCCCCTTAGGAAGACACTATCAAGGCAATTCCCATAGTTTTTAAGAACGTTCGAAATTCTTATGTCAGTATCTATCTGTCACAAGAACCTCTAATTTTCCAACATTTTTGACAAATTTTGGACATTGATAAAAGTCAAGATCAAAGTCGCTGAGATTTGGCGACTTAAAATTGAAATCTAAGTTCGTTATTTTCGTCATTATAGTATATATACCTAATATAATAATTCATTTACTTTCTTTTTATAACTTAAAATGGATATAAAAATGACACAAACACAATAAAATCATTCTCAAATATAACAATACACATATCATTCAAATCATTCAAAACAAAATTGAATTAAAATACATACACAATTACATTATGGTCCCTAAAATATAACAAAATCTAAAAAAAAAAAACTGTCTTTGATTCCTTTGTTCTTGACTTAACTAAAATTACATTTTACCTTTTTGTAAGTATAACCACCTTAAAGGTACAATTTTAAGGTAGTTACCGACAATTTCCTGAGTGGTAATACCGTATTAAACAATTCTCTTTGCAAGTTCGCCCCTTGAGAAGCCTTTGAGTTCTAACTGAAGAACTAAGACCTTAATAAGACTTCGCTCATTTTCTTGGTGTTTAAGACTTGAATATGAATTGAGGAAAACTTGCGTTTGCTTGGTTTTTGACAGCCTAATTAACTCAGTTATTAGCACATAAGTACCTACATTGCTGAACCAAAAATTTAAAAGATCAAACCACCACTAGCGTCAGGCCTGCGTCCCTGACGTTGACATCGGGTTAAAAGAACTAGTGTAATAGTTCTATGTTGGGTATTTGTGTGTTTTTGGTAGGTGTCGATCGTTCAGGTTAAGCTACGCTTGCGTTGAGTACAGGCGTGACGTTATACGTAGTTCTGTGCCTGTGATATATCAATAGCTTTACCCTGAAAATATGGAAATCCGACGCCAACGCAAAAATTTTGCAAAGGTCATTTTCGTAACTGCGTGGATTATGTTTTTTAATTTAGCTTTGTGTTTCCGACGGGTTATTTATATTAGAGGAAAACTGCCTGAATTCACCTATTATTTTACTTGTAGTGGACAATGTTCGACCCGAACACAGTTAGCAAATGATGATTTCAAATAATTTTACAGAGAAATGTAACGCGATGTTGTGTTGTGTAGGACACTGTGGAGCATACGGTGGAGGTCTGCCCGGCTTGGGCGGAGCACCGCCGTGTCTTCGTGGAGGCGTTCGGCGGCGGTGATTTCTCGCGTCCGACTCTGGTCCAGGCCATGGTACGGAGCGAGAGTGCATGGCTAGCAATCGCCTCCTTCAGCCAAGCAGTTATGCTCGCAAAGAGGGAGGCGGCGCACGTGAGGGAGATGCAGTACATGCGCCCTCACAGCCGTAACCTTCGCAGGAGACGCCCTGGGCGTCGGGAATCCCAGGCTGATTCCCGGCCACCGTAGGCACGGGCTTGCGGATGGCGAGTAATGGATAGTTCGCTGTCCGGTAAGGACCAAGCTCGGGTCGACGGCGCGTTGTGTTCCACGGGCGCCTCAAAGAGATGTCAGCAGCAACAGATGGGGCCCGCAAGGGCCGATGCCTGCCAGGGGTGCGGGTTTTTCGAAAGAGATACCGCGGCCCCTGGTACACAGGCAACTGAGGGAACACGGGTGGGTTTTAGTCAGTAAAAGTCTGACACACCCTCCCGCTCCACCCAGAGCGGGAGAAGTTATTTGATGATTTCCCACTGAAAAAAAAAGAAAAATGTTGTCTTGTGTTGAATTTGATAAATAACATTCTCTGTAAGTTCCACTACAGGACTATTATATATTCCTTTATTTAGTTGGGTCACGGTCACGTACTCGGATGTTGCCATGCTCAGCGATTTGTAGTCCTAGTCCGCCTTCTTTGTAACAGGCTGTACCACTTTTCATGAAATATAATTATCATACAAGTATTATGTTGTTTACGTGTACTTCAAAACACGTTTTTCAAAGCAGTATTTGACATTTAGACGGTGTTTTTAATTTGTGAAATTGTCAAAGTTATTCTTTGAAAAAAATCGAAAGCCGGGTACTTACCAAGGTTATCTGCGAAATTGAAAAGAACGGCCGAAAGTATTTTAAATAAAATAATTCAACAAGAAAAGTAACACCTAAATAAGGGTCGATACATACTAGTTTCGCCTTGAACGCACAGAGGTTCTGGTGCTAATTGAAGCGTGGTGGCTCTGGGTACAATGGGTGGTGCTAATTTAGGTATTTCCTTCGTATGCTTCCTGTAGTACCTATGCTTTGTTTACATTTTTATTTGTTTGTGCTTGAGTTAAGTTTTCATTTTATTTGTTGTTATATTGGCATGGCTAGCTGACATATGACAAATTTTTAAGTTCTGTGTCTCGTAATGTTCATTACTTTGCCTACCTATGTATAGAATCAAATCTATATAACTAAACAGACAGCTGTGCTGCTGGGGAGTTTGTTATGCCACTTCTTCTTCACAGCTAAAGCACTAGGAAGTGGTGAAAGGCGGGCGTTTTGGGGGACTGTCTTATGTAATTATGACATTCGAAAAGTGCTGATTCTCAGCCTAATTTGAATAAATGACTTTAGATTTTGATTTTTTGATTTCTTCGGATTATTAAAACAAATATACAATGTTGAAAATGTAAAATGTATACGTTACAGAAAACATGTAGTTTTGTCTTATCTTTATCTTATCTTTGTTTATCCCGCCGCGATTTTATGACGTCCGAAGTTAACGACTTCGTTGTAGAGAAAAGGATGAATTTGCTGGTACCTTTTAAATTGACACTTCGCTGTTCGTCGGCTCTTCGCTATTATGAATCGACCCTAATTGTTTCGTCAAGATATTTTAACTTAAAAGATTCCAAACTCAATTTAACAAGATTTAACTTCAATTGTTTTGATAATCTTAAAATGGATGGTCCTTCAGGGCATTAAAAAGGTTATAAATAACGAGGGTAGTTCTGTTCTCAAGTGGTTAGTCGTAAATCTAATGGCTGTTCCGTTCCGCTGGTTTCGTGGTTCGCTGAAATAGGTTCCTGTAACCAGAACAAGTTTTTTTAAGAGATAAAATTGTTGAAGGCCGTAGTCGAAGCCAAATCGTTTATTTCAAATAGGCATAGAATGCACTTTTGACGTCAAAACCTACTTACTTAACATAACTGGTGATAACATCTTACCACTTCATGAGCGCAGGCGCATTGCAGATATGTCGTACTTGTTTAAAATTGCAAATGGTACTGTAGATTGCCCTAAACTGTTAGGCAGCTTAGGATTAGTCACACACTGCAAAATGTTTCGCAAACCTAGCTTGTTGCATGTCCCTCATTCCAGGTCCGCGTACAGGCCAAATTCATTTCTAATCCGTGTGAGCAGAAGTTTTAATAAGCTGTCTTTTGAACATGATCTGGATATATTCAATACCAGTGTCTCTCAGCTTAAGCATCTGTTGGTGAAAAGCTTCTTTAAGGAAAACTTATTGTTTGCTCTGTATGTTTTTTTTTAATTTGTATTAGTTAAGCGTATATTATTTATTTCCCAAGTTAATTCATAAGTAGTTATTTTGTACCTACCGACCTTTTTTGTTATTGTTTAAGACAAGTGTTTATCAGTGGAAACTTGTAAATGGCCTTCAGTTTCATATTGTTTAATAACATCGTTTATGTTAGCTAGAAGTTTCCCGAATAAAATAAAATAAACCACAATATTCTTTTATTTATTTTTTCCACCAAAACCAATTTGCCCGCGTAATGGATGTGGGCCCACTCCCTCTCACAGAGAGTAAGCGTTTTTAGGCATTGGAAACTTTAAAGACATACTGTATGATCCCTTGGTAGACCATACATTACTTTTAAATGAGAGATGAATGGAATGAAAGAAGGTAAAGTACTGTAACACTACTGTTTTGTCACAAAGGTACTTTAAATAAAATAAGCTTAATGTACTGTTGGTGTGGCAATGAAGTGAGTGACGCGGCCCTTGTCGGCTGTAACGAGAACGCCTGGCTGACGCGATAGCCCAGCGAACAGAGCTAATTATTATGAGTTGAAATGTATGTCTGGCGCAAACTGCTGAATTGCAGAATGTGCGGTTGCACCGTACACATACAGACGGACAGTAACCAGACAGACGGTTAATTAACTATCTGTTTGGTTACTGACCGTCTATAATATAATAAATATCTGGATGACCGAGCTTTGCTCGGTATTTTTTTGGTTTGACGGTTTCTAAAAATGAAACCTGGCTAGATTGATTTATCGCTCCTGAAACCCCCTGCATACTAAATTTCATGAAGATCGTTGTACCCGTTTTCGAGATTCAGATCATCATCATCATCATCATCATATCAGCCGAAAGACGTCCACTGCTGGACATAAGCCTCCCTCAAAAGGGGGCATTTGCCATAATCGCCACGCTTGGCAAGCGGGTTGGCGATCGCAGTATGGTAGTCAAATGCATAGAAAACGCTGCTGCCCATTCTCTAGTAAGTCCCTTAGCCCCGCCTTCTACGACACCCATGGGAGGAAATGGGATGGTGCTATTCTTTTACGTCCGGCACCACACGGAACCTAATAGATTATATATTTATACATATATACAAAAAATTGCTCGTTTAAAGAATACCTTTAAACGAGCAATTTTTGATAAGTAGGTAGGTACCCACTTATAATATAAGTATGGATTATTCTTTTGCATCTACTTTAATACCAATTTATTTAAACGAACCTAACATTTTAGAATTATGTTTAACCACCAATATCCAAATAAAAAAATAACAATTCTCAAAATATGTTCATGCCCAATCTGACTTTTCATTTCATGTGTTTTAGCCACGTCACGTTAGGCCGTCTACAAACATGGCAACGAAACGCATTTCATGTTCAGAAATGAACACCTTAATGTTGATCGCAATTGAGTTAAGTGCAATTTTTACCAAGAGAAACCATTCAATCACAAAATCATACCTTTCTTGAAGGAGCACTGGTGGCCCAGTGAGCAGTTGTGGTCCAGTAGAGCAGTGGTGGGCCACTGGAACAGTGGTGGGCCAGTGGAGCAGTGGTGGGCCAGTGGAGCAGTGGTGGGCCAGTGGAGCAGGGGTGACCCAGTGGTGTTGGCTCCGACTTATGAGTTGTAAATAATCTGATCACCACTGGCAAACGCAAACATCGTGAGGAAACCGGTATGTTCTACCAAAAATTCGAAGACATGTGACATCTACGAACCCGCATTAGGCCCGCGTGATAGATGTTTCTCATTGCAGCCCACTCCCTCTCAAAGAGAGGAGGCCTGTGTCCCAGCAGTGGGAACATTATAAGCTAATTATGACTGTCTTGAAGGGGTTGGCAGTGGTGTAAACTCTTCGCACATTTCTCCAGTGATGTTTAAGACCCTTGTTATAACAATAGAGCACGAGTCTTACGGAGTCTTACCGTACACAAATCCAGTCTCCGAACTGATCATCAACTGCGTAGTCTTCTCCTAAGGATGTTAAGACAGGCTTCCTGTCTAACAACACGCAGCAGAGGACCAGTATTTTACATGAAGCGATTGCCTATCTGACCTCCTTAATCCAGTTACTGGGTAACACGATACTACTTAACAAGATTGGTTATCAATACATTATCCGAACTGCTACTGAGATCCTTTAAAATGACTCTACAAAAAGGAACACTATTACTAAAGGTTTAGTGACAAAAATAATGAAAACTAAATCCTTCTCCAATTCGTAGCTTACTAAAGTTAAAAAATCTTAGAAATGGAGGCACAAATAGTTACATACAGTCGAACAAGTGATTTGGTATACAGGCAGTTAACATGCCTCTACTTTTACTCAATATAGTAGTCGATGCCATATGTATTATAGTACGGTACTTATTTTGAAATTAATTAATTAATAACATACATAATGACAACTTTATCCACGTGGAATTAAAAACCTTGCCCTAACTCAATATAAAATGCTTTAAAATAACTTTTATTTCTATTTTAAAGTACAGTTTCCATGATTTAAGTATTATCTGTAATGGAGGCTGCTGCAGCGCGTTCCCTGTTGTGTAATTTTGGATTTGGTTGCCATATTTACGATATGATTTATTACGTTCTCCGTTTTGTTTTACGTTAAGTACACGAGTTTAGATAAAGTAGTGTATGAAACTATACATATCGAGGTGTCGAAATGTCTATTATAAACCTCGCCTGCAGCTCTCTTCATAAACTAACACCTCGTGTTTTAATAACCTCTGTTACGTAAAAAAAATCATACTATGCACAGAATTAAAACAAATATTGGCAGTGTAGAGAAAACATGAATGTTTTTACCTGTAAAACAAATAGTTTATTCGACTGTACTACAAAAACGTGCCGTAATGTAGTTACCAATCCCCTTGCTTTGACTATTTCCACAGAAAAGAACTATTTCTGTCTAGACTAATAGTTGTCTAGCAAGTCTAGACGTAGATGGAACGAGACGGTTTGATTTATATCGTGTTTCAGTTACGCTTTTTTTCATTGAGATGTCGCTTTATTTGGTTTCGGGAAAAAGATATTGCTTTATTATTTTTGTAATAATAATGTCACATCTAGATCCAATCATAGTCTGTCGTGTGTACGTACCGTGTCCTTATTGTTTTCTATTATTATTTGTATGTATATAAATTCGTAGGCACCTAATATGGACATCACATATGTACATCTACGTAATACGGAAATTAAAAAACATCACTGACTTTGGAGTAAAACGAGGTACTTCATGTTATTGACCAATGTTGATAGGTACTGAGAATTGCAAAACACAAAATCGAAATGACCAAACATTTTTCGTTTAGTGCACTCTCGACCCCTCGACCCCTAAAAAAAATGTTTTATTTGTTTCCTCTCAACCCTTAAACATAGTTCACACTTGACTCAGGGGTGCGGGTTGTTCGAAAGAGATACCGCTGCCCCTGGCACACAAGCAACTGAGGGAACACGGGTGGGTTTTAGTCAGTAAAAGTCTGATACTAGAAGATCCTACTCCACCCAGAGTGGGAGAAGTTATTTGATGATGTCCCACCCAAAAAAAAGAGGCGCTGAGAATACAAAGGACAGGCATACCTCGTCCACTTTCGACTCCTAGTTCTGTAAGTACCTAAAAATAATATTTTGGTTCAGTTAGGTACAGAACAGATTGGGGGTCGAGAGGAAACTAAAACTTGCTGGAAAATAAAATCCACTCTCGACCTCAAAGTGGAGAATAAACTATAAACAGGGGTCCAGTGGACACATTCATTCTTGGAGGTCGAGAGGTCGAGAGTGGACTAAACTACATTTTTCACCTTAACATTTCACGTCTTACCCCGTCTTACCCCTGCGTGCCCGATACGTCACCCGCGTGGACGGTGAAAATTATCCCAAGGGAAAAAATCAAAATCCATCCAGCCGTTTCTGGAGATTAATTTAAAAATAGATTTTTTCAAAATAAAAAAAAAAATTCTTAAATTATTTGTCTGCCTGTGTGTTTGTTCTAGTATATACTTTCATAAGTTCTAGTATATATTTTCAAACACACTTACTTTTTTATTATTTTGTATAGTTATTGTGTCTACTGTTTTCGTTAATCAATTAAACCTACCATGAGTTGTGAATACAAGTAGGTATAGAAATTTGATCAAAAACGTCAAAAAGGTGGGAACCGATCACTTTCCGATTTTTTTTTGTTCGAATTTCGTTTCCGAAAACTATTGACCGACTTTTTTTTTTTGCTATATGCATTATTTAACATATTTTTATATCATCGAAGTATCATGTGTCATAGGTATTATTTTACCGAACTATACTTCGCCGATTTACAAAATAACTTTTTGCTATTGGCCGAATCCTCTTTTAAACTTTTTTCATTTGCCAAATGATTTATTTGTCATATTTTCACTACACCGAAACAATATTTTCCGGACATACATCTGGTCACAAATTGTACAGCCGGTTACTTGGTAGCATTTTCAATATTAAATGGAAATAGTGTCATAAAAAGTCAATATGTTGTGCTCCCAAATTTAGTGAGAATGAATCACTGGAAAACCAACTTCACGCAGTCTTATCTGCCCTACCCCTAGAGTTTAATTTAAGCCCGCGTAGGCGCCGAGGGAGGGGTGGGGCGGCTCGCGAGCTGAGGCGCAGGTGGTTTGAAGGCCCGCCGCCGCGGCTGAGGCTGACCGGCTTGGCCGGCCAGCGAGCCGAAGCTGCGGTAGTGAGCGTTAAAATTATCTGCGACGATAAGCTCGCGTGGGGCCAACCCACGCGCATATTATTCGGACTTATGATTGGTAACCCAAAAACGTGAGCAATTTTAACTATTTTGTTCAACATTTTGACCTTGCCTCAAACAACAAATATGTAAAGTAACGACAATATGATTTGTGCACGACTGTTTCAATCAAGTCTTTCACAAGACTTGTTGAAAACAAGTAGATATGCCAACTTTTAAAAGGAAATAAAAACGGAGTTAGCAACATTTAAATTGCTCACAACAGCAGCCCACTATGCAACCAGCCTAACAATGACACAACATTAATAACTTTGTCAGTTCACGCTAAGTTACAATAGAAGCGCATTACATGAACAGGGGACATACATTTACGTTGCCAAGTTAACGTTAAGTCAATGGTCGTTTACACTATGCCTATAACATTCCAGTAATCCAATCCAGTACTAGTCAGCAACTAGTAGAATACTCTGAACTACTTACGTTTATTTCAGTTCCGTGCACTGTATCCAGTTATATAAGTACTTAATTACTGGTTTTTTCTAATCTATAAAAATCTTGACTTGATTTTCGTAAGTCGTTTTCGAGGGACCACTGAAAATCAGCGCTGTGCTGTGGATCCCATAGCGCAGCATCATGCTGAGTGAAAGCTTTCTTGTCGCTGTCACGGTGTGCAGCTATTTATTTAGCCGACTATTTACGTTCTGTGTTCTTAAATGTAAAGCAGTTGAAAAGTACTTTAAAAAGTTAAAAAATAGCCAACCGTCACGGGCACCTTCAACGCTCTCTAATTTTGGCGCGCTTATTGTGACGTCATAGTCTATGACATTGACAATAGGCTGGAATCACAAACACCTATAAAACACATTGACAATTATTGTTGTCGTAAACTTTTCCGCCACTTTTGTTCAGACCAATGGCGTCGCTTTACCAATATTTATATTTCTCACAGCACTTAAACATTTGTTTGTTGCTCAAAATATATAATATTTAAAACTATTGATGAAGGCATGATTCTGAAGTAGTACAGTTTATTTTAAAAAATGACCCTTAATTTAGTTACATGCATATTCCCTATTGTCTGTTGATAGACAACCAATCTAGTGGCATTCCAGTGAATTTTATTAATCGCTTTCATTATGAAATCACTTTTACCTAAATGTTACTAGTCTACTGCTTTTAAATGACTAGAATAATGTAGAAATACAATTGATGGCTGCCTCATGAAACAGGTTTTCCTACTAACTAAACCACAGCTGCGTACAGTAACAGCAGCTTTAACTGGCCACGGGTTATTTAATATACACTTCTTTGTTATAGAAGTCACAGACAGTCCGCTGTGCAGGGCCTGCATGGAGGACGACGAGACAGTAGCTCATGTGCTTCTAAGCTGCCTGGTGGTCGCCACGTACAGAACAAAGTACTTCGGTAACCCAGGTATCTTTGGGCACGCCACGATTACGGCGGTAAGTCCCCTCTTTGAGGAGTGGCTTGAGAGGCGGCATGGCGTCCTCACCTTCCGCCTGACACAGGTCCTCACCGGACATGGCTGTTTCGGGAGGTTCCTGTTTCAGATAGGGCGGGAGGAAACGCCCGGGTGCTTCCATTGCGAAGATCGCCCAGAGGACACGGTGGAGCATACGGTGGAGGTCTGCCCGGCTTGGGCGGAGCACCGCCGCACTATGGAAAATATAGGTCGGTATCGGATCAAAAATCTGTAACTTCATGAATTTTTGTTGTATCGTGATGAAATTTGGCACAAATATGCAGCAAGGTTCGGAGATTCGAACGATGTGTAGTTTATAGGGTTTTCTTGTATATCTATGTATGTTTTTTTGCATAGAATGAAAAAAATGGGAAAAAATCACGAAAAAAATAGTTAAAAATTTATTTCAAGTGGAATACAAGTTTATAATGACTAAAAAGATTAAACCATGGTTAATTACAACAAGCAAAGTAAACAAAATATATATATATGAAAAAAAAATACTAAATTAAAATCATATTACTAATAGGTACATCCTATACTCTGGCTTCAGGAAATGATGTAGCTAGGTACAAATATAAGTAATAACTAAATATAAATATTATTTTTAACTTATACCACTTCAGGATCAGGGTCAGTAAATGTGGGTTCACTTTCAGGTGCCACGTTTAAAAGACTTAGTGCCTCTTCTTCAAGTTCTTTCACATTTCTTACGTACGGTTTTCTCAAACTTGTTATATATGGATCTGACGTGTATAAAAGCGTTTTAAAGACATCTTCATTTGTAGCAGATCGGGAACATTTTCTGGCATGATGAAGTCGTATGTTTCTGTAGTCTTTGTTGCGAGACTCTTGTGCGTCTTCCGATAGCTGTCCAATAGGAAGCACCGCAAAATGTTTGATAACGTTTTGCCCGTGTATGAGTATTTTATGAACGGAGGATGGCATATAGTTTGCGGATGACATATCCATTCTTGCCTCATGTGACACCAATATCAACCTTAACGACAAACTAAATTCAATACTTGACGCTACAACACATTGGATGACGGAACATAACCTAGAAATTAACTTTAACAAGACAAAAATAATGACATACCACCCACAACAAAAAAAACCTATAACAGTAAGTTTCAGTTATGAAAATTATAAGTTAGAAGTTGTAAATAATTTCACCCTATTGGGCCTAGACATAGACACACACATCAATTGGAAGTCGCATATCCAAAAATTAAAAGCAAAGTTATCAAAATTCTCTTACGCCCTACGGGAAATAAAAAAAACCACAGACATTAATACTGCGTTAGTAACATATTATGCATATGCCTATGCATGGCTTAAATACGGTGTCATATTATGGGGAAATAGTACAGACGCACCTACACTATTCACCCTACAAAAAAAACTTGTTAGAATTTTAGTAAATATTGAAGAAACTGATAGCTGTAAACCTCACTTCCAAGAATTGAAAATTTTAACCCTACCAGGCATCTACATTTTTGAACTCTGTAAATTTGTACGTAGATACCCAGAATTCTACACAAAAAGAGAAGATCT
This sequence comes from Polymixis lichenea, assembly GCA_949091785.1. Taxonomy (NCBI): domain Eukaryota; kingdom Metazoa; phylum Arthropoda; class Insecta; order Lepidoptera; family Noctuidae; genus Polymixis; species Polymixis lichenea. The sequence continues at coordinate 10,047,298 of OX420941.1, forward strand.
ACAAACCAAATTTACTTTAAGGCATAAAAATAGATTAAATATACCTACATCCCGATTAAAAATGCACTCTACAAGTACCTATGTCATGTCGATAAAAACGTATAATAAGTTACCAGAAAAAATAAGAAATATAAATAAATCCAACATATTTATTAATAAACTAAAGCTATTTCTGTTGGACAAGAGTTATTATAATATAAATGAATACTTCAATGATAAACCATAATTGGAATAAATGATTTCTGTTTTAAGTTATATTTCTTTAACTATATAGTTGTATTTCGAGAAGATTATTTAATTGAGGATTATAAGACTACTAAATATGGGTACAACAAGTTATTTAAAAAATATAAATTGTCTCAAATTGTGATACACGTGAAACCAAATATCAGTAATAATTAATTTGTAATTTAAAAAAAAAATGATCTCTTATTATATTACCTAAACATAACTTTAATTAAATTGTAAATGTTTAATTAAAATAGCTTTCCAAATTATTATTTATGTTATTAAATTGTTATCCAAATTGAATTAAGTAATGTGTAATGTTAATGTATAATTTTATTTTAATTTTTAAATTTTAGTTGCTAAGTTTATTGTTAAGAAATAGTTGTCAATTAATAATACATTTTGCTGTGCCCTAACAGGGTCTACAACGGCTCTTAGCTCTAAGCCTTTTGTTAACATCTTTGTTTTTACCTTGTGGAACGCAATTAAATGAATATGAATATGAATATGAATATAATACCAATCGTAATTACTTACATAGATTCTTGCAGTTTCTATTGCATATTCCCCAAATTTTTCAGGGTCGATCATCATTCCAGAAGAAAGAACTTGCAAGATAATGTATAGGCGTTTAATCAATGCCTCATCTACACCTGTTATTTCCGATGAGCAAGTGCTATTATAGAAGAATCTTCGTGCGGTATTGCCATCGTTCGTATTCCCGCTAACTTGCCGAGGTTTGTCGACGATTAATCCCAACTCCTCCCTGAAACGTTTTTGAACAACTTCTTTCTTTTCTTTTTTTAATCTCTTATTTTCCTCAGTTGAAGCAGACCAAGTCTTAAACGAAAGATTATAGGAAATATGCAATATCATTTCCATGCAGCGAATCCAGGCGTGTAAGGTGGACAATCCGTATTGGTAGGCGTTTTCGTTTTCGGGTCTGGCAGTTACTTTCGATAGGTCATTCATTAGCCGTGGAGTAGCCCCACATATCGTGCATGTGGAACCAGATGGAGTATCTGTAAGGACCTGAGCCACCTTTCCATCGATCATCGTTAGAAATAGTTCATGCTTCACATTTACTACAACACCATCTTTGTTTATAAGTGATGCTTGTGCAGCCCTAATTTGTTTTTTAATATCATCAACAACTGCCTTGGTTTTTTCCGGAGTTTCCTTACAAAACTCAATAGAAATGGGTCTGCAAAAACGGACAGATGAAGGTACCGGATTTTGCCAAACAACGAATCCCGATTGCACATCAACTAATCTGATGGGGACTAATGAAGTGATGAACAAATTGGCATCTGAAATTGTTTCTGACTCTTCTGCAAGTATTTGCTTGTATTGGCTTTGACCAGATGAACCATCACATCCCCATTTAGAATAAAGGATCAATGTTCTATGTTGTTTTTGGAAAACAGAATCGATTTTTAAAATTCTAGCAGCAGTATGATCCAATAAATCTTGTATATTAATCACTTTAGCATAAGTATTCGTGATTTCGATTGTAGAAGATGGTGGATAACAGGATCTTTTTATTTCTTGTATTTTGTAGTAAGGCGGGAATATACAACACTTTCGTTCGTTGGTTAAGTTTTTCAGGTACATATATTGTGCTTTTGTTAGATCTAAATCTATAAAAGCACTCAATGCTTCCGTATCGGAAAGAATCTTCATCTGGTCTGAGTCGTTCCACTTACTTGAGATATCTAATTTCTTTTGAGTGTCAGCGGTTCTTAATTCTTCGACAAGATGAGCTTCTGTGTACTCACGTAAAGCCCGTAGTCCCTGCAGATAGGCGTTTTTTATATGCTCGAAGCCATAGTCTTGGAGTAGAAGAGTGTTTTTCCTCTTCTTGGTAGATTCTGAGGAGTCTCCATAAGCCACGCATGCTCGTCCTCGTTGGCCAGATGTTGATGGCGTAGAATATTGTTCAGAATCCGGTAAATTTAACGAATACCTTGAGTCCAACCAAGTACAATACTTCTGTAAAAATGTTTCTTTTTTCCGAGATGCCAGGGCCCAGCGTTTGTTGAAAATAGGAAGAATGTGCCTTTGTATGTCACTAATTATAAAACACAAGTTGTTTTCAGAAACATTCAGCTTTTCCACTAAAACTTTGGATAATGATTCCATGGTCTTGCCGCCCTCTATATAGGGGATTATGAAGTCTCGTTTGGTACAGCTGAAGGAAGACATTTTAACACTTCACAATCTGCAGAAATAATAGGCGTAGATGAGATTTGCTTCACTTGAAGTTACACTGATGTAGATGGTTCGAATAGTTTTTGCTTCCCTTTAAATACTCATTTTACAATATCGAATTGGTACCTACATCATTATTATCTTGTAATTTCCCACGCAAACCGAGTGCAAATTTGATAAGGTCCCTTTGTTATCACGAAATAATGAAGAAAATATCCAAAAAGTTCTATATTGTTCATGTGAATGGTGTCAGTGGTAAACCGCAAAAGATACTAATTTTCGGGTTCTGACTTTTATCAGTTTTTTTCTCATATCTTCTAAAACCGCAAATATCCGCAGCTGATTTTTTTTGCATTCTATTTATGAATAGTTAGACTACTAGTCGACGCAAAAAGTAGCGCTTGGGCAAACGTGGGTAATACTGAAAACCTTCAACGAAAAAACATACAAGTGAAAAAAAAGGTATGTCACTTTTTAAGTAATTACTGAAATATTTTTCTTTACTTTTAAAATCATTAAGCTGTATCGCAAAAAGCATAAAATAACCTTTCTAAAAATGTATAATACTGCATATCTGTACCAAGTATTTTTTTCACAATATGGTATTGAAACATGTATACGCAAAGACTTGAGTTTGGCACTTCTGTTTTCTATGTATTTCTATCTAAGAAAAAAAAAATAATTTCGCGTATTAAGAAAAAAAATCGTAATGAATATTATAATTTGACTATTAGAAAACCTAAAAGAATGGCCATATTAGCCAAATTATGATATTCGTAAAAAGCATTTTTGATATGCGCTTGTTCTACCATTTTCCATAGTGCGCCGTGTCCTCGTGGAGGTGATCGGCGGCGGCGATCTCTCGCGTCCGACCCTGGTCCAGGCCATGGTACGGAGCGAGAGAGCATGGCTGGCAGTCGCCTCCTTCAGCGAAGCAGTTATGCTCGCAAAGAGGGAGGCGGCGCACGTGAGGGAGATGCAGTACATGCGCCCTCACAGCCGTGGGCTTCGCAGGAGACGCCCTGGGCGTCGGGAATCCCAGGCTGATTCCCGGCCACCGTAGGCACGGGCTTGCGGACGGCGAGTAATGGGTAGCTCGCTGTCCGGTAAGGACCAAGCCCGGGTCAACGGCGCGTTGTGTTCCACGCGCGCCTCAAAGAGATGTCAGCAGCAACAGATGGGGCCTGCAAGGGCCGATGCCTGCCGGGGGTGTGGGTTGTTCGAAAGAGATACCGCCGCCCCTGGCACACAGGCAACTGAGGGAACACGGGTGGGTTTTAGCCAGTAAAAGTCTGACACGCCCTCCCGCTCCACCCAGAGCGGGAGGGAGAAGTTATTTGATGATTTCCCACCCAAAAAAAAAAAAACCCATGTATCTTCCGTGAGATCGTCAGTAACACCAAGGCGTTGCTGGCCTTCTTTGAGACGCTGGATCGAATAATCGATTTTTCTACACGTACGCAAAATACGCGCGTTGACGTGGAGTCGCGGACACCAGCCTACCTATTAGTCATCGTTATGCAACACGCAAGCTTTGTTTATTGTACAACTTATATACGTACAACGTCCCGACAAAATCAAAATCAAAAGTCATTTATTCAAATAAGGCTGAGAATCAGCACTTTTCGAAAATCAAAACTACATATGACAGTCCCCCAAAACAGTTCACCGCTTCCTAGTGCTTTAGCTGGGAAGAAGAAGTGACGCAACAAACTCCCTAGCAGCACAGCTGTCTGTTTAGTTAGATAGACTTGATTCTATACATAGGTAGGCAAAGTAATCAACATTACGAGACACAGAATTAAAATAATTTGTCATATGTTAGCTAGCCATGCTACTAATAGTCAGACATTTGCCCTCCAGTACCCTTCTGGTCAGAGGATCCTCCCTATTCCATGGAGGATGAGTGAAATTTATAACCTGTTCCTCATGCCACCATAACACTAAGACTCTACTCTGATGCCCATTCTGAAGTTTGGAACTGGCTAGCCTGGACCAGTTCACGACTTTCTAGTAGCTAGATCAAGCGACTGGAATAATGTGAACCGGCCACAAAGTTAAGTCAAAATCATTGCTTACTCGCCACAGTTTGGTCACTTAGTGGTACCATTAAATATTAGTTTGAAACGTTATTAATCTTTGCATAGGATTATAATCTTGAAAGTCATTGGTTTTGGTATGAGTTTTAGACGGCATTGTGTGTATGGGGTTGGAAGATGGATGGAAGTCAAATTGGAAAGTCATGTAGGCTTTACGATATAGAGGTATGAGGAGCAGGGTGTAAGGTTCACTGAACCTCCATAAAAAAGGGAGGATCCTTCGTCCAGACGGGTGTTGTGTCTGTAGGTCAACTGCTCGACTATGGTACTTTTTAGGGTTCCGTACCTCAAAAGGAACTCTTATGGGATCACTCTGTTGTCCGTCTGTCTGTCTGTCTGTATGTCACCACTGATTTTCTCAGGAATGGATGGACCTAGCAAGATGAAATTTATACCAGATACTGAGGTCTACTATTAGGTGTATAATCAAGGTCCTGGGTCAACACGATAAAAAGATATGGGTAAATTTAAATTTTCGCGAAAATTTGAAGTACCAAAATTTACCTTAATTTTCATTTTTTTTTATTTTTCGGAATTTTGACTTTACTTGTGCTGTAAGACGTTGCTTTTAACCAAAATTGACAAGTCTAGGTCAACCGGAAGTACCCTATAGGTTTTGGGTCGAAAACCTATACGGTAGTTCCGGTTGACTTAGAATCACGAAATTTGGCAAAAAGTAAGGTCTTAGGGCACAAATAAAGGAAAAATTCCAAAAAATAAAAAAATACGTTGAAAATTAAAGGTTGAAAAAAAATGTTGAAAAACTTGTACGGAAGCCTCGGTGGACGAGTCCGACTCGCACCTGTCCGGTTTCTAATTTTTGGTCGTGACCTCTTGCAGATCAACCTATGAGGTAGTCGGCTGCTTAGCCGAACTTACCTATATAGGGTTACCTTAATAAATTAAGGCCTCCAACTAGGGCCTGTGGGATACGGATCTCGGCTTAGGGCGTCGCTGGAAGAGGAGAGGCAGCAAGGGACGAGCTGGATCGGAATGATTATTATTTAGATACCCTTCGGCACGTCTGACAACCAGTCCACCCAGCCCATGATAACTATAAAAAATTTACGAATGACAGCCGGGAAAGACTTAACGTGCTTTCTGAGACACGGAAGGGTGTTCAATTCTATAGAGGGTATCTAGTCATGGTTTAGTAGGAGGAATAGTCACAATCAGTAGACTTTAACGGACACAAGTGATAGTCGTTTTCCTGATACTGATTATGAAGAAACGAGACGGACAATTCTGAATCAGTTACGCTGAGGCAAAGAAAACCTGCTGAAGGGGGGATTCACAGATGATTCCGCCCTGGAGTGTAAATGTTATATCGTGGTCAGCGTGTCCTGTTGTTTGCACGCTACAGGAGTTGGTGGACGCCACTGAAAATGCCAACTCCGTAGCCAAATTGGGCTGACTGTGTAAACTAGTAAGTACCAAAATTTACCCTAAGATTCATCATTTTTTTTTTTAATTTTTCCTATATTTGTGCTGTAAGACGAAGAGCTGTAGGTTTTCGACCCAAAACCCATAGGGTACTTGTTGACCTAGAATTGTCAATTTCGGTTAAAAGCATGGTCTTATAGCACAATTAAAGGGAAACTTCCGAAAAATAAAAAAAGTTGAAAATTAAGGTAAATATTGGTACTTACAAGTTTTAGCGAAAATCTAAATTTGCCTATATGTCGGTCGACAAGCAATCAAATCAAATCAAATCAAATCATTTTTATTTGTGTAACATAAGAAAACACGACTAACCGGAACCGGAAAAGAATAACCCCCGGTAAAGGATGGCCCATCCACGAACCGACCTCGGCAAGCGTTGCTTAACCCTGAAGATCGACCCGTGTGGCTGTGTTATATAGCCACGAGCCCCTAACAAGTTTTAGTCTAAATAGACTCAAATAAACAGCCCCCCAAGATACCACTCCATAATATTAGTTCACTTATTAACTAAATGTACCAGGCAAACATGATTCCGAAGCGTCCAGGCCGCAATCGAATTAGCAAACGGCAGTGCCACTTACCGTCCACTTTAAGTCGGACCGCCCGGTTCCCCACGTACCACTAAATTGCTTCTTAATGGGTACCCGCATAAATTATTACGGGTCTTCATTGGATGGTTGAGTCCTGTAAATGTCAAGGGTGCGTTTTGTTTGTTTACTTTCGGCAGCTGTTTTTAGGCAAGTATACTGTTGATTGTGGCCCTTTTATGTGTTTTGAAAGGACGGATTATGGGCTAAGAACATAATCTATGTTTGGCAGAAGGATTGGGAATAAAAGAAAAAATAAATAAAGTAAAGTTGATAAAGTGTTTATTCTGCACAAATAATCTAAACATCTATACATCTATCTATACATATAAATAAAATTGGAGTGTCTATTTGTAATATTAAAATAACCGCTTTTTGCTACATGCTTAAATGAATATATATACGGTACATATACCAAAATAACTTTTTTTACAATTTTTGTCTGTCTGTCTGTTTGTTCCCGCTAATCTCTGAAATGGCTGGACTGTTTTTGACGGGACTTTCACTGGCAGGTAGCTGATGTGATGAGGAGTAACTTAGGCTACTTTTATTTTAGAAAAATTATTCTGATATATATCTATACTAATAATATTATAAAGAGGAAACCTGTGTATTTTTGTAATTTTGTATGTTTGTTACGAATAAACTATAAAACTACAAAGCCAATTTCAAAAATTCTTTCACCATTAGAAACCTATATCTTTACTGAGTGATATAGGCTATATAACATCACGCTGCAACTAAAAGGAGCTGAGCAGCAATTAAATAAAAAAAAATCCACGCGGACGAAGTCGCGGGCACAGCTAGTACGTACATAAAATACACACATGCAAAGAAGAGGGTATCGTATTACCACGTATATGGGTTGTAAAGGTCAGATAGGCAGTCGCATCCATGTAAAATACTGGTATTCAACTGCATCCGGTTAGACTGGAAGCTGACCAACATAAGGCAAAGGCTAGGCAGATGATGATGATGATATTGTTATATCAAAGTAATCATAAACTTAGTACCCTAAAGTCTTCTTCTTTTCACGTTCAACTTTGTTGATATTATTAAAATTCTTTATTCCAATTAAACCATTTACAGGCATTTTTGAACTGTCAAAAAGTCGATCAGTTGGAAAGTTGAAGCTAGTTGCCCATTCCAAAACGTAGATCTCTATGGAGAAGAACGGGCAAGAAACTCCACGGACACTCTTTTAAAATCAAGTTGAATATTACAAAATCTTGGGAACATTATACTTGTTGCTTCTGTACGTGAGAACAATGTAAAAAAAAATTATAAGCAATTCTAAATACAAGATAAAAAATAAGCCCTGGAAGTTAAGAGATGACCAGCCTGAATCGACAGCGCCCGTTCACGAACTACCTTTTGCCCCCGTAGTAGTCACCACGGGAACGTACCACCGGTGTAAAAACTACTGTATGTGTTAAATCCATTGTCCAAATCCAATTAGAAACTATCTGTGTGCTAAATTTCATTCAAATTCCATCAGTGTATACCCACAAACTTTCACATTTATAATACCAGCTATATGTAGCATAGTGAATTTATACGTCATCATTACAGCCGAAAGACGTGAGACTGGACATAAGCCTCCCCCAAAAGGGAGGGTTTTGCCATAATCACCACGCTTGGCAGGCGGGTTGGCGATCGCAGCTAGGTGGTAAAATGCATAGAGAACGCTGCTGCCCATTCTCTAGTAAGTCCCTTAGTCGCCTTCTACGACACGGAAGAAATGGGATGGTGCTATTCTTTTACGTCCGGCACCACACGGAACGGAATTAATACGTATCAGCGCCAAATAGAAGGACATACGGCATTTTGTTTAGGAGCGTCCTAGCTTGATGTTCCGTTCTGAGCCCATGATTGCAACGGCCAAACAACAAGCAGAGTACAACCTGAATTGATTGGATACATTCTAAGCTAAAGCGAGCGAAGCCGCGAGCAAAAGCTAGTTTACAATTTCAGTAAGAAGTAGGATTTCTAACTTTACCCATTTTCGTCACTTCACACATCCATCTCAATCTTCTCTTATATTTTTTTCTAGCCCATCACGTCTTTTATTTTCCCGACAATAGACCAAATAAACCGTTTTCTCCTACAAAAGCAGATTATCTACAAAGAGACAGAAATAACTGCGCGGAAAGAAAACAAACTCATTGTCGAACTTCGTCGAATTTATTGCAAGTTTAGGTGTCCATAAATTTTCATGTTACTTCTTTAACCCCACCCCTTTTAACTTTTCAGTGGTTCAGTGACAAACAACTTTCGCTACTTTGTAATAGAATTAGGGTTGGCAGTTGATGGAAATATTTATTGTAAAGGAAATATCGTTACTAATATTATAAACGCGAAAGTTTTTATGTATGGATGTATCGATGTTCGTTACTCTTTCGCGCAAAAACGGCAGCACGGATTTGGATGAAATTTGACAGAAAGATATATTATAACTTAGATTAACACATAAGATACTTTTTATACCGGTAATACGTTACCGCGGGATAATTTTGGACTTTCACGGGGGCGAAGCCGCGGGCGGAAGCTAGCACTTACATAAACTCACGCCTTCACCATGGGGCACAAGCTATAGAAAACCATCTGCTACGATGCCTAATACGCTCCTTTTGCTTGGTTAACGCTCATACACGCACAACGGTTGCGAGTACTACGACCTGCCCTAATTGGACGTAGTTGAGCAGAAAGGACTTAATCCACACTTTGGCCAAAATTGAGTTAAGTATGCCATCATACTCCTGAGGGTCGAATCTATCATGTAGTGAAAACCCTATTTTTTAAATGAACACGGAAACTAGTTTTTCTCGCTATCCCGATTCAACCCACAGTATGAAGAACACATAAAATGTCAAACTTCAAACGCCCATAACTCAAAAGTGACTTAGAGTGGACTAAGTCCTTTCTGCTTAACTACGTCCAATTGCGTAACACACGATTAATCATAATCGATTTAATTTTAACAACTTAAACAACGATATTCATTGCGTTATTTAGGTTGCTGAGCAGACACATTTTTCGAACATATGAAGCAATGGTTTAGCCATCTGTTTCAAAACGAAACAGATTATGATAAATCGTGAGTTACGCAATTAGGGTGCTGACCTTTCTGATGAACAACATCATTAAGGTTATCCTATCCTACTAAAAAGATCAATTGTGAAAGATTGAATTGATTAATTGAATAGGGTCTTTTCCAATTTATTAAGAACTATTTTAATTTGAAGATTGGGACGAAATATGTAACAGAAAAATAAAAATAAATTGATGTATATCCAATTTCTCAATTAAAAACGAGTAAAATCAAATTTATTTTCCGTTGTATTGAATTTACCGTCAAAGCTTTGTGTAAACGGCACCGGCACAAATACTTTGCGTTGCGCACTTTTAGAAGTATTTGTGCACAGAGGCACCAAAAACCAGTAATACAACTTTTTATTCATTAAAAATCTTGTTAATTATAAATTTGACACTTGCTTATAACTACTTTAGTAGGTGGTAGCTAGTGAGGCAATTACACCAAAAACTCTGTTATTCACAAATGCCTTCACTAATTTTACCAAAATCAATATGGATATTCTAAAGTTTGCACGGTCCGGTTCGTTCATAAGTCTTCGTTCACGATGTAATAACGAACGGTCGAATGTTCTGGAATTTTATGACGTCATAAAATTCAAAGCCCACATTATGGCATCGTCGTACCTACTATCTCACATTTCTGTATTAGGGCGGAGGTGGACGAATATTTAGAATTCCCATACAAAATTATTGTAGCCAAATTATTCTGTTTAAAACGCTGCCATTTCTGACTCGTTCATGAATTTGATGAAGAATTTACAATGAAACATTGCTACACAATAATTAGAAATGAAAACTGATACGTTTAAAATTAAGTGCTTACTGTACTTTTGGGGACTAATAACTCAAATATCAGACCATTAAGGAACAGAACACTGTGCGCCAAAACCAAGACGTTAGACGAGGACGTTACCCAGAAAACTGCTCAGCTTAAGTGGAATTGGGTCGGACAAGTCTGCCGCATCTCAGATGACAAATAGGCTAAGAACCACCACAACTGATTGGGTCCCACTAAACGCCTATTGCCATCGCGGTAGGCCGAAACGAAGATGGTGGGACAAGCTGTTACCGAAAGGATTGGTCAGCACTAGCAAAAGACAGAATTGTGTGGAAAAGTGAGACAATACAGGCTGGTTAGATGGTGGATAAGATTGACTGTCTTTTTAACTAACCATCGTCAACTCAGATCGCTCAGCGCGCTATGGAGTAGGCTATGCTCTGAGTTTCTTTGAAGGATAAAATCAGAAAGGAAATTATCCAGAAAAGAACCAGAGTTACCGGTCTAGCTTGCAGAGTAAGCAAGCTGAAGTGCCAGTGGGCTGGCCATGTCTGTTGAAGGACCGATGGCTGGTGGAGCAAACCAGACCTGGAGTGGACACCTCGTGGTGTGGGAGCCGCCCCAGTTAGATACGGACCGACGCCGACCTAAAAAAAGTGGCTGGGACTGACTGCCGCGGAAGATGAAAGACAGGGTGTTGTGGCGAAACATGGGAGAGGCCTATGTCCAACAGTGGACTGTGATAGACTCAGTTGATTTATTGATCGTCAACTCGGGCTTGTGAATCACAAATATCACTACATTTTAATAGATTTCAAAAATAAAAATAACCACTTATGGGGTTTCCTAAACCCACGCTGTCTGTTTGTCCATACGACTGTCTGCCACGGTGTATTTGTCACCGTAACATTATGAACATAATCCGTTGAAGCAAAATCCATTTACAATGTAACGCACTATTTTTCGATAGTTTATAATCTGTCCGTGGCAAGCCGACAAATTGTGAACTGGTATCAAAGTTGCATGCGACGGATAGGACCTAGCGCTGTTACTAAATAGCCAAGTAACTGCCACTAACTTGGAAGTAGCGCTTGACGGTCGCTGCCGCGGCACCGCTCGCTTCGCTCGCTCGGGTCGCGCGCGTTTGATCACAGTTCTAACCTAACCTAATCTATTCGGTCGGGGTGCCATTGTAAGCAGTATGGTGCAGTTTACAATTTAGTGACAGTTTATAATCTCGCGAGATAGATTATAAACTAACAGTGTTCACAATGATACGGTGACATATACTTTAAATAGGAACTAATAGGTAGCCAGTCACCGAATACGGGTTACTATAGGCTTTAATTTACCAGCTAGGTGCCAGAGTTTCCTTGAGGGACTTTTTTAAAGATGTTGGTATTCTCACGGTGGCATCACAATTCATATTCGCTAACATATATTAGGCAAAATATACACTTGTACACTAAAAACAGTGATATTCACACCGTGTAGTGACAGGTTATATGCGTTCATATTTATTATTTTATTCTTTATTGCCTGTCTAACAATTTTTTTTTTATAACTATCTATTAAGTCATTAGTTATTGACATGATCTACTCATAACAATATTTTCTATGATGAGTTGTTTTAGGCTTTATTTGGCCTCGACAGTTTTCATTTTATTTGTCGGTATATTGGTATGCCTAGCTGACATTTTGACTAATTATTTAATTAATATTTTGTGTCTCGTAATGTTTATTACTTTGCCTAAGTATGTATAGAATCAAGTCTATCCGACTAAACAGACAGGTGTGCTGCTGGGGAGTTTTTTCCACTACTTCTTCTTCCCAGCTAAAGCACTAGGAAGTGGTGAAGGGTGGGCGTTTTGGGGGACTGTCTCATGTACTTTGACGTTCGAAAAGTGCTGATTCTCAGCCTAATTTGAATAAATGACTTTTGGTTTTGATTTTTTGATTTTGATTTTTAAATCCATTCAAAGGTTGTCTTCAAAAGATCGCTTTTAGTGATAATACCACCTATTGTGTTGTGCCGAGATTATAAAAAACAGGGTGTGCAGTTCACTCATCCTCCATAATAAAAGGAAGGTCCTCCCTGGTGGGCTACTACCTGCCCAACGATTGATGCCGGGATGTTGTACAGACATGTTAGTCACAGGGTAAACTTTGCTTGCGCTATGCAGGATTTTGCGTGACGTCGTTGTGAAGCGTAGTTCGCATGTGGCCTTTTAGATGCCACTACAGTTATGCCCTATGCAAATGTCTACATTTATATCAGTATTAACTACCGAAATAATAGGCGCTGGTTCTTGGTAGTCGTAAAAACAAAAGTATATTTAAGTCAATCAGAAATCATAAGCAAAAAATAGCAAAAACATGGAGAAAAGGTATCAAAAAGGTAAATATCCTAAAAGGCTTAGTGCAGACTTGCACATTCTCCCCTTTTTTATGAAATGGGCAGCTTAATCAGCTTTCGGAGGGGCCTCCTGAAGGTGCCGGCCATAGTGGCAACATCGGCCACCCGCACTACTCCAACTCTGCCAGGAAACAACTTCGTAACCCGGCCCCTGGGCCATGAACCACGTGGTAAATTTGAATCGCATATTACGACCATATCTCCTTTCCCAATTGAGGGTATGGTGCCTTCTGCCCTTCTGGGTGACAGTAAAGGCAGGTATTCTCGAACCCATCGCTGCCAGAAATGATCAGCTAGTTTGAGTGCCCTCCTCCAATGACTTCTGCTCGAAAGATCCGTCTCTAGAAGCGTAGCAGGGATGGGGCGCCCATGATGATCCGTTAGTGCTTCTTCAGCATTAGCGTCGAGTGAAGTTATCGTTAGTGGCCGCGAATTTACCAAGGCTTCAGCTTCAGCCAGCAGGGTTCTAAGTACCTCATCAGAGGGAGTCTGCTCACGGCGTGACACTTTCAGCGCTCCCTTGACACTTCGTATAAGGCGCTCCCAAGCTCCACCCATAGATGGTGCCGAAGGGGGGATGAAACGCCAGTTTATAAACTCGTTGGTAGCGTAGTCCTCAACGGCATCACCGTACAACTCCTGCAGTTCTCGAGTGGCCCCAACAAAAGCAGTGCCGTTGTCGGACCAAATCTCCAATGGGGTTCCTCGGAGCGATACGAAGCGGCGTACATGATCGCCGAGTCAATCGATAAGCTGTGCACGACGTCCAGATGTACGGCGCGGACGACCAAGCATGTGAATAGGGCGACGTAGCGCTTCTCCTTTCTTCGGCCAACAGTAACGTTAACGGGCCCAAAATAATCGAGGCCGGTATATGAAAAGGCCCTTTGATGATGAGCTAGGCGAGCTTCTGGCAGATTTCCCATAGGAGGTTGAAACGGTCTAGCACGGCGTAATTTACAAAGCTGACAGCTACGGGCTACAAAACGAACAGCGTTTGTGAGTCCAATAATCCAGTAACGTTGATGAAGCTCGTTCATTACCATGTCAAGATGTGAATGCGCAGCCTTCTGATGATATCTCTGTATCAAAAGACGAACTGCTGGGTGTTTTCCATGCAAAATAAGCGGACGCTTAACGTCGTCTGTAACGGCTGAGGCAGCAACAATGCGGCTTGACATTCGCAGTTGATTATCATTACCTATGAATGGCGACAGCTTGAACAAGTGGCTGTTACGATGCAACGGCAATTGATTCTTAATCCGCAAAAAATCTTCTTTAAAGGAATCGAGCTGAGACTGCCGTAAGATGTGGGTTTCGGCCAGGCATAAATCGTTTGCTGTTATTCTCGCTGATGTATTTTGGTTATTGAGGACATTAGGAGAGGATGTGCAAGAGGGAATAAATGTACATAAACTTCCTTCCAGACGAGTCAAATTGGCGTCAACGCCTCGTCTTTGTAGACTACGCATACGCAGTAAAAAGATGAATTGATGCGCTTTTGCTGTTGCTCGCACCATCCTCAACCATGAGCTGAAACGCAGCGGATCCGCGGAGATTGGTGCGGGCAGGTCAATCAGTGATGAGGTGAACATATTGTTTAAATTCTTTGCGGCCTAGTCCACTAACATCATCATGGGTTCAGTGGGCCAGTCCGAGGAGAGCAGGAAGGGAGGCCCTTTAATCCATCGAGATTCAGGAGTTAACTCAAATCGTTTGACCCGAGTTGCATCATCTGCCACGTTTAAATCACTCGGAATCCATCGCCATTCACCGATGTCCGTGAGCTCCAGTATTTCACCTACTCTATGAGACACGAATGGTTTAAGAGTACGAGCGTCACTCCGAAGCCAACCTAAGGTCGTCATTGAGTCACACCAGAAGACGCGTCTCTTCGGTTTGAGTCGATGGGCTTTGCATATAGTCGTAGCAAGACGTGCAGCAATCAGAGCACCTTGGAGCTCTAAACGGGAAATTGAGACAGGCTTAAGAGGCGACACGCGAGCTTTGCTGCAGATTAGAGAGAGTCTAACGTCACCGTTAGCGTACAGAAACCGCCAATAAGCGACAGCGGCAAAGGCAGATTCACTGGCGTCCGAAAACACATGAAGTTCGCAGCCCGCTAGCTCGAGATTATTCAGGTTATAGCAACGATAGACACCGAGGATAAATCCTGAAACCACGACTTCCAAGCAGTGCTGTCATCTTGAGAAAGCCTCTCATCCCATTCCAAACCCTTACGCCAAGCATCTTGAAACATGATGCGGCCTCTAACAACTATTGGCGCAATGATTCCAAGAGGATCATAGACTCGCATGACGTGAGCTAACACCTCTCGCTTGGTGAGCTTATGTGGCAACGCACCCTTATGGGCTCTCGTGTTAAAACCAATCACGTCACGGGTGGGTTGCCAGATAAGGCCAAACGTGCGCACATGGGTAGCCAGGTGACCTAAATCTACGTCGTTCACAACAGGCGCCTCTAGCAAGGATTCTTTGGGTAGCAACGGGAGCGCCATGACATCGTTTGACGTCCAGCCACGCATCTCAAAGCCAGCATGAGAATGTACGTTATAAATGTCTGCAGCCAATTTGGCCGCTTCATGAACGTTGTCTAAACTAGTGATGCAGTCATCCATGTAATGGTCGCACATAATTACACGAGCTGCATCGGAGTATGTATCCTGCCACTCTAATGCATTTTTGTTTTTGATATGGATTGCAGTAAAGGGACTGGACGCAGCGCCAAAAATCATGGATGACATGCGGTATGTACGTATAGGCTCATGGATTTATCCCGTTATGTGAAAAAGAGTACGACATTATTGCTACTCATCAACCATATTTTGCTAAAAGCGTGCCCAAATCCGCATGGGTCTATTTTTGTGTTATGAGCTTATACGAGTACGCTCGTCTGACTACCTTAAAGCAGGAAGAAGGAGAATCTACATACGATGAAGACTCCTTTGCAGGTCAGATACTCTCTGGCAATCATCAACTCCCAGCACCTATTGAGGCATACATTAAGGCCCTTGGACATGTCGTAGATAGCACCGCTATCAGATACAAACTAAGGATGCCCGCATGGCCTACAGAAACAGGCGACATTGGTAGAGTTGGGCCATTAACTCATTGGAAGTACATGGCTATGCCGAGTCCTTTAGTATGTAAACAAAGGATTCAAGAGGATCTAAGAGTCACCGGAACACCGGGCGTGCGAGAATGGAACTTGCCCGCAACGTTGACACCAGTCGACGCAGGAGCAGGTACCCCGACCAGAAATTGTCTGGGATGGGCACGAGCCGCAACACTGACTAACGACCAAGTATCATTCCTGGAAAGTGCGAAAATCATGGATGACATGCGGTTTGTACGTATAGGCTCATTTGGGTTGTCGCGCCACAGAAATCTTTGGGCATCCCTATCTTTCTCAATTATTTTAATTTGTGGGAACATTTCACGAATGTCTGCTGTCAGAGCGATTTTACCTTCACGGAACCGCATCAGAATATCTAGCAGGGGTGGCAAAAGGTCTGGACCAGTTAAAAGCATTGAATTTAATGACACGCCGTGGGACTTGGCGGCTGCGTCGTGGACCATTCTCAACTTATTAGGCTTATTTACGTTTATTACGCCAAAGTGAGGGAGGTACCACAACGGGGACCCCGAGTTAGGAGGAGCTGAACACGGTTCAGCATATCCCTTTGATATCATATCATGGATATTCTGACGGTAGCGTTCAGCATAGTCAGGATCTTTCATAAAATTTTTTTCTAAACTAAGGAACCTAGACATGGCTAATTTGTAACTGTCGGGAATATCCACTTTATCAGCCTTCCACAACAAGCCTACTTCAAAGCGGCCACCGGGCAGACGGCACGTGGTGCGCTCGAGAACTTGCACGGCGCGTTCGTCGTCGGCACTACGAGCTTCCTGTTTAGAGATACCAATTGAATCAATTCTAAACTGCTCCTTAATAAGGCCTTCCAGAATCAAGCGATCGTTCGCTATATCAGGTTCGCTATCCGTGGCGTGGTTGACAACGTCGACCCGTTTAGTTTTGCTGCAACCGAAACCGTAAAGCAGTTAAAATAGCTACGGGTTGTGTCTTGGTTCCCGTGCGCGTAGCTTTAGCAAGTGATAAGTGCCAGTTGTCGATGCCTATAATCAGCATGGGCTTAACGTCTTCATAGCAAAATTCGTTAGCAATGTCTGCCAGGTATGGATACTTACGCACGCTCTCAAGATGCGCAGACTGTCGCGCAACACCCAAACCGCTCATCGACCTGGCTCGCATAACGCGATGAATTTCATTTGAATGACGGCCTTTTATATTGAAATCGACGTACTGAATATTTACATTCATTCCTAGACCACCTACGCAGTCTAAATTAATACGTTTTTCTTGGCCCTTGCAACCAATTTGAGCAGCCAGCTTAGAATCTATAAAGGTGCCTGTGGAACCGTCGTCCAGCAAAGCGTACGTATCAACACTGCTAGAAGGTCCTGACACGATCACGCGAACTATTTTCAACAACGGCCGAACAGAAGGCTCCATTGCTGACAAGGAGGATGCATGAGCCAAGACTACGTGATCCGAGTCGTCAGACGATGGTGCGCCGGTCTCATTGCAGGCCGCGGGCGCACTGCACGTTGGAGGTGTGGCTGCGCAGGATGTCGATGGCTTGGGTTCAGCGTCGTTTAACACATCTACGTGCGCGGCGACTGTACGCTCAAATTTCGACCCGTGCAACAAAGCATGGTGGCGCATGTCACAACCTTCCACGGTACACACTCTTTTAGTACAAGAAGTTTTATTTTTGTGCCAACCTTTCTTTAGACATCTATGACATATTTTATTTTTCTTAATAAATTGCCAACGATCACTTATTGTCATTTTGCCAAACCTATCACAAAACTTCAACTCGTGTTTTTTTTCACACAACAGACAAATATTATTTGTTGCGGAAACTTTATGAATTTCAGCGACGACGTTCACCCTATCCCTGAAGCCTCTATTATCAGGAGGCAACGAGCAGTCAGTAGTACCGCCGAACCTACATTGCAAGTTAGCTTCACGGGAGAGGAAATCGGCAAACATTTCAACTTTAGACAAGCTGCCATCGCAGAAATAAGCGTAATCTAACCACCGGGGTCGCAATAGTGGTGGCAGTTTGCTCCACAGAGCCTGAAACAGCTCGGGCGAGCGTAAGTGGTCCGGCTGATTTAACAGACGGATTACTTCCACACAGTTTCGTACACGGCTGGCAAAAATAACGAGGTCTTTACTGTCGTAGCTTACCTTAGAGAGCGCACGTATCACAGACACTTCATGCATCACGACGAGCTCGGGGCGGCCGTAGCGCGCGTCAAGCACAGCTAGCACCACACTGGGAGTGCGCGCCGCCGCCAGCAGGCCCGCGACTGAGTCGCGCGCCGCTCCGCGCAAGGCGCACGACAGCCTCGCTAAATTATCGGTTCCCGAAGAACTTTCGGCTGTATTTTCGTATGCACGTTTTAAAGCTAACCAATCTACATAGGACTTGCCGTCGAACGTAGGTAGGTCTGTCTTCGTAGCAGTTTGCTTGTTAGCTTTATTTATTAATATTCCGAGCGAATTGATTAAGCGCGTCACTCCTCCGTCTTCAGTATGATCTCGGTTGAGAGCGTGCGTAGTCGCCACAGCGTCTTGGCCGTGCGACGCTCTCGTGCCCGGTGTCACAAACTGGGCTGTGTCGTCGTACCTGAAAGGTGGGTTGGCACTTAAAATATCTCGCTCATCGGGATTAGGTACTACATTTTTTACCCAATCTTGAACACTAGCACGGCTACGTATACTGTTGCTGCCATGCTGGCTGGCGTCCGCCTCTATGGCGGCAAGCTCCGCTTGTGATTGTAGATTAGCGACCCGTCGCTCCCGCTCGAGAGTTTGGTACTCCAATTCAGCCAGGTGGCGCGCGTGCTCGGCTTGTCGCTCTCGCTCTAGAGCTTGGTGCTCCAAATCAGCCAGGCGGCGCGCGTGCTGCGCCTGTGCCGCCAGCTGACGTGCCACGATGGTGGCGGAAGAGCTTGTGGTAGCGGCGCTGGCCGAGCGGGAAGGCGTTGGATCCGCGGCGTGAGGGGGCTGGCTCGCGCTCTTCTGCGCGGGCGCGGCAATCTCCCTCGCCGCAAATTGGGTGCCGTCTCCTGCACACAGCGCGTCCACTTTTGCACGTTTAGAACGGGTTTCAATTTTTTCGAAGATAGGACCAAATATTAACTACCGAAATAATAGGCGCTGGTTCTTAGTAGTCGTAAAAACACAGAGTACTTTTTTATAATAGGCGTAAAAACAAAAGTATATTTAAGTCAATCAGAAATCATAAGCAAAAAATAGCAAAAACATAGAGAAAAGGTATCAAAAAGGTAAATATCCTAAAAGGCTTAGTGCAGACTTGCACAATCAGTAATTAAACGAGCAATTCTTGTATTTATATGCGGGGCGTCCAAGCAAAAAGGTTCCAGTAGTGGGGTACTGAGGTAAGACTAGATTCAGTATCTAGAATAGTCAATTGATAGTAAGGATTGAAAAAATATTCAAAAACTGTCACATATTTTTTTTATCAGACATTTGAAGTTGAAATTCTGAAGATGCTTGATTAGTCATTTACTATCTGAAATTGTAGTTAAGCATTTATTAATAATCAATTAAAATCGCGAAATGCAATTTTTTCACCCTACTTGACAAAACTCGTTATATCTCGGAAACTAAATGCCGAGCGCTGGACCCTTTTTGCTTGGACACCCACATATATATATACACCGAGAAATAAGGAGTACTTTCGAAGCATAGAGTAAAAGTAAAAAATTAAGATTTTTTTGTTTTGAAATAATTAAACAAATATTCATCAACTCGATAAAACACTACTCAATAGTAACACTAGAGGTAACTTGTAGGTGCTACTCGAATGGCATGCACGGCCGACAGAGGGAACAGCGATGCATAAATGTTCAAAGCAAAATAAACTCTCGCATATGGTGATTTTTCACAATGGTTAATCTGCCATTTTTTGTTTCTAATATTTGTTTATAAAACGATTGTATTACAAAGACAAAACCATTTAGCTGCGGGAAAACATTAAATTTTCACGGTGTATATATAATCTGAATCTCGGAAACGCCTCCAACGATTTTCATGAAATTTAGTATGCAGGGGGTTTTGGGGGCGATAAATCGATCTAGCTAGGTTAAATTTTAGAAAACGTAAAAAAAACCGAGCAAGGCTCGGTCATCCAGATATTCTACATTTTATGTCAGTATTTCGTATGGTGTACACAATAGAGAGTTTTCATTTTCTAATTAGGATTTGTGCCCATCAGTTAATGGCAGTAGGCTCGCCCCCATTACAAGGGACTTAAACGTAACTGGAAAAATTTGGGTAAACTTGTGCCTCTGCCTGACCCTCCAGAAAATACTGGCGTGATCATCATCATCATCATATCAGCCAAAAAACGTCCACTGCTGGACGTAAGCTTCCCCAAAAGGGAGCATTTACCATAATCGCCACGCTTGGCAGACGGGTTGGCGATCGCAGTATGGTGGTCAAATGCATAGAGAACGCTTCTGCCCATTCTCTAGTAAGTCCTCTAGTATGTTCTCTAGTACTACGACACCCATTGGAGGAAATGGGACGGTGCTATTCTTTTACGTCGGGCACCATCTATCACTAGCTTTTGCCAGCGGCTTCGCCCGCGTGGAGGTCGGTGTATTATACATATAAACCTTCCCCTTGAATCACTCTATCTATTAAAAAAACCCGCATCAAAATCCGTTGCGTAGTTTTAAAGATTTAAGCATACATAGGGATCTAGGGACAGAGAAAGCGACTTTGTTTTATACTATACATAGTATAAAACAAAGTCGCTTGTGATAACAAATGTGTAAATTTGGAGGTTCTATAAAAGCAACATTCTTAACAACATTTACTCAGTCCGTCACCCCTTACAATAAAACAATCTAGACTGTTCTGTGATTTCCACAAAGTTTGAACGAAGAAGTTTGTAATTTAATTTCGTCGTCTGTTGCGCTTTCCACAATTCAATTGAGTGCAGCACACAGAAACGTTGATTTACACGTTTCATTGAGTGTGGTCGGTCTCCTGAGATTCTTACTCTTTGAAACATGAGGCTCTTTGTACAGTACATTATTTTACAACTAAAAATATGCCCGTGATTTCGTGCACTTGGATGTCGGAAATCATCCCACGGGAACGTGCTACTAGGGCAAAAAGTATAGTTTATATTGCTATTTATAAACTCAGCTATCTGGTAGTGAAAATTCTGTGAAAATCAGTCCAGTCGTTTCGGAAATTTTTTGAAACCAGCGCCACATATAGCTAGACAAAAATATTAAAAATCTTTTTGTTATGTGTAGGTACCGTATACGTATTCTTTCATATTAATTTAGTAAAAAGCTGTTTATTTTGACATTACAAACTGACACTTCAATTTAATTTATTAGATTGACAGTAAAATAAAAAGGAACAACACTGTCTAAATATGCCCTGCGTATAATCTACAAAATAAATTTAAAACAGAATTTAACTTTTTATGTATATCTACAAGATAAGTTAGAAAAACTAAGATAATCTCATACGGGTTTAGTTTTAATTCTACATCAAAAATTGCATTAAAGCATGATTTATTTGTACAAATAATCTAATAATAGAAGTACGTTAACCGTTTATAAATAAAAATATTTTTATGACTTACAAATATCAATTTGTAAGCAGAATTGCGGCATCAGACTCGCATTAAAAACGATGGTTTCTTAACAAAGAGTTCTTTGTCATTGTTCCATTATCACTACATAGTATAAAACAAAGTCGCTTTCTCTGTCCCTATAACTCTATGTATGCTTAAATCTTTACAACTCCGCAACGGATTTTGATGCGGGTTTTTTAATAGATAGAGTGATTCAAGAGGGAGGTTTATATGTATAATACACCGACCTGCACGCGGGCGAAGCCGCTGGCAAAAGCTAGTATTGATTATTATAAATTACCTTTTTAGTATTAGCTACTTGAAAAAGATAAAACCATAAAGTAAGAGAGTACTTCAAAGCGTACTGAATAATTTCAACGCGTAAAAGCTTTTCAATAATCGACTATTTTCATTCGTAGCGGATTTGCTACGTGCTACGGCTTGGCTACGGCGGCGTAGCCGCGATGTAGCAAAATAGTTCACAAATTGTGTTTCATTAGTCCAACATGTTATAAAATATTATTATTTCTGTTTTCAGACTAAAGATGCAGCTCAATGTATTTTATAAGGAACGACTGACAAAATTCTTAGTTCTGACTCCAAAACCTGAAAATTGTTAGATTCTCTTCAGATTAAAAAACAATGAAAAATATTTAAGCTTCTCCTAAGACTACGGTGGCTGCCATATAGCGTCCGCAATATACCTGTGGCGGACATCTACAATGCCCCACATACGAAACTTCAAATCAACAAATTTGGAAAAACACAAAAAGTGAAGTGGCGCCATCTACAATGCCATATGCGAACTACTCAAGACTTAAAGTCACACCGCAACAACATCAACTACATCGCGCAAGCAGAGTTTACCGCGCGATCGCTATATATACAAACATCCCGACATCAATGGTCGGGCAGTTGCCCACCAGACACACCACCCATCTGGTCGGAGGATTCTCCCTTTTCTATAGAGTATGAGTGAACTTTACGCGCTGTTCCTCATACCTCGATATACCTACCAACGAAGTTATGTATGAAAGGTAGTTGGTGGTCCCTAGAGAGCGTTTATTGTCAAACCCTGCTGCCATCATATTCATAGAAAATTGCAAAACCCATGCGGTCAAAAAGTATGGAACAGTAAAAAAAATATATAACCAGCGATTTTTAAAACAGGGGGTTTAGATCGGCTTATTCCACTTTTCCCCCCTGAATGAATCCCCCTCAGGGGGGAAAACTGGACCCTAATATAAAAGATGTCCAGAAAGCCCCCTTTTCATTTTAAGTGAGTCCACTTTTCCCCCCTGAGAGAATCTCTCTCAAGGGGGAAAACTGGACCTTAATATAAAAGAAATCCAGAAAGTCCCCTTTTCATTTTGGATCATTCCACTTTTCCCCCTCATTTTTAGTTTTCGATTTCTACGCTCTTAAATAATAAAAAAAATTGTGAATAAAAAGATACAATGAGACAAATAAAAAACAACTGTAAATATATAATCATTAATCAGTCTTTGGTTACACAGAATTTTGTTTTGATTTCTACGCTCTTAAAGTAAATAAAAAAAATCGGAAATAATATAATTAATAAAAAAACGACAATATAATATACATGCATTAATCAGTCTTTTTTTTTCACAGAATTTTGTTGTAATAAAATGAGATTAAAAGTAAAAACGATCACAAACCAACAGGGATGAGGGAAATCGGTTGATTTTTGCAATAATAATAATTAAAAGGGTTTAAACAAAGTACACACCTAGAAAAACTAAGTTATTTTGCAAATCCTCCTTGAAAGTTTCCCTTAAAAACATCACTTACTTAGATATAAAACAATTTTATCATGTTTTCGGAAATTTGCAGAAAGTAAAAATAGAGTAGAAAGATAAAGAGAAAAAATAATATAAAACAATCACTTGTAGACGACAACACGGTTGACTAGTAATTAGACAGTTTACGAATACTTAAAAAAAATACATTATTTATACGTACAAAAATATAAAAAAACGATCTAAGTAATACTAATAACATCAAAAAATACTAACAATTCAAAGTAGAAATAAATCTTATAGGTAATGCACAGAGAGTAAAACAATCACAAACGTACAACAATAATAAAAACTATGTAAGTAATGCTAATAACAATAAAAAATACTATCAATTCAAAGTAAAAATTAATTATAGGGGTAGGTAATGCACCGATAGCTGTACCGAGAGTTCGTGGTTGGTCACACTAGGTTGAGGTTTTGTGAGTGCACGTGTTTTATGATCTTGTTTACGTAAAGTTGCTGTTTCGTTTCCAGGAAGAGGTCCGTGAGAAATAATACCAATGGTACCTACGTACCTAATATATTATTGGTATTATTTTAAAATAATTTGTTTGTAATTTAAAATAATATGGTATGTTCAATTAGTGATTTTCTTAAAGTCATTAATGTTGTTGCTTGTGACTTTGGTTATATTGCGTTCCCTAGGGAATTTTAAAGTATCTATGCACTTTAAAATTTCGAAACAAAAGTATCCTATGTGTTTTCTCAATCTCCAAACCAAGTTTCATAACAATCGATCAAGCCATTGTTGCGGCAGCGTAAAGAGCTATCAAATCAAATAAACAAACAAACGCATTTTCACCGTTATAATATTATAATTAGAATCCTTGCTAATATTATAAACGCGAAAGTGAGTTTTTTGTTAAGCTTTCACGCTAAAACGACTAAACGGACTTGAATGAAATTTGGCACATAGGTAGACCATGACCTGGATAAAAGGACATAGGATCATTTATCTCGATATTCCTACGGGATCGAGCTAGACTACGGGTGTAACCGCGGGGCGCAGCTAGGTATGAATAAATAAGGAACAAGAACATGTCTGCCTATTTAAAGTATTTAAACTCGAATTACATAAAATAATTCAGTATATATTTTACATTAGCTTTGTTCAATATGTCGACGAAGGGCTGCTTGGCGGTGCTCCTATTAGTGTGTGAATGGTTAAAAATTATTCCCAAGCTCGCTTCGCTCGCTCCCGCATTCTAGGTTTTCTAAGTAAAATATTTGCCGGCGCCCGCGGTAAATATTTTAGCAACCAGCACCGGCGAACAAATCGGTGCCCAGCACCGTTAGCAGAAGCACTCCTTAAATTTTAATGACCTCAGGGGGGATTTCTGGACGTTGGTTTTTCAGATTCCAGTTTTCCCCCCTGAGGGGGATTATCAGGGGGGAATTCCAGACTTATATTTTTTTAGATTCCAGTTTTCCCCCTCAGAGGCATTTTCAGGGGGGATTTGTGGAATAAGTATTTTTTCAATTCCAGTTTTCCCCCCTAAGGGGGATTATCAGGGGGGAATTCCACACTTTTTATTTATAGATTCCAGTTTTCCCCCTAAGGGGGATTTTTAGGGGGGATTTGTGGAATAAGCCGTTTAGATCATGTACTGAATTTATGTTAAAGGGTTGCGCGTTGATGGGATACTAGCCTGTATTCATTTTCTTTCGTGTTAATTGTGTGAAAGAGGATATTATGGCTAGAAAGGAGGGGACTGAGATAACGACGTCGCTCCACTAGTCCAATGCCTAATAACCTAACCTATCTTTATGTTGAAGCAACTTTTTAAAGAATGCTGCAGGCTTAGCGTGACGCTTTCAATTTCTACGGAGAATAGAGAACAATACTGCTAGTGCAGTGGAAAGATGGAAGAAGATCTGTAAATTTTTGCCGGAATACAAAATTTATACAAATACAAAATTTATTTATTGGCAAACAAGTAGGTACACCAAGTTAGATTTCCCTGACTCCTGCGCTAGTTATATAACTGTGTTGCAGGAGCCAGTGTCCTCCCGTAATACAAAGACACGGTGTTTAGATGTCAACGCAAAAAGTAAAAAAAAAAATACAAAAGCTAACAAAAAAAAGCATTTTATACTATCTTGAGAAAAAAAAAATAAGGTATGAACCCAGATTCAAAATATAAAGATTAAGTAATTAAAAAACGTAGGGAAAAAAAATTAACAATGAGAAAAAAATAACAAAAAACAACCAAAGAAAAAATAATTAATTCAGCGCAAACGCGAATACCAATTAGCTTGTTCGACTGTACAATGTCTGGGATGTAAATCCAGTACGAGGCAGAAAACCTACCCCATGCTTTTTTTTTTGGGTGGGAAATCATCAAATAACTTCTCCCGCTCTGGGCGGAGCGGGAGGGCGTGTCAGACTTTTACTGACTAAAACCCACCCGTGTTCCCTCAGTTGCCTGTGTGCCAGGGGCCACGGTATCTCTTTCAAACAACCCGCACCCCTGGCAGGCATCGGCCCTTGCGGGCCGCATCAGTTGCTGATGACATCTCTTTGAGGCGCGCGTGGCACACAACGCGCCGTCGACCCGGGCTTGGTCCTTACCGGACAGCGAGCTACCCATTACTCGCCGTCCGCAAGCCCGTGCCTACGGTGGCCGGGAATCAGCCTGGGATTCCCAACGCCCAGGGCGTCTCCTGCGAAGGCCACGGCTGTGATGGCGCATGTACTGCATCTCCCTCACGTGCACCGCCTCCCTCTTTGCGAGCATAACTGCTTCGCTGAAGGAGGCGACTGCTAGCCATGCACTCTCGCTCCGTACCATGGCCTGGACCAGGGTCGGACGCGAGAGATCGCCGCCGCCGATCACCTCCACGAGGACACGGCGGTGCCCCGCCCAAGCCGGGCAGACCTCCACCGTATGCTCCACCGTGTCCTCAGGGCGATCTTCACAATGGAAACACCCGGGCGTTTCCTCCCGCGCTATCCGAAACAGGAATCACCCGAAACAACCGTGTCCGGTGAGGACCTGTGTCAGGCGGAAGGTGAGGACGCCATGCCGCCTCTCAAACTACTCCTCAAAGAGGGGACTTACCGCCGCCATCGTGGCGTGCCCAAACCTACCCCATGCTAAGGGCACGTCTTCGCTACCATTACAGCGCCCCCCGAGCTACTTCTTGATATGCAATGGTGTCTGTAGCACCATGAAACATAAGACTATCAACCTACACTGGGCCCCCGTGGTAGATTATGGCACCCTCCGTATCACTGACATGAGGCCTATGTCCCAGCAATGGGAACATTATGGGCTTATTATGCTAAACAAACAGCATATCTGTGTTACTCTTGACAGATTTCCAATCAAATCAAACACAGCCTGAATAAGGAGGTAAGAGCTTACTCCAATTAGTAACAAAAACCTTTGTAACTAAAATCGATATTGAACGAATGAACCATTCACATTTCATTCAAAAGGATTGCAGACTTTCGTATTTCGCATTTTCATCGAACGGTATAGGTATTTCAGAATTCTGGGAACCACTCATCTTCAATATTCATTTGCAATGGCGGATTAAATTTCATTGTAATCCTCTTTAATACAAACATGACTATTGAAAGGGTTTTAAGGCAAATATGTAAGTAAAGCGTGTTAGAGGCTCGTGGAAAAAGGGGTATCGTGGTACCCAGTAACACGAGGGTTGTGAAGGTTAAATAAGCGTCGCTACATCTAAAATACTGGTATTTAACTGCAACCGCTTTTCCTTTTTTTCTTCTTTTTTTTGATGGTGGAAAATCATCAAATACCTTCTCCCGCTCTGTGTGGAGCAGGAGGGCGTGTCAGACTTTTACTGACGAAAACCCACCCGTGTTCCCTCAGTTGCCTATGTGCCACGGTATCTTTTTCGAACAACCCGTACCCCTGGTAGGCATCGGCCCTTGTAGGCCCCTTCAGTTGGTGCTGACATCCCTTTGAAGCGCGCGTGGAACACAACGCGCCGTTGACCCGGGCTTGGTCCTTACCGGACAGCGAGCTACCCATTACTCGCCGTCCGCAAACTAGTCTTACGTGTATCAAACCTTGTTGTCGTGTGTTGTAGTGTGTTGTGGGTATCGTGTTACTCAGTTACTGGGTTGTGGAGGACAGATAAGCAATCGCTCCATGTAAACTACTGGTACTCAGCTGCATCCGGTTAGACAAGACGCTGACCCCAATATAATTGGAAAAACGCTGGACAGATGATGATGACATCAAGTTATCTCTTGTAGACTCCAGCGGCCAATTTTTCTAAGAGAGAAGCCGAAGCGAAGTCGGCTTTAAGTTACTGACTTATCAATGAAGAATACTTACTATCATTCTAAAATTAATACTTATTTCCCACCCAAAAAAAACCATGCCAATATACCAACGAATAAACTGAAAACTATGCTCGAGAAAGAAAATGTAAACAGCAAAATACCAAAATAAAAGCCTCCAGGCAAAAAGGGCGCGACAGCTTACATATACAATGTTGGAGTATGTTCACCTAGCTGTTACGACCCAAGTTACATTGGAAGCCATTATTAATAGATAAATAATTCCGGATGATTTCTCTATCTAAAGAAATCGTCTTATTTTGTCAATTCGGAAAAACCTTACCAACCAGGGGCGGAGCATTTATTTTTTACAATTCATACAGTCAGCCAGCATTTCAATTTTAATTTTCCAAGTAAAAGTGAAAGAACACCCTATTTGTGCAGCTTCAATTCATATACCGACATAATATTTTGAAATGCTATGAAATGCCCGACGTGGATTATAATGGTTTGTGCGTAAACATGGTAACGTTATTGCTGGCTGATTCAATGGGCATAGCCAATAACCGGGTTTTGAAACCAAACATTTGTGCGGATGAATGTGTGAGCTACCAACGAATTGGTATCACTAGCTTTGGTACTCACACTGTATTGGTTATGTGTTACAAGGGTAGTGAATTTTTAGGTTCTAAACCGGGCTTAAAGAGGGCTATTACAAATTGAAGTATTCAGTTTTAGGTCAATTTAACGGCGCGTTAAATCTTCACTAGATACATCTAGTGAAGTACCTACGCTAATCAGACATGCTAACCATTATGATTCGGACGCCCAGGAACAAACCGGCGCACTATGGAAAATATAGGTCGGTATCGGATCAAAAATCTGTAACTTCATGAATTTTTGTTGTATCGTGATGAAATTTGGCACAAATATGCAGCAAGGTTTGGAGATTCGAACGATGTGTAGTTTATAGGGTTTTCTTGTATATCTATGTATGTTTTTTTGCATAGAATGAAAAAAATGGGAAAAAATCACGAAAAAAATAGTTAAAAATTTATTTCAAGTGGAATACAAGTTTATAATGACTAAAAAGATTAAACCATGGTTAATTACAACAAGCAAAGTAAACAAAATATATATATATGAAAAAAAAATACTAAATTAAAATCATATTACTAATAGGTACATCCTATACTCTGGCTTCAGGAAATGATGTAGCTAGGTACAAATATAAGTAATAACTAAATATAAATATTATTTTTAACTTATACCACTTCAGGATCAGGGTCAGTAAATGTGGGTTCACTTTCAGGTGCCACGTTTAAAAGACTTAGTGCCTCTTCTTCAAGTTCTTTCACATTTCTTACGTACGGTTTTCTCAAACTTGTTATATATGGATCTGACGTGTATAAAAGCGTTTTAAAGACATCTTCATTTGTAGCAGATCGGGAACATTTTCTGGCATGATGAAGTCGTATGTTTCTGTAGCCTTTGTTGCGAGACTCTTGTGCGTCTTCCGATAGCTGTCCAATAGGAAGCACCGCAAAATGTTTGATAACGTTTTGCCCGTGTATGAGTATTTTATGAACGGAGGATGGCATATAATACCAATCGTAATTACTTACATAGATTCTTGCAGTTTCTATTGCATATTCCCCAAATTTTTCAGGGTCGATCATCATTCCAGAAGAAAGAACTTGCAAGATAATGTATAGGCGTTTAATCAATGCCTCATCTACACCTGTTATTTCCGATGAGCAAGTGCTATTATAGAAGAATCTTCGTGCGGTATTGCCATCGTTCGTATTCCCGCTAACTTGCCGAGGTTTGTCGACGATTAATCCCAACTCCTCCCTGAAACGTTTTCGAACAACTTCTTTCTTTTCTTTTTTTAATCTCTTATTTTCCTCAGTTGAAGCAGACCAAGTCTTAAACGAAAGATTATAGGAAATATGCAATATCATTTCCATGCAGCGAATCCAGGCGTGTAAGGTGGACAATCCGTATTGGTAGGCGTTTTCGTTTTCGGGTCTGGCAGTTACTTTCGATAGGTCATTCATTAGCCGTGGAGTAGCCCCACATATCGTGCATGTGGAACCAGATGGAGTATCTGTAAGGACCTGAGCCACCTTTCCATCGATCATCGTTAGAAATAGTTCATGCTTCACATTTACTACAACACCATCTTTGTTTATAAGTGATGCTTGTGCAGCCCTAATTTGTTTTTTAATATCATCAACAACTGCCTTGGTTTTTTCTGGAGTTTCCTTACAAAACTCAATAGAAATGGGTCTGCAAAAACGGACAGATGAAGGTACCGGATTTTGCCAAACAACGGATCCCGATTGCACATCAACTAATCTGATGGGGACTAATGAAGTGATGAACAAATTGGCATCTGAAATTGTTTCTGACTCTTCTGCAAGTATTTGCTTGTATTGGCTTTGACCAGATGAACCATCACATCCCCATTTAGAATAAAGGATCAATGTTCTATGTTGTTTTTGGAAAACAGAATCGATTTTTAAAATTCTAGCAGCAGTATGATCCAATAAATCTTGTATATTAATCACTTTAGCATAAGTATTCGTGATTTCGATTGTAGAAGATGGTGGATAACAGGATCTTTTTATTTCTTGTATTTTGTAGTAAGGCGGGAATATACAACACTTTCGTTCGTTGGTTAAGTTTTTCAGGTACATATATTGTGCTTTTGTTAGATCTAAATCTATAAAAGCACTCAATGCTTCCGTATCGGAAAGAATCTTCATCTGGTCTGAGTCGTTCCACTTACTTGAGATATCTAATTTCTTTTGAGTGTCAGCGGTTCTTAATTCTTCGACAAGATGAGCTTCTGTGTACTCACGTAAAGCCCGTAGTCCCTGCAGATAGGCGTTTTTTATATGCTCGAAGCCATAGTCTTGGAGTAGAAGAGTGTTTTTCCTCTTCTTGGTAGATTCTGAGGAGTCTCCATAAGCCACGCATGCTCGTCCTCGTTGGCCAGATGTTGATGGCGTAGAATATTGTTCAGAATCCGGTAAATTTAACGAATACCTTGAGTCCAACCAAGTACAATACTTCTGTAAAAATGTTTCTTTTTTCCGAGATGCCAGGGCCCAGCGTTTGTTGAAAATAGGAAGAATGTGCCTTTGTATGTCACTAATTATAAAACACAAGTTGTTTTCAGAAACATTCAGCTTTTCCACTAAAACTTTGGATAATGATTCCATGGTCTTGCCGCCCTCTATATAGGGGATTATGAAGTCTCGTTTGGTACAGCTGAAGAAAGACATTTTAACACTTCACAATCTGCAGAAATAATAGGCGTAGATGAGATTTGCTTCACTTGAAGTTACACTGATGTAGATGGTTCGAATAGTTTTTGCTTCCCTTTAAATACTCATTTTACAATATCGAATTGGTACCTACATCATTATTATCTTGTAATTTCCCACGCAAACCGAGTGCAAATTTGATAAGGTCCCTTTGTTATCACGAAATAATGAAGAAAATATCCAAAAAGTTCTATATTGTTCATGTGAATGGTGTCAGTGGTAAACCGCAAAAGATACTAATTTTCGGTTTCTGACTTTTATCAGTTTTTTTCTCATATCTTCTAAAACCGCAAATATCCGCAGCTGATTTTTTTTGCATTCTATTTATGAATAGTTAGACTACTAGTCGACGCAAAAAGTAGCGCTTGGGCAAACGTGGGTAATACTGAAAACCTTCAACGAAAAAACATACAAGTGAAAAAAAAGGTATGTCACTTTTTAAGTAATTACTGAAATATTTTTCTTTACTTTTAAAATCATTAAGCTGTATCGCAAAAAGCATAAAATAACCTTTCTAAAAATGTATAATACTGCATATCTGTACCAAGTATTTTTTTCACAATATGGTATTGAAACATGTATACGCAAAGACTTGAGTTCGGCACTTCTGTTTTCTATGTATTTCTATCTAAGAAAAAAAAAAAAAATTTCGCATATGAATATTATAATTTGACTATTAGAAAACCTAAAAGAATAGCCATATTAGCCAAATTATGATATTCGTAAAAAGCATTTTTGATATGCGCTTGTTCTACCATTTTCCATAGTGCGGCGCGGACTTAAAGCTAAAGCCCGCGTCCCGAGATTTATTACTGATTCATAGCGTTGCATTTAACAATTGTTTAAAAAAAAATGTTTTACTTTTAAATAGACTGTATTTTTTTTTCAAGCAAGTTGACTTAGTAACCTTAGTTATTATATACTTTTTGTTTGAATTTCGATTAAATATACATAGATAAAAAATATAATTTCAGACGAAAAATTATCATTAATTCTCTGTTTTACGGAATTATTTTTGGTGTATTATTGTATGAAACATAAAAATGTATTTGAGCATTCCAAATAACAAGGTACAGTCCTACCACAGACATTTTTATGAATTACTAAACTATTATATGTACCATGTAACAAAGCATCAAAAGATGCCCGAAAGTAAAATTTTATGAAACATCCTTTGCTGAGACAAAGTTTTTACTGACTTGTGTTAACAAATTGAAAAAATTATTTAGAGCGCTCCCTAGACAAATAATGACATTTTCCAGGACACATTTTTTTTTTAAATTTTTGGCTATATCTAAACCATAATCATTCATCAAATCTCGAGTCAAACGCTCAAATTAGAGAGTACATGTGAAAGCGCCCTTAAAGGCAAGGTGGAGTGACGCCATCGAATGAATGGACAAGGTAAAAGAAAAGGACTGAGAAAAATGGAAAAAGCTAGGGAGACCTTTATCCGAGAAGTGTCCAAGGACTTTAAGAAAAACAAAAACCGCATGTAATTTTTTTAAACTGGTTTTTGGAAGGATTATTTTCACCAGGCTGACTATCAAAGATCGATGCCTAGAAAAAACCTGCATAGATATGCACAACCATTCGATACGAATCGAACATCTATCAAGGTTATCGTAAACGCTATTCACAAATCCAAAACCCGTAAACTTTGTCAGTCTAAATCAGATGTACGAGTATGATCGCTATTCTTCCGACAGCTGTTTTCTGTCAGTAGGCAAATCAGGTTTTCGAAATCTGTCTTTTTCTATACGAAAGCCTGTCCAATGCTTGTGAAATAGCTATGCTGGTAGAGATCTTCACCGTTTTAAAACCAGTGATAAAATAAAATTAATAGAAGAAAGAAAAATGCGGCTACCTGGTCCAAATTCATACCTACGGAAAACATAATTAAAATGGCTTAATACCCACGAATTCACATAATAAGTACAATCTCGAGGCGACGCGTTCGACTTACCGAGTTCCACAAACTAGGTAGATAGGTACGTACCTAAAACAATTAGCCAGCGACACACGGTTCAAACTCAACTATGGCTTAATTAGTGCCAATTTCGTGACTCCTCCACCACATGGAATTCAGAAATACTGGCAATTCTACATTGTATAATGAAATAACTATGTACCGCGATTCTATTTTAGAAACGACTGTATCGTTTGATTTAAATAGCAAGTCCCATTGTGCGTTTTGATAGGAAAATCGGAGTTTAGCTACTAGTGGGAATCATAAAACAGCGCAATATATTGGGGGTGATCTGAAAGTTACCTATGTTGTATTTCATTGTAAGTACAATTCCTGCAATAATTGGTCTTTAGATAAATCCGTACTGAATGTCCATGGTAACATTAACAAAAGAGTATTTATGTCACCGTAAAATTGTAAATACCATTAGAATATAATCTATCTCGCGAGATTGTGAACTGTCGAAAGATTGTGAACCGTAACATACTGCTTACAATTTAACACATTATTTTCGGTAGATTATAATCTATCGAAGGAAAACCGTCAAATTGTAAACTGATATCAAGAAGGATAGTAACTTGCGCTATTACTAAATATTCAAGTAACTGCCAGTAACTTGGAAGTAGCGATCCCCGGCCGCTCCCGTGGAACCGCTCGCTTCGCTCGCTCGGCTCGCCCGTGGTGGTTGGCAATTCTAACCTAACCTAACCTATTCGGTCGGTAAGCAATGTGATGCAGTTCACAATTTATCGACAGTTTATAATCTCGCGAGATAGATTATAAAATAAAGGTGTTCACAATCTTACGGTGACATATGTCCACTGAACTTGGTAAATCAGAGAATTGACTGGTCCTCTGGAATTTGCTCTGGAAATTGCGTAACACACTTTCAATCACAATCCAAGAGTTATCGAGGAAATCCTTATTCCATTCACGAATTAATGAATGAAATGCATCGACTCTAGCATGGTTTGACCACACGCGATTAATCGAATGAACACCAAGACTTGCAGTTGCCCTTGAAGCCTCATGGTGACGATCGCGCGATGGTATTCGATTATGCTGGTAGTCAACCCCAACACAGTTGGGAAAAACCTAGGCAGATGATGACATACACCCATCATCATTCCATTCATCATTTCAGCCGAAAGATGTCCACTGCTGGACATAGGCCACCCCAAGGCTCCGCCAGTTCGACCGGTTGTGTGCATCCCGCACTCAACGGACTCCTGCGGCCCTCACAAGGTCATCGGGCCACCTTGTGGAAGATAGGCCTTCCAACTTTACGTCTTCCAGTACGCGGTCACCACTCCAGAACTTTTCGGCCCCATAATTTAAATGCTACCATGGTAGCATTTAAAGCATAATCAGTAACGTCCCCTTGCTGAAACACAGACTTCCTCTCGGTGAGAGGGGTTGGTAGATGTGCAGACATGCCTTCGAATTTTTGTTTCTAGAACATGCTAGGATTCCTCACGATGTTTTCCTTCGCCGTTTTGAGAGAAGTGGTATTGTTTACACCAAGTGAAGCGCCTGCCTGGGTTAGAAACCACGACCTGAAACTCGTCAGTCGGGGCCGTTACCACTTGACCACCACTGCTCCCTGAGTAACGAGATATAGTTAGATATTAAATTGGGGGTATCGGGAGGTTCCTGACCTCGCCATCCAAAATAATTTTAAACTAATGTAGACAGATGTTTACAACCTATCATCACGTTTTGAAATCGACGCCATTTATATTCAAGGCTTAACTATCTGGTTGTCCATAGCAACCAAACGGTTCAAAGGATTACGCTTACAAGAGCTTACTAAAATACGACCTAAATCTTTAGCTAAAACATGTTTATATTTATTAATCTACCGGTATAAAGGTAAGTAGGATAATCAATAATTTGTAATCTACGTAAAGGGCAAATACATTACCTATCGTCTGCCAAACTGGAAAACAGTTCGTGGGCAGACCTGGATTCGTTTCTTTTTCATTTATGTGTTCGCTTTTGCATACCTTCAGAGAACATCAGGGGAGATTGAGATTTTTTTTTTCTTTTTGATTTTAGCTTCACACGGTTTGTGCATTTAGCCAGTGTCAAGTAATTTTTCTTTTAGATCAAGTAAATGGCCCGATATCGGGCACGAAGTTACAAAACAGTCATAGTCGTCTTTAGTCAGTCAAGTCAGAGTTATTGTAAAGCGGTAGTAACTTTACAACAACCTAATAGGAGTTTTTGGGGGGAACACGAAAAGTCCACGTTAGTCACTTATTTTCACCTTCACTACACTTGTGCACTCACACGTAACTAAATTGAATAATTCACTGTCAAAATTATACAATTTAATTCGCTATTTCACTAAATTCCATGAAAATGAAAATTCGTGCGACATGTTCCAACGCGATCCCGCCAAAAACTCCGAGATTGAGATTTAGATTCAGTAAAATTTTAGCGATGACGATGAAACAGTTTCGCTTGTCTATGCCAATCGGTGAGCAAACTGAATCTCATAGATGACGATGAGAAGAACAACTGAAGGGAAAGACGGTGTCACAGTAATTACGTGATGCCGTGCACGACGAGGCTCAGAGCAGACCGTTACAGTCTCCTTATAGATGAGATATTTCAGCAAAGAGGGTTGTTCTGGACTTGGTTTTCTATGAAGACTCCCATATGCTGATGGTGACCCCTGCCTTATCCCTGAAAACCCGTAGCCGGTGGACGACGGCAAAGTTTCGGCTGCTGGTTTTGGAGTCTTCGTCTCTTAAAGACAGCCACGATGTGGCGCATAATAGCTGTATTTTGATTTTCAGATGTACAGATGGCAGCACATCAAGCTACCCCTAACTGTCAAATTTTCCCAACTAAACATGAACCTTATGCTTATGAAATAAAGTTGAAAATCTATTAAAGAAATTTGACAGATTGGGGTAGCTTGATGTGCGGGCCTCTGTACATATGGGCATTCCTTTAAGTTATAGGAAAATTCATCGAAGAAAAAGCCTTTGAAGCACTTCTTGTCTAACCGAGTTGTAACAGCATGGATTAGACTCCCGGATAATGTTGTGATGGGTCACACGCTTAACTATTTCCAAAATCGACTGGACAGATAAAATATCTTCAAGCTTTTTGACACATAGGTACGCATCAGCTTATTTAGCTGCTAGTGTGTCTAACCAAATAATAATATGAAAACAATAGTATACTTTGAATTGTAACTAGAATAAAGTAACAAGAGTGTTTAAAAGAAAAAGCGGTCAAGTGCGAGTCGGGCTCGTACATGAAAGTTTCCATAAAATATTTGTATAATACATAGATATAATTTTTAAACAAAACAAAACCATTTTAATTTTTTACTCTTATTCATTTGAGTATTTTTTGTTATAGCGGCATATACATATAGTAGGGCTCAGCGGCACGGAATCTTGGCCAAGCGCTTATCTCGCGATAGCAAAAGTTTTAAGTGTTTCTGATGAATGTTTGTTGTGCAGGTATGTCAAAATGTTTACTTTTAGTTAAAGAGGGTAATCCATTATGTTTAAGTGCACCACGACGAAACTTTTAATTTACAGTTGAATCGGGTCATTTGAGCGACTAAGTTCACGTTTTAAATTTGTGTGTTGTGAAAAGTTTACTGTTCGGTTTTTGAATTATTGTGATTTTGTGCTTGTAATTCAATAAGTAAAGGTGCTTTAAAAGCAATAAAAATGCCTCTAACACCAGCATAGGTTTCACAAGCCGTTGCGTTAATTAACCAAGGGCTGACACAGCGTGAAGTTGCTATTGCTCTTAACGTACCACGGTCATCAATGCAGTATGCCCTTAAAAGATACCAGGAGACAGGCCAGTACACCCGCAGGCCAGGCAGTGGAGGCGTAAGGTGCACATCGGCCCGAGACGACCGCTTTATTGTCCTGGATATTTTGAGAAACCGCTACCTGACCGCTGTTGAAATACGCCAGCGGCTTCAAATTGTGAGAGGCGTTAATGTTAGTGAGCGTACGGTGAGAAGACGAATGGAGGAAGTCAATTTAAAAGCTTGTAGACCAGCACGAGGTCCAGAACTTCTCAGACAGCACCGAGTAGCTCGACTTCACTTCGCACGAGAACACGTTAACTGGACCCCCGAGCAATGGGCTAGAGTACTGTTCACAGACGAGTGTCGAATAGCTTTACGTTCACCAGATGGTCGAGAACGAGTGTGGCGAAGAAGAGGAGAGCGGTTTTTACCCATTACTACCACTCAAACAGTGAGTTTCCATGGAGGCTCAATAATGGTATGGGGAGGTATAAGTTCCGACGCACGTACAGAATTGGTTATCGTCGATAATCGGCTAACAGTTGTTCGATACATCGAGGAAGTTCTTCAGGAACACGTAATGCCATATTCGTGGTTCATTGGACACGACCAATTCCTCCTAATGCACGATAATGCACGCCCACAAGTTACACATTGCGTTGAAGAATATCTGGAAGAGGTTGGCATACAAAAACTGCAATGGCCAGCTCGTAGTCCAGACTTAAACCCAATTGAGCATATCTGGGACATGCTCAAAAAAAAAATTTTAGTCCAGCTCCAACCCGCCGGAAACTCTAAACCAGCTCCGAACTACAGCGGTGGCCGCTTGGCGCAGTATATTGCAAGTTGATGTCCGAAACATCATCCAAAGTATGCCAGACCGAATGCAGGCAGTTATCAGGGCTAGAGGAGGAAACACCCGATATTAAAACGTATAGACAATAACGAAAAAGACCTTATTTTTTATTTTGTAGTGTTTTTAAATTTATAGTGAAAAATTCCTAATTTCAGTGAAAGTGCGTGATTTTTAAAACTGATTTATTGGTGAGGTAATCTTTTAATTTCTAAGTTCTTAAAGCATAAGAGACACGTATTAAAGCCACTTTACCCTTAATTTATTGTCATAAATGCAAATGCAAATTTTTTTATGCAAATAATCAGCAAAATCACGAGTGGCCAAGTTTCCGTGCCGGTGAGGTATTAATAAGAAAATGTGTAATATTTTATAATAGTAATTTTTCGAAAATATTACACATTTTTACGTTTTCGGC
Source organism: Polymixis lichenea (assembly GCA_949091785.1). Classification (NCBI taxonomy): domain Eukaryota; kingdom Metazoa; phylum Arthropoda; class Insecta; order Lepidoptera; family Noctuidae; genus Polymixis; species Polymixis lichenea. The sequence continues at coordinate 10,085,342 of OX420941.1, forward strand.
TTTGGGGAGGTCATGACCCCTACAACCGTGGATCGCGCCTGGTTACGGAAGCCTAAAAAACGAAGCAACAGGTGTTTGATGCAACCCTATATAGCTGTGATTTATGTTGATAAGCAGCTAATAAATCATGGTTTTATTCTAAACTCTTATTTTATACAAACAATACAGATATTATTAATAAATAAAATAAGAGGCCAAAATACGAAACTACATTTTTTTATTACTCAAATACCACGTTCTCCCAGCATATTATGCTTTGACGCCTGACGGAGACATTTCATTTATTGACAATTGACATCTGTGACATTGACATTAAGAAAAGTGACGTGTTTTTGTGTACGCCTAAAACCTTGTTTGTTGTAAACTAACAAATAAATCATTACGTTTATGCCATAAAGCTTAAATAATCTCTAAATATTAAAGCTAAAAAAGTGTTTAAAATGTTGAAAGCCGTTATTCTTATTGGAGGGCCGCAAAAAGGTAAGAATTTCTGCTTCCGTCGACGTCACCGGCGTTTCTTATCATTACATTGTAATAAAACATTATAAATTACGTATTCTAGCGAACTATAATAAATCTAGAAACTAGGTAAGCTAATTTAGTAATGCTACAAAGAAGAATAAAGTATAAATTTATCTTAATAAGAAGATTTTTCTAAGTGTGAAGGTTATGTAAATAGTATATCAATATCCGCTATTCCCTCTATATAAAAGAAGTGTATTTTGATAAAAATAATTACTCATTATGTATAGATGTGGCCCCATTTTAATTATCTTTGATAAGGATCTATGACTGTTAGAATCAATTAACTTTAATAGCGTATTCTTGTAGTCATGTAGGTAATTACTTAGTCACCTGCTATATGTCTTATTTTTCCTATTTTTAGCACCCAATTTATTAGAATTTTATATTTCAAAAAGCCCTATTCTTATAGATTAAATTGCTAGGACTAATCCTGCATGTTGATACTTACCAGAAAAGTTTGTAAATGTCTAATTGTTGAAGTTGAAATACATTGCAACAATTGTAAAAAAAGAAACACAAACTGAAATGAAAGTGAGAATATCAAGAAGAAAATTGGAATATCTCTATCTTTTGCCAATTTATCTAGAGGTTAAGCGTTGGTGACAATGCTGCCAGTCTTTTGGGCGCACTGCCAGTCATCAGCGATTTAGTGCAATAGTGCCATTCCATTATTAAGTATGTTCTATGTTATTGGGTTTGGTTTCCGCACTTAGTCCTTTAAGTGGACCATTGTGCGTGAGCCATGGCGGCCATCGGTGGTTATTCCAGCCAGCCCACCTCCCTCCAGAAGTTAGCAATTTCTCCTGGTCTATTGAGAACATCCGTGTAAAATTTGAGCGCTCCGAGGGTTTCTGTTCTAGTCTGGGCTATGCTTGTGCATTCGAAAAGCACATGCGCAATGGTTTCTTCAGCCTCCATGCAGGCCCTGCACAGGGGGCTGTCCGTTATGCCTATTGTGTGGAAGTGTTTGTTTAGTGAGCATTATTAAGTATAACTCATGACAATCTTATCACTTTCAGGCACCCGCTTTCGCCCCCTTTCTCTAGACACACCAAAGCCCCTGTTCCCGATAGCAGGGCTCCCTCTAATCCAGCACCATGTGGAGGCCTGTGCTAAGCTGGAGGCATGCAAGGAGATCCTCATCATTGGCGCATACACCACCAATACTATGGCACAGTTTGTAACTGACATGCAGAAGGAATATCATGTTATTATTAGGTGAATTGTTTTTATTATATTAATTAGCTTCACAAACATAAATCACACTTTCTTTCCTTGTAGAGTTGGGCAGAGGTGTATCTTTAGAACCTACACCCACATTTCACCAGTTATTTTTATGTCCCATGTAAAATGGACGAGCCTATTGCCATCAACCGAGCACCATCCAGCTCAACCATTTTGTAGGAATCCAACACACAGCAGACATGAGAGACACATTGTGCATGACATACTCTTAACTGTCATGCTTTTTCAAGTTAACGTATGTCTTAATAACGTAATAAACGTATCCATGGTAGTCAAAACAAAAATTAAAAAAAAATAGAATAGAAAAACTTTATTTCGGACACAAATATCCATATAGTGTTAGTAACATACAAGAAAATAACTTATTGCCTTGTGTTAGTAAAAATCAACCTCCGCACAAACTGCTGTACAATCAGGGAGCCGAAGCTCTCGGCTACAGTTTACAGGATGCTGTTTCGACTACCCCTCACTCTCCCCAGTAGCGACGCAGTTTTTTTTGCGTATAATTGCATAGAAGCCGTCGGTGCGGGCTTGCGCAAACATCTCAGACGCACTACAGTAACGAGGCAGCCTCAACAACATCCTGAGAGCATTGTTATGAAAATGCTTCTTCAAAAAAGTGTTCTATGATTTCATAGAAAACTTTAGTTAGTAGTAAAGATTGCAATATTTTTGAGTGATTAATAAAATTTGATTACCAAAGAGAAAGAAAAATATTACAAGCTATTGAAGTATTCCTTAGTCAAGATAACCTAAATTCACATTTTCCAATTACAGATACCTACAAGAGTTCACACCCCTCGGCACTGGTGGTGGTCTCTACCACTTCAGGGATCAGGTCCGGGCTGGGAATCCATCTGGGTTCTTCTTGCTGAACGGAGATGTATGTGCTGACTTCGCTCTCAAAGAGTTATGGCAATTCCATGAGGAGAAGAAAAATGCCTTGGTACGTACAAGTACTATTTATTGATTCCCTTTAGCTTAAAAAAGAATTAACCTCCTGTCTTTTTGGTAGTTTAACAAAAGCAATATAAATACAGTCAGCCCAGAAGTTGGCTACAAGCTTGGTAGCAGCATCTGTCAACTCCTGTAGCGTGCAGACAACAGGACACGCTGGATAAGATATTAAGTGCCACGTTGCTTGTGGAACAGCACCACATTTACACCCCAGGGCGGAGTCATCTTTGAATCTCCTCCTTGGCAGGTTCTCTTTACTTTGCGCTACCTGAGTCTGGAGTCTATTTAAAGACTTCCAGTAAAGCCAGCAACAACTCAAGTCAAGGTGCGAGATTTTCAGCAGGTGGAACGGATGGCTTTGGTAGGGAGGCACCATCTCGCCACAGGCTTAATGTTTACTAAGGCCTGTTTGCACCACAAATCACTAAAATAAATACGTTTAACAGTTTACGAAAAACATTATTCTATCTCACGGGTCGATCGATCAGGTTAAGCTACGCTTGCCGCGGTTGGTCCGTGGATGTGTGACCATCTTTATATACCAGACCCCTCCGTGCCATGCAAAGTACATTAGGGCGTTGGTCCCGGCTGTCATTAGTTGGGTGCGTCCAGACCTGGCGAATACGCCGCTCGCGAGCCGCTTGCGAACTGCGCGCGTGTGGCTCGCGTGCGGTTACACCTTACAGCCTACGTTTGTTGCGCCGCTCTAGTGCAACTCCGGCAAGGCTTAAGTGGGGCGCTCGCGCTGCTCGTGCGCACATAGTTTCTTTCGCGTTTGAACTAAATATGGGGGTGAGGGAGGTGCACCGCGGGCGGCACGCGCGCACCTCCTGCGCCACTCGAGTACGGCGCGTAGCTTGCGCGCGAGCGGCGCGCGGACGGCGTAGGGGCTGCGTACGAACATGAAATGCACGCGCGCAGTTTGCAAGCGGCTCGCGAGCTGCGCATTCGCCAGGTCTGGACACACCCGTAGATCTTTGACAGTCTTTACGGGTCTTTAGAAGCCTGACCTGATTCTGACAACCAGTCTTACCAATGAGTATCGTACTATCCAATAACTGAGTTCTAAAGATCAGATGGCAGTCGCTCCATGTAAAATGCTGTAAAATAATACTATAAATCCAGTTTGACTGGAACCCAACCCTAACATGGTTGGAAAAGGCTAGGCAGATGATTATTCTGTTTGCTTTTTCTTTGTGGGGGATACTCTGTGGCTAGACGTTCGTGGTCATTCTGAATCACGAAGATTGCCGCATACCTTTTTAGGGTTCCGTACCGGAAGGGTAACTAACGGGACCCTATTACTAAGCCTCCACTATCCCTCCCTCCATCCGTCCGTTTGTCTGTCAGTGGGCTGTATCTCATGATCCGTAATAGGTAGACAGTTGACATTTTCACAGAATGTGTATTTCTGTTGCTATAAAAAAAAAAAAAAAATTGATACAAGCAGGGGCGCCTAGGGCCCGCATCACATCTGCGCCCCTTCGTAAATTATTTGCGCGGTCTACACTGAGCTAATCTGTTTTGTTTGGCCAATTATAATCTTTAATAACGAGGCTATTAATTCCAACTGGCTAAAAAATCGCTTGCAATGCTGGAATTTTAAGAGAATTTGAATAGGAATAGGCAGATTAGGAAATACGCTTTCATCCCCATACAGAGAAATCTCAAGAGCTTCTTGAATATATTGATATTCAAGAAGCTCTTGAGATTTCTTAGATATAGGTAGCAGTATGAATTTTTTTTTTTTGTAATTTTTAATCGGCGACTTTTTGCGCCCCCATTCGATAGGCGCCCAGGGCTCTTGCCCTGCCTACCCCAGCCTAGTGACGCCACTGCATACAAGAAAGGTTTTTTGCCTTGTGGTACCCTAGGTTTTTGGTTTACCTGTAACATAATACACATAATTTCCATGCCTTCTAGGTAACAATAATGGGGACAGAAGCGACCCGCCAACAATCAGTGCACTACGGCTGCATGGTACGCGAGCCGGCCACCAAGTCAGTCACCCATTACGTTGAGAAACCCAACAGTTATGTGTCCACGCTCATCAACTGCGGCGTGTACATGTGTTCGCTGCAAGTGTTCCAGACTATGGCTGAGTCGTTTCAGAGGAAACAGGATGGTTTCTACAGGTAAGGTTTTTTTTTCTAGAATAAACATAAAGATACTACTAGGTTTCGCCCGCGTAGATGTCTGAAATTATCACACGGGAACGTGCTACCGGTACAAAAATTAGTCTATGTGCTTCCCCAGGATGTCTATCTCCTAGCCAAATTTGATCGAAATCCGTTCAGTGGTGTAGGCGTGAAAAGATAACACAAACACACAGAGTTACTTTCGAATTTATATTATGGATTTCATTTATACGCCAACCCGCACTAGATCTACGTCACATGGTGGATTATAGCCCACTCCCGCTCACACAAAGGAGACCTGCATCCCAGTAGTGGGAGCGTTATAGGCTGATTATGCCTATGCTAACTAGTTTTGCCCACGGCTGCGCCCGCGTGGAGGTCGGGTATTATCCCACTGAAACATCCTGTCTACTAAGTGAATTCGATTCAATTCAATATCTTTATTGTGAATTATAGGTAGGTACAATATAGAGGTCTTAAGTAGATAATTATGATCAGCTACGTCCCGCCATCCCATTTCTTCCCGTGGGTGTCGTAGAAGGCGACTAAGGGACTTACTAGAGAATGGGCAGCAGCGTTCTCTATGCGTTTTACCACCATACTGCGATCGCCAACCCAGCTGCCAAGCGTGGCGATTATGGCAATCCTCTCCCCGTTTGGAAGAGGCTTATGTCCAGCAGTGGACGTCTTTGGCTGAAATGATAATGATGATGATGACCGGGACGTCACTCTTAGGGCATACAACAGTTACATTAAAATTAGAATTACATTCGGAATTACAATAAGAATTACACTAAAATTGTACATAAAATATAAAACAAAGATAAAAATAAAATGGAGTCAGTCACCTATTACGTCGAGAAACTCAACAATTTTAGTTGACAACTCAATGCAATTCTAAAACATCTTTTTCAAAACTTTTGGGTGACAAATGACGATCTGCTATCGGAATGGGTAACCCGGCAAAAAGAAAACTCCATAAAAAGCTCGGTATTACAATACTGGTCAGTCTAGACACAACGGGAAAATGCCCGAGAAATTTTCTGGTTCCATTAAAAATAGGACCGTATTACCATAGCCTAAAGTAGAAACATTTATGGAAATTAACACATTGGGCTCGGGACTCGGTTGCTTACTTTTCTTCTTTTTTCTTTTGTTATGGTAAAATGGTCTTATTTTCGATGGAGCCAGTAAATAGCTCGGCCATTTTTCCGGTCCGTCTGAACTGACCCCTAGAGACATTGCCGCTGTTGGGGTTACTCGGTGGTCTAACATTGCTACTTCAGAAACCGAAACGCATAGCTTTTGTGGTTTACCTGTATCGTGACAACAAAGAAAATTAAACTATATCTCAATACACAAGGTGGGTTTTTGTACGAACACAGTACACGAACACTGAAATTCTGGAACGGAACTTGTCCAATTGACGTAATTTTTTTTAAATTCTGTATTTTATCCTAAAATCATCGGTTTATGTTGTAGCAGTAATGGCCAGACCAACCCTGGATACATGTCCTTTGAGCAAGATGTGCTAATGCAGCTTGCAGGAACCAACAAACTGTATGCTATGCAAGTGAGTACATTAAAACCATATTATACACCCAAGATACACAATCACCGTCTCAAAAACGTCCGAATAAATAGGGCACAATGTGCGCTGGTGTCAATAGCACGGTCAGTCATCTTTCAGTCAGTGTTTTTGGACATTACTTTGCAAAAACCACTTTAAGTCATGCGCGTAAGGTTGAATTTGGACAAAAAAAGTGTTTTATAACCACTGACTTATAATAGGGTTATTACACCCATTTTTGAAAAGTGTCCAAATTCGATTCTAAAGTGCTAAAAACCACTAAAAAAATAACATTTTTATTTAATCGATTAGTGCCGTAAAAAATACATTTAAGTTTGATATTTAAAATTTCGCGCGTAATTTGACGAAAACGCTAGACGCAGTGGACAGTTTGCTATATAGACGAATGCGCTGATATTTTATATGATTATTGTTTATAATTTAGCGCAATGTGCGCTGATGTCAATAGTATCTTCAGTCATCTTTCAGTCAGTCTTTCTGGACATTGCTTTTTAAAAACCACTTAAGTCATGCGTGTAAGGTTGAATTTGCAAAAAATTGTGTTTTATCATAACTATAACCAATGACGTATAATTGAGGACAGTTTTGAGTGATACTTTTGTTCGAGACTGTGCATCTTGGGTTTATTGTAAGTCAATGTATGTGACTGTAAAAATAATTTAATTTAAAAAATCATTTGAAATACAGTCGAAAGTATGCCAAGGTCAAACGGTTACCACTCGGTAACAGTTTGACTGTTAAAGATCTACGAATGAAACTCGTGACTAACGGCTTAAGAGCGTTCATCCAGCGCGGGCTGGCAAAGTCGCATTTCAAGTGGTTTTTCGTGACTACCTTATTAAGTTCAAATCAAAGTACTATTGTTTTTCAGCCAAACACTAGATCGTTGGTATTTATAAGTTTTATGCTATTTTTGTACAGTTAATTTGGTATTTACTAATAAAAATCGACACACCGTCAATTATGTTCTATTTGCATTACCTATTATGATCTCCGTTTGAACCCAATTTGTGAACTATCCCATCCTGTAAGTATATATTGAATAATTATCTGATTATCGCCTACATTGAATGTGCAAAATCAGATCTTCAGTTTTCTGACAGAGTAAGCAAACTGAACGGGCAGTGGGCTGGCCATGGTTGTCATGTTTTTATTTAAGAGTATATGTTAAAAATAATAATAAATACCAACGATCTAGGGCTTGGCTGAAAAAAAAAATGTACTTTGATTTATATTTAACTAGCTTTTACCAGCGGCTTCACCCGCGCGGAGATCGGTGTATTATACATGTCACCGTATGATTGTGAACATCGTTAGTTTATAATCTATCTCACGAGATTATAAACTCTCAAAAACTTGTGAACTGCACCATACTGCTTACAATTGAAAGCATTATTTTCCGGTAGATTATAATCTATCGAAGTGAAACTGTTAGAATAGAATAGAATAGAATAGAATAGAATAGAATATAATAATTATTTATTTGCATAGAAAGTAGGTACAGAAAAAATTTTAAATCACAATCTGTCGCGCGTTAACTTGTCAACTGTCCGAAGGCTGTCCCTGATTGGTCGGTCTTACAGTGGGCCATTCTGTGTCTATAGAGTTAGAAACTGCACTTCTTTGGTTAATCACAGATTCATTTTACTTCCACAATAATTTTATATAACTAATTGTAAAGCTGTGAGTTATTTTCTACACGAAATCAATTCGACAACAAACGAATTAACAAAAAAATATGGCGGCGCGGGGCATATGCCGTTCAACCAATTAGCGCGCGAGGTGCGTTCCTTCGCATGCCATTTCACAATTTGATGTTTTCACTTCGTTAGATTATATTCTACCGAAAAATAATGCGTTAAATTGTAAGCAGTATGTTACGGTTCACAAACTTTCGACATTTCACAATCTCGCGAGATAGATTATAATCTAACGGTATTTACAATTTTACGTTGCCATACATATAAACCTTCCTCTAGAATCACTCTATGTATTAATGAAAACCGCATTAAAATTGTTTAAAAGATCTTAGCGTACAGACACGAAAATCGACTTTGTTTTATACTATGTAAAGAAGACGAAATAATCACGAAAAACCACTGTAAATATTACGTTGCCAGCCCGCGCGGGACGAACGCTCTTACCGCTATCCTTCCACTCATTCTCAATTTAATGTCTATATACCTACAAACAGCTTTTAAATTACCAGATTTTTATCAACCGTATTTAAAATCCTCAGGTAACAAATTGGTGGTCTCAAGTGAAGACGGCAGGGTCTGCAATCTACGCGAACCGCCATTATTTGGAGTTACATCGAGGCCGCGTGTCTAAGGAGCCGCCTTGCACCATACTGCCCGATGTCTTTGTTCATCCTACTGCTAATGTTGACTCTACTGCCGTGGTAAGTTATATTTATTTAACCACTAACTTTTGACAGCGGCTTGGCTCGCGTGGATGTCGGAAAATATCCCACGGGAACGTACTGCCCGCATTAAAAGCAGCAGGCAAACAATGTGTTCTCACACTGCTTCTTATAGTATCCTAGGTTCGACGCGCGGCGTTTTCCTATACAAATTTTTCATCCCCTATTTTAACCTCTTCTGGGATGATATTTTCAAAAACGCTGATACATGTAATTATTAACTACCAACCAAAAGGCTAATTACAAATTTTCATGGTTTGAACTACAAAACTAACGGGTTTCCCATTTATACTTTCATCCCCTATTTTACGCCCTCAGGGGCTGATTTCCCAAATCACTGAAACACGTGGTTTTTAATTTTTAATCTTAATAAAAACCAATTTTCATGGTTTAAGTTGCAAAAAAACTTTTTCCAAAAAAAACAACCGACTTCCGAAAAAACACTACAAAGTGAAAAATAACTTTAATTTCGGAAGGCGGTGACTTTGGATATGTATTTAAATTTGTTGTCACCGCCTTCCGAAATAAAAGTTATTTTTCACTTTGTAGTGTTTTTTCGGAAGTCGGTTGTATTTTTTGGAAAAAGTTTTTATTTTTCACTTTTTAGTTATAGTACCTACCCCACTAATTCGAAATTTCATCATCCTTGGGGTCAAAACAATGCATATTTATGCGATAGCAGCAATCGCGGTTTATTTACTGTTATTTTTTGAAGAGTTCCGTTGTCTGTCTCCGAAACGCATCATCAGATCTATATGAAATCGAAATGAGACCACACGGGAAGCACGAGCTTTTAAATAAAAAAAGAATCATCAAAATCGGTTCACCCAGTCGAAAGTTATGAGGTAACAAACATTAAAAAAGATAAACAGTCGAATTGACAACTTCCTCCTTTTTTTGAAATCGGTTAAAAATGACGATTTTCCATACAATCTTTCATCCCCTATTTAACTCCCTTAGAGGTTGAATTTAGAAAAATCCTTCCTTATTCCTTGTCTACAATTATAAAGGGAACCTCCGTTGAAAATTTCAGTTTCCTAGGTCCAAGAGTTTGGACTGGGCGTTGATGAGTCAGTCAGTCAGTCAGGACTTTTCTATTATTTAACCGACTTCCAAAAGGAGGAGGTTCTCAATTCGTCGGAAACTTTTTTTTTTTTTTTTTGTAAATAATAAGATGTGAAAGTTTGTATGTTTGGATATTTTGATGTTTGGATGTTTGTTACTCAATCACGCAGCAACGGCTGAACGGATTTGGATGAAATTTGGTATACAGATAGTTTACAACCTGGATTAAAACATAGGATACCTTTTATCCCGGTAGTACGTTCCCGGGGATAATTTCCGATCTCCACACGGGCGAAGCCGCTGGAAAAAGCTAGTTATAATTACAGTAATGTAATTTGAAACAAATATACGTGATATTTTATGTCTGTACACCTAATTTTCTCTACTTTTAGAGCTTTATTTCTATTTAGATTTATAATTAGTTTATTCTCACTGTTATTTGTAGCTTTTCCGCTCCGAGAAGGTAGTTAGCAATATAGTAGAAAATTGTAACTAATTCTATTTACCTTTACACAGATCGGCCCGAACGTGTCAATCGGCGCAGGAGTGACGATCAAGGCTGGCGTCAGGATCAAAGAGTCCATTGTTCTTAACAACGCCACGGTACACGAACATGCTCTCGTCATGTATTCTGTTGGTAAGTTCGTCTATGTTTAATAGACTGGCTAGTGACGTCACGAACCGAAGATACCAACTTGACTGAAAAGTAAGGAAATAAGGGCTTTATGTCGTCTGTCGTATGGTTCAAATTTCTAATGAAACCGTCGTCAACTTCTGAAATTCTGAAAATAATGTTACTGGAGGCGAAGCAATATTTAGTTCATATTTGAATGCAGTGGATATACTGGCTTTGTTTGGATGTGTGACGGTCACGATCCGAACTCCCTGTAGTCTCTCCCTGGAGTCCCTGTACTAATCATTACAGGGTGACAGGGATATCGACACGCAACATGTTATCATACATTCAGCATATGTTCTGAACTTTGATAAATTTGATATTTTTTTTCAATAATTATTTTAAATTATTTGATCAATACATCGATCGCTCGTTTATAATTTTTTTTACCGAGAGCAATCAGGACCCAAGGACCCAATGTGAAATCCTGTATTGACGATTAAAAAAATACACACGTAATTGTTCAAGTTTGCACTTCTGTCGGCACTCCCGGAGTGCCACTTTTTTTTTAACCTTTGTATTTATACGCTAAGGGCTCTAGAATCATGTGCAGCATAATTACCCCTGCATAATTTTAATTAAAGAAGTTTCTTAATTGTGTCGACTTGTATTTCTTGGTATTTTATTTGGTGAGCTATACAATTATTTACTGTCTAACTAAAAAAAAAATGTAATCTTTATACATAAAAATGAATCCATATTTCCCTTGGTCATGGCATCACACGTGAACGAAAGGACCAATTTTCTTAATTCTTTTTATGTTGTGTTTGTTATTGTCAGGAAAAGGTTCTTATGAAATGAAAAAAATTAAAAAGTTGCGTGTAACATTAGAAAATGTAAGAAAACCCAACGACCATGTTTACTTTTCTAATATTATATCAATGCGAATTCAATATTCATAGTTAAGAAAGGACAACGTCTGTAGTAGCTAGTATACACTGAAAATAACTTTTTTCATATTGTTCAGTGGGTCAAGAAGCGTCGGTAGGAGAATGGTCCAGGGTCGAGGGCACACCTTCGGATCCCGACCCGAATAAGCCGTTTGCGAAGATGGACAATACCCCGCTGTTCAACTCTGATGGGAGACTCAACCCGTCTATCACTATATTGGGCAAGTTATCCTCCTACTCTTTTGCATGACATTTTCCATACATCAGTATTTTTCTTGATTTATTTACAGACATACATAAACTCTCGGGCTTGTGGCTAAGTAATATTAGCTGCACGGGTCGAAAAATCAGGTTAACCTACGCTTGCCGCGGTTAGTCCGTGGATGGGTGACCATTTTTACATACCAAGACCCTTCCGTGCCTAGAAAAGCACGTTAAGCCGTTGGTCCTGGCTATCATTTGTGGATCTTTGACAGTCGTTACGGGTCGTCAGAAGCCCGAAAGTGACAACCAGGGGTACCAAGGGGTATCGTATTACCCGGTAACTGGGTTGTGGAGGTCAGATAGACAGTCGCTCCATATAGAATACTGGTATGCAGCTGCATCCAGTTAGACTGGAAGCTGACCCCAACATAGTTGGGGAAAGGCTAGGCAGATGATGATGAATCTCGTCCTTCTTCATGCATAAGGTTTGCCATATATCAGTGTTTTTCATGATTTATTCACGTACATACGTACTATCGTGGACATCCATATCTATACACCTTACGGACTATTTTTGCTTGCAGCGCTCGGCCACTAGGCAGTAGGGGGCGGTTAACCGATGTGGTCATCGTGTTCACGGGATTTTGTTTTCAAACTGTATAGATATGGATTTCTTACATACGTACATAAACCCACGCTTTCTTCCCATGGGGATAAATGATCAACGATAAATGATAAGTGATTTTATTTCTGTAAGTAGGTTTGTACAAACACTTTTACACGTCAATCATATTTTTTTAAACTAGATGAGGTCGGCGTTTCCCATCTGACTACTATGAGAACAAATGGCGAAACAAACCCAGAGGTCACAGTCTCTTTTAAAGTCCAGACATAATCTTGGTCAGATCATGTGAAGACCATGTGGATCGGTATCTGAAATGGTCTTTTGAAGAGAGAACCACACAGATTGAGTGGACCTGTCCAATCAGTGCACGCATTTATCAGTAATCATGCAGCTCAACTCAGAACTTGAGGAGCCCAACGATTTGATGAACAATACCAAAGATAGGACATTTGGGTAGGCCGCATAAAGTACTCAAACTGCCAGATGACTGACTGATGTCTGACTGCTAACTGAGAAAGAGATGAAAAAACACAAAAAAAAAGTATGACCCACATAGTCCTCACATTCAAAATAATTGATGGTATGTAATAATAGCGGGTATGCAGACACTAGAGAACGCTATATGCTACGATCCTTACATACTCCTTTTGCCCTAATTTACGTTCATACATCTGAGGCCCTAGTGTGAGTTTTTTTTGACCATCTCGAGCTAACGCATCGACCGCGTTCAGCATTCCGATTGGTCCTTCACCAATCTAGGGCCAATTCGAGCGACGACAGCGGTCGATGCGTTAGATCGAGACGGTATTTTTTTTAGGGTGGGAAATCATTAAACAACTTTTCCCTCACTGGGTGGAGCAGGGGCGTGTCAGACTTCGACTGACTAAAACCCACCCGTGTTCCGTCAGTCGCCTGTGTGCCAGAGGCGACGGTATCTCTTTCGAACAACCCGCACCCCTGGCAGGCATCGGCCCTTGTGGACCCCATCAGTTGATGCTGACATCTCTTTGAGGCGTAAATGAAACTCACACTAGGGCCTCTGCTCATACACGTACACCGGTTGCAAGTATTACGCACCTGATCTTTCTGAAGAACATCAACGACGACAATATATGTCCTCCTAGGGCGTCTCCTCCCGGCGTTTCCATTCACATCTGCCTTGTACCTTTTGTTAGTCTCCCTTCATTCATCCTGTCAACATGACATGTCTGGTTTCTTTCTATGTTTCACAAATGCGCTGAAATTTTATATGATAATTGTTTAATTATCGTTTAAATATCAACGCATTTGTCTATATGCAAACTGACATCATACCCACAGAGCAATATGGCGTCCAAGGCGTCCAGCGTTTTCGTCAAATTACGCGAAATTTGAAAATTTAAAATTTAAATGCATTTTTACGGCACTAATCGATTATATATTTTTTGTGGTTTATTAGCACTTTAGAATCGAATTATGACACTTTTAAAAATTGGGTGTAATACCCTATTAAAAGTCAACGGTTATAAAATACATTTTTTTTCCAAATTCAACCTTACACGCATGACTTAAAGTGGTTTTTGCAAAGCAATGTCCAAAAAGACTGACTGAAAGATGACTGACCGTAATATTGATACCAGCGCACATAGCGCCCTATTTATGCGGACGTTTCTGAGACGCTGATTGTGTATCTTGGGTTTTTTTGTATATCAATGGTTACAGCGCACACATGATTCGCAAGGAACGTTTTTCCACCACAGCATTATTTATTCACACTATATTGTACACCACAAAACATACAATTTACGACCTTATCGCTTTCTGCGATCTTTATATATAGGTAAGTATGTCAGTTCCTGATAATCAGATGAACATGCATTACCAATTTTATTTAAGTACCACTTAATCAACTAAAAATAATACAACTTATCAAGATCAAGTAGAAACCTACTTTATCTTTGGGCACGTCACGATTGCGGCGGTAAGTCCCCTCTTTGAGAAGTGGATTGAGAGGCGCCACGGCGTCCTCACCTTCCGCCTGACGCAGGTCCTCACCAGACACGGTTGTTTCGGGAGGTTCCTGTTTCGGATAAGACGGGAGGAAACGCCCGGGTGTTTCCACTGCGTAGATCGCCCTGAGGACACGGTGGCGCATACGGTGGAGGTCTGCCCGGCTTAGACGGAGCACCGCCGTGTCCTCGTGGAGGCGATCGGCGGCGGCGTTCTCTCGCGTCCGGCCCTGGTCCAGCCCATCGTACGGAGCGAGAGTGCATGGGTAGCCGTCACCTCCTTTGCGAAGCGGTGATGCTCGCGAAGAGGGAGGCGGCGCACGTGAGGAGGAGGCAGTACATTCGCCCTCACGGACCTAGTTGCCGCAGGAGACGCCCTGTGCGTCGGGAATCTCAGGCTGATTCCCGGCCACCGTAGGCGCGGGCTTGCGGACAGCGAGTAATGGGTAGCTCGCTGTCCAGTAAGGACCAAGCCCGGGTTGACGGCGCATTGTGTTCCACGCGCGCTTCAAAGAGATGTCAGCACCAACTGAAGGGGCCTGCAAGGGCTGATGCCTGCCAGGAGCGCGGGTTGTTTGAAAGAGATACCGCGGCCCCTGGCACACAGGCAACTGAGGGGGAACACGGGTGGGTGTTAGTCAGTGAAACTCTGACACACCCTCCGGCTCCACCTAAAGCGGGAGAAATTATTTGATGATTTCCCACCATCAAAAAAAAAAAACCTACTTTATCTTGATAAACTGAATTTTAATTTTGAAAATACCCTAAATCAATTTCGGTTGCAATAGAATTTCAACTTTTTCTTGTATGATTGCCATACAAGAAAAAGTTTCGGTTAGGCCAAAACTTTAGAAATATCTAAAATTCTAAGTTCAAGAATAGTTAATTAAGCTTAAGTTATTTGCCGTCGTCCAAAACGTCGATCCCACTTAATACATCATCATTATCTGCCTAGCTTTTCCCCAACTACGTTAGAGTCGGCTTCCAGTCTAACCAAATGCAGTTGGATACCAGGATTTTACATGGAGCGACTGCATATCTGACCTCCACAACGCAGGTACTGGGTAATACTATACGTCTTGATAAGACTGGTTGTTAGACTTCTGGCTTCTGACGATCCACGAATGACAGCCGGGGCCAACGGGTTAACTTGCCCACTTAGCAGATCATTACTTGAAAAAAAAAAAACAATTTTTTTAATAATTTGATAGTTTTTTGTAACCATTATTTTTATTAACAGGTGCAGGCGTAGTAGTTCCAGCCGAAACGATCCTGCTTAATTCAATAGTGTTGCCACACAAACATCTAACAAGGAGTTTCAAACACGAGATTATTTTATAGTCCTTTAAATGGCAACATTCATCGGTATGTAATAGAAAATTGTAACACAGATACAAAAGAGTTTTGTTATGAAATAATCTGTGGATGGACATAGACAACAAATTATTTGAGACCTAAGATTTTTTTATACATTTATCATTTTATAGCTGATATAATATTTTATTAGTTTTTAAGAAATTACATTGAATTGTTGTTGTTAAGGAATTTTATAAATATTTATGTAATATGCCTATTTCTACGATACCTGTTAGGCAGACAAAAGGGAATAGTATATTTCATTACAAGTGCGGAAAGGCTGTCATTGCAAAGAGTTCCGACAAATGTCTACCCGAGCCGAGGCGCAGCCGAAGGCGAGGGTTGACAGTCGGAACAAGTTGCAATGACGGTTCCGCAGGTGTACTGAACGACTATTTTTAATACAGTTGCGAAAAAATGAAGCAATTTAATAAAATAATAAAAACACAATAAACTCAACTAACTAATCATTTATTTCTTATAAAAGTTATAGTACACATGTACATTGAAATTGGTACAGTTTTTTAAAGTAACTGGGGAAGTTTTAGGTTGCATATTTACTGTTTGAGACAAACTATTATTAATTTCGTATGATTGTTCATGTATATTTGTCATACAATGGCGTTTGCTAGTTGATGGAATTGGATCTGATGAATTATCATTATCAACGAAGGTAGATGGACGAACGTTCTCTTCAACATGTGAAGAAGACGGACTGGACCTTAAATTAATGGATTGTGTGATTTTTTTCCCAGTTTCTAGTTCGTTGTTTAATGAATCACCAATATAGCTTTCTGCAACTTTGTCTGATTTCCAACCTCCTAGTCGCTTTAAGGACGTCAAATTGGCTCCTGAATCTGCCAATAATGTAGCAGAGGTCCTCCTGAAGCTGTGCCCAGTATAATACTCAGCATCCGGCAGACCAAGAAACGTTGCTATTTCTTTTGGCATATACTACCAAATTTGTTTATCCCGATTGCTTGAGCTGTACACTTCCCTTTTTGGTAATTTTGAAAAAAACGGTCGGTTTTTCCTTTTTGGGACCGCTGATTCATATATTTTTGCACTATTCTAAGAAAATCTCCTTCAACAACAAAGCTTCTCGGTATCTTATTTTTTGTGTTCGGAATCTTGATTAGTAGCATTTTTCCATGGGCTTCAATATCTTTTAAAGTAATATTGGCTAACTCCTCTCTGCGGCAAGCTCCAACAACGCCAAAAATCAGAGCAACCTACAAAAAAAGGGATTTGATTAATATTTTTTTAAATAATGTTTTGACTGTATTTTGCGATTTCGTAAACTGAATACTAAAGAAAAATATAAGTACTTATTAATAAATTACCTTTGTGGCTAAATAACGATCATCGGGAGCTTCGTTCAAAAACCTTTCCACTTCATTGGATGTTAATATTTTCGACTTTTTACTTGTAAAACCGTCTGATTGTCGTTTTAAGAAAGCATTTAATTTTGGGTATTCACTTATATCCACGTTGTTCCTTATTTTCAGCATACTTTTTATCATCGAAAATCTCGACCATAACGTAGACGGTTTTAATTTTGCTGAGAGTTCGGAGAAGTATGCCAACATAACATTTTCTGAAAAACTATTTGCTTTTTTCTCTTCTCTCCACGCAATAAATTCGTCGTATGTAGATATGTAACGACTTTTTGACTTTTCCGGTAAAATGTTCTCCGAAGCATTTTGTGCAATTATACTGAGTTCCGGTGGTGTTAATTCAAAAAAAATAGGGTTGAAATTACTCATTTTGTGCAACAAACAACTAAACTCGCAAAGAAAATTTCTGGAAAATGGCGCCAACCGTATAATATAAGCAGAGTTTTTTTTTTCACCCATTTTGGTAGGCAAAGGGAACTATCCATACAGCTTAGTCTTCAGTAGATTTTTTTTATTGATATGAAATGAAAATGAAATTTAATGAGATGAAATGAAATGAAACCTAACCTAACTCATTCAATTAAATCATTAAATCTGATATTGAAATAAATTAGTAGCTTCCTTTTAGAAATATACGTATTTGTATGAATCACAAAAACTCTTTAGTAAAAACTTCATGGTTGGTTTTTCTTTTTAATAGACATTATTTTGACAGTTGGGAAAGAGAACGCACGAGTTCGGGAAAGGTAAAAAAAAAGCACTAGTATGTAATAGCCCACATCCCGAACGCTATACGTCCCTGCAATACACCACTTTTTGAGCAACTGTATTAAAAATATTTAATTGATTTGCGGCAGCGCACGACGAACGCTATATCCAAAATGGTCGCAGTTACTTGGCTTTTTAGTATCTTTAGGACACCAAATTAGGAACTATTCGAGTCCACAAAAAGAGGCGAATTCATTATACAGGTTGGCTAGTATTGACGCGCAAACTATAACCATAAATTCAGCACAATGATCTTAGACTAGCCAATAATTTTTTGTAGGTTATAAAAAAAATCTGCTGTTTCTCACAAACGCGGTCAAAATGTGTGAAACGGATTTTTTTTTTTTTAACCGACGAATAATTTCAACGTAAGTCTAGAATAATTGTGCTGAATTTATGGTTACAGTTTATACGTCGATACAGTCCTGTACTAGAGTGTTAATTTATATTTTTGTGATTGTCACATTATGGCATCGTGATTATCTGTGATTATTTTTCTGACCACCTGTGAAAAGTAAGGTGAAGTGATCTGTCATTCTATCTGATCCCAGAAATTGCCAGCTCACTTCAAGCTCACTTCACCTTAGTTTCACGGTGAATTTTTTTTCCAGAATTTTAGATTATTTTTACAGAATAGGCAATCAGGACCTTTGGTCAAACCTCACTTGATTAAAGTAACCCAACTGCTGCAAAAACTAAGATGAAATAAGTTTAAGAAATCTGTAACATTAATCAATCAATTAACACAAATTATTGTATGTGGCAAATTTTGCTGCCAAAGATTTTAGCTGTCTTTTCGGGCTTTGGGGCTTTAAGTATTTCGATATATGTGATACGTGAGCCATTTGTATAACTGAGGAGCTTCCAAAGAGCGTCCGCGCGTTTCCGATACGTAACGCCCTAAAGTCCAAAAAGACTATGATCTTATTATCATCACCAAAATGATTAGTAAATCAGGGTACGGCAATCTAAATCCATTGATGAATTGCTCTTCATTAGATCATTTACTACCTACAATTAGGTAGACTAGGTACGAAGGCCTGCACATCAAGCTACACCAATCTGTCAAATTTCTTTGATAGTTTTTCAACTTTATTACAAAAGTATAAGGTTCATGTTCAATTGGGAAAATTTGACAGTTTGGCATAGCTTGATGAGCTGGCGTCTGTACCTATAGCCTATAGATATAGCTTTTTGAAAGTTGGGTCGTTCGTGTAATGTACCATTAATTTTCACCATTTAAACATCACAGTAGGATCCTGTAGTTAAATAATGAGTAAATGGAGATAATAATTAGGTAAATACTGCTTGTGAACGGGTAGAAATTGTTAAAGAGTACGAATGCGCTCCAGATGTAGAACTAAATCAGGGCGGGATTTTATCGCGCACTGGATTTGCAACTTTAGGTGTTAAACCGAGCGTTGATAATCCAACAGAGTGCAGCGCGAGTGAGTCTCGTCACGTGTCGAAAAAACAAACTGTTCGATTTTCAACTATCGGCGCTAAACAGTGCGTTGAAGATCAAGTGCGAGATAAAATCTCGCCGCCGCGATTTTATTGCGTACATACGAGTAGGTAGACACGCGATTTTAGGATTTAATGTTGTAAGTATGGGTGCATTATTGGATGCTCGGGTATAATCAGCCTATAATGTCCCTACTGCTTGTCACTGCTGAGACAGGCCTCTTCTCCGTGAGTGGGAGGGGGTAGTAATCTACCATTCGGGCAGAGTGGCCCTAGTGTTAGTTTGTTTGAACCATCTCCATCTAATGCATCGAGCGCGTTCAGTGCTCCGATTCGTCCGTCCGGCGCGTTGTGTTCCACGCGCGTCGTCAGAGATGTCAGCACCAACTGGTGGGGTCCGCAAGGGGCGATGCCTGCCATGGGTGCGGGTTGTTCGAAAGAGATACCGCGGCCCCTGGCACACAGGCAACTGAGGGAACACGGGTGGGTTTTATTCAGTAAAAGTCTGACACGCCCTCCTGCTCCATCCAGAGCGGGAGAAGTCATTTGATGATTGCACCCAGAAAAAAAAACAAACCAATGGAGGGCCAATCGGAGCAACGAACGCGCTCGATGCGTTTGATCGAGATGGTTAAATGAAACTCACACTAGGGCCTCAGTACGGGTTTGTGGAACTAAGTACTCAACAAAGTAAATAACGTATTGAATGTTGTTGAACTGTTAAAATGACAGCCTTTGCTTCTGTTAATGAGTTACGCAATTGCCACGTAGAATTTGGCTACGAGCTTGGCATCTTCAGTACAGTCCGTTCACAGTTATTTTACCTCTGACAGCAGCAACCCAAACGCAACTTTATTGTAACGAGATAGATCACTATGAAATTGACAGATTTCTTAGTCAAAAGCAACCTTATTTTAAGGATCACCAAGATCACTTTGATATTGACAGCAACGCAAAATCAGAGGTAAATTGGCTGTAGTGTATAATATCAACTCTTTTCGTTGACATTGACGTAACTTGCGTTCACTTTCGGACATTTTAATTTTAGCTTAGCATTGTTTGTAGGTATCAAGTCCACCAACTTTTGTTTTTAGCCATCTTTTTCAGACAAAACCTTCGTTTCCGATATTTCCTTCTTCCGGCCGCCTTCCTTAGGTAACTTTCGGTCTGTGAAAAAAAAATATAATCTCGTTATCTTTACTTTGGCGAGTTGTGTATGACAACAATTTCTGACAATCTGACATAATCATCATCTGCTTAGCCATTTCCCAACTATGTGAGGGTTGGCTTCCAGTCTAACCGGATGCAGCTGAATACCAGTATTTTACATGGAGCGACTGCCTATCTGACCTCCACAACCCAGTTACTGGGTAACACGATACCCCTTGGTAAGACTGGTTGTCAGACTTTCGGTACCTTCCAATCGCACTAAATCGGAATCTTAACTGTTCTTACTTCGATTAAATCTTTCGATTTTCTAATTAGATTTCCTACAAATTGAATAGTGTAATACGCGCTTTAGCGGCAAACATTTGATGTCGGTATTAGCTTGTGTAGATAATGGGTAGATAGATTTTAATTTGTAAAGTCAAAGGAATTAATTGCTTATCGATTTGCCTACCAACTTAAATTGTTCATAATTGTATACAAATCACAACGGCCATTCTTTGACAGCTAATGAAATTGCTGTAACACGGTAAGATGACGTAGTGTGAATATAAGATCACGTACGCATGGACGTAAAAATATCGCGGTGGGATTTTTTCCCGCACTGGATTTTCGACTCTAGGTGCTGGACTGAGCATTGTGAATCGAACTGAGTGCATTCCAGCCCGTCGAAAAAACACTCTTGGATTTCCAACTCTCTGTGCTGAAGATACAATTCGCGATATCTTTATGTCCGTGTTAATATGTACTACTAAGTTATTTCAAAATGAACCATTTGGTAAACAATTCATTACACTGACTGAAAAACATAAAAAAAATTATTGTAAAGTGGCCTCGCATAATTAAGTTAGCATAAGGCTTGGACCACAAAGCGTATATTCTAAACCAAAGCTTCCAGTAAATAATATACAATAGAAATAAGAAGTTGTTGCATAATTAATTCACTCATTTTTGCGTGCGGCGCTAACCATAATTTGTGCATCTCGTGTTGTGCTGGTACGAGATATAGGGTACTTGTGTAAAGCATCGGGATCATTCGGGCTACCCGGTCTCTGCAGGTTGATCTACACAAAGAGAAGGTTACACTATTTACCTGTTTCATTAACCTGTGAATCCATAACTTAAAAGTTCCCGCAGACAGGGGCGACTTGTCGTACGACGTGCCGCAATGCGACCGTGTATCCATATAAATTGTTCTACGGATATAATTCTAAGAATCGTGTCACACTGTCGAGGCGTGCCTGTCTGCGAGAGCCTTAATACGGGACTATTTTACCCGTACGTATCGGTACCGACTTGTCTTCAGCGGCAACCCGCCTTGCACCATGCAAGCTTCCATAGGCACGAGATACCTTAACTCGTGTCATAGTTTGTATGTAAAAAAGAGCTTGTCATCTTTTTTACATTTCATGCATAATTTATCTTGACAAGCTCTTGCCGGCAGCAGCGCCGAGCGCACTAATGTATGAAGTTACAGGATGACTTTTAAAATAAGCCCTCTTATTTATACACGTTGTTTAAAGTTCGGAGGCGTTGAAACGTCAAAAATGGTATGGTTAAAAAGACGGTAATCATTACTTAACTATAAGCAACGTTTACAAATAATAATTTAGTAAAAAACTGCCATAAGGATCCGACAGATTTGTTCGATTTTTGACGATCAACTCGTGATGCGACAAACGGTCGACATTGTATTTTTTTGTCGATCGTCACTGTGTAACGTTTTGGTCAATCGATAAATCAACAAGTACATAAAGCTCGGTATGCCTGGATACCTATTTATCGATCGTTAACAAGTAACTATCAATAAAACCGAGCTAGTGAAAACTCAACGAGAGACAATAATCGATCGTCCAAAATCAAACAAATCTTGGCACCTATAAGTAGAAAGGTATTCCTGTTTAATTAAAAACTTATTCTGTATACCTATTAGTTTTATAATCGAGTTATTTTTACTATTTTACAAAGACAACACAACTAAAGCACATAATATAAAATAATAATATTATTTTAAATAAAATATTGTATTTTCATAGATAAATGTTATGTAAATATAATGTCATACAGTTTTAAGATACACGGTGCTGCGAATAAATGGAATGAGCACATTTACGACTTTCATTTTGCACACAGGTACAGTCACCAAAAGAGATAAGTAACCAGGGTCGCCGGAAAAAGTTGAAGTTTAGGAAGAAACCGATGGAAGTTTTCGAATTTAATTTAATTTGATAAATGAACTATTTGTTTTCTTTTCTTCTTGTATTCAAATATATCCATCGGTCAAGTCACAGAGTACTTTTTTATAATATGGGTCAAGTTTACTACCTACCTTATCTCTTCTGTACCTCTTAAGTATTACTACAACACAAGTGACGAAATGAGTCTTACCCCGGATTAGGACAGAAACCCTCGGGGCCCCCAGATCTTACACAAATGTTCTCAACAGACCAGCAGGCTTAGCATGACGTTTTCTATTTCTACGAACAATAGACAGTGCTTTTTCAATACAAAGTGACATTTCTTTTCTCCATTTTTGACATCGCACCGTAAACATCCTTCTACAATCTGCCATGTTGTCTTTCGTTTCTAACGACCTTTGTCTAGGTCCTTATAAATGTAGACTATTTCAGAAGAATATTTCTTCCCAGACTGTCAAAATCACACTGACAACAAACTTTCTACTCGACAGCCACAAAGTTTATAAGTACGATTATCTACAAAATCATGATTAGTTTAGAACGCATAACTGTTATAATAAATAGAAAAACATAGCTATGTTCTTCTATTGTACGTCATTTAGTTAATAGTCTTGTCTATTCTTACGTCGACAAATCGGTGCTCGTGCTAAGCCTGCAGGAAATGGAATTAACTTCACCACCATGGACTTAATTAACCACACAATCCTCACCTTTGAAAACTTCATGAAAATTAATTTTGAGAACGCCAGAAAATTGTCAAGAGATATTCAGAATTGTCGGTAAATAGTCGCGTTAAGATTCCGTAGTTATTTAACAATAATAAATAATACAAGTTTTTATTCAAAAATAAAAATAAAACAAAAGCCATTTATTCAAACAAGGCTGAGAGTCAGCTCTTTTTGAACGTCAAAATTACATAAGACAGTCCCCCCAAAACGCCCGCCCTTCACCACTTCCTAGTGCTTTAGCTGGGAAGAAGAAGTGCCGCAATAAACTCCCCAGAAGCACAGCTGTCTGTTAAGTTAGAAGAACTTGATTCTATACAGTAGTAGGTAATTAACATTACGAAACACAAAAAACATTAAATATGCCATATGTCAGCTAGCACATGCCTATAAACCAACAAAACATTAAAAACATTTTTTTTTTTATATTGTAATAAAAATATATTTATGTTTTTTTTGTATTTTTTTTTCACTTATAAATGGATGTTTCTACCACAGGCGCATTTAGATTCATATACCTGCTAAGTATGTACAGTCGAATTCATTAATATATTGGCCCTTACAGGCTTCAAAAATATACGAACGTCAAAAAGTTCATAATATTGTGACAACTATAAGCATCATTAAATTGTGATCAAAATTTAGATTCATTAATATGTGACTGCTTTTTCTCATATTTTTTTTATATTCTTGCCTAATGCACAGCATATATTATTGAACCGTTCACATGAGGACATATTTTTGATTTATACAATTTATTGAGCTATCCAACGCTCACAATATTTGGAATCCTTGACAGTGCCAATATATTTATGAACTCGACTGTACCTAAATAAAAGTGAAAGTTGGTAATATCATTATAAACATACACAAACTGAATTATTATTTATAAAAAATATTGAAACTCACTCAAGAACTGCTCAAGCAAAGTAACACAATTTTACATCTATGACTAAGCATACCTACTAAAATGTATGCCTCCATCTTATCAAAGCGCTAAAAAACAAGTTACTTACAAAATTACCGAAACCAGATAATTAACCTAATAAGCGATCAGTGATCGCCGATCACACAAGTTCACCATTTAATGGTGGCAGCTCAAAATCAGCGGCATCCTGTTAGACTGGAAGCCAACATAGTTGGGAAAAGCCCAGGCCGATGATGACTCATATGCTTACCGGACGATATGCATCGATGTAGGTACAGTCGGTAGACCCACTGTACCTACAGTTTACCCCGTTTTGAGGTATGCATCGATGTAGGTACCTACCTACATCGATGCATACCTCAAAACGGGGTAAATCGAGACGAAACTATAAAATGGATTTTAACATTGAACTATTACACTTTGTTGCCAACAATTGCACTTAATCGTTAATTATAAAACACTTATCACATTTTTTTTTTTGACGGTAGGAAATCATCAAATAACTTCTCCCGCTCTTGGTGGAGCAGGAGGGCGTGTCAGACTTTTACTGACTAAAACCCACTCGTGTTCCCTCAGCTGCCTGTGTGCCAGGGGCCGCGGTATCTCTTTCGAACAACTCGCACCCCTGGCAGGCATCGGCCCTTGCGGGCGGGCCCCTTCAGTTGGTGCTGACATAACACTTAACACATTCAAGTCCTTTTTGGCACCGAACTGTATTAATTTAATATTAAAATCCTTTTACCATTACAATAGAAAATTAATTGTGTCTCATTAGCCCGGATTTAAAGTTTCGTTCCGTTTTGAGGTATGCATCGATGTAGGTACGGTCCCCCAGCACCCCGTTTGACGATATAACGGGGGAATGTCGTCGAAAACGACCAACCTTTTTGTTTTATTTATCAGGTACCAACTAGTTCCTACTGCATATTAATATCAGGTATGTGACGATCGTGCAGAAATGAGGTCACATATCCTTTTAATTACCTAATTGGACAGTCGCGATGCGCCAAAAGATTTGATCACGACGCATGTGAGATTATTTTGGAAAAACCAAGATTTTCTGCTAATTTAATTCACAATCTCGAAAATTTCAGGTAAGAAAGTAACAAAACATCACGCCTGTAATGCCCAAAGAGTTTGGTGGAGGTGTCGGTACCTATAGTACAAACATATTTTGCCAGTTGTTTCCGTCCCATGTATTATGAGGCGATCCTATTGCCATCGTTATAACCAGAATATAAAATTCCTTCTCTGCGAGAGGGAATGGGCCGTAATTAGTGATGTACCGACTATTCGGCCCGGCCCATTTTACATAGGTCTGTATCCGTTCATATCTGTTTCATAACAATGCATAGCATTTTTCAACGCTTTTCATAGCTTCACCTGTATATTTGTAAGCATGTTTGTTTGTAACCGACTCCTTTGGACCTGATTTTGAACCACTTCAAACGGTCAGATTTCATTTAAACTTTGTAGACTTATCCAGGACCGATGACAATTCATAATATTTTATAAATTTGTTCCCTAATATTAAAAAAAATTGCAAAACAAAACTGGAAAATCACGCTTTTGTAGTTAGCAGAACTATAAAATAGAAAATAAATAATAGATAAAAAAATCTAAAAAAGCGTGGGGGTGCTTGATATTAATTTATTATAAAAATACCTCAAAAAGCACCCCATGCTTTTAAAAAAAAACTGCTTTTTTAGTTTGGTTTTAAAAGCGTGTTCTTTACATTTTTAATCTATTATTTTTACTCGTATTAATAAGCTTAAAAATTCAAAAGACGGTGATTGAAATGAAATTGAAATCTTTACTGTTATATTTTTTTATTGTAGAATCAGTTTTGCAGTTTACTTTCAGTGCAATCATGAAAATAGGATATTAATGACTGATCCTTTGGTCCATGAATTAATCGGACTTAGATCCAGAAATTCAATACCGAAACTAAAATGAATTAATACGTCTAACAAAAAAGAAGAAACTCTATAGCAAACAATTAGCAATAAGTAGGTTTGCCATTTTGAACATAGCCGATGTCACCCGAACTCAACCGAAATCAATGATCGCCTTGGCGTCGGCTAGTCGGCCAAAGTCATAGTCGGCCCATCTCTAGCCGTAATCCATCAAGCCAAGTGCGGGCTGGTAGATGTCACATTTCTTCGAATTTTTGGTTCTAGGACTTGCCGGTTGCCTCACGATGTTTTCCTTCATCGTTTTGAGGGTAACGATGGTGATGAAATGAATTACTCAAAGTCAAGCTCCTGCCTGGATTCGAAACTACGACATACGACTCATAAGTCGCGGCCTTTACGTGATGCTCGCAAAGAGGGAGGCGGCGCACATGAGGGAGAGGCAGTACATGCGCCCTCACGGCCGTAGCCTTCGCAGGAGACGCTCTGGGCGTCGGGAATCTCAGGCTTTCCCGGATTCCCGGTCACCGTAGGCGCGGGCTTGCGGACGGCGAGTAACGGGTAGCTCGCTGTTCGGTAAGGCCCAAGCCCGGGTCGACGGCGCATTGTGTTCCACGCACGCTTTAAAGAGATTTCAGCAGCAACTGGTAGGACCCGCAAGGCCGATGCCTGCCATGGGTGCGGGTTGTTTGAAAGACATACCGCGGCCAGTAAAAGTCTGACACGCCCTCCCGCTCCACCCAGAGCGGGAGAAGGTATTTGATGACTTCCCACCCAAAAAAAAACCACTGGCCACCATAGCTTTATTGCCATAAATCGGGCAAAAATCCAGACTCCGGGCTGTTACTGTCAAATTCCTAGCGGAATAACGCAATAACTTCGTCCAACAAGTCTTGATATACAAGCATATTACAAATTAGAGGATTATATCCCAGATAAGAAAGCTTGGAAACATGCTGGTCCTGCTCCATAGGACAATCTAGAGTCTAGACAAAATCAAACTGGTTGCTAATTGAATTGTATAATTAATTATATTTATGACATTGATTTACACTCTGTGATTACTTTAACGCACACACTAACTTATTACTTGTTAATATTCTAGGAAAATCGTATACTTACTTTTGCAATGTTTGTAAATATGTAAGCACCGTGAATCTATCATAAAATTAATTGATCTGTCATTGCTTCACTTCAATTATTTTTACCTCTTGGTATGGTAATTTTATTCTGGGTGCATCGTTTTCACACATAATTATATCATGGATGTATGTTAAATATTGTACTTAAAACATTTTAAAAGAGTAACGGTGGAGTTTCTTGCCCATTCTTCTCCATACGAAACTACATTTTGGAAGGGGCGGCGACTGGAATCTGTTTTATTATAAATGTTGAAGTTCAAAAGTGCCTTTAAGTGCCTATTTGAAATATTTTTTTTACAACCTGGTATACGAACCCAGGACCTCAGTAGCGGTTGCGACCACTAGACCAACGTAGCAGGTAAGAAAGTATTTTAATTGAATTATAATTTATTTCTATAGCCAATCAGTTTAGCAGAAAAACATTAATTTGCACACTTGCCTAATCATGCAATTGCCGTACTGGAATGTTCACGGTAAAGTTTTTAATTTTGCGTTTCAAGTGTACACAAATCATAATTTATTTAGGTAGGTACCTACACTCACAGGGGTCGTGGCTGTGGCTAAGTAAAAACAGCCGCATGGGTCGATCCAAGGTTAAGCTAGGATTTTTTTTTTGGTTGGGAATTCATCAAATAATTTCTCCCGCTCTGAGGGCGTGTCAGACTTTTTCTGACTAAAACTCACCCTTGTTCCGTCAGTTACGTGTTTGCCAGGGGTCACGCTATTACTTTCGAAAATCCGGCACCCTTGGCAGGCATCGGCCCTTGCGGATCCCACCAGTTAATGCTGACATATCTTTGAGGCGCGCGTGGAACACAACGCGCCGTCGACCTTGTCGAAGTCGGTATTGTATGGATGACGTTTCATTACATACCAAGACGTGCTTCTCGCAACACGGTGGTCTCGGAAAGTACGTCAAACCGTTGGTCACAGCTGTAATTTTGAGGTCTTTGACAGCCGGTACGGGTAATCAGGAGTCCAAAAGTTCGACAACCAGTCTTACCACCGGTATCGTTGTACCCTGTAGCAAATAAACGGTGAAGGAAAACATCGTGAGGAAACCCGCATGTCCTAGAACCAATGTCCTAGGACGTGACATCTGCCAACCGCACCGGACCCGCGTGGTGGACTACAGACCCCTCCCACTACGAGAGGAGGCCTGTGTCTCAACAGTCGGAATATTATAGGCTGATTAAGTAAATTGTACAAGCTTGAAACTCTGTAACTACTATGCTAGGCCAGCTCAAGATCGAAGCGTTATCATCACTCACGTGAGGTCGACTGTACAATTGAGTCTACCAGTGGCGAAAGCACCATAAAACACGATTCCTACCGGCTTCTCTTCGGGGATTCGCATCGGCAACTCTATCGCTATATGCTATGCCGTATGTTGAGACAGGTCAGCTCAAAGCTGCAATGGCTCTTTCTTCAAAAGGCCATTCCAGACATTACCCTGCATTGTTAGACTCACATAAAATTTAAATAGTATAATGTTTGGACTTTAAAAGAGACCATGACCTCTGAGCTAGGAAATGCCGGCGCCATCTAGTTTTAAAAAATATTGACCAACAAAATATTGACGTGTAAAAGTGTCTTTTAAGATCTACTTACATAAATAAACATTTCATTTCATTTCATATAAAAAATGGCACGTCAATAGAGGCTACTATTGTCAAAAAATATAGTTACACTACGAGTATTTAATTCACCATAACATTCAAACAACAAAAACGGTTATTTTTGGTATTGTATTACAACAACAAAAAAGGTTCTAAATTATCCCGGTCCCAAAACGTCATAATCGGGAACTAAAAATTCATACAACAGCGATCCCGTAATGATGTTGCGTTAGGTCACGTGGCACCGGTTGATATGGACGAGAGCAAGCCGCTGTACAACGGGTTATGACAGGGACAGATATAGATAAATGGGTCAGCGAGAACGAGATGAAGGAATATTGCACATTTTATTTGGTTTTCAGCTGTTAATTTTTTTGTATTTAATTCTTTACATTCCTATATTCATTTTAGAATGATAGTAAGTGTTCTTCATTGATGAGTCAGTAAGTTAAAGCCGACTTCGCTTCGGCTTCTCTCTTAGCAAAATTGACACCTCGCCGCTGGAGTCTACAAGAGATAATTTGATGTCATCATCATCTGCCCAGCGTTTTTCCAATTATATTGGGGTCGGCTTCTTGTCTAACCGCAGTTGAGTACCAGTAGTTTACATGGACCGATTGCTTATCTGACCTCCACAACCCAGTAACTGAGTAACATGATACCACAAACACACCATAACACGGTTTGATACACGTAAGACTGGCTTGCGGACGGCGAGTGATGGGTAGCTCGCTGTCCGGTAAGGACCAAGCCCGGGTCGACGGTGCGTTGTGTTCCACGCGCGCCTCAAAGAGATGTCAGCACCAACTGAAGGGGCCGGGCCCCGTAAGAGCCGATGCCAAGGGTGCGGGTTGTTCGGAAGAGATACCGTGGCCCATGGCAAACAGGCAACTGAGGGAACATGGATGGGTTTTAGTCAGTAAAAGGCTGACACGCCCTTCTACTCCACCCAGAGCGGAAGAAGTTATTTGATGATTTCCCACCCTCAAAAAAAAAAGACTGAAAGTCGGGCTGCTGACGACCCTTACCAACTCTCAAACATCTACGAATGACAGCCGGGAAAAATGGCGCTAAGCGAGGCACGAAGGGGTATTGGAATGTAAACATGGTCTCGAATCCACAAACGAACCGCGGCAAGCGTAACTTAATATGATCGATCGACCCGTTCGGCGGTTATTACATTTAGCCACAAACCACGTGATAATTTAATGTATGTTAATAAATTCTATTAAAACGACACTTTCAAAATCACAAAGGACAAACGTCCTAAACGTATTACTTAAGTATTTTAAATTAGTAATTAAGACACAAAAGATTGAAAAATCAAGGACAAAAAATGATTCCCATGCTAACTTTTAGCACCTTAATTTGTATAGAATTAAATTAATTACTTAAACACATAAATAAAACTCGAATAATAATTAGTTGAGCAAGGCCGACGTTTTAGCATTAAGGCTCCCGCAGACCGGCGCGTCGCGACTCTTCTAGAACAGTTTATATGTAAAGTTCATGGAAATAGATCTTCTAGAGTTGTGTCGCGCCGGTCTGCGAGAGCCTTTGCGACGTGAACGAGACGCATCTGCAAAGTTTTATCTTAGACAAAAGAACAACATAACATCACGCTTGTATATCCCCGAAGGGTTAAGCAGAGGTGTAACTTAGTTCCCACATTTCGCCAGTTATATGTATGTTCCATGTAATAGGGGGCGAGCCCATTGCCATCAAACCGTCGCAAATCCAAAACCCGGGCTGCTACTGAGAAATTCCAGATGCAAAAGGCCCATTAATAATTTGCCCGACCTGGAACTAGTTCCCGGGTCTACATGCTCGGCAGTAGCTCGAAGTAGATAGCTAGAACTGGAACAAAAAACTACTGAATAATCACGTGTTTTTTTTTCGCAATGTTTCATCAAGAAACTGCGCCCATTCAATAATTATAAAACACGAAAAAAAAAATATTGTGTTAGGTTGGTAGATGCAATTTTTTTTAATATCGTAACCTGCCATAACAAAAATGACGCCTTTCCATTTTAAAACAACGGATCACCAAAAATATTTTATGTTAAAAATGTGACGATGTTGTTTTTCTTTTGTTTTCGCACGTATATAACAAAACTTCGTGTCACAAATAATTGTATCAAAATCAAGTTTGAAACGTGTAAATAAACGATTCATTTGTTGTGAATGCGATCGCACGCAATCGGCATCGGCAGTTCATTCGAAGCCACCATCGTGTTTGGCTGTATGCGTTTTTACCTGTGACGGACGGTGTGTTTAAAAAAAAATGAATTTCTTAATTACGAGAATAACGTGGGCGAATGGGACGCGGATGAATCAATATCTTTTTGCAATTATTAGTGAGTACCATTTTATTACTTATTTTATTTAGTGTTATTTATTTAATTAAGTTTTTTATTTTGTGTTTTTTTATTAATCCACATTAACAATATTCATAAATATTTTGCTGTATCACCATACTTAAAAAAAAATTACAAATAATAAAAATATTTAAAAGTTTTAAAAGTCATGTATTTTATTGTTTGTTTTTTTTTTTAACGGAACAAACCAGTGTAAATAATTAAAAGCTCAACAAAAACACTTCTAAGGTTAATAACGTTGACATATTTTATTAGATATTTTTAACGGTGTCAAATCACACCAAAATCATGCAAGATTTAAATTCAATTGACATTTTGGTGAATTTACATTAGGTATGCAATTGTCTACTTTAAAAGAATACTAATCAGATGTTTTCTTAAAAACGAAACATAAAGTAAAGAATTAAGTACCTGCTGTCTTAAAATAGAAACTAGATATTTAAATTCCAAATGCGGGTATCCGAATATATTTGTCAAAATTTCGTGGAGCTGATCAACATTGTGGCTTTTAAAAGTGTATAGTCGTCAGCCTTAAACAAGATAGGTATATCTTGTTTAAGGCTGAGTATACACAGTAAACTTTACCCTTTACCCTTTACTTTACCTATAGAGGTATATACAGGATGGCAAGGACATCGATGTGCAACCTGTTACCACAGATTCAGTAAGTTCACGATTCTGGAATGTGTTGAAATTTTTCGTAAGTTTAAAAATATGCTTTTCAGTACATTTTAACCTGATTTTTTTGATTTGATTTTGATAACTGACGAAAAATTTCTACGCTACTGGGTTTAGAACCATGTGTTGAGTTTATGGTTACAGTTTGAGCGTCGATATCCCAGCCAGCCTGTACTAATACATCAATAAGATTTATTTCAATGTTCTACAATATCTTTTCACAATTGGCCTCATAAAAAGGCTTAAAGTCACCCAAAGGACAATGGAGAGGGCTATGCTTGGAGTTTCCCTGCGTGATCGAATCAGAAATGAAGAGATCCGCAGGAGAACCAAGGTAACCGACATACCCTGAAGAATTGCCAAACTTAAGTGCCAGTGGGCAGGGCACATTGCTCGCAGAACAGAAGGCCGATGGGGCCGAAAAGTTCTGGAATATCGACCGCGTACCGGAAGACGTAAAGTTGGAAGGCCTCCCACAAGGTGGACCGATGACCTTTTGATGGCCGCAGGATTCCGCTGGATGCGGGAAGCACAGAACCGGTCGAAGTGGCGAAGCTTAGGAGAGGCCTATGTCCAGCAGTGGACGACTTTCAGCTGAAATGGTGATGATGATGATGATCTTTTAGAGAAACGATCATCTTAAAGAATATAGATTCGATAGATATACGAGTAGCAGAGAAATATATTATAGAATACTAGCTTTTGCCCGCGTGGAGGTCGAAAACTATCCCACGAGAACGTAGTACCGGGATAAAAAGTATCCTATGTGTTATTCCAGGTTACAAACTACCTGTTTGCCAAATTTCATTCAAATCCGTTCAGCCGTTTTTGCGTGAAAGAGTAACAAATATCCATACATACATCCATACATCCATACTCACAAACTTTCACATTTATGTAATAAGCAGGATTATATGAATGTGGTAGTCTTGAAACACTATACTGTACTCATTGGGTAGGTATATCCCAACCCTTTTTAACCGACTTCAAAAAAAGGAGGAGGTTCTCAATTCGTCTGTATGTTTTTTTTTATGTTTGTTACCTCAGAACTTTCGACTGGGTGAACCGATTTTGATGATTCTTCTTTCTATTTGAAAGCTGGTGCTTCCCTTGTGGTTCCATTTCAATTTCATCTAGATCTGATTTGCGTTTCAGAGACAGACAACGGAACTCTTCAAAAAATAACAGTAAATCAACCGCGATTGCTGCTATCGCGTAAATATGCATTGTTTTGACCCCAACGACGCAGAAATTTCGAATTAGTGGAGTAGGTACTTTATCTAAAAATATGAAAAATAAATTTAATTTCGGAAGGCGGTGACAAAAAATTAAAATCCTTAACCAAAGTCACCGACTTCCGAAATTAAAGTTATTTTTCACTTTGTAGTGTTTTTTCGGAAGTCGGTTGTTTTTTTTTTTTTTGGTAATCTGTATTTCTTTTTTTTGTTTCTTACTTAATTGTAGTATTTTTTTTTGGGTGAGTATCAATTGATCAATTAATAACTCCTCCCGCTCTAGGTGGAGCGAGAGGGCGTGTCTGACTTATACTGACTAAAACCCACCCGTATTCATTCAGTTGCCTGTGTGCCAGGGGCCACGGTATCTCTTAAGAACAACCCGGACCCCTGGCAGGTAGTTTCATTGATACAGTATTGAGTACAGTAAGAGACACAAATTGTTGACAGACAAATGAATTCTTGTCGATTCATCTTTTTGAGGCTGACTGGACCTAAAAGGTAGGTAAAGGCCTTTTACCAAACAGCCTTTGCAACATATTAATTACCATCGCAAATCAATCTTTGAACAATAAGTAATTATTTGTTTTTATTATATTTAAACAAAAGACAAAGATATGCACGGGTTATTGTTTATATTTCTCTTCACAAACACACGCAGGAACTGTTGAAAAAATCAAATAAACAAACAATTTCCAATGACTTACTACTTAAAATTGAACGTTTTAAAGTTTGTAAAACAAAATACTTGTTTAAATAAACAATAAAATATTTATCGCAGAAAACGTAAGCGATTCGAATGCCGCGTGGATTTCCGGAATGGGGCAATTCAATTCGTGAATTACGCTTACGCTACACAGCATGGTCCTCACATGATCTTACCATGACGATATCTGGAATTCAAAACAAACAGAGGGGCAAATCTCGTAATTTTAAGAACGTTCACAGTCTGATCTCAGTTTCGATCTGTCAAAAATACCAAAATACCTTGAGTTTCCATACATTTTTGACAAGTTTTTGACATTTGTTGTGTAGTCGATGATTGTTGCCGAGTTGAGACTGCGACTAGATTTTGAACAGTTTTAAATACCAGAACTGGCCTTATGATCTCTGAGATTTTTTCGGTGCAGTTCCGGTCAGAAGTTTCGGATAGGAGACACCTAGTGTCTAATTCTAGTTTCAATAGTGCGATAGAAATTAATGTCTAGTCTAGTCCACTGTAAAACTATTTACGTGTAAAAATGTTTGTACAAACCTACTTAATAATTACCAAAATAATACCAGTCTATTACTGTCCTACTGCATACCAAAGGTCTCTTCTCATACAGAGAAGGAACGAGCATTGATCACCACGCTCAAGACGGGTTGACGATTTCAGCCATATACAGGGTAAGTTTTACCCAGTGCGCAAACTGTAACCATGAATTCAGCATTCTAAAACACCCAGCGCAGAAATCTTTCGTCGGTTATACAGAAAAAAATCAGCTGTTCCATACATTTTGGCCGCGTAGGTACGCGGTGAGCTTGTATACAAGGTGTGTATACAAGGTGATTTTTTAGTCACTGTTAAAAATTTTCAGGGTAATAGTATCCGTGAAATTGAACAACTTTCTCGAAGAAAAATGCGAAAAAAAAATGAAATGGGAAATTGAGTCAGCTAATGGATTTTGTATGGGAGGTCCGAGCTCCGAGTCCGCAAAATCTCTATTTTGCATGTGAGTTTCGATTTATTGTGTATAATATATAGTGCGGGTTTTTCGAAAGAGATACCGCGGCCGTGGCACACAGGAGGTAACACGGGTGGGTTTTGATCAGTAAAAGTCTGACACGCCCTCCTGCTCCACCCAGAGCGGGAGAAGTTATTTGATGATTTCCCATCCAAAAATAAAAGCCGTAACAAGATGCATTAGAAGTGGGTCATAAGTGTCATAACCACCGGGCCATCACGACCACCGTTATGTGATTACAACCGTATTTTCTATTGATTAGAAAATGAAAAATCAATTTCTGTATGCTGAGATATAGGACTCGTTCTAGTTCGGCTACAGATGCTAATATGTTATATTCTCCCAAGTACTAGCCCATAAATAATATCTATGTAATCCGTTGTATGTTTTTCGGTGAAATATATAAATTATAATTATAATATAAACCAAAACATCAATTTACCTTGAAGTATAAATATGTGTATACTTCAGAATAAGTTCTTCAAATTATATTATTATACTTAACTAGCTTTTGCCAGCGGCTTCGCCCGCTCGCAATTTTCGTCCCCTATTTAACTCCCTTAGTGGTTGAATTTCGAAAAATCCTTCCTTATTCCTTGTCTACATTATAAAGGGAACCTCTGTGCAAATTTCAGCTTTCTAGGTCCAAGGGTTTGGGCTGGGCGTTGATGAGTGAGGCATTCAGTCAGTCAGGACTTTTCTTTTTATTTATATATAGAAGACTAGCTTTTGCCAGCGGCTTCGTGGAGGTCGAAAACTATCCCACAGGAACGTAGTAGGTACCGGGAAAAAAAGTATCCTATCCTCCAGACTACCTGTGTGCCAAATTTCATTCAAATCCGTTCAGCCGTTTTTGCGTGAAAGAATAACAAACATCCATCCATCCATCCATACTTACAAACTTTCGCGTTTCTAATATTAGTAGGATTGGGGCAAGCATATGAATTCTTCATAAATCTTTCAGTGTCCGAACTGGCTAATTGTCGTGCCAATAAGCGTATATACTTCGACTTCGTTCTCGATAACATAAATACATTACAGCTTCCTCACGCCAGTCGACAACCAAACGCATATTTAGAGCTGAAAGCAAAAACTAAAGGTACAAGCTTGTAGTTATTCCAGCTCTATATGTTATCTGTCATTCTTTACGTTTGCGCGGCAACCAGTACCTACGCTGTGATACCATATGAATATTAATTAAAGTGTTTACAACTAGTTTAAAGCGTCTCTTAAAGTTGGCATTAGGTATCTTGCCGAAACGAAAACAAGGAAAAGAATTTTATCTCCGAAAATCCGAAGATTACAAAAGAAGATGAAAAGACACCGGCACCACGTCGACTACAGTTTTTCGTGTACAAAGTAAAGAAGTACTTAACGGGCCAGTTAACGTGTTAAAATACTGATATACCTAATAGATGCAATTGATTTTTCGTCGGTTCTGTCTTTGTTGTTATGATCAGAACGGTATTTACTCTTTGAATTTTTGTATCTGCCTTATAAATCAAAATAAAAAAAATATCCCCGAATTCGTGTCTATTTAAAACATAAATTATGTAATAAAAAATAACCTAGCGACGGAATATCTATCTATATATCTTATCTTAATTTTAACTTTTTTATTTCAAAATTTAATTAACTAATTATCAAGATTACTAGCTTCCTTGGCATCAAAGCGAAATGCATTTGATGCGCAAATGTTACCAAAAATAACTTTTGCATGAGGCCGTATAGATAATATAGTCTTGATATTTCATGATTTATGTAACCAGACCGGCCTTTCTATTAGTTTAAATTAGGCTGGTTGAAAATATTTCGATACATCAACATTATTTGTTTAATGTATCGATATTTTAGAGCGATATTTAATTTTCCGATATATTGTTGCAACTTTATAAAATTCTTACTATTGAAAAGGTATAAAAAACGATATGATTTTCAGACCTACAGATATATGTAAGCGTTAACTACTAAAGTTTTACTTTTACTGACAAATAAAATTTATAAAAGTTAAATTTTTATTTTTCTCGTTTTGAGAAAATTAAAATTTATGTTTGAAAAACAAAATAAGTGGTTGTTAACATATGTTAGGAAAAATTTACTCATTTTTAGAGCGCGATCGTTCTTTTAGAAATTGTACTGATATATCGATATAAAAAAAATATATATCGTTATGGAAATTTCCAAAAATTTCGATACTATATATCGATATTTATTTTCATTTCTGACATAGTTAAAAGTTATCTGTGATTAGATGAGGAACCTTTCAAGCTTATTGCTTTGAAAAGTTCCTTATCACTGGGCATGGACAACTTAGCTTGTACCTATTCATAAAGCACGAAAAGAAAATCACCTATTTCATACATTTTGGTCGAGTAAGTATTGAAGTTTTGTATGAAAATGCTTTTTATTTTTTTATGATTTCAGAGTGGCCCATAGGGAAAGTTGTTCATATTGGTATTAACCTCTTTTATCTGTTCTGTGGGTGGAACACCCTGTCAAATTTGGAATGCGATAAAAAAGCCTTCCCGTATTTATATATATATTTTTAAATATATTTTTCGATATATTCGTCAACTGTGAACCGATTTAAAAAAATCTTGTTCATTTGGTGAAGGATGCTTGCGAAGTGGTTCCGTATATAGTTTTTGAGGAGTAAGCCTCAATCGTAATTTTTTTTCAACGAGTGTGTGGTCTTAATAACTTTCTGTCACAAACCTAGTAGTGGCATACGAATTTGTGTAGGGTCCTACCATAACTAAAAATCCAAAATAAAAGCAAAACAACCCTCCAACCTCGGTGCCGTGTGGTGCCGGACGTTAAAGAATAGCACCATCCCATTTCTTCCCGTGGGTGTCATAGAAAGCGACTAAGGGGCTTACCAAACAATGGGCAGCAGCGTTCTCTATGCATTTTACCACCATACTGCGATCGCCAACCCGCCTGCAAAGCGTGGCGATTATGGCAACCCCCTCCTCATTTGGAGGAGGCTTATGTCCAGCAGTGGACGTCTTTTGGCTGACATGATGATTATGAACCTCCAAAAAACATTACAAAGTGAAAAATAACTTAAATCTCGGAAGGCGGTGTCTTTGGTTTTATATTTTCGTTTTTTGTCACTAACATTCAGTTGTTTTTTGTATAATTAATCAAAACAAAATTAAAAATATCCCGCAAGGAGTACCTACTAGCGTTGGGCGTGAAATGAACGAACCAGTTGAATCAACCGTTGATCTCCTGTCAACGTATTAACGTTAACTGTTTATGAATCAACTAGGTGAATTTGTCAACGACGTTTATGAATATAACTAAACTAAATTTGCAAACGTACCTAACGAACTGAGCAACAAACTTACGTTGAAAATACCATCATAGATTCCATTTGAACTCTAAGTAACGTACGCAAGAGTTGATTTTTGAAATATTTTATTTTAAGAAAATTATACCAATATAAGAATCGTTGAACGTCGCAGCGTTGAATAAAACCATTCAATGAATGAACGGTTAACGTTAAAAGTCGACAATAGTTGCACGTTAACTCGTTGACGAATTTAACTAGTTGATCAACATAAATCAACGTTAACGTTGCGTTAACGGAAAAACCGTCAACGACCTATCACTAGTACCTACGTAATAATAATGAAACGTGGTTTTAATTGCTTGCAAAACACAAACTAAGTTCACGAACGAGTTCATGGTTAGACGATTACAGTTCTAACTTCTAAACTCATACAAGGTTTACATCCAACAATTTAAAGAATCTTCATTAAAATACCATAGGATCCACTTTGTAGCAGTTAAAGTGATTGGATTGAGATGAATCCGGAAATTAGGCCTTTGACCTTAAGGAGCATTTAAATCATGGTATAAACGAGATTGATTTGTATGCAAATGTGATTGATTACGGAAGGCCTATGTGTGTTTTTATGAAGCTTTTCGCCTTGAAGAAGCTCAACAGCGACAGCATTTTAGTGCAACTAGACTGTGTGTCCGCCTATCGTGTTCGGTGTTCTGTTTTTCTTTTGGGAATGACGTCTCTCATTGACACCCTAGGAGGTTGTCAGCTGTTTCACCAGATTTGCCTGTGGCTGCCTTAATAAATTAAGGCCTGCAGTCAGGGCTTAAAACTAAGCAACTACACGCTAAGGGCACCCTTTGGATTTGTGTACAATATTGCATAACTATCTCAAAACGGTGAAGGAAAACATCGTGCCAGCCATATCCTAGACCCAAAAATTCAAAGACATGTGACATCTACCAACCAGCACTGGGGCCGCGTGGTGAATTACGGTCCACTCGCAGATAGGAGGCTTATGTCACAGCTGTGGAAACCTTATAGGCTGATTACGTATATGCTATACCGTAGGCGTCAGCAAGGCAAGGTGGTTGTAGGCTAGTGGACCTAATTTCCAACGTTATACCGGACGTAGGTCAGATACACATCCAATCATGGATACTTTATTACCTAAGGGAACGTACCCATACTACGTGACCATAAAAAAATGACCCCTTCCCCCCTCGGTGACCGCACGTAGTATATGCCAAGACACCCCCTCCCCCTCTAGTTTCCTCGTAGTAATTCATAAATATGGTTTTAAATCATTTTTTGCCGACAGAAAATTAAAAAAAAAATTGTCTCATACTTGTCTTTATTAATATAGCGCTTGCCTCGTGACGCCAAGAGTACATAGCTATATTTAGGTTTAGACATAAGTTAGCCCTGCGACAATGTCTTGGGATCGGAGGAAGCCAGGAACAGCTTCCTCCACTAAGGATTTCGTTACGAAGGCACTCCCTACTAGTCAGAAACGACGTGATGTTACCTTGGCCTCAATGTCGTCATAGCTTATAAACTTCCTCAAGGATAGGCTATAAAATTCAAAAAGCTTTTTTTTCAAATTTGGCTGGTAGTTCTAGAGATTATACCCTACATATAAACATTTTTTTTTCTCTTTATAATTCGACTATAGTTCGTTTTAATAGTATTCAGTAAATTGAAAGTTCAAAGTAAAATTATGTTACCATACTAAAACTAATAGTGTTGAGGTAGTAAACGATTTTGCGTAAAGAGCGAATGATAAAAATGATTTCATTTTAAATTAAACCATTTTTATCATTTGTAATACAACTTTAAAAATTCCCTTGTAAGATGTGAAATATAAGAATAATTGATAATTTAATAATAAAAGTAATTGCCGTTTTTATTTTTTTTCTCGTAGAAAGAAACTAAATAAATTACCTTCCTACTGAAAAACAAAATACATAATAAATTCTACAATTTTTAATAGTGCTTATCATGTTTTTAAGACAAGTTATTTTTTTTTTTATTATATAAATAAGAACATTATTTCAAGTTCATTCAATTTCACTCATTCTTACACCACCTCACTATCTTTTTTTTTGTCAAAATTTGGTAACCCTTCAACTGTCAAGCTACTGAATTGAATTAAAATAAAAGTCGAACGATGCAAAACCCATGGAATTATAAGAACAACTAAAGGTTAAGGTACTATGTTAAATTCTTGTAAATCAAGCTAACAGCATGTCTGTAGATGTAAATAACAATAGGAAAAAACATAAATGGACATCCAACTCCAAATTCATTCATATCACATACCTAACCAGTAACCACGTAATTTGTGATAGCTTTTCCATAAATGCATGAAGGTCACTGTCCTACAAACTTACGTCACTTGCGTCATTTGTCATCTATTTTTAAGTTTCCTAGACTTCTGTCTAGATTTTCTATGCCCATTTGCTTCATTAGAATTTGTAAGAAAAGTATTTTAAAGCCTTTTAAAGCGGGTAGACTGGACTCGTATGTACCTGTTTTCAAATTGTTTTGTTTGGCTGGATTCTGTTTTGTGGCTACGATCAGCAAAAAAAGTCGAACAACAACAACAACAATAACCTCCAAAATTATTCAGATTCTGATGAATAGTGTTACACAATTAGGGTTCAATAAAAATAAAAATATGAACAAAATGTTTATAATAAAGAACTGATGTAAAATGTA
This sequence comes from Polymixis lichenea, assembly GCA_949091785.1. Taxonomy (NCBI): domain Eukaryota; kingdom Metazoa; phylum Arthropoda; class Insecta; order Lepidoptera; family Noctuidae; genus Polymixis; species Polymixis lichenea. The sequence goes on from OX420941.1 coordinate 10,126,376, forward strand.
AGGTGTGTTAACTCTTAGCTATTAGGTACGTACATGAAATGCTGCAAAGCAATGTATCGAACCATTTTGTATCAATATTGGTGATCGAAACTTAAGTGGCGGTGGGCAGGGCACATTGCTCGAAGAACAGACGGCCGATGGGGCCGAAAGGTTCTGGAGTAGCGACTGTGTACCGGAAAACGAAGCGTTGTGCCGCGTCCCACAAGGCCGACCAATGACCTAATGAAGGCCGCAGGAATCCGCTGAGTTCGGGAAGCACGGAACCGGACCGCGATTACGATATGGGTCCCGATGGTCCCAGGATCGTCCCATGGAGAAAGTTGTTAAACTTGATAGGTTTATAACGCACCCTTAAATTTGGCCAGTCTTTAAAAACTAACCAGCTAAATTAACTTGCCAGACATAACAGATCTCTCGAGTTCAAGCAAAAAAAAAAGCGAAAATCTTTAACGAGACCCCAATATTAACATCTAGGTCAATAATTAACAGGTTTTCATCTTAAATGAAATGGCGCCGTCTCCGAATTTCTTCGCATAAGGTCTGTATTAATCTTTATGTAGCCGTACGGCGTACAATCTCCTTGTGAGTGAAAGTAGTTGATAACGATAGATTGATTTTTTTAAACAAATTCTTTAAATTCTTGGTACGTTGTCATCAATATGTATAAAATAATATATAATATTTAAAACAAATGTCCGGGGTCAGTGAACTATGTGTGTCGCATTGCCAAAATCTTGATATTGCGTAGGTATTTAGTTTTCTCTTTTCTCTCCCGTGGTGGTGGCTAAATGCGTCTTAGAAATGTAAAAAGAACTTAGCATGAGGCACAGTCACCAAAAGAGGTAAGTAACCAGGGTAATCGGATGTTGTTTAGTAAGAAATCGATGGATGTTTTCTATTAAAATTTGATTTAATTAATGGAAAACAAACAGTTCGTTTATCATATTAAATTTCATTACTCTTTTGTTGACCGCACATTACAATAACCTTTGCGATTTGGTACACCCTGTGCGTCAATCTTTGCTTCCACAATGCAGGCTGGCTTTTATTTTTTTTTTCGACATGAGCGATTCTAATTGTGTTTGTCCCATTGAGCTACATTATACTAGTACGCTCATAGTACGCTGGATAAATACGAAATGACAGTAGTTTTTTGCGCCAATTCAAAGCTCTAGCGTCTCAAGAACTAAAATTGTGAATTTCATGAATTAATGAGGTTCATAATAACTTTTTTATATATAGAAAGAATATATATTATTATTCATACATAACTCATCCCATCTAAGTGTAATTGGAGCTCAGTTTTCTTGTACAGACCTGCCAAACAAACTGTCAAATTTTCCCAATTGAACATGGACCTTATCCTTTTGTCATAAAGTTGAAAATCTATCAAAGAAATTTGACAGATTGGGGTAGCTTGATGTACTGGCGTCTGTACTCTGTATTATTAGTTCCACGGACACTCACGTTGCTATCAGGGCGAAAATAGCGAAAATCATATATCTTCGTTTTGATATCGACAGTAGTCCAGCGTACTTGTCAATGGTTTGTCCCAACACGAAACCAGCTTCATCCACTAGGTACTTACTATTACATTATTCAACGGTTTTATCAAAAGAGCTTCAAATGTAGTCTCTTAAGAACTGCTCAGTGACTATTTGAAAGTGAAAATAGAGAAAGAAAAATAATCATATCTTCTTCCGAGTGTGTTGATATATTTGTACATTTAGCTCCTGTATCGTGCAGACAATAGGACTAGCTGGACTCGTTATTAAGTGCCACAGAGTTTGTGGGACAGTAACACATTAACACTCCAGGGCGGAGTCATCTGTGATTTTCCACTTGAGCAGGTTTTCATTGCTTTGGTCTACCTGAATCCAAAGTCTATTTAAAGATTTCCAGGTAAGCCAAAGCAAGTCATGTCCAGGTGCGAGATTTTCAGGTCTGACGAATGGGTTTAGTAGGGAAGCATCTCGCTACAGCTTTAGCAGCTTTAGGTACAACCATATTTTACTAAGTTTAAGGATGAGCAAAAGACTGCCGCAAAGGCGCAAAATGTAAATCAAAATTCTGAACGTTTAAGAAATATGCAGCCAGTACCCATAAATTGAAAACAAGTTACTACCAAACGACTTAATAAAATCACCATCGCAAAAACCGAAACAGGTCCCAATTTGCACGACACTGAACATAACAAACAAGTTTTAAAGGTTTCTTAGTGTGACGTCACTAAGCAGATTCTGAGAGAGCAGTGGTGACCCAATGATAACGTCACGGGCTTACGATTTGTTGGTCGTGAGTTCGAACTCTTTGAGGCTCTCATTCTCATAATTATGTAATTTATTTGATTACCATTGGTCTCAAAAACGGTGATAGAAACATCGTCAGGAAACCGGCATGTCCTAGAACCAAAAATTTGAAGACCTGTGACATCTACCAACCCGCACTGGGCGTTGGTGGTGGATTACGGCCCACTTCCTCTTACAGAGAAGAGGCCTGTTTCCTAGCAGTGGCGAACATATTAGGCTGATATTCATCCATTCGGAAGCTACGATGCCACAGACAGACACACATACACACACACACGCACACACACTTCCACACACTCTCACACAAACACACACACACGCGCGCCCTCACACACACCCGCACACACGCAGACGCGTCAAACTTATAAGACCCCGCCGTTTTTGCTTCGGGGGTTAAAAATAGTCATAAAGTCTAAAAAGATGATGATGATTAATTCAATAATTCACAATGATCTTTCTTTTGTGATCCTAGACATATTCAAGCAAATACTCGTATTATAGTATGCATTGACACTTCCTTATAAATGGACTAATAAGTAGATGTGAAAATTGATAACAGCGTCATTATTGCTAAGCTAAATATGACGTAGTCGGTCAAGGAGGGTCATTACATTATATTCTTTCCAGCAGGCTTAGCACGAGCACCGATTTGTCGACGGAAGAATAGACATGACTACCAACTAAATGATGTACAATAGGAGATGATAGCTATGTTTTTTCTATTAATTATCACAGTTATGCGTTCTAAACGAACCATGATTTTGTACATATTCATATATACTTTGTGGCCGTCGAGTAGAAAGTTTATTGTCAGCGTGATTTTGACAGTTTGGGAAGAAATATTGTTCTGAAATAGTCTACATTTATAAGGACCTAGACAAAGATCGTCAGAAACGAAAGACAAGATTACAGATTGTAGAAGGATATCAACGGTGCGCTGTCAAAAATGAAGAAACGAAATGCCACTATATATTGAAAAAGCACTATTCTTCGTAGAAATAGAAAGCGTCATGCTAAGCCTGCTGCGTTGCCTCAGTGGTCGCCATTCTTCTTCTTAGCGTATCGATGAAAAAACACATATATCTTCGCCTCAAAATTCAGCTGAGCGAACTCCGCTCACTGACGCAGTCATAAGATCGTCAAGTGCACAAGTAACAGGATGCAGCGTGCGGCGCAGAACAGTAGGTGAGCCATTGTTTGTGGGGCGGTGCCGCATATGCACTTGAGATCTGAGGTGTTAGAGACCCCCATCCGTGGAGATTGTCTTTGGTCCGGCCGACTTGGGTTCGAAGTCTATTAGAGATTTCCAAGTCGGCCACGGTATAGCGCCATTTAGTTAAGGATTCTATTACATAGATTGGATTAGAAAGAAAATTGGCAAAGAGAAAAATTTTAACATAATTATGTAAGACTACTTAGTAGAGTAATGAAAGTGACATTTTAACTTTAAGAATGCCCGTTCAACATTTATTTATGGGTAGACATGTAAATGACATGTAATTTTATTGTTTGGGACAAATAATAAAAGAATGATCAAAACGATAACAAGAGCCACATTTACTAGGACATTACAATAAAGACCAAAGAAAATATTGACGAATCTTGTGAAAGATGTTGCTTGTGAGAAAGTGCACTCGAGATGACAGCTAATAAATCAGGATAGAGGAAGGAGGATTTATTTCACAGCTTCTGCTCTCAAAACCATGAAGGAAAACATCAAGAAGGAATCCGCATGTCCTTTAATCAAAAATTCAGAAACATGTGACATCAAATAACCCACGCTACGGAGTAGAGCACTCCGGCCTGTGTCCTAGCCGTAGCAACATCATAGACTGACTGTTATAGTGATTATGCCCTTCTGTGATAACCGAGCATTCAATAATGCCTGCCTTTAACCCATACTTACACCATTAAATCCCATTCAACTATTGTATTCAACGTACTATCGCGTGTTATTCATTTTAATTCGTGTTAATCATTCAGTTCTAATTCATCTCCACGTTCGTGCTCTCTGACAATTTCTACCCGTTCATAAGCAGTATTTACCTAATTATTATTACCCATTTACTCATTATTTACTACAGGATCCTACTGTGATGTTTTAATGGTGGAAATTAATGGTACATTACACGAACGACCCTAATATCAAAATTATTCTGTTGACTATTATGCGTCTGATTGACTGAGCTACCTATAAGCTACAGTTACCGAGTCTACCTAGTTGTAGGAAGGTAATGATTTAATGAAGAGCAATATTCATCATTGGATTTGTACTGCCGTGACCATGATTTAATCATCATTTTGATTTATTTATTTATTTCAAAAATCAAAATCAAAAGTCATTTATTCAAACTAGGCTGAGAGTCAGCACTTTCTGAACGTCAAAATTACATAAGACCGTCCCCCAAAACGCCCGCCCTTCACCACTTCCTAGTGCTTTAGCTGTGAAGAAGAAGTGGCGCAACAAACTCCCCAGCAGCACAGCTGTCTGTTATGTTAGAAGAACTTGATTCTATACAATAATAGCATATAATTAACAATCAACAATAAATGAAAATTTAATTGATAAAAATTAAAAAAAGGGGGGGTTTAAAAGGTACACTAACGACTCATTCACTAGAAACATTAACGTGATAAAAATAACATTTTCATTGAATTATGGTGAATTTGTCACTTACAGGCGTACACGGCACATACTTAAAAAGAAATGAATTAGAAACAAGTCCTTTGTTTAAAACATTTAGTAAAAAACAAAATCATAATCGAAATAAGAATTTTTAAAATTAAGAATAAGTTATTACTAGAATCAAAATTAAACATCAAAAAATGAAATCATAATCGAAATGAGAACAAAAAATCAAACAATCAAAAAACAAAATCGTAATCGAGAATAATTAAAATTATTACTAAAATCAAAATTAAACATTAAAATTAAAAAATAAACATGCATGGCATGGCATGGCGGACAGAGCTCCGGCAGGATCTCATGGCGACGTGGAGAGTGCGATTGTCGCAACCCAGTACTGGGCACGCCACAATTGCGGCGGTAAGTCCCCTCTTTGAGGAGTGGCTTGAGAGGCGGCATGGCGTTCTCACCTTCCGCCTGACACAGGTCCTCACCGGACACGGTTGTTTCGGGAGGTTCCTGTTTCGGATAGGGCGGGAGGAAACGCCCGGGTGTTTCCATTGCGAAGATCGCCCTGAGGACACGGTGGAGCATACGGTGAAGGTCTGCCCGGCTTGGGCGGGGCATCGCCGTGTCCTCGTGGAGGTGATCGGCGGCGGCGATCTCTCGCGTCCGACCCTGGTCCAGGCCATGGTACGGAGCGAGAGGGCATGGCTAGCAGTCGCCTCCTTCAGCGAAGCAGTTATGCTCGCAAAGAGGGAGGCGGTGCACGTGAGGGAGATGCAGTACATGCGCCCTCACAGCCGTGGCCTTCGCAGGAGACGCCCTGGGCGTCGGGAATCCCAGGCTGATTCCCGGCCACCGTAGGCGCGGCGGAAGGGGGTCAGGTCACTATTAATCATGATGGAGGGATGGGATACTGTGACAATCACGTGTCTTATTACGTGCGATGAAAAAACTTAATTTGATGTGTGATGGTTATTCTTTAAGTTACCAATAATAATCAAACTATTTGCATGGACTTTTTCCTAAAAAAGTGTGTCCCGAATACAAGTTTGAGTATAAGAAACAGGTTTGGACATGCGTCACAAGATTTTTCGATTATTATGATTAAACCCTTTAGAAAAATCGTACAAAACATCGGTGATAAAAACACAGTTTTTTTGGTTTTTAAAATGTTAGTATAGGTGATGGAAAGTCTTAAGGGTAAGTGGATGTCGGCGTCGGTACCGTCAACCGGAGTTACTTTGATTCGCGCGATGATCAAAACTTCCATTTCATTTAAAATCGCTAATTGCGTAAAACGAAACGCAACATGGTAGGTCTTTTTTCTAGGTTAGGAATACTGAAGGACTGTTAAATCCTTGCCTGAGGACACGCTGGGAATTCACTAACAATTTAAATTATTTTTCCTGTTGGCAGATTTTGATTTTTTAAATTGTATTGTCAATTCTAATATTGGGGTTACTTTCTAATTACGGAATAAAATAGGGGGGTATCAAAGTAACCCTACATCCTACGTATAACTTTGATCAGTCAGTTTTTTTTTTTCTCAAAATAAAGCAATATTTTGCACGTATTATCACAGGAATCGAGAGTTATAAAAAAACCGATTACTGGACATTTTTTGTATATTTTTGTAACCATAAATTCAAGAGATATGAACCTTCAAAGTTCAACATTTATTAAAGTAACCCCGGCTTACCGTATTAAACGGACGTAATGAAACCGCGTCGGGATTTTAAGCATACTGCTTCGCCTAGAGTTGAAAATCGAACACCGGGACAATTCTCGTAATATTAAGAACGTTCACAGTCTTATCTCCAGTCTCAATCTGTCAAAAATACCTCGAGTTTCCATACATTTTTGACAAGTTTTTGACATTTGATTGTCGCCGAGGTGAGACTGCGACTAGATTTTGAACGTTTTTAATTACGAGAATTAATTGACCTTCTCAGTGCATCCCAGCGCGTCGATATCCCGCCGCGATTTTAATTCGTCCGTAGGAACGTGGGATTTTGGTGCGCTATTTCATCATTTAAATATTTTGGGCTTTATTTATAAACGTTGATTAATTAAGTTAAGAGATCTTTAAACAGCAAAAATGAATGGTTAAACTGTCGCTAATCATTACTTAACTACAATAAAGGGGAAATATCGTTATTAAGTGTTGCAAGGTAATGCACTGTCATATCACCACATCCATTCAAATAAAACTTAGCCCCAATCATTATCTCAACATTATTTTCAATTAACCTTGTATAACCAGTATGAATGAATTATTTTCGCGTTCAAACATCGTTTCTTCGACAAGTCAGCGTCGTAATTATGTTCCCATTCATTAATATCAGGTTGGACAGCATTACCAGTCTGTATCGGATGTGTCAGGTTGTGCACAGCATTCCTGGCTTCAGTTTATTTTTAGCTTTGAAAATAATCGACCGATTGAAACGAGATGGGACTAAAATAGTTTGAACTTAGTACGAGATAGCGTAGAGCCTAAGCAGCATTAGCCGATGAGCGGCCGTGTATAGTCCTATAAAGATATTTATGAATGTAAGTAGATATATACCATACGCAACGGAAGATGTAAAAAATCAGTACGTACCTACATTTCATGTTACATTCCCGCCTCGATTTTTATGATTTTTTTTAGAAATAAAATATTTTAACTGTAAAATCACGTAAATCGGCGAAATCGGAAAAAAATCGTCAGGGTTGCCATATTTAGCATGGCTCGTGTCGAATGTGTATACAAATCCTAATGTATGAAAGCAGTAGTAGAAGCGTAGCTTGATCATATTTTGCAGAAGACTTTACTTTTTTGATTAGTTATTTCTGTCCTTTTATATATTTATAAAACTCCATGCACGTCATATTGAAGTTAACCTGATACTGTAATATCGACTCCACTGTCTCACTTTTCCTTGTTATTATATTATTTGGTACACGAAAAAATATTTTATTGGGATTTTTAAGTGTCGTGCTTTGACACATAGGACCAATACAATATTTGTAGGCGTTTTTTTAACTTCAGCAATCCTGTAATAAACAAAATACGACTCGAACGACGCAAGTGACTACACAAAAATAAATTTGGAGGTACTCGGCGAATAAGCGCCGCGTCGTTTGGGTCAGATGACGTCACACCATGGAGCTTCGCGTGTAACGACATTATTAATGCAAGCGCAACTTCAAAGTCCCATAACTTTTTCATTTCTAGTGATATTTTAACGATTGACGTTTTTGTTTTAGTTTACCTATTTTTTCATAATTAATCCATAAAAAAGGAAACTTTTTCCTGCGCGATAAAACGGGACGCAATAGTGCTTTGTCGGGACAGAAGGCCAAATGACGGTGACAGTCCCGATATATCGGGATGAATGGCAATTATAGAGAGGATGTCAAAAAGCTGTCAAACCCCAGTATTAATCTCTTTTTCGCCACGGGCATAAAAAAGTGTGTCAAAGAATATTTCCTTTATCAAATGTTGGTTGTAAAAAATCGTGTTGCAATCCTTAATTAATGTTTTTGTTTTTCAAAGTTTAAACAACGTAACTGAGCATTAAATAAACCTGTATTTTTGAAGTATACGTTGGTGGTTTTTTTTTCGTAGATGTAGGTAGATTCTTAAATTGGTTCTTTATTTTGGATGGGCTTTTACCGCCAGGTAAAAACCCCTTAAAAAAAAACTAATTACACTTGTTTTGCCAGCAAGTTTTGTAGTTAGAACAGTAATTGGATTAGTATCTAGCAACTTCTAAAATAATGATATGATTCAAAACTAGCGGTATGCCCCGGAGTCACTCCTGTGTATTTTAGGTTATCTCCTTACAGACTTCATCAAACCTATTGGGGTAGGTAGGTATGCGTATTTCCATCCCCAGGGATCAAGCTATCTCAGGCATACGTTCTCTAATTAGGTGGTAATTAGTTTTTATGGCATACTAGCTTTTGGCGTCACAAATTATCCTACTGAAACGCACTACCGGGAGAAAAAGTACCCTATGTGTTAATACGGGTTATAAACAATTTGTGTGCCAAAAATGGGTTAGGATTTTTGTTCGACCGTTTTTGGGTGATTGAGTCACAAACATCCAAACATAAAAAACTTTCACACTTGTCATATTAGTAGGAAGTGGAAAGAAAGAAAGAAAGAAAAAGTATTTATTAGAGTCGCACAGGAATATCACAAATTGAGATTAGGACTAGGATCTAATTTTGCTGTTCCATGACTTCCGCAGAAGGCTGTGTACAAGCCGAGAGTTGCACAGAGAGCCGTAGATCGTTCCATGCTTGGCAGTTGGCATCAGTCTCATAGACCGACTTTCAATGGTCGAGATACGAAGGTCTTCGATATCGGAAAGCTTATTATGGAGCTAAAATGGAGTTCGGCAGGACACTAGGACACAGGATAAAGAAGTAAGGCTTAGACAGAGTGGCATCCAAGGAATGGAAGGCTAGATGTCGGTCATCCGGCGACGAGATCGGCTGACGACATTGTTGCCATCGCGTTCAAAACCTGGTTGAGGCTGGCACAGGAGCGTAGGAATTGGCACAAGAAAAAACTTTTACCAAAAAAAACAACCGACTTCGGAGGCGGTGACAAAAAATTAAAATACATATCCAAAGTCGCCGACTTCCGAAATTAGAGTTATTTTTCACTTTGTAGTGTTTTTTCGGAAGTCGGTTGTTTTTTTTTTGGTAAAAGTTTTTATTTTTCATTTTTTAGTTATAGTACCTACCTCACTAATTCGAAATTTCATCACCCTTGGGGTTAAAACAATGCATATTATGCGATAGCTGCAATTGTCTGTCTCCGAAACGCATAATCAGATCTAGAATTATGAAATGGGACCACACGGGAAGCACCAGCTTTCAAATAAAAAAAGAATCATCAAAATCGGTTCACCCAGTCGAAAGTTCTGAGGTAACAAACATTTAAAAAAAACATACAGACGAATTGAGAACCTCCTCCTTTTTTGAAGTCGATTAAAAAGAGAGGCTTATGATTAGCAGTGTGTGAAGTTGGGCTGTGAATGATGATGATACCATAATCGATACCTGTAATGCTAGTGCTCTAAGAAGGTTTGGGGACTTAGGTGAAAGGTATTCTACCTGTGTCCTCTTAAGTTGTTTGGAGGTGAGGTTGTGGTCGAAGAGCGGAAGTGAAGCTCCAACTTGTTGATAGTACGATTATATATTGTTACACACGTCTTATAGTTAAGAGTTAGATAGGTACATACGGTAACAGTCATAAAACGTATTAAACTAATTGGGACAGAATAACCTAATGACTTAAAATCTAGTCCGTGTCCCGTGACGGTTGACAGCCAAGAGAAGGATGCTAAGGGTAGCGCCCTGGATCGTAGCTTATTGTTGCCACTTAACAAACTATAAACTTGTACAAAGTAAACATAGTACAGGCCACGTCACGTAATGAGGTGCGTCCACAAATGCAGAATACGTGACGCCACAAAGCGAAATACTAAAGTACAGACGCCAGCACATTAAGCTACCCCATTCTGTCAAATTTCTTTTCAACTTTATACGTAAGCATAAGGTTCATGTTTAAATGGGAAAATTTGTTGTCAGTTTGGGGTAGCTTGATGTGCAGGCGTCTGTACAACGCAATTACATTAAGGCCCTGGTAACTTTAAATATTGTCGTTATGACCGATAATAGTTCTTATTGCAATCCGATACGGGTTAAAATCTGTTGTACTAAATTCGAATAATAAATGAGCAAGCGTATGTCGTAAAAATTTAAATAAAATCGTATAAAATTAGATATTAACTATTTGATAATAAATAATCCATCACTGGATGCAGTTTGGTATTTGAAATTTTATGGTATATTTTTAATTATAATCATAATTGTTATTGAAGGGATAAACCGATTTTAAAGATAATTAAGAGGTGATTTTGATGATTTTTTTGATGCATTAAAGTGTGTTTTATTATTTTTTGATTTCCATCACTGTATGTAAAGTGTGTTTTATTATATACACTTGAAAGTACCATATATTTTTGTGCTTTCAAAATTATTTACGGTTAAAGAGATACACTGGTTTTAAAAACCACCTTTTTGATCGTTTTCAAGAAATCTCCGCCTTAATGCGTTATCTACACCAGGATCAGCATTTAGTATTGAACTTGAACCGTAGCCAACTTGTATGTACCTATGTAGGTGTGTGTGTATTTATAGGCTGCACTACATTTCCTGTGTGGTGTGTTTTATCTGATGCGGGTAGGTATGATTTATCTACACTAAGTATACTATTTTATAGAATATCAACTTATTATTTCTCCAAAAATATTCTATGATGCTTCCGTTTTATCCCCGTTTTCGATAAATCAAATCTATTGATTTGTTTTAATTCTATTCCATACAGGGTACATGGCAGGGACATCGACGTGCAATCTGTTACCATGGATAACATACCAGTAAGCACAGTCAGCGTCAAAAATATCGGGACGTACAGTTGTATAAAGTTCTTGTCAGAATGAGATTTGTCGTTGTTTTCATTCTGAAACATTCCTAGTGTCATTGAGGTAATATCTAATTTGCATAGTTGTTTAGATCATTTCGAACACTCTGTTCGTCTCGATGTTATTGACGCTGACTGTACATGATTCTAAACAGTTGAAATACGTCAGTTATTAAAAAAAATGCTTATCCATACATTTTGACCGTGTAGGTATTACACAAACAGCTGACGGGCCACGGAGCAAATACAAAGAGGAGATGGTGTAATTAGATTTCCCTAAGGAACAACGCGTGACAATTTGCGGGGTGAGGGGGTGTTAGATCCCGCCCACTTCTTTAATTTCCATCTACCGGTCAATGGCAAAACTACTCGCTCGTTCTGTAGATTTTACTTTGTAGTGACGTAAGTATCTCACACTAGATGTCACTAAGTGCAGGATGCAACAGGGTCGTACTCAGAATTTTCGTACCAGGGAGTAAGTTACTAACTCCGTTTTTTATATTAATTTTGCGGACCAGCTAGGTACGTATTTTTGAAATTGAAATAGTGATATTAATTTTTGTCATACATTGCTGTCTTAGATTATCTTCGGAAAAAATCTAGTACATCATTTAGTACAAAATTTAACTAAATAAACTAGATAGGCTTTAAGTACTTTTAATTAAGTAAACAACAACTACCATACAGTATGGTAGTTGTTTTTTACTTTCCCTCCGTGAGACAACTAGTATGCACCATAATAGTTGTCTCACGATGGGAAAGTACTTTAAATAAATTATTTTAGATGGAATATTTAATTTATAGGAGATTGTATTTTTTATGAGTATTTCCATTTATGAGACAGCTGCGGAATATTCAGTACAATAATTGGATTCCATTACGGCCCTGTGTTTTTGTTACTTGTCAGGACGAACGCCAACAATACACTGACAAGGCCACGCCTACTTGATGACGTCAGGACTTAGTCGAGAATCACAGTGCACAGTTGTTTAGGCCGTCTCCTCTTTGTATTTACTCCGTGTGACGGGCGAACAATTTATTTGCGACGGGGTCTAGAACCATCAGTGCTGAATTCATGGTTTCAATTTGCCAGTCGATGTCACCTGCCATGCAGTATATTAAAACAGACATCACAAAGTGTAGTACTACACCGCATATTTTTTATGTGCGTTTTATTTGTGCGGAGTAAAAACTTTTATTTTTCTTACAATAAACCTCCTAATTCTCTGCTGAAAATCTGGTCTGATCTATAAATGATGTGCTCAGGTACCTCTTAGTAACTTGAAAGTAACTTTATTTCAAAGATAAACTTTTCTGATGTATGCCACAAATACAATAAACAGTATGCAACTTGTAGTATCAAGTATTCTCGTCTCGCTTAAGCATGTGGTTTTCCTTTACTTAAAAAAAATACTTGCACTCCATCGTCAATTTGCCGTGTTATAACCATATCATACAACTGTCGAAAAATGTCAGTTGTGATTTGAATACACGGACAATTTAAGTTGTTAGCCAACATGGTTACCAATTTAAGGACTCTGACCGTACGTAACTTTGTTTTGTTTGTGGAATGTCTGACGAAGAAAACGTGAATGTTTTTTTGTTGTTTATATCGGAATATATTAATTGTATCTTGTATTTGACTCACTGTTTCACACTAAATAGCCTTGATCTCTCATCTGCTGGGCAACAAATAAAAATCTTAATAAATAAACGACTGCGCCGGCGGCGGCGCCACGGTTTCGAAATTTAAATTAACGTGTTAATGTCAAAATTAAAAAAAACTAGATATGTACATTGTTATGTAATTATGCAAGGTTCTTTTTAATAAATATGTAAACATAGGTACTACCAGAAACACGCGACAAAAAAATCACAAGAGTTCTATTTAGCTCCATTCCTGGTAAAGCTGAAATTCATTTCAATTTGCCCCACCGAGCAGCCACACTGGTGGGGCAAAGTGGAATAACTTAAATTTTGCAGTGGAATCTGCCCCACTAATTCGACTTGGTGGGGCTGATTCTACTACTCTAAAATCTTGTTGGATTCTGCTCCGCTAGGGTTGGCACCTTATAATAATTTGTTTCTGGTAGGAAACGGGTTATAAATCACAGATGAATAAATTAACACGTGTCACAAATAAAATATAACCACACTAAACTTTCAAAATCACTGAAATACGATTTGCTCATTAATGCTTGTCATACTAAGCTCAAAATCATAAACTGAGTACGATTTGTCCCCGGAAATAGACCATGAAATGATATTTATTGTAACTACTTAACGATTCATTATAAATAGCATTTCGTTATCTATGTACGGGGACATATCGTACTCAATTTTTGATTTTAAACTTAGTTTACATGAAAAGCTTTAATGAACCAGTAAGAACAAATACCATATCAGTGATTATATAATTTTAGTGTCGTTATATTTTACTTGTAACAGATCGTGTTATTAATCTGTTAGAAACAATTAGGAAAAAAAAAATATTCTAAGGTGCCAATCCTAGTGGGGGCAGAATCCAACAAGATTCCACATGAACATTTTAGGCATTCCACTTTACCCCACAAGTGGGGCGGCTCGGTGGGGCAAAGTGGAATGATTTTACCAAAATTGTAAAAAAAAAATTTTTTGGTGTATGTATCGTATATATTCATAAGCATGTAGCAAAAAGTGGTTATTTTACTATTACAAACAGACACTCCAATTTTATTTATATGTATAGATGTATAGATGTATAGATGTATAGGTGTAAAGATAAATAGAACGGCCGAAGCCAATTACACTATTTAAACATATCAGTATACACATTACAATCTATTTAACACAGTCATGCATTCTTCTCACAAAAATTCAAACATTCTGACAGCATCATCTTCCATTCATTCGCAAACGTCGAGATCTGTATTCGAGTTCAGGAGGGCGACAATAGCGGTTAATGTCCGAGGAATAGGTGACTTGGAGTGTGCAACAGTACGGCAAGTTGGAACAGCCAGTAAGCAGTGTTTTCTGCCACGACAGTAATTGTCTGGGACAAATAGATTGTAGATCTGGTTAAGTCCTCTGATCGCACGACCGTATTACTTCTAGAGAATTGAGTGAGTCTATAATTAGGTTTCACACGAGGTGGAAAAGGAGCTCGTGGCTAAGTAATTACAGTTTTATGGGTCGGTCAGGTTAAGCTACGCTTGTCGAGGCCGATCTGTAGATGGGTGACCTGTGCCTCGGAAAGCACGTTAAACAGTTAGTCCCGGCTGTCGTACGTAGATCTTTGACAGTCGTTACGGGTAGGCAGAAGCCTAAAACTGACAACCAGTCTTGTCAAGGGGTAGGTATCGTGTTACCCAGTAACTGAACTGAGAAGGTCAGATAGACAGCCGCTTCTTGTAAAATACTTGTATGCTAGCTGCATCCGGTCAGATTGGAAACCGACCCTAGCATGGTAAGGAGAAGGCTAGGCAGATGATTAAACGAGGTGGTACTATTATTTTCTGCTTGGTGCCAAAGTGCAATCTTGCTCGACCTGAAATAGCCAAACACACAAATTTTGACTAAGGTGTAGAGTATATGAAGTTAGACCTTGTAGAGTTAGAAGCTTTGCTCTAAATAAGATTTGATAACTTTTTGACAGTGCGAGTCATATGGTCTCGTCTTGGCAACATTTTACATGAAAATGTTTTGGTGGGTTTATATTATCTTTTTATGATTAACAGCAAAGTTGACGATGACATTTTAATATACGAACTTTTTAAGTCGATAGGTTTTTAATTTAATCAACAACTAAGTTCCTCGAACGTGCATAATAGCTATAAATTATCAATTTAAAAATACAGGCTTATTGGGTAGGTATGTGACTAATAATTATAAACCAACGAACGAAATTCCTTGAAAGACTCAAGGTAACCTAAGAATTTTCTAAATACCCCCATTCCACTGCGCGCTAATTCTTTTTTTTAATAACCGAAGACAAATATTCGTCTCGAGGGGTTCCAGAATCATGGAATCCATGGTAACACGTCGCGCTTTAATAGCCATGCTACCGTGTATAATATAATAAAACATCATAAATATTACACTGCAACTACATATCTGCCCCTACTAACTCAACCATTTCTTGTTCACAGTCACAATACCGTTGCTAAGCTTCGGCATGGTGCAAGGCTGGCTGTCTCCCATGATATCAATCCTGCAGTCAGACGACGGGCCCTCACCGGAGCCCTACACCAGTACTGACATATCCTGGATGGCTTCCGTGACCTACATCACGGCCATCATCTTCGGAGCGCCTATGGGTTATCTGACTGATCGGTTCGGAAGGAAAATTATGACTTTGGTCACTATTCTATCGCTTATTGTGAGTACTTACTTAATTATTTTACATTTATTTTTTACCGACCGACAGGTTTCGCACGGTTTTTACGTCTCAACAAAACATCGAGAGTTTTTTTTATTTGTGAGTTCGTTATAAGTTAAAAACCGACGTTAAATTTCAACGCAGGTGGGTTCGAATCATTCAATAATGAAAGGTCTGTTCAAATTCATGGCTTACGTCTTGGGAAAGTACAATTATTTAGGAAACAATGGGACTGACACGCGCTATGAGTAAAAGCCCCTATAAACCAATTAAAAAAAAAGAAATTTGATGCGCGTCATTGTTCCTGCTACCCTAGTATAAAAAAGAAGATAAATAAATTGAGATTAGGGCAGGAGAAATAAAAGAAGAAAACTGACTGACTGACTGTCTGACATATCAGCGCACAGCCCAAACTATTGGCTTCAGGAAGGTGAAATTTGGCACAACGATTTCTTTAATAATGTGGGCAAGCACTAAAAACTGATTTTTTTTTATTTGACCTCGATCCACGTTAATATGAAGGTTTAAGGTGGTGAAAAAGCGGGATTTGGTTTGCAGGAAAAAACGTTTAGGTTACATAATAAGGCTTATTTATTATGTTTATCATTATTATTATGTACTACCTAAAGTTATTATGATAAGGCTAAGGCTAAGGGGCTTACTAGAGAATGGGCAGCAGCGTTCTCTATGCATTAGACCACCATACTGCGATCGCCAACCCGCCTGCCAATCGTGGCGATTATGGCAAATCCCCCCTTTTGGGGGAGGCTTATGTCCAGCAGTGGACGTCTTTCGGCTGATATGATGATTATGATAAGGATAAAAAATGGTATTGGTTCTTCCTCTCAATTTACAATAGTGTAACTAGTAAATATCATGAAGAACATGGAATCTACTAAGTAAATATTACCCAAATACAAAATTGTGCAAGCAGTGCTGGCTCAGTGGTAACAGCCGCGAATTAAGAGTTGTATGTTCGAACCTAACCATGCACTTAACTTTGTGTGTACCATTATTTTTTATGCCTATTTGGATTATCCGGTTGCCCGCTTTGTAGGAATTGGGCCCTTTGTAGGTTACCAAGAGCTAAGCGATGGTCACTTGATTAAATTGGCTGAAGAATCAGTTTCCTGAGCAGCGGTCAGTTTTAATAACCTCCGTTATTGTGTTCCAGGGTATTTCGATGTTTTCTCTCATTGGTATGATGATATTTGCTAGTTTTTTTTGTTATCCAGTCTTCGTATTTTATTTATATAGAATTTCTATTGAGAGCTGCGTAGTTGTATTGATTATGCTTGATATTATGACCCCGGTGTGTGTTACTCGCTTTTCGTAAGGGGTGCCAATCACAGTGTGGAGATGTATGTTTCTGAGTTCAACCCTGTTTCCTGGAGGTTGGCTTTATGAATGCCGCTACGTGAAGGTTCAGCGTCTATTTGATTTTCTTTCTTTGGCTGGTGTCGAGGCGCCGATGCACAGGTCTGGTCAAGTGCGCTTAATTGCGGTAGAGGTCGGGTTTCCGGGTTGTTGTGTATCCAGTGTCATTATCAATGCTCTCAAAACGCTGAAAGAAGACATCGTGAGGACTGGCATGTCCTAGAACCAAAAATTGTAAGACATGTGATATCCACCAAACTGCACTGGGCCCGCACCCACTCCCTCTCACAGAAAGAGGAGGCCAGCAGCTCATTATAGGCTGATTATATATGATCGATTTTAATCAAGGCATCGATGCGACGTCGATCAAGTGGGTGTGATGACACCTAAGTTATGTTTCTGCATCGGTGATCACCCACAACCAGCGTGTGTATTACCAGCAGGCCTAGACAAAACACATTTCTGTTAGCGTTCACGCGAAACGCTAACGCCAAAATGTATGGGAATGACATTACCTGCGGAAAGGACACGCGATGTCACGCTAAGTTCGTAAAAAAATGGAAACTTGTAACGAAACGCTACCGCTAACGCCACGACAGCGTGGCGTCTCTCATGGGGACCTACTCTCTAATATATAGCCTACTCCCTCTCACAGAAAGAGCTCAGTGTTCCAGCAGTGATAAGACCATAGGCTCATTACGATGATGATAAAAAATCATACAAGTATACAACGCAGGAAGATATTGCGTTGCCTCCCTGAGTCTGATCGCACACGAGTAACACACCACATCCAATCAAATTGTATAATTCAAAGAATCGAACACATGACAGACCGTTACTAGTGCACCTTGACAAATTACTAATTATTAGATTATAAAACTTAGCCGGGTTATCAGTCACAGCATTTCCGTTAATTCAGAACGCATTGATAAACGTTAATGAAATAAAATTATACGGTCCTCGATAAAAATCGAGTTTGAATAACAAACCTGTTAATTTCTGCACGGTAAAACTAATCTGGCAATTAAACGTTTCCGATGCTTCAAATCGGAACCAAGTTGAGGGCAATGTAATTGGTTGTATTGGAGTGAAGAAGTCACATGATTCATGATGCTATTGAGATATGAGGAACAGGATGTAAAGTTCACTCATGCTCTGTAGAAAAGAGAGGATCCTCCGACCAGACGGGTGTGTGTCTGGTGGGCAACTGCCCGACGGTTGTTTTCTTTTTTTATGGCATCCCGTAGTTAACCTCGAGAGGTCGTGACTACTTAACCGGACTATCCTGTGGTAGCCTTAAGCGAACTCAATGCCTCCAGCCAGGGGCAAATTTTAAAAAATACTAAGCGAGTGCACGCTGAGGACACCCCTGTGAGGTACGGACCTCGGCTCTGGACGTTTTTTTTTGGTATGGCATCTCGCAGTTGATTTTGAGAGGCCGTGACTGCTTAACCGGGAGCTTTCCTGTGGGACTATTAGTTTTTAGACTAAGAGCCTCCAGCCAGGGCTTACAAAACTACGCTTAACCGACTGCGACTGCGCACTGGGGGCACCCCCTGCGGGGTACGAGCCTCGGCTCAGGGAGTCACTGGTGGGGGGGGCAGCAAGTGGGGACAGGCTGGATCAAAACAATTCATTATTATTAAATCATCGGGATTTTAACTCTACTTGCTCAGCTTCGGCGCGGGCTGGCACTTCTGCGGGCAAGGGACGGTTGGGGGGGGCTGATGGTAGATGTTGGGATGTTGTATATATACCAGTTGCGCGGTGAACTCTGATTGCGCGATGCAGGATTTGTGTGACGTCAGCAACCTTTCTGTGGCCAAAGTTAAGCCAAAGAAACCAGGGCCATCCAAAAGGGCGTTAGTTTGATGATAACGTCAAAGTTACTTGGATGAGGGACGCACGGAACTGGGTAGTATGGCAAAAAAAGGGAAAAGCTGTACACATCAGTGGGTGATTCCGAGCTAAAATAATGATGTTGATAATGAATCGTTCTTATAAGAAGACGAATAAGAAGAAGTAAGGACAGGGCAGGAAGATGTGAATGATGGAGTCAATAACATCTTCCTGTCTTCTCCTTAATTCATGTCGGCGCAATTTGTTTGCTTCCTCCATGATCACGCTATAATTCGGTTTAAAGACATTTATTTCTCAAAAAAAAAGAACGTTACAGTTCACTTAACATATTGAGAAAAGTAAGATTATAAATTTAAAAAGTAAGTGCGATTCTCTGTGTTTATAAAAATAAAATTTATTAAGTTCAAGGTGACAATCGGTATTGTTAGTGTTGTTTTCTAACGTGTTCTTCTAGAGCTTTTTTATATGTAAATATAGTGTCACTATTGGTTACATCATCAGGTAGTTCATTATACAGTTTTGATCCCTCGTACAGTATTTTTCTGCCATAGTTAGTTCTGGGTTGTCTTAATTCTAATTTGTCTCGTCGTCTAGCGTTGCATATAATTCACCCCTTTTTCTATCATATTTTTCATCTCACAATCTATCCATCTGTTTCTTGGCCTTCCTCTCCCTCTGTATCCATCAACAGACACAAAATGGTACTTGACAATATGGAATCTCGACCGAGTGACTACTGGGTACCCGAGCGATTTAGAGTGATTCACTGGATCATGAGGGAAACTTTCTCACTCATTATCCTTGGCAGACTTTGGCATTCATCTAAGGGATAGTATTATAATATTATCTCTATTTTCTCATTCAGAGACGAAACTAAGTGTAATAGTGGGTACACATACTTGAATTGTAACAAGTTTAAATAATTTCGCTTTGAGTGTTAGATTCCACGAGATCGATTTGAACCACGGATGGGACGATTTGGTAGCGTAGACATTCAACCAAATGTCCTAAGGGACAGTGAGACAGTCAATTATACTCCAGTCGATTCGTGGGCTTATCATATAGGCTTGTGGCATCAAGAAGTACTTAGGTAAGCTTTATTAGATTTACAAAACTAAAATCGGACCAGGATGTAGTAAAACATTAAAATTATATCAAAACAAAAGTTTTACATTTTGCGCATAAAACGTTGATAATAGTGTGGTTTTTCCTCATACGTTCCCAAGAGGCTAATTATACTTATACTATAAGAAAACAAAACAAATACGGTCAATTTAACCACGATTTGAAGATCTTACGACCGTTCTCGATTCCAGCGCCTTCGAATGTGGAAAGTTTATTTTTTCTTTGCTTTGAATTGTCTGCGTCTATATGATTACCTACTGTTTTTATAAGGATTTTACTATCCTTATAAACACAGATTGATCGTAAATTCATAGTTATTTATTTTATAACTAATTAGTGATTTAAGCTTTTTTTTTGTTTTCGGCCGAAAATGCTACTGCTTCATTCACTTTTAAGTTCCCATTCTGTTTTCATGAAGTAGTTCAAAATGAAGCTCATACGCGAATTTATTATACATGTATGTACATTCGGTATGTACTTGCATAATTGCGTCTTCATCTCTTCAGCCTACATTCATCAGCTACTAAGTACCTACGTCTGTGTGTTACTGTATACCTGTTCTAAACGTTCGTGCCTGTGATCTGTCTTTCTTTTGTATTCATCTGCTGTTACCGAAGTACTTACTATGATGGGAATAGGAAATATTTAATTGATCCTCTTAAGGGACTACTCACGCTTATTCAGCTCTGTTCAGCTTTTGTCCATAGAAAACAACGATTTTGTATGAGATGCGTACGCATCCGTTCAGCCGCGGAAAGCTACAAAATCGTTGTTTTCTATGGACAATAGCTGAACAGAGCTGAATAAGTGTGAGTAGTCCCTGGTCCTTCCAGGCCCAGCAGTCCGTGCAGCAGATGAACACAAAAGAAAGACAGATGACAGGGAGTAGTCCCTAAAGCTTACTGGCATTCGAATGAAAATCGTTTGTTGTGATAAATGAGCCTCTTTTTACCCGACTGCGCCAGAAGGAGGGTTATGTTTTTCGAGAGTATGTATGTATGTATAATTGTTTGGCACGCTCTGCAGCCTGAACGGCTTGATAGATTTTAGCTTGAGAGGTGTCGTTAGATTCGTATTTACTGTGGGAGTAACATCAAATGTGGGGTATATCAAAATAAAATAAAACAAAATGGCGGAATTTTGGCGCCCAATTCAAATGTTTGGCACGCTCTGCGGCCTGAACGGCTGGATGGATTTTAGTTTGCGAGCTATCGTTAGATTCGTAATTAGGTATTGTGAAAGTGATATCGTAATAAAAAAATAAAAAATCGGTAATTTTAAAAACTAAAAAACCCGGCTGCTTTTCTGAGTATTCATGGAAAAGCCCTAAAACAAGAAAGTCGTTGTACCCGTTTGCACTTAACCTAAGAATCGCCAGTTGCTAAGGCGATGCTTATAAGCAGAAAAATTGTAGCGGTCGGGACCCATTCTTAGGCTAGAACTGTAACCAAAATAAGGCGAGCCGACCGAGGTAGTGAAGCGAGCGGTATCGCGGCGGCGACGGCGGCTAGCGCTACATTCATATCCATCGCAGTTATTTGGCTTTTTCGTATTTTTAGGACACCAAAATGGGAAGTATTAGCGTTCTTCTATTATACCTTTTTCCGTTCTTCACTCGCGCTATTCAACTCTGCCTGTCTGTCGTCTTCACTATCAGTTTGTAACACACAATCTCAAATTATTTACGGATATAGTCATACTAGTTATTGTTACGAATACTGTTTTTCTCCGAACTAATTAGCTATCGTAATTAGTCATATAATTTTAGACACGTGAGGCGTTTTCTGGCTATTGTGCTCTTAGAGGAGGCATTTTAGCTATTATTTCAAACGCACATGTAGAGTTGATGGTTAAGATTAGAGATGCCTTAAATAAATATGGAGATAGTGATTATGGGCGAAGCGCCAGAGTAGCTCGCAAAATTAAAATTTTCTTACTTTTTTGCAATTAGCAGGTTGTATGTTGAACAAAATTCACGCGACCGTGACACGAATGTATTTACAGAATATTATAACCAAACAATTTTAGAAAATGTGAATTTCGCGGGATTCCTTAGTGAATCCTACTTCGGCGGGAAATCATCGAATAACTTCTACCGCTCTGGGTGGAGCAGGAGGGCTTGTCAGACTTTTACTGACTAAAACACACCCGTGTTCCCTCAGTTGCCTGTTTGCCAAGGGCGGCGATATCTCTTTCGAATAACCCACACCCCTGGCAGGCATCGGCCCTTGCGGACCCCACCAGTTGCTGCTGACATCTCTTTGAGGCGCGCGTAGAACACAACGCGCCGTCGACCCGGGCTTGGTCCTTACCGGACAGCGAGCTACCCACTACTCGCCGTCCGCAAGCCCGCGCCTACGGTGGCCGGGAATCAGCCTGAGATCTCGACGCCCTGCAGGGCGTCTCCTGCGGCGACTAAGACGGTGAGGGCACAGAGGGCGCATATATTGCCTCTCCCTTATATGCGCTGCCTCCCTCTTCGCGAGCATTACCGCTTCACAGATGGAGGCGACTGCTACCCATGCACTCTCGCTCCGTATCATGGCCTGGACCAGGGTCGGACGCGAGAGATCGCCGCCGCCGTTCGCCTCCACGAGAACACGGCGCGGGGCAGACCTCCACCGTATGCTCCACCGTGTCCTCAGGGCGATCTTCGCAGTGGAAACACCCGGGCGTTTCCTCCCGCCTTATCCGAAACAGGAACCTCCCCAAAACAACTGTGTCCGGTGGGACCTGCGTCAGGCGGAAGGTGAGGACGCCGTGCCGCCTCTCAATCCACTACCCAAAGAGGGGACTTACCGCGGCATTCGTGGCGTGCCCAATCTAATACCTTTTAGTATGCAGGGGGTTTCGGGGGCGATAAATCGATCTAGCTAGGTTTCATTTTTAGAAAACGTGAAACCAAAAAAAAAAAGGAGCAAAGCTCGGTCATCCAGATATTTATAATTATATCCGTCTACAAATTTTTCATTCAACTCAGCCTATCGCAGTCCACTGCTGGACATAGGCCTCTCCCAGGCAGCGCCACAACACTCTATCCTCCGCCTTCCGCATCCAGTCTGTTCCAGCCACCTTTTTAAGGTCGTCGGTCCATCTAGCCGGGGGGCGTCCCACACTACGTTTGCCGATACGCGGTCTCCACTCCAGGACTCGTCTGCTCCACCGTCCATCGGTCCTTCGACAAACATGGCCAGCCCTCTGCCACTTCAGCTACAAATTGTTAGTACAATATTCCCACTGTTAGTGTGATAAAATTACCCGCTGATCCTAACTTCACACATCATAAGGGCTCAAGTAATATGCTGTTCAAGAATCTGCCATTGTAGATATTATTGAACCTACTAAAGGCTCACTTAAGTGATTATTAGGTACATTGTCCGTGTGGTGCCGGACGTAAAAGAATAGCACCATCCCATTTCTTCCCGTGGGTGTCGTAGAAGGCGACTAAGGGACTTACTAGAGAATGGGCAGCAGCGTTCTCTATGGATTTGACCACTATACTGCGATCGCCAACCCGCCTGCCAAGCGTGGCGATTATGACAAATCCCCCTTTTGGGGGAGGCTTATGTCCAGCAGCGGACGTCTTTCGGCTGATATGATGAGGTACATTATCCAATTTGTAGAAACTAATTAGGAACACTGTAACTAGGAAGTCGGAAGCTAGTGATCACACTAGAGTAAATTGAATTGTAAATCGGACAGACGACTCTCAGTCATGAAGTAGAATTAAATTGGGTTCAACAATTTAGGAAGTGATGCGGTCGAGACCTTCTAGACTCACTAAATCGGAATCTAACTGTTCTAACTTCGATTACATCTTTCGATTTCCTAGTTAGATTTCCTAGTTTCCAAATTGAATAGTGTAATAAGCGCTATAGTGGAGTAATGTCGCACATGTTTAAAATGTCTTTCTTTCAAGAGAGATAAAGGATAAACATTAAAACAGCGTTAACGCCGCCTTTATTCATACACTTTGTGTTTCTCACGTAATTGATATTGTTATTCAAATTATAAGCAATAAAACAGGTACTGTTGATAACATAAATGAGCTAACTGAGTGGGTCGAACTTGAAAAACAAAAGATTTTATTGTTTAATGGGTTAAGTTAATATTTAGACATACAATGGGAGGCTTGTGGTTAAGTAATCACAGCCACACGGGTCGATCGATCAGGTTAAGCTACGCTTGCCACGGTTGGTCCGTGGATGGGTGACCATCTTTACTTACCAAGACCCTTCGTTCGTTCCGGCTACGCGGCGGCCGACAAACATCCATATATCCGTACATACAAACTTTCGCTTTTATAATATTAGTAAAGATTATAATAGGAAATAGGTATTGAAATAATGTTTTGTCTTTGAAAAAGAAAAGCTATTTAAAAACAAAAGGAAATCCTGCTTCTAATTTGACATCATTTACGTAAAATTAGACCCTTTGTTAGTAGCCACGTAGCCACACAGCCACATATCAGGAATGTAACGAAGCCTCAAGGTGAGGTTGAACGAGCAACTAGAAAAACACTTTGTAGGTAAACATGCTTCCAATGATGCGGGCGAACATAATCAGATAAATATAGGAATCTAAAATTAGCTTGTTTTCCCTTCAACTCCAAGCTTGAACTGCAATGATATGCATTGAATGAAGTTGAATACCTCCTGCTTAACATATGCAAAAGATGATCGTGTTTAGAAATATGCCACAAGCCTAGATGAATAAAATATTGATAAAGTTTTGGAATATTTAGGTAATGAAAGTTTAAGTTATTAACTTATTACTTATATTTTCATATGAATATGTTTCATTTATGTTGTACTTAAAGGGCCAGCGAAGGATGAATTGTCCATGTCCATAAATACGTAATACTTAAGGCGGAGATTTCTTGAAAACGATCAAAAAGGTGGTTTTTAAAACCAGTGTATCTCTTTAACCGTAAATAATTTTGAAAGCAAAAAAATATATGGTATTTTCAAGTTTATTTTGCATACAGTGATGGAACTCAAAACATAATAAAAACACACTTTAATGCATCAAAAAAATCATCAAAGTCACCTCTTAATTATCTTTAAAATCGGTTTACCCCTTCAATAACAATTATAATCATAATTAAAAATATACCATAAAATTCCAAATGCCAAACTGCATCCAGTGATGGATTATTTATTATTAAATAGTTAATATCTAATTTTATACGATTTTATTTGCACTTTTACGACGTACGTTTGCTCATTTATTATTCGAATTCATTACAACAGATTTTAACCCGTATCGGATTGCAATAAGAACTATTATCGCTCATAACGACATTATTTAAAGTTACCAAGGCCTTAAATCATTTGCAATTTGAGCATATTTCCACCACATTATGACGATATTCGGATTTAGACAGTATTTATCTAGGTTCGTAGGTACGATTTTTTTTCCAAAATACTTAGGTACCTAAAATGAAGTTTAAGCGAATTGCATACCTACGACGTAAATGTTAAGTTATCTAATTGTTTTTTCGGTGTTATAACCAACAATATGTGTAATATTGTTGTTTTAATGGCTGTAGAAATATAGCTCATGTTATCAAGTTGATAATCGAGAAAAATATTGAAATATAATACGTTAAAGAAAATATAAAAAGCAAATTTCATTCATCATTTTTGGAATTTCGGAACTAAAAACTCGAGTCAAAGCATTTATTTCAAATAGACACATAAAAGGCACTTTTGAACGTCAACATTTACATTAAAATACAACTAATTTTAGCCGCCTCTTCCAAAAGCTAGCTTCTTATGGAGAAGATTGGCAAAGGAGTTTCTTGCCCATTACTCACCCTCTTTACTCACCTTTACTCTTTTAAAGTTGACAATAGTGAAAACACTTAGAATAAAATTACCATCCCGGAATACCTAGGTAAAAATAATAAAAAATGAAGCAATAGGACAGATACTTTTGTCACTTATTAACACACACAGTGAAAGTAAGTATACGATTTTCCTCAAATATTAACAAGTAATAAGTCAGTGTGTGAGTTTAAGTAGTCACAGATTGTAAATCAATGTCATACAAATGTATAAATTATACAATAAAAAATTAGCAACCAGTTTGATTTTGTCTAGACTCTAGATTGTCCTATGGAGCAAGACCATCTTGGATATAATCCTCATTTATACAGATAAATAAAATTGGAGTGTCTGTTTGTAATATTAAAATAACTGCTTTTTACTAAATGCATATGGATGTATACACGGTACATATACCAAAATAACATTTTTTCCAATTTTTGTCTGTCTGTTTGTTCCGGCTAATCTCTGAAACGGTTGGATCGATTTTCACTGGCAGATAGCTGATGTAATAAAGAGTAACTTAGGCTACTTTTTTAATATTATTTATTTTTATTATTATGTTATAATGTATTTAAATAAATAATAAAAAAATAACTATTCCGCGGGAACGAAGTCGCGGGCACAGCAAGTATTTTATAAAATAGCACAATCTGCCCATAATGTTCCCACTGTTCAGGGACGGACACAGGCCTCCTTGCAGTGGAGAGAGATTAGGCCGTAATCCACCAAGCGGGCCCAGTGCGGGTCCTAGAATAAGTTTCCTCACGATGTTTTCCTTCACCGTTTTGATAAGAGTTGTGATGAAGTTATTTACACAAAGTAAAGTGTATGCCTCGGGTTCAAAATCACGACTTAATACTCGTAAGCGGAACCGCTACCACTACGCCACCGTTGCTCTCAGCTTTACGTAAATTAAATGGAAACTTTGAACCCACTACGTCACAGACGCCGCGATTCGCGTGATATCGCCAAAATCTGTTATATTATAGGTAGGCTAAAACGAAACATAATACTATCACGTCATGACTATCATTATACACCGTAGTTACCTTTTAATAAGGTGCTAAATAAATATTACATTATGAAGATTTATGTAAAATTGGAAGCAGTGGACATCGCTGAGATGTACTAATTTTATCTGATTTGGTATGCACTACATTTTGGTCAGTAGTATTTTTATTTTGGATATTGTTAGGTAGTGATGTAAGCTTTTTATGTATTCTAGGTTTTCCCAGTGAATACTTGTTTTGGACTTGTTTTGATGAACTTAGAAATGACCTACTTAGCAACATCCATACCTATCTGTTTCTTTATAACTGATTTAGTCGACGACTTTGGTGCACGATAAAACTAATGAGTTTATGTTGGCACCAACTTATCTACTATAATGTATGTGTACTACTGAATAAATAAAAAATATCTATACAATCTATGCTTTAAATAGAAATAAATAAAAATTGAAGTATCTATTTGTAATGTCAAAATAACAACCTGGAGTCGATCTAAAGTGGAAAGACAAAGGGATGATAGAAATAAACATTCAAATGACAACAATGTTTCAAGAAACTCCGAGAGAAGTGTCAAAGAGTCCAGAAATGAGTCAAATAGATATCAAAATGTGAAAAAAAGAGATAACTCAGTTGAATATAACATATTATATATATAATTATATATAAATGTTATGTAAATATATAATTTCATAAATGCATTTAGTTACATGCATTTATTAAATTATACATTTTTATCAAAATGTTTTTATTGTCCGTCGCTCTGTTGGTTCCGGCTAATCTCCGACAGGACTGGATCGATTTTAACGGGACTTTCGCAGAAAGCTGATGTTATAAAGAGTAACATAGGCTTTTTGTCCCGGTACCACGTTCCCGTGGGATGACTTCCGACATCCACGCGGGTGAAGCCGAGGTTAGCAGTATTATTAAAATCAATAATACTTTAAAGACCTACCTATTCTGACTTTGACCATCTATTTTTGACACCGCGGTGCCAGTCGCGAGTTAACACAACACGTCCCTTTTAAAAATTATCTCATTACTTTTTTTATTCACGTTGACCTATGCAATTATTATGTAAAAAACTCTATGTAGTGTAGTACCTACCTGACCTGAATATGCAACAGTTTTCCTCAATGAAATGCCTTTGTTATGTTAAATTCATTCTATAATGTTCTAGAACATACCTACATAAAGTAACAAAATAGAATAAAAGTGTTAAAAAAAAACTTGACTAAACCAATATTTAGATGACCAAGCCCGGGTCGACGGCGCATTGTGTTCCACGCGCGCCTCAAAGAGATGTCAGCATCAACTGATGGGGCCCGCAAGAGCCGATGCCTACCAGGGGTGCGGGTTGTTCGAAAGAGATACCGCGGCCCCTGGCACACAGGCAACTCCTCAGTTGCCTGTGTGCCAGGGACCGCGGTATCATCTCTTTACTGACTAAAAACCCACCCGTGTCCCCTCGGACACGGGTGGGTTTTTAGTCAGTAAAAGTGTGACACGCCCTCCCGCTCCACCCAGAGAAGGGAGAAGTTATTTGATGATTTCTGATTGAATTTCCCATCCAAAAAAAAAACTGACATTTAGGTACATAAATTCTGAGGCCCGAAAGTCTAACAATAAGTCTCTACAGTGTTGCCCAGTATTATATAACACGGATTTCCTGCGAAGGGTATTAATGTCTGTAGCAACTTGATCTGGCAGTAATTATCTCATCCGTTACTCAGTAACTGGATTGTGGAAGTCAGAAAGACAGTAAACGCTCCTGGTAAAACCAACCCTAACATCCTACATGATAACATAGGTCGAAAAAGCTCGGAATATGATAATCATTAGCATAAACTCGACGTGTGATATCATACCACACTCTGCGAACAAACGAATCTAAAATATAG
Organism: Polymixis lichenea; assembly: GCA_949091785.1. Classification (NCBI taxonomy): domain Eukaryota; kingdom Metazoa; phylum Arthropoda; class Insecta; order Lepidoptera; family Noctuidae; genus Polymixis; species Polymixis lichenea. Next base: position 10,155,259 of record OX420941.1, read on the forward strand.
CAATAGATAAAAAATACAAAATTTCTCTACAAAATATTACCGGTTTGGCTGAAATAAAGTACATTGTTTTTGCAGACAATCAGTAGAAAATAATAATTGAGCTTACAGTGTCAAACGCTTTTGTAAGATCTAAATACGGAAAGACAAAATCAGATGCTCATTTACTTTGTTATAGACTTCTTGTTTACAAACAATGGGTGTCGCCATTCAAATGATTTCAAGCGTGAACTCGGGTGCAGAAAAAAGTAAAGAGTATTGAACTCGGTAGCTTCCTTCCTTCCTTCCTACAATTTGTAGTAGGTATTGTCCGTTTTCTTGTGTTACCTTTATGTTGTCATGTACTTCTTGGGTGCCTGTTCCGTTGTTGTTACTATTGTTACGTTCGCTATTGTCATTTGTTTCTGTATTCTTTTTCAAATTGTCTACTTTACTTATAACTTTTCACTGACTAATTGGCTTCGATAAAAGTTTATCGTCGTTGAGAATTTAATAACAATTTATCAATGCCTAACCTTGTTTTTTTAAACTTTTCGCACACCACTAGGTACAGAGGCAGACTTAATGCATCAAACTAACACAACTACGTTGGATTTTCCCAAATGCGTTGGGGTCAGCTTCCATTCTAACCGGACACAATAACAGTATTTTACATAAAAGCAATTGCCTATCTAACCTCCACAAAACAGTTATTGGGTAACACGATACCCCTTAGTTAGACTGATGATGAGATTTTTTATAATGAAACGTTAATTAGACTTCATCTTGGCTTTCAATTATTGTTATTATTTCGAGTTCTGAAAATTTTAGTAACGCCTACTTCACAGACAGGTTTTGTTCAGATCATATACAGGGTATTTTTTTAACCAGTGCGCAACACACATTTTACGCACTGGTTAAAAAAATCCTGTATAGAAATATAGGTTTGGTAGGCTTATTGTTTGAGGTAGCTAAGAACCTTTGTGATAACACCTACATCATTCTTCATTCTTAACTGTAGCATTTATACGATTTTTGATACAATTGGTTTTTGTCTTCCAAAACTAATAACAGATGTTATTTCTATGGCTCGATTATGATAAGGAATTAAATATCATTCAAACAACGGTTCCACTCATATTATATATCAACTCATAATATATGATATAATACTTTAGACAATAGCCGAACTCGCGTGAATCATAAAATCATAACTGACATAACTTTAAGCAAAAAAAAACAAAAGCAGCTCGATTTATGTTTCTCATTTCATTTAATAAATTAGTGCTAAGCGTGCAGCTGCCTATTCTTTAAGAACTATCCTATCTTTATAAACATTTTCTCCTTTTCTCAGGTTTACTGGCAGATCAAGTTGCTATGCCTGGAGCCATGGGCCCTGATCCTGGCTCGTGCAGTCGCTGGTATTCCTTGCTCCTCTTGCTACATAGTCCTGCCGATATACTTGAAGGAAATCAGTGATATCGACCTCAGAGGGGCGTTGGGGTCCCTGCTAATTTTGAATAGGTAAGTCTACTTTTATATTACTAAAAGCCCTAGCACGAACATCGAAAGAAAAAAAGAAGATAATACATTTATTTAGCACAGACTTTAAACGCACTTACTATACAGCAGGAAAGAGTAAATCAAACAAAAGGTAAGACTGTAAGTTGGGTGAGATGTTAGAAAGTAGCATTAGAGTGTGCCTCGCGGCTGCGCCAAAAAGGCCCAGTTCAGCAAAAAATGCCAGACAAGTAGTGTCTGACGCTGGTTTTCAACTGGACCTGAGGTGATGTAGATGTAGGTATGTTTTACAGAATTACAAAATTACAAAAGAAAGAGGTTATCAATTCGACATTTTTTTAACGTATTTTCGGACATGACATCGTCACATATAGACAGATTTGCAAAATTATTTTTTGTTCGAAAGGGGTTTATTCCAAAACGGTCCCAATTAAAATTCATATAGATCTGAGGATGCGTTTCGGAGACAGACAACGGAACTCTTTACAGCAAATAAACCGCGATTGCTGCTATCGCATAAATATGCATTCTTTTGACCCCAAGTATGATGAAATTTTGAATTGGTGTGGGTAGGTACTATAACTAAAAAGTGAAAAATAAAAAAAAATCCTTAAAATATAAACAACCGTCTTCGGGAAAAACACGACAAACTGAAAAATAACGTTAATTTCGGAAGTCGGTGACTTTGGGTTTGTATTTGTTTTTTTTGTCACCGCCTTCCGAAATTGTTGTAGTGTTTCCGGAAGTCGGTTGTTAGCATACGCTGGAGGTCTGCCCGGCTTGTGCGGAGCATCGCCGCGTCCTCGTGGAGGTGATCGGCGGCGGCGATCTCTCGCGTCCGACCCTGGTCCAGGCCATGGTACGGAGCGAGAGGGCATGGCTAACAGTCGCCTCCTTCAGCGAAGCAGTTATGCTCGCAAAGAGGGAGGCGGCGCACGTGAGGGAGATGCAATACATGCGCCCTCACAGCCGTGGCCTTCGCAGGAGACGCCCTGGGCGTCGGGAATCCCAGGCTGATTCCCGGCCACCGTAGGCGCGGGCTTGCGGACGGCGAGTAATGGGTAGCTCGCTGTCCGGTAAGGACCAAGCCCGGGTCGACGGCGCGTTGTGTTCCACGCGCGCCTCAAAGAGATGTCATCAGCAACTGATGGGGCCCGCAAGGGCCGATGCCTGCCAGGGGTGCGGGTTGTTCGAAAGAGATACCGCGGCCCCTGGCACACAGGCAAGTGAGGGAACACGGGTGGGTTTTAGTCAGTAAAAGTCTGACACGCCCTCCTGCTCCACCCAGAGCGGGAGAAGTTATTTGATGATTTCCCAACCAGAAAAAAAAAAACCGTCCCTTGCTCGTTGAAGTGCCAGCCCTCGCCGCAGCTGTAGAGTTAAATTCCCCGAATGCTAATAATAATGAAAATCTGATCCAGTCTGTCCCCACTTGCTGTTCCCCTACCAGTGACGCCCTGAGCCGAGGCCCATACCCGGGGATGCCCCCAGCGTGCAGTCACTTAGCATAAGTAGTTTTACGCCCCTGACTGGAGGCTTTAAGTTTTCATAAGGCAACCACAGGAAAGTCCGGTTAAGTAGCCACGGCCTCTCAAGGTCAACTACGAGATGCCATTAAAAAAAACAATTAGAGCCAGGCGCAAACTTAAGCTTAACTTAACTCAAGCTATTTCAGCCACAGAATTTCTCGTATTTTTTATCATCTACATCGCTACATGCGAACTATGCAGCAAACTGAAACAAAAATCCTACATCGTGCGAGCAAAGTTCACCGCGCAACTAGCATAAATACATCGTCGCGACACTATCATCAGTCCCCGACCCTTGCTCGAGCCCGCCCGCACTAATGTGCCTGGAGCTTTAAATTCGTCTCCTAATAATAATTCCAGCCCGTCCCTTTCTGCCCTCTTCACGCGACGCCTTAAGCCGAGGTGTAACCCACAGGGGGTGCGTGTTCTAAGCCCTAGCTGAAGGCCTTAATTTATTGAGGCAGCCACGGGCAAGAGCAGCAGACCACCTCGTAGGTTAAAACTATCTTCAGGTAATCTCCTCCAGACAAAACACCCGTCGGTGGTCGGAAGTTCGCCGCTTTTCTATGGAGGTTAAGTATCTTTACACTCTGTTCCTCATGCCTCCACATAATGACGATTCCACGATATTATATGGTTACCCAAGCTACTATGTGAACAGCTAGAAAAAAATATATCTAATATTAGATGCAAGGATACACGACTCAATAACATATTGATCAAAGGAAAAATTTATGTTTTGCATATTCAATTTATTTGTCACATGATTTAGTTAATTTATCAAGGGTTTTCCTAGGCATCGCGTTACGTAACCTACGACAACCAGTTATGTTGTAATCTTTGAAACAAGGTGGGTGGCAATCATCGACGCGTAAACTGTAACCAATTGTGCTAAATTAGCACATAATTCTAGAACCCCTATCGAAAAACGCTAAGCTTTGGCATCCTCGAAAACAATAATAACGACACTCATGATGAAAAATTTAAAAATGTTCGCAGTCCCCATCTTGGATTTTCATTTTGACCTCAGTATTAGCTTCAGCACCCTCGAAAACCATATAAACCATCCTTCTCTGTCTGTGTCTCCTTCTATTATATATATTAAAAAGTCGCAAGGAAGGGGCATAGCGCTTTATCGTTACGTGGTGCTTTCAAAATATTTCGGATGTTCTACATGCCTCTGCATTCCCCTCCAGGGACTATAGGCGTGGTGTAGTCATAAGTTTTCTTTATAGGGATACTTTGTGATAATTTAATAAAGATACGTAGGTAAATAAGTAGGTATATAATTATGCATGTAATAGTTCAACGAACAGACTTGACCAGATTGTTTTGTTACGTAATGACCTCTACGCACCGCTTTTAGAATAATCATTAGATTGGTACTTTGTGGTAGAAGTATATCTACTATTGATATTTGATGCGTCATATACAAAGATATCCGAGGAAATACCATAACTTACCTACATAGACAAACAATTGATAGCCAATGAATTCTAAATTCAGAAACCAATTGAAATTCAAAAGTCATATTCAAATTATGCTACGAAACAGCACTTTTTGTACGTCAAAATGACGACAATCCCGCAAAACGCCAGCCCCTCGCTAGTGCTTTCGCTGGCAAGAAGAAGTGGCGCAATAAATTCCCAAAAAATGATATTCCTACATACCCTGGTTCCTTCAGTATCAAATCATCATCATTATTTCAGCCGAAAGACATCCACTGCTGGACATAGGCCTTCCCCAGGTTCCTCCACTTCGACCGGTCTTATGCTTCCCACATCCAGCGGATTCCCGCGGCCTTCACAAAGTCATCGGTCCACCTTGTGGGAGGCCTTGCGACTCTACGTCTTCCGGTACGCGGTCGCCACTCCAGAACCTTTCGGCCCCATCGGCCATCTGTTCTGCGAGCAATGTGCCCTGCCCACTGCCACTTAAGTTTGGAAATTCTTTGGGCTATGTCGGTTACCTTGGTTCTCCTGCGGATCCGATCGTGTAGGGAAACTCCGATTATAGCCCTCTCCATTGCCCTTTTTGTGACTGTATCAAATGTTCCATGCAAACTTGCCTCTGGATTTTCACGTGTGCTACTTGACCAGCTGATCAGCGTGGAGGATTACGGCCCACTCCCTCTCACAGAGAGGAGGCCTGTGTCCCAGCTGTGGGAACATTATAGGCTGATTAGTAGAAAGTACTTAGTAGTAGCAGAAAATGATTATTGAGATCATTAGGAATTTAACACCTATACCGTTACCGTTGTTGCAAATCCAGTTTCCATGTTGTGTCATCTCTCGTTTTGGAGACTCATACAAGAGGTTGTGATTAAACTTCTTTGGATCATTTTCTCTGGGATTTTTGAAAAGTAAAGTGCAAACCACCTAGAGCCACCAATGCCGTGAAAATGTACTGCAAAATTCAAATCAGATCAAATCGTTTAGTGCGATCCATAAAGTACACTTACAGGTGGAAAATGATAAAATTGAAACAATTATGGACCCTGTCGTTCACAGCAAATTTTTAAATAATTAAAATAACTAGAAAGAGGAAGAGCGCTTTATTAATTTTCGTTTGAATTATTTTATATCCTATTAAATATTTTATATTTCTATTAATATTATGTGCAAGTCGATCTATTCATTCATTTATTAATTATTTTATTATATTTCAATAATGCTTATTTGTTCACTCGCTTAAATTTTGTTAATTATTATTATAATTATTAAGTTATAATATTTATTAATTATTAATTAATAAATAGTATAATTATTAAGTATTTTAATACATATTTTTTTGTTTTCGTTTGTTGTTTTTGTTTGTAATTTTGTCAAAAGAGTGCATTCCTGCCAACAAAAAACGGTGGGCATTAAACCGATTTTTGTTTATGTGTCAAAAATGTCAAATGTCTTTTCTTAAAATTCCATATAATTAAAAGTGCATAAATTTAGAATACATTTAATTAATAAACACCGCGACCTTTTAATCGTCTTACAACGGCAGCCCACTTCATGTATCCAATGACTACTAATCATTTGTAAAAAAAAAATATGTTAATGAATTATTATTATAATTCATGGTTACAATTTTTCAATCGCGCCTAGAGATAAGTCGGATACACTGAGTGGACCACCTTTGTAAGACAACTACTTAAAATGTCACGTTGTATACTTTAAAGTTTATTTTAAAATTCAAGTTCTTACTGAGACATCCTTTACTGAGTAAATATAGAAATAGATTCTACTGTATTCATTTGTTTATTCTTCCAGAAACATCGGCTACCTGATGAGCTACATCTGCGCAGACATGCTGAGCGTGAATACGATGCTGTGGCTTGGGCTCCTGGTACCCACTGTGACGTTCTTCATCTTCCTCACGATGCCTGAGACTCCTGAGTACCTGGTCAAGCAGGGGAAAGTTGATGTGAGCTATTACCACGCCATTATAAGTATCTTCTCATAGATGTATCTATGAAAAAGACGCGTATGTTATCTAGCCAGGAGTTCTTCTCTCTAATGACCGATTACTATAATTTATATATTTATTAATTACCAATAAAGAAGCAAAGACCTTAATACCTTCGCATAGCAGACCCCCCCCCCCCCCCCTATTTGAAAGTAGCTATCATAGTTCAAATTAGCTTACAAATCTATTTATGTGCCCAGTTTGGCAATAAAAAATGCTACCATTGGTGAGCAAAACGATCCGTTTTTCTTTCTAGGAACCGAGCAAAGATACGGGCTGAAAGTACCTACTTGATCCTTCAAAACAAGTGACAAATTCTATTTTTCGAACGGGCCAAAACACATCGCTATTATAGACAGATGTCAAAATCGTGTTGTCATTCATTCTTAGTTAGGTCTGGCTAGCGAAATGGTTTTGTCTTGGTATGTAATAAAATCATTTTATAAACAAATAAAATATTAGAAACAAAAATGGCTGATTAACCATTCTAAAAAATCACCACGTGCGAGAGTTTATTTTGCTTTGAACACTTATCGTTGCTGTTCCCTTTGTCGGCGGTGCGTGCGATTCGAGTAGTACCTACAAGTTACCTCTAGTGTTAATAGTGAGTAGTGTTTTATCGAGTTGATGAATATTTTTTAAATTATTTTAAAACAAAAAAAAATCTTTATTTTTTACTTTTACTCTACGCTTCGAAAGTACTCCTTCGGGCAAGTTGTTCTGCCGCGGGAAAACAACCACTAAAATTTATCGGTATATAAAAGCGAAAGGTCACTCACTGACTGAACACGAAATCTCAAAAACTTCTGCACCTACGAGGATGAAATTTGACAAAGAAGTATATTATAAGTAGTAGACGTCAGCTAAGAGTGAAAGAAGTGGGGTTTTAGGAAACTCCCTTCGTAAACGGGTGAAATAAGGGGTGGAAGATTGTATGAAAATTTTTCACAATTGACGCGAGTGGAGCAGCGTGCAGCAGCTTTAATGAAATAAACCAAAAGTAGGACAAAGACTACTTAATCCTTAAAAAAGATAAACAGTTACAGTTAGGTATATCGGTAAAATTAATATGTTTTAAATTTAATACAGAACAAAAGATATAAATGAACGGATAAAAAGATACCGTTCGTTGATCGTTTTAACACAAAAAAATATGTAAAGAGACCACAAAAACGTGCAGAAAGAAGAATGTCAGCAATTCTGTTAAAAAATAAAAACTTTTTACTACAAAAACATAATTTTATTAAGGTCAGTATAGAATAGCAATTTCCATTAGAATATAACATCACAATAACTAATATAAAACCACTTTGCATCGATCTCTTCCTAGCTAAATCGGAAACTAGTATCGTCAATTTTCCATTTAAGTGTCATTTGAATTCATATTAATTCAGTTCCGTAAGAATTATAGCATTATTGTGTGTTCTTATGTTAATAATTAATAGGTAAACACTGTTTTTGCAACAATAGTAATATCGATAATCTTGAGAATAAGATTATCAATTGATTTATTTATAACATGAAGGACATAAAAACAAAGTAGGTAGAACCTCTTCAATTGCATACATTGCTTCAGTTAACGTGAATCTATTCGACAATTTTTCCATACAAACTTCGGGAGTGTATAACTCCACTGTTCGACAATGTACATAAAAAATTAACATGGTATGGCTTTGTCTTATTATTAACATTGTCTGTGCGAAAACGGAATACCAAATTAAAAAGCCATTAAAAAGTTAGGAGCCAACAAAGATTCGTTTTTTTTTGTTGCTAAGTGTAAAATCTCCAAAACCAAGTCGGTGCCGACAAATTTCAATTATCAAAAAGTTCAATAAACTTTATTAATCGGTGATTTATGCAGTGGTTTTTTCATAAAACCCGATCTTCCCAAGGACTTTTCTTAATTTTTAAGCGCTTGTTTTACTATAAATGATCCTGCATCTCAGTCAATAACGTTGTGCGTGTAGACTAGGGTCTTACTGCTCATCACTGATACTACCTCTGTTGGACACGATGCCTGGTGAGACAGCGTGCTTTTTAACCAGGCCTACCAGTGAGTTCGAGCCCGCGACTAGATTCCCCTTAAACTGACCTTGGTAAATCAATAAATCTGCCTAGTCTTTCCCAACTATGATGGGTTAAGTTTCTGGTCTAACCGGATGCAGCTGAATAACAGTACATGGAGCGACTGCCCATCTAACCGCCACATATAACCCAGTTACTGGATACCCCTTGATAAGTCTGGTTGTCAGACTTCAGGAGTAAAGACTGGCGACCCGTAACGACTGTCAAAGATCCACGAATGACAGCCGGGACCAACGGCTTAACGCGCTTGTCTCGAAATTTTCTGAATATTTCGACCCGTGCGGCTTTGAACCCTTACCTGCCGTAATATACACATAGTTGTGGCAGCATTGACATCGCCACAATCATGCGAACTACGCATCATACTGACGTCATGCATAATCCTGCATCGCCCAAGCAGAGTCTACCGCGCAACTAGCTTATATATGTCACTGTATGATTCTGAACACCGTTAGTTTATAATCTATCTCGCGAGATTATATCATATATACAACAACATTACACATGTTTTTATGCAAGGAACACCGGGAATGCATAACTAGTCAGGTGTATAGTATGGAAGCGACTTCTAAATTATTCGCATTGCAAAAATTTATTTAGAATTAATGTATAAGCCCCGATGCAAATATATGTATGTTGGGCGTAAGGGAGGGGTGGTGTGTGTTAGTAAAAAAAATATATAAATTAAATAAAGATTATTTCGATCCAAAAGCGCATTCCATATTAGCCAACATCGCAACTTTAGGTAAATATGCAACCAAATATCCGATCTCTAATTATAATCTAACGTTATTTCCAATTTTACGGTGACATATACAACGTCTCGATATCTATCGTCGGGCAAAAGCCCACCAGGCACAACACAACACCGGTCTGGTCGGAGCATTCTTCCTTTTCTACTGAGGATAAGTGAATTTCACACCCTGTTCCTCATGCTCCTTTAATACAAATGTTGGTAATGGAAACAAATAATTTGTCTTACTTACCGTCTGGTTGACACGGAGAATCTTTCAACGGAAATAATCAAAGATATCTTGAACTTTTAAAGACGATTAAGTAATTTAATCTTACATGAACCGTTTTATATTATTTTTGTCTTGTCAAGATTTCAATGCGGAGAAATGTGATATGACAGTCTTGATCAGAGTAGCTTGAAACGTGGGTTCTGGCTGATAAACATCACCAAACAATAATAGAATAACTAACTAACCCAGTAAACGGTTAACATTACAGGAAGCCAAGACAGTCCTGGCATGGCTACGAGGCGTCACCGTGATGGATCGTGGAGTTGAACAAGATATTGAGAGCATCGTGAGGGTTGACAAGCAAACTCAAGCTGATCCGCAGTCTGTCTGGAAGATAATTCGTAAGTTTACTATTAATATCAATTCGATAAATTGAAAGAATATGTTTCTATCTGCTGTTGTACGAAAAGTGATGAATTGGCAAGATCCAAGATCGTTCTTTTGATTTCCTAAGTTTCTAATTTACAACCCTTACTTGAGTATTTCTTGGCACAGAGCCAGACCACGTCGTAAAACGTATTTGAACGCAACCGTATTACCTGCTATAAAACTGCTTACCCAATACTTTGATACTACTGGCCAAGTTCGAGCGCCCCGTTGGTCTCGCGGTTGCAAGCGCGACTGCTAAGCGTGGTGTCCTGGGTTTGATTCCCATGTAAGGCAAAGAGTTATTAGCTTTTTCATTATGAATTTCTAAGTAACGGTAGTGGCGGAAGTTGGCGTTGTGATACCACCGTGTCCTGCACCTGATCTCTCTCTGGTGGTGCCCGATTGCCTTCCAATCGGATTATGACGGTGAGAGCTAAGAGATTGCATCTGTGTCTGCGCACACTTGAGCTCAAATTATAACATCTCCGGCGCCGAAGACTACTCTGTTTTTTTTTTATTACCTAATAGACCTGCTCTTTTATATTCCCGCTTATATTGGCCACCGTGGCCGAAATTCGATCTGGAGAAATTTTACTGACTAGAGACCACCCTTATTTATAAACGTTGCTTAAGGTTAAATAATGATTAGCGTCTTTGTAACCATACATTTTTGACGTTTAAACATGTTTTAACTTTAAGCAACGTTTATAAATAAGAGGGTAGAAGTCTCTTATAACAAAAGCGTGGACATTTTAATAGATCTCAATTCTGGATCGAAACTACCATCAAACGATGCAAAGGCAACAACATAATCCTTAATCTTTCTTCCGCAGTGAAAGACAAACCAACCTTTAAAGCCTTCATAATAACGCTCATTATCAAGATTACACAACAGTTCGACGGCTACCTCATTGTCCTCATCTACGCCGGCTTCGTCTTCGAGAAAGCCTCAGAGTCCATCAGTCTGAAGCTCAGTCCCAACAAGCAAGTCATGATGATCGGAGTCGTGCAGCTGTTGGGGTCTATTGTTGCTACTTGCTTTGTTGAAAAGACTGGTAGAAAGGTAAGAGAATTTTCGTCTGATAGAACCTTTACGATCTTCAAAAATTTGTCTGGATTAAAGTCAGTGTAAGAAGCAAACATATCGTGACTATTTGTCACAACAATATCATTTCCAATAGAATCATGAAGGGGAATATATTTAGTGGAAAAGAAATATGCCCGAAAATATTCGTGAATCACTAAAAGTTTTTGAAGTAGAGACAAATTGAGGTTGGCGAAAGTTCGATCCGAAATTATATGAATAGTATTGAGAAACTGATAGCTAAACAAGTGATGGAGATAGTTTGCATAAGGTGGTGAAAGAAAATAAGAAAGAAGAGAGAAGGGAGGGAGAAGTCCGACACAATCGTCTTCCCCAGAGCAAATAGTGCCGATGTCAGATTTCCCCACGAAATTGAAATCTCTGTCAAAAGAATTCATCATCATCTGCCTAGCCTATTCCCAATAGGGTAGTTTCCTCTTTATGAGAAAAAATCTAAAAATATATTATTGACATAGCTTAGGCAAAATGCAGTCGGAAAATGTTAGTTTTAGTTCATGACACAACAAAATAAATGTTATTGAATACAATTTAAAAATAACAGTTTTTTAATCTGTTTTTGAACACCATGATATTTCTATCCAATGCCATGCCATGTCTTGCCCATGGATTATGTAGACAGATGTCTTTGAGCACTTTTCTTTTTTTTTTTTTTTCTTTTTTTTTTCTTCTATTGAAGCCGCCATGTTATTACGTCATACGGCATGTCAACTGAGCAACTTTGTACTTTTATTATTTTCGTAGCCAAAGTAATTTTTATTTAAAAAAATTGCATTCAGGAACAACAAACCAACGATAAGTAGAAAAATAAATCATTTTAAAATTATAAATAATTGTCTTATAAAATATCAGCGCATTTGTTTTTAAAGCAAACTGACGTCATACTCACAGAGCAATATGGCGTCCACTGCGTCCAGCGTTTTCGTCAAAGTACGCGCGAAATTTTAAAATGAAAAATTTAAATGCATTTTTATTGCAATTAGTGGATTAAATTAAAATGAAACTAATTAAGACACTTTTCAAAAATGAGTGTAACGCCTTATTATGTTGAGGTTGGCTTGTTCTAACCAGAAGTAGCTGAATACCCGTACTTTACATGGAGCAACTGCCTATCTGAGCTCCACAATCTCTGCCAAAAAAATTAATAACTAATATTCAGTGTATCTATTTCAGCTTCTCCTGGTAACGACATCGTTCGCCGTCGGTGTTGGCATGGTGATCTTATCCGCGTGGTTCTACATGACGTCAACAGGCTTCTGGCTGCCGGGCTGGCTGCCCGTAATGGCCATGTGTCTGTGTATCTTTGCTGATGCTGCAGGGTTCCAGCCTATTTCATATATTATTATCACGGATCTGTTCACATTCCAGGTAAGTTCGATTTTCAATAGCACAAAAAAAATTGCTCAATGCGATCATGTGCGGTTCTTAGGGCGAATTTTTCAAAAGTCAAATAACTTTTATCTGAAGTATAATTTGATAGTTTGGCATATTTGCGACACCTTGTAGAAACCGACATATTTATTCCTCAGATAAAAGTTTCAGACAGCAGTATTTTTACAGTAAGATGTTTATTACTGGGCAACAATAAATAGGTGTCACACAATAGATACAATCTAATTCTTGATTTGTTGAATTTGAGAGAATTCATTTTAGTAAACATGAAAAAGTAACTAACCCATCAAACCCTTTTCCATGATTCGTACTTTTGTTACTGACCTTATTCAATGATTTAACAAAACCCTAATTTTTATTCCAGCTCCGTGGCACCGTATCAGCCTTCGCGAACGTCTGCGCGAAAATGAGCAACTTCGTCCAAACGAAATGGTTCACCATCATCTGTGACCTAATCGGCATACACTGGACCTTCCTATTTTTCGCCATCGTCTGCTTCGTCGCCTGCTTCTACACGGTCATCTACTTCCCTGAGACCAGGCAGAAGTCCATTGATGAAATATACTCCAAGCTCTCAGGTAAGGTTAAAAAGGATGATAGTAGAATTGAGTCTGTATCTTAAGATATTGGCCAATTTATTACGTCGTTTTTATCTGTCATAGTCCAAATTGGACGAAGGCCTCTAAAATGTTGCCACACGACCTGGGTTCTCTTAGATTATTCTATTGCATTTGTAGATGTCGATACTTTCTAATTTATTAACAATAAATCTGAATGTATTAAAATGACATCATCAGTATTGTCATATTCTATTTTAGGTGAAGTCAATAATTTTGTTTTGTTTTTACTTACGCTTTTGGTTACATTATAGATTTACCTTTCAACAAAACTTTTGATAGATCGTGGTTAAAATTTACCTTATTTTGATCTATATAGTATACTCTAGTGATGCACCAAAATCATCCACAAATAACTCGCTATGAAGTGTCTAAAATTGTATAATATTCAGTCCAGTAATTTTAAATGTGAGCCGATGGATTATGTAGACAGATGTCTTTGAGCACTTTTGTTTTAATTTTTGAACGTGTGATTATGTTTGTAATTATTTATAATTGTGTATTTAATGTTTAATTTAACTTACTTACGTATTTAAATTTTATTATGTGACAGTGTGGAACTTGAATACACTGAGTGTATATAATGTGTGTTTGTGCCGGAAGATGGGTACTAGACCGTAGATTGGTTCAAGCAGAGTGTATTGTGTATTAGGTGAAATTAAGGCCCACTTGCACGGCAAATCACGGAATAGGTTTGACGCTTAATACGTCTCAAACATCATTTTATCTCTATCATCTTCAAACGATTGATAGAAGCAGAAGGATGTATTAAATTAATTTAGCGCTAAACTTAATTAGTGATTTGTGAACTATTTCCGCTATTGTATTAAGTCAGAAGAGATGCACTGTTGAAACTTGTGTGTGTTTAAACTGTTTTTGTGTCTTTGTAATACTTTATCTCTACAAGAAAGGTCTCGAGGTTAAGTACTAAGTGGAGACAGCAATACGAGAGTAAATTAAACTGCGTATTTGTAATGGCGTTCTCAGTCTACATACAAAAATACAATCAAATATATCCAGCAGTTTAAAAAATTCACTTTTTTCATTTTGATTTGTTTGATAGTTCCAAAATACTACTATGGATTCGTATTACTATTGTTTTCATTAACTGTCGTATTGTTGTTTCCATTGTGTGTCCACCTTCTTATGTAAGCTGCTTTTATTGTCATGATAATTGTTTGAAATGTTAGATTATAAATTTAGACTAAACATTTCAATTGAAGTCGCATTTTCGGCCTTCGTGGTTCCTTAAAATTAACTGCTTTGAGGTCATGCCCATGTACATAACTGTCTTCCAGACCTTTTTCTTCGTAAAGCCCTGTTATCAGAAATGTAGGATTAGATTTCTGCATACATACATAATGCTGCTTTGTTGTTGAAAAATATAGCTTTTGGATTGTTTTCTGGACAACGTATGCTACAAACTGCTGACTTCATTTTGGAAGTCATTTTCATCATGTTATATAACCTACATGTCAATTGTTATTGAGTGTATTAATGTTTGCTTGTGTATTAAAAATATAGATACCTACGTAGAACATAATTTTTCGTTCTACAACAATCTAAAGAGTTAGTTCCAAATAAGTTATTCAAATTTATAAATAATATGAATTATAGGTAATAATTTTAATGTCTTCCGTATTGATAAACTATTTGAAGGACATTTTAGTCAAATGTCAATTCTATGAACAATACCGTAAAGTTTTTATTTGAAACATTTGATGTGGATTTAAAATTATTATAAGGAATGTCGTTTTATGTCACACAATTGAGCCGCTGGTCGTCATCATGACGATGATTATTCTTAAAGCTTATGAGGAAACCCCAGAGTAGACTGCGAAATTAAAATTTTCTTACGTTTTTTGCAATTTGCATGTCAGTGTCTCTGAGTAACATGTTTTGACACTATTACATGGACGTAGTTAAGCAGAAAAGACTCAATCCACACAAACACACTTTTGAGTTATGGGCGTTTGAAGTTTGACATTTTATGTGCTCTTAATAATGTGGGTTGAGTCAGGGTAGCGAGAAAAACTAGTTTCCGTGTACATTAAAAAAATAGGGTTTTCACTTCATGATAGATTCGTCTCTCAGGAGTACGATGGCATACTTAACTCAATTTTGGCCTAAGTGTGAATTAAGTCCTTTCTGCTTAACGATGTCCACATGAAAACGTCATTCAATGGGATTCAATTAACTGAGAAGGTTGGATTAATGATTTAATTATAACAATTCTGTAACCACAAACGTGTCCGTTTCAATGGCGCGGCCACGGCGATATTAAAAAAAATATTCTACCAAGATTTTGTAAAAATTTGTAAAAGTTGATTCCCAAAACCATAAATTTGTCAAAGATATGGTTTAAAAGTTATATGGGTTTGAACGTGGCCGCGCCATTGAAACGCGTAGAACCGGCGCGGCCACGGCGATCTTTAAAACTAAACGTTGCAGACCCCTGAAATTTACGTAAATGATAGATTGAATTTGTACAATTTTATTAAAAATATAGAAAAAGTCCTAGGTTTTCTATTTTAGGAGCTGTAAGACTATAACCCCTATGCCCACGCCATTGAAACGGTGAAAAACACGATATCGCCGATATCTCGCTGAAAAAGCATTGCAGAAGTCTGAAGTTTTTTGTAAAGCCCAAATTAGAATTTGTCAAAACTGAAAAATACACAAAAAAATCCTAGGTTTATATTTCAGGAGCTGTAGTACGGCTATTGCGTTGAAATAAATTGTGATTATCTATCGAAGCAAGTAGATATACACCGTGACATTTTAGTCGTCTTACAAAGGTGGTCCACTCAATGTATCCGTCATAAAATACCTCTAGGCGCGATTAAAACATTTTTCCATTAATTAAGATAATACTTACAAAGAAAATAAATAATGCTTTAGAATTATGAAACACCCTCCCTATTAATGATGTTTACGTATCAAACGGTAGAAGATATCTACCTACCTTCCATTACATTCCATCATTCATTCCATCTCCATAACAGGGTGTTTCAAGCTACGTCATGCATCTTAGTGAATTATATTTTAATTTTTTTATTTATGCAAATGTTCAAAAATATCATTTTTTTTTAAATAAATGATTAGTAGTAATTGGATACATGAAGTGGCCTGCCGTTGTAAGACGACTAAAAAGTCACGGTGTATATAAGGTGTATCTATTCATACACGAAATATCTGAAAGGGTCATCGTACTCATCATGAACAACTTTTACTATGGGCCCAAACCTGAAATCGCGAAAAAAATATCAGCTGTTCCCTACATTTATGTTCGCATATCTCGTCAAAATGTAGGGAACAGCTGATATTTTTTCGCGATTTCAGGTTTGGTCCCATAGTAAAAGTTGTTCATAATGACGAGTACAATGACCCCTTCAGTTATTTCGTGTATGAATAGATACACCTTATATATAGACACTATATTTTATATTTTAATCAACATACAACCTGACCCTGACTTGAAAATTGTAAAAAACCTACAGAAAGTGTACCTTTACAGGATACATTTTTAACCAGTGCGCCAAATATAACCATGAATTCAGCTTATCATTCTAGACCCCTAGCGTAGAAATTTTTCGTCGGTTATACAAAAAACAATAAAAAAACAGCTATACCATACATTTTGACCGCATAGCTATTGCACTTTTCTATGAAACAGCAGATTTTTTTTTTGTATAACCGACGAAATATTTATACGCTAGTGGGTCTAAAATGATATGCTGAATTCATGATTACAGTTTGCGCACTGGTAAAAAAATTACCCTGTAGAATCGGTCCGTAAATAAAAAAGAACTTACCTACACTTAATATCGCACCAATTCAAACAAATGTCACAATTTTTATTAAGAAGTTTCCCTTTTAATGACATGCGTAGAGTTAAATATTTCAGTAATTAATTATCTACGATATATCATATCAATTATATTACTTACAATTTTTCATTGATAATAATACCTGCCTACCTTCTTGTTTTGTTTTTCTTTAAAATACAGGGTTGTTACTGAAGTAGTTGACTGTACTTTTACGTATTTATCGTTAGTTTAATTTTTGAATAAATTCTTTTAATTATAATTCATGAGCCATGATACTGCATAATTATTAGAAAGTAACTAACAATTATTGTGTGTAAATTAATTGTTAATATGAATGTAAATAATCTTAAAAAATTATGTGCCTTTTGTAAAAGGAAATCCTAAAAGGATTTTTTAGTTTTTAAAAACGCCACCAGTATTGTGATTGGCAGTAGTGAGGCCACTTAAAAATGGTGCTAATATTTTTTTAAAAATTAATAGTGTATTCTACAATGATTTAAAATTACAACTGATTGCTTATTGTTGAAACGTTTTGTTATTTCACCAGAATTTTTGATATATAAATCAAATTATTGACATGCAATAATTTTACATTTATTTTAATGAAAACAAAATGTTTTAAAATTATCTGACACAATTTGACATACCTAATACTTCCAAAATCTCCGGACAGAGTCAGTGCCTGTAAGGTCACCATTGTCGCCGCCAAACAAACAAATGACAATTTAAACCACACCTTCGCTCACTAGATGGCGTTAGTCACTTTAGTAAATATTATTTAACTCTGACCGTCTCCTTACCGGGATGCCGCCGTCGTGATGGTGCGTTTTGAAAACGCATAAAATTAGATGTAAAATGTAAATATGTGATAGTGATAATAATTTTTAATAATATATTGTAAGATGAAGACTTGTTAATAATAAACACTTGAACAGTTATCAATTGAAAGTTTTTTTTTTTAATGTTTCCTTCACTATCTAAACTTTTTCTTCAAATTCAATATGCATTAATGCATAAGCATAATCAGCCTATAACGTTCCCACTGCTGGGACCCAGATCGCCTCTTTATGAGTGGGAGTGGGCAAATAATCCAGCACGTAGGCCCAGTGCGGGTTTGTGGATGTCACGTGTCTTCGAATTTTCGGTTCTATAAGACGTGCCGGTTTCCTCACGATGTTTTTCCTTCACTGTTCTCAGAGCAATGGTGATGAAATGCTTGATGCTTGGTTTCGAACCTACGACCTACAACTCGTAAGTCGCGGCCGCTGTTGCTGCTCTCAATAATTAATGAGAATCATTAGAAAGAAAGAAAGGAAAATAGATACTGGTAGTGCTGTCACGCTGCTGACACCCGCCGCCCGCTACCGCTGTGCTAGGCAGGTCGTGTACTGACGGCTTAGTGCGAGTTTCATTTAACCCATCTCGATCAAACGCTTCGAGCGCGTTTGGCGCTCCGATTGGCCCTGGATTGGTAATGCACCAATCGGAGCGCCGAACGCGCTCGATACGTTTGTAACTCACACAAGGGCCACCACCATTATAATACTAGTATTTCTAGTATTGTTTTACTTAGTTTGTATTTGGTTGCGCCACGTGTAAGGACGGGTTCCACTTGGGGTTCAAATTTCCATCGCCTCGAGGAAGTTTTTACCTACTTACTGTATTGGCAGGTACTGACTGTACCTGCCAATACAGTAAGTAGGTAAAAACTTCGTGTTTCGTCAGTCGTCGATTTTCTATCAGTGGCCCTTTGCACTTGGTGCAAACCGGACGCTCTCAATCGGCTTGGATGTATATAGAGTTGTTAATACTCTTCTAACTTAATGTAATTTAATTTTAAAATGGGAGGAAAGTTCGTTTGTATTCGATGATGCCCGAGAGACATGAAGAAAATAGTTGTAGGTAATGTACCTACTCGTCAATCTGATCTAAATTGACGATCATTCAGATGTACCTAACCTGTCAGGGCAGGAAAATGGAAATGTGCAGTTGCCATGCGTCAGCAACCACGGAACAATGTGAACGGATCAGGCCACTGTATACTAATGCTTTGACAATTTGGTGACTTTATTTATAACTTGTTAATGAGTAGCGTCGTGGACGACCGGCCTTAAGATGATACGCAAACGTCTTTTTCAACTTTAACAGTCTCTCAAGAAGGACTATTATGTTTTTCTTAATAATTGAGAGACTACTCTAATATCCAACAACAAAACATCAATGTACAAATTGTTGCTAGTAATTTTTTGTTAGGCGTAGGTATGTCTACTTAGTTAGTCTTTAATGATGGCATACGATTTAAAAGTCGAAATGCACTTGTCTATGAAGTAGTTAAGTCATCACTAAGATCAAATCGACCACGTTCTAGTAAAAAAGAATGCATGTTTTAAAACTTTGACGTCTCTGTCCCCAATTACTTTAACATTGTTAGTTGCCCATACTCTAACGGCTGTACTGTCGAAGGGCGGCTGGTAGCAGCTGGATGAGAGTTGCCGAGAATCAAGCTGAATGGCGTGCAATTGGAGAATATGTTTAGCAGTGGACTGCTGTTGGCTGATGATGATGATACTGTAACGCCCAGTTTCTGGAACAAAAAATACTGACGGTTAAAAATCAAACGCAAGTCCACAACGCAAAGCCTCAGAGTCTCATGTAGGTACGAGGGTGTGGGTACAAAACCGGGCAAGCTCCAATGTGCCTTTTTCAATTCATATGTAACTACTTTCGGATTTTATTGATGTTTTGTTTCTTTGTTTGTTACGCTTCCACACTAAAACGGCTGAACGGATTTAGACAAAATTTGCCACATGAGTAGACCATGAGCTAGATATAGGATATTTTTATCCCAATATTCCTATGGGATCGAGATTTATGTGGGTGAAACCGCGGGGCGCAAATAGTAGTTTATAGAAGTCTGTAATCGCCAACCCGAATATTTGCGACCGCGGTGATTATTTCTTTTGTGGGTGTATCGAGAAACTTTAAGTTTTGTGGTTTTGCTAATGTTATAATAGTACGAAGTGAAATGTTTTATGGATACATGATTTACTTTATAGAAAAAAAACATAGCTGTTTAGTTTGTGTGTCAAAGTTATTCTTATTACTTACTACACTTTAAGTTTTAAAAATGTTCTCAAGTAAGTGAAATATTTGTAATTTCTTATTGAGAAATAAATCTCTTTAACCATAACCCGTCTTGAGCAAGCGTGCCTTCCCTGTATCAGAAGAGGACAAAGGCATCTTCTGATACACAGAAGGCACGCTGCAGTGAGACTGTGGGAAAATCGAAGTTTGGTATTATATACGTCAGCAATACCATTGGTAGGTACCAAAAAAAAGTTGAATGTCTAATAAAGCAACGTTGCACAATGAAGGTACCTTCCTACTGTCAAATGTCAATGACACGATAGGAAGGTAAGTATTGCTTGCTAGATTATCATCTTACGTCACTGTTGATCTCACAAGTACACGCGAAAGGTTATTTACGTACCTATGTTATCATGGCGTCACTATTAATACCACGCTAAAAAACTCACTCCGATCCAGTCCGACCCTTGCTGCCCTCTTCTAGTGACGCCCTAAACCGAGGTCCGTACCCCACAGGGGGTGCTCTTAGCGTGTAGTCGCCTAGTTTAAGTTTTTAAGCTCTGGCTGGAGGCCTTAATTTATTGAGCCAGCCGCGGCAGGAAGGTCCGGCTTTTTGTTTATTTTTTTTGGTTACGGGGTATTTCCTCATGGATGTCCTCCGCCCTAGGGAGGGCGAAGGGGTCTGTCAGACTCTTACTGACTACTCTCTACTCTCTCTTACTGATTACTTAACTAGCCCGGTGTTTCGTCCCACAATTGCACCGGAGATCACGGGATCTAATGCGACTTCTGCGATCCCCGGCTAGTGCCGGGCCGCCTCTGGGGACACCTCTAGTTAGGTGGGGGAGGAGTGAGGTGTTAAACTCCCCCCTTACATCATAGAGAGGGGAGCGTGGAACACTACGCGCCGCCATTTCGGGTCCTAAGAAATAGGGGGCGACGGATTTCCCCATATCCGTCGCCCCTGGACTAATTTAGAGGAGCTGGAATAGAGCGTTATCCACCCTCCGCCGACGCCCGGTGCGTCTGCTGCGGATCGGGTTAGCGGAAGCGATCTCTCGCTCCCTTTCTACAGCTTCCTTCTGCCATACCACTACGTCCCAGGACTCCTCGCTGCCGACCATCGAGTTGACAGCGGCCGGCAGCGACAGGTCACTGCCGACTCCTGAGATGAGGGCACGACGCGGCTCCTCCCAAGCGGCACACTCTGCCAGCGTGTGCCGAGCCTTGTCCTCTCGACAGAGGCAACATCCTCCTAGGTTGACCTGCGAGAGATCCGTCCCAAAAAAAAGGACGTACCTAAAAATAACATGGCAAGATATTTTCGCGCATTAGATCTTTTCCGCACTGTTTAGGGCCAAGAGTTGAAAATGGAGAAGTGTGTTTTTTCGACCTGCTGAGATGCACTCCGTTGGATTCTCAATGCTCCGTTCAACACCGAGAGTTCTAAATCCAACGTGTGATAAAATCCCACCGCAATATTTTTAAGTTCGTGCAAACTCCGTGGTCCAAGTTTTTCATAATCGCAGGTACTTTATGCACTCTTAGTAAAGTGGGTCCACGGTGCAGCCGTCGAGAGAACGTGTTCTTGACACCCGTCAGTCTCATACAAACGAATATCTGTTTTGCGAATTTGATCTTTGTGGAGGTCAGATAGGCAGTCGCTCTATGTAAAATACTGGTATTCAGCCGGTAAGACTGGAAGCCAGCCCCAACATAGTTGGGAAAAGGCTAAGCAGATTGATCGTGTTACCCAGTAATTGGGTTGTGGAGTTTAGATAGGCAGTCGTTCCATGTAAAAAACTGGTGCTGCAAAGGTTAAGAATGGAAGCAATGACGATGATGGATGATGCAATGCTAGGCAGATAATGATGACCTAGAGAAAAAATAATCAACTCGTAGTTTATTTGGTCAAGAACTGCAATATTCTTTGTTATTTGAGTGGCCATAACTAAAGGATTTTATCCTTTAAAACAACATAGGTAGATGAATAAACTCAACCTATATCCTAACTGCCAGGGGTGCGGGTTGTTCGAAAGACATACCGTGGCCCTGGCACACAGTCAACTGAAGGAACACGGGTGGGTTTTATGCAGTAAAAGTCTGACACGCCCTCCTGCTCCACCCAGAGCGGGAGAAGTTATTTGATGATTTCCCACCCTCAAAAAAAACCCTAAATCCTGACGGAGGATCGTAGCAGGTGGCGTTCTGTAGTTTCTGCCTACCCACATGGTAAAAAGGCGTGAGCTTAAGTATATTTATGTATTCCGAGTGCGATCTACTCGTACGATCGCTCAGTTATGCTGAATATGCTGATACAGGACCAAAGGTGATAAATCGCGTAATGTGTTGCTATATTTCCTCAAAGTCAGTTTTTGTGTACATTTAGCACCCAGAGGCTCAACTTTGACAGACAGTTTTTAAGCCATCTCAAATAACTGAATACAGACAACATTTTCTTTGTCTAGATAAGATAATTTTAAGATACTAAATTAAAAAAAAAAAAACACCCAACTGATGAAAATGCGAGTCTTCATATGTCTCCTTTCTTTTTTAAACATTACCCAACACTAGGAATTTCTCCTGTATGTCGGGTGCGTTTACAAACATTTAAACTCACACACACAAACAGCCAGACCCGGAACAAGTACTTGTAGGTCATACAAATATTTGTTCCGTGCGGGAATCGACCGCAACACGCAGCGCAGCAGTCAATCGCTTAACCACTGTGCCAACTGTGCCGACAATTTAAATACTGTACCTAGGCAACGTTGTATTGGGGCTTGTGGCAAAATGATAACAGTCGCACTAATAGATTGAGGGTTAGGCCGCGGTAGGTTCCTGGATGGGGAACGAACCCATAAATATCGAGACCCTTCCCTGCGTCGGAAAACACGTTAAGCCGTTGGTCCTGGCTGTCATTCAAAGATCCCGACAGTCGTTATGGGTAAGCCCAAAAGTCTGATAACCAGTCTCACCAAGGAATATCGTGTTATCCAGTAACTGGATAGTGGGGGTCAAATAGACATTCGCTCCATGTCAAATTACTTACTATAAAGTAAGAAGTGTGTCTTTAACCACCTGCTGTCTGTTTAGGTATTTACTATAAAGCAAATACTTGAACAGACAGCAGAGGCTTCCGGCTAAGTAATAACAGCCGCACAGGTCGATCGATCAGGTTAAGCTACGCTTACCGCGGTTGGTCCGTGGATGGGTGACCATCTTTACATACCAAGACCCACTCGGAAACACGTTAAGCCAATGGCTTAACGTGTTATACGTCTCGGCTGTTATACGTAGATCTTTGATAGTGATTACGGGTCGTCAGAAGCCTGAAAGTGTATCAACCAGTCTTACTAAGGGGTACCGTTTTACGCAGTAAATGGGTTCTAGAGGTCAGATAGGCAGGCGCTCCATGTAAAACACTGGTATTCAACCGCATCCGGTTAGACTGGAAGCCGACCACAACATTGTTGAGCAAAGGCTAGGCAGATGATGAAGTAACATGGCTAAGTCGCAGGTACATTACAAGCGAATGCTCTGGGTGAGGGAGCGTCTTCAAGATGACGAGGTTAACTCGAGAGTACGCAAGACCTTCGGGTTCTGACACGCCTTAATAACATTAATTCACACTACTATCAAGAGGAAATCATGCAGGTGAGGAAGGAAGGAAGTAAGTATGGTATATTCATAATGATAGTGCCTACCAGTGCCCATTACCCACCCAAAGCCATTCCTCCAAGTAATGTTCTCATAAGAAGGTCAATTCTTGTTTGAAAAAATCGACGGATATCGCGGAACATAAATACAAATAAAGGAAAAAAAAAACAAACTGACGAATTGAGAACCTCATCCTTATTGAAGTCGGTTAAAAATAAAACGACACCTTGGGGTCTAAAAAGGCCACTTTGGCATAATATAATTTTATTATGAATCATATATAAAATCGTAAAATGGTCACAAACTGACAATTCATAAGATATTATTATGAATGCGTAGACAGCACGCAATTATTTGACAGTTTTGTATGGAAATTCGTAAAATGGTCACCAAATTATGAATTGCTTTATTAAAGTAAAATGTCAAATAGCAGAATCACAGGGGAATTCAGGAATTGAATCACTTATAGAGGAATTGCTTAATGTGACCTATTTAGACCCGATCACTATCACCCAGATGGCAGCACCAACTGGTGGGGTCCGCAAGGGCCGATGCCTGCCAGGGGTGCAGGTTGTTCGAAAGAGATACCGTGGTCCTTGGCACACAGGCAACTGAGGGAACACGGGTGGGTCTTAGTCAGTAAAAGTTTGACACGCCCTCCCGCTCCACCCAGAGCGGGAGATGTCATTTCATAATTTCCCATCCTCAATAAAAAAAACCGTTAATGTAACTACCTACTAGTACATACTATCATACAGTGCGCGAAGAACAGGAAAGACCCATACGGATTCTAACCGATTTTAAAGTATTAAACAAAAACCTTCTAGTATATTTTCCCAACTGCTTTGTGGTCGGCTTCCAGTCTAACCAGATATAGCTGAATACCAGTGTTTTACATGGAACAACTGCCTATCTGACCTGCACAGTTCAGTTACTGGGTACACGATACCCTTTGGCAAGTGGTTGTTTCGGGCTTCGACTACCCGTAACGACTGTCAAACGTGTACGTATGACAGCCGAGACCAAGGGTCGATCCGTGGAGATCACGATCCATAACATACCGAGAATGTTATGGATGGACACCCATCCGCGAACCGACCTCGGCAACGTTGCAGATCGACCCGTGTCACACACCATTAAGACATCATTTATGTTCATGTTGCTTGGAAAACGGAAACAATTACTAAACCATTGTCTTCTCCGTCCCGTGAGTTCGTCATTTTTATTCCGTAGAGTATATTCATGTGAGTCATCGAGACTTGCCCTAAATGATTCGGGAAGTATTCGGTTCGTGGAACTGATTAGCATAATAAGGTTATGTGGTCGAAGATGTGATGCATTTGGAATTGTCAATGTGTGATTAATTATACGTGCTTCTACGAAAATAGGAGCCTAGAACATGAAGGTTGGTGTATCATTTATACCTATTTAACGTAATAATATAGGTAATAAGTTTTTATTACTTAGAATATACAGACTGTCCATAAATGTCCGTCGAAATGCCGACGGCTATTGGAACAAATCAGACCAGTGAAGATAGGGTTCCCAACTTTTTGTACGAGAAATGAATATATTAAGATCGGAGAAATAAAATGAACAGTATTTACAAAAGAAAACAAATACTGTTCTCTTTTGTATTGTTATTGTTTTGACGTTTTAAAAACACATTTTTTGCAAAACAAAAACGGTTATTTTTTGTACACGTGCGTTCTGCGCTGCGCATGCGTGGCACTTATTTGACATTGACAGTTTCGCTCTGAAATGTAGTTTCTATACGGACATTTACATTTTATACAGACTTTACGTATGGCTCCGAATACCAGCGGACATAAAAACAATGTTTTGTATACTTTTTTTTTATTGAACAGTAAGAAGTATTAACGAACGTTGGGAACCCTAAGTGAAGACCAAGATTCGCAAATGTAGCATGGTATGGAGCTTTTGCAATGGCAGGAGCAAAGATGTTGGAGTCCGGTGTAAACCAGCGGTGGAATTGGTTAACACACTAACAGTTGGAATGGCTTTGATTTTGACAGTTCAACACCATTCATTCCGTTATTAACGTTGTTGAGCAAATAATTTTTTTTAACATATCAAGCAATGGATTAGCAATATATGTACTTCATAATGATTCAGATTCTGATTAATAGTGTGTTAATCAATTCCGGTGCACTGCCAAAGGCTGAGTAATTGATAGATTAGTCTCACATCATAAGCTGAATTCATTGTTACAGTTTGCGCACTCTCGATTCGACTTTTTTTTTTGGGTTTTGGCTTCGCATGGTTTGTGCATTTAGCCAGTGTCAAGTTTTTTTTTTTCGATCAAGTAAATGGCCCGGTACCGGGCACGATGTTATAAAACAGTCTATAAGTCGTCTTTAGTCAGTCAAGTTAAAGTTATTGTATAGCGGTAGTAACTTTACAACAACCTATTAGGAGTCTTTGGGGGGAACACGAAAAGTCCACGTTAGTCACTTATTTCACCTTCACTACACTTGTGCACTCACACGTAAGTAAATTGAATAATTCACTACCAAAATTATACAATTTAATTCGCTATTTCACTAAATTTCATCAAAATGAAAACTCGTGCGACATGTTCCAACGCGATCCCGCCAAAAACTCCATAGTTCGACTTTTAATTGTATTCAGTAACGTGACAGTTGAAGGGGTAGATTTTGACAAAAAAAAAAGATAGTGAGGTGGTATAAGAATGAACGAAAGTGAATGAACTTTAAAGAATGTTTTCACAAGCAAATTTAAAGGTATCAGTGATGTTATCAATAAAATGGCCCATCCATACGACACATATCATCTTCTACTTTTAATTAGGTACGTGAGATACGCAAGCACTCCATGACGAAGGGGTCACATTACTAAACTTACATACTTATTTACTTCAAATATTGTTTTAATTCTTTCATCTTAAAATATTTATTATTTCATGCGACATGCCCCTTTTTACCTATGCCCAAACTAATTCTATTTGGTTGAGTTTAAAAATGGTTTAATTTCAAATTAAACCATTTTTATAAATCGTTCTTTACGCAAAATCGTTCAGTACCCCACCACTATTAGTCTTAGTATGGTAACATTATTTTTCTTTGAACTGGTAAGTTACCAGTAATAGTGTTCTGTGTAAGTTACTGAATACAATTAAAAGTTGAACTATAGTAAAAAAAAATCTAATATGAGTAACTGCATGGTTGTTAGCTAACCGTAAAACTCCTCTATAAACAAAATTAGTTCCTTCTTAAAATATTCCACAAGCATTGAGACAACAATATAAATCGATGTGTTTTTCTTGAAATCGTAAGTTTTACGTAAAAATTTTGTTTAATCAAGTGTTCATGTTATACATTTTAAATACAAATGGAGTTTACATAGATGGCCATAAAATACATGATACATGTCGCAGGTAAATAATTCCTTTGTAAATAAAGAACTAACAGAAGTGGGTAGGACCATGTAAAATGTACTCTGTGGGTAGGACATGGAAGGAAATGACGATCAATATAATTTCACAAGTCTTTCACTGTATAAATTTCAGTAACAGCAATCTCATTTCACAGCCTGCAGTTTCCCAAATACTGGAAGACTACATCAACACCATCCCCGTCCCGTCATCATCATATTTTTCATCAAAATCGACATATCGATATTTACATATTGTAATAGGTATCTACTATTACCATGAGTAAATATTGCAAACAGCACTACTCCCGTGCGGGTTGTTCGAAAGAGATACCGTGGCCCCTGGCACACAGACAACTGAGGGAACACGGGTGGGTTTTAGTCAGCAAAAGTCTGACACGCCTTCCTGCTCCACCCAAAGCGGGAGAAGTTATTTGATGATTTCCCACACAAAAAAAACAGCACTACTCCCCAAATATGTCTCGTCAAACGTAACATTTTTTAACAAGAGCCAAGGTAACTGAAGAATATACTTACTCCGCTTGACATGCATCGTGAGATGAGAACATTTTCTTGTTTCCAACTTTTTAGAGCGTGATATTTCAGTAGTCTTTTAAATAACAACTATTTTTTAAATCATTATGGGGTTAGCTAAAATGGTATTTTATGAACATAATTTTGAAATGTGCTAATTATGCCCTTTAATTTGATACCAACATCAATATAAAAAGACATTTATTCAAATTAGGTTGAGAATCAGCACTTTTCGAACGTCAAAAGACAGTCCCCCAAAACGCTTCACCACTTCCTAGTGCTTTAGCTGGGAAGAAGAAGTGGCGCAACAAACTCCCCAGGAGCACAGCTGTCTATTTAGTCATACATACGAGTAGGCAAAGTAATAAACATTACGAGACACAGAACATTAATTAAATAATTAGTCAAAATGTCAGCTAGCTATGCCAATATACCGACAAATAAAATGAAAACTGTCGTGGCCAAATAAAGCATAAAACAACTCCACCACGGAATCACTTTTTTTTAATCATTCGAGGCCGCCATATTTCAATTTAATGTGGCGTCACATAGCCTTTAACTAGAGGACGAACAAGACCCTTTAAATGATACCTCATTTGTCAAATTATGATAGGTAGTTTAGAAGTTTATAGGCTGTTCCCTATAAACTTTAATGAATATACATACATTCATTCCTACATACATACTCTTCTCTTCTTTAATCGGTCCCTCATTACTGAGGATCGTGGTCACAGGACCCCTTTAAGCGGACAATCTGTCTCCATCGATTCCGGTCTAAATCTGCCATTACCACTTGCTGAAATTTGCTGAGGGCGTAGCTTCATATAAATGTTGTGGCCATATCGTAGATTTGCTCACTTCATGAAATGGTCGCATTTCATGAAATTCTCGTCTTCTTCTGGTTCTTATATTATTGAAGAAGACGGTCGACGTCAGTTTGACGGAGCCCCACTGCTTGGCTCCTATCTCTGTCTGCAGGGTTTAAAGGAACCTAACCAAACCGATCCTCGGGGTGCCCCTGACGTCGACCGTCTTCTCGAGAAAAAATTCTCAAGCATTTCATGAAGTGAGCAAATCTACGATATGGCCACGAAACATACATATGTCGCAGTATGATAGATAAAGCCGTAATATAGTTATATCCCTAGGGATATAATTATATACCGTTCCGTACCGTAATTATCTTACGGTCGCAATCTAGTAATATGTTTATCTGACTAAACTAATCTGGTCCATAGAATCAAATAAAACAATATATTGGTTTTTATGAGAAGTAATTTGCAATGATAAAACTAATATATAAAATTAGATATTAAAGAAAACCTGGCGAAAATTCAATCAATATGCACGAAAACGCTAGTTCCGTGCACGCTGAACAGCTGATGCCGGCCGACTGACCGGGCAGCGAGCGATGTGCAGTGTACGACGAAGGCTCATCAGGTAGGTAATAGGTTTTTTTTTTTTTGGGTGGGAAACCATCAAATAACTTCTCCCGCTCTGGGTGGAGCGGGAGGGCGTGTCAGACTTTTACTGACTAAAACCCACCCGTGTTCCCTCAGTTGCCTGTGTGCCAGGGGCGGCGGTATCTCTTTCGAACAACCCGCACCCCTTGCAGGGTGGTAATAGGTTAGGTTAGGTTTGCGTGCGAGCGAGCCGAGCGAGCGAAGCGGGCGGTGCCGCGGCTGCGGCCGGCGAACACTACTTCCAAGTTAGTGGCAGTTACTTGGCTATTTAGTAAAAGCGCAAGGGTGAGCTGTTGGCGAAGAGTCCTGTCAGTGTAGTGTCTGTCGGCGTTTAGTCGTACACTCCGGGGTTCACAAACAGAACGAACTACACTTCTACAATTATTTCACTAAACTTAATCTAGTAATATAATTATATTCCTAGTAAGATAGTAATTAATCGCTTTCGTATAACTATTACACTAATTATAACCCTAGGGATGTAACTATATCACGGCTTTATCTATCATACTGCGACACATACATACCGGTCAAAATCTTAACCCTCCATTTTGCATTGCTGTAGTCAGGTAAATAGATAGGCAGCTTCTTAACACTAGTTTGACATGTGAAAGCAGAATGATCTCCTTCTCAGAACTTCAACTTTAATCCCCTCAGCATCTTCGTAAATAAACAGCACAAGTTGCATGACTCAATTCATACGAATATGTGGCTTTCTTTACTTGCTCTGACTAAACTATTGCAATAATATTTGTTCTGCACACCTTATCTTTTATTACCTTTGTTAGGTATAATAATTACCATTTGTGAGTTAATATAATGCAGGGTGCCAGAAAAACACAAATTCTACCTGTTGCTAAGTAGTCACAGCCCAGATCATCATCATCTGCCAAGCCTTTTCACAACTATGTTGGGGTTGGCTTCCTGTCTAACCGTATGCAGTTGAATCTAGGTACCTAACCACTATTTAGCATGGAGCGACTGCCTAACATAGGCCTGTACCAGGCTACGCCACAACAACCTGTCCTTTGCTTTCCAGATCTATTCTATCCCACCAACGCTTTAAGGTCTACTTTTGCTGAAACTCTTCACCCCAGCACTCTTCACTCCACCAGCCTCCGACAAACATGGTCCATTTTGTCGTATGGCGAAAATGAATAGTACAGCTGGACACCCGTAGTCCCTGCAAATGGCCATCAAGCTGGTGACCTTCTTGATGAGTGAGAGAAATCTGTAACACCAGAAGACATCACGACAGTATTCCGCAGAGGGTTAGGCCTCCACAACTCAGTTCCTGGGTAATACGATATTACTTGGTTAGACTGGTTGTCAGACTTTGAGGCTTCTGGCGACCCGTAACGACTGTCAAAGATCCACAAATGAAAGCCGGGACCAACGGCTTAACGAGGCACGGAGGGGTCTTGGTATGTAAAACTGGTCACCCATCCACGGACCAACCGTTGCAAGCGTAGCTTAATCTGATCTATGGACCCGTGCAGCTCTTATTACTTAGCCACAGGCCACGAGCCCCTAAACCTATCCATCCTATCCATAGGTACTAAACTTATATCGAGAACTCTCCTTGCCTAAAAATAATAAAGAGAAGTGAAGCTGCTTTGACGATTAATACGGGATCGGACCTAGTATTATACCCTGGAGAATCCTCGTTTTCCCTTATGTTAAATGCACCATTTATCCAAACTGGTATTAGCTCTAACTAATGAGTTATTAACAAATTATAATGAGGTTAAGAACGGGTGAATACGGGGGTACCTAGTGCACAGATTAACTACTTGAATCTGCGCACAGGAACAAGAAACTCACGAGATTCCTAATTTGGCAAAAATAAAACAACCTTTACTAAACGTCTACAAAATAATCTCACAGTTTCCCGTAGGCGTTTATTACATGTAATTAAACCTCTTTTATAAATGTGCGAGCTTTTGCCTCATTTACCTAAGTTTTTTTTATTTGTTTACATTACTTTAGTTTAAACTTTAAAAGCGACCAAGCGGAGCATTTTGTTCAGTGCGTGGAGAATGTTCGTGGCGGACGCACGTACTCCGCGGCCGTGTTTTAAATATCGAACTCAGTAACGGGAAGCGGAATCTTTTTTTATACTTTGGAATTTAGAATCTCAGTTTTAACTAACAACGTTTATTGTGATACTTTTTATTAGTGTTGTGTTACTGGTACTTAATTTTATTAAATATATTTTTATTATATTGTAATAAATTCCTTAAAAATCGTACTTATTTCTCGAAATTTTGGTAAAAGTGTCTTGGAATAAATTAATATTGAATCTCTATTTACACTTTAATAAAAAAGAAATACATTTAAAAGTGACAAAAAGTGATATTAAAAAAGAAAATATTCTGTGATACGACAAAAGTGTTTTTTTGGAATTTAAAACTTTAAAAAATATTTAAATAAAGTGTGAATGTGCTCATAGACTGCGGAACTTTCGTGAACCCTTAGTGAAATCGTAAGTGAACGCTTGTACTACATTTCAACGTTGTCATTATAAATCAGTTTTATACGTTTCTTGAATAGAGAGCGCCTTCAATGAACAATCTCCGTCGGACGATAGTAATACGTAATGTTAAATTTTTGCATTTATTTTAGTACTTACTAGCTTTTGCCCGCGGCTTCGCCCGTGAGGAGGTCGGGAATTATAAACATTTAAAATATCTATTAGTACGATTAATTTCAGATCGTTAATTCATGAATACTTTTTTCAATTTAAAACACGTGTCGAGGAAAGTTTTAATAAATACGTAAGCACGGTTGGTGAAGAATGTTTTAAAAGTTTTAAATACATACGGGATGTTTATAAAAGTAGGGTTAGAGCCAAAGAAACGATGAATGGATTTTGTGCAAGATGATATGGCTACAACAGGGGTGACTACCTGACTACTGAGATGACAGCTGATAAATATGAATGGACGAGAGATGCTGCGCCCGCGCCGACCCCAAATAAATTAGCATAAGAATGATGTCCATTCATACTTTAATTACTATACATTTTTTGTAAAGTATTTTTAAAGTAAGTAGGAAGGTACAGACGCCAGCACATCAAGCTACCCCAAACTGTCAATTTTTTTCAATTGAACATGAACCTTATGCTTATGAGATAAAGTTAAAAATCTATTGAAGAAATTTGACAGATGGAAGCAACTTGATGTGCTGACGTCTGACTCTGTAGTCTGTACCATTAACTACAACATAAGCGTCCAGTGGACCAATAGAATTGCAGTTTTTTGTCCGTTCAACATACTATTGCTGTCATGAACAAAGTGATTAATGAAATGATGTACCTTCACACGGCTAAAGATCGAGCTATATATTTCCAGTATAAGCTGATCTCGCATTGCATAGGATTTCCGTACAGTGCGAGATTAGCGTAAACTGGAACATTATGTTCTCAACAATTTTGTAGCCCAAGAGCAGTGTCGAAGTTAAAGAGAAATAGGAATAGAATAATATATGGAAAATTCTTCCTCAATTTTTTTATCGGGTTTATAAATATATTCCGCCAATCCCGCCATAAAGTATATCGTATGTTGGTATTTTGTTGTTTTTTTTTGTAACTTTGGTAATTTTGTGGGAATTTTTATGACATTATCCTCTAAAGTTTAGAAGATAAAATGTCAAAGTTTGAAATTTAAACTAATATTATGGAGAGGGGGAATTAGTTTGCTTGTCAGTTTGTACCTAGGGCTAGAGGTAGTCTGGAACTACCAGTTGGATTAACATCACGCTACGACCCTAAGGAGCCGAGCAAAAGCAAAAAAAGGTCAGAATGGGTGGGCGAGCGATGCGATGCTATACTATATGATGTTTTTTGTTAAAAAAAATCACGCAGATAGTCGTGGGCAGAAGCAAGTTATATATGCCTAAGGGCTCATTCACACGAAGACGATTCGTTTTTATTAACGAATCTTCTTATTCACGATTCGTTTTTGTTTTTTGACGGCGGCTTTGCTTTTTAAATGACCGTACTCACACGCATCACGAATCGTGAAAAATATCGGACACGTCTTAAATCACGTATTGTCTTTTAAAAAACACGTTCGATAAAAAACACAAATCGTGATTTTTTTTTTGTGACGGATTTGCTGATGCGCTCGCCCGCCCGCGTTCGATAGTTCATCCAAGACTAAATTCTGAATCACGAAACGAATGTGAACGTCAATTCGGATATTTGGCCAAATCGTGATAGAACACGATTCCGTCCGCAATGTGAACGTCCATCCGTCATGACGTATCGTGTTTTATGACGAATCGTCAATGACGGAACCCATGTGAATGAGCCCTAAGGTATTGGAGGTATTGGACAGAATCATAAAAAAAACAATTGACATTTTCACAAGCAACGCATTCATTTTGAAATAAGTAAGTACCTATTTGATTTTGTTTTATTGCATAAAAATATAACTTTAGCAATTCAACAAAAAACTATAAATTGAAAATCGAATTAATACATATGTAGTACAAAGAAAATCG
Source organism: Polymixis lichenea (assembly GCA_949091785.1). Classification (NCBI taxonomy): domain Eukaryota; kingdom Metazoa; phylum Arthropoda; class Insecta; order Lepidoptera; family Noctuidae; genus Polymixis; species Polymixis lichenea. The sequence goes on from OX420941.1 coordinate 10,188,828, forward strand.
ATATATAATACAATAGTAAAATGAATTTCACAATTTACCTACTCATAAAGTTTTATTTTTATTTCTTCCATTTATCCAACCTACCTAGATTTCAATTTAAGTTACCTAATACACATTTATAGCCCATTTATAGCACCCAGCTATTATAACATCTAATTAGGTATAATAGCTAACTGTAAACAGACTATAAAAATATCACCCTGTGCCATAATTTTTTTTAATTAATTCATAGTTATGCCTATTTTACGATCAATAAAAAAAATACAATCATGATTAGCTATTTTAGGCAAGTACGGATAGGAAAACAATAAATACAAACGTCGTATTTAATATTTAACCAACAACAAACATGCCCAGTTATATTCCAATAAAAAACTAACGAACGTTATTTAATTGGCAATTATACAATGTGGGCCATTTCGCAGTGTCTCAAAACAAAAGTCTTTGACCAGTGCGTGCTGCCAGTGACTGCTGCAGTGATGACTTATGGCACTGAAACGTGGTCGCAAACGATGAGCCAGAGAGAGAGAACTCATAAGAATGTTAAAAGTCCCCCAAAGCAATAAAGAAGGCTATGCTTGGAGTTTCCCTACGCGATCGAATCAGAAATGAAAAGATCTGTGGGAGAACCAAGGTAACCGACATAGCCCGAAAAATTAGCAGTGGGTACATTGCTCGCAAAATAGATAGCCAATGGGGCCGACAGGCCCTGGAGTAGCGAGCGCGTGCTGTAAAACGTAGCGTTGGTAGACCGATGACCTGGTGCAGACCGCAAGAATCTGCTGAATGCGAGAAGCACAGAACCGGTCGAAGTGGCAAAGGTTGGGGAAGCCCTATGTCCAGTAGTGGACGTCTTTGGGCTGAAATTATGATGATGACAATAAATGAAAACACTGGCAATATTAATGTTTTCATTCATTAAAGAATCCTATCATCGAAATTAAGTAATTTATCAATCAAACTATTTAAATATCTAGTAGTGATGGAGCGACTACGGGGTTTGCCAATGGTGCCGATTCTTTTGTCCACCGCCTAAACTAACATAAGAGTATTGCTATCTCTTAATGACAGACCGCGAAAGAAAAAGACAAGTGACGATTTAGAGCTGTCAAAATAAATTGCGTTCTCGATTGCCTTGATTTTAACCCTATTGAATTTAGTTCGTCTTATTTGCGTCAAAGAAAGTCTTAATTCAACTAAATTTGACAGATCTTATCTATTTCCGTCTCTTTCTTATTTCAATAGGAAGAAAAAGATAGCAGTAGCCTGAATTAAGTTTTGTTGATGCACAACACTATCATCACCAATAGTTGACTAGATATAGTGATTTAACTAATGGAGATATTTGATTGAATTTTTGTAAGAAGACTGGAAATATATACGAAGTTTATTTATTTTCGTATTGTCGTCTCCACCTTGTATTTTGCGTGTAATATTGGTCGGCCTATGACGACAATTTATTTTCCATTGCCACTAACTCTGACAATCTTTTACACACAATACCAGCAATGGATGCAATATTTTCGATAACGCATAGAAAGAGCCGCAGGCACACGGAAATATCAGCAAAAAAAAACTTGCATAACTTGTTTATGGTCTCTCGGAACGTGCTATAAACGTGTGGAATGAATGACGTAACGATCTATCAAAGACAAAAAAATAATTGGTAAATAGGCAAACAGAGAAAAAAAGAAAAAGGAATAAGTAAACTAATTGAATTAGATGGTCATCATTCTCCTAACCTTAATAACCTTAATCCAATTAATTTGTGGTCCATGCAGCATGTTGTATTCTTCTATTAACATTGCCATTGTGTACATTTTAATACTTGTGGAAGAAAATAAATAAAATCTATCTTCACCTGTATGTTTGTATGTTTGTTTGTAACCGACTCCTTTGGACTTGATTTTGACCCCCTTCAAACGGTCAGATTTCATTTAAACTTTGTAGATTTATCGAGGACCGATGACAATTCAATAATTAAAAAAGAACTGAAAAATCACGCTTTTTTAGTTAGCAGAACTAAAAAATAGAAAATAAATAATAGTTTAAAAACTAAAAACACGCTTTAAAAACCAAACTAAAAAGTAGAAAATAATTTAATTCTATTAAAAAGCGTGGGGTGCTTGATAATAATTGATTATAAAAATACCTCAAAAAGCACCCCACGCTTTTTAATAGAATTAAATTATTTTCTACTTTTCTAAGGTTGTTTTTTTTATAATTATGTTGGCTACATGACGTCACAAATAATTTTAACGATGATGGGTACAAATAATTTCATCGTGGTACCCAAGAGATAAAAAATGAAGGAATGGTACTACTACCATTCCTTCTTTTTCTTAAATTTCCGCCTATTTGTACGATGTCGTCACTCCATCTTTTAAAAGGTCTACACGTTTTAACAGATGGAGTGACGACATCATACAAATGGCCGTAAATTTATGGCCCAGACAGGCATAGGATAGAGAGCCATCTGGAATGGTTTGGAGGACGCTTTCACCACAATAGGCGGCCCATACACCTAACAATACTAACTTTATTAAAATACAAAACTAAATGTAAGGGATAAAAAAAATTAAGCTAATAAATAAATAATTTTATTGGCATAGCTCGAGACCAACCATGCGGTCTTCCGGTCTTTTGTAAAGCGTACGAGGGATCGGAGAAAACTTGCGAAGGCCCCTTAGAAAATTTTAAATGGAATGAGGCACAAGCCGACGATTATCCCCCGTATGCACTTTATTGTTATCTCCTTTATTTCACTAAATACACTCATAAATAACATTTTAAATATTAGTATAAAAAATATAGAAACATTTAAAAATAAAAAAATAGTAGCCCACCGGTATCGGGAAGAGGGTCCAAGCTCCAAGTCCAGGGTCAAGGCTCCAGAGAGTGGAACCTCCTAACAATGCGAGCCATGTCAAGAAGAACCGCCTTCTAAATCAAGCCCTTGACCCAGCTGCCCAACGAGAGCCTCCTCAGGTGTTGGTCGAGGCTTTTGGCTATCAAGTCATTCGCTGTAACGACTATCGGCACAATGATCGCTGAGTCTTTGTTAATTATTTGTAATTATTGTTATTATTATTGTCAATAGTCACTCCCTTCACTGCCAAATAATCTTTCACATAGTCAACTCATTGTTTCTCAGGACTTTTTTTAAATGATTAGATAAGCGTCCCACTGCTGGGCAAATGCCTCCCTACTCTCTTTCCACCTCTCCCTGTCTAGAGCTGTCAAGGACCAATCTTCATTAAAGGAGTCCAGCTCATCCGGCTCATCTTAGGACTTAGGGGAACCTAGTCGCGGGCTCGAACTCAATGATGGGCCTGGCTAAAAAGCACGCTGTCTTACCTGGCCAGGTGTCCGACAGAGATAGTATGAGTGATAAGCAGTTAGGTAGACGCTAGTTTACACGCACAACGTTATTGAATGAGATGCAGGATCATTTATAGTAAAACAGGCGCTTAAAAATTAAGTCCTTCGGAAGATCGGGTTTTATAAAAAAACCACTGCATAAATCAATAAGCAATAAAGTTTATTGAACTTTTCGATAATTGAACTTTGTCGATATCTACTTGGTTTTGGAGATTTTACACCTCTTTTATTACTTAAACACGCCCAAAGTTAGGTTAAATTAGCAAGAAACTTTTTAATGGCTTTTTATTTTAGTATTCTATTTCCACACAGACAATATTAATAATAAGACAAAACCATACCATGTTTAATTTTCGATGTACATTGTCGAACAGTGGAGTAATACACTCCCGAAGTTTGTATGAAAAAAATGTCGACTAGATTCACCTTAAGAAATTAAATTGGAAGACGTAAGACTCAGCTCCCATACTGCGTAACACAGTATCAAGCACAATCTGTTCAAAATTAAAAAAAAAAACTAATAACACGCTTTAAAAACTAAACTAAAAAGTAGAAAATAATGTAATTCTATAAAAAACCGTGGGGTGCTTTTTGAGGTATTTTTATAATCAATTAATATCAAGCACCTCACGCTTTTTAATAGAATTAAATAATTTTCTACTTTTTAGTTTAGTTTTTAAAGTGTGTCTTTTAGTTTTTAAACTATTAGGTAATTATTTTCTACTTTTAGTTCTGCTAACTACAAAGCGTTTTCAGTTTTTTCTTTTTTTAATATTTTTTTAAAATGATTAAATTGTCATCGGTCCTCGATAAGTCTACAAAGTTTATAAGAAATCTGACCGTTTGAAGTGGGTCAAAATCAAGTCCAAAGGAGTCGGTTACAAACAAAAAAACATACATGCTAATAAAAGCGTGTTAAACAATGTCTTCTCAACAATGTAAAAAACTTAATGTTTTTGAAATGTCTAAAAACATTCCTACTGTTAGTGTGCTAGGCAATAACCCTGCTGGTCTTCCTATTGCCATCCATTCACATCACATTCTGGAAGTTATATTTGAAGGGGTAATCCCTTCAAACATGGACCAAGCCCGGGTCGACGTCGCGTTGTGTTCCACGCACGCCTCAAAGAGATGTCAGCACCAACTGGTGGGGCCTACAAGGGCCGATGCCTGCCAGGGGTGCGGGTTGTTGGAAAGAGATACCGTGGCCCCTGGCACACAGGCAACTGAGGGAACACGGGTGGGTTTTAGTCAGTAAAAGCCTGACACGCGCTTCCCGCTCCACCCAGAGCGGGAGAAGTTATTTGATGATTTCCCACACAAAAAAAAAATCCCTTCAAACATAACTTCAAGAAACCTAATGTTTAATTAAATCAATTAAGATAAAATGCTGACAGATATCTTATTACTCTAAATACCTAATTATGGGAATTTGTACAACAGCAATTTTCTGCTAAAAACATTTGTTTTCGAACGTAAAAATTACCAATATTAATGCAATTAGAACATGTTCAGCAATTAACAATACTTAGTAAGTTTTTGTACTTCCCAGAAGGAATTTAATGATAGTTCTACGGAATGAACTCATTGTAAAATGTCAAGGTCTTCTAATAAACTACGTTCAAAGAGATAAGCGTTTAGATAAATTGCGGCACAAGCTTTGTTTATGTACCTACTTACAATTATTATAAATTTAATCTATGTTCCTGTATAATTTAGTATGTTCTAGTTTATCATATCACAACATTATACGCCTGAGGGCGAATTTTACAAAGAAAAAATCTCATTCTATTCTTGAAATGTATATGTATGTAATAAATCTGTAAACGAGGCGTTTCTGTATATTAAAAATATTTACAAAAATATAGATAATATAGAAAAAAGATTTGAGGTGTATAACTAACAGATGCCATTTCGAATATTTTGTATGTCTAGATCTACATAGATGTATATTTAGAACAGGTATCACGTCAAAAGTACGAAACCAATAAGGTTAACTTTTATAATCAAATAAATTGTGTAACTCCAAATTAGGTACTTTAGTTTTCGATTTATCGCAATCGTATTCTCCACCCACCTTCTCTACATAACTAACGAAGCAAAGAATAAATTTCGGAAAACATCTAGGGATGTGAAAACAATACAATTAGCAAGATGACAGCACCGTAATATTTGAGGTCGCAAGCACATACAGGGTTCACCACCCGAGTGCTATATATATTTCGTTTGTTCTATCAATAAAATTGTTTAAATAACAGTTATTTTAAGAACTGTGTTATCCCAAAACGTATGAAGTTACACAATGATAAGTTATTTTTATCACGAATAGGACTGATTCAATGAGCGTCTCGGGTTTTTTTACCAACCGAATTATTGTTGACGTCAGTAGCTTTGTACATACAACTACATAACTACTTATGTAATTTCTTTTTACTCGGCTTCTGAAAGTCGTAGCATAATGTTAAATAGCATATAACCTTCCTCAAGAATTCCGGATTAGCGCGTTCGAACAAACAAACAAACTCTACTAAGTGACAAATCGAAAATTAGTTCAAAATCACTACATAGTTTAGAACAAAGTCACTTTCTCTGTCCCTATATCCCTATGTATGCTTAAATCTTTAAAACTACGCAACGGATTTTGATGCGGGTTTTTTTTATAGATAGAGTGATTCAAGAGGAAGGTTTATATATATAATACACCTCCACGCGGGCGAAGCCGCTGGCAAAAGCTAGTATTTAATATAAAAAAGGCCGAGCTTGCATTATTCGAGTTGCATAAATTAGGACATAGCACAGGCCCCAAAATATAGCCCACCTTTTACCACTGCCATATTTGCTGTCAAAGACCATTTATATCTTAATAAAAAACTTAAAAATAAAACAACCGACTTCCAAAAAAACACTACAAAGTGAAAAATTACTTTAATTTCGGAAGTCGGTGACTTTGGATGTGTATTTTATTTCATTTTTTGTCACCGCCTTCCGAAATTAAAGTAATTTTTCACTTTGTAGTGTTTTTTTGGAAGTCGGTTGTTTTTTTTTAAGTTTTTAATTTTTCACTTTTTAGTTATAGTACCTACCCCACACAATTCGAAATTCATCATCCTTGGGATCAAAACAATACATATTTATGCGATAGCAGCAATCGCGGTTTGTCTTTTTTTAAGAGTTCCGTTGCCTGTCTCCGAAACGCATCATCAGATCTGTATGAAATTTTATAGGACCATTTCGGAATAAACTCCTTTCGAACAAAAAAATAATTTTGCAAATCCCGAGTCATGCCCGAACAGACATAAAAATATATATAAATATATAAACATGTCGAGTTGATAACCTCCTTCTTTTTGGAGTCGGTTAAAAAAGACGAAAGGGCGGGCGTTTTGGGGGGACTGTCTTATGTAATTTTGACGTTCAAAAAGAGCTGACTCTCAGCCTAGTTTGAATATTGTAAGTAATGACTTTTGATTTCGATCATCAGGAAACAAATGCTACACAGAATCCTGAGAAACCCGAACTGACACTTATCTTAATTGCAATACGATTGACCTTTGTAAACCATTTATCAGGGTCGTTCTCGACGACATGAAGTTCAGCTCCGCTTTCTCAGATGTCAGAATTGGTTACGATTTCAATCCAACAATGCACGTCGAAGCCGCACCTGCAAAATCATAACCCCAGCTTATTCCAGTTCTGAGACCTCCCCGACATACCTTAATATTACAGACAGACGTCCCACTGGGAAGGGAACATCACAAAAGACCCTATTATAACATATTATACAAAGCAAAATTCAAAGCATTCAGAAGAAAAGAATCCGTATTTTATTATTTGAAAAAATGCAGGTGACACCAGCTTCAAAAAGAATTCTTCCCGCGGTGTTTTTTCGAATAAACCTGTTACTAGTTCATGGCTTAATAAGCTTATAAAAAGCTAGTAATAACTCGTTTTATTTTTTTTCTTGAAAAATGTGGGTACTTTTTTATGCTTCGTAGATAATCGTAATTCAAATTGTCACACCCTTTATGCACAATGACCTTAAAAGAGATTATATGTAGGATACATTCCAATAACTCATACAGGGTGGTAGGGACATCGACGGGCAACCTGTTACGATGGATTCAGTACATGATTCAAAATCAAAATATTTTATTTCACATAAACCTACATGGTGCCTGTCATGTCGGGCTGCGGTTTGCCATAATCGCCACGCTTGACAAGCGGGTTGGCGAGCGCAAGTGTGGTTTTAAAAATGTCCAGTTAGATAGGTCCAACTTCGAGGAAGAGGTCAATCGTCGAATCCGACCCGGCTGGACAGCGTTCGGAAAACTTCGCAATATCTTCTCGTTCCACATACCGCAGTGTCTCAAGACGAAACTCTTTGACCAGTGCGTGTTGCCAGCGATGACATATAGAACCGAAACGTGATCGCTCACAATTCGGCCTCATAAGAAGGGTTAAAGTCACCCAAAGGGCAATGGAGAGGGCTATGCATGGAGTTTCCCTGCGTGATCGAATCAGTCCCGGCTGTCATACGTAGTTCTTTCACAGTCGTTAAGGGTAGTCAGAAGCCCGAAAGTCTGACAATCAGTCTTACCCAGCATCTGGGTTGTGGAGGTCAGATAGGCAGTCGCTCCATATAAAATACTGGTATTCAGCTGCATCCAGTTAATTCCGGTGAGACTGGAAGCCGACCTTAACATAGTTAGGAAAAGGCTAGGCAGATGATGATGTTGTGACTTGTGATATAAATAAGAGTGACAAGAACTTATTATTGCTCCATCAATATACCTACACAGTGGATATTATACGGGGGTATTATTTTATTGAAGCTGACTCAAAAACTGCCCCTGCAAAATGAGTAACGTTTATAAGAAATGTCAGCACCAATTGATGGGGTCCACAAGGGCCGATGCCTGCCAGGGGTGCGGGTTGTTCGAAAGAGATACCGTCGCTCCTGGCACACACGCAACTGAGGGAACACGGGTGGGTTTTAGTCAGTAAAAGTGTGACACGCCCTCCTGCTCCACCCAGAGCGGGGAAGTTATTTGACGATTTCCCAACCTAAAAAAAACTCCTGCGACACCACAAAAAAAAATAAAGATCTACAATTGCCGGAGATATCGCGTCACCAAAATATCATAAACAAAAGAAAATCAGTTGAGAACCTCTTTTTGAAACCGTAAAAAATGTAGTTAATTGCTTGCAGTCTTATTGCGTACTAATGACATTCACTTTCATTCTGAAAATTCTTCTTCCAGTTTCTTTAGCCCAAAGTAGATTTTGGAAGATGTCTCTGCCAAACCTCAAATCGAAAGACGTCCACGACTGACTTGTAAGCCCGTTTTTCATTTGAAACGATAGTGAAAACTATGTCTTCAAGATTAGCGTCATATTTGTTTTTTCCATATCTTCGTACCATCTTCTGCAGTCTTCCGTGACTCCCACGCAGCCTGGCTGTGTCAGGGCTCCACATACCTACTTACCTAGTAGTTATTCTGGCCCACAGCAACACATTGTAAATCGAGGTCAACCCAGTCCTATTTAAACTAGGCGACTTATGTAATTATGACGCCGAGACAAAAATACACATCTCTTTACGCTAGACATGTAAAAATATACTTCCCTGTTCCCTAGTTTTTGTTTCTAAGAAGTAATTAGATACAGTAGTGTGCCAACGTGGCAGCCGAGGTCATGAAACGCGGGGGCGAGACGACACGAGAGTTGCTACGTCAGTACAATTATACACGTGCTTTTCCTTAACATTGTTCCCGTTACTGTCGCACAACTATCAAAGTCCAAATACAAGATAGAGACGGGAACATAACTAAGCCAGAGTCAAAAATAAAAAAAATCAAAATCAAAAGTCATTTATTCAAACTAGGCCGAGAGTCAGCACTTTTTGAACGTCAAAATTACATAAGACAGTCCCCCAAAACGCCCGTCCTTCACCACTTCCTAGTGCTTTAGCTGGGAAGAAGAAGTGGCGCAACAAACTCCCCAGCAGCACAGCTGTCTGTTAAGTTGAAAGAACTTGATTCTATACAATAATAGCATATAATTAACATTCAACAATAAATGAGTATTTTCTAAGTAACGTATACAAATATATAATATGGATATTATACGGTGGTATTACTTTATTGAAGCTGACTCAAAAACTGCCCTTGCAAAATGTGTAACGTTTATAAGAGTTGTCAGCACCAACTGATTGGGTCCACAAGGGCCGATGCCTGCCATGGGTGCGGGTTGTTCGAAAGAGATACCGTCGCTCCTGGCACTCACGCAACTGAGGGAACACGGGTGGGTTTTAGTCAGTAAAAGTCTGACACGCCCTCCCGTTCCACCCAGAGCGGGAGAAGTTATTTGATGATTTCCCACCAAAAAAAAAAAAAAAAAAACCTATATGTACATAAATATTCACCATCACACTAAGTCCGTCAACGAAATTACTGGCCCGACCGAAAGTAGTACGAAAGTTCGGAGTGAACCCTACACCTGATTAATTAACTTTTTGGATGGGCAAAAATACATCAGGAGTATTCGGGAGTAAGGAAAACTGTCAAATCGTGGTGACATTCATTCTTAGGTTGTGCCCAAAACTAATCTTATGTCCATAGTCTTATGTAAGCTATCACGCCATTTATACCAGGAGACTTTTATTTTGGTATAGCTTCGTTTACTTTTTATTTTTTGTGCTTGAGTTAATTTTTCATTTTATTTGTTGGTATATTGGCATGGCTAGCTGACATAAATGACAAATTTTTAAGTTCTGTGTCTCGTAATGTTGATTACTTTGCCTATGTATGTATAGAATCAAGTCTATCCGACTAAACAGACAGCTGTGCTGCTGGGGAGTTTGTTCCGCCACTTCTTCTTCCCAGCTAAAGCACTAGGAAGTGGTGAAGGGTGGGCGTTTTGGGGGACTGTCTTATGTACTTTGACGTTCGAAAAGTGCTGATTCTCAGCCTAATTTGAATAAATGACTTTTGATTTTGATTTTGATAGGTGATCCAGAGTAGGAAGAATCGCCCGTAACTTCGGCTGTCGTGAAACAGCAGCTTGTCTGTTCTGGGGGTCCGTAGTTTTGATCGAAGTTGCAAACTGTTCCACCTCCATATCACTTTACGGACACAAAATTAGTTCGCCGCCCGAATTAAGAATGAATGACAACACGATTTAAAAGATGTCCCTACGTACGCTGAGGTGTAAAAAAATTACTACTCTAGGTAGGTCAACGAACATTCGGGCCCTTCCGGAAATAGTTGATCTGTCAAAACAATCACCATTTTTCAAACGGACAATAACAGGGCTAAAGGGATTGGGAGTAAAGACAACTGTTAATAATAAAATGACAAAACGATTTAACAGTTGTCTTTACTCCCAGTAAAGACAACTGTTAAATCGTTTATCTGTCATTTTATTCTTAACAGTTGTCTTTACTCCCACACTTTTGGTGCGAAAAAGTAATCTTATATCTGTATGTGATAACTAGAGATCGGATATTCGTATGCATATTCACCTAAAGTTGAGAGCTTGGCTAAAATGGAATGCGCTTTTGTACCGATTTTTTTTTAATTGAATGTAAAAAACAATGTTTTTATCGGTAAAAAAATGTTTTTACTAACACACACCACCCCTACTCTTACAGACTTACACCCTAGGTATATAGGTATAGGTACACATATTTCCATAGGGGTTAATTTTAAAGAAACATGCGTCTAAATAGTTATGCAATCCTAATCATTTAGAAGTCGCTTCCATACTATACAACTGACTAGTTATGCATTCCCGGTGTTGCTGGCATTCCAGGATTTTCCTCCTTCCATACTTTCATAACTAAAAATTTACTTTAGGTAAATATGCATCCGATTATCGGATCCCTAGTGATAACTGATAAAGAATAAGAAATGCCCGTAGGCCGAAACCCGAAACTACGGATTTCGTGCTTAGAGTTTAGACCACCAGAACAGTTAAGCTACTGTATCAAGACACTACTTTCATAATGTATAGTTTTTTTTTTTTTTTTTTTTTTCTGGGTGGGAAATCATCAAATAACTTCTCCCGCTCTGGGTGGAGCGGGAGGGCGTGTCAGACTTTTACTGACTAAAACCCACCCGTGTTCCCTCAGTTGCCTGTGTGCCAGGGGCGGCGGTATCTCTTTCGAACAACCCGCACCCCCGGCAGGCATCGGCCCTTGCGGGCCCCTCTGTTGCTGCTGACATCTCTTTGAGGCGCGCGTGGAACACAACGCGCCGTCGACCCGGGCTTGGTCCTTACCGGACAGCGAGCTACCCATTACTCGCCGTCCGCAAGCCCGTGCCTACGGTGGCCGGGAATCAGCCTGGGATTCCCGACGCCCAGGGCGTCTCCTGCGAAGGCCACGGCTGTGAGGGCGCATGTACTGCATCTCCCTCACGTGCGCCGCCTCCCTCTTTGCGAGCATTACTGCTTCGCTGAAGGAGGCGACTGCCAGCCATGCCCTCTCGCTCCGTACCATGGCCTGGACCAGGGTCGGACGCGAGAGATCGCCGCCGCCGATCACCTCCACGAGGACACGGCGTTGCTCCGCCCAAGCTGGGCAGACCTCCACCGTATGCTCCACCGTGTCCTCTGGGCGATCTTCGCAATGGAAACACCCGGGCGTTTCCTCCCGCCCTATCATAGTTAGGTGGCAATGCTGCCAGTCTTCTGGGCACGTTTCCTGATGACAGCGATGCGGACGAATACTTCGACGCCTAAGTGTCCTTTTTTTTGTATTTATTTGTACACACCTTTAGTTTTGATGTAGGTAATTTAAATGTACAATAGCATGAATACCATTAAATAATATAGTTAGGTAATTTCCTAGTCTCGCTAAGACCAGAACATAGAGTCATGAACATAAGAGTGACTGAGATATCTGCGAGTAGGGTTGCCAACCATCTGGGTTTCCCCGGATTCGTCCTAGTTTAGAGGGATGCGGGGAGCGTCCGGGCGGGGCTTCATTTATAGTCCGGATTTAAAAATTTAAAGCCTTGCGCCGTATTTTCAACTGTTTTTTATTAAACTGACTATGTTTAAAAACACCTGTTGACATGTCCGGATTCTGAGCTCTAAGATCCGGGGTTTTCACGCGTCTTGTCCTGGTTGCCAAATTTTATAGATGGCAACCCTATCTGCGAGATAATTGGGAAGCTGCATCTGTGTACCTACCTACTGATAACACCTAACTAACTGTCTCTTAATCATCTACCTGCCATCGTGATAAGACGACGTTAACTGATAAGGCTCATAAATTAGAACGTTCAAGGTGAAGATTTAATGTTATCTAGGTATTGTTTGACCGATACAGTAGAGCGTGCGGGTGCTTAGATGAAGGTAAACAAAGCACATTACAAAGCCCCTCATCTAGTAAAAAAAAAATATGATTGACGTTTAAAAGTGTTTGCACAAACCGAAACAAACAGTAATAAATTCATTTATCAATACCTAAACGCATCATGAAGATGTTGCCACCACGGCTATGATTTCAGACATAACAGACAACAATACGACAATAATGAAAAAAAAGATTTTTTCAAACAAAAATTATAGCGGCTTATTAGTCGATTAGCACGAATTTACCGATTAGCACGAATCGGGCATAGAGGTAGTAAACAAGCTAAAATGCTACACTACTAGCTGGTTCATTCCAGTAGATTCGATTTATTGCGGAAGACTATACTTATTATTATCCCATTTCTTGGGTGTCGATTTCGAAACCCAATAACACTTTGCCCGACCTGGGAATCTAACCCAGGACCTCATGATATTAGACCAACGAAGCAGTAAAATAGCGAAGGATTAAGAGAGGTAGTTCATTAACGATCATTGGTGCAATAACTAATATCTTGTCTATCTCGATAAAGAACAGCGCCCTTATCATAGAGCAATAGGTAATATCTTGCCTATCTCGATGTAGAACAGCGCCCTTATCATAGAGCAATAGCCAATATCTTGCCTATCTCGATATCGAATAGCGACCTTATCACGTAACACACTCTCAGTCACAATCCAAAGAAGTTTGAAGGAAATGACTAATCCATTGCTTCATCGGTTTGAAAAACTCGTCTGCTCAATACCGTTAATAACTCAATGAATGTTGATGAAATGTCAAAATGAAAGGTGTTACCATTTTTAGTGTCACGCAATTATCCCCAAAGTATTAACTCCTATATCTACAGAAAGTAAGTAATGAATGGCATTGCACTAATTGAACTATAAGAATGAATGAAGGATGTATGTTGATGGTCTTTGTCACGCACATTTCGTTTGCACGTGTTTCTATTGCAGTTTACACTAGGTGATCATGAAGCTTGTGGCTAAGAGCTGCTCGGGTCGATTGATCAGATTAAGCTACGCTTACCGCGGTTGGTCACTGGATGGGTGACCATCTTTGCATACCAAGCCTCTCAGTACCTCGGAAAGCAAGTTAAGCCGTTGGGCCAGGCTGTCATTCGTGGATCTTTGACAGTCGTTACGGGTCGTCAGAAGCCCAAAAGTCTGACAGCCAGTCTTAGCAAGCGGTATCATGTTACCCAGTAACTGGGTTGTGAAGGTCAGATAGGCAGTCGCTCCATGTAAAATACTGGTTTTCAGCTGCATCCGTTTAGACTGGAGCCCGACCCCAACATATTTGTAAAAAGGCTAGGCAGATGATAGGTGTAAGCGGATGGGTGTACTTACAGCACGTGCGATAAAAAAATGCTATGCGAGTTAGCGCAAAAAAAAACCAATCAATTCTAATTAAATGATAAATGATAAATCATAAATGAGTTTATTTCTGTAAGTAGGTTTGTACATTACGCATTATATCTTTACTCAATCTTTGCCGAGCCTCTCATTTACTCGCAACCACCGAACCCAAAACTACATTGCAGATCCTCCTTGCACGCTGTCCGTAATCCTAAAAGGACCATAGGAAGTGAACTAACCCAATCCTTCGTACCGTGTGTCATCAAAGCTGCTTTGAGCGTGCGATGTAAACGCTCAATCATGCCGTTGCAGGCTGGATGATACGCTGTTGTCCTTGCCAACTTGATTCCGTACGTCTTCGCTAAGTTTTGGAATAAGTGAGATTGAAATTGTCTACCTTGGTCCGTTATTACCTTCTTTGGGCAACCATACCGACCAATCCACTCCAACACAAACGCCTTTGTTACAGTCTCTGCTGTCATGTCGGGAAGTGGAATCACCTCTGGCCATCTGGTATACCTGTCAATCATAGTAAGGCAGTATTTAAAATTGGAAGATATTGGTAATGGTCCTATTAAATCCATATTAACTTCTGCGAAACGAACATTTGGTACGTCGAATTTACCAAGAGGAGATGCGGTATGTCTTGTCACCTTAGATTTCTGACACGGAATGCACTCTCTAACCCAAGCACGGACGTCTTTCCTAAGGGAAGGCCAAACAAAACGTTCACTGACCATTTTGATGGATGCCTTCGCACCAGGGTGGCTTAGGCTGTGCAACGACTCGAACACACGGTGTCTGTGGGTAGCTGTCACGAACGGTCTGTGTTTTGTTAAGGAAACATCACAATATAAATGTACGTTTGAATTTGGTACTTGCGCTAACTCCAGTGTCAACGAATGGTTACCCTTCAGAAGCTGTTGTAGCTCTGGATCATCACGCTGCGCAAGGGCAAGCTCCATGAAGTCCACTGGCGCAGTGACTGCCTCAATCCGAGACAATGCATCGGCCACCTGGTTGTCCTGCCCGGAAACATGCTGGATGTCAGTCGTGAACTGAGAAATAAAATAAAGTTGATTGATCTGTCTCGGTGAACCTTGTTGGTCTTTCTTTTTAAAAGCACTTATCAGCGGCTTATGATCTGTGTAAACAGTGAATAGTCGCGCTTCTACCATATGTCGAAAATGTTTGATGGCTTCGTATATCGCTAGGAGTTCGCGATCATAAGCGCTGTATTTCTGCTGAGTGGGGCTCAACTTCTTCGAGAAGAAAGCTAAAGGCTGCCAGATGTTATCTACCTTCTGTTGTAACACAGCTCCTAATGAAACATTGGATGCATCTACTACCAATGCCAGTTGCGCATCGATAACCGGGTGAACCAAAAGTGCTGCATCTGAAAGGCTATGCTTGCAACGCTCAAAAGTTTCTAATAACTGGGAAGTCCACTTCACTGGTTTCGATCCCTTCATGCTCGGGCCCGCCAATAAATCATTAAGTGGGGCTTGTAACTCTGCAGCATTTTTCAAGAAACGCCTATAAAAATTGAGCATCCCTAAAAATCTTCTCAAGCATCTTATGGTCTGAGGCGGTGGGTAATTCTGAATAGCCTTCACCTTCTCCTCCAACGGGCGCACTCCTTTTGCTGAAACAGAATAACCAAGAAAAGTTACCTGTGGCTGACCAAAGTTGCACTTATTTACGTTGATGACCACTCCATACTCTTCGAGGCGTGTGAACAGCTTACGTAGATGTTCTTCATGCTCCTGAGTACTTTTTGAAGCTATTAAAAGGTCATCGATGTACGGAAAACAGAAATCAAAATCACGTACCAAACCATCTATAAAACGTTGAAACGTCTGTGCAGCGTTTCTCAAACCAAATGACATAAAAGGGAATTCAAACAACCCAAACGGTGTCGTGATGGCTGTCTTCTCGATGTCTGCTGGATTAACTGGAATCTGCTGGTAAGCCTTGACTAAATCTACGACTGAGAAAATAGTGCTTCCATGTAAATGCTGTGAAAAATCTTCAATGTGACGTACCGGGTACCTGTCTGGCACCGTCCTAGCATTCAATGCCCGGTAGTCACCGCATGGTCTCCAAGTATCGTCATGCTTGGGCACCAGGTGCAGAGCAGACGCCCAAGGTCCGCTGGAGCAACGAGCTGTCCCCTCTTTGACCATCGCTTGGAACTCTGACTTGGCTATCTTCAAACGATCTGGTGCTAAACGGCGTGGCCTGCAGAAAACGGATGGTCCGGGCGTTGTATTAATAAAATGTACGGTAGAATGACGTACCTCCCTTGGTGCACCAGACGGACGTGAGATGGCCGGAAATTCTCGCAACAGCTCGTGGTACCGAGAAGTACCAGTAACAGCCTTGACGCTGGGAATCTCCATTTTAGCAATAGCTCCGCTAACAAAAAGGTTTGTTAAACCATCAATCAACCTATTGTTGTGGCAATCTACTAATAAATTATAGTGGGAGAGAAAATCATACCCAATAATTGGTTTGGTCACATCTGCGACGACAAACTTCCAGCTAAACTCCCTGCGTAGTCCTAAATTCAGCTGCAAATTAATATACCCGTACGTGGATATTACAGAATTATTCGCTGCGCTGAGGTCGTAATTTACACGTACCCGCTTCTCATTTAAATAACTGCGAGGGTAGACGCACAGATCGGAACCAGTATCGACCAGAAATGGTTTTCTAGATTGAAGATCTATGACGAATAAACGGCTGGAAATACTGCAGCAATCGCTCGCCGTCATTAGCGACTGGCTTTGGCGTTTTCCGAAGCATAATCACATGGCTTTATGCAGTGGTGAGCTTTGTCTGCAAATTTGTGATGGTACCAACATACACGTTGATTGTCCACCATTTTGAATGCACGGCCTCTTGAACTACTTCTCGAACGGGAGAATCGCCGGTTACGACTCCTATTTGACCTACCGCCAGTACGAGATTGCCTATCCACCGTAGTGGATAATTCATCTAGCTTCCGCGTGAGACTAGCTATTTCTGTACGCATTACCTCAAGTAAATTCCCTGTAGAGGACGAAGTACTCGCGACCTGAGCCACCGGATTTACCGGAGCGATCTCCAATACCCGGTCCGCCAGCTCCGCAACAGCTTCCAGAGACGTACTAGCCTGGGACGCTATAATCGCCTGCAGGCCGGTCGGCAGACGGCTGGTCCAGATAGTGCGCAGAAAATCGTCAGGTACACCTCGACCAGCCAGGCCCTGCAGGTGGCGAAGAAATGCCGACGGCTTGCGGTCTCCAAGTTCCTCATGAATAAGGAGTTGACGCACTTTCTTTTCCTGGGAAACTGACAAACGCTTAATTAGCTCGGTTTTAAGCTTCTCGTACTTGTTATTAGTGGGTGGATTTTCTACAATATCCTCAAGTTGAGCCATAATGGTAGGTTCTAGATTACCGACCACAGTAAAATATTTTGTCGCATCGGAAGTAATGCTCGACAACGCAAATTGGGCTTCAACCTGCGCAAACCATACTGCGGGTTTATCAGGCCAAAAAGGAGGAACACGTACTCTAACCTTAGCGATCTCTGCTGATCCTAATGCTGCAACCAACGCCTCCGTAAACTTCTCGTCAGCCATCTCTGCAATGACTTGCAGAAAAAAAAATTTTCAACGTCGACGTGTCCTTCGCGAACGTTCCGGAAACTTCTCGAACGTCACGCGGTCTTATAACAATATCTTCGCGCCGTGAATCACGTCGGGGTCACCAGTTTTGGGTTCCGTGGTTGCGAGTAAATGAGAGGCTCGGCAAAGATTGAGTAAAGATATAATGCGGCAAAGATTGATAGAGAACAAGTGGTAGGTAGAAATTGTAGAATGAAAGGAAACGATTTTATGGAAGAAAGAATACAAGATAAAGTTCGTTAGGATAGCGATATAAAAATACAAATTACGCGAGCTAAATAAATGAAGCGGTAGCGAGCCAAAGCGACGGGGATTCGCGTTGAGGGCTTGTGGCTGACTGGCCGGCGGTCGACGCCGTCTGCGTGATGCGTCTTGAGCGGGCTGCGGAGGCTGTGCGGTGCGCGGCGTCCGGGGTGAGGTAGCAGACCGGTTTCCGAGGCCGGCAGCGCTCGCATAGATAGGCGGCGCGCGGCGTCCGCGCACCTTAACGCCACCAAGAAGTGAAAGGGGTAGGTAGGTTACTGTGAACAATTATGAGACATTAGTGTGGGTCTGATAACATGACGCCACAAACACTTTTACACGTCAATCATATTTTTTTTAAACTAGATGAGGTCGGCGTTTCCTATCCGACTACTCTGAGAAGAAAGGCCGAAACAAACTCAGAGGTCACAGTCTCTTTTAAAGTCCAGACATAATCTTGGTCAGATCATGTGAAGACCATGTGGATCGGTGTCTGAAACGGTCTTTTGAGGAAAGAACCACACAGATTAAGTGGACCTGTCCAGTCAGTGCACGCATTTATCAGTAATCATGCAGCTCAACTCAGAACTTGAGGAGCTCAACTTAGTTTTTACTGTTAATTTAATAACTATTAGCAATTCACAATGCTCAAAATCGAGGTACACACGGCTACACACCAAACCATACATTTCCAGTTTACCCTGATCACGCACTGTACGGAAATCCTATCCAATGCGAGATCAGCTTATACTAGAAACGAAAGCTTTATGTGTAGCCTTGTGTACCACCTCGAGCATTAATTTTTTTCAGTAGGAGGAAAATAACAAATATATTTCCATAAGCTTAGGTATATTCGAGCTTAGTCCAGTGTATGTGTACCTTTATTTATACTATTAATATTATTTAGAATAATATTTTAGTTTTACCTTCCTCATTGTGATAAACGTGTCAATAATACGTAGGTAAGTCTTAAAAACTTATTTATTATGAGACTGTAGAATTGACGCCGTTTTTGAATGATTCAGTAACAAACATCCGAACATCTAAACATACAAACTATTATAGTAAGATTAAATAGGTAATTAATAAAACTATATTCTACAATAAAACAATTAGAGATGTGCTAGGAATTACTTATCTGTTAACAAATACCTAGTAACTGCAGCTTAACAGATAACCTAGGAACTGAATTCACAGTTCTCTGTTACCATTTCACCGTTTACCATGCCATGATGTTCGTTTGTTCATCGTTCATTTATCTGTTATTTTGTCGATGACTGGGAATTCCTCGGTATTTACTTGGGAAGTAGCGACGTTAAATGAATGTATGCGACAAAGAATTAGCAGTTTAAGCCTCTTTGAAATAAGAACTTTATTCCGATGGCACGCGTGTGTATTGTTTTCCATAATAGTAATAATAAAGAATAAAAAATAAAGTAAGAATCCTTCCGTGTTTTTTCAGTTACTTCTTTTCCTACTGCATTAAAAGTTAGGTAACTAATTACTTATCTGTCTGAAATATTACGAAATATGTATGAATTATTCCTGAAATTTCCCTGTTAAAAGTAACAGGTAATTTCAGAGCCTAGGAACAAGTTACCTGTTAACAGAATTATCCTGTTAAATCCCACCTCTAAAAACAATGTACATGTTATGTGAATTCTGAAAACTCGGTCCCAAATCTTAATGCTATTTTCATGTAATGAGATAGAGGATATAGGTAAAACAAATGAACTCTAAACAAAACCGTCTCACATTGCGTGCAGTCAATCAATCATGCATCCAATGTCAATGTCATACGTGCAGCATGAGCGTGACGTATCATGTTTAAGAAGTCGCACGCGCCGCAAAGATAACACAAATATTTTAAATATTTTCCACCGTTAATACTATAACATAAACATTATCTATCTCTACATTAAAATGTGGAACAAAAACTGTGTACCGTTTTTTACGAAAATTACGCGTACGGAGAAGTATGAAATTCGGCACAGTTAAAGTTTATGTTAAGCCGAGGTCCGTACAGTCGAGTCCTTAGCGAGCAGTCGCTCTAGTTTTAAGTTTTTAAACCCTGGCTGGTAGCTTTAATTTATTAAGCATATCACAGGCAAGTCCCGTTAAGCAACCGGCAACCTGCGAAAAGCAACAAAAAAAAAACTGAAATTACAACATGATCGTAGATCTCATCCATAATACCAAACTCTTTATTTTTATCTACATATCGTCTGCTTACGGGTAAAAAGTAATAAGTGCAGTCTGTGTCATTTCGAGTAAATGACATTTCAAAGTTTATGTTTTAATTTGATCTATTTTAAACAAATTAATTTAAAAAAACTGTTAAAGCAAACTGTTGCACTAATTACCCTTCTTTTAAGATATACTCTTATCTATATAATATTTACAAAATGTGAGAAGATATAATTTCTACAAACTTACTATCTCAGCAGCCATTGGATATTGCATTTTTTGATTTTACCAGTAGATAGCCCGTAAAAATTACACGTGACTGCATTTTTAACTCGATTTAGTAAAAAAATGTATTTAACTTGTTTTACCAGTAAGCAGACGATATGGCCAAAACACGTCACAAACTCACACTACACACTACGTGAGTAACGTATGTCAAAGAATTACTTATGATTAACTAAGCATCATCATCATCATATCAGCCGAAAGACGGGACGTCGGACGG
Source organism: Polymixis lichenea (assembly GCA_949091785.1). Lineage (NCBI taxonomy): Eukaryota > Metazoa > Arthropoda > Insecta > Lepidoptera > Noctuidae > Polymixis > Polymixis lichenea. The sequence continues at coordinate 10,209,533 of OX420941.1, forward strand.
GAATACCACCATCCCATTTCTTCCCGTGGGTGTCGTAGAAGGCGACTAAGGGACTTACTAGAGAATGGGCAGCAGCGTTCTCTATGCATTTGACCACGATACTGCAATCGCCAACCGGACCGGGAACCGAACCAGATCGGCTTACGTCCAGCAGTGGACTGCTGGACATAAGCCTCCCTCAAAAGGGGGGATTTGCCATAATCGCCACGCTTGGCAGGTGGGTTGGCGATCGCAGTATCGTGGTCAAATGCATAGAGAACGCTGCTGCCCATTCTCTAGTAAGTCCCTTAGTCGCATTCTAAGACACCCACGGGAAGAAATGGGATGGTGGTATTGTTTTACGTCCGGCACCACACCGAACGAAGCCAGCATGCTGTCAGCAAATGATGAGAAAATCTCCATGACAAGTACACATAGCTAGCTCTTAAAACAATGATTGATATCGATTTGTACTATAACTCCATTTGAAATAGATTAGACATTTCAATAAATGTTTTTTACAGTCCGTTCAACCGATTTTGTCTTCTATTCCGCATGCACAAGGATGGCATTAAAAGCAAAAAATTGGTTACAATACCAACTGTTTACTGCGGGCATTTATCATGCTACGAACGCAATAAAAGTCAAAATCAGTTAAACGAACTGTAAAAAGGGTTTATTTAAACGTCTCATCTTATTTCAAACGGAGTATAGGCGCGTGCGATTTGGTCTTGTTTAGGAAACTCTTGCGCATATTTGACATTACGCATCGGAATGTGTTGTAATTTGTACCTATTGACTGTCGAAATTAAAACCTGTTGGCAGAACAACAAAAGTATATTTATGTCAATCAAAATTATAACTAATAGGTAGCAAAAACATGGACAAAACGTATCAAAAAAGGTAATATATCGTAAAGAGCTTGGCGCTGACTTGCACAGTACGTAGACACCTACTAACGACGTATCACCGCTTTTGAGGGCAAGTAATTACAGCCGCACGGCTCGATCGATCGGGTTAAGCTACCCTTGTCGCGGTTGGTCCGTGGATGGGTGACCATCTTTACATACCTACTAAGACGCCTCCGAGCCTTGGCAACCACGTCCCGGCTATCATTCGTAAATATTTGTCAGTCGTTACGGGTTGTCAGAAGCCCGATGAATGTCTAACAACCAGTCTTACCAAGGGGTATCGTGTTACCCAGTAACTGGGTTGTGGAGGTCAGATAGACAGTCACACCGTGTAAATTACTGGTAGATATTCATCTGCATCTGGTTAGACTGGAAGCCGACCCCAATATAGTTGGGAAATAACTGCGCAGATGATGCTCTAACAGCCATAGTATTGTGTGTTTCACGAACTGTGTCCAAATAAACGGTATTCTTTCTTTCAATATAAGTACTTACGTAAAACTAATCTCGCAAAGTTGCAACATGTTCCTCATTTCTTCGCATCACTAGAGTTGCCAAACCGGGTCTAAAAAAGAGTATTCTACTCTTTTTCTTATGGCTGTACACAACATTAAAGGAATACGCCAAAATACTCTTTTTTGATAAACTGACTTTTTTGAGGCAATTGATTTCGTTTTTCTGCCGTTTTCTTTATTCTCCACTCCACTTGACTATTTGTCGATCATGAATGAATGTGAATATTGATTAAAATGAGCTCTTGATCTTATGCTGACGGAGAATTAAGATGTTTGGAGTCCTACACTTTTTGTAAAATCAATAAAAAAATTATGTACCGCAAGAAGTTCTAGGAAATACATAAGAGAAATTAATAAATGGTACCTACTCTATTTCGTGAATCTGCACTCTTTATTTACTCACTCTGAAATCAGAAATACTGTACTTTTTCTAGAAAGAGTTGGCTACCCTACGCATTATCACCAAGGGAAACAAACAGCACATTCAAACCACCCAATCTAGCACGTGTCTAATAACATGATAAACCACAAGATGTAGTATCACTTCACTATGATATAATCTGATATGACCTGTGACATTGACTGCACGCTCAGACGGATACGCTGATAGCGTGATCATCATATTGACTTGAACGTTAATCGAGCTAAACATTATGTTATATAATTCCACGCGTCAATAGATTCATGAGATAACTACAACATAGATTTTATGTAACATAAGTATGTTTTGGGATCTTTCCAGAAAATAAAACCTTAATAAACATGGATCACAGAGGTAACTGCGTTTCACACTTACAGTAGAAATGGCTTTCATTTTAACAGTTCAACAACATCCATTGCGTAAAATAACTAGGGATGCCTCGATACGTCTTTTTCCCGATACGATACCGATGCTCTTATAAAAATATCGGCGATACCGATACCGATACGCTTATTGATTTCAAAAATGAAGGTAAAATAAATAAAACACAAGTCAGGTTTTATTTTTTAAATTAATATAAAAAGAAAAAATAACAGGACAAACGAAATAAAGCCGTTTATAACTATAGACAGGTTGAGATTAGTTAATAGTACCTATATTTAGCATAGTTAGTTCGTGCCTCGTTTGCAACGAAATAGACGAGACAACACCCGCGTTTACTTTTTTAAAGCGCGAAATTTGAAAATTATCGTTGAATCGGCCATACAAATATCGCCGATGCCGATATATCGGTAAACTTCGAGTATCGCCGATATATCGGCATCAGTATAGATATCGGATGCATCCCTAAAAATAACGCAGACAATTTTTTCAGACATATAGGATAATTTTTTATCCAGTGCGCAAACTGTAACCACAAATTCAGCATATCATTCTAGACCCCTAGCGCAAAAATTTTTCATCAGTAATACAAAAAAAAATCAGATGTTTCATACAAAAGTGCAATACCTACGCGGTCAGAATGTATGGAATAGTAGATTTTTTTTATGTACAACCGAAGAAAAATCTCTGCGCTGGAGGTCTAGAATTATATGCTGAATCATGGTTACAGTGTGCGCACTGGATAAAAACTTATCCAGTGAGATAGATAAGCAATATTCCTCAGAGTTATTCAGATAGGTACTGATTGATAGTGTGTGCTTTTAGAGTACTGGATAACCGCACCAAATTCCAAAAAGATTTTCGTAAGCCCATGACAATGTACAGAGTCGGACTGTCTTTGCCGCGATATTTCAGTCTGTCTGTGATCCTGATTTCGCCGTTTTCCATCCTGGCAGGACTCATGACTAGGTCGATTGTAACGGCAACTTCACGATGACCCTTCTACATATATGGTAATAATGTAATCTAAGCTATTATAATGAGATATTATTAGCATAATATTGTGTAGATAACGCTTGCGCTACTTCCCGCGACCCTGCACCCTAATTCTAACACACATCAGTAAGAATCTGAGTCACTTCGAAGGACATCGCAAATCCAATGCTTCATATGTTCGAAAAATGTGTCTGCTCAGCAACTAAAATAACGCAATGCATATTTTTGAACTGTCGAAATGAAAGCCGTGTGACATTCCATACACGAACCGTGGACTTATTCTACGTAACTAATTTAGTATATTATACAGGGTGTAAAAGAAACCCTATTGCTATCCTTAAGCACTAAAGATAACAGCTGGTATAGAATCACTATACATAGTTTCAGCTCAAAGTAAAATACTCCAAGAATTGACACCAAATTTTCGGTTTCATGTTTCTTAAATTCAAATCATAACAAACGTGTCACCCCACTACGTAGGTCAATAACTTTCCACGCTACTTGCCAATATCACGATAGATCTCTTCCGAGTCATGTGTTTGTTTCAATTTGTTCTGGTATCAATGTATTAAAAATTCTCATAACTTCCGAACATGTAGAGTTAAAAAACCCTTCCAATATCGTTTGATATCATTCAAAGAAGCCGTGCTCTTGGTATGTATCCCTTTCCGTTACACATTGTATAGTTCTTCGTAAAAGATTATACTCCTTGGTTTTTCCTAGTAGTTTGCGGTCAGCTTGTAATTCAATCCACATTTATAATATAGGCTATTTTTAAATCCCTAGCACACTTCCATACGAAATGATTTATCTCCTTCAGTTCCATGATGCCCTGGTACCGTAGTTCTACCTGTTTTCTTACTAGAACAGTGGGCCTTCTTTGTGACGTCAGCTTAGCTATTTTCTAACGGCTTGACATTATTATCTCGATAACTGCATAAAATTTAATGCCTTAGCTTCAAGTGAACGGTGTTCTGACGTGTTCAAAACCTTGATTAAATTGGCTTAGCAAGGATTTATGTTCCCCGCATTACAGCCTACTTCCTTTGACAGAATTACGTTGTGTAATCACGACTTATCTGGTCGTTAAGTTGACAATATAAACAAACTTACGTACTTTGTGCAGCTGTAGATAATTCTGGTCAAGTAGACAAACAAAATTGTCGACTTAGCTCACAGAATAAGCAAGCTGAAATGGCAATGGGCCGGCCACATTAGCCGTAGAACGTAAGGTAGGACGCCCTCAGGCTAGGTGGACCGCTGATCTTCGCAGGCTGACTGGTAGCAAATGGATGAGAGTTGCTGAGAATCGAGGTGAATAACGTGCAATTGGAGAGGCCTATGTCCAACTGTAGGTGGTGATGAGACATGGCAGGCAGTTAGACACAAATGCATTTAGTCAACATTCGCTCGGACGTAAAAATATCGCGGCGGGATTTCTTCGCGTACTGGATCTTCAACGGAGTTGAAAATCGAACAGCGTCTTTTTGTATGCGCTGGAATGCACTCTGAGGGGCAATTCTCGTAATTTTAAGAACGAAGAGAGAGAGAAGACTGTGAAAGTCTGATCTCAGTTGAGACTGAGATCAGACTCTGATCTGAGATCTGAGAGATCTGTCAAAAATATCTCGATTTTCGAAGTTTTTGACATTTGTTTGTCACTGAGATGAGACTGCGACTAAATTTTTAACGTTTTTAGTTACAAGAATTGGCCATCTGTTAGATTCTCAATGTTCGATTCAACAAGAGAGTTAAAAATCTGATGCGCAATAAAATGCCGCCGCGACTTTTTACAATTCTGAATTTGTACAATTCCGAAGACGACCGCAGATCTTTTGACATCATCACTGTTTAAATTTTAAATCTTCCTCTCGCCAGTAAAATTTCTGACTGTCTGCTCAATTCTATATTTTGTTCAGTTATTTGATTCATAATTTTTTTTTAGCCAAAGAATTAGGTACCTAAATACAGTATTACTAAAGTTATATTTAAGAAAAACTGAGTTCTAGGTATTTTTTCTACGACAATAGATTTGGGGGCTTGTGGCTAACTAACAATAGCTGCACAGCCGCGATTGGTCCGTGGATGGGTGACCATCTTTACATACCAAGACTCCTCCGTGCCTCGGAAAGCACGTTAAGCCGTTGGTCCCGGCTGTCATTTGTGGGTTACGGGTCACTACGTCGACTTTGACAGTCGTTACGGGTCGTCAGAAGCCTGAAAGTCTGACAATCAGTCTTAGCAAGGGGCATCGTGTTACCCCAGTTAGCGTTGTGGAGGCCAGATAGGCTGCCGCTCCATGTAATATACTGGTATTCAGCTGCATCCGGTTAGACTGGAAGCTGACCCCAACTTAGTTGGGAAAAGGCTAGGCCGATGAATAGATCAGCTACACGCAAACTTATGAGCTGTGCTTATAGCCTTGAAGCAAGCAAAGAAGATTATTATGCCATACATTTTTTTTCAGGTCATATGATTTATCATCATTATCATCATATCAGCCGAAAGACGTCCACTGCGGGATAAGCCTCCCCCAAAAGGGGGATTTGCCATAATCGCCACGCTTGGCAGGCGGGTTAGCGATCGCAGTATGGTGATCAAATGCATAGAGAACGGTGCTGCCCATTCTCTAGTAAGTCCCTTAGTCTCCTTCTACGACATCCACGGGAAGAAATGGGATGGTGCTATTCTTTTACGTCCGGCACCACACAGGCCATATCATTACATAGTATAAAACAAAGTTGCTTTTCGTGTTTATACACTATAGATATTTTAAACTACGCAACGGATTTGAATGCGGTTTTCATCAATAGACAGAGTGATTCAAGATGAAGGTTTCTTTATACACCGTGACATTTTAGTCGTCTTACAACGGCAGCCCACTTCATGTATCCAATGACTACTAATCATTTATTTAAAAAAAAACGATATTTTTGAACATTTACATAATTTAAAAAAAAATCATTCACTAAGACACATGACGTAGTGTGAAATACCCTGTTATGGAGAAGGAATTAATGATGGAATGTAATGGTAGGTAGATAGATATCTTCTACCGTTTGATACGCAAACATTATTTATTAACAGGGAGGGTGTTTCATAACTCTGAAACATTATTTATTTTACTTTGTACCTAGTAGCTTAATGAATGAGAACAATGTTTTAATCGCGCCTAGAGGTTTTTATGACGGGTACATTGAGTGGACCCCCTTTTTAAGACGACTAAAATGTCACGGTGTATATTACACTGTCCTCCTCGCGGGCGAAGTAGCTAGCAAAAGCTAGTTTCATAATAATAACACTTTTAGTGAACCCAGAACACATCTCCAACGACCTACATTTTTAAATATGTTTAACATTGCCAAACTCCACACACGAGGTACAAGTTAGTAGATACATAAGTACTCTAACACAATGAACACATTGTTCTAATGATCTAATTGCACGAGCCGCTGACCGCTTGCTCATTTCATTTTGGCAAAGCATAATGGCTACAGGAAGTGGAAAATTATCAATTTAGTCATCTCGTTTCGTTTTGTTTTTATTGTTCGTGTTTGTAACAAAGTATTAATCAGAATCTGTATCATTTTGAAGGTTTTCAGTAGGGGTAATTGGGTAATAGGTACACTAAAGGTGCTCTTACACGGGCAATTTTTTGAGCAATTTTGCTCGGCAACACTGATGGATCAGTCTGGATCAATTAAGAGGAGCAATCTAGAGCAACAACAATACATTGCGGATATTTTGCGGGAATATTGCTTTTGATTGCTCCATAAATTTCATGAGTTGCCGAATATCCAATCGGTTTGGAAATTTTTAGTAAATTTTCTTTCTATCTCGTTTGTACGTATAACTACGTCTCGTTTTTGCGAGAGTAACCGGCCGGCGGCGGACGCGACGGCGGGTATTGCCTAGTTTTATTTAAGTTGGTCCACATTGCATGATATTGTGTGGCCGTATCTCTGGCAACAGGTTGATACATGTTGCCATTATCCGTAACTGCTGGATGTAGTCGTGATGTCATAGTTGACGAGAATTGACCAGGTTGGAGCAATTTTAGTTGCTCGTGTTACACGAGCCATTCCAACTGTTCAATAACATTCTTTGCGTTATTTACATTGCTGAGCAGACAAATTTGTCGAACATAGGAACCAATGAATTAGCGTTCATCATCATCATCATCATCTGCCTAGCCTTTCCAACTATGTTGGAGATAAGGTCAGCGCACACCGAACTGCAAAATACTCCCGTATGGTCGACCAATATTTTGACTGCTCGACCATGCAGGCGGCATGCTCGCCCCTCCGTGAGCAAGCTCCGTTGACAATGCTCTAGATTGCTAGGCGGGCGTGCCTGACCAGTTTGACGTGTTCAATATGGTTCAATGGGACTTAGTAATTATCGCCAGCATGCCATTACACGTCCAGCTCTCAATCTCGCTGACGCTGAGGCATCCTGAGCGCGGCCGGCGCGGGGCGGTTCGAGCGCGCTCGCGCATGTAGAACCCACACTCGAACACGCATCTTATAAGGTCGAGTATGGTCGAGCATCAAGTTTGGACGTGTGTTTAATTTTGCAATGTATGGAATTTTCATAAGATAAATTTTTCAGTAGTCTCAGAAAATGCTCTGCTGTGCTCTGCTCTTGGTGTGCGCTGACGAGAGAATGGACTGAGCGTTATCCTCATAAAAATGAACACTTTCTAGAAAGAGACAAAGCGACTGTGTGGGCACTACCTGTCTTTTTTCTGTACGCCTGTAACAATATACTAGAAAGAGACAACTACTGGCCGCACATTCGCTTTGTCTCTCTCGTACTTTTCGGTCTGATTCACTGCACAACTGAATACGAAACCTGCAGTCCATTCTCTCTGTCTATGGTTGGACTTGGTGTCCAGTCTATCCGGATGCAGCTGAATACCAGTATTTTGAATGGAGCGACTGCCTATCTGACCTCCACAACCCAGTTGCTGGGTATCACGATAAGCCTTGGTAAGACAGATTGTCAGACATTCGGGCTTCTGACGACCCGTAACAACCGTCAAAGATCCACAAATGCCAACCAATATAAATAGCAAAATCCTTCAAAATTATACAGATTCTAATTAATAGTGTGTTAAGCAATTAGGTTGCAGTATAAGCTGGCCACTTAATCCCCGACTGCGCAATGACGGGTTACATTTTTCATGTGTATCTTTGTATCCTACGAGACCAGCTCAAGGTCAACGTTTTAAGACCGAGACGGCGACACGTGTGGCCTACTGTTCCCTGCTCTCTCTATTCAAGTCTCCTTCTTAACCGATTTCTCAAAAAGGAGAAGGTTCTCAATTCGGCTACATTTTTTTAATGTTTGTTACCTCTGATCTCCGTCGTTTACAAACCGATTAAAAAAACATCGTCTTTGTTTAAAAGCGTATGTATACTTACCGTGTGGTCCCCTATTTTGGTCAAGTTCTGATTAGTGGGTTTTTGAGCGAGCTTCAATAATAGATACTAGTATTTTTTCCACTTAGTTTTTATCTTTTTGCTTCGTTTTGTCTAATTGCTTCGACTTTATTTCCATGTGTATATAAGGTGTATCTATTCATACACGAAATATCTGAAAGGGTCATTGTACTCATCATTATGAACAACTTTTACTATAGGCACAAACCTGAAATCGCGAAAAAAATATCAGCTGTTCCCTACATTTATGTTCGCATATCTCGTCAAAGTGTAGGGAACAGCTGATATTTTTTCGCGATTTCAGGTTTGGTCCGGTAGTAAAAGTTGTTCATAATGACGAGTACAATGACCCCTTCAGATATTTCGTGTATGAATAGATACACCTTATATATGAAGTAGTCATTAAGTGCTTGGATATCACAAAAGTGTATCCACTGGAACACTGCCGACAAACTGTATAGCAGTTGGGCAGAAGATGTAATGTATTTTTCTATATAACTTTTCCTGAATCAACGAAATAAAAAAAGAAGTTTAATATAAACTTCTTTTTTTATTTCATTGATGACTTATCCAAATTGTTTCTTGTTTTAATATAAAAATAACCTGATTTTTAAATTCCTATTTATATTTCTTCCACAGAATATCTTCCCCAGACCATGCGCCACTAAGCGGCGCGCACACACGCGATACCGGAAGTAGCGCAGCGGCGCGCGCGCGACATGCTCGGGGTACTTCCGGTGCGGTGGGTCGCGCGCCTCAAACATGGCGGTGTCGTCAACCAGTTCATCATGGCCACCATGGGTGAGTTAAATAGTTTTTTTTATATGGCTTTTATATAAATAAGTTGTGATGAGTTTGGCATGATATATGATGAATGATTTTATTTCTGTAAGAAGGTTTGTAGTTTGTACAAATCCTTTTACACCTCAGTCATATTTTTAACCGACTTACAGACACACGCTTCACTATGTACTTATTATTCGAGCGTATGGTACTCGCGGGTTGCAGCTGAAAATCAGCGTCAGGTGGTGCATACTGGTATTTGACATTATGCTGAGCTGAGGCCCTTTTGGCATTAATAACATTGTTGTGTTTTATTTATAGTTTTAAGGTTTTATAAGCTGTAATGCCAATAAACGCATTTTTCTTTCTTTTTTTCGACTTCAAAAAGGCGGAGGTTCTAAAATCGTCTGTGTTTCTTTTTTGTATGTTTGTTACGCGGTACCTCCGTCAATTGTGGATGGATTTCGATTTTTTTTACGGCTAGGGTATGCTTCAGGGGTGGTCCCATATTTTTTTATTAATTTTGCTTCGTTAATTTCTGCGTTAGTCTCGATTATACGTTTTTAATCCACTTCATGTACCTCGATGACATTCTGCTGCTTCCCGTCACTTTTGTTTACATAGCAATTAGGTAGTGGTGTAGGAATTGGTGTGAGGTTGGTACCCTAACTAAATAGCGACTTTGGATATGTATTTAAGTTTTTTTGTCACTGACTTCCGAAATTAACGTAATTTTCCACTTTGTTGCGTTTTTTCGGAAGTCGGTTGATTTTTTTTTTAAATTTTATTTTATTAAAACTAGATGAAGTCGATGTTTCCTATCTGACTACTCTCAGAAAAAAGGCCGAAACAAACTCAGAGGTCACAGTCTCTTTTAAAGTCCAGACATAATCTTGGTCAGATCATGTGGATTGGTGTCTGAAATGGTCTTTTGAGGAAAGAACCACACGGATTGAGTAGACCTGTCCAGTCAGCACGCATTTGTCACTAATCGTGCAGCTCAACTCATGTACCTTCTACGTGATTTTTTATACCGATAAAGCATCCAAACGGTAGGACGTGTTTTAATACATGAACTATCTATCGACTCGTCTAGGTCGAACAATGGAGCTAGGCTAGGTTTTGTTTTTTATAAAATCAAAATGGCGATTTTTAGACGTCTTGAAAAATATTGGTGAGTATCAAAATTAAGAGCTGATACCCGAAATGTAACATACTAAAAGGATGAATGAAAGCGTGGGGTGCTTTTTGAGGTATTTTTATAATCAATTAATATCAAGCACCCCATGCTTTTTAATAGAATTAAATTATTTTCTACTTTTTTAGTTTGGTTTTTATGTTTTTTTGTTTATTAAACTATTATATTTATTTTCTATTTTTTAGTTCTGCTAACTACAAAAGCGTGATTTTTAAGTTCAAGCATCAAATTGAATATGACGACACAAAGTCATGAAATAGACCTACGGGGTTTACCTTAACACAGCAATCATCTTCATATTTCTGTTATAAAAGCAGGCTTAGCATAACACTTTGCGGCGCACGTGAGGGAGAGGCAGTATATGCGCCCTCACGACCATAGTCGCCGCAGGAGACGCCCTGGGCGTCGGGAATCCCAGGCTGATTCCCGGCCACCGTAGGCGCGGGCTTGCGGACGGCGAGTAATGGGTAGCTCGCTGTCCGGTAAGGACCAAGCCCGGGTCGACGGCGCGTTGTGTTCCACGCGCGCCTCATAGAGATGTCATCACCAACTGATGGGGCCCGGAAGGGCCGATGCCTGCCAGGGGGGCGGGTTGTTCGAATGAGGTACCGCGGCCCCTGGCACATAAGCAACTGAGGGAACACGGGTGGGTTTTAGTCAGTAGTAGTCTGACACGCCCTCCTGCCCCACCCAGAGCGGGAGAAGTTATATGATAAGTTCCCACGCAAAAAAAAAGCTATGGGGTATAAGACCACGGCTTTCAGTTGAGAATATTTTATTGTATTATACTTTTTAGAGCGTGAGTTTTCAGCAGTCGAGTTTTAGTTTTGACTTCAAGGCTGTTTAATTGCCGTCAGTTTTTTTTTAATATACTGGGTTAAGTATTCGAATCCGTAATGACAAGCAGTAGGTATTCAAAGTTACAATGTACACAAAGATATGATCAGCTGTGTTGACATAGACGCGGCAATAACAACGAACATTCTCCTTACTCGACGAATTCCATCAATATGTAGGTAGGTATATGCCTACACACGAACATATAATACTATGTAAGCATGTCATGTAGGTAGGCAGGTATCATTCACACGAACTTCATTGTCGCGTCTGATGCAATTGTGAACGCTCTCCCGCAAACGAAACGCGACTTTCGTAGAACAATTATCATGAAATTTTAATAGAAATGTATTCTTCTACGAGAGTCGCGTCGCGCTTGTCTAAAAAGGCCTTGATAGGATTTTGTATTAATTACTAATTACTGTTACATCCAAAATGAAACACATATTTTGTCCGGCACCAAACCTTTACCGTCTTATTACAAAACGCGATCTTACTTTAGTTCTAGCCTAAAACTCTAAGTCAGTTTTTGCATTACCAACTTTCCATCTATTTGGTAAAGTTCTGAATACAAAAATGTCAATTTAGCACTGGACTAAGTTGTCAGTTTTGTAAAAGGAGCTGTATTTCGATTTTGGTAAGGTTCCTTTTTATTTCAAAAACTGCACCCCATGCCCCAATTGTGTAACTCACGATTAATCATAATCTGATGCGGCCCGCAAGGGCCGATGCCTGCCAGGGGTGCGGGTTGGTCGAAAGAGATACCGCGGCCCCTGGCACACAGGCAACTGAGGGAACACGGGTGGGTTTTAGTCAGTAAAAGTCTGACATGCCCTCCCGCTGCACCCAGAGCGGGAGAACTTATTTGATGATTTCCCACCCAAAAAAAAAAGAAAACGATTAATCATAATCTGTTTCGTTTTGAAACAGATGGCTAAACCATTGCTTCATATGTTCGTAAAATGTGTCTGCTCAACAACGTAAATAACGCAATTAATATTGTTGAACTGTCAAAAGGAAACGTGAAGAGTCGACCAACCGCTTGGCGATGTCCCGAAATACTCGAAATACTTCGTCAAGCGGTTGGGCGACTCTTCACGTGACCAAAGGACTGGCCTATTCTTAGGTCAAAGAATCAGCATTGCCATCCATCGTGGCAACGCTGCCAGCCTTTTGGGCACTTTTCCAACTGACAGCGATGCAGACGAATTCTTTGATGCCCAGTGAGCTCTTCCCTTTTTTACTTTATGTACTTGTTCATAATGTTTAGTTATTTAATTTCTTTGGAGCTGCATTTTAGTTTTTGGCAAATGAAACTGATTATGATCAATCGTGAGTTACGCAATTAGGGGGCAGGATCGATGTTTTAAACCATACCCAAAGAAAAACCTTGGTTGTAATAATTAATGATTAAATACGTTAATGTTCAAACATAATTATGTATTTGATTTGTTCCGCATTTGCCTCACAAACTTCGCCCCACATTTAATGGTTTTAATATCGTAACACACTATGAAAAACAATCTGAATCATTTTGAAGTGCTATGCCAATTTCATTGCTTCATAATTATGTTCGAAAAATTTGTTTGCTCAGCAACGATATCAACTGTCCAGCTTTATAGCTTTAAAGCTATACCTACTGAGTACTGGTAGAGTGTTAGCAGCATCAAAACACATCGTGCAGCTAATCCGATCACGTGCTTGCACATATGTAATTGTCTCGCTGTTGTTTACCATCGTAAGGTTGTCGTTAATTGGCTTTTACTCGCAAGTTCATGTATCAAACATAATCCTGACGCCCCAGTGTGAGTCCGATTGGCCCTGGACTGGTGACGGACCAATCGTAGCGTGCTAATGCTATGCTGTCTTGCCTAATTTTTAAGTGCATGCTTACTTAGGACATAAGTTATAGGTTAGAATCTATACCTTTTTAATTCACCTATTTACAACTTGCACGCTTACACTTAGATGTTATTGAGATTAATTCGTTCAGAATGCGTAACCCTCTTAGGCAAATGTCCCTGTTCCTCCATTGAAAATCTTGAGCAAGAACTGGAACGAATTGGATTGGACAGCCCTTAGCAACAGTGAATGGCGCGACTTCAATTACTTACCCATTACTACACAACATTCAATGATTCATCTATGTTGTAATACGTAACTGGCACTGGACAAACTCTTCGATTACTAAAGCTAAGCGCACATTATAGGCGCGGCGCTGGGCGCAGCGCGCTGCATTGCATAAATGCGACAAAGCGGCTTATTAGTCGATTCGCACATTTACTCGCTCTTTTTCAAAACTTTATTGCATAAAAATTCAAAACGTGCCAATACGTATTTCTGGAGTTGTCGAATCGCCCACCAATAAATTAACTACGTGCGAGGCAACTGTAGAAAATAACAAATTAGTTAAGTTTCCATTCGCACTGTACGGCAGTATAATATATATTTCTAGAGTTGTCGATTCCCCCACAAATAAATTACTTTGTACGAATCGCCTACAGAAAATATCATATTATTGTAAAGGGTCGATTCGCCTGTTTCTGGCGAGTAAATTCGTCAAAATCAACTTACAAGTCAGCAAAGTACGGAGGAGCAAAGCAAGGAGATTCAAATTTCGAATTCAAAATGCTCATAAAATGTACAAAAAATTAAATGATGCAGGAGAAGTTTTGCAATGCGTTGCGTTGCGGCGCAGCCCTCCAAATGTGCACCAGCCTTAATACAACAAGTAGGTACCTATCTAAGATTGTGTGTTCAATCACCCGTCTTTTATTCAAATTTGGTCTGTAATTCTCGAGATAAGATCACATAAACAAACTTTCTCTTTTACTACGGCTCGTGGGCACGTGGCGTTATGTAACATTTAAAGCACATTAAATGCTACGCATTATTGGTGCTTTAAACCTTGAATTAGCCATTAAGTTACTGCGGTTTTACAATCATAAAAAAGGAGCTCATTTATTTTATAATATTATTGAAATGATCTTTCATGTTGTGTATTTAAACTGATGGAAATGTAGTATTTTAACTGGAAACGTACGTCTTTAAAATCATGTAAGTAAGGAAAATCGACAAAATGTCGTATAGGTACAGCCTCTTAAGCAATGAAGTAACTGCAGTGTTAGAATTTTACCACAAACTTATAAACTGACTGACTGTGACTTTTTGGTTGTCTATGACGAATCATGCATGAAGTATGAATGTGATAGATTGATTGACATGTCAAACGAGAAATATTAGGTATATCCTAATTTTCAGTTACTTGTCTTACCTCTAATTAATTTTGAAATCTTTAACTATAGTATGTTTTTTAAACAAATGTAGGTATAACAGAAATACCTTTTGGGCTACCCATATTTTTGCAGCTTCCTGCAAATAAAAAAGAAAGTAAACGGAAATACCGTTCTTTGTGCCCGTCCGATACAAAGCGTATTTACGCCAATATTTTCAAAAGTGATCCGCCGCCATGTTGTATTTTCCCCAGAAGTCGGTACACGTCAACTATTCGAATCAAAGAGAGTTGAGGCTATATAGTCATTGATTCGAATACTATGAATTTTAAGGGTTCATGCATTTTTGTGCACAATAGCTAAAAATAATGAAATGTGTGTAGTGTTTACGAATTAGTATTTTTAGTAGACTAAGGAAATACCACTAAGTATGTGAATGTTCTCAGCGTGTTTTAGGCAAAATTGTCGGTAGAAAATTACGCTAATAATAACGCCTGTATTATTCGTAAGGGTAGGTTGAGATTGCCCTTACAGAGTAGGGTGTGAAAAAAAAACAGTTACAGTTACAGTTTTATCGCGCACAGGATTTTCAAGTCTCGGGCTGGCAACGGAAATGGGACATTTATAGTTTTGTTTTTCGTGATTACTTGCCAGCAGCTTCGCCCACGTGGAGGTCGGTGTATTATACATATAAACCTTCCTCTTGAATCACTCTGTCTATTGATGAAAACCGCATTAAATTCCGTTGCGTAGTTTATAAGATCTAAGCGTACAGACACAAAAAGCGACTTTGTTATAAACTACGTAAGGTTAAGGAAGATAAATCAAAGTAATTTTTTTTTCAGCCAAGCTCTAACTGTACTAAGGATTCACTCTTTAAATCGGAGACTTTAGAAACACGATTACTGGTAGTTTCCTTGATATAAGTATAGAAAAAAAAAACTAATCTCTTTGAAACACAATTAACCCTTAGTACCTACAGCGTAAATACTTCTCGGAAGGTCATAAGTTTTTAAACAATAGATAACAAAACTACATGTTACAATTTTACAATGGGTCTATGTTTTAATATTACGAAGGAAATACTTAAATTAGCGCGCAAACCTTTCTAGCTTTCTAGCCATTTAACCGGACTTGCCGGTGATAACCTTAATAAATTAAGGCTTCCAGCCAGGGCTTAAAAACATAAAACTATAGCGACTGCTTGCTAAAGGCACCCTCTCAAGGCTTAGGGCATCGCTGTTTGAGGGCAGCAAAGGACAGACTGGATTGGACTGAACCATTCTAGAAAGAACCGCCACACTTTAATTAGCGCCAAAACTCGGCCACAAGGCACCCAGTAGAAGCATCTTTTCAGCTAAATACACCCATGACCACAAGCCAATATAACTCTAAAGGTGCTCTAAAGGTGCTTTTACACGGGCAATTTTTTGAGCAATTATTGCTCGGCAACACTAATGGATCAGGTTGCTCCACTTAATTGATCCAGATTGGATCAGTTAAGTGGAGCAATCTGGAGCAACAACAATAAATTACGGATATGTATCGGGAATATTGCTTCTGATTGCTCCATATATTTCATGAGTTGTTGAATATCCAATCGGTTTGTCAAAGTCAAAGTCAAAGCATTTATTTCAAATAGGCACTTAAAATGCACTTTTGAACGTCAACATTTACATTAAAATAGAATTGATTCTAGTCGCCCCTTCCAAAATGTAGTTTCGTATGGAGAAGAATGGGCAAGAAACTCCACCGTTACTCTTTTAAAATGATTTAACTACAATATTTAACATACATTCATTGTATAATTATGTGTGAAACAATGCATCCAGAACAAAATTACTGTACCAAAATAGGTAAAAAGAATGAAATTGAAGCAATTACAGATAAATTAATTTTATGATAGATACATGGTGCTCACATATTTACAAACATTGTAAAAGTAAATATACAATTTTCCTAGAATATTAACAAGTAGGTAATCAGTCAGTGTGTGAGTTAAAGTAATCACTGAGTGTAATCAATGTCATAAATATAATTAATTACATAATTCAATTAGCAACCAGTTTGATTTTGTCTAGACTCTAGATTGTCCTATGGAGCAGGACCAGCATGTTTCCAAGCATTCTTATCTTGGATATAATCCTCTAATTTGTAATATACTTGTTTACAAAGTGTACTTTTCATATGAGTTTTAAATTTCCTTTCATTTAATTGCAATATATCACAAGGTATTTTGTTATAACATTTAACACAGTACCCCATAAAATTTGGAAATTTTTAGTCAATTTTCTTCTCTCTTCATCTCTTTTATACGTATAACTAAGTCTTTTTTTGCGAGAGGAACCGGCTGGCGGCGTATTACCTAGTTTTCAAGTTGCTCCATATTGCATGATATTGTGTGGCCGTATCTCTGGCAACAGGTTGCTACATGTTGCGATTGCCTAAATTGCTGGATGTAGTTGTTACGTCATAGTTGACGAAAATTGACCAGGGTGGAGCAATTTTAGTTGCTCGTGTAAGCGCACCTGTAGATAAATATCCATTGCAAGGGTAATTAAATTATGACGCAACAGTAACGCAATGTGACGTAATTATAAAAGAATGACGTTGATGTCTGACATTTGACGTTTCAGTTTAATTTGCGATAATTAATAATGAGTAATGGGAGATAGGATTGTTATGTACACGCGTCGATTCTGTAATTATATGTAATTATTAAATTAATTGTGAGAAAAATATTTAATTGACCTCATTATTTTTGTTATGATAATAATTTAACCGTTCTGTGGAATGGGTCTTGGGTATGTCCAAACTCCTGAAATCAGAGAGATGAATCCTTATTAATTATTAATATTATAAACGCGAAAGTTTGTACGTATGGATGTACTTATGGATGTATGTTACTCTTTCACGCAAAAGCTACTGAATGGATTTGGATGAAATTTAGCACGAAGATAGATTATAACCTAGATTAACACATAGGATACTCCGGTGATACGTTCTCGCGGGATAATTTCTGACTTCCACGCGAGCAAAGCCGCGGGTGGAAGCTAGTCTAAAATTAGCCAATAGTTTTTTTTTTTTTTCAAATTATTCCGACTAAAGCAGTAGTGGCCCAGTGGCAACGGCCTCGACTTACGAGTTGTAGGTCGTAGGTTCGAACCCAGACTACTTTGTGTAAATTAATTCATCACCACTGCTCTCAAAAGGGTGAATGGAAACATTGTGAGGAAACCGGAATCAATCAGAATCTGAATAATTATGAAGATATTGCTCATTCATTGCTTCCTAATAATACGTTCGAAATTTTTTAGCAACGTTAATAACGCAATGAATGCTGTTGAACTGTAAAAAACAACCGACTTCCTAAAAAACACTACAAAGTGAAAAATAACTTTAATTTCGC
This sequence comes from Polymixis lichenea, assembly GCA_949091785.1. Classification (NCBI taxonomy): domain Eukaryota; kingdom Metazoa; phylum Arthropoda; class Insecta; order Lepidoptera; family Noctuidae; genus Polymixis; species Polymixis lichenea. The sequence goes on from OX420941.1 coordinate 10,227,640, forward strand.
AAGGCGGTGACTTTGGATAAGTATTTTAATTTTTTGTCACCGCCTCACAGTGGAACGAATGTATGGGAGCGGTTGGACGTAGACATGTCCGAAAAATAAGAGTAAAATTATGACAAACTAATGATGCCATCTTATTCGATTACTTAATGCCTTCATAAATTGTGGTGATGAATTTCTTCATAACTCCCATATTTCGGGAGTAATTTGAGAAAATGTGAAATTTTACTATGAAAATGAGTGTATCGAGCTCTCTCCCTCCTGATTCCGGGCTTGTTTCAAGTAGCGGTCTCTAATATCGTAATGCTATTACTAAGAGCTATATTTAATACTAAGACACATAGTGCGCCAAATGTGCACTTTCTGGGATAAAAGGAAATGAAAATTTAAAAAAAAAAAACGTTTTTTCCCCATTTGTATTTACTTTAAACCGCAGACAGACTTATTAAGAGGTCTATAAATATATTATATATATATACAGAAATATATATTAACAAAAATATTCACAAGAACTGATGAGAGTATGACTTTTAAGTAAGTTGATAATAAATTACCTAGTTTCATTAAAAGTACAATAAATAATTAAGATGTAAGCTCTAATTTACTAAGTTACACATTTTAAAACAATAACATCATTTAATTATCTTCGTCATCATCATCATCATCAATTAATTCAAATTCAGAATCGATGTCCGCTAAATCATTTATGTTAACAAATTCGATATCACTTTTCTCAGAATCCGTAAGCTCATAAAATTCCTTAAAAGAAGATTTTTTTACAAACTTATTTCCTTTTGGACGGATACTTGTAACAAGTGGATCAGAAGACAGTAAAAGATTGTGCATAATATCTTCATTGCATGAGATACTGCTATGCTTTCGAGAATGCCCCTCTCTATATTTTCTAAAATCTTTATTTCTAGCCTCAGATGCCTCTTCGGATAGAAAACCAATGGGCACAATTGACATGTTCTGAACTATGTCTGGCCCATGCATTAAAATTTTATGAAGTGAAGAAGGCATATAATACCATGGGTATAACTCCACGTAAAGCTTAGCAGTATCAAAGCAGAACTCTCGGAATTTAGTTACGTTGATCTTCTCTCCTGATGAAATACACTGCAAGATCACACAGATTTTTCTTAAAAGCATAGCATCTATTCCGGTCAGTTCAGCAGATTTAGTGTAGTTTTCAAAAAATCTCCTTGCCGAGTTGCCATTGTTGGTGGATCCACTGCCTTGTTTCACAACATCGAGAAGTAAGCCCGTTTCTCTTCTTACAGCCTCTTGAACTCTTTTCTTCCTGTCATCAACTTGCCTTTTTGCTATATCACCCCTTACTTGCCATGATTTTATGTCTAATTTGTAGGAAATGTGTAATAAGCATTCCATTGAGCGAATCCAAGCGTGAAGGGTGCTTAAGCTATATTTATACATGTCCTCGTTTGCGTGTTTATCTTTGATTAACTCTAAATTATTCATTTCTTTAGGACAAGCCTTGCATATGTCACACACTGAAGCTGCTGTATTGGATATAATGGAATGAATTTTACCATCAATCATTGTCAACAGCAGTTGGTGTTTGACACTAATTCCATCAGTGATGGTGGATGGAGTTAAGGCTTCAATCTCTGCTTCGATTTCAGCCATCTCTCTCTGCACATTTTCTTTGGTTTCCTTTATAAACTTAAACAATATTGGCCGGCAAAATGAAGTGGAAGATGGTCGCTCGTTTTCCCAAATTGTTACACCTTTTGAGACGAGCCGCAGTGGTACAAGACTAATCATAAAATTACTAGCAAGATCGATTTGCTCATCTTCACTCGTCCTTTGATGATAAATGCTTTGGCTAGATGATCCGTCAAAACCCCATTTGCTGGTCAATACGAGCTGTTGATTGGGATCAACAGGGGTTTCTAACGACCTAATAAGTCTTCTTGAGGTTAAATCCATCAAGGCTTGTAATTTGATTTTTGCAGAGCTCTCTGTAACTGTGAGATCTTCTTTGGCCGGATAGCACTTAATTTTTTCTTTAACCAACATGTAGTAACTCGGGTATTGAAGAGCTCCTTCTTGAGTGTTGAAATCCCGAAGAGTGTTATAGCGCCATTTCGATAAGTTCATCGATACATAAAGAGCCAATGCCTTCAAAGGGGATATTTCCCGTACCTGAATTGATTTACCTTCAATGAAGGCTTTGATTTTTGAGGCCTCTTCTGGATTCTCCGTCAAGTATTTCATAACATAAGCTGTATCGCTTTGTCCTGCCTTTTGAAGCGCCCTTTCGGCCGAAAACATAATTTCAGCGCTGCTACTGCTGCATGAAAGACTATCTTCAGTGCGTCTTCTTTTTTGCCGGTTACTAAGGTCCTCAAAAGATTTACGAGGACTAGGATGTGTACAAGTTGAAGCATCAGATTTAGCAGGAGAAATTATGGGCTCGATGACGTCACTTATATTTTCTGTAGAAGGTTCCATATTTTCATTCTGTAATTCCGGCCATTGAATTGCAGCCTGTAGCCAAATCTCATGTTTCTTCCGAAACTTATCTGTGCTTCTTCCAGACTGTGTCCATTTTGCATAAATGCGGTAGCAAAATCGACGACACCAGTCTTTTAAACTTGTTTCAGCACTTTCACATAACTGAACACAACTGTTATCTTTTAAAACACTGAACAAATAGTTAAAGTCGCGTAAATCTTTATGTGCGCGTGCGCATAAAGCAACGTGAATATCAAGATTTGTATTAAAATTTGGAAAATACATTGCGAGATTAGCTTGGATACAACGAGGTGTAAATCAACACTGATTTTAAAGTTACTAATAGTGACCTATTTATATAAAATCCAGGTATCCCAGGTATCCTTTGTTAAATATTGCAAGGTAATTAGTTATTGTGATAATTAGTAAATGATGCATGCTAAATTAGTGTATTAAGAGCCATTTAGTAATTAAATAATAGCAATGTTCTTATCAGTAATCATTAGTGCATCAGTTTTATATGTAAACCTTAAGTCCCTAATTATATATCCTAATTAGCTTATATCTTCTCTAATTGGCTGCTCAGAAATGTTATTGTAATAAGGTAAACCTTTAGAAAAACGGTTTTAATCAACAAAATAAACAAAAAATAAAAAAATTGTGTTATAAAATAAACATCACTCTTTATCCCAGAAAGTGCACATTTGGCGCACTATGTGTCTTAGTATTAAATATAGCTCTTAGTATTAGCATTATGATATTAGAGACCGCTACTTGAAACAAGCCCGGAATCAGGAGGGAGAGAGCTCGATACACTCATTTTCATAGTAAAATTTCACATTTTCTGAAATTACTCCCGAAATATGGGAGTTATGAAGAAATTCATCACCACAAGTTATGAAGGCATTAAGTAATCGAATAAGATGGCATCATTAGTTTGGCATAATTTTACTCTTTTTTTTCGGACATGTCTACGTCCAACCGCTCCCATACATTCGTTCCACTGTGCGCCTTCCGAAATTAAAGTTATTTTTCACTTTGTAGTGTTTTTTCGGAAGTCGTTTGTTTTTTTTTTAAGTTTTTATTTTTAACTTTTTAGTTATAGTACCTACCCCACTAATTCGAAATTCCATCATCCTTGGGGTCAAAACAATGCATGTTTATGCGATAGCAGCAATCGCGGTTTATTTACTGTTCTTTTTTGAAGAGTTCCGTTGTCTGTCTCCGAAACGCATCATTAGATTAATATGAAATTGAAATAGGACCACACGGGAAGCACTAGCTTTCAAATAAAAAAAGATCCATCAAAATCGGTTCACCCAGTCGAAAGTTATAAGGTAACAAACATTAAAAAAAACATACAGTCGAATTGAGAACCTTCTCCTTTTTTTGAAGTCGGTTAAAAATGGAACCGATTACTACTGTTAGTGCGTTACTCAATTCATTACTCCTCTCTTTATCTGTTGAGTAGTGGGAATAGGTAGCATAATCAGGCTATAACGTTCCCACTGCTGGGACACAGGCCTCCTCTCGGTGAAATGGAGTGAGCCGTAATCCACCACGCGGGCCCAATTCGGGTTGGTAGATGTAACGTGTCTTCGAATGTTTGGTTCTAGGACATGCCGGTTTCCTCACGATGTTTTCCTTCACCGTTTTGAGAGCAGTGGTGGTGAAATAATTTACACAAAGTCAAGTGCCGGTCTGGGTTCGAACCTACCGTCTGAGTTCGAACCTACCACTCGTCACTCGTAGTATTAGTTCAAAAAATAATATTATGAGCTTATAACCACTAAAGCACTGAGCACAGGATGGACAATTTGTCCGTCTGCAACGGTAGAAAGTATGGGAATACCGTTAGTCTACTTGTTCTACGTGTGCCTTAAGGGGAACCTAGTCGCGGGCTCGAACTCAATGATGGGCCTGGCTAAAAAGCACGCTGTCTCACCAGGCTTCGTGTCCGACAGGGGTAGTATCAGTGATGAGCAGTTAGAAGCTAGTCTACACGAACAACATTATTGAGTGAGATGCAGGATCATTTATAGTACAACAGGCGCGTAAAAAATTAAGAACAGGCCTTCGGAAGATCGGGTTCTTTGAAAAAACCACTACATAAATAAATTACCAATAAAGTTTATTGTACTTTTCGATATTTGAGCTTTGTCGGCACCGGCTTGGTTTTTCAGATTTTACACGTCTTTTATTACTTAAACACGCCCAAAGTGAGGTTAAATTAGCAAGAAAAACGAATCTTTGTTGGCTCCTAACTTTTTAACGGCTTTTTATTTTAGTATTCTGTTTCCGTACAGACAATTTTATTAATGAGGAAAAACCATAACGTGTTTAATTTTTGATGTACATAGTCCAACAGTGGAGTAATATACTCCTGAATTTTGTATAGGAAAAATGTGGACTAGATTCACCTTAAGACGGAGATTTCTGGAAAACGCTCAAAAAGGTAGTTTTTAAAGCTGTGTATCTCTTTAACCGTAAATAATTTTGAAAGCAAAAAAAATGTGATATATTCAAGTCTATTTTGCATACAGCGATGGAACTCAAAACATAATTAAACATACTTTAATGCATCAAAAAAATCATCAATGTGAAAGAAAGAAGAAAGAAAGAAAGAAAAAACGTTTATTTGCGGTAAACATGACGCAAAAACCAGGAACACACAAAAAAATAATAAAAAAAGATTGAATGTCACCTCATAATTATCTTTAAAATCAGTTTATCCCTTCAATAACAGTTATAAACGTAATTAAAAATATACCATAAAATTCCAAATGCTGAATCCAGTGATGGATTATTTATTATTAAATAGTTAATATCTAATTTTATACGATTTTATTTGCATTTTTACGACATACGCTTGCTCATTTGTTATTCGAATTTATTACAATAGATTTTAATCCGTAACAGATTGCAATAAGAACTATTATCGCTCATAACGACAATATTTAAAGTTACCAGGGCGTTATGTGCGTTTTACACTAACCAACTTGTAGGAAATCGGAAGTTGTAAACGAAGTTAGAACAGTTCGATCCGATTTAGTTCGATTGGAAGGTCCCGACTGCACTATTGTTACTAAATTGTTGCATCCCAATGTAGTTCTACTTCATAAGCGCATAAGAGTCTCTGACCGATTTAGAATTCGATTTTGTTCAGTGTGATCACTAGCTTCCAATTTCCTAGTTAGAGTGTTCCTAGTTAGAGTTTCTACAAATTGGATAGTGTAATACGCACTCTAGCCCACGTTTATACGGACGTAATAATATCGCGGCGAGGTGTTTTCGCACGCTTGATCTTCAACGCTGTCCTTAGCGCTGAGAGTTGAAAATCGAACAGTGTTTTTTCGACACACTGAGACTCACTCGCACTGCACTCTGTTGAATTCTCAATGCTGGGTTCAACATAGAGAATTGAAAATCGAACAGTGGTTTTTTCGACACACTGGGACTCACTCACGATGCACTCTGTTTGATTCTCATTGCTAGGTTCAACATAGAGAATTGAAAATCGAACAGTGGTTTTTTCGACACACTGCGACTCACTCGCGATGCACTGTTTGATTCTCATTGCTAGGTTCAACATAGAGAAATAAAAATTGAACACTGTTTTTTCGACACACTGAGACTCACTCGCGCTGCACTCTGTGGGATTCTCAATGCTGGGTTCAACATAGCAACATAGAGAGTTGAAAGTCGAACAGTGTTTTTTTTTCGACACACTGAGACTCACTCGCGATGCACTCTATTGAATTCTCAATGCTAGGTTCAACAAAGAGAGTTGAAAGTCCTGTGCGCGAAAAAATCCCGACATAGATTTCCATACGTACCTACTGTCGTCACGGACAGATTGTCCTTCATCTACTCAGCCTCCATAGTCACATTTCACACCCACGGGAAGCTATGTGACCTGTTTTCTAAGCATGCTAATGCAACATTTAGATATTCAAATAATAATTACCTCCCACGAAGCAACAGTACCTATACAAAGTGTTGCAAAACCTGCGCATGAGTCAGTGGCGTTCTCTCGAAAGCTCGAAACTGGTTCCTTCTATATTACCTACACACAAGCGCGGTGACATCTGCGAGGTTACACAAGTTCAAACGAGCCTGTTAAATTACTATCTAACTGTCGCAAACATTGGCGGCCTATGTCTACGGGTGGCCAATAGGGGAAAAGTGTACATAAATAAAACAAAACTAAAACCAGACTGCGTAAAAAAATACTGAACAGAAAAAGAAAAACAACCGACTTTCGAAAAAGTGCTACAAAGTGAAAAATTACTTTAATATCGGAAGTCGGTGTCTTTGGATATGTTTTTTAGTTTTTTGCCACCGACTTCCAAAGTTAAAGTTATTTTTCACTTTGTAGTGTTTTTTCGGAAGTCGGTTGTTTTTTTTTTGGAAAAAGTTTATAAGTATTTTACTTATTTATTACTTATGGTACATAGCCCACACCAATTCGTATACCACTACTTGCTATATAAATAACAGTGACAGGAAGCAGTAGAATGTCATCGAGGTACTATCGAGGAAATTTACATCTGACCAATTTAAAAACAAAATCCCGTGCACACAATGACCACATCTGTTAACAAGCGGTACTATAGCGGCTGAGCGCTGCAAGCAATAATAGCCCTTATGGTGTATAGATGTTAGTTTTTAATACATAAAGTGGATTAAAAACGTATTATCGAGGCTAACGCAAAACTGCCAAAGCAAAGTTAAAATTTATATGGAACCACCCCAGAAGCATAAACTATCCATTAAAAAAATAATTTTCGAAATCCATCCACTAATTGAAGGACACCGCGTAACAAACTTACAATAAAAAACATACACATGAATGAGAACCTCATCCTTTTTGAAGTCTGTAAAAAAACCCGACTGCGTAAAAAAAGTGAACTGCGAAAAGATGAAAACGAAAAAATTTTATTTTAAGAAGTTGCCGAAACTTAATGGGTACGCACGGCTACACATCAAGCTATACATTTCCAGTTTACGCTGATCTCGTACTATACGGAGATCAGCTTGTACTGGAAATGTATAGCTTGATGTCTAGCCGTGTGTAGGTACTTTAAACAATTTCATGCAGTCTGAGGCAATATAGGTCTTCAATGTTAAATTTAAAACCATGCCTCCTTAAACATACATTAGCCTCTGCCCCTCACTTCGTTCGCGCAGAAGTCGTGAGACACCATAATATACTAAACAAGCTTTTGCCAGCGACTTCGCCCGCGTGGATGTAATACATAAAAACCTTCCTCTTTAATCACTCTGTCTATGGATAAAAACGGAATTAAAATCCGTTGCGTAGTTTAAAAGTCTACACGAACAGATACAAAAAGCGACTTTGTTTTAAACTATGTAAAGAAGATACAAAGGCTGATAAACACATTACCCTATAGAGGTATGAGGAACAGGGTGTAAAGTTCACTCATACTCTATGGTAAAGGAGAATCCTCCGACCAGACGTGTTGTGTCTGGTAGGCAACTGCCCGACGATTGATGTCGGGATCTTGTATATATGTAGATCGCGCGGTAAACTCTGCTTGCGCGATGTAGTTGATGTAGTTGCGGTGTGACGTCAAGTCTTGAGTAGTTCGCATATGGTATTGCAGATGGCGCCACTTTACTTTCTGTGTTTTTCGACATTTGTTGATTTGAAGTTTCGTATGTGGGGGGCATTGTAGATGTCCGCCACAACCCTCCTTTGCATTGCACATTCGGGTCATAAGGCTTTGGTATTAGCTGGAACTGCGTGCAATACCAGTATTGCAAGATCTATATTCAAATCAAATCGCTCCCAGTCGAAGAAGCCAGAAATTGACCAGTTGTCGCTGGGTAGTTAAGCAAGAAAATTGTAATTTCTGTTAAATTATAATGATAAATAAATGATAAATGATTTTATTTCTGTAAGTAGGTTTGTACAAACACTTTTACACGTCAAATTTATCTCTGAGAGAATGTTTCGGACTTAATTTATAAATTGATCGAACAGCTCTTTTCTGCAAGACAAAGATAGTCTGAATGTCGGCGGCATTTCCCCACAACAGAATACCATACGACATTACACTATGAAAATAGCTAAAGTACACTAAACGGGCTGTCTCTGTATCAGTTAAATTACGATTTTTTCTAACAGCGTAAGCTGCAGAGCTTAGCTTTTTCGACAATTTATCTATATGTGGGCCCCACTGAAGATAGGCATCCAAAGTTAAGCCCAAGAATACAGCGCTATCTTCAGGATTCAATTCTTCGCCCTTTATCAACACACTAGTTTTCACCTGCCTAACGTGAGGTAGCGTAAACTTAATGCATTTGATTTTTTTTTCATTAAGAAGTAATTTATTAACATTGAACCAGTGAACTACTTTTGAGATTGCGCTATTTATATCGTCATTAACCAGCTGCTGACGTTTAAGTTTAAACAAAAGTGAAGTGTCATCTGCGAACAACACTATATCATAATTATCCTTTATGAGGTAAGGCAAGTCATTAATATAAATAAGAAACAAGAAAGGACCAAGAATTGAGCCCTGTGGGACTCCCATTGATACTATTGATCCGGGAGATCTTTTCCCATTTACATCAACACACTGAATCCTATTACACAAGTATGAAATAAGAAGATCCAAAGCGGTGTTCCGGATCCCGTAGTGGCGGAGTTTCCCGATTAAAGTTTCATGAAGCACGCAATCGAATGCTTTTTTTTTTGTAGATCGTCGAGGAAATACTCTAGCCTACTTTGTACGTATGTTCATGTATGTAGGACATTTTCACCATCACCATTAAGGGGCTTGTGGCTAAGTACTGCTGAGATACGCTTGCCGCGGTTTGTCCGTGGATTGGTGACCATCTTTACTTCCAAGACCTCTCCGTGGCCCGGAAAGCACGTTAAGCCGTTGGTCCCGGGTGTCATTAGTGGATCTTTGACAGTCGTTACGGGACGTCAGAAGCCCAAAGGTCTGACCATCAGTCTTACGAAGGGGTATCGTATCACCCAGTAACTGGGTTGTGCAGGTCAGATAGGCAGTCGCTAGATGTAAAATACTGGTATTCAGCTGCATCTGGTCAATTATACAGGGTGTTACAGAAACCCTATTGCTATACTTAAGCACTAAAGATAACTGCTGTCAGTGCCCCCAAAACGCCCGCTCTTCACCACTTCCTAGTGCTTTAGCTGGGAAGAAGAAGTGGCGCAACAAACTCCCCAGCAGCACAACTGTCTGTTAAATTAGAAGAACTTGATTCTATACAGTAGTAGGTAATTAACATTACGAAACACAGAAATCATAGTACTGAAGTAGAAATAAACTGAATTACACAGGCAAATAAAATAAACAATAATATGAACTAACATAATTATATAACCTGTCAATAGGCAAGCTAACACTGGTGAAAGAACACAAACATTGTCTTGAGTTAATCACAGCGACTAACAATTATTATCGTTTAAGTAGTCGTTGATAGAACAGTATGCCTTTGAACAGAGAGTGGATTTTAGTTTAGCTTTAAACGCTTTAAAATGCAAATCTAGCAAAGAAGAGGGAAGCTTGTTATAAAAAGTTATACCAAGACCAACAAAAGAGTTATGAACCTTATGAAGCCGGTGAAAGGGAACACGTAGTTTGTCCTTATTTCTAGTATAATATTATGAATATCACTGTTTTTAGTATACAAGTGTATATTTTGCCTAAAATATAAGATGTTCGCCAAGATGAATTGCGATGCGACCGTGAGAATCCCAATATCTTTAAAAATATCTCTCAGAGAAACTCTAGCACCTAGTTGAGTTGGTAAATTGCTCGAACAGCTCGTTTTTGAAGAACAAAAATATTTTGAACGTCAGCGGCTTTGCCCCACAGCAGAATGCCGTAGGACATAACGCTATGAAAATAACTAAAATAAACTAACCGAGCTGTATCAACGTCAGTGTATTGTCTAACTTTTCTGACGGCGTTGGCGGCCGAACTGAGCCTTCCCGCTAGGCTGGATATATGTAATCCCCACTGAAGTTTGGCATCTACTGTTAAGCCCAGAAAAACTGCCGAGTCTACAGTTTCAAGCACCTCAATATCAAAGACGATTTTAGGTCCTAGATTCTTAACATTCGGTAAGGCGAACTTGATACATTTCGTTTTCTTGGTATTGAGAACTAGGTTATTTGTGGTAAACCATTCCGTAACCATTGAGAGTGTACTGTTTAAGTCGTCAAAATCTTTTCTGTTCCTGTCTACTTTAAAGATAAGAAAAGTATCATCAGCAAACAGCACAACGTCACAGATACCTTTTAGACATCAATATATCAATCTGCATAGCCTATTCTCCAATGTTGAGTTCGGTTACCAGTCTAACCAGATACAGCTGAATACCAGTATTTTACATGGAGCGACTGCCTATCTGACCTCCACAACCCTGTTTCTGGGTAATACGTTTATCCATGATAAGACTGTTTTGCCAGACTTTTGGGCTTCTGACGACCCGTAACGACTGTCGAAGATCTACGAAAGACAACCGGCATCTTAAACATCAAAACAACAAAATAATTCAACGTTATAAACATTTGATAAACATCTTGTTGTTGCTGATGAATGATTACGAGTCATCTTACGAGTCGTATTAATTAATGTAGCGCGGGATCTAATCGACGGAGCAGAGATAACCATGATCTTCTTGAACGCTAGTCTAAAGGTATGCGCACATTATTGTAGGGGCTTGAAAAACTAGATATCGGCGTTGATCGTAATTCTGTTGAACCCACTACATTGCTCTGGACATAGGTCTACCACAAGCACCAGCATGAGTTCGACCGATTCTGTGCTTCTCGCAACCAGTGTATTCCGGGCATAGTCCGAAAACTAGCCAAACTTAAGAGATGGTCGGTGGAACCGAAAGGTTTTGGAGTGGCGACCGCGTACCGGAAGACGTAGCGTTTGAAGGCCTCCACAAGGTGGAACGATGACCTGGTGAAGGCAGCAAAGCATTTACTTCAACCAAACCATTTACGCAAGAAAACCAAGGTAACCGACATGGCCCGGAGAATTGCCAAACTTAAGTAGCAGTGGACTGGGCACATTTCTCGCAGAACAGATGGCCTATAGGGCCCAAAGGTTCTGGAGTGGCGAGCGCGTATCGGAAGACGTAGCGGTTTGAAGGCTTCTCACAAGGTGGACCAATGACCTTCTGAAGGCACTTTTTAGCTGTCAAGGAGTTGGTCAGTTAGTCAGTTTGATCAGGAACGAGAAGAAAAGACTAGAAACTCCATTTACAATCAAAAGTTAGTATCGGAACACTTTACGGAAGCCATACCTATTTTTTCGCACCACAATCAGCATGGCCTTTTCTTAATTATGTTGAGGTCGGCTTCCAGTCTAACCGAATACAGCTGAATACCAGCATTTAACATAAAGCGACTGCCTATCTGACCTGCACAACCCAGTTACTGGGTAATACGATACCCGTTCCGTGTGGTGCCGTACGTAAAAGAATAGCAGCATCCAATTTCTTCCAGTGGGTGTCGTAGAAGGCGACTAAGGGACTTACTAGAGAATGGGCAGCAGCGTTCTCTATGCATTTTACCACATACTGCGATCGCCAACCCGCCTGCCAAGCGTGGCGATTATGGCAAACCCCCCTTTTGGGGGAGGCTTATGTCCAGCAGTGGACTTCTTTCGGCTGAAATGATGATGATGATGATGATGACGATATCCCTTGGTAAGACTGGTTGTCATACTTTCGGGCTTCTGACAACCCGTAACAACGACTGTCAAACATCCACAAATGACAGGTGGGACCAACGGCTTAACGTGCTTTCCGAGGCACGGAGGGGTCTTGATATGTACAGATGGTCAATAGGTCACCCATCTACGGACCAACCACGGAAAGCGTAGCCTAACCAGCTAAACTTGAATTCTTCAGACTCAGCAAGGAAAAACCAAGAAATATGTACCTAATATCAAGAAGAATAATAATATTTTAATTTACCTTGTTCCATAACTTAAGCAAAGTCCTTGGGAAATTAAAGAAAACAGTATCGTATGTTTTGTTTTGATAACCTGAGGTAAACATCTGCGAAACACATTAAGTATTTTTTTATATCATCTTTAACCTCATTCTTTTTATTATCCTTAGGCAATTCATCACAATGACTATATTATCCTCAATTTAGTCGAAATGAAGTAACGTGATCGTACCTTGTGATAGGATAATTGGACCACTAGGAAAATTCGCTTTAAATTACTCAATAAGTTATTTTCCTCTTGTACGTGTTCTGTGTTGTTCTCAATTTTAGCAATACCAGTTACAATGCCGGGGTCACACCAACGGGAAATGCCGTTGATTATCGCGATGATGGACGTTAACCGTAGGTGTAGCCACAACTTATCGCGATAATTTGACAACGGCACATTGCCATTTGACGTTAGGCGATAACTCGTGTGGCGGTCAAGTGTGGCCACTGAATTTATCGTTTTAATTATCGGAATTTTTACCACGTTGTTTATCGCGATGATGGGCATTGACGTTGACCGTTAGTGTGGCTCCAGCACAATAAATACCTTTTTTGTTACTGTATAAACCTTACCTCCTTTTTAGGTAATATTGATGAAAACTCACTGTTTCGAGTTGAGTTGAAAGAAAAGAAATTACACAATATTACAAATTATTCATTCATTAATTACAAATGATTACGTAACAATCACATACAAACAAACATTACGTATACAAACCAATTTTATTTTTTGTTATCAATCATTACGTGCGGATATTATTAATTAACCACGAGCCCCTCTGAATTGCGGCACGGTTGACGCAGTGGTTAAGCTATTGGCTGCTACGCTGCGTGTCGTGGGTTCGATTCCCGCACGGAACAAATATTTGTATGACCTACAAGTAGTTGTTCTGGGTCTGGGTGTTTGTGCATGTGAGTTTAAATGTTTGTAAACGCACCCACAATACAGGAGAAATTCCTAGTGTGGGGCAACGTTTTTAAAAATAAAAAAAAATAAAAAAAAAATCTTCATGATTATGTGTTTGAAGAGCACTGGTGGCCAAATGGTTACGGCCTCGACTTACGAGTTATAGGTCGCATGTTTGAACCCAGACAAGCGCTTTACTTTGTGTAAATTATTTCAACACTTTTTGTCTTTTATAGATGTTCTTTTTTCTAATTGTTCATTTGTGTTGTTATTCTCTAAGTATGTCATTAACTTTGTTATGTTATTTATTTTTATTATTTTGTAATTTTTACATTGTCAAACTTAATGTACTTACCTGGATTAGATGTAAATGATGTGGTTTCCTATAATTGGAAGCGCACACTGTTTTTGTCCCTGCTCTATGTATCCTTACATGTAATTGTGTAGCCTCTGTTGGAGATCCAATAAATAAAAAAATAATGAAACGAAACATCATAAAAAAACACCACTGACTGCTCTCAAAACAGTGAAGAAAAACATCGTTAGGAAACCTAAAACTAAAAATTCGAAGACATGTGACATCTACCAAACCGCACTGGGCCCGCGTGGTGGATTACGGCCCATTCCCACTTACCTGTGTCCCAGCTGTGGGAAAATTATACGCTGATTATAAAGTGTTACAATAATATGTCCACACCTTTACAGTCAACAACACAGTACAAAGTTAGCGGTTGAAACTCGCCACAAATCCGACCGACCTTGCTAGGTCTCGATCGAACCAGTCGCCTTGATTGGAACTAACTCATACTATAAGTACTTGTCACTCTTTATTGATTGATACATCGATATTTTTGTGACCTTTGTTGCGAGGGGACTGTTGATCCGGTAACCAAAAAGTATTGTTATAAATGAGGGTACGAATAAACGCCGACAGACACTACGCCGACAGACTGAACACCGACATGACTTTACTTCGACGGGACTCTTCGCCGACAGGACACTTCGCCGACAAGACTCTTCGCCGAAGTCCTGTCGGCCTGTGCCTGTCTTCGACATTTTTATGACGAAGACGTTTTTATTCATATTTAAAAAAAAATACACTAGTTTACGTAAAATGGATCCTTTTATTTAACCACGTGATCCCATATAAACATTCAAGATTTTCTCTCTGATTGATTATTGGTCGCAAGCGCTATTTGCTGAGCATGGGTTCGATGCCCGGGTCGGGAAAAGTGTTTTTGAGTTGTTCGATCTGGGATTTCTCAGTAACAGCCCGGAGTTGTGCCTGGTTGACAAATAACAAACCAATGACACCGACTGCCGAAATTAAAGTTCTTTTTCACTTCGTTGTTTTTTTTTTTATTTGGTGGCCGGTTGTTTTTTTTTGAGGCACAGATGGCAGGTTAGGAGATGAACATACTTTCCGCCACATCTCCACATCCCCACCATACTGCTGTATCATTGAGAGAGCCTCACGTAGCGACGTTGTAGTTATATCTTCCCACTTGGGTCCGGACTCCGCAGGCGGTTCAGAGACTTCCAAATGAGCCACGGTCACAAGTCAATTAAAGGTTTTTCAGTTGTGTTTGGAGCAAAAACGGTAACAACCAAAATAAACGTGTCCTTACTTGTAGCGTTATACCAAAACTGATTGCAGACAATCATTGACACCGTTCATTGATGAAATCAATTGTTTTGTGTCTGCACGACACGTGTAGACTACGTATTATTTCAGTTCCGAATCGTACCATCGTACTAATATTCTAATGTGAAAGTTTGTTTGTTTGTTACTCAATCAAGACGATTTTTAAACTATAGGTATGTACCTAGATAGTTAACCTGGATTAACAAATAGGATACTGGATGAAATTAAATTACTGAAGCAGATAAGACAATTCTCGTATCCGCCCTGTATAGTTTGAGCAAAATCTTCCTAGACTGATGTAAGGTTTTAATCTAGCCTTAAGTTTCACAAAATTGTCTAACAAAATGCATTTTATCTACCTACATATCAAGCTAGAACATAATGGTAAAATGATCCTGAGAACCTATTTGATCCTGCATTGTGAATCTTTAATGATTTGTCGGCAATTATTTAAAAGTAGTCACTTACTCACATACTTATCACTTAGGTGATAATTACATGTCTGTGCGCATTTATTTACACACTTCCATGAGTGTGAAAACGCCATCGTCAATTTATGATCGACTCTTAGACTCCAGAGCACCGACTTTTCGTAATCGTCATTTTTGCGAAAATGCCATTTTCTATAATATTTATTTTTATGCACAAAAACAAAATTGGTTACATTATCTGCGGTAAACCACATTACGTTGTCATTGTCTCTATATTTGTAACAAATGCTGACGAATTG
Source organism: Polymixis lichenea (assembly GCA_949091785.1). NCBI lineage: Eukaryota > Metazoa > Arthropoda > Insecta > Lepidoptera > Noctuidae > Polymixis > Polymixis lichenea. The sequence continues at coordinate 10,243,418 of OX420941.1, forward strand.
ACTCTAAAACAATATATACACCTCATAAAATGCTCGCGTGTGTAAAAATATTTAAAATAAATGACCCAGTTTCAGTATTTTACGTCGTAAGTCAATTCCAAAGTTTGCATTCGATAACCTTTTGACCAGGAAGTGAATATTATCAAAATTCTAGGAATAAAGTGATTCATTTAAGAATGAAATTATTTTTGCGAAATAAGCACCGTATACCGTTGTGTAACCAAATGTAAATCCGTCCTACGATGAACAACTGACTTTAAACTAACTAAACAAATAAATACAAAAACACAAGGACACGGTGTCGAAGTATTCGTCCGCATCGCTGTCATCAGGAAACGTGCCCAGAAGACTGGCAATACTGGCAGTCTTCTTAATTAGAATTAGCATTGCCATTCAACGTGGCAATACTGCCACGTTAAATGGCAATGCTAATTCTAATTCCTGCTATTATTATAAATATGTAAGTTTTTAGATGTTTGGATATTTGTTACTCAATCACGCAAAACCGGCTGAACGGATTTAGATGAAATTTGGCACACAGATCGTTTTTAAGTAACCTGCACCCTAATTGCGTAAGACCAATCAAAATCTGTTTAATTTTGAAAGTTCAACAATCTTTATTGCGTTATTTAAGTTGTTGAGCAGACATATTTTTCGAACTTAAGAAGCGATGGATTAGCAATCTGTTTCAAAAGGATTCAGATTATGACTGATCGTGCGTTAAGCAATTAGGTTGCTGGATTAACATATTAGGATACTTTCATCCCGGTATCACGTTCCCGCGGGATAATTTGCGACCTCCATGCGGGCGAAGCCGCTGGCAGAAGATAGTTCTAAATAATTTTATTTTGTCAGATGTAGGAACGTATACAACCCTAATTTTAGTATATGCGAAACACGTGACTAGTATTTTTATGTAAAAAATCTGTGTAAGTACAACATTTCAAAACTGTATCAAGAAAAATCATAAAGTTATAAGCTTGTTATGTTACCTAGTTGTCCACATAAACTTGGTCACCACGCGGCCCCCGCAACGCTCGCGTCCAGCGTCGTATTGTGCTCATTGATAATAATTAGGCAGTAGGTACCTAACCGTACGGCGATTGTATTGTAATTCATTGGTGACAACATTTTCCATCACACTTGCAAAACATTTTTGGGAAAAAATATAACATGGTGTAAAAATTATTGGAATCGATTCACTTACTTATTCTGAACAAACTATATTCAGGTTTCGCGTTTACTAAAAATAATGTTGTATAAGGATCGTAGCAGGTGGCGTTCAGAGGCCCTAGTGTGAGTTTCATTTAACCATCTCGATCAAACGCAATGAGCGCGTTCGGCGTTCCGATTGGTCCGTCACCAATCCAGGGCCAATCGGAGCGCTCACTGTGTTTGATCGAGATAGTTAAATGAAACTCACACTAAGGCCTCTGTAGTTTCTGCCTTCCACCATGGGAACAAGGTTAGGTTTACGTATGTGTATAACAAATCAATCTGAGTCTAAAGTCTTCGTCGTCTAAGTCCAAATCAAGTCTTTTACATAGAGCGACTGCCTATCTGACCTCCACGACCCATTTATGTATATGTATGTATGTAATGTTATTATAATGAGTGTACAAAAACGAATACCCGAATATAACGAAACGAATAACAACGGTCTAAATAGTGTGAAATTAGAAAACATGGAGACGTTATCTGTCCGAAACTGTTCACCGTTGCACTGGAGGATGTCTTCAAGGTTCTGGACTGGAAAGGGGCTGGCATCAACATTAATGGCGAGTACTTCACTCACCTCCAGTTTGCCGATGATGTAGTTGTCATGGCTGAGACCATGGAGGACCTCAGTGTAATGCTCGATGACCTCAGTAGAGCTTCCGAAAGAGTGGGTCTTAATATGAACATGGACAAGCCCATGTAACACCCACTCTCATGACGATCGGAGGCGCTACGCTCGAAGTTGTGGACGAGTACGTTTACCTGGGACAAACTGCCCAGTTAGGTAGGTCGGACTTCAAGAAAGAGGTTAATCGTCGAATCCGACTCGGCTGGGCTGCATATCTTCTCGTCCCAAATACCGCAATGTCTCAAGACGAAAGTCTTTGACCAGTGTGTTTTGCCAGTGATGACCTATGGTACAGAAACGTGGTCGCTCACGACGGGCCTATCAGAAGGCTTAAAGTCACCCAAAGGAGATGGCTATGCTCGGAGTTTCCCTACGTGATCAAATCAGGAATGAAGAGATCTGCAGGAGAACCAAGGTAACCGACATAGCCCGAAGAATTGCTAAACTTAAATGGCAGTGGGCAGGGCACACTGCTCGCAGAACAGATGGCCGATGGGGCCGAAAGGTTTTGGAGTGGCGACCGCGTACCGGAAGGCGTAGAGTGGGAAGGCCTCCCACAAGGTGGACCGATGACCTTGTGAAGGCCGCGGGAATACGCTGGATGTGGGAAGCACAAGACTGGTCAAAGTGGAGGAGCCTGGGGGAGGCCTATGTCCAGCACCGGACGTCTTTCGGCTGAAATGAATGAATGAAGAAAACATTCTCATCTGAAAGCTTGTATGCCATTTTCCCTTAGTTGTTTGCCTTTGTATTGTTTTGTAAGAATACGTACGTATACGGTAATTTGTATGTCCGCTAGTTGTGGCTTTGCAACCAGAAAAGCCGTAACTAGCGGACGATCAAAACGCTTCCAACGATATCTCATTTGTCGAATTATGATTAGTAATTTAGTATTTATAAGGTTACAAATGAACAGCTACCACCCGGGTCAAAATCATAACCCTCCTTTATGCTGCGCCCTAGTCTTTTAAAAAGTTACTAATTTTTCAGACGAAATGAGTCATAAACACTAACAGAAAACGTAATAACTTTTTATCGACCGGAATTGATTACATAATAACGTCTATAAACTAACTAACAACACTACCATCCAACAATGTCTCTCAACTAAGATTTCACTAGTCAAAACATCTGCATGTCTTCTTAGGAAGCATCATCAGGATTCTCATCACGGCTGTCATTGCAAGAAGATCTAATTTAAATTCAGGGTCCGACGGACATGCCAGACAAACTTGATTCGATTAAATTGAACTGATGAATTGATGTTTTAGGATCTGCATCTTAATTTAGTGGTTTTTTTAAACTGTCATCATTTGTCATTACTGAGTTCAATAAAAATACAAAAGATATTCGTGACTAGATTGACTAAATGTCTTTGATAGTTGGCTATTCTTCAGGCACCTTTCCTGCGATGTCGACCACGCAGGGAACCTTTGGAGATTCCCTGCGTGATCCTAGGATCCTACAACCCATCAACACGCACTTCTTGAGCCTGGAGACCCGGGTATAGTCCGAATTGAGAACTTCTATACGTTAAGCGGCCAGGGCGTCCGCTTTTTCGCCATTTGATGCAACCGCCACCTCAGTTAGCCGCGCTCCCGTGGCGGTTATGTAGTAGCAGCTGGACGGTATGCCAACTTCAGATAACTTGAACATGGTTCTCGCCTCCACTAGAACCGCCTTGTAGGTGACCGGCTTCCCTAGTCACCCAAAGGGTAGGTAAAAATAAGGGCTATGCTTGGACCTAGCCCTTATTGTTACCTATTGGTTGACTTTGAGCCTTATTTTAAGGCTCATAGTTAACAGCCACGTTTCAGTCATCACAGGCATCATATATCGGTCAAAGACTTTCGTTTTGAACTCTTGAGAGATTGAGATGAAAAAATGGTGCGTAGGTACATCGGTAGTATTTACCGATTTACTTGTTTTCGAATTCAGACCTATCTTAACAGATAGCTGGAAGACGTAGCGTGGGAAGGCCTCTCACAAGGCTGACCAGCCGGTCGGAGGAATCTGCTGGATGAGAGAATAACAGAACCGGTCGAAGTGGCGGTGCTTGCGGGAGGGGTGTGTCCAGCAGCGGACGTTTTTCGGCTGATGGTGAAGCGGATAGTTTGTTCTAGGCACTAATTATCTTCAATAACGTCAATAGTCTCATATTTAAAACATGGTGTTATATTTGCTATAACTACTACTTACATCTGAACTGAAATCCATTAAAAATCTGTTAATCAATGCAGTAACCTTGACCGCGAGCCAATCAGTGGAAACACGGCTTACACGTTAATCAATTAAAAGAATGCAGTAAAGGCTTATCTCTCTGAGTTAATTGAAATAATTGACTGCAACAGTGAACTTGCTGCATGGCTGAAGAGTGAAGAATAGTATGAATTTCTAGTTTGCATAGATGATGCTACAGATAGAACAGAACTGGCTAAGTAAAAACAGCCGCACGGATCGATCCATCAGTTTAGGCTACGCTTGCTAGGGATGGTCCGTGGATACGTTAGATTAGAAAGCATGGGCACCACATAAGTTTGGTATTTCTTTGGGCTACGTCAGTTACCTTGGTTCTCCTATGGATCTCTGCATAACTTGTATTAAGGCAAATACAAGCAGCTGAGATTTTTCATACTATCCTCTAAAGTAGTAACAAAAGTAGTAGTAGTACAAAAACTAAATGGTTAAATCTACCAGAAGAGATGGAACAATCTCTATCGAAGGCTATAAAAGCCGTCATTGGCCCGGCTTAAGTACCTTTCAAAGACAATAAAGAATGAAATGCAAATCTACGAACTAACAATACATACATACGTCATACAGCCCGAAACATGGTGCTCGTTAAATTTTATTAGCTTTTTATCAATGTCCGCTGTTTCCTATTGTGCTTTACATATGGAATATAATTGATTCCTTATTCGATCGTTAACGAGGATTTGTATAACTGATTAGGATTAGTTTAATATTGTGAGAAACTGTTACAAGGTTGCTTCAAAGCCTATTAATTTTTTAGTAAACTGTTAATGAAACATTATTTTATTTCTGTAAATTGTACAAACACTGTTACACATCAATGATATTTTAAAAACGAAATGAGGTCGGCGTTTCCTATCTGGCAACCATGAGAAGAAAGGCCGAAACAAACTCAGAGATCACAGTCTCATTTGAAGTCCATCTTGGTCAGATCATGTGAAGACCATGTAGAGTGGTGTCTGGTCTTTTGAGAAAAGAACCACACAGATCCAGACACGATTACTGACAAATGGTTGCATTGACTGGACTGGTCCACTCTAATCAGTGTGGTTCTTTCCTCAAAAGACCATTTCAGGTACTAGTTTAGAAATGACGAAACTAACTCAAGACAGACCTCGGCCCACACCCTCTCACAGAGAGGAGGCCTGTGTCCCAGCAGTGGGAACATTACAAGCTAATTATGTGTCATCAACACGATTGAACTAGAATGATCCATTTGCTTGTCTTTTCCTTAAACCAGTATAGAGATATGAGGAAAAGGGTGTAAAGCTCACACATACTCTATGGAAAAGGACGGATCCAGGAGTGTCTACTCCTGGATCCTTCCTTTGGTGTTGTGTCTTGGTGTTGTGTTTGGGTTTTGTGTCTGGTGGGCTACTGCACGACGGTTGATGTCGGGATGTTGTATATATGTCACCGTAAAATTGTAAATACCGTTAGATTATAATCTATCTCGCGAGATTGTGAACTGTCGAAAGATTGGGAAATCATCAAATAACTTCTCCCGCTCTGGGTGGAGCAGGAGGGCGTATCAGACTTTTACTGACTAAAACCCACCCGTGGTCCCTCAGTTACCTGTGTGCCAGGGGCCGCGGTATCTCTTCCGAATAACCCGCATCCCTGGCAGGCATCGGCCCTTGCGGGCCCCACCAATTTGTGCTGACATCTCTTTAAGGCGCGCGTGGAACACAACGCGCCGTCGACCCGGGCTTGGTCCTTACCGGACAGCGAGCTACCCATTACTCCTCGCCGCACGGTGGTGTGCTGAAAATGAAGCTCCACAGACTTAGCGACACTCAAAGATCAAGTTTTAGGTACTTGATTTGTGTAAAAAACAAACATGCCAGCGTATACCTTTACTGACTAGCCATATTTTATGTAGAGAAACTTTTTTGATAAAGCTTTCATTTAATAAGTTATTAGCGAAAACTTTTTTTTTGTATGGAGCTGAACAGTTTTTTTTTAATCCTTATTCTTAAGTTTTCTTAAAATATAACTTATGTTATAACCGTATGATAAAATGCGTCATATAAGCTATATTGTCACTAAAGCCTGAATCTCGGAAACCATCGGAACATTGACATTTTTGACGTTGTTACGCCTGTCGGAAGAATCCCATTCTACAGCTACTCAAAAGGAAGCTACACTACACATTCTTTTGTTTATTAACGGGATTTATCGTGTAGGTAGCAGCAGTTAATGTATTGTAATACAATAGCTCTAGTATTTATTTAATCGATTACAAATTCAACAATATTATCATAAACATATTCTATGAACTGTTAATTATTGCATGGACTTAGTAGATGTAATCCAATGCTTGACAAGTTTTATCAAATTGTACTTACTGGTAGAATGCATGCTTTCAAATTCATCACTATTCATAAGTTAATTGCATTTTAATGTGCGTGAAACTTTTGCATCGTGTCTACCAGTGGCGAAGGAACTATATAACACATTTCCTACCGGCTTCCCTTCGGTGATTCGCATCTCTACCGCTTTTGAAAAGTGGCACGTCAATAGTATCTACTATTTTTAGCTTTGTATTACAAAAACAAAAAAGTTCTAAATTAAACCCGGCGCCAAAACGTCATAAACGAGAACTAATTCATACAACAGCGATCCCTTAATGATGTCGCTTTAGGTCACGTGTTACCGCTTGGTATAGACGAGAGCAAGCCGTTGTACAATGGGTTACAATAGAGATGCATATAGAAAAAATGCGTTACCGAGAACGAGATGGAGGAGTTTTGCACAATTTATTTCGTTATCAGCTATTCAACTTTATAGTATTTATTTTTTCATATTCCTATTTTAATTTTAGAAGGATAGTCTTTTTACTTCATTGATGACACCGTAAAATTGTAAATACCGTTAGATTATAATCTACCTAGCGAGATTGTGAACTTTCGAAAGATTGTGAGCAAAAACCATTGACAATGTAACTCACTATTTTTCGATAGTTTATAATCTGTCCGACAAATTGTGAACTGGTATATAGACGAATATTACCTTGCGCTATTACTAAATACAGTCAAGTAACTGCCACTAACTTGGAAGTAGCGTTCACCGGCCGCTGCCGCGGCGCCGCTCGCTCTGCTCGCTCGGCTCGCGCGCAGTTGCTCGCCAATCTAACCTAACCTAACCTATTCTGCCAGGGGTGCGGGTTGTCCGAAAGAGATACCGTAGCCCCTAGTGCACAGACAACTGAAGGAACACGGGTGGGTTTTAGTCAGTAAAAGTCTGTAACGCCCGCGTGCTCCACCCAGAGCGGGAGAAGTTATTTGATGAAACCTAACCAATTTGGTCTGTAAGCAGTATGGTGCAGTTTACAATTATAAGCTTGTGGGATAGATTATAAACTAACGGTGTTCACAATCATAGTGACATTGATAAGTCAGTAAGTTAAAACCGACTTAGCTTCGGCTTCTCTCTTACAAAAATTGACACCTCGCCACTGGTGTCTACTGTTGAAGATAAATGAGTTAGACGGATATTATTATCGTCTTTATTTGTTTAAGTTTACCATATACAGGGCGACAGGAACATCGATTTATCGATGATTCTGAACCCCTCTGTTTAAATTTAAAGACAGTTTTTTTTTTTAAATCGGTGATCCATACATTTTTCACTTTTCTATGAAATAGCTGATTTTGTTTCATCAACGAAATATCTTGACGCTAGGGGATCTAAAATCATGTGCTTAATTCACGGTTTCAGGTTGCGCGTCGGTATCCCTGCCGCCAGATAGATGGATTGTTTGCGAAAAGCTTCACACAATCGATCCGTCTAGTTTGGTTACAGTGGCTACATCCATTTAATAGAAACTAGCTTCTGCCCGCGACTTTATTCGCGTCAAATTTGTTGCTACTTTATTTACTTACAAGATTTACTTTACTTTATTACTATCTTTTCTTTGGCCTTCCTCTCCCTTTCCATCCGTCAACATTCACATTCCCAATGGCAGCGCCATCTTGTCTAGTAAGCCATTCTGATTGGCTAATATATTTTTGTCACGGCAAGAATGACTATGTTCACACAGTTAGTCATACGAGTGAAGAATAGTAATACCTTCTTCTCACTAATGACTAACTTAATCCGATCAATATTTATAAAGAGAAATTTATTTATTTACTTATTAAGTAGCTGCCCGTCCCGGCTTTGCACGGGTGGGATCCCTATTTTTTTTCGTTCGACCGGTTTTTCGCCGACTTGCTTTGCAAATCCGACTACCACGAAAAAGTCTTTTCATTTTTCTGGTTAATATATAGCCTATGACACTCACAAATAACGTGGCTTTCTATTGGTAAAATAATTTTTTTAATCAGTTCAGAAGATCCAGAGATTACCCCCTACAACCTATCTCACAAACCTCTTTATAATATTAAGTATAGATAAGGCACTTCGAAGACTTATTCACTAAGTCACACACAAACAAAAATCACATACAGTTTTAGGAATGATGAATTAGTCACAAACAAATACGGGTCGGATATAAAAAATACTTTAAAAAAATTCGTTATTATCATCTGCTTAGCCTTTTCGAAGCTATATTCAGGTCGGCTTTCAGTCTAACCGGAGGCAGCTGGATATCAGTATTTTACATGAAGCGACTGCCAATCTGACCTCGAAAACCCAGGTGGTCGGTAATACGATACCCCTTGGTAAGACTGGTTGTCAGACTTTCGGGATTTTGACCACCTGTAACAACTGACAAAGATCTACCAATGACAACCGGGACCAACGGCTTAACGTATTTGCCGACCACGTAGGAGTCTTGGTATGTAAAGATGGTTAACAATTCGCGGCAAACGTACCTTTAGGTAAATCTAGTTGACATTTTTCGCATCCATACTTCGGGAGTATGTTCACTGTTCGACAATTTACATCAAAAATTAAACATGGTATGGTTTTGTCTCATTATTAATATTATCTGAACGGAAACAGAATACTAAAATAAAAAGGCATTAAAAAGTTATGAGCCAACATAGATTCGGTTTTCTTGCTAATTTAACCTAACTTTGGGCGTTTTTAAGTAATAAAAGAAGTGTAAAATCTCCAAAACCAAGTCATTACCGACAAAGCTCAATTTTCAAAAAGTTCAATAAACTTTGTTGGTCATTGATTTTATGCAGTTGTTTTGCCATGAAACGCGATCATCCGAAGGACTTTTCTTATTTTTTTATCCGCCCGTGTTTACTACACAGGATAAGTTTTTATCCAGTGCGCAAACTGTAACCATCAATTCAGCATATCATTCAGACCCCCAGCGCAGGAATTATTCGTCGTTAATACAAAAAAAAAATCAGCTGTGCCATACATTTTGACCGCGTAGGGATTGCACTTTTCTATGAAACAGTTGATTTTTTATTTGTAAAACCGACGTAAAATTTCTGCGCTAGGGGGTCTAGAATGATACGCTGAATTCATGGTCACAGTTTGCGCATTGTATAAAAACTTGTCCTGTAAATGATCCTGCATCTCACTCAATAACGTTGTGCGTGTAGACTAGCGTCTAACAGCTCATCACAGATAGTACCTCTGTCGGACACGAAGCCTGCGTGCTTTTTAGCCAGGCCCACCCGTGAGTTCGAGCCCGTGACTAGATTCCCCTTAACATGATCGATCGACATGTACAGCTGTTATTACCTAGCCACGAGCCCTTGATTAACAAATGATTATGTAAGAGTAATAATTATGACTAGTAATTTATTGATACAGGTGCTAACGCTGCAGAGCACGAGGCGACATGCGCCACTTTCTATTATAAACATTATTGTTTACATAAACATTCTATTAAGAAGATTGTTTTCACGATATATGTTTTAGTTTTAGGAATGACAAATGTTTGAATACCTGAGACGTGCGAAAAGAGTAACAAAACGATGGTTTGCATAATCAGCACATAATGTTCCCAAAGCTGGGACACAGGCCTCCTCTCTGTGAGAGGGGATGGGCCGTAATCCACCATGCGGGCTGTGTAGAAAAGTGTAGATTTGAAAATAACTAACCAGTGAAATCCTTCCACTCGCCTCGCGCACCTGGTCTCGGTATTGTGTCCAGTCGTCCTAAATCCAGCTAAACTTCACTGCACATTTATTTCCACGGGTGTTGGTTAATGTTATTGTTCGTATCTTGATGGGGTTGTAGCACAAAATCACGGAAGGACCATTTCGTATTCGAAAAAAGATTTTAGCACGCGGTAGTCTCGTGTAAGTGAAAAAACACGCGAAAGCGCGGCGCCACTGTCGCCCTACGTAGACCAATCGGATTGCTTAGCGAATAAGCAGTAAGCAAGCCGGCAACTTAATCAAATCAAACCCCTTCTACTAGACACAAATTCTTGAGCATTAGTTGTGGGTTGCAAAACTATCCAATATTCCTAACATTAAATGCGGTATGTAATACCTATTTTACAGAGAACGGTACGTAACACGGGCCCAGTGCGGATTGGTAGATGTCACATGTCTTCGTGTTTTTGGATCTACTACATGCTGGTTCCTTCACCATTTTGAGAGCAGTAGTGGTGAAATAATTCACACAAAGTAAAGCGCCTGTCGGGGTTCGAACTTACGACCTACAACTCGTAAATCGCAGCCGTTACCACTGGGCCTCTACTGCTCTCCATGCGAACCGATGGTTTGGTTGACACATATTCTTAATCGGAGTCTCCTTGTGAGAAAGAAGTTATACCCAAACCCTACATTTCATGAAGGCTGAAGCATAGCTGAGCCCCAGGCTGATTCCCGGCCACCGAAAGCGCGGGCTTGCAGATTTCGAGTAATGGGTAGCTCGATGTCCGGTAAGGACCAAGCCTGGGTCGACGGCGCGTTGTATTCTACGCGAGCCTCAAAGAGATGTCAGCACCAGTTGGTGGGGTCCGCAAGGGCCGATGCCTGCCAGGGGTGCGGGTTGTTCGAAAGAGATACCGTGGCCCCTGGCACACGGGCAACTGAACGAAAATGGGTGGGTTTAAGTCAGTAAAAGTCTGACACGCCCTACCGCTCCACCCAGAGCGGGAGAAGTTATTTGATGATTTCCCACCTTCAAGAAAAAACAGCATACCTATTGCAAGGATTTTTCGGGATTCTTGAATCCCGAATGTCCCTTAAACATAATTATACGCCTAATAAATATTTTAGCATAGCTACCTAACTAGGTGGACGCCAGACCTTACAATAATTAACTAAATGCTCTAGAATCTACTATCATGCGAATTAAGTCGTCAATTATAATAAAAACGTTGCAGCGGAGTCATTAAACAACAGTAAAATAAATATAGATGTTCTATAAATCAACACAAGTGAATCAGCATGATTTATGTAATACTGGTTCTGTATATAAAAATCTATATATAATTTTATTTCGTCTCCTATGCAATTACAATGTGCTATGTTGAACTGTAGTGCGTCAATCAGAATCGGTTTTAAATACTTAATTGCTTGTAAATAAGGTTGGTAACACATTAGCTAACCGCCTGGGGTGTTGCAGGTGTCTACAGAGTGGCAGGATCATTGACGCGCAAACTGAAACCATGAATTGAATCATAAATCACAAAAACTATCCAAGCAAAGTTGATAAAATTAATTATATAATAAATTATATTGGACCACCCCTTTTTTTTGGGTGGGAAATCATCGAATAACTTCTCCCGCTCTGGGTGGAGCAGGAGCCGTGTCAGACTTTTACTGACTAACACCCACTCGTGTTCCCTCAGTTGCCTGTGTGCCAGGGGCCGCGGTATCTCTTTCGAACAACCCGCACCCCCGCAGGCATCGGCCCTTGCAGGCCCCACCAGTTGGTGCTGATATCTCTTTGAGGCGCGCGTGGAACACAATGCGCCGTCGACCCGGGCTTGGTCCTTACCGGACAGCGAGCTACCCATTACTCGCCGTCCGCAAGCCCGCGCCTACGGTGGCCGGGGATCAGCCTGGGATTCCCGATGCCCAGGATAGGACTACCCCTGAGGCATGCTTTTCGAAATCGATCCACAATTACCAAAAAAATACAGAAGAATTTAGAACCACCTCCTTTTTGAAGTCATGTAATTATTGTTATTCTAAAACTTTCTCTCCTTTGTTTCAGTCACAATCCCAGCCCTGAACTTCGGGATGCTGATGGGCTGGCAGTCCCCAATGACGCCAATCCTGCAGTCACCCGACGGGCCAGCGCCGGAGCCCATTAGTGATGAGACCATATCTTGGATGGCAGCTATTACCTTCATGCCCCCCATCTTCTGCGGGTTCATGGTTGGTGACCTTGCTGATCGGTGGGGTAGGAAGTACACTACCCTTTTGACGGCGTTGATGCTCGTGGTAAGTGTTGAAAAGCTTTTAAGGTGAATCTCGTCGAAATTTTTCCTACACAAACTTTGGGAGTGTATTACTCCACTGTTCGATAATGTACATCAAAAATTAAACATGGTATGGTTTTGTTTCATTATTAATATTGTCTGTACGGAAACAGAATACTAAAATAAAAAGCCAATTTCCTGCTAATTTAACCTAACTTTGGGCGTTTTTAAGTAATAAAAGAAGTGAAAAATCTCCAAAACCAAGTCGGTACCGACAAAGATCAAATATCGAAAAGTTCAACAAACTTTATTGGTCATTGATTTATGATGTGGCTTTTTCATAAAACCCGATCTTCCGAAGGACTGTTCTTAATTTTTTACGAGCCTGTTGTACTATAAATGATCCTGCATCTCACTCAATAACATTGTGCGTGTAGACTAGGGTCTAATAGCTCATCACTACCTCTGTCGCACACGATGCCTGGTGAGACAGCGTGCTTTTTAGCCAGGCCCACCAGTGAGTTCGAGCCCGCGACTAGATAAATCTTAACGACAGTAGGTTAATGAACGGATACTTTTAATACCACAGCAGTTCAAATATTATGCCATGGACAGGCATACAAGTTTGTTGCTGGTCCATCTAGTAGAAAGATCCTGCTATCAGAATATTACCAATTTTATATCATTCCAAGAAAAAACTGACTCTGTTTTTAGTCAAGAGTTTAGTGTCAAGACCTTGCCTTATTGTCCTTCTGCAATATTTTCACAGCATCACTAACTAACCCTTATTTCCACAGATAAGCTGGACGATAACCCTGTGTTCTCTCCGTCCGTGGGCGCTGATCGCGTCCCGCGCAGTCGCAGGGCTCGCCTGCGCAGGCTGCTATGTCGTCATACCGTTATATTTGAAGGAGGTAAGTAGTACGCATTACCCTGACACTTTGTTTGAGAAGACATCTTCGTTGAACTGTACGATTCATACAAAAGTTTAAACCTCGATATATCCATCAAAAATCTGTCGAAAAGACATTCAAACTTTTAACGACTAGAATTTGAGGGAAAGGTTTCTTGTCTTTCATTTGAAGTGTCTGTTTGTTATATCAAAATAATAGACTTTTCCAAATGCTTATGAAAGTATTTACGTTACTTAGGTATTAAAAAAACATTTAATTTTTTTTTGTCTGTCTGTCATTTTCCGGCTAATCTTCGAAACAGCGGCCTCGAATTTTGACCGGACTTTCACTGGCACTGAAACTGGCATATAATAAGGAATAAGATTTTTTTGTCCCGGGGCAGCACGTTCCCGTGGACTAATTTCCGACATCCACGTGGGCAAACCGCGGCCACAATAGTTACTATGATTTGCTAGATTATCTAAACTACTCATTCTAAAAACAGCCCGGACAATAATTCAAAAAAGTTTTATTTAAAATATTAAAAACCCTCGACCTAAACAAAAACCTCTAAAGTTGATTCTGAAGTTTAGTACTAATATATCCTCATTTCTCATCCTGATCACCATTTATTTCTAACCTATTCAATGAAACCTTTTCAATGAGCCCAAACACGATACTTCTGCTGTTTGTTGGTGGGTACTTGGGTATCCTGGAAATTCCAGGTGATGCTCCAGCATCAATTCAAGGTTACTTTGTTCGTCTAGTATCATTGAACTGATAGAATACCAAATTTCGACTTGATCCGACCCGTGGAAGATGCTCAACTCCCTTCATCAACCAGAAAAGAGCTGATAATTTTCAAATGGCTAAACCGATTTAGATGAAACGTATCTAAGAACCACCGCTAAAAAACCAACTTTTAAATAAAAAAAACAGCACCCAAATCGGTTCACCCGTTTAAGAGCTACAGTGCCACAGACTGACACACATACCGGTCAAACTTATGTTATAACACCCGTCTTTTTGCGTCGGGGATTAAAAATCTAGTAGATTAACAACGCCATGGTATCAAGAATATGCGGCTAACTTGAGCAACATTTCGTTGCGAATTTATAGACCTATTTCACCGACATTCACAGTTTCACACGGATTTAATAAAATCGTGGCGGGATTATTTCGCGCATTGAATTTTCAACTCTTGGCCTTAAACCGAGCATTAAGAATCTAACAGAGGGCTACGCGAGTGAGTTTCAGCGCATCGAAACCATTGAGGTAATATTAGGTCGAAACCCTGTTCGATTTTCAACTCTCGGCGCTAAGCAGTGCGTCAAAGATCCAGCGCGCGAAAAAATCCCGCCGCCATTTTATTACGTCTTAACGTTTTGATACTTTTTAGTTCAACTACAGACATTTTTAGCACGCTTTTATTAGCTTCACCTGTATGTTTGTTTGTTTGTAACCGACTGCTTTGGACTTGATTTTGACCCACTTCAAAAGGTCAGATTTAGTTTAGATGACAATTAAAAAAAAAACGCTTTTGTAGTTAGCAGAACTAAAAAATACAAAATAAATACTAGATTATGAAATCTAAAAAACACGCTTTATAAACCAAACTAAAAAAGCAGAAAATAATTTCATAAAAGCGTGGGATGCTTTTTGATGTATTTTTATAATCAATTAATATCAAGCACCCCACGCTTTTTTGAAATTATTTTCTGCTTATTGAGTTCGGTTTTTAAAGCGTGGTTTTTATATTTTTATTTTATTTTTTTTCCTAAGAAAAAACGCCTTGGATGTTGCAATAATTATTATAACCCAGAAAATAATGACGTAATTTTTCGGGGAACGACGAATGCCCATATTTGTGACATAATTTCAACAGTAGGCACATTATGATTTGTTCATGAAAAACAGTGGTACCTAGATATTTTGTAACGTAAACATTTTCAGGAATATCCCTCCATTGTTACCTGAAATTAATCAGCCTTAATACGCATTCGAAGTAAGATAAATTAATTTACAACAGTTTTTGTGGTTTTGAAACTACGTCATTGCATTTTAGTCATTGGGAGATTAAAAGAAACTTGGTAAACGGGAAGTTTTTCTGTGATTTCAGAAGAGAAAAGGATTGTCATAGTTTTGTGGTAGGTGTGTTTATAACGGATACTTGTAATTTCCTTGGTGTATGACGTTCGATGAAAGTCATGGAGCGTCATAATTGGAGTTACCAGTTCACCTTATTATTGGACAATAACAAGGTAGGAGGGAGTAGGTAGGCAAGTAGGTACTGTAGAGGAGATTTACTTACTGTAAAACCTCACACACATACTGGCAGCCGATGATTGGGCTATGTCTATGTTCGAGCATTTAGGATGTTCAAAAAATAAGAACGTCAAATAATTTTAGATAGGTGGTGTTCCGTGAGCTTTGATTCTTTTTGACAGGCGCGTCTTTGTAAGCATCTGATTAACTTCCAAACTCTTGAAAAAACGTGAAATTCCACAGTTTAAGCGCCCCTTAATCTTTTAATTTATATCCTTACACACCCGGTACCTGAAGGCTCGTACAGTACCTAGGGAATTTGTTGCGCCACTTCTTCTTCCCAGCTAATACACTAGGCAGTGGTGAAGGGCGGGCGTTTTGGGAGACTGTCGTATGTAATTTTAACGTTCCAAAAGTGCAGCCTCTCAGTCTAGTTTGAATAAATGACTTTTGATTTGATTTTTTGATTTTGAATCAGAGTTTAGCGTACTACTCGCGCATTCAGTGTTTCATTAGGTCAATTATTAAAATCTACGAATTATAGGCACTAAAAAAGAAGGCTTGTGGCTAAGTAACAGCTGCACGGATCGATCGATCAGGATATGTTAGGCTTGCCGCGGTTGGTCCGTGGATGGGATCTTTACATACCAAGAGGCTTCCGTGCCTCAGAAGCCGTTGGTCTTGGCTGTCATTCGTGGATCCTTGACAGTCGTTACGGGTCGTCAGAAACCAGAAAGACTGGCATCCAGTATTACCAATTGGTATCGTATTAGTACCAAAATTTAAAAACGGATCTGGAATGTAGTAACTGAATCCATGATAAAAGTTTGTGCCACGACGTCTCTTCCATCTTGTACAATTTAAGCACTATTTGCCGTCGAATGTGAATATACAACCACAGATAACAAATTAGTATGGTAAGAGAACATTTGGTAAGTATTTGGTACCTAAAGCGTTTAACAAAATACATTTACTAAAGAGAAAAAGTAAAAATTCGTAAAGGATCAGGGGCCCAAGTCTGCTATTTTTATAAATTCGCCATTCCAACACGATCCCCTTGTCATTCCAACACGATCCCATTGTCAATTTGCTAAAAGTTCGTAATCTGCTAAATTCATAATGATCGATCATTGGTCGGTCAATGGTGTCGTAATAGAATTGTGTCATAATGACATTGTCGTATTGCCATTATTATAAAACCCGTTAGTAGAAATGATTTTCCAAAAACGACTACTAAATTTGAACATTTATTCATGCCCCATTTTATTTAAATATATATTTTTACATATTACTTATTATTATATAATAGTTTATTAGTGTTAAATTATAGCAGATTACCGCCAAAGTCAGTCATTCATTTGTCATTATGTACGAGATTACCAATAAATGCCATTTCTTTCAATGGAGTGTCAGTGGCTGATCATTGGAAAGTCATAATGACGTCATTATGTTAGTAGATTACCAAACTTGTCAAAATCAACAATTATGAAATCAATGATAGACCATTCTGACACTATTGTAATAGCGGACTTGAGGCCCAGTTAAAACAAAATTGAAAAACTTTATACAGGATAGCAAACAGAAGTAATTACATTGTACAAGATTAAGCCGTAGCAGTGTAATATAACACCGAGAAATTTTAATGGTTGTTTTCCCGCGGCAGAACAACTTGCCATAAGAAGTACTTTCGAACGTAAAAGTTTGGCGAGTTTAGAATTAAGTAACACCTCTATATTATAATTTCTTCAAATAATTTAATTTATTTATTTAAAAAAACAAAAGACCTCAACGCCAACCATTTCCATCCTTACAGCTTTTTTATTCGATTCCCACTCCCACGCCTGAATCGGGCGAATATTTCAATCAATCAATTAAATCGGGCGAATATTTAAAACAACCAATTTAATCGAGCGTATCTACGCTTTTTAACAAAATAACACAACATCACGCCTTGTATCCCTGAAAGGTTAGGCAGAGGTGTACATATAGAACACCTACATTTCGCCAGTTATGTTTTAGGTCCCATGTAATAGGGGGCAAGCCTATCGCCATCAACTGGGCACAAATCCAGAATTCGGGATGTTACTGAGAAATTCCATATAGAAAACTCAATAACACTTTGCTCGAACTGGGAGTCGAACCCAGGACCTCGCTCAGCATTAGCGCTTGCGACCACTAGACCAACAAGGAGAAGAATATTTTATTTTCTACTAGCTTTTGCACGCGGCTCCGTCCGCGTGGATGTCGGTTATCGCTTAAAGAAGTAACCTATGTCCTCCATACCCCAGTCTATAGATATCTCTGCCAAATTTCATGACAATCGGTTGAGCGGTTTAGGCGTGAAAGCGTAACAGACAGACACACAGACAGAGTTACTTAAGCATTTATAATATTATAGTAGAGATGTAGGGATAGGCGACTCGCACGAAGTAAATTTATTTGTGATCGAATCAACCATTCCAGAATCGACAAATACGCCATCCTTTTTTTTTTGAGGTTGGGAAATCATCAAATGACATCTCCCGCTCTGGGTGGAGCAGGTAGGCGTGTCAGACTTTTACTGACTAAAACCCACCCGTGTTCCTGCAGTTGCCTGTGTGCCAGGGGCCGCGGTATCTCTTTCGAACAAACCGCACCCCTGGCAGAAATAAAGCCAACTTTACCTACCAAAACTAACCCTGCCTTTTTCTCCACAGATAGCATCAGACAACATCAGGGGCGCACTAGGCTCCCTTTTCATCCTATCTCAGAACCTGGGTTACCTGATAGTCTACGTGGCAGGGGATATGCTGTCCTTCGACGCAGTGCTGTGGCTCTGCACTGCTGTGCCGGCCATCTTTCTTGTTGCTTTCATTGCAATGCCGGAGACACCCGTGTTTTTGGTGAAGCAGGGGAAGATTAAGGTGAGAACTTTGAAATACCTACCTTATTCGTACGAATGAAAGTCGCTTTTCGGATCTGTCTGTGAGACTGTGTTGTTCTTCCAAACTAAGAAAGAAAGAAAAAGTATTTATTGTGACTCGCACACATGTCACTGACTAAAAAATTACAATATACTAAATGGAAAATAAAAAAACAATAGTGAAATAAAAATAAAAACAGAAAGTCCTGCGCGAGGCCAAAAGGCTCCTATGTCAGCATGATGCTGCGACATTTAAAAATAAGTTTCAAGCAGCTGATCCCTACTTAGTTAAAAGTGACGATGGTGTCGGATTGCGTAGGGGATCTGATGAATTCCAATAGTAATAAATTGAATGCGTGTCCAATAAAGATCTTTTTAGGGTTCCAGCTACTATCAATCAATAGTATACTAACATACAGATGGTCTTGACTATTTGACGGAATTTTCTTACATTTTGGCAGCCACACATAGATATACAAAAAACCCAAGATATATAATCAACGTCTCAAAAACGCCGCATCAATAGAGCGCAATGTGCGCTGGTGTCAAATAGTATCGTCAGTCATGTTTCAGTCAGTTGTTTTTCTTGTAAGGTTGAATTTGCAAAAAAAAATGTGTTATCAGGGGGTCTAAAAAGGCCACTTTGGCAGAATCATAATATGATCATATTATGAATCATATTTAAAATCGTAAATTGTCACAAACTGATAATTCATAATATTAGCTGCGATGACAGCACGCAATTCATCTATTCGACAGTTTTGTATGGGAATTCGTAAAATTGTCACCAAATTCTGAATTGTTATATTAAAGTAAAATGTCAAACAGTAGAATCATATCAATTCAGGAAATGAATCACTTTTAGAGGAATTGCTTGATGTGGCCTTTTTAGACCCGCAGAACTTTAACCACTGACAGATACCATTGGGGACAGTTTTGACTGTTACTTTAGTTCGAGACTGTGCAACTTGGGATTTTTGTATATTAAAGTAGCCACATACATTATTATACATTTAAATTAATAGAAGACCTAGCTTGGTATATATTGTACACATGTAAGTTTTCAGGCACAGGAGGTGCTCTCGAGGGGGCCCTGGTCTTAAAACCACAGGCAAATTCGGTTAAGTAGCTGACAACGTCATAGGTTGACCAACGAGATACCAAATATTTAAAAAAAATATTTAAAAAAATAGGAGAACTTATCAAAGTTTGGACGTAAAGAATAGCACCAATCCATTACATCCCGTGGGTGTCGTATAAGGCGACTATAGAGAATGGGCAGCATGGTGTTCCCACCATACTGCGATCACCCACCCGGCTGACAACCGTGGCGAACCCAACCCGCCTACCCCTTTTGGGGGAAGCCTATGTACAGCAGTGGACGCTTTTCGGCTGAAACGATGATTAGGTTTAAGATACCTGGCTATTCATATATACACATAGAAATTCTAAAGCTAATCAAAACACACGCAAACGTTTACAATAATACACACTTAGGTACGTACTTTCACACTACACACATACTCAACACATTCACACAACACACACACATTTCAATCATTTTAACAATCTGAATTGACTATCGATCACATTACGGGTCGTGGGCCTTTTAGGACCGGGAGCGCGGTCCCAGATTCCACCTAAATTATTTTTGAGTAGTATTTTGGGACTACAAATGAAATAAACAAAAGTTATGTCTTGGGAAGGTACGGTCAACCAAAAAAATTTGAAGTTATACAAATAAAACTATTTTTATAAAACGATAAAATAATTCTTTTATTTCAACAATGGCAGTCTTAGATAGTTTCACAAACAGCATCATAAGTAACTACAAAGCTACTGCCGAGTCACCCACATCGACCCGGACGATGTAATGAAGTGGTATTTCCCACCGAGCTGATTTCTCCTGTACGGAGGAAAGACCAGATGTTAATTACTGTACGTACTTGTTTACATGTAAAAGTTGCAGTACTTTAATCATTTAAGTGTTGTTTGATGGGCAAAGAGGCGCCACGGTAAAGCCGAGGTGGGAACTCCAGGGCTAAAATTTCGTAGTACGTTCCCATGGGATATTTTCCGACATCAACGCGGGCAAATCCAAATCAAATCCTGGCAAAAGCTAGTATGGTTTTTATTCCAAATAGTTACATAGTAAAACAATCCTTGATCCCTTACAGGAAGCTCGTGCAGCACTAGCCTGGCTTCGGAACACCACCACGGACGACAAAGACCTGGAGGAAGCTATACAGCAGCTGGAGAGGGAAGAGGAACACGCCAGGAGTATGAAGAAAGCTACGTGGAAGAGTATAGGTAAGCAGTTTCTTTATCATTAGGGATCCTTTGTTATCTCAGCCAGGAGGAGAGAATCTTGACCCGTAACGATCACGGTATGGTTACAGTGGAAATGGTGTAGCACAACTTAGGATATGCCAAGTCCCGCAATAGACTAATTCCCGTTTTCACCAACCCGTAAAAACGCGATTTTCAACGCTCGGCTCAGCGGTGAAAGTTGAAAACCCAACACCCCGCTTTTATTAAGTCATATCTACCTACATTTAGGTGTCACCGGGCGTTACCAGGTTCGTATCGGCGTGTTTTTCCGGAGGCGAATGTTTCCGCGCACTGGATTTCCAAGGCACTAAGATGCTTAGCGCCAAAGTAAAGTCCATAAAATTCAAAACTTGCCACTTGCCTTTTAAGTATTTGTTTATTCGCCTACAAATTAATTAACTTCCTGCCAGTCGCATAGAAAAAGTGTTGAATCGACCGAGTAAATTCATGCGAATCGACTAAGCCATCAGACTAAGCCGTCATCCACTTTTAGAGATTAAGTAGTTCCCAGCAACCACACAACATTTACGAGGGTTTAATTGCATCCCAAGAACAGCTAAACCACAAAAAGTTCCCCGTCCACGCCAGGTGACGACAATGTATCTCTCACAATGTTATTGTGAAAGGTACCTTCCACCTATATTGTTAAGAGCGAGTTACCTAACATAAAGTAGCCGATGACACATACATAGCCCTTGTCATGAAGATTATCCGTAAATCCTAATATATAATACTTATAAATCCTAATATATAATACTTGTAAATCCTAATATATAATACTTATAAATGTGAAAGTTTGTATGTTTGGATGTTTGTTAATCAATCGCGCAAAAACGGCTGCACGGATATGGATGAAATTTGGCACACAGATCGTTTATAACCTGGATTAACCAAATAATTATGAGTAAAAGTTTGCGGTCACATTAAAAGCGTTAATCCCTCGCGGGCTGGCAACGGCGCATTGATAGCGGTTTTTCGTGATTATTTCATTAAATACAAACAAAAGTAAACATTTTTTTTCAGCCATGCACTAGATCATTGGTATTTTCAAGTTTGTATGCTGTTTTTTTACAGTTATTTCGGTATTTACTTATAAAAATCGACATATCGTCAATTATTTTCTATTTGCATTACATGGTACGATTAAATGTTTTTATTAAAGACTAAATGTTAAAAATCATTGTAAATACCAAAGATCTAGTGCTTGGCTGAAAAAAAATAGTACTTTTGTTTGTATTTAATTAAATAATCACGAAAAACTACTATGCGTTGTTCCCAGCCCGCGTGGAATAAATGCTCTTAAGTTTTGGTCGAAGTGGACCTTGAACTCAATTCAAACTCAAATTAATTATTTCAAATAAACCAAACACAGGCACTTTCGAATTATCAAGGGGTCGGTCTATCAGGAAAATGAAGCTAGTAGTCTATTCTAAAGCGTAGTTGGTTCCTATGTAGAATAACGGGCAAGAAACTCATATTATCTTCTACAAGAAATCCAACTTAAATCTGGAAAGAGCACGAGGGTCACTTAATGTTGAGTCATACAGGATAAGTTTTTTATCCAGTGCGCAAATTGTAACCATGAATTCAGCATATCATTCTAGACGCAGAAATTTAACGTCCGTTTTACAAAAAAAAAAATCAGCTGTTTCATTGAAAAGTGCAATACTTACGCGGTCAAAATGTACGGAACAGCTGGCTTTTTTTGCATTACCGACGAAAAATTTCTGCGCTGGGGGGTCTAGAATGATATGCTGAATTCATGGTTACAGTTTGCGCACTGGATAAAAACTTACCCTGTATAATCAACCTATTACGTTCCCACTGATGGGAAACAGTCGGTGAGAGGGAATGGGCTATAATCCACCACGTGGGACCAGCGGGTTTGTAGATGTCACAAATGTTTTGATCTAGAACATGCACGATTCCTTATGCTGATATCCGTCACCGTTTTGAGAGCAGAGGTGTTGAAATAATTTACACAAAGTAAAGCGTCTGCCTGGGTTTGAACCTACGACCTACAACTCGTAAGTCGTGGCCGTTACCACTGAGCCACCACTGCTACCAACAAGTGCGAGTCAAACTCGTGCGCCGAGGTTTCCGTACCTGCCCATTATACCGCCATAAGAAAAAAGAAATGGGGAAATTTAGATTTTCGCGAAAACTTGTAAGTGACAAAATTTACCTTAATTTTCAACGTTTTTTTTTATTTTTTGTAATTTTTTATTCTTTTGTGCTGTAAGACCTTAGTTTTTGCTAAATTTCGTGATGTTAGGTCAACGGGAACTACCATTATAGGTTTTCGACCCAAACCTATAGGGGTACCTCCGGTTGATCTAGAATTGTCAATTTTGGTTAAAAGCAAGGTCTTATAGCACAAGTAAAGGGAAAATTCCGAAAAATAAAAAAAGTTGACAATTAAGGTAATTTTAGGTACTTACAAGTTTTCCCGAAAATCTAAATTTGCCCATATCTTATTATCGTGTTGACTCAGGACCTTGATTTTTATACACCTTATAGGGACTATAGACTTCAGTATCTGGTATAAATTTCAACTTGCTAGGTCCACCCGTCCTTGAGAAAATCGGTGGTGACACACGGACAGACGGACGAGAGAGTGATCTTATAAGGGAACCCTAAAAATGAGTCATACTTAACATAAATCATAAACCAATAAAACCTCCCCAAAATTTGGCCAAGCCGGTTCCCAGATGACGTGTCAAGATCCTGCACCTCAGTTCCAAGAACCGCTCTCAGTCGCCGAGATATATTTACCGTCAAGTGTAATGAGCTGTGGCACGCGACGACGCGGAGGAAACACAGGCTGCACTTATGTTGAAACCTTTCTTGCATCAACATGGCAGTTGGAAACCGTTTAACTTAGAAATACAACTAATCATTTCAATACAGAGCTTTTCGAAGCTGTAAATCTTTTTTTTCTTAGTTTGCTTCCACTGCCCACTGCTGAGCAAAAGCGTCCCCAAACCCTTCCAGCATAACTATACACAACTATTCGACAGACTATCGTATCGCCGTCTTCCATTTTATTTGAACTAAATAACAAAATTTTCGAGTTTTGGATTTGTGAACAGCGTTTATACACCGAGAAATTTTAATGGTTGTTTTCCCGCGGCAGAACAACTTGCCGGAGTACTTTCGAAGCACAGAGTAAAAGTAAAAAAAATAAGATTTTTTTGTTTTAAAATAATTTAAAAAATATTCATCAACTCGATAAAACACTACTCAATAGTAACACTAGAGGTAACTTATAGGTACTACTCGAATCGCACGCGCCGCCGACTAAGGGAACAGCGATGCATAAATGTTCAAAGCAAAATATCTCGCACGTGGTGATTTTTCACAATGGATAACCTGCCATTTTTTGTTTCTAATATTTTATTTGTTTATAAAACGATTGTATTACCAATACAAAATCATTTCGCTGCGGAAAAACAACCATTAAAATTTCACGGTGTAGTCTTCCTACAATTCCTACGTTGATTGTGTTGGATTAGGTACGGAAGTGTATCGAATGGTTGATGATGATGATGCTGATGATAATGATGATGATGATGGATCTCCCTTTTCCGCACGTAGACTTCCATTTGGTCAGTTGTGCATAGTGGCGGATTTACCAGCAGGCTGAGTAGGCTGGAGCCTAGGGCGGCAAATTTGGCTCATTTTTGTTGCCTTAAGGAATAAACATTATTATATACGCGGACAAAAGAAGTCTCGAAAATTTAGCAAAATTACAATATTTTAGTACCTACCTTAAGTAAATACAGTAGGTATACTGAATACTCTAATGTCTGTTTATGAAAAATTAGGTACTAAACGCTATGTAAAGTAACTAATTGTGAATATGTATTCTTAAAACATTCCAACAGTTAATAAGTTAGTAATTTTTAAAACAATTTAAAATAAAATATTCAATATTACAATTCAAAAGAGTTGGTAGAGGCGGCAAAAATGTAATAGCCTACTGGCGGCAAATGTGTTAATCCGCCACTGGTTGTGCGTGGTGTTTCGAATGGTTGTGCATGCATCCTTTTCCAGAGTCACCTCAATCCAGTTGACTTGCGGTACGCGTCTATGTCGTATGTAAAGTCGTCCACTGATAGGCCTCCCCCAAGCACCGCCACTTTGACCGGTTCTATGCTTCTCGCATCCAGCGGATCCCTGTGGCCTTCACGGAGTCATACCTGTAACTCTTGGCAGATAGAAATTATAATGTCAAATTATCTGATATATTTTATTATTCCCTGTATTTGACCGTCTAATAAAGTCTGAATTCTGCTACTTATAAAAGTCTTTGGTCTGTATTTACACCGTGACATTTTAGTCGTCTTACAACGGCAGCCCACTTCACTTAACCAATGACTACTATTCACTTCACTACATAGTATAAAACAAAGTCGCTTTCTCTGTCCCTATATCCCTATGTATGCTTAAATCTTTAAAACTACGTAACGGATTTTGATGCGGGTTTTTTTAATAGATAGAGTGATTCAAGAGGAAGGTTTATATGTATAGGGCGAAGCCGCTGACAAAAGCTAGTATAAAATAGAATAAAAATATTTTAAACATTTGCATAATTTAAAAAAAATCAAATATAATTAATTCACTAAGACGCATGACGTAGTTTGAAACACCCTGTTATGGAGATGGAATTAATGATGGACTGTAAAGGTAGGTAGCTAGTTAACTTCTACCGTTTGATACGTAAACATTATTAACAGGGAGGGTGTTTCATAATTTTAAAGCATCATTTATTTACTTTGTACCTATTATCTGAATTAATGGTAACAATGTTTTAATCGCGCCTAGAGGTATTTTATGTCGGATACATTGAGTGGACCACATTTGTAAAACGACTAAAATGTCACGGTGTATATCTGCTCTCAACTCTCATTATATGGACCCATTGTATTAAATGAAATAGCTGTTCAGAGTACAAATCATGCCTCAAAGAACGTTTATTCACTCTCCGAATAATAGATTGATATCTGCCACTCAACGACCAACCCGAACTGGGCCCGCGTGGTGGCTTGCGGCACACTCCCTCTCATCGAGAGAAGGCCTGTATACCAACAGTGGGAACATTAAAGGCTGATGTATATATGTACGTACGTCGGTACTCAACGACCATCAATTGGTCATGACACTCATCACCATACGTCTTATGGTTGCCTAGTCAGGACATCATCTCTTTTAGAATACTTACCCCTTATTATTATAGTATACAGGATAAGTTATTATCCAGTGCGCAAACTGTAACCATGAATTCAGCATATCATTCTAGACCCCCAGCGCAGAAATTTTTCGTCGGTAATATAAAACAAAATCAGCTGTTCCATACATTTTGACCGCATAGGTATTGCATTGCTTTTCTATGAAACAGCTGATTTTTTTTGTAAAACTGACGTAAAATTTCTGCGCTGTCATTCATGGTTACAGTTTGCGCACTGGATAAAAACTTATCCTGTATCTATTTTTACAACCCGTCGACTACCTCGTTGGTCTAGTGGTCGCGTCTAATGGACCCGGGACGTCGTGGTCAGCGTCAGGTTCAATTCCCAGGTCGGGCAAAGCGTTACTGGGTTTTTCTGTATGGAATTTAGCAGCAACAGCAGCCCGGACTTCGGATTTATGCTCTTTTGGTGACAATAGGTTCGCTTCCTATTACATGTGACTTAAAGAGGAACATAAGAAACAAAGCGTGATTTTATGTGTGTTATTTTTACAACTATTCCTTTATCAAATAACTCCAAAGGAACCCAGAAGAAGAAGATCGTCGAACACCCGACCAAGACTGCATAAAACTTAACACGTAACAGGATATTGATAAAACAACATCCTTTACACTCTCAAAACCTGATACCAATCAAGGCACAGTCGAATAATTACAAAAAGGATACGTTCACATTCTGCAGCGAGGCTTGCATTCATTTATAAACATGGCCGCATAATATTTCATTACGAGCTTACAAAATAAATCAAGGCTTCTTTAGAACCGGTTGCTCATCTGTTAGATACTGAATACGAATTAGGATTTTAACTACTAATGGGTTTATCTGTATATCTATACATATAAATCAAATAGGAGTGTCTGTTTGTAACATTAAAATAACCGCTTTTTGCTTCATTTATATGAATATATATACGGTACATAATATATACCAAAATAACATTTTTTTAAATTTTTGTCTGTCTGTCTGCTGTCTGTTTGTTCCTGCTAATCTCTGAAATGGCTAGACCAATTTTGACGGGACTTTCACTGGCAAATAGCTGATGTAATATGGAGTAACTTACTTTTATTTTAGAAATTGTATTTATTTTTGCATAATATAAAAAATAACTATTCCGCGCGGACGTTGTCGCGAGCACAGCTATATCTATAATAAATCAGCTTTGGCTAGCGGCTTCGCCCGCGTTAACCAATTATACACCTTAACTTTCCTCATGAAGATCACTACGAAAACTGCATGAAAATCCGTTCAGTAGTTTTTGAGTTTATCGCGAACAGACAGACAGACGCGGCGGGGGACTTTGTTTTATAAGAAGTAATGATGTTGTGATAGTGATGAAGAGTCGTTTGCAAGTGCAGAAGATGTCGTTTTTGCGAAAAATGATTAAACAAATGAAGAATGTCTCTTCACATACAGTTGGAAGACATTACCCTCCTTTTGAAGTAGGTGGGGCAAGTTTCGCCGCTTGAAAGCTTAAGGTTGTACTGATGATGACGTCACGCCGAATTAATTGTTTTGTTTGTTTTTTTGTTTTTTTTAAACATTGCCCCACACTACGAATTTCTTCCTGTATCGTGGGTGCGTTTACAAACATAGAAAACTCACAAGCACAAACACCCAGACCCGAAACAATTACTTGCAGATCATACAAATATTTGTTCCGTGCAGGGATCGAACCCGCGACACGCTGCGCAGCAGTCGATCGCTCAGCCATTACGCCAACCATGTCGTCAAAAGTTGCTTAAAGGATGCGCCATTGTGAACATCCACCGTGAAATTTTAATGGTTGATTTCCCGCAGGGAAAAGGTTTTGTCTTGGCAATACAATCGTATAATAAACAAATAAAATATTAGACACAAGAAATGGCAGATTAATCTTTGTGCAAAATGACCACGTGTGAGAGTTTATTTTGCTTTTAACATTTATGCATCGCTGTTCCCTTTGTCGGCGGCGCGTGCGATTCGAGTAGCACCTACAAGTTACCTCTAGTGTTACTATTGAGTAGTGTTTTATCGAGTTGATGAACATTATTTTAATTATTTTAAAACAACAAAATCTTTATTTTTTAAATTTTACTCTATGCTTCGAAAGTACTTCTTATGGCAAGTTGTTCTACCGCGGGAAAACAACCATTAAAATTCCTCGGTGTATACAGTAAAGTTCACTCATCCTTTACAGAAATGGGAGAATTCTCCTAGAGACCTAGCCAGAAGTAATCGGCTGTTTAACTGAACTGCTTGACGATTGATGTCGTGACATTGTATACAGGGTGTCCGATAATTAATGGATAACCTTGAAATGGTTCATGCTAGAACTAATGGGCATTCAGAAAAATCTTTTTATTTTGTATTTTTTCTGTAACGATTCCCAAAAAAAAAAACAACCGACTTCCGAAAAAACACTACAGAAGGCGGTGACAAAAAAAATTAAATACATTTCCATAGACACCGCCTTCCAAAATTAAAGTTGTTTTTCACTTTGTAGTGTTTTTTCGGAAATCGTTTGTTTTTTTTTTTGGAATTTTTTGTACAGAAAAAAATACAAAAAACATGTTTTTTTCTGAATGGCCATTAGTTCTACCATGAACCATTTCAAGGTTATCCATTAAATACCGGATATTCTGTATACACCGTGACATTTTAGTCGTCTTACAACGGCAGCCCACTTCATGTACCCAATGTCTGCTATCTACTACCATTCATTTTTTTTTTTTTTTTTTGAACATTTGCATAATCAAAAACATGAAAATATCACGAAGACGCATGACGTAATTTGAAACACCCTGTTATGGAGATGGAATTAATGATGGAATGTAATGGTAGGTAGGTAGATATCTTCTACCGTGTGATACGTAAACATTATTAACAGAGAGGGTGTTTCATAATTCTAAAGCATTCATTATTTTTCTTTGTATCTATTATCGTAATTAATGGTAACAATGTTTTAATCGCGCCTAGAGGTATGTTATGACGGATACATTGAGTGCACCATCTTTGTAAGACGACTAAAATGTCACGGTGTATACTAGTTGCATGGTAAACTCTGCTTGCGCGATGCTACATTTTATTCGTAGTTTGCATGTGGCTATCTATGTAAATGCCGCTACAATATATTTAACCACCAATCAACAACAGACAGACACACAGTGTGGGAAAACCATCGGCTAGATTTACCTTTGTGTCGGGGAGACAGTGACGAGACAATCGTAGGGATACCAGCACTCCATAGAGGGCATAATGAGGCTGTATTTACTAGAACCTTGAACCCATAGCTGCGATTGAAAATCGTAACAACGATCGTAAAAAAATTGGGCAAAAAAAACATATAAAGACGGACCTACCAAAAGAGATATGGCAAGAGTAACAAATATTTTTTGTTTAAAAGAGTCAAGTCGATATAGTTTTTGGCCCGTTCTTTTTATTTAAGAACGTACTACGCTTTGGAATGGACAAGTAGCTCTAGAATTCTAACTGGCTTACAACCAGTTGCATGAACGAACTTCAAATTTTAATGCCGTCATTAAATACTAATCTTCCATTAACTTGTTGCAGAAAGCAAAATTAAGGTTATTTAATGTTAAATTATGAAGTGACAAACGAGGCAATCTGTCACAGTTTTTGTTGCACAAAGTAAGGACCATTAGTTATTTCGTTACCGTAAATGATCCATTATGTTTTGTGGCAACTGGCATTAATGTTTGTCTTTGTGCAACTGGATGCGACTCCTTGAAATTTAAAAAAGCTCTTTGCCAATTTGAATTTGTTACAAAAAAGAAGTTTTCTGACCATCTTCTACCGTTCCATCTTATGAGGCCTAGTGACAGACGGACATAAACTGACCGTAACTTAAGTGTGCATTCCCAATTGGCACCCTGGCGGTGCATAGTCCCGTATGGTAATCCATCTTCGTGGAAACCAGTATCATGTTTCTTACACTGTAAGTATTGCACAATTTCAAGACTTATGCAAATAACTGCAAAACAGTTTCTGGAACTGTTTAATGGTTTAATGATATGGGTTTTCCCTGGCGTGTACATCTTGGGCAATTCTCGTTAACTATGTTGTCACGACTACATTTAGGGCAATGGCAACGTGTAGCCACCTGTTGCCAGAGATACGGGTCACACAATATGGAGCAATATTGATCAACTTAAAAAACTAGGCAATGTGTAGCCCCCTGCCGCCTCCACCGCCAGCCGATTCCTCTCGCAAAAACGAGACGTAGGTATACGTACAAACGAGATAGAAAGAAAATTGACTAGAAATTTCCAAACCGATTGGATATTCGGCAACTCATGAAATATATGGAACAATCAGAAGCAATATTGCCGGAACACATCGGCAATTTATTGCTGTTGCTCCAGATTGCTCCACTTAATTGCTCCAGATTGATCCATTAGTGTTTTGAGCAAAAATTGCTCAAAAAATTGCCCGTGTAAGATCACCTTAAGAAAACTTACAGCTAGGATAGTGGACGGTTAGTGAAGAAGGCTAATTAAACGTTTTCACTGGCTATATTAAGGTAGCACAAGAAACAGTAGACAGGCTAGCGAAAGAAAGAAAAGTAAACACTCGGAGAGAATTAAGAAAAGACTGAACAGGTTTTAATGATCTTCAAAGAAGTTTTTACACAGCATTTTTTAAGTTTAGGAACACTGGTGAAGAATAAATCAAGATCATCAGCACTCTGACACATGGAGTTGTATGCCTTGCTAGCTCTTAGGCGTATCACACACTTCAACGCAGCACGTTGCGGGGCACGGGGAACGGAACCGAATTCACCGCGTGTTTTTATTGTATTTGTATGTAAAAATCACGCGCGCGGGCGCGTTATCTGTGCCCCGTCGCGTGGTGCGTTGTAGTGTGTGATCCGCCATATCATAAAGAGTTTTGTCTATATATGTAATTACTAGCTTCTGCCCACGACTTTGTCCACGTGTTTCTTAGTCCCTCGATCAACCCCGTTGCTTCACATCTCCCGCACGCTATTACTTCGGTTTCGTTTACAGTTCTTTCTGATTTTTTGTCTTCTTGCTCGGCTCCTAAGCGTCGCAGAGTGATGTTAAATAGAATAATAATTTAATTTTAAAATTTTAAAATTTTAAATTTTTTTATTGGCATAAATAGTGTGAGTGTACCTACAAACAAAGTGAAGCATTGGCTCCTGCGCTAGGTAAAACACCTGTGTTACAGGAGCCAGTGTCATCTCCCAATCAGTAGGTTCTGGATTTTATGCAATATACAACCGTTATATTTATATTATCATAAACAAAATTAATAATTAAAAAACAAAATAGTAGTTGATTATTAAAATAAGTTAAAATTATAATTATGGCTAAAATAGTTATTAATTACATGACAAAAAGAGAATTAACAATTATGATACCTGCCTTTCTCATAAATGTGGCTATCATATACAAAAATAATTTTTCAATTCCGACTTTGGAACTACCTTCCAGGATTAGCGCGTTCAAACAAATAAACTCTTCGGCTTTATTATATTAGTATAGATGGATTATTTAAACGGTAGGTGAACTCATCTTAATAGTTTCCCTACTTATAAGGATACAAGGCGAAGTTATAATTATAGGTAGCTAACTACCTCTTTATATAAAACTAGCTGTGCCCGCGACTTCGTCTGCGCGGAATAGTTATTTTTTTATTATTTTATTTATACACCGTGACATTTTAGTCGTCTTACCAAGATGGTCCACTCAATGTATCCGTCATAATATACCTCTAGGCGCGATTAAAACATTGTTACCATTAATTAAGATAATAGGTACAAAGAAAAATAAATACTGCTTTAGAATTATGAAACACCCTCCCTGTTAATAATGTTTACGTATCAAACGGTAGAAGACATCTACCTACCTACCATTACATTCCATCATTAATTACACCTCCATAACAGGGTGTTTCAAACTACGTCATGCGTCTTAGTGAATGATATTTGAATTTTTGAATTATGCAAATGTACAAAAATATTTTTTTTGTTTATAAATGATTTGTATTCATTGGATACATGAAGTGGGCTGCCGTTGTAAGACGACTAAAATGTCACGGTGTATAATATATACCTATATTAATAAAAATAAATGAAATTTCTAAAATAAAAGTAGCCTAAGTTACTCCTTACTACTTAAGATCTACCAGTGGAAGTCCCGTCAAAATCGGTCCAGCTGTTTCAGAGATTAGCCGGAACAAACAGACAGACAGACAGACAGAAAAAATCGTAAATACTTAATGTTATTTTGGTATATGTACCGTGTATACATCCATATGCATTTAGTAAAAAGCGGTTATTTGAATTTTTAATATTACAAACAGACACTCCAATTTTATTTATCTGTAAAGATGTATAGACTAGCGACCCGCCCCTGGTCCGCACGAATTTTACGACTTGAGGAAACATATAAATTTATTTATTATCCTTATGTGTGTTTAATATAAAAGTAAAGTAAAATAAATATAAACTTACCGGGATAAATTCTCTAGATGATGGAGAAAACCGCATCAAAACCCACGCGGAAAGCGACTTTAAAACATGATATGTAGGTAAACCTAGATGTTAATGTGATCATAAAATATAAGATAGGTATGTATGACGTCATTTTATCATTTTTCTATAAAATTCCCAATTCTAAATAATAAAAAAACAATGATGTTTTTTTATTATTTAGAATTGGGAATTTTGTTGTTTTGTTGGGAAAAACGCTAGTCAGATAATGACATCTGCCTAGCGTTTTTCCCAACAACGTTGGGGTGAGCTTCCAGTCTAACCTGATGTAGCTAAGTACCAGTAATTTACATTGAGCGACTGTCTATCTGACCTCCACAACCGATTAAACAACAAAAAAACACCTTTATTTATAGCTTAAAACCAGTTTTTTAAACGGTAGAAGCTTTCGCGATGTTCTATTTTTTTAAACCTGTCGGTCTGTGCAAAAAATAAACATTTTTCTCTCAACTTGCTTCTCGTTACTTCGTTCGCGTGGAGGTCGTAAGACACCACAATATACCATACCACCCCCTCGTTTTGCGTCGGCGTTAAAAATAACAGCCATTTTTTTATAAAACTTCCCTGTATACTACGGTTGTGGCCCCCACCGACCCTTGCTCGAGGAAGTGCCAGCCCTCGCCGCAGCTGAGCCTGTAGAGTTAAATTCCCCGAATGATAATAATAATTTAAAAAATCCAGCCTGTCCCCACTTACTGTCCCCCTACCACTGACACCCTGAGCCGAGGCTCGTACCCCACAGGGGGTGCTCTCAGCGTGCAGTCGCTTAGAAATTTAAGTACATAGTTTTACGCCCCTGGCTGGAGGCTTTAAGTTTTCTTAAGGCAACCACAGGAAAGTCCGGTTAAGTAGTTAGGGCCTCTCGAGGTCAACTACGAGATGCCATAAACAAAAACGGTTATGGCTTTGTTCTCAGCAGCTCTCGGACCACAGCCCATCGCGTCGCAGCGCGTCGCCCGCGCTTTTACTCACGTTTTTGCTTAGCGTTCTTTCTTGCATTTTTCTTTTTGTTCGGCTTCTAAGGGTTGCAGCGTGATGTTTTAATAATGGCCTATTATTACCGAAAGAATTGGGTTATCAACGCCGGTAGGTTTCAGAGATAAGCGCTTACGCCGTCGTTTTCGATTAAGGCAAGATTAATTCAAGTATGTTTATTTTTTTGCAAATGAAGTTTAATCTTAAAAAGAAGGCCGTAAATGTTTACTGCTCATTGGAGCCTCCAAGAAGCTAATAGATAAAGGTGGAGGCAACACTCCAAATACCTAAGTGAAGACGACTGTGGTCGACAACTCTCTTTCTGAATACACACATAAGAGACAGAAAACACATCACTGTCTCGTTCTTATTGTGTATTTAGAAAGAGAGCGTTCGTCTTCACCTAAGAAGGCTGTGGTCAAACGCTCTCGTCTCGGCTCTCTCTAACCTCCATGGCATCCACTTTTATTTATAAGCTTCTTAGGAGCCACCAATAATTGGTTGCTACAACAAACAATTGCCAGTCAATTGAAAAGCTCACCTATACGTGGCTAAAAAGCATAGCTCCTAAAAGTACAGCCACACCTTTTTAGGATGAAGTGTAGTGATTCTGTCGTTCATCTCAAAATTAGGAGAAGCCGCCGAAAGGGTGGCCCCTTCGACCACGCTCGCTCGGACGCAAAAATATCGCAGCGGAATTTTGTCGTGGATTGGATTTTCAACTCACGGCCCTAAGCAGTGCGTTGAAGTTCCAGTGCGCAAAAAACCCCGCTACGATATTTTCACGTCCGTATTACGTCAACTTTATTTATAAAAACTACAACGTTGGGTACTTTTCCAAGGCTCTATTTTATCCTAAATCATAAACAAGGATTTATTCGTAATAAACGACACTTCCAAAATAATTTATATATTATCATTATGTCTCTGCCTAGCCTTTTCCCAACTATGTTGGGGTCGGCTTCCAGTCTAACCGGATGCAGCTGAATATCAGTATTTTATATGGAGCGACTGCCTATCTGACCTCCACATTATGTATGTGGTAAAATTAATTCAGAGAATAGACTACATTTTTATCCAACTTAAGTATGTTAATCATTTCTAGAAACTAGCTTTTATGCAACTCGTTATTTTTATACTTCACTTGCATCGTGGATTTGCCTGCACAAGAATGTATTTTTCCAATATTATTATTTATGTCATGGGAGCAATGGTGGCTTTGTGTATTACATTTCATGACCACTGTTCTCAAAACGGTGAAGGAAAACATCGTGAAGCAACCGGCTTATCCAAGAACCAAAGATTGAAACACATGTAACATTCACCATCCCGCACTGGACGCGCGAGGTGGCTAACAGCCGACTCCCTCTCACAGACAGGCCAGCACCTCTCATACACGAAGAACTAGGTTCAAATCCCGACAACTACCAATGTGATTATTTCATTTCATACGTACCTAAAACCTGTTCGCCGACAGTTGATAAAGTCAGGGTTTCTTAACTGAAATTATTTGTCCGGTATATGGCCGCCGCGTCCGCTCGCCGTTCGGGCCGCAGTTCACCACATAATAGGTTGGGGAAAAAGTTTCTTCGCATTTTTTAAGAAAATTCAAAACATTTTTTAATAAAGTTTATTTACATTTAACTAAAGTATGTAGGTACCATTTTGTTCGATAACTTTTTGCCATCTTGTAGGTAGGGACATGATCCCATTGCTATAGAAATTTTGGGACTTCTGGTCAAAATACCGCGACAAGTGGTTTTGGCAGTCCTCTCGTGATGTTAACCTGACACTGCCTAAAGAATTCTGAAGAGACCGAAACAGGTGGACATCTGAAGGTGCAAGGTCAGGACTATACGGCGGATGCATTAACACCTCCCAACCAAACTCTCTTAATTTTTGTTGGGTGGCTAAAGATGTGTGAGGTCTAGCGTTATCATGATGAAAAACCACACCCCTTCTGTTGATTAATTCCGGCCGCTTTCTCTCAACTTCTTGCTTTAATCTCATCAGTTGTTCGCAGTAGAGTTCAGAATCGATGGTCCTGCCTGGTGGTAACAACTCATAATGAATAATGCCCTTCCAATCCCACCACACACACAGCATCACCTTGTTGCGAGTTAACCCGGGTTTCGCCACAGTCTGTAAAGCCTGACCGGCCTTTGACCACGACCTTTTTCGCACGTTCTTGTCATACGTGATCCACTTTTCATCACCAGTTATCAGCTTCTTCAAAAATGGTTCGGTTTCATTACGTCGTAATAAAGAATCACAAATGAGTACACGGTTCATTAGGTTTCTTTCAGTGAGCCCGTGAGGTACCCAAATGTTGAGCTTTTTTGTGTACCCAGTTTTTTTCAAATGCGCCAAAACTGTTTTGTGGTCAATTTCCAATTCTTCAGCTACGCCGTAACTACTGGTATGCATCTTGCTCCACTTTTTCAAAAATGGCATCCATTTTATCCGTAATAGGGCGACCAGAGCGACGTGCATCTTTGACATCAAAATTTCCGGATTGAAAACGCTTAAACCAAATTTGTGCTACTCTCACAGACACTACACTAGGTCCATAAACATCGCAAATTTTTTTCGCGGCTTGCGTTGCATTTTTACCTTTTTTGTAGTAAAATTTTAAAATGTATCGAATTTCTTCATTAGATTCACTCATCTTGACGGTACGAAAAACAAATGAAAATCACACATTTTCCTAATTTGAATTTGGAATTATGTTCTTTAAAATTTAAACTTTCAATGATACCAAAACCAGCCAGATACAAATAGTATAGCCAAAGAGATTTTATTACAAGTTCATACATACTATAATGCGAAAAGACTTTTTCCCCAACCTAATATACGTGCCTCGTACCACGGAAACGGCGAAATCGGTAGATAAGTGACGGCCGCCATACAGATTGCGACAATTAAGCGACAGTCGCTATTCGGAGACGCATCATAATAATTATCAACTCTCAGCGAACAGACTTTAGTTTTTCTGAGTTTGTCTTGGACGTTACTGACACCGGTGAAGGTAGAACATCGTGAGGAAACCTGAACTCCTAGTTAATTTTAGGCTGAAATCGCTCACCCGTTTTGAGGAAGCGCCTCCTCTCTGTGTGAGAAGAGGCCATTGCCTGCAGTGGTTCAATAACATGGTAGGTATTGTAAATAAGCTGGTATTTTTTGAAAAATAAGGGTGTTATTAGTTTAACGTGTGTGTCTCTCAGTGGCATCGTAGGTCTCAAACGGTTGAACCGAAAATTCCAAACAGACGAGACCCAGCAATAATTAATGTAGGTATGCTGTTTTAGAAAGGATAAGATTTTCATTAGACGTCCCAAGACGTGGCAATGCTTTGATCAAAATAATACCTACAACTTCATATTAAACTTAAAGAGCCAATACATATATTTATTTACCTTTTAGAGGTTTCTGGTTTGTGTCCTCTGTTTATTTTTTTTAAATTTAACTCAACCCTAAGCCTGGCTGTACCACCGTACCTATAGCTTAAAATATAGCTAGAATTTAAGAAAAAATCATGTAAATCGTACAAGACGTTTTCGAGTTATAGGACTAAAAAGACAGACAGAGCTGCTTTATAACACGTGTAGCGCATGTTTAGTAAATACGTTACAAATATCCAGTTTGGATTCCAAGAATACATTAGGCAAAAAATACCCAAAAACTAGTTTTAACAAAAAAATAATATTCGTTACGTTCGATAACTTCTTGGAAGGTGGAGGTCATCGTTTGTATCTGTCTCAAATTATCGATTTGAAGATGATCTTTGGGACTTACCCATATTTAGGATAAAGACATAAGGGGCTATCCACAAATTACGTCACACAAATTTTATGGATTTTTGACCCGTCCCCCGTCCTTGTCACAGGTGGTCACACTTGTGAAAACCCCTCCCCCTTGTGTGACGTCACATATTTTTCAATTTTATATATAGAAATAATTAAATTAAAACAGCAGTTCATCCATTTTTTTTTAAACACACAGCACTTTCCGACGACTTAAACCTACATATTATAAGCCTTATAAATATAGATCGAGTTAGTAATATTTTGTTTTTGGTTTACATACAAATTTCGAGTTTTAGTACTTTTGATTTTAACATTTGACGTCACAAATCTTTTGACCCCCTGTCCCTTGTCACACAATGTCAGATGTCGTTGACCCCCTCCCCCTTAACATGTGACGTAATTTATGGATGGCCCCTAAACTCACGCCTTTTTCCTATGGGGATAGAACTACAGAATGCCATCTGCCACGATCCTTGCATATTTCTTTTGGCTCGTTTACGTTCATACATCTGAGGCCCTAGTGTGTTTTATTTAACCATCTCGATCTAATGCATCGACCGGTCCGATCGGCGCTCCGATTGGTCCTTCCCCATCCAGGGCTAATCGGAGCGCCGAACGCGCTTGATGTGTTCGACCGAGATGAACTCACACAAGCGCCACTGTGGCCCTAGTGTGTTTCATTTAACCGTTTTGACCAAACGCATCGAGTGCGGTCGTTTGGCGAAACTCACCCTAATGCCTCAGGTCATACACACGCACTCCGGTTGCGAGTACCATTCACCTGACCTTTCTCTTTCTGAAGAATATCATCGTCATCAGATTTAGGATATATGTACTGCAATAATTGTTATATATTCTGTGCTTTTGTGTGGCAGCCAATTATGTATATTTGTTTAAAAATAGACAGTGTTTTCAAATGTTTTAAACTCTACCTTACCAGTTTTTAACAAAAGGCAAAAAAACACGTTTTATTTTGAAATCAGAGGCCCTAGTGTGAGTTTCATTTAACCATCTACACCAAACTCAGTGAGCGCGTTTGGCGCTCCGATTGGTCCGTCAGCAATCCAGGGCCAATCGGAACGCCGAAACGCGCTCACTGCGTTTGGTGTAGATGGTTAATGTCGCGTAATGTTAGAATAGACGGGTAATAGACTCTCTCGTTACGAGAAAACACGACGTTACAATTCTTATGCCATCGACTCCGCCCACGGGGAGGTCGGAAATTATCCCGCAGGGACGTACTATCATTTTGATTCTGATTAAAATTAAAATAAACAATAAATCAATAATTTTGCTATAAATAATGGTGGAAACCACATGAAATTCCATCTGTCGTTTAGAAGATCTAAGCGGTCACACAGACACAAAAACGATTATGTTTTAAAACATGTAAATTGAAAATTAGTACACTGAATCTCTTTGCCTACTTTCAAATTTTAATGATGTCACGTTTGTGGATTTCTGCCCGATATCAATTTTTATAGTAATAAAAGAGTAAGACTTATTACAATCATTCATTACGAGATTACGACACAACTAAAAACCGTCTTTTTTATGACATAAGAAAACGGCAAGATTTCTGATACGTTTACGTTTAATGTAAATGTAGATATTACACATAAAAACTTTCCAAAACAAATTCTATAAATGATGGTGAAAACCACACCAAAATCCGTTACGTATTTTAGAAGAACAGCGCGGTCACTCAGACTGTCAAATAAGCGATTTTGTTTAGAAAATATATTTTAAAATAAAGATTATAGAAGGCTAGTAATTAATGATAGAATAAGGGAATATAGAGATAATGTTTAGAGATTAGGAATTTTAAAACAGGGAATTTGATCTATTAGACTTTTAGTTTATTTTTCTTTTTGATATATTGTGTTTCTTTATTTATGTACTGATTTGGTGAAGAATAAATCATGTGTTAATAAAGTTCTGTTTATAAACACAGTTTGATTTATTTATGGTCACCCTACACAGAAAATTCTTAAGGAATGTTAAAATTATTAATATCTTTTGAAATACAGAATGTAGAGGAATTTTGATTATGCCAATATTTAGTAGAAATTTCTACTAAATATTGGCGTAATCAAACTTCGATTTGATCAATTACTTTAGTAGCGTACATTTGTTTTTTTATAGACCGTCAGGATTGAGGAGCCACATAAAATGTGTTGTATTACCGAAATTATGAAGCCTTTGCGTTTGGTTTTTATACTACAAATTAAAACAAACTTACTACTAAATAATACTAAAAATCTGTTTTAATTGCTTCATTCGTTTCCGAGAAACAGCGCAGGGAAATTTATGGATTTTTCAGATAAATCAAAGCATTGTAGCTACCTCAAATTCAGCCGTACAGAACCAATTTTTTTGTACAAATTAAGCATAAACACTAAGTACTAATTCCTACCAAAGTTTCAGAAATATCCATTGGCTAGTTTTCGAGTTCTGAGGTGGCTCCTCAATCCAGACGTCTGAATTGAGGAGCCACCTTCAACGTCCTGTAACTTTTGAAGGGTTTTACTACAAATTCCAGGGTCGGGGCTACAAATTTGGCTAATTTACTACTAAATATTGGCAGTACCCTCGTTTAAATCTGAGACATGGCTCCTCAATCCATACGGACACAATAAATTGGGATAAGGGCAGGAGAATGATGAAACTATCTGTATGCCAAATTTAATTTAAAACTGTTCAACCGTTTTTACGTGTTTGAGTAGCAAATATCTAAACATCCAAATATACAAACAGATTTTACACTTCTTTTATTACTAAAACACACCGAAAGTTAGGTTAAATTAGCAAGAAAAACGAATTTTTGTTGGCTCCTAACTTTTTAATGGCTTTTTATTTTAGTATTCTGTTTCCGTACAGACAATACTCATAATGAGACAAAACCATATCATGTTAAATTTTTGATGTACATTGTCGAATAGTGGAGTACACTCCCTAAGGTTGTATGGGAAAAATGTGGACTAGATTCACCTTAAGTAGGATACTCCTTTCGCTTCAGCTACGTCCAAACCTCGGCCATACAAGAACAATGCACCTAATCTATCCAATATATTATTTCCAGTACAAGACAAGACGACCTTCAAAGCATTCCGGATCTCCCTGAACGTGATGCTGTCCCAAGAGACCTGCGGCTACCTGGTGGTCCTCATGTATGCTGGTTCCATCTTCGAACAGGCTTCCGAGTCCATCAGTCTAAAGCTGTCGCCGAACAAGCAGACGATCGTGGTGGGAGCTATCCAGCTGCTAGGCAGCATAGTGGCGAGTTGTATTGTGGAGCAGACTGGGAGAAAGGTGAGATATTTTGTCAGATGTACATAAACTCAGGCCGTTTTCTCATGAGAGCAAGCAAGAAATACCTACTGGCTGTCGCAGTTCAGACCGTTCAGTTCGAATCACAGCTGCGTTAGAACATTATAAGTAATCCTCAAAAGATTGGTGCTAAGGTGTTAATCAACAGACTTTGTAAACAACCAATGGGCCGATGGCCTGGGTATTTAGTGGCCTGGGGAGACCCCTATAAGCTTTAAGCTATAACTTTTAGAGTAGACACTCTAAAAGTCCGTCAACGAAGATACGGGCTCGTCCGCAAGTAGTTAGATGCATCAGAAAGAACTCTGCTCCCGATTAATTAACTTTTTGAGCGGGCAAATACACATTAGGAGTTAAGACAACTGTTAAATCGTATTATCATCCATTTTGTATTCGGACACCGAAGTAATCTTATGTCCAACTCTGTAAATGATACGGAGTATGAAACGCCCGTAACTTCGGCCGATTTCGTGTTTTAAGAGTCGACCCCTGCTGGCTAAGAAAAGAGGTAGGATTTATGGATTTCTACTCCTCCAATTTTGAATATAAGTTTGAATCATTCCCCTGGGACTCGCCAAGCTTCATTACCTCAGCACTTTTTCTGGATGTTTCCCGACACACGAAAATTCCTTACAATATTTTTCTGCTAAGGAAATACAAGGTAACCCATACGCGCGCCAATGCGTTACCCCCAAACCAAAAAATTAGTACATGTCAAACTAACCATTGCTAAGTAATACTAAGTATGAACATAATTATAGGCTTCCCATTTGACGGCTATAATTACGTGGCTTGGCAGACGGATACGAAATCGGAGTAGGCACTTTTTATGAGCATGTTGTGGCTTCGCGAGACACGACAAATGATTCGAAGAATGCATTTCGTGCTAGTTCTTTGTATGCATTTACGGACAGAAATGTAAAGATAAGGGAAACCAGATCATTTATTGGTTAAAAACATGAGTAGGTAATGACTGTCATTCAAGATGTTACAATGCGTGATATGTGCTACATGCTATGGTTGCACACGAATTGCGCTCCGTGCATCTTCTTTGTTTGCATAGAAATGGCTGTTACGATCGACTAAATGTATTAAGCATAGTTGGTTCACGAACAAACTGATACACTATACATATACGAGTTTACTTGCGGCGACATCTACAACGCGACATGCGAACCATACTGATGTCACACAAAATCCTGTATCGCGCAAGCAAAGTTTTTCTCGCAATTAGCATATTATATAGCAGAGATATAACACCAGTTTGGTCGGAGGATCGTCTCTTCTTTATAGAGGATGAGAAACATTCCACCCGGTTCCTCATACCTCTCAACGTGCACGATGATAAAACACCAAACAATGACAATAGAACCAACAACAACAACAACAACAATACAACCAACAACAACAACAATACAAGAGTACTTACAGGATAAAATATAGATAGATACCTATAGTAAGAGAAAATTGACATGGAATAATGT
Organism: Polymixis lichenea; assembly: GCA_949091785.1. NCBI lineage: Eukaryota > Metazoa > Arthropoda > Insecta > Lepidoptera > Noctuidae > Polymixis > Polymixis lichenea. The sequence continues at coordinate 10,285,565 of OX420941.1, forward strand.
AACAATAAAAATAGTGTGACATGCAGTAATAATTCATTGGCATTGTAATTTTATTTTAATGACATGAGTTATAATATAACTGACAATTTGTATTTTTAATCCTTTGACATTAATTTGTAGTATTTGTTTTGATTTTTTTTGTTTAATTTTTATAAAATTTTTGTAATGTTATTTTAATAATTATACAATTAGACCATCGATAATGTAAATATTTGCACATCTTATTAGGGTAATGATGATTTTTTATTTAATTTTATATTATATATAATATAACAACAACAATACAACCAACAACAACAACAATACAATAAAACATATTTTTTCTTTCCTTTCCAGTGGCTGCTAGCGGGCACCTCCCTGGCGACCGGAGTATCAATGCTGGCATTAGGAGCCTGGTTCTACATCACCTCGATGAACATCTGGCTGCCCGGCTGGTTGCCGGTGCTGGCCATGTGTCTATGCATCTTCGCGGATGCTGCAGGGTATCAACCTGTGCCCTATGTTATTACTTCGGAGCTGTTTTCGTTTCAGGTAAGAATTAAAACTTTTTTAAACGTCGTAAGACGTAAGTCCCATGAAATAGGGGGCAAGACTATTGCCATCATCATGCACAAATCCAGTCTGCCTGGCTGCTACTGAGAAATTCCAGATAGATAACCCAACATCACTGCCCGACCCGGGAATCGAATACAAGACCTCATGGCTCAGTAGCAGCGTTTGTGACCACTAGATCAACTACTTTTTTTTTAAACGTCTTCTAGTGTTAATAGTAAAACTAGCATACGGGCTGAATAATAACACTATCATCTCATATATTTAGCATAGGTTAAATACTATGTTTGTGATAGCATAGTATTTAGCATAGGTTAAATACTATGTTTGTGATAACATAGTATTTAGCATAGGCTAAATACTACGCTTGTGATAGCATAGTATTTAGCATAGGTTAAATACTATGCTTGTGATAGCATAGTATTTAGCATAGGTTAAATACTATGCTTGTGATAGCATAGTATTTAGCATAGGTTAAATACTATGTTTGTGATAGCATAGTATTTAGCATAGGCTAAATACTACGCTTGTGATAGCATAGTATTTAGCATAGGTTAAATACTATGCTTGTGATAGCATAGCTATAGTGTAGCTATGCTACACAATTACCCACAACATTATCACAAGCATAGTAATTAGCACAGGCTAAATACTATGCTTGTGATAATGTTGTGGGTAATTGTGTAATGCACTAATAATAGGAATGGCTTTCATTTTGACAGTTCATTAACATTATTTGCGTTATTTTTGTTTGTTGAGCAGTCAAATTTTTCTAACATATGAAGCAATGGATTAGAAAGAAAGAAAGAAAAAGTATTTATTAGACTCGCACAGGAATATCACTAACTTAACTACATAATGGTGCCGATTCTCTTGTCACAAAATTCTCTAAACTAAACTAAAAATCACTAAAATTTAGTTTATTCCTGTCAAACGACGATTTCCCATTCTGAAATTGACTAAAGTGACACAACTTAACTATATTTTAGTTTGACAGCACTAAGATTGTACTGAGTTTTTAATTTAGTGAAAATGGTAATTTTGCTATTCTGTTGTTGTCAAATTCATTATTCTATTCAATATAAAATTTCGATTGTCCAACTAAATCTGACTATTTTTAATCGCGATTAAAAAGGTGTGGAATAAAATTAGTTGTCAAGAACTAAAATTCACACTGACACCTCGACTTCGGGCGCAAATACAGTACTGTATCTTTTTTTTTCTTTTCTTTTGCTTATATCTCGAAATTGGTGTGTCCTATCGTAAAAATAATGAAAATTTCGACCCCCTTTATAAAACCCCATACACCTCTAGAACTCAACATGTTGGTAATAATTTTTCATATTTTCGATACAAAAAGTAAAAAAATCCATTTAAAACACGTTGAGGCTGCCCCCCTGCGCGGTTCCCGCTCTAAAAAAGATCACGGGGTAGGGCAAACGCGGAGTCGCATTTGTCAAATTCGATTTTAGTTGTGTCAAAATTATTTTTAAATTTAGAGATCTTTTTTTGCAGAATAGCTTTAAGATTTTCATAGCCAAAAGTAAGGAATTTTAGTGATAGTTTAGTTAGTTTAGTTCGGTGTACAACAGAATCGGCACCAATAAATATGCTTAACAACAAAAGAAAAAAGTGTCGTAGTGCTGGTATTCTGATAGGGGCCACTGTGATGTCACGGACAGATACAGAAATACAATAATAAATAAAAATATGATTGAATGTGATTAGCAATATTATTCAAGATGATTCAGATTGTAGGCAATAGTGTGCCACGCTGGGGTGCAGGAACTAGATCCCTACTGTCTCTAGATCCTAAATTAAAAACAATCTAGATGGTACACTTCTTCTATCAAATTGACCCAAAACGTATCAGTGTAGTTTCCATCCAACCAAGTACCAACTAATAAACCTTTTCTTTTTCCAGCATCGTGGCATGGTGACTTCCTTCGTCAGCTCCGTAGACGCTCTCAGTGACTTCATCCAAACGAAGGCCTACGACCCCCTCCTCAAACTCCTGGGAATCCACTGGGTTTTCATCATGTTCTCAATGGTCTGCTTCCTCGGTACCTTTTACACCGTCATGTGGGTCCCAGAAACGAAAGACAAGACCGTTGAAGAGATATACGCTCTTCTAGAAGATAGCCGGAAGAAGGAGAAGAGGAAAGCAGGAAGGGAAGATCTGGAGAGTGGGAAAGAGATGAGTAGATTATAAATGATGTTGTTGGAGACTTGTCGGATTGAGGGGATTTATTTTAATGTGACTACAATAATAAAATTGACTAAAATATTTTGTACGCACTATTGACTATTCCATTGGATGAAATTAGTACAGTCAGCTTTGAAAGTCGATATTTTAGCCTATGTTCTCACGGACGTAATAAAACCGCGGCGGGATTTTTTCGCGCACTGGACACTGGTCAGCGCCGGGAGTTGAAAATCGAACACTGTGTTTGTTAGACGCGCTGAGACTCACTCGCGCTGCACTCTGTTAGATCTTCAATACCAAGAGTTGAAAATTCAATTCGCGATTATATCCTGCCGCGGTTTTAGGACGCCCGTGTGAACGTCGACTTAAATATAACAGTGCAAAGATAGCTTTTGTTTTTAAACCGTAACTGATTTTGATAACTTTAAAAAGTGAACAGTTAGGTATAACATTTAAATATAAGAATCTACACATGTAATCTCAGAAGCAGTCCTTCGAATAATTTTGTATTCATTAGGATAACAGAACCTGTCAGGGTCGACCAACTTTTTTTGCGGACCGTAGTAAAGTCAGCGTTAAAATTATCGGGCCGAACACTCTTCAAAATGATTTCAACAACTAAGAAAATTAAGCTTTATATCTCAATTGGATAAAGTTCGTGTCAGAATGAGTTGTCATGTTACTGTCTTCAATCTGAAACGTTCCTTGTGTCATTAATATTTAATTTTGATAGTTGTTCAGATTATTTTGTTCGTCACATTATTATTGCCGCTGACTGTACCATCGTGTCTTTTTCCAAAGCTTTAATATGTTCCAAAAAAAATATGACTCATTGTCTGTGGAATGTTCTGTTTACCTGCCAGGGTCAGGTTGATATCTGAGTCATAGCAAAAAGGTCAAAAAAACAGAAACAACATGTGCCATGCTTGTGCCATTAGAAAACCTTGGAATGTTATTTTTTATAAAATTATGACTAATACAAGAAGCTTAAGTATAGATAAAAGTGGAGGCCACACTCCACATAAAAAAGTGAAGATGACCTGTGGGCTAACGCTCTCTTTCTAAATACATACATAAGAACGAGACAGTGATATGTGTTTCCTCTCTTTTATATATGTATTTAGAAAGAGAGCGCTAGCCCACATTTGTCTTTACTTATAGGAATACCTATGAGCTTATTATAGTTGGACTAAATACCACTTTTGACAGGCTACAAAATGCTAGTCTTTGATAAAGGGGTGTTCTCACGAGGCGGTTTAAATCGATCTACTTGAATTTTGTTCGCAAATTGAATGACATTAAAATCAAAAATTTTAAGCACTTTACTTTGTGTAAATTATTTAATCGATGATATTTTCCTTCACCCGTTTTGAATGCCCACTGCATTCAAAACGGTGAAGGAAAATATCGTGAGGAAACCGGAATGTCCTAGAACATATAATTCGAAGTCATGTGACTTCTACCAAGCACTGGGCCCGCGTGGTGGATTATAGCCCACTCCATCTCACAGAGGGAAGCCCTTTGTCAATCTTACGAGCATACTTTCAGCAAAAGTTGATTACCTATTGTTGGCAAATCTTTTCTTAGTTTTACAATAATTATACCTACCATTCTAGGAATACAACCATCTTCTATGACCTGCAACCTAATTGCGTACCGCACGATCAATCATAATCTGAATCATTTTGAAACAGATTGCCTTGCCATTGCTTCATATGTTCTAAAAATGTGTCCGCTCAACAACGTAAATTACGCAATGAATATTGTTGAACTGTCAAAATGAAACAGATTACGATTGATCGTGAGGTACGCAATTAGGGTGCCGCTTTGATGCGACACTACTTGGGGTCGGCGAAATATGGTTTTCTCATACATTTCTTGCCCGTCTACTGACATTTCATAATCACTACCCCTTTCTTCTTAAAAATATCATCCATCAAATAAACCATCCACATTTTCTGTGGTCTCTCTCAAATTTTAAATTGTTGTTAGATTTTGATCAATTAAAACTCGAATTGGTTCGCCTTGTGAGAACACAGCTTTACGGCCAGTTCAGACAGAACGGAAATACCCGAGCAATTTACTGGCTCCATTGAAAATAGGACCGTATAACCATAGCCTAAAGTAAAACATTGTATGAATATCGACACATTCGGCTCGCACATGCTCGCAACTCGGGGTTGTAATTTCAATGGAACCAGTAAATTGTTTGGGCACCATTCCGTTCTGTCTGTACTGACCCTTGGGGATTGGAATTTGTATTTATTCCGATCTGACTATATTATTGTGATGACGTATTCTTTCTTTTTTCTCAGACAGTTTAGTTTGACTGTAATTTAAAAACATTCTTTTATCATACCAACCAGTACGCAATGTTTTACAAAGTTTTAACTTATTCTATTAAACTCTTTTTTGTGTACATTTGTTTTATAAAAAAACCGACAGTATTGTTTGTCTCCAATGTAACCCCAATTTTACGACACACTTATAAAATACTTGCACAATTAAACTGTATGTCTCAGCTAAGAATGACATCACCTCAATTTGACAAGTTTTTACAACCTATGAACATGTATAGGAAATTCACTAAAAGCTAAGTGACACGTGACAAATGAATTTTCTGTACATCCAAATTCTGTAACAACCAATCTTTCTGCACACCGATATTGTACCTTAAACTCATTAAAATAACGTACATAATCGAATGCGCAGGAAGGTCGTGATATGTGCCTCCCGACTACCGATTGTGATATTATGACGAATTAATAATGTTTAGTGTTTTGGTATTATTAGATTAAGATGTCTATACGACGTTAAAAAAATAATTTATATCAAATGAAACTTGTGTTTTATTTCTTAATGACTTCCTATTAGGATAAGTTACTTACTTTAAATAAAATGGCAGAACAAAATAATTAATTAATAACAAGGAGCAAGATTTACAGACCATTTTACTTTGCTATGTAAACGTCTCATACGAATGTGAGCATTATTCGTATTCAATTATTGTTCATTTTAGATCGATACGCTTGTTCACATTCACGTATACGAATATGAACATTACTGGCCAAGTGATAAGGTTCACATTCGTATGGAAAACTCAAAGGTACACTCTATCAATTCTCTATCATTCGGAATATTCAATACAATGCGAGAACCTCGCGTCTTTGCCAAAAGTGCCTTGTGCTGTGCTTTCAACTTTACCAATGGCCTGAAATAGGTATTCGCGCACTGAATCTTCAACGCACTGCCGAGAGTTGAAAATCGAAAGTGTTTTCGACACGCTTGTACATATGCATTCTGTTTGATTCTCAATGCTCACCTAAAAGCTAGGGGTTGAAAATCCAGTGCGGTATAAAATCCACAGCCGCGAAATTGTTACGTTTGTGCGGACGCAGAATGCTAAATCCTTCAGGGCACATCCATATCATTTTTAGTGGTGCAGTAACTGAGATTAGCCGGTCTGTGCTGTAAAAACCTCACTGTGAACACTAAGTCTGTTCGCCGAGAGTTGATAAAGTCAGGGTTTCTAACTCATGACAAATTGCGGCCTGCTAATTATTTAAAAACATACACGACATATTTTTTGTTACTTGTCGAGGTTCGAACTGAGTGAGTAAAACGCCGATATAGTGACGATACACAGGTTGAATGGGATTGGTAATTGTTGTATCTTGGACATATTTATAAACATTATAGACCATATTTTTCTCATTCACCGTTAACACACAACCTCTCTTATGTTTCTTACGCGGAGACTTCAATTCACTTGAGGAATCCCTCAAAGGGGGTAATTGGTTCATTATAAAATAATATCCCTCACAAAACAATAATGTTGTATAACGAACAAAAAAACAGTTTAAAGTAACAAAACAACGATAATAATATCAATTTTAAACAATTATTAACAGTATAAAACAACACATGAACACCCAAACGACTCACTCGAAACGCATTCCAGAACGGAATGGCAATACGGCCGCCGCGTCCGCTCGCCGTTCGGGCCGCAGTTCATAATATATGCGTGCCTCGTACCACGAAACGGCGAAAACGGGAGATACGCGACAGTCGCTATTCGAAGACGTATCATAATATTTATCAACTCCCAGCGAACAGACTATAGATGAAGTGAGCTTGAAGTCAGCTGTCATTCCACGTTGTTAGGTATTGACATAAAGTTTTGGAAGATTGGAAGCATCAGATAGTGGTTGGATTGTATAGGGCCTTGAAAGAGAAAGGTTTGCCCGGGAAACATGTAGAGTTAATTCGTATTATGTACAGTCAATCTCGTACCTATGTACGGTCGGCTACTGGCAATACCGACGAGTTTAGTATGGCTGTAGGGCTTGCACCTGGGATCGGCTTTAAGTTCTTATCTCTTCCTGTTGATTATGTACACTCTGACGTTGGACATACAGGATGAAACGCCCGGGTGCCTGCTGTTTGCCGATGACCTTGTTCTTATCGGTGAAGAGGGATATGGATCCAGAACAGATTGGACAAAGGGCAACAGAAGCTGGAGAATGTAGGCTTCAAAATTAGCAGAAACAATCTGCGATTTCGGCGGTCTCTACTATTCTGGAGCGATAGCGCTTCATGGCGCACTTCTCCCAGTCTGCTCCAACTTTTGGTATCTCGGTTCACTCGTGCAAAGCGATGGCAAAGTAAAAATACAACCGAATCGGTTTATAAATGACGGAGTACTGAGTTAACAAATATACACAAAAAACAAATGAAAAAATACAACCTAATTGAGAACCTCATCTTTTTTGCGCAGTCGGTTAAAAATACACGGTTTAATCGTATTACAAATAAATCGAACTATGTACATAAGCAAACACATAAGCATCCGGTACTCCACCTCAACATTTCGCAATTTTAAATAATACATAAAGTCAGCGATACAAAATAATGGCTCTGAAATCATAAAATACTCATATACCTACAATGTAAATACACGTTAACATATTCATTTAGTTATATGATGTGGAATATTTTGTATTACAGTATAGTATTATTAATTGTAAGTTATGCTAGAAATGCTCAAGCTGCCAATGAATTTTCAGCTGGTAAGTTTATTTAACCTTTTAACCGCCAGATTTCATATCAGTTGTCGTGCCCCCAGCGCCCGGCACAGTAAATCGAAAAATAAATACCTACAGCAAAGAGGGATGTGTAATACTTAACTATTTACAAGAGATTAAACGAGCTGTGGTATTTTGGTCGTAAATATACGACCCTGGCGAAATGGACCCGAAAATATTTGTCGGATTAATCCGACGTAAGCGGTTAACAGGTTAAACCGTAAATTTCTATCCGTGATGAACGGTATCAACTGGCCAGGGAGTATCGTGTTACTCAGTAACTGCCGTAACTGGGTTGTGGAGGTCAGATAGGCAGTCGGCAGTCTGAGGGGCTTGTGGCTTATTAATAAAAGCCGCACGGGTCGATCACCAGGTGAAGCTGCGCTTACTGCAATCGGTCCGTGGATGGGTGACTATCTTTACGTACGAAGACCTCTCCGTTCCTCGGAAAGCACGTTAAGCTGCTGGTCCCGGCTGTCATTGGTGGATCTTTGACAGTCGCTACGGGTAATCAGAAGCCCGAGGGTCTTTCAACCAGTCTTAGTTTTACCAAGGGTATCGTATTACTCAGTAACTGGATTGTGAGGTCAAAAAGGCCGTCGCTCCATGTAAGTATACAGGTATTCAGCTACATCCGGTCAGACTGGAAGCCGTCCCTAAGGTAGTTGGGAAAAGGAAAGGCAGATTAATTGATGGAAAGTCAGCAAAGTCAACATCATCGTCACATCAGCTGTAATACGTTACTATTAACACTGCCTGGGCAATGGCGTCCCGCAAACGTCGTCAGCAGAAATGAGGAGGCGGTTGCTACCCCTGCCCATCATTATGAAAGATTGGATTTTTTTATCACGCAGCTGTGGAGAGAGGTTGATATCTACTCATTGACGGGATTTGCTCAAATCCTACACACGTACTGTCTTACTGGTGGGGTTCGCAAGGGCCGATGCCTGTCAGGGGTGCAGGTTGTTCGAAAGAGATACCGTGGTCCCTGGCACAAACACGGGTGGGTTTTAGAAGGTAAAAGTCTGACACGCCCTCCTGCTCTACCCAAAGCGGGAGAAGTTATTTGATGATTTCCCAACATAAAAAAAAAATACTTTCTCATCAAAACCAAGTCCTTCAAACCTTTGAGCAACTTTCATATTTCGAACTTTATGCCGTCTTAAAAATTCTTAATACAAAGCTGACAATTCTGTGCCACACTGAGGGCTAATTCCACCAATGGAACAGATCGAGATCAGTAGGACATATAGACCGCGTCAATATCTATTGTCCACAACAACGATGACAGTGACACCTGACAGCTCTAGAACGTAATTTATCTTTGCTGATCCTTTTTAGTTTAACCCTCAGTGGCCAGTTTTTGTTAAAAAAAAATGTTGTTAATGGCTCGATGGTTTAAAACTTCAATTGAAAAACTTAGTTTTGTAATAAGGCCAGTATAATCTATAACGTAGAACTGTAACGTAATTACTTTTATCCAAAGACCTTCACGTGAGAAACTTCGATGAAGATGAGCCTCATTTGTTCGAGGGCATGCGTCGTCGTGGACATCACCACAACAAACCAGGCCTTCGGATCAGGAACGAGCACCAGGTCTTCATCACGGACAAGAAGACCAACTTGAGGATCCGAGGGGGTAACGCCACGGACACTAAGAACTTCCCGTATATGGCAGCCATCATTATCAATGGAAGGTTGTGGTGTGCTGGCACCATTGTGGATATCAACTGGGTGGTCACCGCTGCGCATTGTTTGAATTAGTAAGTAATATTAGTTATTTGTTCTGTGTGGTACCAAACGTAAAAACAATAGCACTATCTCGTTTCTTCCCGTGGCTGTCGTAGAAGGCGACTAAAGGACTTACTAGAGAATGGACACCAGCGTTCTCTATGCATTTTACCACTATACTGCGATCGCCAACCCGCCTGCGAAGCGTGTGGCGATTATGGCAAAATCCACCCAAAAAATCATTTTTGGGTGGTGTTAGCCAGAATCCCCACGCACAACGGACGGAATGGGCGTCTACGTACGGAAAAGCGAGTCCTATCATCATCATCATCATCTCATTATTATCTTATCATCATCGTATTAAAACTTGGCTTCGCACATCCAGCGGGTTAAGGCATCAGCCTTAACCCGCTGGATGTGCGAAGCACAAGACCCGTCGAAGTGGAGGAGCCTGGGGGAGGCCTAAGTCCAGCAGTGGACGTCTTTCGGCTGAACTGATGATTAGTCATTTATTAGATAGTAGTTAGCTGTTATTAAGTTGATGGCAATAGGCTCACCCCCTATTTCATGAGTCTTAGACGTAACTGGCGTAATGTGGGTCTACATGTATAGGTAGTTACGTCTAAGACTGCAATAACCGAAGGTTTAGGTAGAGGTGTAACTTTAGTAATATAGGTACACCTCTACCTAAACCTTCGGTTATTGCAGGCGTGATTTTATGGTATTATGGCTTACCAGAAAGGATCAATCTTAACATACGTCTGGCTCAGATGCGTACACAATCTGTAAAACGAAATCAAGCTTACCTATCAGTTTTAAATTTAGACGTATAGATTCGGGCTCATTTTGGCTAGAGATAGTCAGAAAGAGCCCGAATCGAGGCGTCTTTGACTTTCGGAACTTTCACGACTAAGAAGTCGTGCAAGTTTAGATAAAGTGGCTTTGAAGTGACCTGTCATTTCACCGCTAGGGATTAACGCTATTGAGATCGACAACTCACTCAAGTCCACTTCCACACTTAAAACAGAATACAACGGCAGGACTCTTTTCGTCAACCTTGTTTGAAAGGGATGCAAGCAGCAATACTTCATATTTCTCGTTTTTCGATATTGAGCTGATAGCAAATTAATGTCTCCAACAGCGTCCTCAGTGTCTCTCCTCTAAAAACTCTGGGGCAGTACGTGAAAGTTCGCGTAGGTAGCGCCCGGCCCCACGAAGGTGGTACTCTTGTCGACGTGGCAGGAGCTGTTCGACACCCCAAGTTTGAAGAAGAACCGGTGCCACATGCTGATGTAGCGCTGCTAAAACTTGCTGAGAATCTAGGTCAGAACTTTTTAAAACCACATAATTTTTTTAAGCTGCTTCATCAAAATACTTTATAATGTTAAATATTATATAAAATTATATATATTATACAGAAATTATATTAAATATTTATATAATCTATATAATATAAATACATATATACCGGCTGAAATTTTTTAGCGTCTGGACAACAATATGACGTTTTGTGTAAGTAGAATAGAACTCATATACCCTAATATTTACCTGGTACCATTTATTTAATAAAAGTTCCGAATATCCTTAAAATACATGAAAAAGAATACATCCTACGGCACTCGCGTAAAACTAATATTATCCAAAATAGGTAATAGTAAACGGCGTCAGCTGCGATTGCACATGAATGAAGCATGATGGAAGTGTGAGCGAGACGCTAGCATTAACTTCGCTCTCCTGCGCACAGGACGATACCGCCTGATCCCTACACACTCACGCACACATTTGCGCGTGTACCTACATACGTCACCGTGCGGTACGTAGTTGTAGTAGGCAAATAATTTGATACACTGAGTGACGCGTGTCTTGAAACCGTAAACCAAATAAATTACGTCTCTTAAGATCGGTAAAGCTTTGATAGAAATGTAAACAAACCGCTGATGTTAAATACTTATAACAATCACTCACATTCATCTGTATTTCGAAGGTTTTAACGTGATGTGTAATAAAAAAGGATTGCAACAAGGTTGATTATTCCAAATCGGATACTACAACTTACTAGGCGTATTTAAAGATCGTAATCAACTTATTTACAAATAATTACACTGATAAATTTTTACAAAATTACAGAAAATGAGTTATTATTTACAACAAAAAGTACCTTTTCAACGATATTGCAATATTTGTTCGAAATGTCCACCTTTTCTTTCTAAACACAAACTCCCACGTTTTTGCAAATTGGTTGTTAGACTCCTAAGCGTGTCTCTGTCACTTTTCAGAATATTAAAAACGTCTATTATTCGCTGTGTTAACTCATTTACACTACGAGCTTCTTCGGTGTACACTAAGCGTTTTAGTTCAACCCACAAATAAAAGTCTAATGGCGTTAGGTCTGGTGATCTCGCCGGCCAGTTCACAGGTCCACCGCGACCTATCCACTTATCACGGAATTCACTATGTAAATACGCGAGCACAGATCGCTCTTAGTGAGCTGGACACCCATCGTGCTGAAAGTACATGTCCGGCAGATAGTCTAGAGGAACGTCTTCCAACATTGTATCGATAACGGACTGTATAATTTCACGATACATTATCCCTGTCAATCGACCTTCGATACAAACTGGACCCATTATGCCAACGTGTATTATCCCGGCCCAAACATTGACACTGAATAGAACTTGATGAGCGTGTTCGTTTATTTTAAGTGAGTTTTGAAACTCCACCATTGCTCGTTGTGTAGGTACTTTGTAGATACCAGCGCGGGCAAATATGGACTCGTCGCTCCATAGAATGTTCGCCTGCGTGTGGAGTTGGAGTATGCGTACGTCATTATGAAAACAATCACTGGGCGGTCTAAGCACACACGGTTCAAACGTAAAAAAACAGCGATTGACGTCACGCTATGGCTAATCGCAGGTGACTAGAGAGAGAGAGAGCACGAGACGCGGTACTCGGGTCGAAGGGCGCGCGGGCGAGAGGGGATGCGCATGCGGTGACACGTGAGCGGTACGCCTAAGGAAAGATATTTTGCGATAGTAGTTACCTATTCCCGGCCGGCTTCAATCAAAGGATTGAATGTCGCTACGAATTCATTGAAAATTTCTGCGCGTAGAGTAGGGTGCCTATAAGTTGGGTTTTGATATTATTTGCCGATATTTTTACTCTTTTCTATTTTTATAATTTTTTAAATTTTAGTATGAAAAGTTTACAACAAATAAGTAATAGTATTTATTGATAGGTTCATTTCATGTTAGGATTAAAAAAAAAAAGAAGTGAAATTTCTGTGCCACAGGCTTCTACTCCGTTCACCTATTATGCCCTATTTTTTTCCAGACGGTAAAAAAAATCATACGGTATACCTTCTCTATTATAAACTTTAACTATGCCCATCATTTTGCTTTACATATTAATATAAAGATTAAAAAATATCCAGGCAGGTACTTAGGAATAAATGCTGTGGAAAACATTCCTGGTGAAGTTTGTGTGGTGTGACTACAAATGACAGGCTGAGGAAAAATGTGATATGGCAATGGTGCGGTTTGAAAGAAAATATAGAAAAAAAAATGAATAGAGTATGCTTCGGCATTAAATAGTTTGCTCATGTTGAAAGAATGAATGAAAAGCGAGTAACAAAAAGAAACAAAGGTAGTGGATGTCTTCAGAGGACGTATAGTGACCTTATTGGTGGTGTGCTTCAGAAAGGTCAAGTGCGTAGTACCTACTCGCCAATAACAAATACCTTCTTCGCAGATGTATTTCCAGCCATACCAAAGTCAAAGCTATGTCTCATAGATCTGTAATTACACGTTCGGTTCGGCATACCCTTTATACATGAGTGACAGCAGTCACTGGTTTGATGGTAGGGTACTAGGTATTTCACATAACATCATCTGACGAGGTCCTTCACAAAGACTGACTACTTCTACTGCATATTTGTTGAAGAAAGATAACTTACAGTATTCGTATGCTTAGAATTCCACAGACACGTGAACCTGATCAAGATCTACGAGGGTTTCAAGGAGCCGTTCGCGCAGAGCTTCATCGTGGTCACAGGGTGGGGGGCTACCAGGGTAATATCCTAATCCTTCATCACAATTAATGTTCGACCTACATAAACATGGCATCACAACACAATTTAGATACTTGGTTGAACTACTTTTGGCCGTTTTCTGAAAGGCTAAAGGGTACACAAAAATTTATAATAGACTTTCAAACTACTACGAAGTGACTTCATCATCATCTTTATATCAGCCATCGTTCCCACAGCTGGGACACAAGCCTCCTTTCTATGAGCTATAATGCACCATACGAGACCAGTGCGGGTTGGTAGATAACAGGTCTTCGAATATTTGGTTCTAGGATATGCCGGTTTCCTCACGATGTTTTCCATCACCGTTTTGAAAGCAGTAGTAATGGAATAATTTACACAAAGTTAAACGCCTGTCAGTGTTGGAACCTACAACCTACAAATCGGTTAGTCGCGGCCGTTTCCACTGCACCACCGCTGTTCTGCACTGCACTGGTGAGAAGTGACACACCTCAGCATAAACGCAAAATCAATGTATTATGTTCCCACTGCTTGGATGCAGGCGTCCTCTCGGTGGGTGATAGGGAGTGCGCCGTACTCCAAAGACTTTCCTGGTTGTTATTATTTCAGTCACCCAATCAGTAGTTTCCTTTGATACCACCTCGACAGTTTGTTAGATACACAGTGCCTGGAGGCTTCGGTGGCCGCTGGTAAAGGCGGCAGTGATAACACTGTTTCCATATGCGTGTCAGTGGACGACACTATGTATTTGCATAGCGCACTTCAACACAAGTGACGTATATAAACTGTCAGTTTTGGATCAACAGCCCAGCATGCGCTCAAGTCACTTTCGGTGCCACGAATATTATTAAAACCTACACCACCTGTCTCTTCTCTAGTCCAATGCCTACTCTAGAATGCATACCCGGAACGGCTCACAAATCTTTCAAAAAGAGAAGAGATCAAGTACTACAGTAACTATTTCAATCGGAGCACATAATACTTGAATTGTTTAACATTTGTACAGGGAACAGACACGTCTTTCCGGGAGCACACTCCAGACCTGATGACGGCCCGGCTCAAAGTGCGCTCGCAGCACTACTGCATGGACGCTTACCAGCTCGTCAACGGCTTCCAGTTCACTCCTGACTTCTTCTGCGCCTCGCTGAGGAACGGCACAAGGGATGCCTGCTTGGTAAGTTTAATTACTGATATTTTCAGACAAGGACGGAAACTGAATAGGGAGACGGTTCCGATGTCTTAGGAAACCAAACCTAAGTTGGCTGAAATAATTGTTATGATTTCTCTATTTAACAGCGTGTTAGTTAGCTGTAATCCAAAACAAAACGGTCAAGTAATTGTTTCACGTTACTAGTTTCATAATATAAATCCCGCTTCGGGAGTCCCAGACCAGAAGCGCTCCGAATTTCTGGCGCTAATAATTGTATTTCCTTCGTAGATATTATTAAAAAAATACACATTTTGAAAATGTAAAACGTATTATTTATTTTATTTATTTTACATTATTTTTTACATTATTCATTATTTCTTTTATTACATTAAATACATATAAATTTCATATTTAAATATTAGAATATAAAATATACAAAAACATCTATCTATGATAATAAAGCTGAAGAGTTTGTTTGTTTGTTTGCTTGAACGCGCTAATCTCAGGAACTACAGGTCTGATTTGAAAAATTATTTCAGTGTTGGATAGCCCATTTATCGATATAACATCACGCTAAGACTCTTAGGAGCCGAGCAAAGAGAAAAAAGTCACGAATATGAAGTACTCGCACGGGCAGGCGAGGCGAGCGACAGGGTGGGTCGGGAAGCAAGAAATTTGACGCGAACGAAGTCGCGGGCAGAAGCTAATAAAAAATATAGCCCTAGGACCAAGGTCGAAGCTACCGGCGGTCAGGGCTCCAGAGAGAGGAACCTCCTAACAATACGAACCGTGTCCAGGAGTACCGCTTTCTGGATCAAGCCCTTGATCCAGCTGCCCAACGAGAGAGCCTCCTTAGGTGTTGGTCAAGGCTCTTGGCTATCAAACTATTGACTGTAACGACTATAGGTACAATGATCGTTGTCCACATCCCACATGTCGACAACCTCATGAGCCAAGTCAAGATACCTGATTTGTTTATCTTTCTCGGCTTTCACGATATTTCCGTTATGTCAACGATCATTGCACACCGCTCTAGTCGATCCACCACCACTATATCAGGCTTATTGGCAACAATAATCCTGTCAGTGATGATGGATCGATCCCAGTACAGTGTGATATGTCCATTTTCGAGAACTGGGTCGGGCACATACCTGTCGTACGGCACTTTTAATTCCACAAGGGTGTATTTTAGAGCAAGTTGCTGGTGGATAATCCTGGCTACAAGGTTGTATTTACGCAAGTACTCTTCGTTAGTTAGACTAGAACACCCGGAGATAATGTGTCTGATTGATTCTCCTGGACGGTGACATGCCCGACAGATGTCAACCGTGCCATCTTTCACAATAAATCTCCGGTAATTTTTCGTCATCATAACTTGGTCCATAATTGCACAGACAAAACCTTCGGTTTCCCCAAAAAGGTCACCGTAACGCAGCCTGGCTACGGACGCTAGAAGGTCTATATCAGGTCCATGTAGGGCGCGGAAAAAGCTTTCGTAAAGCTACTTTCTCTACCATACCTCCATACGATCATTAGTGTCAAGCACAGCAGGCTTGCGCCACTTCTCTTCAGCCAAGGAGAACGGGGTGAGGCCCTTATCTACCGCAACCACATCTCGATGCATCCTCACGTCGGTTTCTAGTAAATAACCCCTGAGACTGCATATCTCGCGATTGTGGAGAGTCTTAGCATTTAAAAAGCCTCGACCTCCACATTTTCGCGGGATATACAGTTTCATTACCGATGACCGTGGGTGATGCATTCGATATGCAGTCAGCAGTCATTTTATTAGTTAATTGATTTATTTATTAAAATTTAGTCTT
Source organism: Polymixis lichenea (assembly GCA_949091785.1). NCBI lineage: Eukaryota > Metazoa > Arthropoda > Insecta > Lepidoptera > Noctuidae > Polymixis > Polymixis lichenea. Next base: position 10,302,156 of record OX420941.1, read on the forward strand.
TTTTTTTAGATTACTTTGACTTTTTTTGTATCGGAAATCGTATTTCGAATTCTTAGCATAACTTATTAAAGCATCGATAACAATCTTATGAAACACATCATTGAGTCTGAACAAACACTGAGATTATAATCATGTCTATTACAATTTATCTAAACAATGTGGAGCCGACAATACGAATACGACATTATATGACAACACCGACAATCTTGTTGAGGAGAATTTTGAAACCATCAAATAAATCCTAACATATTATTATATTGCTTTTTTAATTTGGAGCCGCCGGGAATAAAATTATGAAGCGCTTGGGAATAAGCCATCCTAACATAGATAATTAATTATTTTATTTCTGTAAGTGGGTTTGTACAAAAACTTTTACAAGCCAATCATATTTTAAAACCTTGATGAGGGCGGCGTTTTCCTTCCAAATAATCTGAGAAAAAGCCCGAAACAAACTCAGAGATCACAGTCTCTTTTAAAGTCCAGACATAATCTTGGTCAGATAAACACACGTCGAAAATTAAAACGTATTTTTTACAAACTTAATAAGAGTAGGAATAGTGTAAAGTCCAGACATAATCTTGGCCAGACAATCGCACCCGAAATCCGAAAACGGGTAACTAGCTTAAACTTCGTCAATTTTGGTTAATTTGACTGTACAGCGGAAGTGTGTGTAATTTAGGTAGTTTTAATTATTTTTGGGATACCAAATTACCTGTACTAAAAATAAGAGAAGTCGATTCAGAACAAACTTTACTTTGTGTAATGTGTGTTAATTCAGAATTACACATTGTCTATCTTGTTCACTCAACACGTTGCTTCCAGTTCGACGCAGGCGCACCGGCCGTGCAGCAGAACACACTCGTGGGCGTCATGAGTTTCGGGCCCGAACGCTGCGGCCACGAATACCAGCCCGCGGTCTTCGTCAAGGCTTTCTACTTCAGGTGAGCTACCGGTTCCATCTTTATCTTCAATTCTGGGTGAAGTAGTCGCAAACACTGAGTACTCCTGGGTTCGATTCCCTACTTGTCGGTGTGGTACGTAGTTCACATAGGCGACATAGACGCCGCCTCATAGTGATGCTATGCTAGTGTGTATGCTTTCCAGGGTCACTTGAGTTTCCAGTTAGTTGGAACCGGGTGCCGCATATTCACAGTGAGTGTTGACGACACACTGAAGCAGGTGCATGATGGGTGTACTGACTATCATACTCGGGGTCACCCGTACGACGTCTAAGGAACAGGGTATAAGGTTCACTCGGAAAGGGGAGAATCCTCCGACTAGCCGGGTGTTGGCAAACATCTGCCGTCGACGATTGGTGTCGGTTGTGTATATGCTAGTTGCGGGGAAAACTCTGCTAGCGCATGCACGATTTTGCGTGACGTCACTACGTTGCGTAGTTCGTATGTGGCGATGTAGATGCCGCCACATGTTCTATTACGGCATAAAACTAGAATGGGGAGGTTTTTGGTCTCTTTTGTTGGTTGGACTGTTTTTTTTTAACTCCTTTTTATTTTCCATGTTTTTGTTTTAATATTTTATTCCGTATTTATACTGTGCGAGACAGAATAAATACTATATCTTTCTTTCAGAGACTTCGTAAAATCAACGATTTCATCATATAAAACCACTGCTGAGTTGATCGAAGCCGTCCAAGAGATAGACCCTAGTGCACCTCTCATGAAGCAGCCCGTAGAACGACTCCATATGGGCATTATTCCACCGGTACCCGACCAGTTGCGGAACGACCTGCAAGGAATGTGGGACAATGTCGTGCCTGATGCGAAGCACGACTAATAACAGACCTTTTTATTAATTTAATAAAGGATATTCTCGCCACCTTATATCACAATTTAATTCTCCTAACAAAAAGGTATGGGTTGTTGAAATACCAACAGACAGATGGCCCTTTTTTAAAAGAGCCAGGGGCCTTATAAGTATTTATAAGTCGTTTCGTCCACACTGATGAAGTGGCATTTCTTTAGATTTTACCCATAACTGTTACTTTACGATATCATCTCGATAATCTGTCATCGTCATCATAATTTGCCTATAACGTTCCCACTTCTGGTACACTGGCCTCCTCTATGAGAGAGGCTGGGCCGTAAACCAACACGCTCAGTGCGGGGCGAACTTTTGGTTCTAGGACATGCCGGTTTCCTCACGATGTTTTCCTTCACCGATAGTTCCTAATACTTTTCCGGAATAGTTCGGCCGACCTAAGTCACGAAATAAAAAAAAAGAAAATGTTACCCGCTACAAGAAAAAGAAAATCATTTTGTTAAAAGAGGCGCCTGGTAAACTTGTAGCTTTTCGTAGATTCTATGGACTAAGCCAAGACCCCCGGCACAGAAAAAACTAAATAAACGCAGTTGTCTCTGAAAATTATCAGCAGACCCTTACGAAAAAGTTACGTTAAAAGAAATTTAGATTTCATTGAGTGATTAAGTTGGTATGATATAAAAAGTTTGACTACAACTGAGAGGTAAAACTCCACGTTTCATGTTGCAACTATAAAAGAATTATACTAAAACATGCAAACCAATACCAGAACTCTGACTCAGGTACAACATGACAGAACATGAAACGAACATGAAAAACTCAGGATATTAATCAGTGATATGAGATACATGAAAGATGTATAAAAAAAAATGTGAGTAGCACTCAGGAGCAGGAACTCCAAGCTATCTTATGCACCGCTAAAAGATCTATCCAAAACATGCAAACGAATACTGGGCCTCAAGTCTGCTATTACAATAGTGTCAGCATGGTCTATCATTGATTTCATAATTGTTGATTTTGACAAGTTTGGTAATCTACTAACATAATGGCGTCATTATGACTTTCCAATGATCAGCCACTGACACTCCATTGAAAGAAATGCCATTTATTGGTAATCTCGTACATAATGACAAATGAATGACTGACTTTGGCGGTAATCTGCTATAATTTAACACTAATAAACTATTATATAATAATAAGTAATATGTAAAAATATATATTTAAATGAAATGGGGCATGAATAAATGTTCAAATTTAGTAGTCGTTTTTGGAAAATCATTTCTACTAACGGGTTTTATAATAATGGCAATACGACAATGTCATTATGACACAATTTTTGCTCGGGCAAGTGGTCGGGCAAGTGCTCGGGCAAGTGCTCAAACAAGTGCTCGGGCAAGTGCTCAGGCAAGTGCTCGGGCAAGTGCTCCGGCAAGTGCTCGGGAAAGTGCTCGGGAAAGTGCTCGGGAAAGTGCTCGGGAAAGTGCTCGGGCAAGTGCTCGGGCAAGTGCTCGGGCAAGCGCTCGGGCAAGTGCTCGGGCAAGTGCTCGGGCAAGTGCTCGGGCAAGTGCTCGGCAAGCGCTCGGGCAAGTGTTCGGGCAAGTGCTCGGGCAAGCGCTCGGGCAAGTGCTCGGGCAAGTGCTCGGGCAAGTGCTCGGGCAAGTGCTCGGCAAGCGCTCGGGCAAGTGCTCGGGCAAGTGCTCGGTAAGTGCTCGGGAAAGTGCTCGGGCAAGTGATCGGGCAAGTGCTCGGGCAAGTGCTCGGTAAGTGCTCGGGCAAGTGATCGGGCAAGTGCTCGGGCAAGTGCTCGGTAAGTGCTCGGGAAAGTGCTGGCGGCATGTGCTCGGGCAAGTGCTCGGGCAAGTGCTCGGGCAAGTGCTCGGGCAAGTGCTCGGGCAATTGCTCGGGAAAGTGCTCGGGCAAGTGCTCGGGAAAGTGCTCAGGAAAGTGCTCGGGCAAGTGCTCGGGAAAGTGCTCGGGAAAGTGCTCGCGCAAGTGCTCGGGCAAGCGCTCGGGCAAGTGCTCGGGCAAGTGATCGGGCAAGTGCTCGGGCAAGTGCTCGGTAAGTGCTCGGGAAAGTGCTGGCGGCATGTGCTCGGGCAAGTGCTCGGGCAAGTGCTCGGGCAAGTGCTCGGGCAATTGCTCGGGAAAGTGCTCGGGCAAGTGCTCGGGAAAGTGCTCAGGAAAGTGCTCAGGCAAGTGCTCGGGAAAGTGCTCGGGAAAGTGCTCGCGCAAGTGCTCGGGCAAGTGCTCGGGCAAGTGCTCGGGCAAGTGCTCGGCAAGCGCTCGGGCAAGTGCTCGGGCAAGTGCTTGGCAAGCGCTCGGGCAAGTGCTCGGGCAAGAGCTCGGGCAAGTGCTCCGGCAAGTGCTCGGGAAAGTGCTGGCGGCAAGTGCTCGGGCAAGTGCTCGGGCAAGTGCTCGGGAAAGTGCTCGGGCAAGTGCTCGGGCAAGTGCTCGGGCAAGCGCTCGGGCAAGCGCTCGGGCAAGCGCTCAGGCAAGCGCTCGGTCAAGTGCTCGGGCAAGCGCTCGGGCAAGTGCTCGGGCAAGCGCTCGGGTAAGTGCTCGCAAGTGCTCGAGCAATTGCTCGGGAAAGTGCACGGGCAAGTGCTCGGGCAAGTGCCCGTGCACTTGCCCGAGCACTTGCCTGAGCACTTACCCGAGCACTTGTTCGAGCACTTGCCCGAGCACTTGACCGAGCACTTGCCCGAGCGCTTGCCGCCAGCACTTGCCCGAGCACTTGCCCGAGCGCTTGCCCGAGCACTTGCCCGAGCACTTGCCCGAGCACTTGCCCGAGCACTTGCCCGAGCACTTGCCCGAGCACTTTCCCGAGCACTTGCCCGAGCACTTGCCCGAGCACTTGCCGCCAGCACTTTCCCGAGCACTTGCCCGAGCACTTGCCGCCAGCACTTGCCCGAGCACTTGCCCGAACACTTGCCCGAGCACTTTCCCGAGCACTTGCTCCAGCGCTTGCCCGAACACTTGCCCGAGCACTTGCCCCAGCGCTTGCCCGTGCAATTTCCCAAACAATTGCCCGTGCACTTGCCCGAGCACTTGCCCGAGCACTTGAATCCTACAAAAACCAAGTATATGCTTTTTGGAACCGAGAACCAGTTAGGTAAAATTAAACCCTGTGCCGGCTGTGTCACTGTTATGGGGGAGCCTATTGAACGGGTCTACGAAGCACGTAATCTAGGTCTTATCATGGACACGGAACTTCGTTTTCACAAACACGTGTCCGAGTCTATTCGTAATTGCTATTATAGACTTAAGATTTTATACAAAGCCCGTCCCTATCTTAGTGAATAATTGCGAGTCCTGCTGGTGGAGTCTTTGGTTTTATCAAAGTTAAATTATGCGGACGCAGTGTATGGCCAACGACTGCTGTCAAAAACTGAAAAAATTATCCAAAGACTTCAAAACTCCTGTGCACGGTTTTGTTTTAAAGTTCCCTTTAGAGGACATGTTACACCTTTCTTAAATGAGCACAACATTTTAAAAATGAAAGCTAGACGTAAACTGCACTTGGCGACTCTACTCTTTGGTGTTATTAAGTCTCACTCCCCTTCTTATTTATATGAAAGACTATCGTGGACAAGAAGACACAAAATCGGTGAGGGAAGAAAATGTTCCCAACAACTTTCCATCCCACAGCACAAGTCGGCGGCTTTTAGAGGTAGTTTCCGTTACGCAGCTACCAAATGCTGGAACAATATCCCTCCTCCCATAAAGTTTAGTGAAAGTTGCTCGACTTTCAAATTGAAATTAAAAATATTTCTTCCGTATTCAGTCCGAGTAGGAATTGATGTCTTTCACCCGTGTTAAGACCTCTACTTTTCATTTCGAATTTAAGGAAAGTAAAAAATAGTAGTTTTTCTAAAATATTTATTGATAATAATAACATGAGTAGTACCTGTTTAAAATTAATTGAGAAGTTAGAACAATTTGTGAAATTTAAAGTTACATTTTTGTTTGGAATATTTACGCTGTTTGATATGTTATGCTTTATGACAAATTTGTCTGTGCTGAATTTCTGTAAAAGTAGGAGACTCCAGTATTTATTAGACGGTGGAATCCATGGCGCAGACTCCCTTGAAGTAGTTGGTTGAGGCGAAGTGGGGCGTAAATTTATAGTCTCAGTTAATTTGTTTGAAATTTTAGTTTTCTTTTGGACAGAATCCTCAATGTAGCCATCCGCGACTGCTGGATTTCCATCCTCCATGTCTTTTTAACATTGTCAAGTTCGCCCCAGAATCAGCTAACAGTGTCGCTGACGTTCTTGTATAACAATGCCCGGTATACTGTTCACAGTTTGGCAAATTCAAATATTGCTATTTGCTTCATACCTGAGATTTTATTTTTACCGATCACTTGATTATAGCATTTTCCCTTTTGTAATTGAGAAAAAAGCGATCCGTTTTTATGTCATTAGGTCTGATTTTTTTTATTTTTTTTACTATTTGTGTAAACTCTTCTCGTACAGCAAACGTGCGCTCAATATTTGTTTTTGTTTTAGTCAATTTTACGAGTAATAACTGGCCTTTATTTTCAAAGTCGTTAATTGTTAAATTTGTGAGTTCATTGCTTCTGCAGGTGCCTTATACCGAGTATCAATACCACCTGTGAAAAACATCTTTTAGGTACCTATGTAGATAAAATAACAAGCAGAGATCTTTTACTCCAGAAATGCACGCCTATCCAACGTCTGTACTCTCAATTTACGCAATCTGCACCCTAATTGCGTAGCACACGATTAATCGTAATTGGTTTCATTTTGATAGTTCAACAATATTCATTGCGTTATTTACGTTGTTGAGCAGACACATTTTTCGAACATATGAAGCAATCTGTTTCAAAATGAAATAGATTATGACTAATCGTGATTTACGCAATTAAGGTGCTGGTCAGTGTGTTTGATTGATATGATTGCCTTTTTTTATGCAAACCTATCTATGATACTTAACAGAGTAAAGTCGTTGGGATCGACTTTTATGTTTAGAGTTAAAGACCTCTCACTACCTAGATAAACGTTTATAGCTAACCTTTACTGCCAAATATAACTCGTCAGGGGCTTCATTTAAAAATGTTTCCACTTCCTAAGAGGTGAAAACCTTCAATTTTTTGATCTTGAACCCCTGAGACTGTCTTTTCAGAAACTATTAGGTTGGGGAAAAAGTCTTTTCGCATTATAGTATGTATGAACTTGTAATAAAATCTCTTTGGCTATACTGTTTGTATCTGGCTGGTTTTGGTATCATTGAAAGTTTAAATTTTAAAGAACATAATTCCAAATTCAAATTAGGAAAATGTGTGATTTTCATTTGTTTTTCGTACCGTCAAGATGAGTGAATCTAATGAAGAAATTCGATACATTTTAAAATTTTACTACAAAAAAGGTAAAAATGCAACGCAAGCCGCGAAAAAAATTTGCGATGTTTATGGACCTAGTGTAGTGTCTGTGAGAGTAGCACAAATTTGGTTTAAGCGTTTTCAATCCGGAAATTTTGATGTCAAAGATGCACGTCGCTCTGGTCGCCCTATTACGGATAAAATGGATGCCCTTTTTGAAAAAGTGGAGCAAGATCGGCATACCAGTAGTTACGACGTAGCTGAAGAACTGGAAATTGACCACAAAACAGTTTTGGCGCATTTGAAAAAAACTGGGTACACAAAAAAGCTCAACATTTGGGTACCACACGAGCTCACTGAAAGAAACCTAATGAACCGTGTACTCATTTGTGATTCTTTATTACGACGTAATGAAACCGAACCATTTTTGAAGAAGCTGATAACTGGTGATGAAAAGTGAATCACGTATGACAAGAACGTGCGAAAAAGGTCGTGGTCAAAGGCCGGTCAGGCTTCACAGACTATGGCGAAACCCGGGTTAACTCGCAACAAGGTGATGCTGTGTGTGTGGTGGGATTGGAAGGGCATTATTCATTATGAGCTGTTACCACCAGGCAGGACCATCGATTCTGAACTCTACTGCGAACAACTGATGAGATTAAAGCAAGAAGTTGAGAGAAAGCGGCCGGAATTAATCAACAGAAGGGGTATGGTTTTCCATCATGATAACGCTAGACCTCACACATCTTTAGCCACCCAACAAAAGAGTTTGGCTGGGAGGTGTTAATGCATCCGCCGTATAGTCCTGACCTTGCACCTTCAGATTTCCACCTGTTTCGGTCTCTTCAGAATTCTTTAGGCAGTGTCAGGTTAACATCACGAGAGGACTGCCAAAACCACTTGTCGCGGTATTTTGACCAGAAGTCCCAAAATTTCTATAGCAATGGGATCATGTCCCTACCTACAAGATGGCAAAAAGTTATCGAACAAAATGGTACCTACATACTTTAGTTAAATGTAAATAAACTTTATTAAAAAATGTTTTGAATTTTCTTAAAAAATGCGAAGAAACTTTTTCCCCAACCTATTATGTTAGATTATGGAATCTTTTCAAATCGATATTGTGTTTTACTTTTAGTGTACTTTTGAGCATTGAATACTTGCTCCATAGCGTAGAAGGCTTTATTTTGGCAGATAGTCCATTGAAGTATGTAAGAAATACACTTTCGGAAAATGATTTCATTTTCTTATCTGCTCGCCGTGTGGTGCCAAACGTAAAAACAATAGCACTATCTCATTTCTTCCCGTGGCTGTCGTAGAAGGCGACTAAAAGACTTACTAGGGAATGGGCACCAGCGTTCTCTATGCATTTTACCACTATACTGCGATCGCCATCGTGTGGCGATTATGGCAAAATCCCCCCAAAAATGATGCCTTAACCCGCTGGATGTTCGAAGTACAAGACCCGTCGAAGTGGAGTTGCCTGGGGGAGGCCTAAGTCCAGCAGTGGACGTCTTTCGGCTGAAATTATGATTAGTAATTTATTAGATAGTAGCTAGCTGTTATTAAGTTGAAGGCAATAGGCTCACCCCCTATTTCATGAGTCTTAAACTTCCGCCAACCCGATCCGCAGCAGACGCACCGGGCGTCGGCGGAGGGCAGACAACGCCCTCTTCCAGCCCCCCTAAATGGGTCCAGGGGCGACAGATCCGGGGAAATCTGTCGCCCTCTACTTGTTAGGACCCGAGATGGCGGTGCGTAGTGTTCCACGCGCGCCTCTCTATGACGTAAGGGGGGAGCTTAACACCTCACTCCCCCCCTATCGCGAGGTGGCCCGCAGAGGCGGGCCGGCACTAGCCGGGGATCGCGGAAGTCACACTAGTTCCCGTGATCCCCGGTGCAAGTGAGAGACGGAACACCGGGGTGGTTTTAGTCAGTAAGAGTCTGACAGGCCCCTCCGCCCTCCCCGGGGCGGAGGACATCCATGAAGATTTCCCCCCGTAATCAAAAAAAAAAAAAAAGTTTCCACTGCGCCACCGTTGTTCTGCACTGCACTGGTGAGAAGTGACACACCTCAGCATAAACGCAAAATCAATGTATTATGTTCCCACTGCTTGGATGCAGGCGTCCTTTCGGTGGGTGATAGGGAGTGCGCCGTACTCCAAAGACTTTCCTGGTTCTTATTATTTCAGTCACCCAATCAGTGTTTAACACCACCTCGACAGTTTGTTAGGTACACAGTGACTGGAGGCCTCGGTGGCCGCTGGTAAAGGCGGCAGTGATAACACTGTTTCCATATGCGTGTCAGTGGACGACACTATGTATTTGCATGGCGCACTTCAACACAAATGACGTATACAAACTGTCAGTTTTGGATCAGCAGCTCATCATGCGCTCAAGTCACTTTCGGTGCCACGAATTTTATTAGAACCTACACCACCTATCTCTTCACTAGCCCAATGCCTACTCTAGGATGCACCCGGAACGGCTCACAAATCTTCTCAAAAAGAGAAGAGATCAATCAAATAGATCAAGTACTACAGTAACTATTTCAATCGGAGCACATAATACTTGAATTGTTTAACATTCGTACAGGGAACAGACACGTCTTTTCGGGAGCACACTCCTGACCTGATGACGGCCCGGCTCAAGGTGCGCTCGCAGCACTACTGCATGGACGCTTACCAGCTCGTCAACGGCTTCCAGTTCACTCCTGACTTCTTCTGCGCCTCGCTGAGGAACGGCACCAGGGATGCCTGCTTGGTAAGTTTAATTACTGATATTTTCAGACAAGGACGGAAACTGAATAGGGAGTCCGATGTCTTAGGAAACCAAACCTAAGTTGGCTGAAATAATTGTTATGATTTCTCTATTTAACAGCGTGTTATTTAGCAACAATCCAAAACAAAACGGTCAAGCAGTTGTTTCACGTTACTAGTTTCATAACATAAATCCCGCTTCGAGAGTCCTAGACCAGAAGCGCTCCGAATTTCTGGCGCTAATAATTGAAGCGTGCACTAATTTAGGTATTTCCATCGAAGGTATTATTAAAAAAATACACATTTTGAAAATGTAAAACGTATTTATTTAATTTATTTTACATTATTTTTTACACTATTAATTATTTGCTTTATTCTATTAAATACATATAAATTTCATTTTTAAATATTAGAATATTAATATGCAAAAACATTTAAAAATATAAAAAAATAGTAGCCCCAGGAACAGGGTCCAAGCTACCGGCGGTCAGGGCTCTAGAGAGAGGAACCTCCTAACAATACGAACCGAGTCCAGGAGTACCGCTTTCTGGATCAAGCCCTAGATCCAGCTGCCCAACGAGAGAGAGCCTCCTTAGGTGTTGGTCAAGGCTCTTGGCTATCAAACTATTGGCTGTAACGACTATCGGTACAATGATCGTTGTCCACATCCAACATGTCGACAAGTCGTGAGCCAAGTCAAGATACTTGATTTTTTTATCTTTCTCGGCTTTCACGAGGTCCCCGTTATGTCAACGATCATTGCACGCCGCTCTAGTCGATCCACCACCATTATATCAGGCTTTTTGGCAACAATAGTCCTGTCAGTGATGATGGATCGATCCCAGTACAGTGTGATATGTCCATTTTCGAGAACTGGGTCGGGCACATACCTGTAGTACGGCACTTCTGATTCCACAAGGGTGTATTTCAGAGCAAGTTGCTGGTGAATAATCCTGGCTACCAGGTTATACCTATGCAACTCTTCGTTAGCTAGACTGGAACACCCGGAGATTATGTGTCTGATTGATTCTCCCGGAAGGTGACATGCCCGACAAATGTCAACCGTGCCACCTTTCACAATAAATCTCCGATCATTTTTCGTCATCATAACTTCGTCCATATTTGCACAAACAAAACCTTCGGTTTCCCCAAAAAGGTCACCGAAACGCAGCCAGGCTACGGACGCTAGAAGGTGTACATCAGGTCCAAGTAGGGCCCGGAAAAAGCTTCCGTAAAGCTACTTTCTCTGCCATACCTCCATGCGATCATTAGTGTCAAGCACTACAGGCTTGCGCCACTTTTCTTCAGCCAAGGAGAGCGGGGTGAGGCCCTTATCTACCGCAACCACATCTCGATGCATCCTCACGTCAGTTTCTAGTAAATAACCCCTTAGACTGCATATCTCGCGATTGTGGAGAGTCTTAGCATTTAAAAAGCCTCGACCTCCACATTTTCGCGGGATATACAGTTTCATTACCGATGACCATGGGTGATGCATTCGATATGCAGTCAGCAGTCATTTTATTAGTTAATTATTTCAAATTCTTAGCATAACTTATTAAAGCATTGATAACAATCTTATGAAACACATCATTGACTCTGAACAAACACCGAGATTATAATCATGTCTATTAAAATGTATCTTAAACAATGTGGAGCCGACAATACGAATACGACATTATATGACAACACCGACAATCTTATTGAGGAGAATTTTGAAACCATCAAATAAATCCTAACATATTATTATATTGCTTTTTTAATTTGGAGCTGCCGGGAATAAGCCATCCTAACATAGATAATTAATTATTTTATTTCTGTAAGTGGGTTTGTACAAAAACTTTTACAAGCCAATCATATTTTAAAAACTTGATGAGGGCGGCGTTTTCCATCTAAATAATCTAAGAAAAAGCCCGAAACAAACTCAGAGATCACAGTCTCTTTTAAAGTCCAGACATAATCTTGGTCAGACCATGTGAAGACCATTTAGTGTCCGAAATGGACTTTTGAGGAAAATACCACACATATTTGAGTGGGCCTGCCCAGTCAGTGCAAGCATTATTTTGACAATAATTGTATAGGTATCTCAACTCAGAATTTAAGGAGCTGTAGTAGACAACATGTCCCAAAATCAACGCACACTACCAAAATATACTCTAGTTAGAATAATATGTTATGATTTTAATACAAACACTGAGTTTTTTGTATTATGTATAAAACTTTTTATTTATTTGTTAAATTCGTTAAGTATACTGATTGTGGGAGAAAATGGTGGTCACAAGTACAGTCATCATACAATCGCACCCGAAAACGGGTCTAGTGTATACTTCGTCAATTTTGGTTAATTTGCCTGTACAGCGGAAGTGTGATAATTTACGTAGTTTTCATTATTTTTGGGATACCAAAATACCTGAACTAAACATAAAAGAAATCGATTCAGAACAAAATCTACTTTGTATAAAAATTACACATTGTCTATCTTGTTCACTCAACACGTTGCTTCCAGTTCGACGCAGGCGCACCGGCCGTGCAGCAGAACACACTCGTGGGCGTCATGAGTTTCGGGCCCGAACGCTGCGGCCACGAGTACCAGCCTGCGGTCTTCGTCAAGGCTTTCTACTTCAGGTGAGCTACCGGTTCCATCTTTATCTTCAATTCTGGGTGAAGTAGTCGCGAACACTAAGTACTCGTCGCTGCTGCTGCGTGCGTGCTGACTTGTCGGTGTGGTACGTAGTTCACATAGGCGACGTAGACGCCGCTTCATCACTCCCCTCCGGATTTTTGTATCTTGCAATGCTTGCCAGGGCCATTTGAGTTTCCAGCTAGTTGGAACCGGGTGCCGCATATTCACAGTGAGTGTTGACTCACACTGAAGCAGGGGGTGCATGATGGGTGTACTGACTATCATACTCGGGGTCACCTGTACGACGTGTAAGGAACAGGGTATAAGGTTCACTCGGAAAAGGGAGAATCCTCCGACTAACCGAATGTTGTCAGACATCTGTTGTCGACGATTGAAGTCGGGACGTTCTGTATATGCTAGTTGCGCGGAAAACTCTGCTAGCGCATGCACGATTTTGCGTGACGTCACTGTGTTGCGTAGTTCGTATGTGGCGATGTAGATACCGCCACATGTTCTGTTATGGCATAAAACTAGAATAGGGAGGTTTTTGGTCTCTTTTGTTGGTTGGACTGTTTTTTTTTTAACTCCTTTTTATTTTCTATGTTCTTGTTTTAATATTTTATTCCGTATTTATACTGTGCGAGACAGAATAAATACTATATCTTTCTTTCAGAGACTTCGTAAAATCAACGATATCATCGTATAAAACCACTGCTGAGTTGATCGAAGCCGTCCAAGAGATAGACCCTAGTGCACCTCTCATGAAGCAGCCCGTAGAACGACTCCATATGGGCATTATTCCACCGGTACCCGACCAGTTGAGGAACGACCTGCAAGGAATGTGGGACAATGTCGTGCCTGATGCGAAGCACGACTGATAACAGACCTTTTTATTCATTTAATAAAGGATATTCACGTCACCTTATATGACAATTTAATTCTCCTAACAAAAAGGTATGGGTTGTTGAAATACCAACAGACAGATGGCCCTTTTTTAAAAGAGCCAGGGGCCTTATAAGTATTTATAAGTCGTTTCGTCCACACTGATGAAGTGGCATTTCTTTAGATTTTACCCATAACTGTTACTTTACGATATCATCTCGATAATCTGTCATCGTTATCATAATTTGCCTATAACTTCCCATTTCTGGTACACTGGCCTCCTCTATGAGAGAGGCTGGGCCGTAATCCAACACGCCCAGTGCGGGGCGAACTTTTGGTTCTAGGACATGCCGGTTTCGTCACGATGTTTTCCTTCACCGATAGTTCCTAATACTTTTCCGGGATAGTTCTGCCGACCTAAGTCATGAAATAAAAAAAAAGAAAATGTTACCCGCTACAAGAAAAAGAAAATCATTTTGTTAAAAGAGGCGCCTGGTAAACTTGTAGCTTTTCGTAGATTCTATGGACTAAGCCAAGACCCCCGGGCACAGAAAAAACTAAATAAACGCAGTTGTTTCTGAAAATTATCAGCAGACCCTTACGAAAAAGTTACATTAAAAGAAATTTAGATTTCATTGAGTGATTAAGTTGGTATGATAAAAAAAGTTTGACTACAACTGAGAGGTAAAACTCCACGTTTCATGTTGCAACTATAAAAGAATTATACTAAAACATGCAAACCAATACCAGAACTCTGACTCAGGTACAACATGACAGAACATGGGTAAATATTTAAGAGCGAAAAACTCAGGATATTAATCAGTGATATGAGATACATGAAAGATGTATTAAAAAAAATCACCGCTAAAAGATCTATCCAAAACATGCAAACGAATACTGGGCCTCAAGTCTGCTATTACAATAGTGTCAGAATGGTCTATCATTGATTTCATAATTGTTGATTTTGACAAGTTTGGTAATCTACTAACATAATGGCGTCATTATGACTTTCCAATGGTCAGCCACTGACACTCCATTGAAAGAAATGCCATTTATTGGTAATCTCGTACATAATGACAAATGAATGACTGACTTTGGCGGTAATCTGCTATAATTTAACACTAATAAACTATTATATAAAAATAAGTAATATGTAAAAATATATATTTAAATGAAATGGGGCATGAATAAATGTTCAAATTTAGTAGTCGTTTTTGGAAAATCATTTCTACTAACGGGTTTTATAATAATGGCAATACGACAATGTCATTATTACACAATTCTATTACGACACCATTGACCGACCAATGATCGATCGAACTTTTAGCAAATTGACAATGGGATCGTGTTGGAATGACAATGGGATCGTGTTGGAATGACGAATTTATAAAAATAGCAGACTTGGGCCCCAGAACTGTGATTCAGGTATCAGCAGAACATGGGTAAATATTTAAGACAGAAAAACTTAGGATTATAATCAGTGGTATAGAAAGATGGATCAAAAAAAAATTGAGTACCACTCAGGAGCAGAAACTCCACGGTTTCTGATGCAACCACTAACAGATACCAGAACTTTGACTCAGGTATCAGCAGAGCATCACTTGCCGCCAGCACTGGCCCGAGCGCTTGCCGCCAGCACTGGCCCGAGCGCTTGCCACCAGCACTTTCCCGAGCACTTGCCCGAGCACTTTCCCGAGCACTTGCCCGAGCACTTTCCCGAGCACTTTCCCGAGCACTTGCCCGAGCACTTGCCCGAGCAATTTCCCGAGCACTTGCCCGAGCAATTTCCCGAGCAATTGCCCGAGCACTTGCCCGAGCACTTGCCCGAGCACTTGCCCGAGCACTTGCCCGAGCACTTGCCCGAGCACTTGCCGCCAGCACTGGCCCGAACACTTGCCCGAGCGCTTGCCCGAGCGCTTGCCCGAGCGCTTGCCCGAGCACTTGCCCGAGCACTTGCCCGAGCACTTTCCCGAGCACTTGCCGGAGCACTTTCCCGAGCTCTTGCCCGAGCACTTGCTCGAGCACTTACCCGAGCACTTTCCCGAGCACTTTCCCGAGCACTTGCCAGAGCACTTGCCCGAGCACTTGCCCGAGCACTTGCCCGAGCACTTGCCCGAGCACTTGTTCGAGCACTTGCCCGAGCACTTGCCCGAGCACTTGCCCGAGCTCTTGCCCGAGCACTTTCGTCATTTGTTCCGTGTGGTGCCAAACGTAAAAACAATAGCACCATCCCATTTCTCCGTGGCTGTCGTAGAAGGCGACTAAAGGACTTAATAGAGAATGGGCAGCAGCGTTCTCTATGCATTTTACCACTATACTGCGATCGCCAACCCGCCTGCCAAGCGTGTGGCGATTATGGCAAAATCCCCCCAAAAATGATGCCTTAACCCGATGGATGTGCGAAGCACAAGACCCGTGCCCTAGCACTTGCTCGAGCACTTGCCCGAGCACTTGCCTGAGCACTTGCCCGAGCACTTGCCCGAGCACTTGTTCGAGCACTTGCCCGAGCACTTGCCCGAGCACTTGCCCGAGCACTTGCCCGAGCACTTGCCCGAGCACTTTCCCGAGCACTTGCCCGAGCACTTGCCCGAGCACTTGCCGCCAGCACTGGCCCGAACACTTGCCCGAGCGCTTGCCCGAGCGCTTGCCCGAGCGCTTGCCCGAGCACTTGCCCGAGCACTTGCCCGAGCACTTGCCCGAACACAAGACCGCAGCATTTTTTTCGCCGACTGCCTAACCAAATTTAATTCTATTTTTAAATTTATTCCCACCCTAGAGAGGGAAGCAATTACTATGAGCCTTTCCCGCCCAAATGAGGGAAGTAGCATCTTCCACCCGCTACTCATATAAAACAAACACTACTTTCCCGAGCAATTGCCCACGCACTTTCCCGAGCAATTGCCCGAGCACTTGCCCGAGCACTTTCCCGAGCACTTGCCCGAGCACTTTCCCGAGCACTTTCCCGAGCACTTTCCCGAGCACTTGCCTGAGCTCTTTCCCGAGCACTTTACCGAGCACTTTCCCGAGCACTTGCCCGAGCACTTGCCCGAGCTCTTGCCCGAGCACTTTCCCGAGCAATTAACCGAGCACTTGCCCTAGCATTTGCCCGAGCACTTGCCCGAGCACTTGCCCGAGCACTTGCCCGAGCACTTGCCCGAGCACTTGCCCGAGCACTTGCCCGAGCTCTTGCCCGAGCACTTTCGTCATTTGTTCCGTGTGGTGCCAAACGTAAAAACAATAGCACCATCCCATTTCTCCGTGGCTGTCGTAGAAGGCGACTAAAGGACTTAATAGAGAATGGGCAGCAGCGTTCTCTATGCATTTTACCACTATACTGCGATCGCCAACCCGCCTGCCAAGCGTGTGGCGATTATGGCAAAATCCCCCCAAAAATGATGCCTTAACCCGATGGATGTGCGAAGCACAAGACCCGTCGAAGTGGAGGAGGCCTAAGTCCAGCCGTGGACGTTTTTCGACTGAAATGATGATTAGTAATTTATTAGATAGTAGCTAGCTGTTATTAAGTTGAAGGCTCACCCCCTATTTTATTTTATCTTAGATGTAACTGGCGTAATGTGGGTCTATCTATACTATAGGTACACCTCTGCCTAAACCTTCAGGCATAGCGTGGCAGGCGTGACGTTATGGTATTATGGCCTACCAGACAAAATCAATCTTAACATACGTCTGGCTCAGATGCGTATACAATCTTTAACACGAAATCAAGCTTACCTATCAGTTTTAAATTTAGACGCCTAGATTCGGGCTCATTCTGGCTAGAGATAGTCAGAAAGAGCCCGAATCGAGGCGTCTTTGACTTTCGGAACTTTCACGACTAACAAGTCGTGCAAGTTTAGATAAAATGGCTTTGAAGTGACCTGCCATTTCACCACTAGGGATTGACGCTATTGAGATCGACAACTCACTTCAAGTCCACTTCCACACAGGTTAAAACAGAATACAAGGGCAGGACTCTTTTTGTCAACCTTTTTGACAGGAATGCAAGCAGCAATACTTCTTATTTCTCGTTTTTCGATATTGAGCTGATAGCAAATTAATGTCTCCAACAACGTCCTCAGTGTCTCCCCTCTAAAAACTCTGGGGCAGTACGTAAAGGTTCGCGTAGGCAGCGCCCGGCCCCACGAAGGTGGTACTCTTGTCGACGTGGCGGGGGCTGTTCGACACCCTAAGTTTGAAGAAGAACCGGTGCCACATGCTGATGTGGCGCTCCTGAAACTCGCTGAGAATCTAGGTCAGTACTTTTTAAAACCACCTTAAAATTTTAAGCTGCTTAATCAAAATACTTAGCCTGGTATGAAGGCATTATTATTTTGAAGCCTTAGAGTCGAACTTGGATAATTATAAACTAGTGGTCGCCCAGTGATCCAACAAATAAAATTTAATGTAAATATTTTTGTATAATTATGTATTATATTATAATAATTTAATAATATATACATATACACGTTTATTTTTACATCGTTCTGGAGCCGAAACACAGTAACTCCAGACGAGTAACAGTCACTACTGGCGTTGTTATTTTTGTTTTAAGACATTTAATAAAGAAGTTAGAAATTTATCACTTTTTTTCTGTCATTCGAGTTAAATTTTAGTAGCGCTTCCACTATTTCATTCATAAACGCAAGATCGTACGCGATCTGCTCGGTGATGACGTAGCGCGGCACAGCTGTGCGTGTGCGTCAGTTCAGCGCGCCCGCGGTGGGTCAACGGACGTCGGACGAATAATCGGCTGCAAGTAAGTAGGTACGCACGGCTACACATCAAGCTATACAGTTCCAGTTTACGCTGATCTTGCACTGTACGGAAATCCTATTCAATGTGAGAACAGCTTGTACTGGAAATTTATAACTTGAGGTGTAGCCATGTGTACCTACAAGTAGGTATTTCATTTCAGGTACGATTTAGGTTGGTGTAAGTTCATTTACCTCCATCATCTCGTATCGAAAGCACGGCACGGTGTTTACCACTATCACATCTCGTAAACGTGAGAAATTAATTGACATTTAATTCACCACTCTCGCATCACCTAGTAGGTACTCGTACCTATTCAACTAGACACGACGAGTAGGCTTGGGAGTTGTATTTTACCGCTATCGTCCGGCTGCTACGATATCGTAACAGTAAGTCGAGCACCCTTCAAGCCCGGCTGGTACGATATCGTACCACCCAGAAGCAAGCGGTTTTTATCTTAATACTTCACATAAATAAGGTTTAATCTCGTCTGCGATGATTTAACTCTATGAGCCGATAGCCACTCTTTCGTGAACTACATCATTCAAACGCGTAAAAGTTCTGTGGCATTTATACAAATAGTTGACAGTGACGCTTCGAACGCGCGCGTCGACAGAGCGTTATTTTGTTAGGCTCTCTAGTTATTTAGTGTTTTTTCTTATTTTTTGTGCGTATTCGACGTGAAGTGGATAAATATTCATTTATAAGTAGTTATTACATTGTTTTAGATAATATTTGCATCAAATAGCATCATAAAAACTGTTTTTTCGATAAAAAGTGTTACGTAAACAAACCGTTGCTCAGTGACGTCATTGTTATGTGAAGTTTGATTGTGTTGAGTGTTTCACAGTGATTTAAGTGTATCCTGGTGTATTTAATGGTATGTACAGAAATCGTACTCATAATTAAAGAAAATTCTAGGTATATTTCACAACAAAACTATTTTTAAAAGATCTTTGAATGTTCGAGTGCACAAAACGGCCTTTGACCTCCGCGCGATATGAAGTTTGAGTTTAAATATTATGCAAATGTTCAGTAGGATTCCCAAAAAAATACTGCTGTTAGATTAGGTAAGTACTTGTCCATTCAACAAGAAACGAGCAAAATATCGTGCAAATTAACATCGTAATTTTATCAGAAATCATCATAACACGGGAACCTTCCGCCTGATACAGGTCCTCACCGGACACGGCTGTTTCGGGAGGTTCCTGTTTCGCATAAGGCGGGAGGAAACGCTCGGGTGTTACCATTGCGAAGATGGCCCTGAGGACACGGTGGAGCATACGATCGAGGTCTGCCCGGCTTGGGCGGACCACCGCCTTGTCCTCGTGGAGGCGATCGGCGGCGGCGATCTCTCGCGTCCGGCCCTGGTCCAGGCCATGGTACGGAGCGAGAGTACATGGTTAGCCGTCACCTCCTTCAGCGAAGCAGTGATGCTCGCAAAGAGGGAGGCGGCGCACGTGAGGGAGAGGCAGTACATGTGCCCTCGTGGCTGCAGCCTTCGCTGGAGACGCCCTGGGTGTTGGGAATCCCAGGCTGATTTCCGGTCACCGTAGGCGCGGGCTTGCGGACGGCGAGTAATGGGTAGCTCGCTGTCCGGTAAGGACCAAGCCCGGGTCGACGGCGCGTTGTGTTCCACGCGCACCTCAAAGAGATGACAGCAGCACCAGATGGGGCCCGCAAGTGCCGATGCCTGCTAGGGGTGCGGGTTGTTCGAAAGAGATGCCGCGGCCCCTGGCACACAGACAACTGAGGGAACACGGGTGGGTTTTAGCCAGTAAAATCTGACATACCTACCTATGACAGCCCTACCGCTCCACCCAGAGCGGGAGAAGTCATTTGATGATTTCCCAACCCGAAAAAAAAACAACCATATGATAAATACTAAATATGCCTAAAATTTTTTTTATGCGACAATGCTTGCGGCGGCTTCACAAAGGCAGGCAATTCAAACAGAAAAATGAATCGTTAAATCTGTTACATAGAGTTCATTACTAGTTGGAGGTGCCCTTTTCTATGAAAATATTGAACCGAATTAAGATCTTATTGTTATAATTTTAACCGCGAAATTCGGTTGTGCATTCTTGTAAAGGCCGGTCGAACACGAGACAATAGGTTTCTAAAAATAATTTTAGTAAACTGCGGACCTACTTACCTAGTTTCGTGTAATTTATATTTTTACCCTTTACTGTTAAGAAATAAAGTCTGAATTCGCTTTTCATATTTTTACACACATTACACACGCATAAATTCATTGATGGCAAGGAAGCGTTACTTCGAGTTCTCATTATTTCACAAAAAAATCAATAAAATTAAGTTTTCGTGATTTTTTTTATTGTTATTTATTGAAAAAAATAGTCCCAATCGATTCGAGTTCGATGATTGAGTTCATGGCTTTCGGTTCCAGAACGACCTAAAATTAACCGTGTATATATTATATATAATTATATACCGTATGACTTTTTTTACCGTCTGGAAAAAAATAGGGCATAATAGGTGAACGGAGTAGAAGCCTATGGCATAGAAATTTCACTTCTTTTTTTTTTTAATCCTAACATGAAATGAACCTATCAATAAATACTATTACTTATTTGTAGTAAACTTTTCATACTAAAATTTAAAAAATAATAAAAATAGAAAAGAGTAAAAATATCGGCAAATAATATCAAAACCCAACTTATAGGCACCCTACTCTACGCGCAGAAATTATCAATGAATTCGTAGCGACATTCAATCCTTTGATTGAAGCCGGCCGGGGATAGGTAACTACTATCGCAAAATATCTTTCCTTAGGCGTACCGCTCACGTGTCACCGCATGCGCATCCCCTCCAGCCCGCGCGCCCTTCGAACCGAGTACCGCGTCTCGTGCTCTCTCTCTCTAGTCACCTGCGATTAGCCATAGCGTGACGTCGATCGCTGATTTTTTACGTTTGAACCGTGTGTGCTTCGACCGCCCAGTGATTGTTTTCATAATGACGTACGAATACTCCAACTCCACCCGCAGGCGGACATTCTATGGAGTGACGAGTCCATATTTACCCGCACTGGTATCTACAATGTACCTACACAACGAGCAATGGTGGAGTTTCAAAACTCACTTAAAATAAACGAACACGCTCATCAAGTTCTATTCAGTGTCAATGTTTGGGCCGGGATAATACACGTTGGCATAATGGGTCCAGTTTGTATCGAAGGTCGATTGACAGGGATAATGTATCGTGAAATTATACAGTCCGTTATCGACACAATGTTGGAAGACGTTCCTCTGGACTATCTGCCGGACATGTACTTTCAGTACGACGGGTGTCCAGCTCACTACGAGCGATCTGTGCTCGCGTATTTAGATAGTGAATTCCGTGATAAGTGGATAGGTCGCGGTGGACCTGTGAACTGGCCGGCGAGATCACCAGACCTAACGCCATTAGACTTTTATTTGTGGGTTGAACTAAAACGCTTAGTGTACACCGAAGAAGCTCGTAGTGTAAATGAGTTAAAACAGCGAATAATAGACGTTTTTAATATTCTGAAAAATGACAGAGACACGCTTAGGAGTCTAACAACCAATTTGCAAAAACGTGTGAGTTTGTGTTTAGAAAGAAACGGTGGACATTTAGAACAAATATTGCAGTAGCGTTGAAAAGGTACTTTTTCTTGTAAATAATAACTCATTTTCTGTAATTTTGTAAAAATTAATCAGTGTAATTATTTGTAAATAAGTTGATTACGATCTTTAAATACGTCTAGTAAGTTGTAGTATCCGATTTGGATTAAACAACCTTGTTGGAATCCTTTTTTATTACACATCACGTTAAAACCTTCGAAATACATATGAATGTGAGTGATTGTTATAAGTATTTAACATGAGCGGTTTGTTTACATTTCTATCAAAGCTTTACCGATCTTACGAGACGTAATTTATTTGGTTTACAGTTTCAAGACACGCGTCACTCAGTGTATCAAATTATTTGCCTACTACAACTACATACAGCACGGCGACGTATGTAGGTACACGCGCAAATGTGTGCGTGAGTGTGTAGGGATCAGGCGGTATCGTCCTGTGCGCAGGAGAGCGAAGTTAGTGCTAGCGTCTCGCTCACACTTCCATCATGCTTCATTCATGTGCAATCGCAGCTGACGCCGTTTACTATTACCTATTTTGGATAATATTAGTTTTACGCGAGTGCCGTAGGATGTATTCTTTTTCATGTATTTGAAGGATATTCGGAACTTTTATTAAATAAATGGTACCTGGTAAATATTAGGGTATATGAGTTCTATTCTACTTACACAAAACGTCATATTGTTGTCCAGACGCTAAAAAATTTCAGCCGGTATATATATTTATATATTGTATATAATTATATACCGTATGATTTTTTTTACCGTCTGGAAAAAAATAGGGCATAATAGGTGAACGGAGTAGAAGCCTATGGCATAGAAATTTCACTTCTTTTTTTTTTAATCCTAACATGAAATGAACCTATCAACGAATACTATTACTTATTTGTAGTAAACTTTTCATACTAAAATTTTAAAAATAATAAAAATAGAAAAGAGTAAAAATATCGGCAAATAATATCAAAACCCAACTTATAGGCACCCTACTCTACGCGCAGAAATTATCAATGAATTCGTAGCGACATTCAATCCTTTGATTGAAGCCGGCCGGGGATAGGTAACTACTATCGCAAAATATCTTTCCTTAGGCGTACCGCTCACGTGTCACCGCATGCGCATCCCCTCCCGCCCGCGCGCCCTTCGACCCGAGTACCGCGTCTCGTGCTCTCTCTCTCTAGTCACCTGCGATTAGCCATAGCGTGACGTCGATTGCTGTTTTTTTACGTTTGAACCGTGTGTGCTTCGACCGCCCAGTGATTGTTTTCATAATGACGTACGCATACTCCAACTCCACCCGCAGGCGAACATTCTATGGAGCGACGAGTCCATATTTACCCGCGCTGGTATCTACAACGTACCTACACAACGAGCAATGGTGGAGTTTCAAAACTCACTTAAAATAAACGAACACGCTCATCAAGTTCTATTCAGTGTCAACGTTTGGGCCGGGATAATACATCTTGGCATAATGGGGCCAGTTTGTATCGAAGGTCGATTGACAGGGATAATGTATCGTGAAATTATACAGTCCGTTATCGACACAATGTTGGAAGACGTTCCTCTGGACTATCTGCCGGACATGTACTTTCAGCACGACGGTTGTCCAGCTCACTACGAGCGATCTGTGCTCGCGTATTTAGATAGTGAATTCCGTCATAAGTGGATAGGTCGCGGTGGACCTGTGAACTGGCCGGTGAGATCACCAGACCTAACGCCATTAGACTTTTATTTGTGGGTTGAACTAAAACGCTTAGTGTACACCGAAGAAGCTCGTAGTGTAAATGAGTTAAAACAGCGAATAATAGACGTTTTTAATATTCTGAAAAGTGACAGAGACACGCTTAGGAGTCTAACAACCAATTTGCAAAAACGTGGGAGTTTGTGTTTAGAAAGAAACGGTGGACATTTCGAACAAATATTGCAATATTGTTGAAAAGGTACTCTTTGTTGTAAATAATAACTCATTTTCTGTAATTTTGTAAAAATTAATCAGTGTAATTATTTGTAAATAAGTTGATTACGATCTTTAAATACGCCTAGTAAGTTGTAGTATCCGATTTGGATTAAACAACCTTGTTGGAATCCTTTTTTATTACACATCACGTTAAAACCTTCGAAATACAGATGAATGTGAGTGATTGTTATAAGTACTTAACATCAGCGGTTTGTTAACATTTCTATCAAAGCTTTCCCGATCTTACGAGACGTAATTTATTTGGTTTACGGTTTCAAGACACGCGTCACTCAGTGTATCAAATTATTTGCCTACTACAACTACATACAGCACGGTGACGTATGTAGGTACACGCGCAAATGTGTGCGTGAGTATGTAGGGATCAGGCGGTATCGTCCTGTGCGCAGGAGAGCGAAGTTAATGCCAGCGTCTCGCTCACACTTCCATCATGCTTCATTCATGAATCGCAGCTGACGCCGTTTACTATTACCTATTTTGGATAATATTAGTTTTACGCGAGTGCCGTAGGATGTATTCTTTTTCATGTATTTTAAGGATATTCGGAACTTTTATTAAATAAATGGTACCAATAATAGGTTGGGGAAAAAGTTTCTTCGCATTTTTTAAGAAAATTCAAAACATTTTTTAATAAAGTTTATTTACATTTAACTAAAGTATGTAGGTACCATTTTGTTCGATAACTTTTTGCCATCTTGTAGGTAGGGACATGATCCCATTGCTATAGAAATTTTGGGACTTCTGGTCAAAATACCGCGACAAGTGGTTTTGGCAGTCCTCTCGTGATGTTAACCTGACACTGCCTAAAGAATTCTGAAGAGACCGAAACAGGTGGAAATCTGAAGGTGCAAGGTCAGGACTATACGGCGGATGCATTAACACCTCCCAGCCAAACTCTCTTAATTTTTGTTGGGTGGCTAAAAATGTGTGAGGTCTAGCGTTATCATCATGAAAAACCACACCCCTTCTGTTGATTAATTCCGGCCGCTTTCTCTCAACTTCTTGCTTTAATCTCATCAGTTGTTCGCAGTAGAGTTCAGAATCGATGGTCCTGCCTGGTGGTAACAGCTCATAATGAATAATGCCCTGCCAATCCCACCACACACACAGCATCACCTTGTTGCGAGTTAACCCGGGTTTCGCCACAGTCTGTGAAGCCTGACCGGCCTTTGACCACGACCTTTTTCGCACGTTCTTGTCATACGTGATCCACTTTTCATTTCTTTTTTCTTTT
This sequence comes from Polymixis lichenea, assembly GCA_949091785.1. NCBI lineage: Eukaryota > Metazoa > Arthropoda > Insecta > Lepidoptera > Noctuidae > Polymixis > Polymixis lichenea. The sequence goes on from OX420941.1 coordinate 10,327,119, forward strand.
CGTTATCAGCTTCTTCAAAAATGGTTCAGTTTCATTACGTCGTAATAAAGAATCACAAATGAGTACACGGTTCATTAGGTTTCTTTCAGTGAGCTCGTGAGGTACCCAAATGTCGAGCTTTTTTGTGTACCCAGTTTTTTTCAAATGCGCCAAAACTGTTTTGTGGTCAATTTCCAGTTCTTCAGCTACGTCGTAACTACTGGTATGCCGATCTTGCTCCACTTTTTCAAAAATGGCATCCATTTTATCCTTAATAGGGCGACCAGAGCGACGTGCATCTTTGACATCAAAATTTCCGGATTGAAAACGCTTAAACCAAATTTGTGCTACTCTCACAGACACTACACTAGGTCCATAAACATCGCAAATTTTTTTCGCGGCTTGCATTGCATTTTTACCTTTTTTGTAGTAAAATTTTAAAATGTATCGAATTCATTCATTAGATTCACTCATCTTGACGGTACGAAAAACAAATGAAAATCACACATTTACCTAATTTGAATTTGGAATTATGTTCTTTAAAATTTAAACTTTCAATGATACCAAAACCAGCCAGATACAAATAGTATAGCCAAAGAGATTTTATTGCCGGCGATTTTACTGGCCCGAGCGCTTGCCGCCAGCACTGGCCCGAGCGCTTGCCCGAGCATTTTCCCGAGCACTTGCCCGAGCACTTGCCCGAGCAATTTCCCGAACACTTTCCGGAGCACTTGCCCGAGCAATTTCCCGAGCACTTTCCCGAACACTTGCCCGAGCACTTTCCCGAGCACTTTCCCAAGCACTTGCCCGAGCACTTTCCCGAGCACTTTCCCGAGCACTTTCCCGAGCACTTTCCCGAGCACTTTCCCGAGCACTTGCCCGAGCACTTTCCCGAGCAATTGCCCGAGCACTTGCCCGAGCACTTGCCCGAGCACTTTCCCGAGCACTTGACGAAGCACTTTCCCGAGCACTTGCCCGAGCACTTTCCCGAGCAATTGCCCGAACACTTGCCCGAGCACTTTCCCGAGCACTTGCCCGAGCACTTGCCCGAGCGCTTGCCGAGCACTTGCCCGAGCAGTTGCCCGAGCACTTGCCCGAGCACTTTTCCGAGCACTTGCCCGAGCAATTTCCCGAGCAATTGCCCAAGCGCTTGCCCGAGCACTTGCCCGAGCGCTTTCCCGAGCACTTGCCGGAGCACTTGTCCGAGCACTTGTTCGAGCACTTGCCCAAGCGCTTGCCCGAGCACTTGCCCGAGCGCTTGCCCGAGCACTTTCCCGAGCACTTGCCCGAGCACTTTCCCGAGCACTTTCCCGAGCACTTGCCCGAGCACTTTCCCGAGCAATTGCCCGAGCACTTGCCCGAGCACTTTCCCGAGCACTTTCCCGAGCACTTTCCCGAGCACTTGCCCGAGCACTTTGCACACACACAAAAGGGCGATTTGCCATAATCGCCACGCTTGGCAGGCAGGTTGGCGATCGCAGTATGGTGGTCAAATGCATAGAGAACGCCGCTGCCCATTCTCTAGTAAGTTCTTTCGCATTTATAATATAATATTATTATATTATATAGCATGATAGCATGGAGCATTTCGTCCTGGGATCGGTTCCGAACAAAATATTAATTTTATCCACATTCCATACGAATCCCACAAGTAAGATCGGTTTGTGGGACGCTATCGGAATAAGCCGAACTTGCAGCTTAGAATAACATTTTTTTTTTTTTATATTTGGAGGTCGTTTCTGCGGCCATTGTCATGGCGACCTGAGTCGACGAAGGTCCTCCAGTTGGACTTAGAATATCGGCCTATAATTCTACTAAATCATAAACGTTGTAATGGTCTCGTCATTGCGACTTTGTGACAGATTTTACGTAGTAGTTGAGTTTTATGTTGAATTGTGAGATCCGCCGAAGGCTCGAAGAAAGACCGTGCGTAGCGCTTTCTATCAATCAGTGAGTTAAAGAATTAATTTTAATTTTATCTTTAAAATTATCAAGGGATATCGTATTTACCAAGTACCTGGTTTGTAGAAGTCAGATAAGCAGTCGCTCCAAGTAAAATTCAGCTGCATGGTTAGACTGGAAGCCGACCCCAATATTTTTGGGAAAAAGGCTAGACAAGTGATGATTACCTACCTATAAAAATAACATAGGTACCTTCGTTCTGTAAACATGTCAATATTGTATTTTATTTATTTATTTATTTACGACATGTTTCCTTTGCCATGCCCATTATAGATAATAATAAATCGAATGCGACAAAGTAACTTAAAATATACTTAATTATACCTTACATGCTACACAGTACGTGGCTATGGCGTATGTAACTATTCGTACCAGAACCTACGTTGTAAAATCACTAAGTCAAGAACTTATGTTTATAATTTATTTGCACGTGCAATGCGCTCACCACAGCATCTTATGATATTAAACTGCTCTTGTCAATATTTAATCTAATTATCACTCTGAGATAGTCACGCTGGAGTGTTACCTAAGTATTAAAGCAATGATAATATTTTGGATACAATTATCAACAATCGTTCTCGACTCTTTAAAAGAATGTTGGGATTACAACCAATGATAACGGGGATAATAGTATTTGGGTTCTGAAAACCCGGCAAAGAATTAGTATTTCTAGAAGTTCGTAAAACATCCATGATTCCCTTTAGATTCAATCATAATCAGCCTTTAATGTTCCCATTTCTGGGACACAGGCCTCTTCCCTTCGAGAGTATGTGGGCTGCAATCTACCTCGTAGGCCCAATGCGGGTAGATGTCACATGACTTCGAATTTAATTTAGATTCAATGATCATGGTAAAAGTCGAAAGAAGTTTTAAAAAACATGGAAAGCGGAGCCATAGACCCAAAAAAGAACTTTACAGAATGACAATTATTCAAATCATCAAAACAACTCTCTAAGTTCGCCATGGGATCTGGAGGCAAAGGTTCTCGAGCATACTTGGGAGTAGCGCGAGGACGCCAAACGCCGGGGCGTAACTCCGCTGCCGCAAGAAATCGCGGCACAGCGGCAGAGCTCCGGCGGGATCTCATGGCGACATGGAGAGTGCGATCTGAATCTGAATAAAGAAATGAAAATTTATTTAGCACAGACTAAAAACGCACACAATATACAGCAAAATAATAAAAAAAACCAACCAAAAAGTGTAAAGTGCGTCAAAGTATGCCTCACGGCTGCGCTAAAAAGGCCCAGTTCAGCATAAATGCCAGACAACTAGTGCTTGACGCTGGTTTTCAACTGACGGCGGCGGCGGCGGCGGTTAAGCTCCTGAGTGAAACCTTGCGGCATTGCGTACCACGTCGGGGCTCCATTCAAAAGCTAAATAGACTTAAGTAGTTGTTCCAGGTCTGTTTGATACCAGTATAAAATGTATGTATGATAGCCAAATGCCAATTTGGCTTAGTATTACAGGTAGAGATACAGGAAATTCTTAGTGTGGGTCAAGGCTTTTGTTCTGTTTTGGCTAACACACAACACGGCACAACAAAACTTCTCCGTGCCTCGGTGAGCACGATAAGCCCTTGGTCCTGGCTGTCATTCATGGATCTATGACAGTCGTTACGGATCGTCAGAAGCCCGAAAGTCTGGTAACCAGTCTTAAGATAGGGTATCGTATTACTCAGCAACTGGGTTGTGGAGGTGAGATAGCAGTCGCGGTCCGAGGGGGAACCTAGGGGCCATAACCCACCCCCTCCCCAAAACCGTAATTCCGACGCCTACGCGGGCGAAATCGCTGGTAAAAGCTAGTACCTACTTAATATGTACATATTCATTGCTTATAAGTTTTTTGTGCAATAAAGTCTAATTTACTCTTTTTCCTTTTTTATTAATATGTAGTCTTTGTCTGTGACCCCCCCAAAGTCTTTGGCTGCGACCGCGCCTGTGACTTCAGCAGTCACTCCATTTAAAATACTGGTTACACTGGAAACCGACCCTAATCTAGTTGGGAAAGGGCTAGGCACATTGTTTGACCCTCTTCCTTATTCAATCACATTCAGAGTTTTATAATACTTAACCCAATAGTATCTTTGTCTCTGATTTTATGAACCATTGTCTAGAAGGCGCCCCTGTTCTTAGAACTGACAAATTCATTCTAACAACAAGACCATTAATTACTAACAGGAAAACTGCCCATTGATTTCAATGAAGACACCTCTACAAATGTAGCACTACACGACATATCAGTATGGAATCATTGATGCTTTCTATGAATCCGGAGGGAAACCCAATGACTGAATGTACGACAACCATGTTTAGGCTAACCATCACGTTAATACAATATAATACTTAATTTTAAGGCGTCAAGGTCTTCATTCGCTCAACTCATTAGTAAAGAACGGTCAAAGAAATCGGTCAGCCGGTACGCCGCCAAAACCCCACAGCACTTGATAAAATACATTCCATTAAATTTTAAACTCTATCGCTGAAAGATAAAGATCATTTGAGGAAAACTTATGAGTATGACATAACATTGTGTTTGCATAACTGTTAGCTACTACACATGCTCAAATGATTATAGGTTATAAAAAGTAGTCAGTTGACAGACGTCAGTTGGAACGCAAGCGCATGAAATAATCGCGATATTTTGACATTTTAAATGAAAACATAAACCGCGAACTACGAATAGTGATAAGCGAATAGTGATTTCTGTCATGAATCTATTAATAGTGCCAGTGTCTTGTTAAAAAATAACCTACAACCGACTTTGTTTTTTTTTCTTCATTTCGGATTCGGAGAACGGTTTTATTCAGCCAGTATGGACCGGCGGAAAAACGAAAGTAGTTCTAAGAGGCAGATTTTGACCGCTTTAGCAGGTGAGTACATTTCGAGGGTGTATTATTTAAATTTTATTTGAATTATTACTGATTTTTTGTTTGAAGAATGAATGGAAGAATGTCGGAACTTGTTGTTATGATTGTCACGTTCGTCTGACGTCCCCGTGGATGTTAATAGTTGTGTAAATTTGCTTACTAAGTCAGAATTAAGGCGGTCAAGTGCAGGACGGACTGTTTGTGCACTTGTAGTAGTCACAATATAAATTACAACTAGCGTAATAGGTCAATTTTATGCAGCCGGATTGCATTTTTAAATGCAGCTAGGTGCGCTATGCCTGGTATATAGTATTGCATAGTAACAAAAGAATCGAACTAGAGTTGAAAATAATAAAAAAATGTATAGGTAGGTGCTTTGCGTATTATGATTTTTTAAATGCTGTTTTCATTAATATGGTCCACCTTTTACAAAACTCGAAGACTTGGCTCCCCAGTGGTAGGTAAAAAATTAACTGATCATTAATTTTATTTCCAGAATAACTCTTCAAATAGACAATGGGCAGGTTTATTCAGCCTATAATGTTCCCACTGTTGGAATACTGGCCTCCTGTCTTTCCATGGGGGTGGGCTGCACTGCACCCCACGGGCCCAGTTCGGGCGTTAACACATCCACTCTCGACTCCTCGACCCCTAAAAAAAGATTTGTTCATTTGTTTTCTCTCAACCCTAAAACATAGTTCACACTCGACCCCCAGCGAGCGAGATTGGATTTTCATATAAAAGACATGCATATGCATGTCCTAGGGGTTGAAAGTGGACGAGGTATATACCGCGTCCACTTTCAACCCCTAGTTCGGTAAGTAGGTACTTAAAATGTAATTTTTGATACAGTAAGGTACAGACTACTTTGGGGATCGAGAGGAAACTAAAACTTGGCTGGAAAATAAAATCCACTCTCAACCCCCAAGGGTCAAGATTAAACTATAGTCAGGGTCAGGTCCAGTGGACACATTAATTATTGGTAGTCGAGGGGTCGAGAGAGGACTAAACGAGTGCGGGTTGGTAGATGTAACGTCTTCGAATTTTTGGTTCTAGGACATGCCGGTTTCCTCACGATGTTTTCCTTCACCGTTTTGAGAACAGTGGTGATGATAAGTATTATTTACACAAAGTAATTCGCCGGCCTGGGTTCGAACTTAGACATACAAATCGTAAGTCGGAGCTGTTACCAGTTGGCCACCACTGTTCTATAATAAAAGTATGAGTGATTGTCATAATGATGGCTATAAGAGTAGGAGAAGAACAGAGAAACGATGGATGGACAGAGTGGTAGGATGATATGACTTTTTCAAGTTTTTCAACCATTATGTTATCTCAAAAAACGGTGACGTTTAGGAGAAAAATGGTAAAGAAAATTTTCATAGATAATTGCATAATCCACAGTTTTTGTCTGATCTATTTTTATCATAAAACTTACCGTTTGCCTAAAACCCATACTTTTGCCTTGAATATTTTTTTGCATGTATGGTATCGATGTGAAAATCCGAGTGTTCCTGCGAAAGCGGGTTCGGAGTCATTTGAGTTCCTTGCGAACGTGAGTAACATGGTCGTACTTCCGAAGATGTTTCTGATAACGATGTGTTTCAATAAGGTCTCATGAAATACAAACTAAGTTCTTAGTCATAACAAGAGTAGGTATGTGAAAACTCAAACGAATATACCAAATTCTATCAGTTACAGGCACTTTTGAGTAGGGTATTTTACTCTATACGAGAAAATATCTAAAAATATTTTATTTATATAGCTTAGGCAAAATGCAGTCGAAAAATGTTAGTTTTAGTTCATGAAACAACAAAATAAATTTTGAACACCATGAAATAGTAGCCGCCATGTTATTACGTCATCGTTATGTTAACTTAGCAACTTTGTACTTTTATTTTCGTAAACAAAGTAATTTTTATTTCAATAATATTTTGCATTCAGGAACAGCAAACCAACGATAAGTACCTACATAGAAAAATAACTGATTTTTTAAAATTATAAACAATTGTCTTATAAAATATCAGCGCATTTGTTTATATAGCAAACTGACGTCATACCCACAGATAAATATGGCGTCCACTGCGTCCAGCGTTTTCGTCAAATTACACGCGAAATTTAAAAATGTAAAATTGAAATGGATTTTTATGGCACAAATCGATTAAATAAAAATGTTGTGGTTTTTTTTTGTGGTTTATTAGCACTCTAGAATCGAATCATGACACTTTTCGAAAATGAGTATAATACCCTATTGTCTTTGAGTTGGTCAGTCAGAAAGATGAAGCTAGTTGTCCCTTGCAAAGCGTAGTAGTTTCCTATGGAGAAGAATGCGCAAGAATCTCTCTCTATACACACTCTTTTACATGATAATAACATAACATCACGCCTTGTGACCCCAAAGGGCTGGGCAGAGGTGTACCTACAGTACACCCACATTTCACCAGTTTGGTTTAAGTCCCATGTAATAGGGGGCGATCCTATTGCCATCAACCGGGCACAAATCCCGACTCCGGACTGCTACTGAGAAATTCCAGATAGGAAAAACCAACAACACTTCCAAAACTTCCCAAGACTTACCAAGTTTACTTCTTCTTAGTAAATTGTACCTAAGTACTCGTATATTATGCACCAATGACAAACCTATTTTTATGTCCGCGCAATCACTGTCCGCTGCTCCGTGTGGTGCCGGACGTAAAGAATAGCACCATCCCATTTCTTCTCGTGGGTGTCGTAGAAGGCGACTATAAGGAACTTACTAGAGAATGGGCAGCAGCGTTCTCTATGCATTTTACCACCATACTGCGATCGCCAACCCGCGTGCCAAGCGTGGCGATTATGGCAAACCCCCCATTTTTTTTTTGGCGGAGGCCTAAATCCAGCAGTGGACGTCTATCGGCTGAAATAATGATGACGAATCACTGTCCATTCCAAGGTTGCCTGGAAGAGATCGCAGAAAGCGAAAAGGCCGTCCATTGTATGTTTTTAGTTTTAAATGTTTTATTTTTGTTATGTATTTTTTGGTGTACAATAAAGCATATATAAATAAATAAATAAACACTTTGCCCGTCCTGGGAATCGAACCCACCAGTAGCACTTGCTACCATTGAAAATCATAATATCGTTACAAAATATAGGTCCCATCATTCATGATGAAATATGCATAATGCTCTCTTGAACAATAATGTTTTGATTTTTATGTGAGAACGATGAAGAAAGAGGCAGGGGCGTACCAATAAAAAATGGCGCCTAATCACATTTGCGCCCCTTTGTAAATTATCTTCTCGGTCCACACTGAGCAAAGCTAGGTCGCATAACCTTTCTTGACCAATTATAGCCTTTAATAACGAAGGTATTAATTTCAACTTCCTAAAAAATCGCTTGCAATGCTGGAATTTTAAGAGAATTTGAATAGAAATAGACAGAATTCAGTAAGGTTAGGTAACAGTATGAAATGATTTATTGATGTTATTTTATTTAATAATTGGCGACATTTTTGCGCCCACCTTCGATAGGCTCTTGCTCTGCCTGCACCACCAGCACGGCACGTGCCTTACGCCACTGGAAAGACGTGCACTTTAGAAACGGCCATACTATAGATTTATATGGTCCATCTTGTACTTAATGACCTTACATTGTTCCCACTGCTGGGACACAGGCCTCCTCTTTGAGGGAAGTGGGCCATAATCCACCACGCGGGCCCAGTGCGTGTTGGTGGATGTCACATGTCTTCGAATTTTTGGTTCTAGGACATGACGGTTTCCTCACGATGTTTTCCTTCACCGTTTAATATGGTCCATACGATAATAAAAATTACCAGACCCGTAGGCGGTGGAGGTTGCCATATAAACTATACTAAACCGTTCCATACATTTTGACCGCGGAGTTATTGCACTTTTCTACGCAATAGGTAGCTGATTTTTTTTGATAACTAACGAAAAAATCATGCGCTGAATTTATGGTAACAGTTTTCCCGTCGATGTCCCTAAAACCCTGTACGAGACGCCAGCTTATACTTGTTTTTTGTTACTAGCGGACTGTACCGAATGAAAATCATACTTATAAGTGGTAAACCTCAAATGATTTATTCATAAGGGCCTGATTTATTTGGCAAGCAGGAATTCGCTTGCACACGTAAAGTTTAGTTCGTTAACTTTGGGTCTAATTAGAACTACAAATAAACATTTTTATGTTGTTTGATGTTTAGGGGTACCCGCGATTGAGAGATGATTTTACGAACTTAAAGGGTTGTATAATGTATATAATTATAATTCAGTTAATACATACGTGTTACAGTCGCGAATCATATTTTGTTCAGTACACAGCCTGACCATTGCCCGTAAAAAATTAAATTTTAGAATAATAAAATGATCAGTATAGGTCATCATTATCACTCGTAAACAACATCAGTTAAACAGCGACCTCCATAACATAATTAAACCATGAAATAAATGCTTTTAATTATTCAGAAAAAAACCTTTAAACTGCAGCACATTTTTAACAACATTATTGTCATTAATCACTGTTACATTATTACATTAACAGAATAAATAAACAATTCCGATGTATTTGCATAATTAGGTACTATTCAAAATAAATTTTAATAGAAATAAGTATAAATATTTAACTGATCCTCAAAAAACTGTTGGACAAATAGCATTCATCATTAGAAAATGATGAATGCTTTTTTAAAATTAATAAACCTCTAAATTGTTTTTGCGCTTCTAATGATGCAATTTTTTTTAAATAATTTTGACACTTTTTCTCTTTCTACATCCAAGTTGGTTGCAATTACGTCTTGGCTATTTAGCATTTTCAGGAAACCATTTTTTTTTTGTAGGTTCACAAAATGAGACGCAATGGTTTTTGAGTGGACATATTTAAAGAAGCGAAATTGGGTATTATTATAGGTTCGGAAAATACCTACAAGCCGACCCGCTCTAGGTCCGTGAATTGGACACTCCTCACAGAGAGGAAGCCTGTGTCCCTGCCGTGGGAGCATTATAGGCTAATTATGCTACGTTTGGTAGATATCAACGGCAAGGTGTCAATTTTTCTAAGAAAGAAGCCGAAGCGAAGCCGGTTTCAAAAAAACGATTATTGACGTGCCATTTTTCAAAAGCGGTAGAGATGCAAATCACCGAAGGGAAGCCGGTAGGAATCGTGTTATATGGTGCTTTCGCCACTGGTAGATATGATTAAAATACAATCGATAGAATACATGATATAGGTATTTTAGGAGGGGCATGTGGCTCAGTAACAATAGCTGCAAGGGGCGATCGATCTGCACCCGAATGGCGTAACGCACGATAAATCATAATCTGAATAACTTTGAAACAGATTGCTAATCCATTGCTTCATATGTTCGAAACATGTGTCTAAATATTGTGGAACTGTCATTTTTTTTTTAAGTTTTTTTTTATTTATTTATTTATTCAAATTCAAACACATACAACTATCATCACAGGCTTACCTAATACAATAGTTTAGTTATAGTCATAGTAATAATAGCTTATAAATATTAGACACAATTATATTATTTAAACAACCAAGAGCAATTTTACAAAATGCGGCCCGTGTGAATTCACGCAGAGTACAATTGAAGCAGTCAATCTGTTGTGACAATAATATTGAGTGTGTGCGTAGGGCGCGCGTCAGCGGCGCGTGCTGTAGCAGGTTGGCGCGAGCGGGTGGTACCCACACCAGGGGCGGCCGCCTCCGTCGCCCCACGTACCCATCAGGTACACACAACCCAACCGTCCGTAAAACGCCTGGGTTGTGTATCACCTCGCATAATCTTAAATAAGTGGCGAGAGCTACTTCAATTCTTACTTCCAGTTTATTATACCCTACCATGCCCAACACAAACAGAGTAGGATACAACAGTAGATACCCTGGATACACACCATACTGCTTTAAGTACAGGAATCTCACAAATTTGTTCTGGAGACGTTCTAGCATTAGAAACATCATCATCAGTATTATTTCAGCCGAAAGACGTCCTCTGCTGGACATAGTCTTCCCCCAGGAACCTCCACTTCAACTGGTCTTGTGCTTCCCACATCCAGCGGATTGCCGCGGCCTTCACAAGGTCATCGGTCCACCTTGTGGGAGGCTTTCCCACTCTACGTCTTCCGGTACGCGGTCGCCACTCCAGAACCTTTCCGCCCCATCGACCATCTGTTCTGCGAGTAATGTGCCCTGCCCACTGCCACTTAAGTTGAAAATTAAACAGATTATGATTAATCGAGTGTTACGCTATTAGGGTGCAGGTTAAACTACGCTTGCCGCGGTTGGTCCGAGGATGGGTGATCATTTTTACATACCGAGACCCCTCCTTGCCTCGGAAAGCACATTAAGCTATTGATCCCGGCTGTCATTTGTGGATCTTTGACAGTCGTTACGGGTCGTCAGAAGTCCGAAAATCTGACAACCAGTCTTAGCAAGGGGTATCGTGTTACCCAGTAACTGGGTTATGGAGGTCAGATAAGCAGTCGCTCCATGTAAAATACTGGTATTCAGCTGCATCCGGTTAGACTGTAAGCCGACCCCAACATAGTTGGGAAAGATTAGGCAGATGATGAAATGCTATATTTTATATCATAAAACGAATAAAAACGGTAAGTCACTGTTGAGTCATAGGTACAAAGTTCGCGTAATATTTTCAGTTATTACGTACACTGTAGGTACTGACGTTTTCCTAGTAATTTATCTTGACTCAGATAATACTTGGACAGTTCTGCTAAAAATGGCTAACATGTATGGAATTTTGTTTGTAACGTCTGAAAATACCTCTATAAAATTTTGTTATGTCTGTTGATTTTCCGGAATGTTTGGAGACAATTTTAATTATATTTCTACTCATCATCTGCCAAGCTTTTTGTCAGCCATGTTGAGGTCGACTTACAGGCTAACCGGATGCCTATCTGACCTCCAGAACCCAGTTGCTACCCGCGCTACGCAGACCGATACCTACCTGTAGCAAATAGAATTTTACACTTCCCTAGTTTATACTTAGGATTTCACAGTTTTCTGATATGATTTAAACTATGAAATGATTTAAACATTGTTAAAAAGAATAATACCAACAGCTAATTTACGTAACATAACATTACGCCTGTAATTTCTCGAAGGGTAAGGCAGCGGTATACCTATTATAGTACACCCAAATTTCGCCAGTTATTTTTAAGTCCCATGTAATAGGGAGTGACCCTATTACCATCAACCGGGCACAAACAGTGTCGTGCAGTCAATAAAGACAGAAAACCTACTCTACCAAATCCGATAAATATTTAAAACGAATTACATAAAACATACATGGGGGAGGCCTATGTCCAGCAGTGGACGTCTTTCGGCTGAAATGATGATGATGAATTACATAAACTAATTATTTTATCAATAAATTAAAAAATCTTTATTCATAGAGTATCATCGATGCAATACTTGTTCGTTCGAACAATTTGACGCAACTTCGCATTGCGATGCAATAGCGCCGCTGAGTGCCTCGGGAGACACACGAACTATTCGCGTCTTAATGTTTATACGTGTGCTCTCGTGGTCATGCAGATTAATTGGTTGTGCGTTTCTATACATACGTGGCACACAATGTAACAAATTACGCACACAACCGTACAAGGTCCCCCCCAGTGGGGTTTCCGCATTGTCGTTGCGGGGGGGCTCAGTAACCGTGGTCACCCTCCCACGGTGAAGCGAAGAGGAACCCCAAGGTGGGGCCGCTCGTCAGGGCTTGTGCCTCCAAGCCGACGACGTAGCGGCCAAAACGTAGGTTGCGGTGAGGTGCATCGCAGCTGAGGCGGGCCGCGATGTCGAATGGGAGGCATCGCGGCTGAGAGTTACAGGCTGCGGCGGAGGAGGAGTGCCGGTACTTTTGAGTAGCGCTCTTCCCTTCCGTGGCCTGGACGGGGCCGCCACCGTTTGATGGCGGACGCGGTGGGGCCGCAGGGGAAGAGGAGTGTCGGTATAGCGTTGGCCGCTCTCCCTATCCCCTGCGGCCGAAAAGTGGTAGGCGGCGGGGCCACTGCTGACCCGTCGCAGGGAGACATCAGCAGCAGCTGGTGGGGCTCGCAAGGGCCGATGCCTGCCAGGGGTGCGGGTTGTTCGAAAGAGATACCACGGCCCCTGGCACTCGGGCAGCTGAGAGAACATGGGTGGGTTTTAGTCAGTAAAAGTCTGACACGCCCTCCCGCTCCGCCCAGAGCGGGAGAAGTCATTTGATGATTTCCCACCCACAAAAAAAAAAAAAAAAAGACCATACAGGGTAGTCACTGGCTTTTGACTAGACGAATTACGAAACTAACCAAAGTTTTGCGAACAAAGTTGGTTATGCGACTATTTTAAAAAGTAGCATTGTTTCATTGAATTGTCGCTACATAAACAACCATTACTTATTTGTCATATTATTTTATATTCCGACGCCACTGTTTGTTTTGATTTATTTGTTTTGGTTGTGAGCTAGGATAGCATGTATTTAAGATTCTAACGTTGATAATAGTTTGAAAAATAAATAATATTCACTGTGAAAGTTGTTGAAGTGGTGTATGTATAGAGAAAAGAAAAAATGAAAATTTGAAAAATATATTTCGGTGAAAAAATAAAACAAACAAGTGATCGTGAAAAGTAGTTGTACACCGGATTTGCAATGAATACAAAGTAAAGGTAAAGTCAATCGTAAATTTAATTCAAAACAACATGATTCATTTAATTGCCTCACAGGTTACAATCTGTGTAGGTGCAGCAATCAGTTATATTGTTATTTTTTTGCCTTTTTTTATCTGCCTACCCTGTCTAAAAACTCTGTGCACGCCACTGGGCACAAATCCAGACAGCTAGCTACTACTGAGAAATTCCAGATGGAAAAACGCCAGTTTTATTGCGTTTTTCCATCTGGAATTTCTGACACTTTTTCCCGACCTGGGAATCGAACCCAGGACCTCATGCTCAGCAGTAGCGCTTGCAAGTAGCCCAATGAATGACAAGTTCTGTAAAAAAACCCCGTGAAAACTTAGGTGAAATGAGCTCGAATAGACCGGCTGTTCAGTCCCTCATGCTCTGTTCTGTAACTATGTACTAATACGTAACAATAATTTCCTATGCTTCATTCCAGCAACCATCCCAACCTTCACATATGGCATCCAGATCGGCTGGCTGTCCCCCATGGGCCCGCTGCTCAAGTCTGCTGCCACACCTGCGCAGGAGCCACTCACAGACAATGACATCTCGTGGATGGCGGCGGCACTACCTCTAGCGGCTATATGCGGAATACCGTTCTTCAGTTACTCGTCAGATCGGTTCGGCAGGAAGATATGCGTGATTCTTGTGTCTTTGCTTTCTTGTGTAAGTATTTTGAGCAAATGTATTATTTTTGGTTGCGTCCTTCTTATCAAAATTACGAAACGCTCTCTCTCTTTGGAAATAAAGAAAGAAAACCCGGCAACCCGGGGGAAAAGGGCCTCTATATCGGTCAAAAAGCAGCAGTGCTAGGTATAATGCAACTCATCCAGTGCAGCTCCTAGGTTCTTACCAGACCAACAGTACTTGCGGATATCAATTCCGCCAAGCAGCGTCCTCCTAACTGCTTTTCACCAACTCCTCTGCACAATCATGGTGATTACGACCTTAAAGGGTAAGCTCCTTTAACTGTTCATTGGTAACCCCAGGCTTAGCCATGGATGTTTCTATGCTGACATGATGACACCAGTACCTGCCGAGCTACTGCTAATAAAGCAGGACACGCTTTCAAGGCACACAGTCAGACATACTACTTTTAATTACTAGGCTAGGCATAGTGTTTCCTTACACGATCGAATCAGAAATGAGGAGATACAGTAGGAGATAACCGGCATAGCACGAAGCATGCCAAACTTCGTGCTATATATGCTCACAGAACAAATGGCCGATTCTGGAGTGGCGACCGTGTACCGAAGGACGTAGCGTTGGAAGGCGTCCCACAGGGTGAACTAATGACCTGGTGAAGGCCGCAGGAATCCGCTGGGTGCGAGAAGCCCGGTCGAAGTGGCGGTGCTTTGGGGAGGCCTATATTGGGCGTTTTTGGCTGAAATGATGATGGCTTCACCTGAAATGATGGTTCATTTCAGCCGAAAAACGCTACGTACCTACTGCTGAAACTAAACAAGGCCTTCAACAAAAGTATTGCTTACCCAGGGGCGTACCAATAGAAAAAAGGGCGCCTAGGGGACGCATCACACCCTTGCGCCCCTTCGTAATTTGTCTTCTCGGTCTACACTAAGCAAAGCTAGGTCGCATAACCTTTCTTGACCAATTTATAGCCTTTAATAACGAAGGTATTCATTTCAACTTGCTAAAAAATCGCCCACAACTTGCAATGCTGCAATTTTAAGCAGAATTTTTAAAGAAATGGGCAGATTTGGAGAGAGGCTTTCATCCCCATATTGCACAATAAATTCAAGTGGCTCTTCAGATTTCTTAGATAAAACAGTATGAAATGGTTACTTGAAGTATTTTTTTTGCGACTTTTCGCGCCCCCCTTCGATAGGCGCCCAGGGCTCGTAACCTGCCTACCCATGGTGGGGCACCGTGTTTACCTATACAAGTTGCAGAAAACAATACTTTAATAAATTAAACTTCGTATAACGAATGTAATTCCCAGTCTGCATAAAAAAAACAATCAAATATATCCAATAGTTTAGTCACCAACGATTAATTATCGTGTTAACAGTGGTCAAATATTCAAAATTGGGGGCGCCCCTTTTTGAATATTTGACCACTTCAGCTAGAAGGATATTTTTCTGCATATGTAAACTGTTTTTTCACGATGTTCAACAAACAGCTACTTATGACGCAGTAACAAAATCTTTGCAGATATTGTGTCAAAGTAAATAAGTAGAACTTAAGTCTTACGTACAGAGTAGTAAGGAGATAATATTTGTTTTACATAGGTACTTATTATTATTGTGTGTGCGTTCAACAAACTCGTTCATATGGATTAGGTTGCTTGGAAGGCCACATTCTTCGAGGCTAATGACATGTTTCTAGTAATTAACATCATTAAGGAAATTAGTTAAATGGTATCTAAATTATCTATTGCATGAGAGCGTTTAGGCTAAAAAAACACGCTCTACAAAGACTTTCAGACATAAACCAAAGACATAAGTATAAAAATAGTTAAGATAAAGTCGTGGTCGCGTGCCTGTACCAGGAACACCTACAAAAATATAATGGCATACGACCACGGAAGCGGAAGTAGACGATCATGTCGCTTCCAACAATCCCTACCTCATATTTTCTCTTAAAAGTTATGAGGGAACAGATGAACATACGTACATACAAACATCAGTATAGCGGTCAAAATCATAACCCTTGCCAATATTGCCATAGTCGGGTAATTAGTCTCCTGTGCCTCTTTTCATGAAATGAGTTTAAAATGGAACCTGCTCTTGACCTCGATCACGCTTAATGGAAAACGATGGAAGAGGTCTATCATGGAATAAATTTGCCCAAAATATGAGGCTGTGAATTTTATTATTAGGTTGAATTAGTCTGCTGAGCTATTTTGCTAGCTCCAAATCAGAAAACGTCTAAAATTGAGATAATATCCCGTTAGCCCAAAAAAGCCTTTGAGATACTCGTGCTAGAACGCTTGTTTAAAGGGTTATGATCCCTTATGATTTGATCAACTTAGTCCAGCACCTTAATTTTGTTTTTTATTTTTTTTATTGTGTGTCACAATCCGAAGGATTTTGAGGGAAATTACTAAGCCATTGCTTTAGGTTCGATAAAGTCGTCTGCTCTAAAGCGTAAAATAATGCAATGAATTATTATATATATGTCGGAGAGGCAATATTTATCTCGACATCATCATTAGTGATCACAGGTTTAGTGGGCGTCATTGGGGTAAATGCTAGCACAAAACAAAGTACGTATTCACTGTGCATTAAATGTAATTAGAAGTTTTACAATATTTAAAACCACTGAACTTTGCAATTAAACGTTATTCAAAACAATTATGATAAAGCAGCGGGTTCGCGACACCAATCTTACTTTGCCACATAAAATCATTACTCCTTTTAAAAATTATGGAGAAATCCAACTCGATTTTCCAAAACGTCATAAATTCCCGCTCCGCTAACGTCCACCGCGCATGCGCGCAATCTGTCAAGATGGCGCCTCGACCCCGCTCGAGGCGTACCTCTGCTACGTAAAACTTATTACAGAATATTAACTTTTAAAGAAGATAATGCAATTTTACACAATATCAAAGTGTATGAAAACAAATTAAATTAAATTAAATTAGGATTTAACAAATATTTTTAGTATGCATTATTGTTGAAACCAACAATCAACTCTCCGAATACATCCTCCGACACGGCCGTCCTGACAATTCACACGTCCTCGTGTGATGTTAAGGGAACAGCATCATCGTTATCTGTAATAACAAAACAAAAGAAAACAAAATTTTGAGTAAAGGTTCGATCTGTCCTGACAAAGAAAAATTTGTTTGTTATCTTTTCTGCGCAATAACTTCAACCAACATACATTCTTATTAGGTAGAGCCTAACACCAAACCACAAACGTCAAATGATTCTTTACTCATGTAATCTGAATTCTTCATAGTATGGAAACAGCCACCGTCCCGTTTATCGTCTAAATGGCCACCTCGCCTTCTTAGACTATAATATCAACACCGTCTAAATGGCCACCTCGCCTTCTTAGACTATCATATCAACACCGTCTAAATGGCCACCTCGCCTTCTTAGACTATCATATCAACACCGTCTAAATGGCCACCTCGCCTTCTTAGACTATAATATCAACACCGTCTAAATGGCCACCTCGCCTTCTTAGACTATAATATCAACACCGTCTAAATGGCCACCTCGCCTTTTTAGACAACCCATATCCACATCGTCTTAATGGCCACCTCGCCATTAAGATAACTACACATACAACTTATGCAACAACCACAGGGTTCGACACATTTAAAGTGTATTAATTAGTACTAAGATCTTACCATCATCGTCATCGACAAACACAAACACACTTGACAAACTTGGATCCAGCTCAGTACGGATATAAGATTGGGGGAGTGGAGCCATTTTAAGCGAAAAGTTATTGACAAACTGCCGAAAATAAGATGCTAAACCTAAAAACTGTCTCAGCTGAGTGATAGTCTGTGGTGGTTCGGAACTAGTTAACGCGATTATCTAACGAGGGTTGGGTCTTATTTCGCCTTCTGATACACCTAAAAACCTAAAAACTTTATACCCTAAAAATTGGACCTGTTTCTTAAGGAAAGCAATTTTTTTCAGATTCAATGTGAAACCGGCATCGCTTAGGGTCTTCAAAACTATATGTAACTATATCTAAACCTTGCTCTACGTTAACAGCAGGTATTATTAAATCATCCATGTACACAATTGCATAAGAATGTGCTAGTTCTCCTAGAGCAGTATTAATAGCTCTCTGATAAACAGAAGGAGCATTGCGTAGGCCAAAAGGCATAGCAGTGAATTCGTAATGAGCGTCAAGGGTGATAAAAGCGGTTTTCTCTATTGAATTTGATTCTACATTTATAGAAATCTGATAGAAGCCTCTAGCCATATCTAAACAGGAGTAAAGACGCGCGCCTGCTAACCTTTGAACTTGGTCACATATAAGAGGTAAAGGATAGCGATCAGGGACGGTATTAGAATTTAATTCTCTGTAATCTACGCACATCCGATCTGTACCATCACGTTTTTTTTAATTAATAGTATCGGACTAGAAAAGCGGGATTTACTAGGTCTAAAACTCCAGCAGATAATAATTCACTACACTTATCGCGCACTATTACCCGTTCTTCAGTGCTCAAGTGATAAGGCCGGCGTTGCATGATTATACAAGGATCTATTAATTTAATTTCTAACTCACCCGTATTTATTCTACTAGTAAGCGTGCCGCCAACAAAAGATTCCTTAAAGCAACTAAGAAGTTTCATTAATTGCGGTTTATAATTATCTGCAATGACGGTATCTACATCACTGAAGTCAGCCACAGCCTTACCAACGTCGCAAATATTCACAAGAGAAGACTTTTTTACTATAGTAAGTTTGTCATTCGACATGTGCACTGAAAATCCTAAGGCTAATAAATCACGTCCAATTAGAATGTCATTACTCAGAAAATTATCAGGAATAACGTGAAACAAAATCTCAACGTCATGACCATAGAGAGTAACATGAGATAAAATTTGTAAATCACACTTTATGATAGACTTCCCTACACCTATCAGAGTAAAAGCTGCATGTTGTAATTCACCAACAAGTTTTAGTGAGATACTTTTTTTTAACCAGAGTACACTCAGCACCAGAATCAAAGCAAAATGAAAACTGCTCACCGGATTGAGTCATCACCCCAGTGACAGGTTTCACACCACATACGTCCACTCGTTTCACTACGCTGGAGGTGGCGGTAGATTGTGTGCTGCCGCTTACAGCTGTCGTTTTCGAGCATCGTGATGCCAAGTGACCCTCAGTACCACACTTGTAACACGTCACGCCAGGTTTTGTCATCGCCACGGCCGTGTTGGGGCGATCGGAATAAGAAGTTGCTTGCTGTTTGTCATGCGAACGGCTGAAACATTGAAAAGATCTATGACCAAGTTTTCCACAAGCGTAACATTTTGTAGAAGCTAAACTTAACCTAGGACGCTTGCTGATATCTTGCATAGTATTGAGACCAGCCTTCGTAATATCTTGAGAACTTCTCTTACGATATGAAAGTGCCATGAGTTCACGTTGCATTTTACTACGCATAGATATTTCTTCAGAAAATATATTGCGTTGCAACCGTGGTTCGATTTGACCCATATGCGCCAGTATTACAGATATCACCATTTCTACTTTGCCTATATTACCCCATCTCGACATAGTGAGGTAAATAAACGGCTTGCATACGCAGCGAGACATTCATCATCTTGCGGTTTTCCACTAAGCATTTTTAAAACCGTCGCTGCGCATGTTTCCGAAGTGTCGAAACGAGACAGAAAAATTTATTTAAATTCCACCCACTTCATACTAGGAAAAGCAATCTGGGATAACCATGTTGCGGCTGAACCTCTCATGGCCTTACTAAGTATGAGAATAAGTTTACTTCCCTGTACATCATGATTCGACAAGCATATATCCGCGGTTGCCAGCCAGGCTCGGGCGTCAATATCTGCATTATCCGGTTGGAATGCGGGCAATATGATGTTCTTGTCTTCAGTAGCCGGCGGATTGCGTAGCGCCTCAACAAGAAGGCGCATGCTATTTTGTTGCGCTTCGAACAAAGCGCGCCAACCATGGTTTGCATCAATCGATCTTTCTACGTTTTGTGCCTGCACGTATCCCACTTCTGATGTCGGAGAGGCAATATTTATCTCGACATCATCATTAGTGATCACAGGTTTAGTGGGCGTCATTGGGGTAAATGCTAGCACAAAACAAAGTACGTATTCACTGTGCATTAAATGTAATTAGAAGTTTTACAATATTTAAAACCACTGAACTTTGCAATTAAACGTTATTCAAAACAATTATGATAAAGCAGCGGGTTCGCGACACCAATCTTACTTTGCCACATAAAATCATTACTCCTTTTAAAAATTATGGAGAAATCCAACTCGATTTTCCAAAACGTCATAAATTCCCGCTCCGCTAACGTCCACCGCGCATGCGCGCAATCTGTCAAGATGGCGCCTCGACCCCGCTCGAGGCGTACCTCTGCTACGTAAAACTTATTACAGAATATTAACTTTTAAAGAAGATAATGCAATTTTACACAATATCAAAGTGTATGAAAACAAATTAAATTAAATTAAATTAGGATTTAACAAATATTTTTAGTATGCATTATTGTTGAAACCAACAATCAACTCTCCGAATACATCCTCCGACATATATATTACCTCGTTGTTTGCATGCATAACAGCAACTTACATTCTTACACCGTCCTTATACATAAGTAAGACCTATTTATACCACTCGTATTTGAAGATTTACCTGCCTATCTGCCTACCTAGAAGCACCTATAAGGAACAGGTAGAGTTCAGTCAACCTCCATAGAAAAGGGAAGATCCTCGGACTAGAGGGTTGGTGTGGCTGGTGGAAAGAAGGTTTTATTTTTTAATGGAATCTCTCCAGTCGACCTAGAATAAAATTAAGGCCTCAATCCAGGGCTTAAAAACTAAAAGAAGAAGGGAAAGAATATACATTTATTTAGCACAAACTAAAAAGGCACACAATATACAGCAAAAAATTAAAACTTAAATAAAAATCAACAAAAACTGTAAAGTGCGATATCAGAAACTAGCATTAAAGTGTGCCTCACGGCTGCGCTAAAAAGGCCTAGTTCAGCAAAAATGCCAGACAACTAGTGCCTGACGCTGGTTTTCAACTGTACCTGACGTCTGAGGTGACGGATGTAAACCAGCTTAATACCAATACTGCAACGTGGCGTGTGTTTACACCGTGAAATTTAAATAGTTGTTTTCCCGCGGCAGAACGACTTGCCATAAGGAGTACTTTCGAAGCATAGAGTAAAAGTAAAAAAAATAAGATTTTTTTGTTTTAAAATAATTAAAAAAATATTCATCAACTCGATAAAACACTACTCAATAGTAACACTAGAGGTATCTTGTAGGTACTACTCGAATCGCACGCACCGCCGACAAAGGGAACAGCGATGCATAAATGTTCAGAGCAAATTATACTCTCGCATGTGGTGATTTTTCAAAATGGTTAATCTGCCATTTTTTGTTTCTAATATTTTATTTGTTTATAAAACGGCTGTATTACCAAGACAAAAAAAATTATGTCAATGACAAATAAATAAATAAATAAATAGCGACGAGTAGTACATAAACAGTGAGATGTTGAAATTGATATAGTTTGTTAGCTAGTAATTAGATTTAGTACCTAGTGTAAACAATAATAGTTGTGTTAAATGTTGTAAACCAATGCTGTTAAAATTAAGCGACTACACGCTAAGGGCACCCACTGTGGGGTATGGACCTCGGCTTAGGGCGTCGCTGGAAGAGAGCAGTAAGGTACGGGCTGATCGGACTGATGCCCAATGGTTAATGTTGGGACGTTGCATATATGCTAGTTGCGCGGTAATTAAACTTTGCTTGCGCGATGTAGGATTTTGAGCAACGTCAGTGTAATACGCAGTTCGCATGTATCGTTGTAGAAGCCGGTAAATCATATATCAATTGATACATCATTTTGGAGAGCTTGACCTCACTTTACTTTGACAAACCATCTCCTTTCAAATTCCAGATATCCTGGATAATAAAGCTGACAGCGATCATGCCATCCAGCCTCATAGCTGCCAGGGTCATAGCAGGCCTCGCTGCTGGTGGCTGCTTCGTGGTCGTACCAGTCTACGTCAAGGAAATCTCCGAAGACAACCTTAGAGGAGCATTGGGGTCCCTGAACATGACTGTGTGTAAATTAGGTGAGCTAACTCACACTAAAAGCATTTATTTTATATAAACCAAGTACAGGCACTTCACGAAGCTAGGTGCCCATTCCAAAGCGTAGTAGGTACCTAAGTAGGTCTTAGGGAGAAGAACGACAGATACGGAGAAGGAGATGTAAAAAGACGTGCACCATAAAAGCATACTTAATTAAAACAGAAAAAAACAATTCGGAAAAAAAAAATAAGCCGTGGCTGCTAAATATGTGGTTACCAGATAAGGACGTACGGAAACCAAGTCAGGTATAATGATTATCTTTGATCTTTAGTCATACAGCAATAAGTGTACAATTCCCAGATTTCAATTCAAAACCTGTCCTGTTCAAAAACTCAACGCCCAGAGCGGGAGAAGTTATTTGTTGATTTCCCATCCTCAAAAAAAAAATCATGTTGTAAGGAGTTTCAACTGTGAATGATAAATAATCAAATAGAGGATAAAATGTATTTATCTAAAAATAGCATCTATAATCGGATATTTACCACGTGTTGTTTCATTCGTTTCCGTTTTAATAACGTGTTCCTGCTATAATTTAATACCAACCATATTGTTGTTGTTTTAGGCGTCATCTTCGTGTACGCTGTCGGCATGGCGGTCTCGTACCATGTGAACCAGGCGGTGTATCTGGCAGTTGCGTGCGCGCATGTGATCGTGTTCTGCTTCATGCCGGAGTCGCCCAACTATTTGTTGAAGATTGGACAGGAGAAGGTTGGTATTTGGTATGTTTTCTTTGTACTAAAATAAATGGAGTTAGACCCTGAACGATCTAGCATAAATCTTCCCTAAATCCGAGGAACAGTTACATAAATCTATATATCATACATCCATTACATACATCCTCACACAACATCGTTACATATATCCTCATCTACCTAGCCTTTTCTCAACTACATATGTTGGGGTTGGCTTCCAGTCTAACCGGTTGCAGCTGAATACCAGTATTTTACATGGTGCGACTGCCTTTCTGACCTCCACAATCCAGTTACTGGGTAATACGATACCCCTTGGTAAGACTGGTTGTTAGACTTTCGGGCTTTTTACCTTTGAACCCCTTTTCACGAAAATAACGCGGATGGAGGAATATGAAATTTGCCACAGTTGAAATTCGTATGGTTATTGTTAAATAAAATTTTAATGTATTATAGTCGAATTTGGACCACTGGGCGACCACTATAGTATGATTATATTTATAAAATAAACATACATAAATAAATTAAACATACATAATTTATTAAACTAAACAGTTTTTTAAATCATCATTGACCCTAATCAAGCTTTTAAAAACGGTTTTGACCACGTTCGCACGGACATAGAAATATCGCGGTAAAATTTTATCGTGCACTGGATTTACATCTCTCGGTGTTGAACCGAACATTCAGAATCCAACTCTGTGTATCAGTGCGTTCAAAATTCAGTGCGAAAAAATCCCACCTCGATATTTTTACATTCGTGCGATGCGTACGTGGATAATAGTTTCAATATGAAACAAACAACCCGTAATGTAATACCGTATTTTCCGTATTCTCCTTCCTGCACGAGTAGTTAGTGTTTTACACTTCCTCCAAAAACATTGTCGATAAGTACCATTTTAATATCCAGCCTTCCTCATGTCCATTAAAGCAGTAAATAATAATAATATAATTTATTTAATTTGACAACATTGTTCCACTGGTTAGTACAAAGAACTGTACCTACACATTATTTTTATTCATCCCTGCCGCACAAGCAACCTGACAGAGTGATTATTATTGGTTCGTCGGGCATGGTGTTGTTCAGCTGGGGTTTTCAAAATACTGTTGCTGCTAGCCCTAATTCTGCTTATTAGGAATGCGGTCTTCTTCTTCACAATGGCATAAAAGTCGTCAGTTCGTGCTGCAGCAAACATGTTAGACGCGCTGCAGAACCGGGCCAACCTCAAAAGCACCCTGAAGCCATTATTATATTACACACGCAGGGCATCTAGAGCCCTTTTACATTAGGGTACAGGTGATCCAGCTAACGATATGGCATGGCAGTCACCGAGTCTTACGGACATCTCAATACCAGAGGAATCACAAATGCTACCCTAGACAAAGATAAAAGTTAACGAGACAGTACCCTGGAGGTTCGCCTCCTTCACACAGAGCTATATACGAATTGTTTATGCTCAATGAGCTGTCCCCTTTCTTTTTTCATTTACATACTTGCAGCGACATCTACGTCGCCACATACGAACTACGCATCACAATGACGTCACGCAAAATCCTGCATCGCGCAAACGGAATTTACCACACAAGATACTTATTTTGTTAATTATCATCATCTGCGTTGCCTTTTGTTTTCTTCCCAACTAAGTTGGGGTCAGCTTCCAATATAACCAGATGCAGATGAGTACCAACATTTTACATGAAGCGACTGTCTATCTGACCACCGCAACCCAGTTACTGGGTAATGCGATACCCCTTGGTAAGACTCACCGGTCTTACCAAGGGGTATCGTATTACCCAGACAGAAAGTCAGATTTTTGAATTTCTGACTACCCGAAACGAATGTCAAAGATCTACAAATGACAGCCGGGACCAACGGCTTATCGTGCTTTCCGAGGTACGGAGAAGTCTTGATCTGTAAAGATGTTCACCCATACACGGGCCGACCGCGGATGAGTAATCAAGATTTGTTAACAAGCATGTAAATAATAGATAGTCGTCAGGCTTTATAAAAAGCCCGATTAATAACACGTAACGTACCATAAGTTGAATAGTGTTATTCAAACAACCATTGTTGGAAAATGTTCTCTATAACAATATTATAAAAAGGTGTTTATAAGCCTCTATGTTATGTAATGTTATGGGTTATGTATAAACCTAAGTAAGCTGTTAATAACCTCATAACACCATATGATCGTTTCTCTAATACGGATTGTTATATTTAATTTAGTACTAGTTTTTGCACACAGCTTCGCCCGAGTGGAGATCTGTGTGCCAAATTTTCTATAAATCCGTTCCGCCGTTTTTGCACCAACCCAGAACGTACATCCAAACAAATAGGCAAACGGATAAAAAAAAATCCGTTCCGCCATTTTAGCGCCAACCCAGAACGTACATCCAAATAAATAGAGAAACGGATAAAAATATTTTTTCTCCAAATCCGTTCCGCCGTTTTTGCGCCAACCCAGAACATACATCCAAACAAATAGACAAACGGATAAAAATTCCAAAAACATTATTAATACTTACGGTATTAGCAGAATTCGTGTGATTGACGTGGTTACCAGTAAGGAATCGTTAAGTGGTCATAGTGAATTCAGGCCCTGATGCCATAAAACAGACCATAGTTATGCCACAGACAAGAAACTTGCATCATACGGTCAGCAAAAGAAATAGTTACCAGGGTCGTCGGATGTTTTCGAACGAAATTTAATTAAGAAAGAAAGAAAATACATTTATTTAGCACAGACTAAAAGGCACACAACAATACACAGCAAAAGAATAAAAATTGATAAATGAACTGTTTGTTTTCCATTATTTTAATTTTATTCTAAGACATCTATTTGTGTCTTACTAAACTTCAACGATATCCGACGACCCTGGTTCCTTATCTCTTTTGGTGACTGTACATGGCTTTATGTTGACTTCAACAGGTATAAAATAGGTCTTGATTTGTTTCAGAAAGCCGTTAAAACTATATCCTGGTTGAGGGGCCTGCACCAGAACCACAAAGTGGTGGTCGAGGAGGTGTTGAAGCTGAAGGAGGAACAGCGGCAGTTTGAAGAGACCACCAGACTGTCACTACTCAGTGTGGGTAAAGTATGACCATCGACTGTTGCTATGTGGTCCAACCAATCGGCAAGCAAGATATTTTTTTAATTAGCGCACTGTCGCTATTAATTTGTGTCTAATATACAGTGGTGCCGATTCTGTTGTACACCGAACTAAACTAACTAAACTATCACTAAAATTCCTTACTTTTGGCTATGAGAATCTTAAAGCTATTCTGCAAAAAAAGATCTCTAAATTTAAAAATAATTTTGACGCAACTAAAATCGAATTTGACAAACGCGACTCCACGTTTGCCCTACCCCGTGATCTTTTTTAGAGCCGGAATCGCGCAGGGGGGGCAGCCTCAACGTGTTTTAAATGGATTTTTTTACTTTTTGTATCGAAAATATGAAAAATTATTACCTACATGTTGAGTTTTAGTGGTGTATGGGGTTTTATAAAGAGGGTCGAAATTTTCATTATTTTTACGATAGGACACACCAATTTCGAGATATAAGCAAAAGAAAAGAAAAAAAAGATACAGTACTGTATTTGCGCCCGAAGTCGAGGTGTCAGTGTGAATTTTAGTTCTTGACAACTAATTTTATTCCACACCTTTTTAATCGCGATTAAAAATAGTCAGATTTAGTTAGACAATCGAAATTTTGTATTGAATAGAATAATTAGTTTGACAACAGCAGAATAGCAAAATTACCATTTTCACTAAATTAAAAACTCAGTACAATCTTAGTGCTGTCAAACTAAAATATAGATAAGTTGTGTCACTTTAGTCAATTTCAGAATAGGAAATCGTCGTTTGACAGGAATAAACTAAATTTTAGTGATTTTTAGTTTAGTTTAGAGAATTTTATGACAAGAGAATCGGCACCAGTGTCAAGTTAAATAACGTAGCGATACTCCGCAGACGTGGTGGCTATCGTTATCTAAACATGATAAAACAAAAAATAAATTGGATAATTTATTTATCTATTTATTATTATTTATTTATTTAACCATTTATGCACACACATAAACAGACCTGAAGAAAGAAACGAAAAATGCGTACCTTAAAGGTCCTCATCTGCCTAGCCTTTTCCAGCGTCCAGTCTAACCGGATGCAGCTGGATACCAGTGTTTTACATGGAGCGACTGCCTATCTGACCTCCACAACCAAGTAACTGGGTAATACGATACCCCTTGGGTAAGACTGGTTGTCAGACTTTCGGGCTTCTGACGACCCGTAACGACTGTCAAAGATCCACAAATGACAGCCAAAACCACCGGCTTAACGTGCTTTCCGAGGCTCGGAGGGGTCTTGGTATGTAAAGATGGTCCCCATCCACGGACCAACCGCGTCAAGCGTAGCTTAACCTGATCGATCGACTCCTGCGGCTGTTTATTAATTAGCCACAAGCCCCCCAAATACGTACAAAAGTAATGCTTATTATAAGGTATTTTCTGGTTTTTTGTGGGGTGATCGACAGCAGTTAGTGTATTCACTTCAAGTATCAGTTTAAAAAACAGTTCTTATTTTTGTGTATACTTCACAGATGACATTGGTATCGAGATCTAAACACAAAAAAAGAAAATCTCAACTCTTTTTTCAAGTAGGCAACAACACTACCAGCCGTCGTAAAAAATAAACAAAACATCCATTTTTTTTTTGTTTTATCATGTTTAGGACGAAACACACCACGTAGGTATGTGGAGTTTCGGTAGCAAATATAATTTGACCCTGTTCAATAAACTCAGATAATCAGACTATAATATTCCCACTAACGGGACACGGCCCACGGGCCTCCTCTCTGTGAGAGCGAGTGGGCCATAATCCACCCAGTGCGGGTTGGTGGATATCACCATGTCTGTGACATTTTGTTTCTAGTCCAGGATATGCCGGTTCCCGCACGATGTTTTCCTTCACCGTTTTGAAGGAAGTGGTGATGAAATTAAATAGCTACACAAAGTAAAGGTCGTGAGCTCGAACCCAGGGCGGGTTCGAGCTCACGACCTACACAATACGTAAGTCGGGGCCGGGTTGATACCTACCACTAGGCTACCATTGCTCGTTGTACCTAAACATGGTTCAAAATCAGGCCCGCAGTCGACTGTGGACCTATCACCAGATCTGTCAGAAGATTTTCACAATTCCTATAGTTCGACTTTTAATTGTATTCAGTAAATTGACAGTTCAAAGAAAAATAATGTTACCATACTAAAACTAATAGTGTTGAGGTAGTGAACGATTTTGCGTAAAGAGCGAATGATAAAAATGGTTTCATTTTAAATTAAACGTTTTTATTTATTCGTTATAAAACTTAAAAAAATCATTTTATAAAATATGGAATATAAGAATAATTAATAATTTATTAATAAAACTAATTTCCTCATAGAAAGAAACTAAATAAATTACCTTACTACTGAAAAACAAAATTTAGAACAAATTCTACAATTTAAATTGTGCATAGCATGTTTTTAACACAAGTTCTTAAATTAAAAATTTAAAAAATTGCATATAAGTACATCATTCAGTTTCATTCATTCTTACACGACATCACTATCTTTTTTTTTGTCAATTAAAACCTGGTAACAGATTTTGACAAAAAAGGTAATGAGGTGGTGAAAGAATGAACGAAATTTAATGAACTTGAAATTATGTACTTACCTACATGCAATTTTTAAAACCTTGAAACAAAGAAGATAATGTAGTAATCGGCAAAACAAAACTTCCGCTACTAAAATAAAGCCTTCAACAAACTACGAGACCGTTATAGAACTAAATGGCACATAATTAGTTTCACATTATGGAAGGTAGTGTGTAATTAATCATTGTTTATTTTAATTATAATAATAATAAAACGGAATTTTCACGTTTACATAACAAACATCACCCCTTGCTTCTTTGAAGGGTTGAACAGAGGTGTACCTATAGAACACCAACATTTCGCCAGTTATGTGTGTTGTGAGGGTGTGTGTGTCTGTTGTGAGGGTGTGTGTTTGTGTTGTGAGGGTGTGTGTTTGTGTTGTAAGGGTGTGTGTGTGTTCAGTTTTTATGCAATATGACTAAGTAGACAGGTATTTAGTAAAGAAATAAGCTGCTGGTACTAAGTATGACAATTAACACCTTATCAGATATTTACCTAATTGTGCGTTGTTAGCAGAGCTATTTGCGAAAGCAGATTACAAGGAAGAGTGTTTGCTGAGTAATAATTATTCAAATCTTGCTCTAAGATTCTACGAACAAAGACTACGCAAGTAGCTGCCTCATTGTCAGAAAATTCCCTACCTAGGTACATACTTCCAGCGTTTATAGAAGATGTCTCAATCAGCACCGTACTTGAGTAACGCACGATCAATCATAATCTGAATCATTTTGAAACAGATTGCAAATCCATTGCTTCGTAAGTTCGAAAAATGTGTCTGTTCAACAACGTAAATAACGCAACGAATATTGTTGAACTGTCAAAATGAAAGCCATTCCTACTTTAAGTGTGTTACGTAATTGCCCCGCAGCATTGTACGGATGGACGAAAGGACTTACTAGAGAATGGGCAGCAGCGTTCTCTATGCATTTGACCACCATAATGCGATCGCCAACCCGCCTGCCGAGCGTGACGATTATGACAAATCCCCCCCTTTTGGGGGAGGCTTATGTCCAGTAGTGGATGTCTTTCGGCTGATATGATGATTGTACGGATTAAAGATAAATGCTAATTAAGAAAACAGAATGCTGCTACCCATTCTGTTAATGTAATCCTATGGTTCCCTTGGAATCCTTTTACGACATCTATGACTTTTTTATCTTTATTTATGGTATAAGGGATTTATATACACATGTGACAATGTCAATCCCATCGTGCTTTTACAAATTATCACTTACTCTTAAACTAAATAAACTAACCTTCATCACAGAAAACTTAACCTAATCTTATTTATTATCTAATAAAAAAGTATATAATATTTTTGCTGCTTCAGAAGTTGGATTGGCTAAGATGCCATGAAACATTCCAACATCCATTACCTACAATTTCAAAGAATTGAGCAATGCGTTTCTTTTGTTAGTATGCCGGACACATTCCACCAAGTCATGCTGTGCATCTTCTATTTTACCACACACCTCACAGTTAGGAGAATCCAATTTTCGCATGAGAAAAGCAAAGTTGTTTAGTGAAATATGTCCTCCCCTCAAATGATTCACCGTTTATGACTTAAGTGAGCCCTACGATCCTTTAATCACTAGCTAAAACTTCTCTGTCGATTATCCGGGAAGCAGTAATATTTATAATTCGAAGCATCTAGGCGGATTGACATCCTCAAAATATTACAATACGCCGAAACGATGTGTAAAATAAAAATAGACACTCACCCTACCCACATTTATTCATCAAAAAATAACGGTACCTTGTTACTGCCAGATTGCCAGCAGATTTAAGAAGTAAAACATCAAAGGGCAAATTAAGAATTTATAAACAATGTTCCTGGTAAAAAATATAATGTATATTTTAAGCAAGTAACATAAAACCCCTATGGCACTGAAACGTGGTCGCCCACAATGGGCCTCGTTAGAAGGTTCAAAGCCTCCCAAAGGGCAATAGAGAGGGCTATGCTTGAAGTTTCCCTACATGATCGGATCAGCAATGAAAAGAGGGAGCAGGAGAACCAAGGTAACCGACGTAGCCCGAAGAATTGCCAAACTTAAGTGGAGTGGGCAAGGCACATTGCTCGCAGAATAGATGGCTGATGACGGACCGCGTACCGAAAAAGTAGAGTTGGCACGCCTCCCAAAAGGTGGACCGATGACTTTGTGAAGGCCGCAGAAATCCGCTGGATGTGGGAAGCACAGAACTGGTCGAAGTGGCGGAGCTTGGGGGAGGCCTATATCTAGCAGTGTTCGTCTTTCGACTGAAATGATGATGATGAAGAAGTAAATCAAGTACTTTACTTTAAATTGTATGACCCCTTCTCACAAACAAACCGTTTGTAAAAAGAGTTTTTCAAACTATTAAGTAAATAAATAAAATAGTAATAATAATCTCCACAGTTCGCGACCACGCGACCTTTGCGGCACTTCGGATGACGTTAATCCTGATGGCGATGCAGACGCTGTCAGGGTGCTTCGCCCTCATGAACTATGCAGCCGACGTATTCCATCGCGCAGGCACTGAGTGGAGTCCTAACACGCTCGCGCTAGCCGTGGGGTCCCTGCAACTGGCTGGGTCCTTCTTCACTACAGTTTCCATTGAGAAGTTTGGGCGCAAGGTAAGATTTTTATACTTAAATATTAATAGAAGCCAGCATCCTAATTGCGTAACATCAATCACAATCTGAATAATTTTAATGGATACTGCTAATCTAATCAATCTATTTATTTATTTTAGTACATGGACGACTTACGGCCAATAAAAACAGTCAAAAATTTAAACCATAGTTCTTCACGTAGGTCCTCCTCTGCTCATCTGGTATCCTCTGCTTCATAAGTTCGAAAAAATTGTCCGCTCAACAACGTAACTAACGCAATGAATGTCGCTGAACTGTCAAAATGAAACCCATTCTTACTAGGGCCCAAGTACACTGGGGCCCAAGTCTGCCATTTTTATAAATTCGTCATTCTGCTAAAAGTTCGTAATATGCTAAATTCACAATGGTTTTTTTTTTTGGGTGGGAAATCATCAAATAACTTCTTCCGCTCTGGGCGAAGCGGGAGGGCGTGTCAGACTTTTACTGACTAAAACCCACCACCAGTGTTCCCTCAGTTGCCTGTGTGCCAGGGGCCGCGGTATCTCTTTCGAACAACCCGCACCCCTGGCAGGCATCGGCCCTGCGGGCCCGATCAGTTGCTGAGAGATGTCCTCTTTGAGGCGCGCGTGGAGCACAACGCGCCGTCGTCGACCCGGGCTTGATCCTTACCGGACAGCGAGCTACCCATTACTCGCCGTCCGCAAGCCCGTGCCTACGGTGGCCGGGAATCAGCCTGGGATTCCCGACGCCCAGGGCGTCTCCTGCGAAGGCCACGGCTGTGAGGGCGCATGTACTGCATCTCCCTCACGTGCGCCACCTCCCTCTTTGCAAGCATAACTGCTTCGCTGAAGGAGGCGACTGCTAGCCATGCACTCTCGTTCCGTACCATGGCCTGGACCAGGGTCGGACGCGGAGATCGCCGCCGCCGATCACCTCCACGAGGACGCGGCGGTACTCCGCCCAAGCCGGGCAGACCTCCACCGTATGCTCCACCGTGTCCTCAGGGCGATCTTCGCAATGGAAACACCCGGGCGTTTCCTCCCGCCCTATCCGAAACAAGAACCTCCCGAAACAACCGTGTCCGGTGAGGACCTGTGTCAGGCGGAAGGTGAGGACGCCATGCCGCCTCTCAAACCACTCCTCAACTTCAAAGAGGGGACTTACCGCCGCAATCGTGGCGTGCCCAAAATTCATAATGGTTGATCATTGGTCGGTCATGGTCTCGTAATAAAATTGTGTTACAATGGCATTGTCGTATTGCCATTATTATAAAACCCGTTAGAAGAAATGATTTTCCAAAAACGACTACTAAATTTGAACATTTATTCATGCTCGATTTCATTTATATATAATTTACATATTATTTACTAGTTTATTAATGTTAAATTTTAGCAGATTACCGCCTAAATCAGTCATTCATTTGTCATTATGTACGAGATTACCAATAAATGCCATTTCTTTCAATGGAGTGTCAGTGGCTGACCATTGGAAAGTCATAATTACGCCATTATATTAGTAGATTACCAAACCTGTCAAAATCAACAATTATGAAATCAATGATAGACATTCTGACACTATTGTAATAGCAGACTTGAGGCCCTGATAGTGTGCTAAATAACAACTACACGGATCGATCCAAGGTAAAGTTATGCTTGCCGCGGTCGGTTCGTCGACCCGACCATCCATTACATTTGGAGACTTTTTGAAATCTCTTACCTACCACAGTCAAAATATAAACAATAACACTAATAGTCGATTTTTGGTTGAATGTTTTGTTTTCAATATTAAACAACGTTGTCATCTAAGAATATTATAATATTCCGATAGAAGTAATTGGTACAGTTAGTGTGCGAGCAACACTAAAAAAAAAACGCAGATTTGACAGAAGTCAAAATGGATGTCACTAGCGATGCGTTTGATGATAGTTGAATCGAATTGCCACCAAAATAAAAGTCATTCTGCAGTGTTAATTAAATTAAAAAACAAATGCATAGCTCAGTGGAAGAATTTTTAGGTATTTCTTTGGTTGATTGAATTCCCATAATTACCATTAAAAACATAATATATGTTTACTCTCGAAAGCTCCATCTTTCCGATTGGTTTTCGTGATAGGTAGGTACTATTTTATTTTTATGAAATATTTTTAGATAGGGTAGGTCGCATAGACTGAGCGTTATTCTCCCAAAAGGGACCACACTCTAGAAAGAGACAAATCGACTGTGCGGTCAATACCTCACTTTTCTGCAAGCCTGTAATAACATACTAGAAAGAGACAACTACTGGCCCCACATTCACTTTGTCTCTCTCATACGTT
The DNA here is from genome assembly GCA_949091785.1 of Polymixis lichenea. Classification (NCBI taxonomy): domain Eukaryota; kingdom Metazoa; phylum Arthropoda; class Insecta; order Lepidoptera; family Noctuidae; genus Polymixis; species Polymixis lichenea. Next base: position 10,360,703 of record OX420941.1, read on the forward strand.
TCGGTCTGATTCACTGCATAACTGAATACGGAACGCCCAGTCCATTCTCTATATCTATGGTTGGTAGGTACATGTTTTCTCTAGCGGGTCGTTGAGCTCCCTAAAATAGGGTTGAAATACACGGTGACTGATATGCCGTCTGTTGGGACAGGTCAGCTCAAAGCTGCAATGGGTCTTTCTTCAAAAGGCCCTTCCAGACATGGCCCTGCATTGTTAGACTCATATTAAATTCAAATAATATAATGTATGGACTTTAAAAGAGACCATGACCTTATGAATTTGTTTCGGCTTTTCTTCTCAGGGAACAGTCAGCTAGGAAATGCCGACGTCATCGAGTTTTTAAAATATTGCCGCCCAGCAAAATATTGACGTGTAAAACTGTCATAGAAGATCTACTTACATAAATAATAATTTCATTTCATTTAAATATTGGCTATGACACAAGTTCGTTTTCTGGCTTGTAATATCGCACCTTTAGAATTAAAGACACCTAATGCGAAGGTCTGTATAGTTCTGAATTATACAGACTTATTTTGCTTGCGGCTAATTTCGCATTAGGTGTCTTTAATTCTAAAGGTGCGTTATGTAGATGTTTGGGCAGCACCTTAAAAGCACAACACAAAAAGTGTACAATGCGAGCAAAAAATAATAGGAATGACCTTGCGCCATATTGTGACGTCTTAGCAAAACAGCACGTTTACTCATTTTGGAGCACAGTCAGATAAAACACAAATAAATTAGATAACAACAAAATATAAAAGGTATACCTAACAGTATTTTTTTTGGCAAGCCGTGGGTAAAGTTGGCAGATTGAGGTTATTCGCATTCCTATTCTTAGTTTTGATAGCTTTTAAAGAACATATATGCTTTTGTTTATTCTATGGTAGGTAGTATAAATTAGCATGCCACACAGAAAACTTATCTCAAGATAGAAGAAGCGATGATACGATCAATAGGTCACTGCCATTTAAGAAAAAAGACTTCGACTAGGTTAGCAGGTTTTTAATTAAATTATTTCATCACATCGACCTACAGTTTATTGACAAACTCGTTCCACGGACAAAAGCCTTGTTCATCCGTGTTGCACCAGTTCAATCGCATCACAACTCTCTGCGGAGGATTTTTCAAAGTATATTTTGACCCATTTCTTAATTGTGACCAACTTGGGTACACATATTCCACTTTCAAATAATCACTTTTACCATCTGTCCACCTTTGAAAAACAATCTTCCCGCCAATTGGGAATTTCTCATATTGATTTGGTAAGTCAATCGATTGAAAACCCATAGAAGTCGAAATAGCGTTAATGTTGTAATCATGTCCAACTATCATCATTAATTTGGGCTTTTCGTCATAATTCTTAAATGTTTTGGTTATTTGCTTCATTAATGGTGCCCCGATGTCTTCAGCTACTGTTGCGTATCTTATGTAGTGGTCTTGTCGCCCTATTTCAGTCAACAGTTTCCATTTTTCTGGTGTCGTTATTTGTCCCCATGCAATGTCTTCTACAGGCCTGCCTTCGTAATAGTTCATAGTAAACGAGTCCATGGATGAGATGCCCATGAACAACGGTCCTCGGACCCACAATTCTTCGCCGACCTTATACGTAATTCTGTTATAAGGTCCATTCAAGTCACATATTCCATCCTGCTTGCAAATTTCTGATCCTTCAATTTCCAATATTTTATTCAATTCGGAAAAGGCGGCTATCAGTTTGGAATTGTTCTGTAATTTTCTATTTATTTCTTTGATGACCATTTCTTTGTAGGCTTCAGTGGTGTTGTGTATGTCAGGATTAAAAAGGGGATCCGGCTCTGTGGTATTTTTGTGATGTACAGGCACATCGCAGGTTGGGAACGCTGCGTCAATGAACGCTCTCGCCGTCGCCTTGGTTCTGCTCGCCGTGTTAGCGTACAAATACACTGTATCTTCATCGGGACATCCTTCATGAAGAAACTGTTCCTTTTTGAACCATTCTGCGAAATATTCACCCATGTAGCCTTCCATCTGCGCTCCTTTCGGAGTCAGGACTCCCGGCGGGCCAACTCGTGGGGGCCAGGGCTTCGGTGAAAATGTCTGTAGTTTTGTTCCCAGCGGAAGCCGTATGTTATGCCGACTGAGCATGAAAACCTGTTTCAGTTTCAGGTTGTCCGTCACAAAACCTTCACACAACACCATAAATAATAGTAAAGAAACTGATTTCGATACCATTTTATTTCTTTTTTATTACTATTGCTAACTTAAAGCATTTAAGGAGCGAATTAAATGTTTATTTTTGTTTTTGAATATTTGAATAGATCTACTCACGTCTATTAGTAAAACAAGACTAATTTATATTTAACAAATTTCGTACGGTACGTCGACTTGTTCATTAAACTGTGTGACGTTTAATTTAAACACTAGTTTTTGTCCGCAACTTCGTCCGCGGGGAGGTCATAAGCTACCAGCATTATTTATAACACGCTTTTATTAGCTTGGTATGTATGTATCTATGTAACGGAATCTTTGAACGTGATTTTTCATCCCCTTCAAAAGGTCGGGTTTTTTTTTTATTGCAAAATCATCAAATAACTTCTCCCACTCTGGGTGGAGCGGGAGGGAATGTCAGACTTTTACGGACTACAACCCACCCGTGTTCCTTCAGTTGCCTGTGTACCAGGGGACACGGTATCTCTTTCGAACAACCCGCCCCCCTGGCAGGCATCGGCCCTTGCGGACCACCCCACCGGGTTAAATTTAAACTTTGCACACTTATCAAGGACTGATGAAAAGTTCAAAATAAGGAGAGAGTGATTATTACACGCATTAATAATCACTCTCTCCTTATTTTGAATTTTTTAGAAATTATTTTCTACTTTTAAGCTTGGTTTTCTATTAAGCGTGTTTTTTTATTTTTTTAAACTATTATTTATTTTCTATTTTTTGGTTTTTTAAACATAATTTATTAAAACTACCTAGTAGCACAACACTGATATCTACACTGACTGATGCATTCTAAAAGATTATTTCTGACGAACGGCTATCACTAAAATAATATATATAAATACTAGTCACCCAGTCAAAGGTCACAGGTCGCTCAGTGGTCGAAATTCAACCATTTATTCGATTCGATGAGAATTCGACGTTATTATCTATACATCTATAAATCTATACAGATAAATAAAATTGGATTGTCTGAATGTAATATTAAAATAAGATACCACACCAGATTTCTCATTACGAATCACCTAACCAGGGACCGAATTACCGGTATTTTTCTATAACGTTACTAATTACCGCTACGTTAAAAAGTAACTACAATAATACCGATACTTCAAGTCAGTTAACGTTATCTAATTACCAGTATTAGTATTGGTAACAATTCTTATTATTCTATGATTTTTTTATTATTCTATATGACAATCGCGACTCCACATGGTTTTTTTTTTGGCTTCGCAACGTGGTACTTGTTTGCCCTACCCCGTGACTTTGTTTAGAGCCGGAGGCGCGCAGGTGAGGCAGCCTCGACGTGTTTTATATGGAATTTTTCACTTTTTGTGTGGAAAATATGAAAAATAATTACTTACATTACAATATAAAATAATTACTTACTTACATTACATTACAAATTTTCATTATTTTTGCGATAGGACACCATTTTCAAGACATGTTTTTGCACCTGATGTCGAGGTGTTGGTGTGTATTTTAGTTCCTGACAAGACAACTAATTTTATTCCAAGCCTTTTTAATCGGGATTAAAAATATTCAGATACAGTTAGACAATCAAAATTTTAGGTTAAAAACGTTTAATTCAGAATAGCAAAATTGCCATTTCCACTAAATTAATAACTCTGTGCCATCTTAGTGATGTAAACCTAAAATATACTTAAAATGTGTCACTTTAGTCAAATTCAGAATGGACAATCGTCGATTGACAGGAATAAACAGAATTTTAGTGATTTTTGTTCCAGTTTAGAGGCATTTGTGACAAGAGAATCGGCACCGTTGTTTCTGTGCTGCAGAAAATTATAATAGATAGGGTGGCTCAAAATGAAAAAATAAAATATAAGTAATAAGTAAGGTCAATTTTATTGTATCCAGAAATATGTGGGCGAACATGTTTCTGGATACAATAAAATTGACCATGACAGCGCCTTCATGAGGTACGTAAGATATGAGAAAGGTTTTAATATTGTATCCAGAGATGTATGGTCAACTGTACCCTACATAAAGGCATAAATCTAATTAAAAAGTAACATTATACTTAGTTATAATAATACGGTTTAACTTACGGCTTAAGTTGAAAGTTTAAACCTTCTTTCGGCCCATAAAAGTATTTTTTACACAAACAACAAGTTGATAAATCAAAGGCAGTAGACGTTCGTAGTACGTAGGTACGTTCGGCGTACGCGACGCTGTTTGTGTTCCGAATGATTATGAAATGAAACATGCGCAAGCGCGAGTCTTATTGTATTCGTATTTTTTCGATCGTCGTAACATGCGTTGTTGCCGCTCCGCTTAGAAGAGCCGAACGCAAGGCGCGCGAGGCTCTTGGTTGGATTTGGCAACGTCGCACAAAATGTTGCTTCTTGTTAGATTTTAGCGAAGTACGCTCTATTTAAATACCGGTAAATCCTATGATTAAACGGTAAGTTTAACGTTAGATATTTAACGGAACGGAACGAAATGTTTTGGTAGTTTTACCGATATTTTATTGGTAACGGTAACCGTCGCTGCGCCTGACTATAGATATATTTTATTTTTATTATAACAATAGGTGACAGAAAAAGGTTCAAAAAACGTCATATTTTTTTCTGTGTAAATTCTACGAATTGTTATAGGACTATCATACTATGACTACAATAGTATACAACAAAATGTAAAAAAAGTATCGCAGAGATTATTAATAGTAGGGAATCGAAGTTACAACTACAAATAAGTGAATGTTGTTTAAAATAACCGTTCTTGTATTCATGGCTGGCTGCTTACCTGCATAAAGGTATAGCGTGATTATAACCATTTAAGATAAAATCTATAACTATCTGAAATATTATTTGAGGGTGTACGTATAGGTAGCTCTGCACAACCCTCTGGGGTAACAAGGCGTGATGTTATGTCATGTTTTCTCCAATATTCTAACCTTTTGGCTCGTACTTATACAATTTGCGAGAAACTGTAGAAGAATACGAACATAATGCAATATTGCTCATCCCCCATGACAAATACATTTTCATAAAAATCTTAACAATCTGGAGTCCGACATTGAGAGAGAATATAGAGTAAAAACTCAGAGAAAAGTTCTACGTTCTATTTTCCAAGCAAAGCTTATTGTTGTAAAACACACATCAAGTGTGCAGTCGATTAATTTATTTGACAAATTACTACCAGAATTAAAGAACATTCCCAATTTGAATGTTTTTAGAAATAAACCTAAGACATTTTTGATTCAGAATTGTTACTTTAGTATTGACGAATTTTGTAAGGATAAAAGTAATCATTGGCAAATGAATTAATCATTTACCAATCATTACTTTTTTTATCTTTAGAATGTATTGCAATAATTTCATCTACATCTACACTAATATTATAAAGAGGAAAGATTTGTATTTTTGTATGTAACGATTAAACTTAAAAACTACTGGACCGATTTCAAAAACTCTTTTGCCGTTAGAAAGCTACATTATCACTGAGTTACATAATCTATATTCCAGATTAAACTATATTTTCAGAAAAAAATAGATTAAACTATTCCAGATTATATAAAGATCCTTAGAAATCCCTCTTAAAACCAACCCAAGGTGTAAAAAAATAGCCATAAAATGCCTTTCATCGCATGCGCTGGGGAAAGTATTGATGATAAAACAAAAAAATGTTCCACAATATTATAGAACATATCAATATCTACAAATAACTTCGCGAGACCATATGCCCAACTAGTGTAGTTATGTCACTATAACTACTATTTTACATTTTAAAAGTTGATAGAAATGCCGATCAAAATCAAACCATGTTATCCATACCTTTGTATTAATTCTTATCTAAATAAATTATTTGGTATTCATATTTCTGTTTCAATACCTGTTGATTACTTTTTGAACTATTGAAATCAAACATTCCATTCAAAAGATATGACGAAATTAATGTTTTTAATTTTGAACATTTTAACAAATCGAGTCATGTATGTTCATTTTGACATGTTATAATTAAGAAAATTTGTTTTTTTAGGTAGAGTCTAATCGCGATAGTAATATTAACTTCATGGTGTATTGCTATATTTCGACGCAAATGTATTTTTGTGTATGAAATAAATAAATGTAATAGCGTGAAAATGACATAGACTGGCCAGACTTACATTTAATATCTATGCAGAATTGAAACAGAATATAACCGGTAGTATTTGCGTGATGCTTGAACATATTATATTCAGACAAACAGACAAAAATTCGAAAACTATATTTTCGGCAATAGAATAAGTTTTTTTTATAAATATTCAATGTACAAGTTTGACCTCGCTAAGATATTATTATATGTATCTAAGATTAGCATTATCAAGGGGACAGCTGACCTATTGGACCGGATCAGTAGAATAATGTTGAAGAATCAGTAGAATGTTTAATACCTACACAACTGGTTATTGTCAAAAATGCAATATTATAGACTGACCACATGCTCTTCAACTTTCATAGTGTGATTAAAGGGGAATTAATGAAGAAGCCATTAATAAAGAATTTTGGATAGCCACTTTGTATCCAGCGCGCCGGCCGTCGCCTATTGTACCTACGCCTGCGCGAGAATAGGGTATTTTACTATATATGAGAAAAAATCTAAAAATATGTTAGTGAGATAGCTTAGGCAAAATGCAGTCGGAAAATGTTCGTTTTAGTTCATGAAACAACAAAATAAATTTTAAAAGAAAATATAAAGATTTCTTTTTTTTTATCTGTTTTTGAACACCCTGGAATAGTAGCCACCATGTTTAATACGTCATACGGCATGTCAACTGAGCAACTTTGTACTTTTATTATTTCCGTAACCAAAGTAATTCTTATTTCATTAATATTTTGCATTCAGGAACAGCAAACCAACGATAGCTAGAAAAATAACATTTTTTTTATTTATACACAATTGTCTTATAAAATATCAGCGCATTTGTTTTTAGCAAACTGACGTCATACCCATAGAGCAATATGGCGTCCAGCGTTTTCGTCAAATTACGCGCGAAATTTGAAAATGTAAAATTTTATGCAATGCCATTTTATGGCAATAATAGATTAAATAAAAATGTTGTATAATTTGTGGTTTATTAGCACTGTAGAATCTAATTAAGACACTTTTCAAAAATGAGTTTAATACCCCATTCTCTGCGCTTTGCCAAGTCTGTGCGCTTGGGCGTATCCATCATGATCAATGGAAAAGTGTCCACCAGGTGGACGTAGACCTGTCTTATTCAAGTAACATACCATGAGTCATGAATATTACTTTGTAAAGTATTGTATTGGTTTGATTATTACGAATGTGAAGACAATCTACGTCTTTAGTTTGTTGTTTGGTTACTTTTTTACTCATTTAGTTTTAATCATGGTCTGGCAGTTTGAGTCATAAAAGCAGTCTAACCAAATGTCCTTTCTTTGGTTATGTTCGTCGTATCGTGGAGCACCTTAAGTTTCGTATTGAGGCACATGGTTACTACAAATGCGTACACTGACTGGACGTGTACCCTCAATCTGTGTGGTTTTTTCTTCAAAAGAGCATTTCAGACACCAATCTACATGGTCTGTAGACCATGTAGATTGATGTCTTGGTCAAATCATGTGTACATGATTTGACCAAGATTATTTCTGGACTAAAGTAAAAAAGAGACAGTGAGTCTGTGACCTCTGAGTTTGTTTCGGCGTTTCTTCTCAGAGTAGTCAGATCGGATCCCTGACCTCAACTAGTTTTAAAATATGATTGGCGTGTAAAACTGTTTGTACAAACCTACTTACAGAAATGAAATCATTTGTAACGTCCGGTCGGGAGCGTCCCGCATCAGCGGATTCACGCAACCTTCAGAAGTAGGTATTGATATACCTACTAATTCACCAGCCCGTCGCGTCGTAGCGTAACGGTGGGTGTTTAGATGTTGTAATTAATGCGGACCTTGCCATTGAATACTTACCGGTTGTTTAATCACTAAATTAGATTCCAAGTATTCATAACCGGTCCAAATACAAATATATTTTTAAATAGAAGCTTTTAATAATTAATAAAATACTACTGAATCAGATGGACGCGTAACATTTTTTACTGTGGTATATAAACTACGTTTTTTGCAATTTTCAGGTCAGTGTTAGCTTGTATGTTAATTAAAATATGCCTCGCGACCGTAACTAAAATGGGGCCATTCAAGTATTACGTAAGCAGGGGGGGGAGTCTTTGTTTTGCTTATTTTTGATGACATGGGGATCGGGAAGTCTGGATAGTGATTACGTCAGCAGTATTTACTTTTTTACTTCTTTGGATTTTCTACAAAATTTTGTAGATTTTGGTTTGAACACATAGCAACCCTACTTGTCTATGAATGGCTCGAAGAAACAGTGATGCCAACTTAGGGTAATTTACCCTAGATTTAGGGTATAAGAACTTATTCTAGGGTATACATTTTTTTAGGGTATTTTTAGGGCAAAGTCTGTTTCGATTACGAGACTACTATAATATTAAACTACTTAGTAGAATATACGTCGCGTTGCGTTTAGCTTTGGGCCGGGGTTCAGTGGAGCTTAGATGCTGGTGGTAATAAACGATTCCATAACATTTCTAAGGTGGTAGGTAATATCTTTTTTATCAGCTTTGTTAATGTGCAGCCGTAGAGAGAGTCTTATTCTGTATTCAGTGTTCAAGACCGAGCCCTGTAGGTAATATTTTGCAGTCATTAAACAGTAATATTGTGTTAACTTCACATCGTCAAAAACAATCATAGCGAAATTTAACAATAGTATTTACTTAAACAACGTTAACTAAGCAGTCGCTGCAGAGGACACATTTGTGAAGCGAGAGTAGAAAAATAAAATATCTCGTTGTTTTATTTGTTAAGTAAGAAAAAAATGAGGGAACTAATTTAGGGTATTTTTTCAAATTAATTGTGAATCTGGGGTAAACTGCGACTAAGCCTGGGGTAAAGTGAAAACCAGTTCTGGCAACACTGCGAAGAAAACGATGTCGATATTCCAAAATCACACGAAAGTGAGCAGACACACAACATTGAGCAGCAAACATCCAATGTCATCGAAGACTTAGCATCGTGGATTCATGTGTCATGGACTGAAGACTGTTCATTTGAATTAATATACCAAAATTTTAAAAGAAGTTTGTTTTGTTCGTTAATATAAAAAGATTATAATAGCTGAATACCATCTCAATAAAATTTGCTTTGATACATATTATAAGGGCGTTAAAATCCTCTATTCCAAGCCTATTACTTGTTTCGAGACTATAACTGCTGCTCATGAATAAATAAATAAACCAGAACATATGCATGTACCAATGTTTACGTGAGCATGGGAAGGGGGCGTAAGAGCTTTGCTTACTTTTGCTGACGAAGGGGAGGAGGGGCTTAATAATTGCAAATAATCTGCTTACGTAATACTTGAATGGTTGAATATTTATTTACACAATTATAATTATTATTATCATCAATACAACTCTCAAAATTCATACAATCACATTGAAAATACCAATTTCAAAAAGTCCCCAGCATCTACTATTACACAACGCACAGCCTAAACCGTCGCGCGTTGTCTTTAAAACCTTAAGGCCCTGGTAACTTTAAATAGTGTCGTTATGAGCGATAATAGTTCTTATTGCAATCCGATACCGATTAAAATCTGTTGTAATGAATTCGAATAATAAATGAGCAAGCGTATGTCGTAAAACTGCAAATAAAATCGTATAAAATTAGATATTAACTATTTAATAATAAATAATCCATCACTGAATGCAGTTTGGCATTTGGAATTTTATGGTATATTTTAAATTATAATTAGAATTGTTATTGAAGGGATAAACTGCTTTTAAAGATAATTAAGAGGTGACTTTGATGATTTTTTTGATGCATGAAAGTAGGTTTAATTATGTTTTCAGTTCCATCACTATATGCAAAAATAAAACTTGAAAGTGCCATATATTTTTTGGCTTTCAAAATTATTTACGGTTAAAGAGATACACTGGTTTAAAAAACCACCTTTTTGACCGTTTTCAAGAAATCTCCGCCTTAAACTATAACACAAAAGTTCCGTATTATAACTTCCGTTGAGGAGCAAAAGATTAAAAAAAAATCATCCTCTAAAGATGTTGAGCAGGGGATAAAAGTTTGAATGGAAGATCATCGATTTTGATATTAGAAACTGAGAGGCATTTTTTTTTTATTTACTGTTTAAAGTTGCATCATCGTTTTATCAGGCTCTTAAAAAGTTGCCGATGAGAAATTCCCATCAGGCATACTTGTCTTATAATACAAAAAAAAATGGACTACAAAATGTTAATGACTCGTTGACATATACACAAACATAAACAAACATACATAAACTCACTGCTTTTTCCCATGGGGGTAACCAGAAACTACAGCACGCCACCTGCTACGACCCTTACATACAAGGAATATGGATGGACAAGATAGTAAGGATCGTAGCAGGCGGCATTGATCGGGATGCTACCCCACACTTATATATAACACACATACACAACCCCACCCCACATACCTATAGTTTATTGACAAAATCTTTCCAAGAACAAAAACCATACTCATCCGTGTGGCACCACTTTAATCGCATCACAACTCTCTCCGGAGGATTTTCTAAAGTATATTTTGACCCGTTTCTTAACTGTGACCAACTTGGGTACACATATTCCACTTTCAAATAGTCACTTTTACCATCTGTCCATCTCTGAAAAACAAACTTCCCGCCAATTGGAAATTTCTCATATTGATTTGGTAAGTCAATCGATTGAAAACCCAAAGCATTCGCAACAGAATTCATATTATTATCGTGGCCCACTAATAACATTAACTTTGGTTTGTCGTCATAGTTCTTAAACGATTTCGTTAAATACTCCAGTAATGGTGCCCCAATTTCTTCAGCCACAGTTGTATATCTTATGTCTTGATTTTGTCGTCCTATTTCAGTCAGTACATTCCATTTTTCCGGTGTTGTTATTTGTCCCCATGCAATATCTTGTATCGGCGCGCCGTCATAGTAACTCATTTCAAATGCGTCCATAACTAAGTGTGCTATGGTAAAAGGTCCATCGACTGTCACTGATTTACCGACCTTATACAATATTGTGTTATTAGCTTCAACCAAATCACATATTCCATCCAGCTTACAAATGTCTGATCCCTCAATTTCCAATATTTTATTCAATTCTGAATATACTGACTTGAGTTTAGAATTATTTTCTAATTTTCTGTTTATTTGTTTGAGCACCATAACTTTGTATGCTTCAGTGGTGTTGCATATGGCAACATCAAAAACAGGATCGGAGCCTGCAGTGATTTTGTGATGTACAGTCACGTTGCAACTTTTGAACGCTGCGTCAATGAAAGCTCTCGCCGTCGCCTTGGTTCTGCTCGCCTTGTTGGCGTACACATATACTGTATCTTCATCGGGACATCCTTCAGAAAGAAACTGTTCCTTTTTGAACCATTCTGAGAAATAATCGCCCATGTATCCTTCTAGCTGCGCCCCTTTCGGAGTCAAGAGTCCCGACGGGCCACCTCGTGGGGGCCAGGGCTTCGGTGAATATCTATGTAGTTGTTTTCCAATCGGATACCGTATGTTATGCCGACTGAGAATCAACACCTGTTTCAGTTTTAGGTTATTCGCGAAAAACCCTTTACACAACACTATCAATAATAGTATAAAAACTAATTTCGACATCATTTTATTTAATCATTTAAGTATTTTAATGCACGAATTTAAGTCTTCAACCATGGCTTTTGTGTATTTTACGAGTATTTGAATAGATCCACACATGTGTGTTGGTAAAGCGAGACTGGTTTATTTTTGTAGTATAGGTAGGTATGGTACGGATCCCTACTCGTTGTTTAAATAGCTTGACGTAGTATCAGATTATTGCGCAGTATCGGTTTCAGTACTCCCCTGACGAGATTTCTGAGGCACCCTGCTATATATACTCTGGAGATTAGAGGGACGAAATTATAGTACTCCGCCTCGGAAACTCAAATTTTCTTTAGTTGCATTGATACGGTTTAATAGAAGAAATTTCGTACTACGTCGACTATGTAAAGTGGTGAAATGCAGAGCAAAAAGTGATTATCTCAAAGATGATAAAGCTCGAAAGGGCAACAACTTAGATTGAGAGGCGCCACGGCGTCCTCACCTTCCGCCTGACGCAGGTCCTCATCGGACACGGTTGTTTGGGGAAGTTCCTGTTTCGGATAAGGCGGGAGGAAACGCCCGAGTGTTTCCACTGCGTAGATCGCCCTGAGGACACGGTGGAGCATACGGTGGAGGTCTGCCCGGCTTGCGCGGAGTACCGCCGTGACCTCGTGCAGGCGATCGGCGGCGGCGATCTCTCGCGTCCGGTTCTGGTCCAGGCCATGGTACGGAGCGAGAGTGCATGGGTAGCCGTTACCTCCTTCTGCGAAGCAGTAATGCTCGCGAAAAGGGAGGCGGCGCACGTGAGGGAGAGGCAGTATATGCGCCCTCACGGCCCTAGTCGCCGCGGGACACGCCCTGGGTATCGGGAATCCCAGGCTGATTCCCGGCCACCGTAGGCGCGGGCTCGCGGACGGCGAGTACCTAATTGGTAGCTCGCCGTCCGGTAAGGACCAAGCCCGGGTCGACGGCGCGTTGTGTTCCGCGCGCGCCTCAAAGACATGTCAGCACCAACTGGTGGGGTCCGCAAGGGCCGATGCCTGCCAGGGGTGCGGGTTTTTCGAAAGAGATACCGTGGCCCCTGGCACACAGGCAACTGAAGGAACACGGGTGCGTTTTAGTCAGTAAAAGTCTGACACGCCTTCCCGCTCCACCCAGACCGGGAGAATTTATTTGATGATTTCCTATCCTCAAAAAAAAAAGGGTATGACAACTGAGATGATGGCTAGGTTATTGATACATAGGGGATGATGATGAGTAACTACTCTTTTTCGGTTTCGTGTCGGCACAGCTTCCTACAAAATACGATATAATATGCTAATATCAAGGTCAAAAGGCCAATAGGTAGATCTTTCCATGGTCGTATCGGTATTACCACAGTATAAATATAAACATTATAGACGCTAGGCCTATTTGTTGAAATAATTACCTACGCGGGCTACGGTTCATTAGAGCGTTAGGTTTGTCACTCTTAATATTTGTACAATTTAAGTGTTTTATTGAAACGAAGTTCTTTATCGAGGCTTGCGGTAGGAGTGTTCGAAATCGTCACTCAGAAAAGCTTTCATACATGTTATGCCCCGACTGACTTCGTCTTTGTGATGAATATTTTTTTTAATTTTGTTTTTGTTCTAAAACATTCGTTCCTGACGGGAGTCCACTGACCGCACACGTTTTTAAATGGAAATTAATCTAACTTTATAATTATTTCTTAATAAGAATTCCAGTAATATAGACAATAAAAACCAAGCTTAAGAGGGCTGTTACAAAAAGAAAGTGCTCAGTTTTAGGTATTTTTGACGTGTGCGTTACCCAGGCCAGATGTTGTCGAAAATGGTCATTTGAATCTTATAGATAATTAGTTTTGCGGCTTCTGTAATTGTTGCGCACATTTTTAAATTTGTTGCGCTTATAGTTTTTTAATTATTTCACAAAAACATTTCCTGCTGGGGTAACGTTATCCCAGCCAGACCTTTTTCTTTCTAATGGGAATATTTAAATAATTACTAGCTATAAAATTAGTTGTCTAGATGAAGTAAATGTTGTGCCTTATTTTCTATTTGTTCTTTCATCGGTTGCGAAGTTATTCGAGATTTTGCTGGGGTAACGTTTTTGGTTTTGCTAGATCTTTGAAATGGTTAAGCGGATTCTTATCATATTTTGTACATGGCTTCTTAGGAATTAGTTTAAATTTGTTCTGCAATAAAAAAACCAAAATAATACATAGCTTAAAGGTTATTTCATTAAATAGAAAAACACTTCAATTGGTCCCAGCACTCTCAATAAGAGCTCTAAAGACTTACTTTAAACGTTATTTTAAAGCTTGTAACTGCCTTCAAATGTATGTGAAGTTTCATTAGTATCCTGTAAGTATTTAACAAGTTATGATGATATTGAGTTCTTCACGAGCACGGTCATGATGCGCGCGGTGTTATTTGGCCACTGGATTGGATATATGAACTGAATGTTATGTCAATTATTAGTTTTTTAGTTCAGTTGTATATCAGTAAAATTTCAGCTCAGTACATTGGATAATTATTGAGATAATACGATTAAAGTCATCAGGAAGTGAATGACCGTGGTAACCCGACCAAGTTTAGGTGGTTACGAAAAAGCGAAAACGCAGAACATTATACTATCTTTTGAAATGTTTAGTATAATACACCTTACAATTTCGGTACAGACGCGTACACTGTTAAATACATTAATAATATAATAATATCTGTACTATGAAAACATTATTATTATCTTCCAGTTGCACAAACTTATCAAAAATCACTGATATAACATGTCGTTCGGTGGGACGCGGAAGGGGTGGGGTGAAGGGGCGCATTGTTTGCATATCGCACTAAACATGCTCCGTAATCACATAATTCATCTTGTAGAGTGCGCATGCGTTTCGGCAGTTCCGTTTCCTGTTTTTGCAAATATTTATAGAGTGCGTGAGAGCTAATGTAAAATAATAAGTGTGGCGAATTACTGCTAATGTGGAGTGCTTCTATTGATGATCATAGTTATGGTGCAAGCTGCTTGATGAATTCACGAACAAGGTAAGCTTGTATAATGTAACTACAGAAATAGTAGCAAAATCGACTGACGTAAGAATCAACAAAATCTGCCTACGCTTATGGTCTCTCTAGAGCGCCAACTAGATCTCTGTTTATGACAACTTTTGTTTCACAAAGTTACTTACGTATTTGGATACTCATTTTACAAAATTATCTGTGATATTTTTATACAAAAACCAACAAAGTTTTAGAATGTACCTTTACACGTCGACTTTTTGAGATTGTAATTAGTTAAAAGTAATACTTACATAATTATTTGACTGCAGTTTAATATTACTTAATTTTATTATTTTTGATCTGTGATTTTAAACTTAGGAAAAAAATGTGATATTTGAAATGAGACAACAAAACAGTAGGACTAACTGTGAGCATTTTACTACATTGTGATGTCATTTAATATTACCATTGATCTGTGATTTTAATTGATATAAGTAGGTATTAGTAGACATACGTAAAGGTGCGTACAGACCATGTAACATGTTATATAACACTACAACTATATGTAAAATGTTATACAACAATGTTAAATAACATGACCACACTATGAAAAATGTTATATAACATGTTATGTTATATAGTTTGTACGCACCGTAAGTTTAGTGTTAACTGAAAAAAACCATTGTATATTATTTATTGTCTGTGATCATTACATAGTCCAATATGTGTATATTTAAATAAAACGTGTAACTGTGTACTGTGTATACTGAAATCTATAATTTAATTAAAAAATAATAGAAAATTTCAAAAAAGCAAAATTACTATCTGTAATTTTAATCTGTGATTGTTTTTAAGTATAAGTTTAATAATACTTTAAAAGTTCAATTGAAATGATTATATTACCTGTCAATAAAAATTATTTAATAATCACGTAATTTTTTTAAACTTGTGTACATGTCTGTACTAAATTTGTAACACTATCCTACATATTTTAGAAGGTACCATAATGTTTTGCGTTTTCGCTTTTTCGTAACCACCTAAACTTGGTCGGGTTACCACGGTCATTCACTTCCTAATGACTTTAATCGTATTATCTCATTAATTATCCAATGTACTGAGCTGAAATTTTACTGATATACAACTGAACTAAAAAACTAATAATTGACATAACATTCAGTTCATATATCCAATCCAGTGGCCAAATAATACCGCGCGCATGAAGACCGTGCTCGTGAAGAACTCAATATCATCATAACTTGTTAAATACTTACAGGATACTAATGAAACTTCACGTACATTTGAAAGCAGTTACAAGCTTTAAAATAACGTTTAAAGTAAGTCTTTAGAGCTCTTATTGAGAGTGCTGGGACCAATTGAAGTGTTTTTCTATTTAATGAAATAACCTTTAAGCTATGTATTATTTTGGTTTTTTTATTGCAGAACAAATTTAAACTAATTCCTAAGAAGCCATGTACAAAATATGATAAGAATCCGCTTAACCATTTCAAAGATCTAGCAAAACCAAAAACGTTACCCCAGCAAAATCTCGAATAACTTCGCAACCGATGAAAGAACAAATAGAAAATAAGGCACAACATTTACTTCATCTAGACAACTAATTTTATAGCTAGTAATTATTTAAATATTCCCATTAGAAAGAAAAAGGTCTGGCTGGGATAACGTTACCCCAGCAGGAAATGTTTTTGTGAAATAATTAAAAAACTATAAGCGCAACAAATTTAAAAATGTGCGCAACAATTACAGAAGCCGCAAAACTAATTATCTATAAGATTCAAATGACCATTTTCGACAACATCTGGCCTGGGTAACGCACACATTTTTGACGGCGCGCGGCAGCCAATGTGCGCGTGTGCGTCTAGTGAAGCACGCTACGCACACATGCAAACCGTTATACGCCGGACGCCGGAACAAACCAACATGACCTTTTGCCACTTTGAATTCGAAATAAATTAAATTACTATTATTATAGTTCGTGAAATTTTGTTTGTACTGATGGAAGTTATCACCTAGAACGGCTAATTTAGTGAGTAGTGTCGCACAAAAAGTACTTGAATTTTATTTCGTGGTACTTATTTATAGAAATAAATGCATTGTGATATTGCTTCAACAGTTGTAATCAGTTTCGATAATAGTAGTATGAAATGTACACGATGAGTTAAAAAAGCAGCCAAGTGCGAGTCGGACTTCCGAGGTGTCCGTGGTACTAACTTTAGTCCGTAACTAAAGAAAGTACCACGGTAATATTATACACCGAAACAATTACGTTTCTTGTATGGGGGTTGTATGCCCTTTATTTTTAATGTAATTGTTTTATAGCGGTACCAAATAAATTTATATGAAATGTACACATTTAAAGAATTCACCGCGATTTTAAAGTGATGCAATCCTTAAATGTGTATCGTTCGAGATAGTATATAATTTTATAGATGGGCACAACGGGTGTAAAAAACCCAGACTGAGGAAGTTAAAATAATATTTTCCGAAGTGGCATAGACCTTGCTTTCCTCAAATCTATGATTTCGGGAAGAACACACTCCTCATAAAACTTAAATAACTTTGGCAACATTTTCTGGTTCCAGAAATCATCGTCTTTATAAATTTAATATTTAAAAATTTTAGTGGGTATCCAGTACTAGTACACACTGCAAATAAGCAAACATTTTTATTTGCAATGTGTAGTTGGCCTTGTATTTGATAATTACTTCGCCATTGTTATGGATTTTGAAGCATTTCAACTTCTTTTCTAAAATGGCAGTATCAGGATCCACCTCAAAAGCAGATATGGGGCACTTAATTTCAACAACACCGTCTTCAAATTCTCCATCAGGTGTAGCTCCTAAAAAGGAATGCTCTGTAGGTACTTATAAATAGGCCACACTTCTCTATTTGTAAATTCATTTGACAGCAAAGTTGAGTTAAAGGTCTTGACTCGTTCTCTTTTCTATGTTTGATGGAAGGCACATGGTCTAAATTGTAAGAGTACAGTAAACAATTGACTAAAGGCGCAGAATCTATATAACGTTGTACTAAATCTGAAAATAATGAATTGAATTTAAATTTTAGATTACATTTTCTTTTAATATATTCGCTCTAAAATAATAAAGCAAAATGTGTAACAAAAAAAAATATAACTTGTATTAAGAAGTGTTGGTCACGCTATATTCTTGGCAAATTGGCGAGACTACGTACCGCACAAAGCGGCAACAGCGAGCGATACATCCTCCCTCAGGAAGCGCTCGGCGCGGACTAAAGCTAAGGCCCTTTTTTTTTTTTTTTTTTGGGTATGGCATCTCGCAGTTGACCTTGAGAGGCCGTGACTGCTTAACCGGGCTTTCCTGCGGTGACTTTTAGTTTTTAAGCTAAGAGCCTCCAGCCAGGGCTTACAAACTAATTACTAAACCTACAGCAACTGCGCACTGAGGGCACCCCCTGCGGGGTACGAGCCTCGGCTCAGGGAGTCACTTTTACGGGAGGGCAGCAAGTGGGGACAGGCTGGATCAAATAATTTTTCTTATTATTAGATCATGGGGGTTTTAACTTTACTTGCACAGCTTCGGCGCGGGCTGGCACTTCTGCGGGCAAGGGACGGTTGGGGGGGGTTTCATTTACTCGGGGTCTTCGCGGGACGCGAGGACCTCGGCGGCGAGGTCGGAAGGACGGTTGTTTATGTTTGCGAGCTGTACTGGTGGCCCTACTGCTTTCTTGGAGAATAGTGATGGGGTCATCAGGGTCGGAGAGGACATGTCGCGGCCGGCGAATACGACTGATTCTACTGGGGACATAACTAGCGGCCTTCGCAATCAGAGGATTGCGGTGTTGCGCGGCGGATTCGAAGAAACGCTTTGAATTGCGTTTAAGGAACTGAGCTATCGTGGGGACTTTGAGGTCGAGATGGAGGATCTCGTTCCTAACGTACCATGGCGAGCCCGTAGCTTGGCGAAGGAAACGGTTTTGGAGCGTCTGCATCCTATGGATGTAA
Source organism: Polymixis lichenea (assembly GCA_949091785.1). Lineage (NCBI taxonomy): Eukaryota > Metazoa > Arthropoda > Insecta > Lepidoptera > Noctuidae > Polymixis > Polymixis lichenea. The sequence goes on from OX420941.1 coordinate 10,379,563, forward strand.
CGGGGGTGTGTATGTGCAAAGACTGCACTAGCATAGGTAATGATTGGCCTTATGCACGCCGTGTATATTCGCAACTTGCACCTTAGTGACAACTTGCTGCGTGCATTAAGAACAGAGTGCAACCTTCCCAGTGCGAAGGCGGCGCGTGAGCGCGCCTTCTTGATGTGCTCTGAGAAGGTGATGTGCTGATCCATAATCACTCCTAGATACTTGGCTTGCTTCTCCCAAGGGATAGGCTTGCCAAACATGGAGATGGGCCGGGGGGGGTCGGGTTTGTGTCTCGGTTTCGAGAAGAGAACCGCTTGACTTTTATCGGGATTGACTTCGATCCTCCACTTTCTAAACCACGCGCCAAGAACGTTGACTGCGGTTTGGAGCCTGGAGGCTATCGCGTCGGGAAGCTAAGGCCCGCGCGTCTCGAGATTTATATTGATATATAGCATTATATACAAAAATTGTTTAAAAATATTATTTTGCTTTAAAATTTACTGATTTTTTTTTTCAAGTAAGCTGACATAGTACCCTTAGTTATTACCTTACTTTTTGATTGAATTTCGATTAAACATACATAGATAAAAAATGTAATTTCAGACGAAAAATGATCATAAACTCTCTGTTTTACGGAATTATTTTTGGTGTATTACTGTATGAAACATAAAAAATTGACTTGAGCATTCCAAATAACAAGGTACAGTCCTACCATAGACATTTTTATAAATTACTAAACTATTATATGTTCCATGTAACAAAGCATCAAAAGATGCCCGAAAGTAAAATTTTATGAAACATCCTTTGCCGAGACAAGGTTTTTACTGACTTATGTAAACAAATTGAATTTTTTTTTAGAGCGCTCCCTAGACAAATAATGAAATTTTGTAGGACATATTTTTTTTATTTTTTTTTGTTTATATTTAATCCATAATCACTCACCAAATCTCGAGTCAAACGCTCAAATTCGAGAAAAAATGTGACAGCGCCCTTAAATTATCAGGTCGTTTTGTGCGGCGTCTGATTAGAACGACAGTGTCCCCGGCCCCTTGACAGTCAACATTTTAGTACGAAATACGCAATACATAGAAGTTATATAAGATTGCGGGCGGTCTGGAACATGAGATCGAGCGGGACGCAGCTTGTCGCGGGTGTTGAGCTTCTCGACACCTGCAACTGAGAGCACCGCGACTTTAGTATTGGGGCCTCGTCGATGCGCGCGTCTCTGTGTGCGCCGTTTCGAACTTTTATACGTGGTTTCTGTACTGTCCATTTCTACATTGTGGCACTAGCTGTGTCGGCACCTTTGCCTGCGAGGAAGTCGGAAATTATCACACGGGAGCGTGCTACCGCGGCAAACAGTAGCCTATATTACTACTTATAATATCAGCTATCTGCCAGTGAAAATAGGTCCAGCTGTTCCGGAACAGCATCTCCGGAGATTAGCCGGAACAAATAGGGTATTACACCCATTTTTGAAAAGTTTCTTGATTAGATTCTAAAGTGCTAAACCACTAAAAAGACTACTTTTTAATTTAATTGATGAACGCAATAAAAATGCATTTAAATTATACATTTTCATATTTCGCGCGTAATTTGACGAAAACGCTGGACCCACTGGACGCCATATTGGTCTGTGGGTATGACGTCAGTTTGCTGTGTAAATAAATGCGCTGATATTTTGTATGATAACTGTTTATAATTTAAAAAATGAGTTATTTATTATTCTACTTATCGTTGGTTTGCTGTTCCTGAATGTAAGATATTATTTCAATAAAAACTACTTTGGTTACGAAATTAATAAAACTACAAAGTTGTTCAGTTGATTCGTTTATTCATCGGTATGACGTAATAACATGGCGGCTACTATTTCATGGTGTTCTAACACAGATTAAAAAAACTGAAATCGTTGAATTGAATTTTAAAATGTATTTTGTTATTTCATGAACTAAAACTACAATATAATATGAATGAGTAAACTATGCAGACAAGAGCCAAGACACGATAACAGGCACACCCACCATCTCCGGACTTGTCGCTCAGCTCCGCCTCGAAGCCTACACGCCTCGACCGGGAGCGCCGCACACTGGTCCCAAATTAAAAAAAAGTGGACATTGATAGTAGACCGCTGATATTTTTTTTTATTGTTGATATAATGATAACAGATAAGGCAAAAAAATATTATTGTCCTACTTCAAATACAAAAAAAAAATTCTTCTTCTCTATAAAAAATATTTCTTTTTTTTTTGTATGGGAGTGATTACATTTTACTCAATTTCTCAAAAACCTTAAGCGATGTCGAGATGGCATTCACATATGTTAGAAAACTAATAATTCTGAGTATTTGGCTCGAAGAAACTTATTGCTTATCTCTGCGTACTTTCGAGATAATAGTGACAGAAAATAACAATTTTTTTTAATGTTAATTGTTCGCTTTTTTTAAATCATAGCCTTACTCATATCGCAATAGGTCCGCTGGCCAGCAAAATGGAGCTTCGACGCGAGTTTGCCGGGATAACAAGATGGCCGCCTCTCATGACGTAACGTAATACGGTCACGAATCGCGCGCGTACACCTCACTCAGTGTACAACTAAATGTGGTTGCGATAAGACGTGTCCTTATTTTTTCTGTGCGCTTGAAGAAATGCTTGTTGTTTGTTTGTTTTGTTATTGTTGTATTTTGAATCTTTGGATTTTAAAATCAAATAATTTTTGTTTGTCTTTCTTTCGTCGAATTTGTTTTCGTAATTTTCTTTGTTAAAATCAAAGTCACTTTGTCTTTGATATCTTTGATTCTAATTTGTTTTCAATTTTCCTTAAAATTATAATATGTCCGCATTTGTCACCAACTTAGACTTATACGTTGTTCTTAAATCAGGAGGTGGTTTTAAAAATGTCGAATTTTTATTTAATGCCCTTATTGAACGTATTGGTGTTGAATTGTCTTCCGAAGATTTGAGTAATATTAAATTATTTTGTCGTAATTTTTCAAGTAATATCTCAAAAAGATGGTCTGCTTCCAGTAGAGCTCAAAAGACCTTTTTTAACAAAAATTCAGACTGGTTACAATCCCAAATAGTTTGGCCAAAATGTCAAAATATCGATTTAAGCAGCATTTTTAAAGTTGCCGAGGAAGTAATTCCAAATTTCGAAACGAAAGTGGATACTCATCAATTAAGTTATGGTACAAGTAAAAAACCATTTGTTGATATATCTGATAAACAGAAGAAAAGGCGTTCTCTAACACTTCTAGATCACACAGAGGAGGAATTAGTTTATGCTTTATGTGCCAAATTAAAAGAGTCTAAAAAAACAAAATTAGCAGCTATATTAAACGAACTCAGCCAAAACAAGGAAAAATGTGAGATGGTACATGATGTACTATTCGCTAAAAAGACTGACAAACCGTGTTTACCAGATGATAAAACGTTAGCGCTTTACACCTCAACAAATTTGTCAAAATGGCAATATCGAAATTTAAGAACTATTCTTGCTTCAGAGAAAATGTATGGTCTTCCATCCTATCAAAAGCTCCTGGAAGCTAAAAAAACTTGTTATCCTCCAGAGTCAGACATAACTGTAACTGAATCTGATGCTAAGATAAGACTTCAATCGCTTCTAGATTTGACAACTAATAGGATATTAAAAACAATTCAGCACAACTCTGCCGACAAAAAATCGCTAAAACTAATACGCAAATGGGGTTTTGACGGGTCATCTTCTCAAAGTAATTATAAACAAAAGTCACACTCCGACACTAAAATTGACGATTCTTCAGTTTTCATGATTAGTTTGGTTCCGCTTCGTTTGGAAGAAGAGAGTGGTACTATCTTGTGGCAAAATCCTGCTCCCTCTTCAACAAACTATTGTCGTCCAATTGGCTTTATATTTGCAAAAGAAACAAATGAATTGATAAAGAAGGAAAGTGCATCCTTAGAGGAAGAAATTCGTAATCTTGTTCCCACAATTGTAGATAATTTTGATATTAAACATGATTTGTACATGACTATGATTGATGGGAAAATTTCTACTGTGATTTCCAATACTTCTTCTGCAGCTGTTTGTAATATTTGCAATACCCCACCTAGCAAAATGAATGACTTGGACTTTGTATCCAAAAGACTCATCAGAGAAGATATGTATAAATATGGTCTGTCTTCGCTTCATATGTGGATAAGATGTATGGAATGTATTTTACACATTTCGTACAACTTAGACTTCAAAAAGTGGGCTGCACGAAAAGAAGATAAATTGTTAAAAGAAATTAAAAAGAATTTGACACAAGAAGAATTCCGGGAAAGAACTGGTTTGTTAATTGACATAGTAAAACAGGGATTTGGTACAACCAATGACGGTAACACGGCAAGAAGGTTTTTTGAAAATTATGAAGTATCTGCTGAAATAACGGGTATCCACCCTGATTTAATCAAGAGATTTGCAGTCATTTTACAAACAATTTCATCTGGTCAACTTATTAATACCAACTTGTTTAGGGAATATTGTAAAGAAACAGCAATGCTATATGTAAACTTATATCCATGGTATTACATGCCTTCAAGTGTCCATAAATTGTTGATACACGGTGCTGATATTTGTGAAAATTTCTCCTTTATTCCGATAGGCATGCTTTCCGAAGAAGCTTCCGAAGCGAGGAATAAAGATTTCCGGAATGTTAGAATGGCACATACAAGAAAAATCGGTAGAGTTCAGACTAATTTAGACATTATCCACAGCTTTCTAATTAGCTCAGATCCTTACATCAGCCATATCAAACCAAAGTTTGCTCGTTTACATAAACAGTTGTTTCCAGAGGCTAGTGCTTTGATCTTGAACAATGAATTGCTTTCGTTGGAAAACGAGGAAATAGAGATTTCTCAAGAGAATATAGACCCAAATATTAATCTTTCACCATAATATTTTTTCAGAATCGTTTGTGAACATATTCAACTTTATGTTTGCAGCTTAATATGTCTTCATTTTGATTGTTTTTTAGAACTGATGAAAGTACTCCTTCAGAAAGGTCATAGCTTTTCAGTCATTAGTGAGCCCCCATAACCTCTTTTACAGAGAAGTCTCTTTTTACTTATTTGACATTACGCATACATTATAATTATGTGCTAAAGTAAGGCTTGATTAAAAAAAAAGCAAAAAATTAACATTAAAAAAAAATGTTATTTTCTGTCACTATTATCTCGAAAGTACGCAGAGATAAGCAATAAGTTTCTTCGAGCCAAATACTCAGAATTATTAGTTTTCTAACATATGTGATTGCCATCTCGACATCGCTTAAAGTTTTTGAGAAATTGAGTAAAATGTAATCGCTCCCATACAAAAAAAAAAGAAATATTTTTTTTACAGAAAAGTATTTGAAGTAGGACAATAATATTTTTTTGCCTTATCTGTTATCATTGTATCAACAATAAAAAAAATATCAGCGGTCTACTATCAATGTCCACTTTTTTTTTATTTGGGACCAGTGTGCGCCGTGTCACTCCGACTGCTTTTTGCCTAGCTTAGGCAATCTCAATAATATATTTTTATATTATTTCTCATATAGAGTAAAATACCCTATTGTTATGTTGTATAAAAGTACCGTACTTTTATATATATACTTTCATATGTATCTAGTAAAAAGCTGTTATTTTACCACTACAAACAGCCACTTCAAATTTATTTATTTGTATGTGTAAATGTATACACCGTGAAATTTAAATGGTTGTTTTCCCGTGGCAGAACAACTTTCCATAAGGAGTACTTTCGAAGCATAGAGTAAAACAAAAAAAAAAGATATTTTTGTTTTAAAATAATTAAAAAAATATTCATCAACTCGATAAAACACTACTCAATAGTAAAACTAGAGGTAACTTGTAGGTACTACTCGAATCGCACGCACCTCCGACAAAGGGAACAGCGATGCATAGATGTTCAAAGCAAAATAAACTCTCGCACGTGGTTATTTTTCACAATGGTTAATCTGCCATTTTTTGTTTCTAATATTTTATTTGTTTATAAAACGATTATATTACCAAGACAAAACCATTTCGCTGCGGAAAAACAACCATTAAAATTTCACGGTGTAGATTATTACTATTAACCAAACCACCATACGTGCATTAACGTTGCATGCCAAATAGCGTGACTTTTTCGTCCGAAGGGAACTAATTTAAATGGAAGAAAATGAGCGGGACGACTTAGTCTTCTATCACGCTATAATTTATTGACAATCGAAGTTATTACATCATCCATCGCAAAACTAAAGTTTATCAACGAACTCTTTCCAGAGACAAAAGCCATGTGCATCCGTGCTGCACCAGTTCAATCGCATCACAACTCTCTGTGGAGGATTTTCTAAGGAAAATTTTGACCCATTTCTTAACTGTGACCAACTTGGGTACACATATTCCACTTTCAAATAATCACTTTTACCATCTGTCCACCTTTGAAACACAAACTTCCCGCCAATTGGGGATATCTCAAATTGATTTGGTAAGTCAATCGATTGAAAACCCAAAGCAGTCGCAAGAGGGTTCATATTAATATCGTGACCAACTAACATCATTAACTTTGGCATTTTGTCATAGTTCTTAAATGTTGTAGTTAAATACTCCACTAATGGCGCCGCGACGTCTTGAGCCACTGTTGTATATGATATGTTTCGGCTTTGTTCTATTATGTCACTCAATTTTTTCCATTGTTCCGGTGTTGTGATTTGTCCCCATGCTATGTCTTGTATCGGCACGCCATCGTAGAAACTCATTATAAATGTGTCAACAGCAATGTTTGCCACAACCAACGGTCCATCGATCGACACAGATCGACCGACCATAAAGGAAATCGTGTTATTAGCTTTAGTCAAGTCACACAGTCCATCCTGCTTGCATACGTCTGATCCTTCAATTTCTAATATTTTGTTCAATTCCGAATATCCGGCCATCAGTTTAGGATTATAATCTAATTTTCTATTAGTTTCTTCGATTACTGTATCCTTAAATGCTTCAGTGGTGTTATGTATGACAGAAAGAAAAAGAGGATCCAATTGTCCATTTTTTTGGTAATATACAGGCACGTTACACTTCTTGAACGCTGCATTGATGAACGCTCTCGCCGTCGCCTTGGTTCTTCTCGCCGTGTTGGCGTACACATACACTGTATCTTCATCGGGACACCCTTCATGAAGAAACTGTTCCTTTTTGAACCATTCTGAGAAATACTCTCCCATGTATCCTTCCATCTGCGCTCCTTTTGGAGTCAAGAGTCCCGGCACGCCAGCTTTTAGGGGCCAGGGCTTTGGAGTATATCTTTGTGGTTCATCTCCGAATGGATACCGTATGTTATGTCTACTGAAAATGAAGACTTGTTTCAGTTTCAGGTTCTTCGCGACAAAGCCTTTACACAACACGATCATTAAAAGTAAATAAACTAATTTCGACGCCATTTTTGTTAATCAACTTCGAATTAAATGTTCTCTATAATTTTGCTGATGTATTTTACAGGTATTCGACTAGATGTTAAGTACACATGTCTAATGGTAAAACGAGACTAGGTTACTTCATATAAATAAGGAATCGTTTCGTTAAAATAGTGTGACATTTTAATTGATTTATTATATATTGTTGAGGTTAATTATGTTGAAGGACAGTATGTATACATAATAATCATAATATTTTTTTTGCATTATGTATTGGTACAGTGTTGGTCTTAATAGGTAATTGAGTTCCTAATACATATTCAGACATAATTTGACATGCAAAACAATATGTTACATTTATTATATATTACGCTCAATGGCATGCTTTCTATCATCATTCATTTTTACAATACATTCAATATTAATTATTAATTATCGTCAGATTAATTTAAAACATTATTTAGGATTAGCATTAGCATTTAGCATTATTTATAAATTCATTCATAGAATAAAAACGTTTTTGCAGCAGCCATAACTAATTTTAACTTAATAAAAAATAAGTTATTATGTAACTCTTTGAAATTCTTCGGTATTTTGTTATAGATAAGTCCACACATATGATAACACACACTTGTATAGGTACAGTTAAAACATTAGTGACCATTGTGTAAGCGAGTCTCTTTTGCTTTTGTCGAGACAACATGAACTATACCAAAAAGCCATGAACCCATTACCATGAAAATACCTTATGCGCACGTCGCACGCCGTGGGCATAAGGATCAGCCAGCATAGTTGGGCAGCAGGGTTCACTCTACGTTATCGTATCTACGTTAGACGTATATGCATTATAACCAGCAGAAGCCTCCGGGTACTGTGTAATCTATATCAAATCTCAGTATTTTTTTACTTTCATTATTGTGAATGTGAGGACTATGTGGGTATTTCTTGTTCTCTTTCATGTTAGTTTCAATGTCGGTCTGGCAGTTTGAGTACTTACGCGATTTATGCGGCCTACCCAAATGTCCTTTCTTTGGTATTGTTCGCCAGGTCGTAGTCTCTTCAAGTGTTCAGATCAGACACCATCACTGACAAATGCTTGCACTGACTGGACAGGTCTACTCAAATCTGTGTGGTTCTTTCCTCAAAAGACAATTTCTGGCACTATTCTACATTGTCTTCGAATGAGCTGACCCAAATTACGTCTGGAATTTAAGATTGTGTCTGTCTTTTTAAGGTTCTCTTTTAAAGTCCGATTTGTGATAATTCGACTCCATTTAACTAAATTTCCTTTTTATAATATGACGTAAAAGTGATTCCAATATCCTATTTACAAAATAAACATTTTCATTTCATTTCATTTAATTGGATTGGCTATTAATCACACCAGATAACATTAATGAGATATAGCAGATTTGTTGATCACAGAGGTGAACATGCTTCAAGAAAAAGATTTTGCTCTTAAGGCTAGCTAGTGATATCTTTTCACTCATCTAGGGTACCTAATCTTCCCCTACAAGAAATTAAGACGAATCAGACACCTCCAAAACACCATAGAAACTTACAATAACCTATTTTTTCTCTTTCCAGATTCCTCTAGCCTGCAGTTCTTTAGTCGTGTCGATATGTATGACGACTTTAGCAACATGCTTCCTCCTTGGTACTGGCACGGTGGCAAGCTGGCTTCCAGTAATGGCCGTATGTGTTTGCATACTGGCTTATGGCGCTGGTCTGGCCCCTGTACCGATGGTCATCATGGCTGAGGTGTTCACATTCCAGGTGAGATTTCAAATGGCTTCTTTTTTTTTGCGATGCTCTTAGCCTTTGCTTTTGTTTCGTGTAGACAGTTACAAATAAGGAACGTGTTTTTTTACCAATATTTATTTAATCCAATATGTTACAGTTTTATTTTTACACATCACCTGCCAAACTGTCGCAAAGCAAGTTGTCGCCAGTAGATTCTCGTGGATTTATCACGAATCTTTGCTTGGTTAACATAAAAACGAAATCTAAGTTAAAACTAAGACCAAAAACCGTGGCTCTGTTGGCAAACACTCCGTATGTGAATACAGAGCCACACAACCACAGCTACTACACTCAGCAGCATCAGCCTTTAGGTCTACGTGATTCGGCTTAGGTCAGATGCAGTAAGGTCAATCTTGTCGATGTTTTTCCAAACAAACTTCGGGAGTGTATTACTCCTCTGTTCAACAATATACATCAGAAATTAAATATGGTATGGTTTTGTCTCATTATTAATATTGTCTGTACGGAAACAGAATACTAAAATAAAAAGCCATTAAAAAGTTAGGAGCCAACAAAGATTCGTTTTTCTTGTTATTTTAACCTAACTTTGGGCGTGTTTAAGTAACAAAAGAAGTGTAAAATCTCCAAAACCAAGTCGGTACCGACAAAGCTCAAATATCGAAAAATTCAATAAATTTGATTGGTAATTGATTTATGCAATGGTTTTTTCATAAAACCCGATCTTGCGAAGGACATTTCTTAAGTTTTTACGTGCCTGTTTTACTATAAGTGATCCTGCATCTCACTCAGTAAAGTTGTGCGTGTAGACTAGCGTCCAACTACTGATCACTGATACTACCTCTGTCGGACACGATGCCTGGTGACACAGTGTGCATTTTACCCAGGCCCACCAGTGAGTTCGAGCCTGCGACTAGATTCCCCTTAAGCAGCATGCGCCTGTCTAATTAGTATATTCCCTATAGCCCATAACATCACGCCTTGTTTACCCGAAGGGAAGGGCAGAGGGTTGACCTATAGTCCACCCACTTTTCGCCAGTGATGTTTATGAGCCCACGAATAGGGGGCGAGCTTATTGCCATCGGTCGGCCAAAAATCCAGACTTCGGACTGCTACTGAGAAATTTGTACAACCAGTTTCGCGATAATCCTTTGCCTTTGCACAAACACGATTTCGTATCGCTATTAAATGATAATGTCGAGTTTGACAAAGATGATTAAATACAGCGAAAACATGATTCTCTGAATTAAGTTTAAGAAAATTATAAAATTATTCGTCAAAATTCAAGGAAACCAAGACCATAAACTAGTTCATAACCAAAACCGATAAGTAAGTAATAATAGGACTATTTATCATAGGTCCTCCACGCTACAGTTACAATAAATTCTGTGGCTAATCGCTAACATAGAATATCCAATAGGATTACTTAGTTCGGTACCTAACTACCTATTGTTCTTATTTTCCATAAATATTGATCCTAAGTTATTTTAATTAGGCACGCCACCTACCATAGCAACTTATGGAAATATGCTTAATTACCTCCATGTACAGCGTGGGAGAGACATCGACGCGTTAACTGAAACCATGAATACAATACATGATTCTAATCTAAACCCAGCGTTAAAATTTTTCGTCAGTTTAAAAAAAAAATGTAGACGTGCCAAACATTTTGACCACGTAGGTTTTGCAATTTTCTGTGAAATATCCGAAGAAACTACGCTAGCTATACTACTGCAACTAAACGAAAAACAAAAAAAAATATCCGACGGCCTTGGCTACTTATATTTTTTAGTGACTGTACCTAGTAAACGATAATTGTATTAATGTTATGTTCGTAAGAGGGAAGCAAGAAGACAGGTGGAAGAGGTTTACGCACTGGGCCCCAATTCTGTATGGTTATAATTATTCCCCGCGGAATCTTACTACGTTCAAACTACATCAATATGGTGTTTTGTAGAAACCAATGTAACGGTAAGGAATCGAAATGTCATAATCTATATGTTCCAAGACAATTTGTCGATATTTATTAGCAGATGTCGTGTACGATCTAAGGAATTGACGTGGTTTCGAAGTAAGGTATCATTAAGTGGTCATAGACAATTAGGGCCCTGATGGTATATTTCAAAAATGGCAATCACAAAAAGGGCGGGGCTTATGTCATGACAGTTGTCATATAGCTATGGCTGCGGTCATACATTAGGTATACATAAAAAATACAACAACAAACTTCCTTTTCAAGAGCATTGTTCAGCAGAATATATCGACGGTGACGGTCTTGTGGGACAATGGGCTGATAAATTATGTTTCTCCCTCTCAAAGGGAAGATCCACCAACAAAATGGTTGATCATACACAATGCACAACGTTTGACACCAGACATCTGAGGCCTTAGTGTGAGTTTCATTTAACCATCTCGATCAAACGCATCGAGCGCGTTTGGCATTCCGATTAGTCCTGGATCGGTGACGGACCAATCGGAGCGCCGAACGCGCTCGATGCGTTTGATCGAGATGGTTAAATGAAACTCACCCTAGGGCCACCGTATAATATGCAAACGGGAAAATTTGCTCAAGTGATTCAGTATTAGACCACATTCGCATAGACGCGACGTCAAAAAATCGCGGCGGGTGTTTATCGCGCACTGGATATTCCGGATGACCGCTTAGCAAAGTCTCTACACAATGGGTGCCTAAAGATGGACGACGCCGCCGCTGCGGTCGGCCTAGAAAGCGGTGGCGACACGATCTGCATGAACGCGTACCGCGAGGGCTGGTTCGAGGTGGCGCGGGAAGAGTTCCTGGAACGACATCCAGGAACTCTTCCCGCGCTCACTGCTGACAGTGGCATAGTATAGGCTAAACAAAACAAAATAAAAAACAACTTTACTTGCTAAATGCGCAATATTTTTTCTATTACAGTTTTATCAAAGAATGTAATAATTTACATTCTTTTAAAAATGACCACTAACAGACTGCATTAAGCGTAGTTCTTATGTAGCCGTGTGTTGCTTTAAGAGTAATATAAATAAATAGATTGATTCCGCAACAGCCTAAAAACAATACCAAATAAATAAACTCACCCTAACTCCGCAGGTCCGGGCGCGAATGGCGGGAGCTTCAATGGCGTTCTCATTCTTCTGCAGTTCAATGACCGTACTCTTCTTCACGCCGATATCCAACCAGTTTGGTGCGTTCGTCGTGTTCTATAGCTTCGCAGCGGTCACGTTCTTCGGAGTAGTTTACACCATTCTTTGGGTACCAGAGACTAAAGGCAAAAGTTTGGAAGAGATTCAGAAGTATTGGAAGAAGACTGAGCCTGTGTTTGTATAGATAAGACCTTATTTGACTGTGTATTGTATTGGAGACTATAATAGAAAGGTGTATGGTCTACATTCCTTTAAAAAAAGTTATTGCTACCTCCTTGGATGAACAACTTGATAGAACAACTAAGGCAGGGATGGCGAACCTCTAAACCTCTACGAGCCATTTCTCAAAAAAAAAAAAATAATAATATGGCATTGTCAGAGTACATTATTAGATATTGTTGACGTGCCAACAAATAATTTAGACATAATGACTACTAGAAAAAGGCCAAATACTTTCACAATCTGTATGGTATTAGGTCCATATATTACTTTTAGCAGAATGCAAGCTGAACTGGGTTCATGCGACATTATTTACGGTTTCTGAAAGTAGGTAACGTCTCAAGCATAAGATGATGAAATTATCACGCTCAGATTTCTATGTTTGTGACTGTGACTTAGGCTGCCGTGCCCAAATTATTTTCAAAGGCACGCGTGCCATTGGTTCGCCATCCCAGTTGTAAGGTTAAGGTCTACATAAGCCTCCAGTAAAGATATAAATAAAAAGTACTTATTAAGAATTTTTTGGTAAACTTAAGCTAAAAATTGTAAAAATATGTATATATTTTGAGACAAGTTTTATATTCCGTAATCTAGCAATATGAGAGACCGAATTGACCAAAAATAGGTATATCAAAATTGTAATTATATTAATTAGCATGTTAAAATAATTATTTATTTTAGTAACTAAATCAATGTTTTTTTATCAGTATTTTTGAAGTACAAAGAATATTGATATAAACATGAATGAAATATGAATATCTAATTGGTACCTTACTTTTTTAATTAAGCAAACTGATGATTGAAATCTCATGTATTTACCAACATTTTATTTATTAATATTAATGAAACTTTATTTAGAGGTTCAATGTGTTAGAGAGGCAACTTGCAGGTGAAAGGTGTCGACGCAAGAGTCGCTATTTATTTATAACGACGTGTGAATTTTGTCTTTAAATAAAGTTATCTTCAAATTACCATATTTAAATTCGTTGATTTGCTATTGAACCAATGAATTTGAGACCCGTTTTATAACTTCTCCCGCTCTGGGTGGAGCAGGAGGGCGTGTCAGATTTTTACTGACTAAAACCCATCCGTGTTCAGTTGCCTGTGTGCCAGGGTCCACGGTACCTATTTCTTTCGAACAACCCGCACCCTTGGCAGGCATCGGCCCTTACGGACCCCACCAGTTGGTGCTGACATCTCTTTGAGGCACGCGTGGAATACAACGCGCCGTCGACCCGGAATTGATCCTTACCAGACAGCGAGCTACCCATTACTCGCCGTCCACAAGTCCGCGACGACGGTGGCCGAGAATCAGCCTGGGATTCGCGACGCCCAGGGCGTCTCCTGTGGCTACTAGGGCCGTGAGGGCGCATATACTGCCTCTCCATCACGTGCGCCACCTCCCTCTTCGCGAGCATTACTGCTTCGCAGGAGGTGACGGCTGTCCATGCACTCTCGCTCCGTACCATGGCCTGGACCAGAGCCGGACGCGAGAGATCGCCGCCGCCGATCGCGTCCACAAAGACACGGTGGTGCTTCGCCCAAGTCGGGCAGACCTCCACCGTATGCTCCACCATGACCTCCGGGGAAACACCCGGGCGTTTCCTCCTGCCTTATCCGAAACAGGAACCTCCCGAAACAACCGTGTCCGGTGAGGACCTACGTCATGCGGAAGGTGAGGACATCGTGGCGCCTCTCAATCCACTCCTCAAAGAGGGGACTTACAGCCGCAATCGTCGCGTGTCCAAATAGGACCCGGTTAACTTATATCTGAGAAATTAAAATGGCGATTTGACATTGATATTATCCAGATAAAAACTACCAAACCGATATATCAGTTAACTGACGATTGCAAAATTGGGTCATATGGAGGCATTGGAAAGTTGCCCGCGGAATTGGAAAGTTGCCCGCGAAATTGGAATTTTCTTACCGTTTTTTGTCAGCCTTTCGTGTGACTTTTAAATAGTCATTCAATGGGATTAAATTAACTTAGAGAGTTGTACTATTGATAATTTTAATGGTTATATTTAGAGATCGGATATTCGGATGCATATTCACCTAAAGTTGAGATGTTGGCTAAAATGGAATGCGCTTTTGTACATTATTTAAATTTAATGTAAAAAAAAAATGTTTTTACTACACTTACAGACTTACACCCTAGGTATAGGTACAAATATTTCCATCGGGATTAATATGCGTCTGAATAGTTATGCAATCCTAATCATTTAGAAGTCGCTTCCATACTATACAATTGACTAGTTATGCATTCCCGGTGTTGCTGGCATCCCCGGGATATTTGTACAAAAAAATATTTTAAGAAGCCGCTTCCATACTTTCATAACTAAAAAATTACTTTAGGTAAATATGCATCCGATTATCCGATCCCTAGTTATAATACAGTAAAGCCATTTTTTTTTTAGTCGCGAATCTATTTTAATCAACATAAAACCTGACAATGACGTACAAATTTCAAAAACGTAAGAAAATTTTAATTTCACATAAACGTTGCATAAAGTTAAATAATGATTCGCGACTGTTCAACCATACATTTTTGACGTTCAAACCTCACATATCTTTAATCAACGTTTATATAAAAACGCATTAATATATTTTAATGAAGGCTTTCTGATTATGAGAGCTTTGTATAAATATTTAAGTTACTAGGTGACCCGGCGAACTTCGTACCGCCTAAAAATCAATAAATGTTGTGTTAACCTATTAGCCGAATTAAATTCAGTTTTTAAGGTAAAATGATTACACTAAATGAATAAAGTTCAATGAAAATGAAATGTATTTTAATTACATTGAAATTAATGTAATTCACGTGGCAGGATGTTATTTGCTTTATTGAAACGAATCAAGTGCTTGGCGAAATCTTCGGCAGATGGATCGATTAGCAAAGCAAATCGCATATTTGTCGTCATGGGTTTACTATTAAATGAAAAACTGAAGTATGACAAATGTATGTCTATTTATTGTTATCAATGAATGAACAAAACCTCTTAGCATAAAGGTTGTGTGTGATAAGGTATTTAACCAAACGGAATAAAATATAAAACTACCAAGAAATGTGTTTATTATTTATTTTTAATACATAACTACAGAGAATCACTGCGACAGTGGAGCGAGCGTTGTGCCGCTAATATTTCCTTTTTTTGGTACACCTTAAATAAAATGTTTATCAATAAAAAAGTTATTACTTAATGCCGGTCTTGTACGAATGTTCTGGACATCGAAGCGGAGCAGGGGAACCCTATAGTAGAGACTAATGAAACAAAATGGTAGCGAAGACATTACTTAGAATAAATAATCTATTTAATAGATAAAATTTTAACCAGTGCACTGACTGTAACCATAAATTCAGCATAGGACTAGACCTCTTAGCGTAAATTATAACGGTTATCAAAAATAAAAAATCCGTTTTATCATAGAATACATACGCAAGCGGTCAAAATGTATGGAAAAGCATTTTTATTTATAACCTACTAAAAATTTCCACGCTAGAGGGCGTCTAGAATCATATATGCTGAATTCATGATTACAGTTTGCGGACTAGTTAAAATTGTATCCTTTTATAACCTTAATGTATTACCGTCAGATCTTACAGTGTGTGTATTTAGAAATCTGTGACCTTATTGATCTCATAACGTATCAACTCAGTGCTTGTGAAACTACAGGGTTCAATCCCCGATAAAAACCTACATTGATATTTAGAATAATATCACGAGAAATTAAATTATTATAGTTGACGAGTACCTAAACTTAGAGGCCAGTATCTGAGATACGTCACACGATCATTAATAATTAGAAATAGGCATACAATTGTACAAAACTCTTGATTAAGTTTTGTGTCCACATGAAAAAAAAAAAACCGAACATTAAATTCGCTTAAGATTACATAATTTTAGTATTTGTTTGATTTACAAAACGTGTTTAACTCTCGTATCTCAGAAACGGGTCAAAATATCGACAACACACATAATAATAAACCTTACAATTAGCCGCTACGATGACCACAGACTAACCAAATATGTCCATCCAACATTATAAAAGAACTACAGTCAACATTCGTGGTGTCCTCAAATGAGGTCCAAACTATACAATAAAATAATAATAAAAAAAAACGCTCATCGACCAGCCGAAATGAAATTATAACTAAAACAACGATAAAACAAACATTAAGATAGTTAAACTTATCGATTTAACTCTATAATACAGACTCTTTATCTCTATTCTTAGATCGTTTTTTTTTTTTCAATCCTGGAGATGTCCGATCAATGTTTTTGTTCAAGACCATTTGTTATTCTTAACACAACTTGGCCTGTGTGCGGTTTTTGTGACGTTCGATTGTGAAAGGCCAGTTATATCTTAGAGGGCCTATTTACTCTCATTCGTGACAACTAGTTTTCCGTAGTTTTTCGCTTTTTTCCATAGTGGTAGGCAGAAGTCTAAGCACCGGGAAAATTCTCTACCGAGACAATAGTTATCTCCTTGCCAAATTTTATCGAAATTCTTTTATTGGTTTAGGCGTGAAAACGTAATATACAGATTGTGAAAACATAAGTGTATAATATGGTTTATAATAAGCATTAAACATCTTTAAAATTTGATTTACAAAATTACGTTGACAATATAATGTAAATAGGCCTTACAAAGCGATATTTGAACCTTACAATTTCGGATTTTACCAACAGTCACATTTTAGAGTTTACCGCCAATTTTCGAGGCCGCCATTTTGAAAATATAACCCAAGTATCTATGTATACCATTATGCACGAAGAGCGAAACGCGAGAATGCCAAGAAATGTGTAAAATAATGAATATTTAAGAAATAAATTAACACGAAATAATTTATGATAATCTAAAATATTAGTTACTTATGCATGAAGTAGTAAATGTTATGCGAAGGCCGTAAGACATTAATGTTGAGCAATTTATTATGGAAAGTAGCCATTAATAACGATAATATACATAAATACTTAGCTATATTGCAAATAACCTCTCATTTTCGAATATTCTCTTCAATTACTTAGGTAGTATTACAGTACGGCCGATAATGATGACCCGTCTGAACATAGGCACTAGGAACTATCGCGCATTTTGTCTAACTTCACACTCGTCTGACGTCACCTTTCGATTCCTAAGGGCCAGCGCCCACTGGCGGCACGGCATGGCAAGGTATTTTTAAGCCACGAATAGAAATATAACTTAATAGTATCACAATAAAATTGAAATTTCAACGGCAACGATGCCGCGGTATCCTTAGGCATGCCGCGACGTCCTTAAGAATCATCATTGAAATTTGAATTTTATTGTCTTAAATTTAAGTTTCTATTCGTCGCATAGAAACACTGGATCCTCAACGCACTGCTTAGCGCCGAGAGTTGATAATCAACAGTGCGTTTTTCGACACGCTGAGATGCACTCTGTTAGATTCTCAATGCTCGGCTCAACCCCGAGAGTTGAAATTCCAGTGTGCGATAAAATCCCGCCGCAATATTTTTCCATCCGTGTGTGTAAACGCCGACTTATTGCGCAGTCTCCTGCGCAAAGTTCGAACCGGCCAGATTCACAGTCCGTACATATTCCTATTTTTCGTCATTATTTGTAAAATATAATTCGATTGTATTAATTATACGATTTATGCTATGCCAATACGTCTTTTTAAGTTAGGCCCGATTTACATTTCACCCTTTTTGATACTGTAAGAGAAGACAATAATATTATATTCTGACTTTTTAATCTGCCCGAAACCAATCATGTCAACATAGGCGCTTTATTAATTTGACAACTAGTCTTACCAAGAGATATCGTATTACCTAGTAACTGGGTTATGGAGGTCAGATAGGCTGTCACTCCATGCAAAATTCAGCTGCCTCCGGTTAGACACTGCAACAAGCAGTGGAGGGGCATTTATTTTTAGAGTGGTTTATCTCTACACGTCGACGTTGTCTCCATACATTTTACTTCCCTATGTTATTGTAGCCACGGACGTGCACGATAATATATCGTCACGGCAGAAATGATAAAAGCGCCGTGGCAACACGACCTATCTTGGGAAGTTTTTTGTTTCCTCATTTTAAAAGACTGAAAAAAATAAAGTCACCGCGAGCGATGCGATGCTACAGGATTTATTTTATGTTAAAAAGAACAAAATCACTCGGGCTAAGGGCATTTTCACCAATGAAACTAAACGCTATCAGCACATAGACTACATTTAACGGCTGTCAGTGTCATTATTCTCTGTACAATATTGACACTGACAGCTCTTGAACGCGGCTTGTGTACTGATCGCGTTAAGTTTCATCGGTGAAATTGGCACTAAGTCGCGGCCAGAGGCTAGTGTATAACTTATATAGATGATGATACTTCTCTTCAGGGCTGAACATTGATGTAAATCGAGCCTAACTCACGAAACTTGTTGATCAAATAATATAAATTAACCCATTATCTTAAAACCATAGTCGACTTAAGAATAGATTCGCGTGACAATGATTTTCGACCCATTTTAGTCCGTAATCGAACATAATTCATATAAATCTGATTATTTACATTTCCATATAATTCTATTCAATTTATCTTCCAAATGGTCGTGGCATGAGATAATAACGAACAGACGTGAGGAAGAAATTAGGCAGTTTGAGTACTAAATAATAACTTATAATACATAATACATTGGCAAATAGATAAACCAACATTTGAAACCACTTTGGTGCCAATGTTGGTAGACTGTGGCAAATGTGTTGGTAGAAAATTAGCAATTGAATTAGACGAATATTTAGGACCTAAATAACCAACTAATTCGAAAGCAAACTCACTTATTCTAGGTGATGAAGCTTAAAAAAGAAACAGTGCAACTGGCAAATATAATAATAATTATGATGGCGTTATCTATATATTTTTCTAGAGGAACAGACATAGTTTCTTGAAAACTTAAAATATTAAATCTCCTTATTTTCCCGATAATTTTTTACCATTTATCTCACGCCAAGACCAACACATGAAAGTTTAGGCAGTTACCGAAGTAACGTATACATTTAGTGAAGAATGAATGAAATGGTTCCATTCACTCGTTCTTTCAATAGGTCGGAGTACATACTAGTAGCCAGTCTTCATAGGGTTAAGCTTACAAATACATGACTGAGTTTTGTCCTAGTTTTAAGTCTGAACACACAGATATTTTTGGTTCCAGTTTAAAAATATCAAGAATGGTAAAACATTGGTAGTTAAGTTACCATTCTTGATATTTTGTAAATGCCAAAATTGGAATCACCACAAACGGAAAATTGCATTAGAAATTAAAAAAAATATCTATGTGTTAAGGCTTCACAAGATAGCAGTTGATTGACCAGAAAACAGAAATAAAGGGTTGCAAGATGTTTGTTCACACCTGAGTTACAATGCAAAATCTAGACAAATGACAGTTGAGATTTAAATCGCCACCAGAGCAGACATTTTTTTTTGTCGTTCTAAGCGAGGTTGTACCATTTGTAACTACTTAATTTGTATGAGAGGTCAATACAACTGCTACCTCTTTTCAATGTTCTCAATACAATAAATCGTCCAATCAACATATTTAATGAGATTTGTATATTTTATGAGTTGTGTAGGTACATACAATAGTAAAGTGCCAACATTGCCGATAGATAACCGTGACGAAGTGTTCAAATATCGAAATTATTATTATTATTATAATTATTGAAACTTTATACAAAATGTAATTCGTTAATAGTTATAATTATTGTAGGGGTGCTAAAGGATTTATTTTAAATATATGTTATTTGTTTGGCTTATAGACCTCATAGTTCTATTTACCGTTAAAATACATTGACATCAATATCATATACATTTTGTTGGAGATATTGTATGACACGTACTTAATTTCATACAGTTTTCGTAATATCAAACTAACCTAACATCCTCTGTCATACAAACATCAAACCTTTTTTTTTTTTTAAGAAATCCCAAAATTCAAGACATTATTCCAACAAAAGAGCAATTGACAGCATAATTTCAATTGTCATACAAACTCGACAGCTTATTTAAAAAAGCCACACCTTACTATCCAAACTATCTGTCATTCAAATCTGATAGCTGACATCATCATCGAGTACATTGTCGATACAATGACGTCATAAACACAGTGGTCAGGTTATCTATCGCTATGCTAGTACTTACTCGCTGGGCTCGTGCGACGGTCCAGCGGAGGGTAGGTCTCAGTCACTGACCGCGCGCTTCGATTGAGGCTCTTCTAGGTCCGTTTCCGGGGGATTGTCTATGCCGGGCAGCTGTATTTGTGTGTCTGATGCTTCTGAAGGCTGGAGAAAAATGAGAGGCATGGTTTAGTTGTGGTATTCAGAGTTTTGATGGTAAAATGAATGGTGAAACTGATTTAACATAAAAGGGGATCAATAAATCATTAAAAAACCTTTTGAAATCCTTAACTTTAAATGGAATTATACATAGATTTATTCAGTTAAGTGACCTTTTTTTCAAAAATATGCCTAAATCCTCATTCGTTTTATCATAATAGGGGTATATCACACTAACATTCATTCAATACAGACGATCGCCTAACGTCGCTTCCCCAAAGCACGTTGAGTGAACTCTCTGTCTACGCAGTTTACGTCACGTCAACGTTCTGGTCACGCAAAAATTACGCTGTACAAAGACTACTGATAGGGAACCATGCAAACAAAAAACCCATCCCCGTGATTAAAAACGTTAAAAATCTAGTCGCAATCGCATTTCAACGACAATTGATGTGAAAAACGTATGC
The DNA here is from genome assembly GCA_949091785.1 of Polymixis lichenea. Lineage (NCBI taxonomy): Eukaryota > Metazoa > Arthropoda > Insecta > Lepidoptera > Noctuidae > Polymixis > Polymixis lichenea. The sequence goes on from OX420941.1 coordinate 10,400,862, forward strand.
AAATCATAGGGTTTTTGTCAGATTGAGATCAGAAAGCAAACGGTCACAAAAACTCATTGCCCTCTCTCTAGCTTTGAAAACAATGATTGTGGGTGTGCATGAATGAATAATTTCATCAAGATACTTACATCGGTTATCATTAATGAGATATTTAAAATACTATGTTCTAATGGGTTTACCTTGACGTCAATACTCCTGCGTCCCGTATGCTTGGAAAACATTGTTTAAGTAAATACATAATTATACTATTTAGTTCAAGCTTGTTATATGACAGGTGATAGGGTTAGCAAGATACTAATGGAGTGATATAGGAGCATTACAAACGCTAAGTTACAATCAGAAATCATTATGTCATTAACAATAACACAGTTACGCATAATACTATCAATTAAAGTCTCTCAGTTTTTAATGATAATCTAGCACATAGATTACTTTGTGCAGCCTACCCAAATGTCCTTTCTTTGGTATTATTCGCCGAATCGCTGAGCTACTAAGTTCTGAGTTGAGCTACACGATTAATGACAAATGCGTGCACTGATTGGACAGGTCCACTGAATCTGTGGTTCTTTTCTCAAAAGACCATTTCAGACATCAATCTACGCGGTCTTCATATGATCTGACCAAGATTATATCTGGACTCCATTTATAACCCTGTTCCATAAGAGCGAGCGAGAAGTCCGATAAAAATGATTTACAACTAACTTTACGTTTGTAATTTATTTAATATTGAATTGGGTTAGTGAAATATTTATTTAGCTGAAACAATACATGGTGTATATTTGAACCCAAGCGACCCAAAGACTGATCAGTTGTTTTTTTTAGTTATTTATGATCACTGTCTCATAGTGCAAGGTTGTGCAAAAATAAACACAGCAATCAAACGACTTTGTGCTATTATGTACTGAAACGTTCTAGCTTTAATTTTATATTCGATTTTACTACGAAATTATGAGATTACATCACACACACATCATCACATTCCGGAAGAGATTCATTTACAGTGAATTTAGTAGTCTCTTAATACATATACAAGGTGTAACAAAATAAGTAGTTTGTTCATAATTGACTACTGCATCGATTTCAGTTAATTAAAATATATAGCTTTGCCATACTGACCGCTGATTGAGGCAAAGAAAATTTTATATTATTTTAAGGCAATAAGACTCAATTTTAAATGCATAAAGTAATGCAGAGATCAACGTTTTTTTCTAAATAATAAAAGTTTGCTTTAAAAAAACTTAAGTTTTGGTCATTGTATTATGCTTTTAACGCAATACTCTAATTGGAGTGTAGCGATTATTATGTTACACATTGTATAATATTGTTTGACCTATTCGCTGGATAAATTCTAGAAAACCTAAATTCTAGATGGGCTAACATAAACACCGTAGATCACTCAAAGACATCTGACTATCAACACAAAACCAAGCATACGCCAATATGACCCTTATTCGTATGAAAGCCGTGCTCACCTCAACATCATTAGCGTTCTCCCGCTCTGGCAGCGCGCGCGCACGCTTCTTGCCGCGCGGGTTGTTGCCTTCTGTCGTCGCCTGCCGCTTGGGTTGGAACTGTTCGGGAATTACATTTCATTAGTAAGACGTATTGAATATTTCTGTTACCAGTGTAAGAGATAATGTTGGATATGAGAACAGGTGTCGCTAATATAAATATACAAGGTGTAATTTTAATCACCGTTAACCTCATAAGGGGTCATTGTACTCATCATTATGAACGACGTTTACTTTGGGACCAAAAACCTGAAATCGCGAAAAAAAATCAACTGTTCCCTACATTTATGTTCGCATAGCTCGTCAAAAAGTAAGCAACAGCTGATTTTATTTTCGCGATTTCAGGTTTGGGCCCATAGTAAAAGTGGTTCATAATTATTAGTACAATGACCAGTACAATGTACGAAAATAAAGTAATCTATGTATTAACAAAAAATGGCTGACACACACCCCGTCCGCACTGTGCCTCGGACCGACCTGTAACTCGGGCGGCAGGAACACGCGCGTGTTGGAGAAGTAGTCGGGCTGCGGCGCGAAGTACATGCGCGGGATGCGCGCGTCTGACGGGAACTCGCGCAACTCGAAGCTCTGCGACCGGGACCAGATCACGGACATGGCTAAGTCGCATATGGCCCATAATTTCTGTGAACAAACATGGACGATCAATCATCACTACATATTATAAAACAAAGTCCCCCACTGCGTCTGTTTGTCTGTCTGTTCGCGATAAACTAGAAAACTACTGAACGGATTTTCATGCGGTTTTCACCAATAGACAGAGTGATTCACGTGACGGTTTAGATGTATAATCTGTTAAAGCTTTGTTTAAATTGGTTAACGCGGGCGAAACCGCTGGCAAAACCTAATTAGTAATAATATATGGTGGTACATAAAGATCCGCCGGTCGCCTGCACCTTCTGTAGTTTCTGCCTACCCCAACGGGAAGAGGGCGTGATATCCAAAGTGTAACAGAATAAACGCAAGCCCTGAAAGTAGTTTTTTCGTAATTGATTAACAGTAACAGTGTCAGTAACTTTTGTCATACCTACCGCCGATTGATCCAAACAAACTTCAATCTTATTTCAAGGCAATAAGACTCAATTTTCAATGTAAATAAAAAGTAATATTAGGGTTTTTATCACGATTTTCTTAATATACCGGTTTGCTTTTAATAAAAAATGTTGGTCATTGTATTATGCTTTTAAATCAAAATTATAACGAGCCTTGTGTTAATTATGTATGCGCTTTATGCATTTAAAATCAAGTCATATTGCCTTGAAATACGATTTTTTTAGCCCAATCGACAGTAGGCGTAGCAAAATTCATAATTTTTGAAAAATTTACTCACCCATTTTAAAAGTTACTGAAATCGATTCAGTAGTCAATTAGGAACAAACTACTTTTCAGGTCTTGCGTTTACTCTGTAACATCTTGTGTATGCTAGTTACGCGGTAACCTCATATTTGGTCGAAGCAGGATTTTGTGTGACGTCAGTGCGATGCGTAGTTCTCATGTGACGATATAAATGCCGCCAAAAATTCAACGACCAATAACGCTGACTAAATAAAGAGTATACTTACATAGTTGACGGCGTCGTCGTCTTCGTTGAGCCCGTCCTTGTGCAGCTTCATGCGCTCCACGAGGCTTTTGTAGAAGCCGTAGCAGTAGAAGTCGTTGCGGGTGATCAACGGCTCCAGGATGAACCAAAGGCAGTTCTTGACAACCTGCGAATAGTATGAATGAATGAATGAATGATTGAATGAATGAATGAATGAATGAATGAACCAATGAATGAATGAATGTAATGCTCCAACTCTAGCGTGGTTTGACCAGACTCGATTAATCGAATGAACTCAAAGATTTGCACTAGCCCCTGAGTTTTCGTGTTGCTAAAGAGACCATTGTATATCAAGGAGTAGACCAGGGAGTGCTGTAATGGTAGCTAAAACTTGCCCTTAAGATAGGAAAGGATTTATAGCCGTACCGGATATGTATCCTAGAATAGGCGCTGCGAATAATAAAATAGTAGATGAGGATATATATGTGTTTTATGTCACGGGTGCTGTATTGAGTCCTGAGTGTAGCGAAGGATTCTAGTGCTTACTAACGTAGCAATTAAGATTAGAATCCTGTGAGCAGTGAGTGATTCAAGCCCGTCCGAGACGAAAATACTTTTATCCCCGGGGAGAATACTGTACTTTTCACACCTTCTCTGAAGTAACAATAAAAAGCAATTCGATTTCATTGTGTAAAGACGCGTTTGACGTTTGACACTGATGTTTGGTTTCGTTCTCTCGCTAACTTCCTTATAGAAACTATCGTGTTTCCGATGCTGCGGAATAAGCGTTTGGTATGAGCTTGGTTCTTTTAATTAAAATTATAAATTAACAACTATAAACGATTGTCACAAATGACGATCTGGGGCCAGAGTAGGTACCCCGACAAAAAGAAAGTTACAAACACGCAATAACAAGTGCACTGCTACAAAGCGCGGTAGAACAAAACTTAAATACATTGCCTCTGTAAGGGATTGCTCTCTGGCGCGACGTTCGTGCTAATTCGAAAACACAATTAATACCGTAGTGCAAACCTTTTCTAGTTAACGTTTGCCTAACTAGTTTTCTGAGACAAACTGCTATGAAATAGTAAAAATCCGACATACCTTGAGTTGTACGATGTTATCATAAGCGGTGAAGGCAGGATCATGTGTTAGTATGGGCACCGCGAACACCAGCATGTAGTCCGGTAAGATGTGCGGCAGTTGCGACACTGCGCGCTCCACTGTGCAAACGAAAACATACGTTAGTAAACTGTATCTATTACAATAACCATCGGTGGATTAAAAAATGTTAGCTTTGACGCACAATTACGTTAAATGAACTGCCAACGATGTCCATAGCTGACAAAGAAACTACAAATAAAAAACTTAATATTTATTGACTTACACAAAAAGGCACTTTTTTTTTAAATCAAACTCATTTTTGCTGTCGATAAAATATATGTTATGTTTTTATGATCATAACATTGATTTTCGAAATGGATGGTTCCGCCTTTCACTGAATGTGTTTTTTTTTTATTTATGTAGAACTAGCTTTTGCCAGCGGCTTCGCCCGCGTGGAGGTCGGTGTATTATACATATAAACCTTCCTCTTGAATCACTCTATCTATTAAAAAAAACCCGCATCAAAATCCGTTGCGAAATTTTAAGGATCTAAGCATCCATAGGCACAGACAGCGGTAAGCGACTATGTTTTATACTATGTAAAGAAGATACAAACAAACATACATCTGTTTTCGTATTTTTCATGTTTTCTTCCATCAGGCTCGCATATAGTGTACAAGTAGTGCCGTCACTCACATAGGTTACCTTTAGTGCCGACGGTGATGTTCCGCACGTACTCCCTGCGCCGCACCACGTCGGCCAGCATGTACTGGCGCACCAGGCCGCGGATGCGCCGCTCCGGCTCGCGCCCCGCCAGCGCGTACATGCCCATGAAGTCCAGCGGGAGGCACTTGTTGGGGATGCCCTGTGGGGAGAAACAGTTTGTCATGCCTTCTATTCGAAAAGTGTCGTCTTGTTCCTCTATAAGCGGGAGCAAAGTAGGTCTTTTCTCCACTAGACTTTTTAGCGGGCAGTAATGAGATTTGAATTTGGAACATGAATCCTTCATTGAAATCGAACGCAAACTGGATACATTACTGGCTGTTAAGTGTTGGCTGTACGGTGCGGGGAGGAACGAAAAAAACAAAACAAAAGCGCGCGATTTACTTCCCCGTTCTTGTAATCAGTACGAACTATGTTGTATTTTGCAAAAAAAAAAAATGAGTTCTACGTCGAATTCTGAACAGTGACAGTAAATTTTCAAAATTGCGCCAGTGTATCAAATATAAATGTAAATTTGTAAAAGACCTTTTTACATTCATTGCAATGCATTTTTTGCACGTTCCTAGCGGCTCAAATTCTCATAAGAAGCACGCTCTTGGTTGTGGTGGCCGAATAACCGCAGTAGCGACCGATCGATCTTCGGTAAAGCTCTGTGCTTGCATCCTGCAGTGCAAGCTCAGAAGAGACTCAAACTTTTTCAAGTAACGTTTTGATTTAGATACACCAATTAATATTCACTCGTTCTATATTTTTTATTAGACAAATATAAATTACCTTTGACAATCCTTTGTGTAGTTTTGTGGCAAAAGCTTCTCTGACTTGTGGTACATCATCCTGAAATTACAAAACATTATGAAGTTTATTTAAAAAAATGGTAATAAACATCGATCGAACGCATGTGTGTTCTCGAGACACCAATCAACGATGACGAAGAATCGCGAGTGAGGACAATGCCCTTTTTATTCACATGGACATGAGAATGTCGGTAGCACTGGCCACTGCACTTCGCATCTGCCTAACCTTTACGGCCTTGTCCGGCGCCGGCGCAGTAACATCAGTACGGGGTCTGCAGCCCGCTTGTCCTAACATGGCGGTGACACTTTTTTTTTGGGTTTTGGCTTCACGCGGTTTGTGCATTTAGCCACTGTCAAGTAATTTTTCTTTTCGATCAAGTAAATGGCCCGATATCGGGCACAACAAAACAGGGGTCAAAACAGTCATAGTCGTCTTTAGTATTGTAAAGCGGTAGTCACTTTACAACAACCTATTAGGAGTTTTTGGGGGGAACACGAAAAGTCCACGTTAGTCACTTATTTTCACCTTACTACACTTGTGCACTCACACGTAACTAAATTGAATAATTCACTAACAAAATTATACAATTTTATTCGCTATTTCACTAAATTTCATGAAAATTAAAATTCTTGCGACATGTTCCAACGCGATCCCGCCAAAAACTCGATCAGCTGACTATTGACTTTGCATGGGAGGTCCGATTTCTTTTTTTTTTCTCATATTTCGACCCATGTTCCCGCACTATCACCCTGAAAAATTTAAATGGGGACTAAAAATTCACCTTGTATAAGGATCGTAGTAGGTGGCGTTACGTAGTGCAAGCCCGATTATGCAGACGACAACCTCATAGTCATAGATTGAACTGCGAGATGACATTCCCAAAAAAAAAAGGGAAGGTATGAGTTTATGTACGTATTTATGTATTTTTCACAATACCATTCTACAGCAGAATAACGACAAAATTCAAATATCTTTGTATCAATCGGTCGAAATCCACACAATACTCACAATCATGAGATGCGACAGGTTGAAGAACTGTTCTGCAGTGAACTGGTCGCCGACGCCCTTCTGTTCACATATCTTCAGCATGGCCGCGCCCGCCGCCAGCCGCAGGTGCGCCATCTCTGCTTTTGATAGACGATTTTGCTGCAATAGAGGAACTTACTATTAGAAGATATAAGCAACTAAATAGGTAGGCACTTATAAGGCACTTGTGAACGTCAACATTTACATTAAAATCGAATTGATTCTAGTCGCCCATCATCATCATAATTTCAGCCGAAAGACGTCCACTGCTGGACATAGGCCTTCCCCAAGCTCCGCCACTTCGACCTGTGCAGTGCTTCCGCATCCAGCGGTTGCCTGCGGCCTTCACATCTGTCCACCTTGTGGGACACCTTCTAAATCTACGTCTTCCGGTACGCGGTCGCCACTCCATACCTGTAGTAAATCTCCCTTATGCACTATAAACGCATTCAGCATCCTGAAGGTCTTCTGTGCAGACAGTTCATCCTTCTTGAGTCCCAGCAGCCAGCGCGCCATGCACTTGAGTCCCTCCAGCTTACAGCGCGTCTCGTCGGGCAGCTGGTCTTCTGGGCACCACGGCTCGTCCGGGACTGACGTACTGGCACCGCCTTCACGGACTAGGAGCTCTTTTACTATCTGTGGAGGAATAAAGGTAACGGAATTGTTTTTGGTGAAATTGTAGGCAGTGGTTTAGCGTCGCAGGAGGAGATAAGATTTTATTATTTCGGGGTCCAAGGATAGGGGAAGGGGTAAGGATACCTAAAAATATATTTTTTGTATCATAACCCCGACTGCGTAAAAAGTAAACTATAAAAAGATGGAAACAAGAAACTTTTGTTTTAAGAGGTTGACTATAAAACTGAATACTTTATGCAATCTCATGCAGCAGGCGGCATCTTCATAAATTTAACAATAAAGACCTTCATTACCTCTTGTGCTGGTAAAAGGGGTGCGCAACCATGTGTTAAATATACATATAGTATTTGTTGCGATTGCATTAAAAAAACAAGAGTATTTTTCCAACGATAACACGTAATCAAAGCGGCCCATTTCCCTCTCCTGTAGTCCTCTGACAATGATAAATAATTAAATTTTATTTCTTTATGTAGGTTTGTTCAAACACTTTTTTTTACACGTCAATTATTTGTTTTTTATATTTCAATTTTATTTTAAAACTAGATGAGGTCGGCGTTTCTTACCTGACTACTGAAATGGAAAGCCGAAACAAACTCAGCGGTCAGTCTCTTTTAAAGTCCAAGCATAATCTTGATCAGTGAAGACCATGTAGATTGGTGTCTGAAATGGTCTTTTGAAGAAAGAACCACTACGTTTGGAGTGAACCTGTCCAGTCAGTGCACGCATTTGTCAGTAACCGTGCAGTTCAACTCAGAACTTAAGGAGCTTAACGATTTGACGAACAATACCAAAGAAAGGAGATTTGGGTGGGCCGCATAAATTAATGAAAGTGCCAGACCATAATTAAGATTTAAAGAAACAAAAGCAATGAGCCATATAGTCCTCACATGCACTAGAACGTGTTAATTTTTATCTTGCTGCGCATTAGAATGGCATTTTTAATGGCGATTGGACCACTAACTTTGCGACGCATAGACTTATTTTTAATATTATTTAAATTACATTATAATTATATATTTTACTGGTATTTATTTTAAAAGTATGTATATATTCTCTAATATATATTGTATGTGTATAGAGGATAAGTTTTTATCCAGTGAGCATAATGTAACCATGAATTCAGCATATCATTCATACCTTGAAGTCAGACCCCCAGCGGAAAAAAATTACGTCGTATATACAAAAAGAAATCATAGAAAAGTGCAATACCTACGCGGTAAAAATATATGGAACAGCTGATAAATTTTTTTGTATTACCGACGAAAAATTTCTGCGCTGACGCCCGTCTAGAATGAATAAGAGTTTTTTTCCCCTTCTACTATTACACACGTTTTCTACTTCTCTTTTTATCTTCTCTCCTACAGCAGGTGGGCTGGAAGAGCTCCTTTCTTCTTGTCTATTTATATGTGTGTGCAATATTGGTTAAATAAATATACTACTTATATCTTATAGTTACAACGCTTATTTTGGAAGGTTCTCTTACCTTCCTAGAGACAATATTCTTGATTTGCACGGTGAAAGAGTCGGGCAGGTTATGTGCTATGTGTCCGAGCGTCACGATGGCCGTGCGGTAGTGTTCGGAGTGCGGCGAGAGGGTCACCTTTAGTGACTCCAGGATCTCACTGAAGATGTTCGACCTTTGTTCTGGTACATTCATGAATAGGCATCTGGGGAACGATGAATATGAAATTTAGTATTGTTACTGTCTACTTCGGTCATCAGGCCAGGCCTATAGATACAAAACTACTGTCCATGTGACAACAAGGTTGTACTCAGGCAAAAAGATTTTTACAAAATAAATATATTTTTTAATGAATTTTTTACTGGGTTAAGGGAAATTATCTGTTTCGATTTATTCTAGTTCAATTTATACCGAGCTTCCAGTTTGCGTTACAATATTGGTTCAAATTTCCCAAAGGTTAAACTGCTGGTGTTTGAGGAAAAGACGACTATAAGTCATGGTCAATCATTCTGCCTAGCCTGTTCTCAAATATGTTGGGGTCGGCTTCCAGTCTGACCGGATGCAGCTGAATACCAGTATTTAATATGGAGTGACCGCCTATCTGACCTCCACAATCCAGTTAATGGGTAATAGGATGCCCTTTAAGAAGACTGGTTTGTCAAACTTTCGATGCCGAAATGAAAGTCATCTTTTGTAGGTAGAAAAATAAAGTTTATACTTAAAGTTAATCAAACAATAAGTCATCCAGCTAGCCAGCCACCACCAGCCATCTGGTCAGCCATCTTACCTAACAGCATTCTTGGCTTGTTTCGGTGTGCCGACCTCGGCGTACGCTTTACATAGCGTAATCAGTCGCGGGAATAGGGCCGGGCACGCGTCACCTGTGAACATAGCAATTTTATTGTAACTTTTACTTGTACATCCTGTTTAAACCACGCTCAGTACGATTCAAATGATAAATTATTTTATTTCTGTAGATTTGAACAAAGACATTTACACGACAAATTTTAGACTTTCGAAAAGTGTTGATTCTCAGTCTGGTTTGATTAAATGACTTTTTATTTTGATTTTAATCGTATTATTAAAACTAGATTAGCGTTTCCTATCCGACTACTCTGAGAAGAAAGGCTGAAACCAACTCAGCGGTCACAGTCTCTTAAAGTCCAGACATAATCTTGGTAAGATCATGTGAAGACCATGTAGATTGGTGCCCTGAAATGGTCTTTTAAGAAAAGAACCACACAGATTGAGTGGACCTGTCTACTCAATGAATGCAATTGTGAGTAATCGTGCAGCTCTATTCACAACTTAAGCAGCTCAACGATTCGGCAAACAATACCAAAGAAAGGACATTTGGGTAGACCGCATAAATTACTCAAAACTGCCAGGTCATGATTACAACTAATAAAGGTAAAACGGTGAAGGAAAACATCGTGAGGAAACCGGCACGTCCTAGAACCTAAAACTCGAAGACATGATAGATCTACCAATCCGCATTGGGCCGGCGTGGTGGATTACAGCCCACTCCCTCGATCCCACAGAGAGGAGGCCTGTGTCCCAGCAGTGGGAACATTATGGGCTGATTTTTTAAAATAAGTTAGGTTAGCACGACATATACACCGTGACATTTTAGTCGTCTTACAAAGGTGGTCCACTCAATGTATCCATCATAAAATACCTCTAGGCGCGATTAAAACATTGTTAACATTAATTAAGATAATAGATACAAAGAAAAATAAATAATGCTTTAGAATTATGAAACACCCTCCCTGTTAATAATGTTTACGTATCAAACGGTAGAAGATATCTACCTACCTACCATTACATTCTATCATTAATTCCACCTCCATAAATGGGTGTTTCAAACTACGTCATGCGTCTTAGTGAATGATATTTAAATTTTTTGAATTATGCAAATGTTCAAAAATATCATTTTTTTTTTTATAAATGATTAGTAGACATTGGATACATGAAGTGGGCTGCCGTTGTAAGACGACTAAAATGTCACGGTGTATAGTTTGATATTATCGAGCAGCAGGCTTAGCATAACGCTTTCCATTTTTACGAAAAATGGACAGTGCTTTTTTTATACAAGTCACATTTCGTTTATCCATTTTTGACTTCGCACCGTAGATATCCTTCTATAATCTGTCATTTTGTGTTTCGTTTCTAACGATCTTTGCCTAGGTCCTTATATATTTCAGAAGAATATTTCTGCCTGAATGAACTGTCAAAATCACACTGACCACAAACTTTCTACTCGACGGCCATAAAGTATATACGGTTATCTAAAAAACCATGATTCCTTTAGAACGCATAACTGTGATAAGTAATAGAAGAACATAGCTATCTACTCCTATTGTACGTGATTTAGTTAATAGTTATGTCTGTTCTTCCCTCGACAAATCGGTGCTCGTGCTAAGACTGCAGGTGATGAGAAAAAAATATTGTATCACAGGTTTACACTCACTAAGCGGCTTGTATTTTCCTAAGAAGGTGAGCGCGGCGAGTATGTGCGGTGCGACGGAGTCGTCTTCCATTTCTAGCAGTGACGTCAGCCGGTTGAGGATGTCTTCGTGTAGAAAGTGGGAGGGAAACACGAAGGCGAGCATCACGAGGAGCTTGAGGCCACGCACGGCTGCTTTCTTCACGTCGATTCCTGAGGAGAATAGATGACTTTAGTAAAGGTTTCAAAATTATATTGTTTAAAGCAAATCAAACAACTATTTGCTAGAGGAGAGAATGTAAGCCCCGTTCTCTGTCACAGAGAAGAGACCTTTTTCCCAACAGTGGGAACATTAGGCTGATTATGTAATATTGTTTAAACCGGGTGGGCTAGACCATCGACGCATAACCTCGACGCATGATTCAGCTTTAAGTTTTTTCGTCAGTTAAAAAGATTCGTAGTGTTAGAAGTTTTTAGTTTGAAAATATTAACATTACATTAGTTTCAATGTCACACATGACAATTGTAATTCCGTTACAGCCAAAATGTATTTACATAATAATTAAATTAACCAGACAAACTTCACAAAAGTGATGGGCCGCAATATTTTAATACCATCGTATTTTTTGTTTCTTTTTAAATTGTTTTATAATCATTTACTTTGATATCGATAACCATCACATCTGTGATGTTTCAGTGCAGGGTCACGTACTAACATATTCACTGTGTTGTAGTACACTCTCACATCACTACAGTACACTACACTTGTACATACCGCACTCCTCCGCCATAGACCCGTCGGTTCCCCTCACGGTGCCCTCCACGTAGCCGACCAGTATAAGCAGCGAGTCGTGGTCGATCATCACTGAGCTCACTCGCTCTAACAACATCTTCACTGTGTTGTAGTATAAATTCGTCATTACTGGCTGGCCGAGTTTTTTGAGGACACTTGACTGAAAGTGAAAAGAAGTAATTAGTATTTATTATGGTGATGTTTTGTTTTCACTGTATTGTCGACATGTTCGGGCTATGTTGAAAATTTTTTTACTTCAAATATTTCCACGTTTTTGGCAATTTACAGTTCAGCACCAGGCTGTATGACTTTTTAATTAAATAGTCATTAAATGGGATTAAATGAAGTAAGAGGGTTCTATTGATGATTTTAATAATTAATTATAATTCTGTTAAACCATATTTGTGACGGGTGCGAATCAATCAACGTACAACCTGCAAATTGCGAAGAACGTAAGAAACTTTGAAATTCACGTGGTACTTTAACGCATACTCCTTAAAAAGAATTTGTCTGTGATTTCTAAAAGACTCATTAATTTTTTATCAGTAACAGTTGTAAATGATTAAACATGCAATCATAAAATTGTTAATGACATTTCACCTTTGATTTAAAGGTATGAAAACGAATAAACAAATTACATGGAATTCGTCATTTAAAATTTTACATACAGCCCTAATTAATGATAGCCATATTTTTACGTAGTCGTGACAAGGGCGATGCATTTCTTATTCTAACAATTTCTTTTATAAAGGTCCAATATCAATACTAAGCGAATAATCAAAATATGAACCTACCTGTGACATTACAGGTTAGTGGGTCACAAGTAGTCACAACTCATACTAGGTCACGTGTCAGCTTAGTGCTACCTAATTACATTACACAACGCTAATAACGTCCACACTACTTACTACTTCTACTTTATTTATACCAATACAAATACAGAAACAGAAATTGGTTTCAAAAAGGATCAGTATAAATGCTCTAGTTAGCTAGCTTGGTAGTGCTACGACACAATACAAGTTGATTTCACCATTTCTTCTCAGGGATAGTCTGGTAGGAAATGTCAACTACACCTAGCTTATTATATTATTTTTTACTAGCTTTTGTCAGCGTCTTCGCCCGTGTTGAAGTCGGAAATCTTCGCACGGGAACGTGCTACCGGGATGAAAAGTGTCCTATATGTTAATCCAGATTATAAATGTGTGCCAAATTTCATCCGATTTGGATGAAATTTGGCACACATTTATAATCAGCCGTTTTTGCGTGATTGAGTCCAGGCCGATTGAAAATTTTATAATATAGGACGCACGTTTCTATATCAGAATTTTTTCAATCAACCTGTCAGGGTCAGGACTTCCCGGCTGTTAAAAAAATTAAATAAAAATAATTAATGAATACTCACTGTAGTACGCACGCAGACCTCACAGCTGACATTCGGATTCAAAATAGTCTCCATTCCTTGCAACAGCTCGGGCGCCTGTTTCATATGATGGGAGAACTTATTCAAGAACTCCTGAGACTTAACCGACTCAGGCAAGAACTTCGAACTTATATGTAGCACTTTAGCTATCATTTCTTTTTGTACTGTAGGCGTCGGCGGTTTTCGGTGAAGCTCGATCCATTCGCCTACAGTACGACGTACGACTAACTGATGCTTCTGTAGCTCTATGAACGCTTTCGTCGCGTTGTCATCAACGTTTGACATTAGATAAAAGAGCTTCTTCATACGAATAGGCGCTGGCAATGTGTAAGGAACGAGAGAAGTGTTTAGAAGGCGTTCCACCAATAACCGGTCTTCTAAAGCCGTCATGTAATAACCATGAAGGATTTTATCTTTGATCCACTGGACTGCTTTCTCTGTGGCGGGAGGCACGCTCTCCTCTGTTAGAAACTTTTTGTAGATAAGGGCTAGACCGGACATGGCTTCTTTTCGAATTTTGAATTTCTTGTCAAGCGTTCTTTCGCGTACGAAGTGTAGGAGGTCTTCTGATTCGGCGACGGCTTGGAAGTCTCTTTGAGCAGTCGCTATGATGGCCATTACTACTTCGTAGCGTACTTGTTCATGGGCATCATGTTGCCTCAATTTTAACGTATCTGTTATGTCTTGTCTCAAGTCCGGGTGATGTACTAAGAAGTGCATGCAGTACTGCACGCATTTGATTCTAATTGGTACTGATATATCGTTGAATCTGCCGAGGAAGGCCCTCCATAGTGCGGGGTACTGTTTCGCGAGTTCTGATCCCGGTTCCGAGAACATTCTAGCAAGTAATGCGACGCCACTGAGCCGCTCGGAGAACTGTGCGGACTTGAGCTTGCATTCTAATTGCGGTAGCACGGACAGAAGGATGGTGGGGCAGCACTGGTATAACTCGTAGATAAGCTCGTACACTTTTGAGTATATGAGAAGATTTTTTTCTTCTTTGCCGAGAATTAGCACGTGGTTGAAGAACTGTGGAAGATAAAGAAAGTTGAAGAAGATTATAAAAATAAATGAACAATAATGGAGTTACTTAAGACTAAGATTTCTCAATACAATTATTTATCATCACCAGGACTGAATGCATATGTTCATAATTCAAGTGTATTAACTCAATAGACACAATTTACACTAGGTATTTAAGGTATGATTTCATATCAATGTAAATAAAATATATTTTCTTTATTTCGACTAAAGGCCGCGCTACTAGCGCCATTGCAGTTTCAGACCGCAATTTCGGCCACACCTTTAGTTTATCTGTGGTCGAGTTAGAACCGTTGTGAGATCTTATGAAGTTATGTAGATATTTGAATAGTTATATTCTGTAGTTATGGCTAAGCAAACATGTAAATAACGAACACTTTCCTAAACCACTTTCGCGTTTCCTCGCCACTGGGGCCATCTAAAACAATAGTCGATGCTGAGGTCTGTCACAATAGCCCTCTCATTCGTTTTACTGCCAAGCAAGTATCATCTGCAATACAAAAAATGGCCAGAGGCAAGTCCCCAGGGCAGGCAGGCCTCAGCATCGAGCACTTGAAGCACGCGGGTGTACACTGTCCGAGAGTGCTATCCATGTTCTATTCTTTGTGTTTAAGTCACTCTTATCTTCCTCCTCATTTGATGCACACATCAGTTGTCCCAATCGTGAAGAATAGGATTGGTGACAACTCCAATAGCTACAGACCCATATCGTTTGCCACTGTACTAGCTAGAGTATTGGACAGTCTGTTAGATAAGACCCTCAACAAATGGTTGAAACTAAACGACGCACAGTTCGGGTTCAGGCCTGGACTTTCCACTGAAAGCGCAATACTTAGTCTGAAACAGACTGTCCAATATTATACTGACAGAAGCACGCCTGTGTACGCGTGTTTCTTCGATCTCTCTAAAGCTTTCGACCTCGTCTCTTATGACATATTATGGAAAAAACTCAGGGAAGCTCGCGTACCAGCTGAAATTATACGTGTTTTCCAGTCCTGGTATGGTAACCAAGTGAACTACGTAAAGTGGAATAATTCCCTCTCCTCTGCGTATGGGTTGGATTGTGGGGTGAGACAGGGCGGGCTGACTTCACCCAAGCTTTTCAATCTTTACGTAAATGAGATGATCGCTGGACTCAGCAGCAAGCGGACGGGATGTTGGATTGACAAAGTTTGCGTCGATAACCTGAGTTACGCCGTTGGTGTTGCTGGGTCCAACCGCTGGCTCCATACGGGAGCTTTTAGAAGATTGTAAAAGGTGCGCTGCTAGCCACGAGCTAATGTACAATTGCAAAAAGAGCCATTTCATGATCTTTAAGGCCTCCGGTAGGAAGCAGTTATATGAGCCAAGTATTAACCTCAATTGCCAGCCCTTACAAAGGGTTAAACAATCCAAATACTTGGGTCATTACGTAACGGAGGACCTTAAAGATCATGAAGATATTGATCGCGAGCGCAGGACTCTTGCTGTAAGAAGCAATATGATGGTTCGCAGGTTTGCGTGTTGTAGTAAGGAGGTTAAAATCACGTTGTTTAAGGCTTACTGCCAGACCTTCTACACAAGCAGCCTGTGGGCCAGTTACACGCGGAAAACAATGGAGTCCAATACAACAACAGCTTCAGAATGTTTTTGGGGATGCCGCGTTTTTGTAGTGCCTCTGGCATGTTCGCTCAGGTGCGCGTTCACGACTTCCACGCTATGGTGAGGAGAAAAACCGCGTCGTTTTTGGAGAGAACGCGGTCAAGCCCTAATGGCATTCTGAAGATGTTGGTGGACAAAGTTAATTCGCCGACGATGAATCACTTCATGCAAGTGTTGGTTAGGCAGGAGTGATTAAAGATATCTGATCTACAATTGTAAATATCGTTTTTCCTGTTTATTAGTATTTAGTTAAAATATTACACTAACATAGCTTTTAAGTTTTATTTTTGTACCTAACTTACTAACATAAAAATGGATCACTGTTGTCTAAGGAAATAAATAATAATAATAATTAATGTTTTATTATAGAGAAACTCGATTGTGTTTTGATTGACGGTGTCATCTCATCTAACTACAGAACAAATACACGTGATTACTTGATCATCCCAACATGCAGTCCTAATATTAGTTTGTACACTAATTAATCTATTTTTATTAGAGCACATGTACCTACCTATATAAGTTTCATCTTAGAAAACGTCATATCACGCCCACGATCTTGTATTTACGTGGGTGGTAGTCGTATTGGATTGCTACGTATGTATTTAATTTAGTGGGCTGTAACACCCACATGCAAGTAAATATTATCATACTTACACGCGTAAATATGAGAGCAGTGGTGGCTCAGTGGTATCGGCTCCGACTTGTAGGTCATGAGTTCGAACTCAGACAGAAAAAAGAAACAAAAATGGTAGAAATGGCATCTGTTGGTTATCCTTTAGCACTCCAACTATTTTTGTTTTCAAATATTTTGAATGTAGTGAATCGCCTTGTCTACAGATTTATTATATTATGTACAGAAGATATAGATTACCAATAGTTGTACGAAAATAATGGTCTTAAAAGGAACAGCACAGATTCATAGTGTGTGTGTTCTAGTAAACTGAGAACTAGCCTTTTCCCTGTTAGTGTGTTACAAAATTAACTAGCTGACATTAAATTATCCAAATGCAGGTACCTGCAGTTAGATCATTTAAAAAAGGGGGGACCGTAATGATTGCAGGCGTCCGTAGACAATCATGTAATGTATGATAGACGCGAGTACCTAAAAGTGATGCAGTTACATGGAGTAACAATCGTGTTCCTACATTCAATCATTGACGTTTGCATAATCAGAAGGGCAAATCACACTGAAGAAACTTTTTATGGTACCTTAATGTTTTAGGTACGCAGCAGTGGCGACGGGTCAATATATACCGATTCCTATCGGCTTACCTTTAAAAAATCCCACCTCCCACCGATCCATCATTTATTATTTTAAAGTACAATTAATTTTCATGTGTTGCTAAGTATTACTGACAAACACCTGCGCGCAAAAAAAAAGAAAATCTTCCTTACAAAATTCTCTGATTCCAACTCAGTAAGAATGGTAGTGGGGCAATATCTTCTGAAGAAATTGTAAGCTTGCATCACGCAGTGAGTGCCTCTCTTTGGAACGGCTTACCCTAGCCAATACTCCACCCGTCGCCACTGGTAAGCAGCCGTTGCTACGGCATACATCGAGTTTTCGACGTAATAAAATCGCGGAGGGATATTTTCGCGCACTGGGTATTTCAACGCACTGCTTAGCGCCGAGAGTTCAAAATCGAACAGTAAAATGCACTGTTCGATTTTCGACGCGCTAAGATGCACTCTATTGAATTCTTAATGCTCGGTATAACACCGAGACTTGCAAATCCAGTGCGTGATAAAATCCCGCCGCGGTTACGTCTTTATGAATGTCGACTTACATAAGGTATATATCGAGTTTTACGAAAATTTCGGCTTTGTATTTTGTCTTTCTGCATCAGCAGTGTCAGGAGAGCACAAGGTAGCGAAGTGCTACTAACATAGATTTAAGTATATACGTATTAATAGAAGCTTTGTTCTATACTTTATATAATGTTAATTTGTACGGTATATGGGTATATGGGCCATTGTAGCCTGCAATATTTTATTTATTTATTAACACACCCGAGTACCGTAATAACGTTAGCTATTCCACATGTGTTGAATTGATGTTATTACCACTTAAACAAATATCAACTTCATATAAGTGTAAATTAAGTTGACTTCTGAATGGCTATGAAAAAGTTACACTGACATGAGGACCAGTGTGTAAAGTTCACTCATACTCCATAGAAAACGAAGAATCTTTTTCGATGCAGGATTTTGAGTGACGTCAGTATGATGCGTAGGTCGCATGTGGCGATGTAGATGAGGCCACAAAGTCATATATTGTAGCGTAATGTAATCTTTAAAATTGGATATTAAAGTAGATTTTCCTGAAACACATATTTCTTTACATATTTGGAAACTAAATTGCGAAAGTAGTATGGGTACTTACCGCCTGTATATAAGGTTCAAGCGTCTCACTAGTCTTGATAATCAGCTCCTTGGCGAGTGAGTAAGCGTATTTGTGGTCGCGTTTGTTGGGCTCCACCAGATTCATGAGGATCACGTTCAGGAGCTCGTTGGACACCACGTCCGATTCCGTGATGAGTGGGCACAGGACATCCAGCATGAAGGATTTGACCTTTGTTGAGTGTTCCGTGCTGGGGAGAGAAGTGCTGGTTAGAGAGGTGGATTAAGATTTAAGTGTAACTTGAATGATGTGGGTAACTAATATTTCGTACCAATGCAGGGATACATGACATCGATAACTGTAACCATGAATTCCGAAAAAAGAATTTTCGCAGCTGCTATCTTGGATTTTCATTTTGACCACATTATTGGCTTCAGCACCCTCGAAAACCACGAAAACTAACTCACTCTCTCTCTTTCTATTTAAAATCGAATGACTATCTATTAAAAAGTCGCATATCGCTTTTTCGTTACGTGAAGATTTCTACAATTTTACTCCTACCACAAGCTGCGTAACAGATATTCTTTCCAAAAACATCTTAACTGTAACCTACATACTTACATTATAGCGAATAAATGATTTATGTTTCTATTGACCTTTTATTTGCACATAATAATAATAAAACTCTGACCACTAAACCATATACGAAGGCGGTACCTGCATTTTTGCATTTCTACTCCGTATAAAATTCTCGAGTGTATAACGTCAAACCCGCCATTTTAACATGAAAACTTTATTAAGCTGAAAAGGTAATGTTCCTAGAATTCGCAATAGTGAACGAGCTCTGGGAAAGAGGTCTTGTTCCGAGAACTGGGATCGATTCAACTTAGGTACTGTAGTATACAAACTTGGTTTTTGAACTAAGGTAAATATGGGTGCTGCACAGTGTGTTCAAGAACTAGATGAATTTAATTAAATCCTACCTGTAAGAATAACGTTATAGGTAGGATTTAATTAAATCCATCTAGTTTTCCAAAAGTTTTAAAATCATAACCCCCAAAGATTTCTGGCGTAAAACGTCAAACCCCGCCATTTTTAAATGAAAAACTTTTTTTTTACTAGCCTACGCTTTCCCACTCCTGGGCAAAAGCCTCCCTTCACTCTTTCCATCCTTAACGAGCCCGCGCATCCTCCATCAAGTTTTAACGGGAACCTATCCAGCTCGTCCCGCAATCACCCACGTGGTCTGCCGCGAGGGCCCGGGCCCACAGTTTGTCCGGCAAACGGCAGACATGTCTTCCTTATTAAGCTGAAAAGGAATGTCCCTAGAATTCACAACAGTGAACAACCTTTGGGAAAGGAGGTCTTATTCCGGGAACTAGGATCGATTCAACTTAGGTAGGTATAGGTAGGTACTGTAGTATACAGAGTTGGTTTTGAACAAGCTTTAAATATGGGAGCTATGCTAATTGTTAGAGATAAGATTGAATAAAATTCATTTACTTATTTAAACGTTTTGTAACTGTAATTAAGTACCTAATTCTGATAAAATGTGAACGTATGACGTTCATATCGTAATTTGCCCTAGTGTGAGTTTCATGTAACCATCTCGATCAAACGCGCTCGATGCCTTTGATCGCGATGGTTAAATGAAACTCACACTAAGGCCTCTGTTATCTCAAGGGTGAAGCACCAAGGTAGCTTATCTTACGTTTCTAGCCATTTGCAGGTCAGTGTAAAGCTATATGTTAATGAAAATAGAATATTTTAATAATAAACGGTAGGTAATGCTGTTTTTCCTAGGCGCCACCTAAATAAATAGACGGATGGCAAGAACAAAGTCGTATCTTCAAAATTATTTGTAGAAAAATTTTAATTGTGTATTTTATTTTAAAAAATCCTTTTTAAATAAAATTTTAATTTTTAGCAACGTAATTGATTTGCGTCACTTCAATGTTTCTCACTGCAACTAGACAGTTTTGAAGATACGACTTTGTTCTTGGGACCCGTCGAAATGCCTAAACAAAAGCGCTGGATTTTCAACGGTCGGCGCTGAACTGAGAGTAACGTAGAATAGTATAATACTTAAACTAACACTAGGTGTCCCGATAACGGACATATCATTACTTCCTGTTTAAAGAATGTTCTAGAACTATTTACTTACTTGACAATCTTGAACATAAGCGAGAAGAGTGCGCAGAAGATCTCCTGGCAGTCTTCCAATTCGAAGCACATGTTGAAGGACTTGACATAGGCCAGGTTTTCCAGCAGGTAGAAATAGCGCTTGAAAGCTGGGTCTTTTGGGTCACGGAGACCTTGCAGCTGGTTGATCAGGAACAGGAATATCGTCTTGACCTGTTGAACAGGAATTCATAAATGATGTGTATATCTTAAATTACATCCAAAATAAAATATGTTGTATGTGTATACTAAGACACCGAAACGAACTCAGGCTTTTCCAGTATAAGCTGATCTCTCATTGTATAGGATTTCCGTACAGTTAGAGAACACCGTAAACTAGAAATGTATAGCTTCATGTGTAGACGTGTGTACCCAACCAAGTAAGTACCTATAGCGATGGATTTCATATGACACCCGACATTGTCATAAACTGCCATAATATAGGAATGTACATTATATTGCTGTCAACTTACCTCATATCCAGACTGGTAAAGAAAACCTAACGCTAAATAATAATTGGCCCAACCTGCAGGCTTAGCATGACGCTTTCTATTTCTCCGAAGAATAGAAAGTGCTTTTTCAATACAAAGTGACATTTCGTTTCTCCATCTTTGACATCGCACCCTAGATATCCTTCTACAATCTGTCATTTTGTCTTTCGTTTCTAACGATCTTTGTCTAGGTCCGTATATAGGTACGTAGACTATTTCAGAAGAATAATTCTTCCCAAACTGGCAATATCACACTGACAACAAACTTTGTACTCGATGTGGCCACAAAGTATATACGATTATCTACAAATAATGATTCGTTTAGAACACAGCTGTGATTTCCGAAGTTTGGCTCCCAGACTGGAGCGGGCCGGGGCTGCCTTGAAGCGGCTCCTGCCCAATCTAGGGGGGCCAAACGCCTCCTGCCGGAGGCTCTACGTGGGGGTCGTGCGGGCCATGGCCCTATACGGGGCACCGGTGTGGGCGCGTACATTGAGGCGCCAACCATCACGCTGGTTGAAGGGGGCCGCCTTCAACCGGCGTGCTGGTTGGCACCATAGGGTCATGGCCATCCGGATGGTACGGGGATACCGCACGATCTCCGATGAGGCGGCGGGCCTCCTTGCTGGATTGCCGCCATAGGATCTGGAGGCAAATGTCCTCGCGCACACTTGGGGGTAGCGCGAGGAGGCCAAACGCCGGGGCGTTACTCCGCTGCCGCGGGAAATCGCGGCACGGCGGACAGAGCTTCGGCGGGATCTCATGGCGACATGGAGAGTGCGATTGTCGAAACCCAGTGCTGGGCTAGCCACGATTGTGGCGGTAAGTCCACTCTTTGAGGAGTGGCTTGAGAGGCGGCATGACGTCCTCACCTTCCGCCTGACACAGGTCCTCACCGGACACGGCTGTTTCGGGAGGTTCCTGTTTAGCATAAGGCGGGAGGAAACGCCCGGGTATTTCCATTGCGAAGATCGCCCTGAGGACACGGTGGAGCATACGGTGGAGGTCTGCCCGGCTTGGGCGGAGCACCGCCGTGTCCTAGTGGAGCCGATCGGCGGCGGCGATCTCTCGCGTCCGGCCCTGCTCCAGGCCATGGTACGGAGCGAGAGTGCATGGCTAGCAATCGCTTCCTTCAGCGAAGCAGTGATGCTCGCAAAGAGGGAGGCGGCGCACGTGAGGGAAATGCAGTACATGCGCCCTCACGGCCGTGGCCTTCGCAGGAGACGCCCTGGGCGTAGAGAATCCCAGGCTGATTCCCGGCCGCCGTAGGCACGGGCTTGCGGACGGCAAATAATGGGTAGCTCGCTGTCCGGTAAGGACCAAGCCCGGGTCGACGGCGCGTTGTGTTCCACGCGCCTCAAAGAGATGTCAGCACAAACTGATGGGGCCCGCAAGGGCCGATGCCTGCCAGGGGTGCGGGTTGTTCGAAAGAGATACCGCGGCCCCTGGCACACAGGCAACTGAGGGAACACGGGTGGGTTTAAGTCAGTAAAAGTCTGACACGGCCTCCTGCTCCACCCAGAGCAGGAGAAGTCATTTGATGATTTCCGAACCAGAAAAAAAAAACAGCTGTGATAACTAATAAAAAAACATAGTTTATAGTCATGTCTATTCTTCCGTCGACAAATCGGTGGTTGTGCTAAGCCTGCTGAGGATTAAACTCAAACGTCGGAGAAGCTCGGGAGAGTTGCGCTTACTGTGGGCGTAATACCCAATACGTATCCGCCTTCCTCTTTGGGGAATAGAAGCGTGACGTAAGTTAATCATCCAACTACCAAAACCGTCTAGAAAGCAGCAAGATTACTGCAATATAGCGCAACAGTGGATTCAGCACATATTCTGTCCATATCATCTTCCAGCTGACATAATTATTCGTATTGATAAATTAGTCACTTGACTGGTTGCAGAGAATCGATTTAATCATAACTGGCCCACAAAGGCAACGCTCGTGCATCCGCGAATGCTTCCAATGTTTTGAATCACTCAATTTTAAACGGATCTACATAAATAGAACGTTTTGAGCTTGAATTTCGATTACTATCAGCAGGTTCAGGCAGTTTGGAGTCCTGCAGGGTAATTGCGAAATACACTCAGCCACAATGCTACTTCATTTGGCAATTCAACAATACAAATTGGCCAAATTAACTTTTCAAACAAAGGCTTTTAATCTTCAAGAAAATCCTTAGGATTGTGATAGATTGTATATTACGCTATTGGGCTGCTGAGGCCTTAGTGTGAGTTTCATTTAACCATCTCGATCAAACGCAGTGAGCGCGTTCGGCGCTCCGATTGCTCCGTCACCAATCCAGGGCCAATCGGAGCGCCAAACGCGCTCACTGCGTTTGATCGAGATGGTTAAATGAAACTCACACTAGGGCCTCTGGTCCCTAGCTCGGGCAAATTATTGGGTTTTTTTCAATGGGAATTTCTAAGTAGCAGCCCCTAGTCTTAGTTTGTGTCCGGTTCATAGAAATAGGCTCCCCCTATTACATGGGAATTAACATCTGGCCTTAATTTACTTCATATAGAACTTACGGCTCCAATACGCTTAGAAACTCATAGTAAAAACATGCTAAGTTCACATATAAGTTAAAGCACAACTTGCGATATCCAATTTAACTTACTAAAGCTTTTCCTTTAGTCGTGTTAAACCGTCTTATTACATAACGCGATCTAACTTTAGTTCAAGCCTAAAGCTCTGAACCAGTTTTTGTATTTTCAACTTTACTAGGTAACGTTCTTAAATACAGAAATTACAACTTGGCACCGCACTAAGTTGTCAGTTTTGTAAAAAGAAATGTATTTCGCGGTGCCCCTCCCTCGCCCCCATATTTAGTTCAAACGCGAAAGAAGCTATGTGCGCACGAGCAGCGCGCGCGCTGCACGCGCGATTCGCCAGATCTGGACACACCCTTAGGTTCTTATTTCTAAAACAGGCTCGATGGTATAAATCATACCCAAGAAAAACCTTGTTTTGTAAGGGTTAAGGGAGTAAAAGTGTCCAGACTTTACCATCCATATTCATAGAGAGATTAATATCAGGGAATTATAAGTATGACATGTACGCGTGGTGGTTTATAGACCACTCTCTTTCACAGAGAGGAGGCCTGTTTCCTAGCAGTGAGAACATTATTGGCTGATAGTAAACTTAATACAATATGTTCATACAGACGCCAGCACATCAAGCTATCTCAAACTATCAAATTTTACCAATTAAACATGAACCCTTAACCTTTTGTAAAAAAGTTGAAAATCTATCGAAGAAATTTGACAGATTGGGGGTTTGACAAATTGATGTGCTGGCGTCTGTTCATACTTGCATTCATAAATAATTCATAGCTTCTAAGTACTACCTTGTAGCTACCTCGTGTTCATTTCCAATGTATTGATTTTAGCTTCATTGGCATTAATATTGCCATACGTAATTGATAGTTGTTACCGAAGCGTTCTATTAAAAAGTAATTATTGGCCATAGAGCTTGTCATACGTAAGTATTAAGGGGAACCTAGTCGCGGGCTCGAACTCACTGATGGGCCTGGTTAAAAAGCACGCTATCTCACCGGGCATCGTGTGCGACAGAGGTAGTATCAGAGATGAGCAGTTAGACGCTAGTCTATACGCACAATATTATTCAGTGACACGCAGGATCATATAGTACAACAGGCGCGTTAAGTATTAAGTAAAGTCCTTCGGAAGATCGGGTTTTATAAAAAAACCACTGCATAAATCAATGACCAATAAAGTTTATTGAACTTTTCTATATTCGAGCTTTGTCGGTACCGACTTGGTTTGTCAAATTTTATACTTCTTTTATTCCTTAATCACGCCCAAAGTTGGGTTAAATTAGCAACAAAAACGATTTTTTGTTGGCTCCTAACTTTTTAATGGCTTTTATTTAGTTTTCAGTTTCCGTAGAGACAAGTTAATAATTAGACAAAACCATACCATGTTGAATTTTTATGTACATTGTCGAACAGTGGAGTAATACACTCCCGAAGTTTGTATGGAAAAAAAATCGACTAGATTCATCTTAAGTATCGCTATTGGTTTTGTCTGTGAGCGGTAACAAAACACGATATCATAATAATTATCCTCATAATCAGCCTTTAAAGTTCCCAGTGCTAGGCCACAGGCCTTCTCTCTGTGAAAGTTTTTGGGTCCATAGGATCTATCCTTACAAACTCGAAGGCTTGGACAGTAGTACGTCGATAAATAATTACTTGGTCATCGATTTTATTCCCGTAATAACTTTTCAAATAAACAATGGTAATTATAAGTACGCATAATCAGCCTATAATGTTCCCACTGCTGGGACACAGGCCTCCTCTCTTCTAGAGGGAGTGGGCTATAGGTAATCTACCACGCGGGCCCAGTGCGGGTTGGTAGATGTCGCATGTCTTCGAATTGTTGATTCTAGGACATGTAGTAGGACGATGTTTTCCTTCACCGTATTGAGAGCGATATACTACAACGATTTGTAAAAAGCTTTAAAAAAATAACAACGGACCTTATGGTTAAGTCACGTAAAAGCTGAAGTTTCTCGTTTGTATTTTCTTATAAAGCCGTATAAATTTTCTTCTACAAAAGTCTACCGGTGAGGTCCGCAAGGGCCGATGCCTGACAGGGGTGCGAGTTGTTCGAAAGAGATACCGTGGTCCCTGGTACACAGGCAACTGCATGAACACGAGTGGGTTTTAGTCAGTAAAAGTCTGACACGCCCTCCTGCTCCACCCAGAGCGGAAGAAGTTTTTTGATGATTTCCCACCCTCAAAAAAAACGCTTTTTTAACCGACTTTAAAAAGAAGGAGGTTATCAATTCGACATGTTTTTTTTATGTATGTTCGGGCATAACTCCGTCTCATTTATAGACAGACGAATTTGCCAAATTCTTTTTTTTTTTTTCGAAAGGGGTTTATTTCGAAAAAGTCCCATTTAAATTTCATATGGAGATCCATATGAAATTTAAATGGGACTGATGACCCGTTTGGGCGACAGATAACGGAACTCTTCAAAAAATGACAGGAAATCAACCGCGATTGCTGCTATCGCATAAATAAATATGCATTGTTTTGACCCCACGTATGACGAAATTTCGAAGTGGGGTAGGCACTATGTATAACTAAAAAGTGATAAATAAAAACTTTATCCAAAAACAATAACAACTGACTCCAGGAAAAACACTACAAAGTGAAAAATAACTTTTATTTCGGAGGGGATGACAAAAAACTAAAATACATATCCAAAGTCACCGACTTCGGAAATTAAATTTATTTTTAGGTAAGAAGGAAAAAGTTTTGTTTAGGTAAGATCTCCTTTAGCGATGGAACCGATTGTAACACTCCATGAAGGTCTCCAACAGTAATCTTGGTTATTTACACTCCTTATAACAAAACGTGACCAGCATGTCCAGCATTCTAATTGCGTAACTCAAACTCAAAGCATTTATTTCAAATAAACCAATTACAGGCACTTTTGAATTGCCAAAGAGTCGGAAAGATGAAGCTAGTTGTCCATTCCAAAGCGTAGTAGTTACCTATGGAGAAGAACGGACAAGAAACTCCATGGACACTCTTTTTAAATCATGAAATTGTTATTAACAATTTGTTACAGAAAGTTGGTTACATCCTGTAAGGGGAACCTAGTCGCGGGGTCGAACTCACTGATGGAACTGGCTAAAAAGCACGCTGTCTCACCAGGCATCGTGTCCGACAGAGGTAGTATCAGTGACGAGTAGTTAGAAGCTAGTCTACACGCACAACATTGAGTGAGATGCAAGATCATTTATAGTACAACCGGCACGTAAAAAATTAAGAACCGTCCTTCGGAAGATCGGGATTTATGAAAAACCACTGCATAAATCAATGACCAATAAAGTTTATTGAACTTTTTGATATTTGAGCTTTGTCGGTTCCGACTTGGTTTTTTAGACTTTACACTTCTTTTATTACTTAAACACGCCCAAAACTAGGTTAAATTAGCAAGAAAAACGAATCTTTGTTGGCTCCTAACTTTTTAATGGCTTTTTATTTCAGTATTCTGTTTCCGTACAGACAATATTAATAATTTCCGTACAGACAAAATCTTTTCATGTTTAATTTTTGATGTACATTGTCGAACAGTGGAGTAATACACTCCCGAAGTTTGTATGGGAAAAATTTGGACTAGATTCACCTAAGATTAAGATTA
This sequence comes from Polymixis lichenea, assembly GCA_949091785.1. Taxonomy (NCBI): domain Eukaryota; kingdom Metazoa; phylum Arthropoda; class Insecta; order Lepidoptera; family Noctuidae; genus Polymixis; species Polymixis lichenea. Next base: position 10,428,220 of record OX420941.1, read on the forward strand.
TCAATGTGAGAACGATGTAAAAAGACGTGCACATTGAAAGCGTCCGTAATTAAAATAAAAAATCAAATCAAATGACACACTATCAATCAGAATCATTTTGAAGGATATTGCTAATCCATTCCTTCATATATTCGAATAATTTGTCTGCTCAACAACGTAACTCACGCAATGAATATCGTAACTGTCAAAATGAAAGCCATTCCTACTGTGTGTTTTACGCATTTACCCCGCTGTTGTCTGCAAGCTACAGGATTTGATGGACGCTATTGAAGGTACCAAGTTTAGACTTCCATCAATAAAAACCTCTTTTCATCCTTTTCAAACTCACCTGTTCCTGATCTTTATAAGGCGCCTCCGGGGCGTACACCCGGAGTACATCAGCGATGCAGCACGCGATGAGCAGCTGAACATCTCTGGAGGGATTTGTGAGGAAGAACTCGTCGGCCAAGTGGATCGCCAACGGTATGTACTGCTGGTACATGCCCTCATCTTGGCCGAGACCTTGTAATGTGTGCGCTAGGACCTGCGGAAGAAAAATGAAGATAAGAATAGAGCCATGATAGATCCGACTGATGTATAGGTGTTTTGAAGTCATAGGTGGGTTTTGGTAGCTAAACATTAACTTCATGATAAGCTCTGAGAAATCAGGCGCCACCATTTTTTATAGTATTTCGCCTGTGGATCTTTAATGAGGAATCTCCAGGGTAGCCGGCGAAATTAAAATTTTCTTACGGTTTTTGCAATTTGCAGCTGGTTTAGCATGACGCTTTCTATTTCTACTCTACCGTAGCATAAAAATCGCTTGTCTACATTTCTCGGTTCAAAACTGTCAACTGTCTACACGGAAACGTCATTTTTGTCTACTCTTCAGTCGTTAGAACCCTTCTCTACGGTACTCGTGCTAAGCCTGCAGCTCAGTGCAAGGCTGTATGTTGATGCAATATGATTTAAAGCTGACGTCACGTGTGGTCACGTGAAAAAAAAGTCATCGTAAGGAGCGTTTTGGCGTAAATTCAAATTAACGACAAATAAAATAGTTTCGTTTTTAATTGAGAAAACGTACATAAATAAATTTATTTTAATTTTACTGTTACATATTTCGTCCCAATCTTCAAATTAAAATGTTTTTTTTTAATAAATTGGAAAATATCCTATTTATTAAGGTAGACGTTAACGGTCTTATTCATAAAAATAGTATATCGAAGGTTTAAGACATTAATTAGTTAAACTACTCGATAAGCTTATATAAAACCTTTGATAAAATTTTGTATTCATATACGTTCTATATCTAATATGTCGTTTATAAATCAAAATATTGCCATTTTAATGAAATCATCCAACAAATTGACCAACACATCGAATCGTCAAACCAGAATGTCTGCCTACACACCGAATAATTGTAACCATAGACTTTCAGTTTCAACGGTTCTGACGCGGTGATGTCATTGTTACTTAAATTTGACAAATAATATGAAATTGTAACTGTCAACTGATTGCTTGAAAATTGACATATGGAGACAGACAATATTTGTACGCCGAATGGTCAAATGTAATTTTCTTTGTAATCAATCAGCTGCTTTAGAGAGTCGGCCATTTTTTCCTTAAAACACTGTTAAAATAGGGTTCTGGCTTCGATAACTTTATAGTAGGGTTATAGAACGTTTTTGTGCTAAAATGCGTTTATAAATAACACTTTTTGACAACCAGACTTGAAAGTTTTAGATGTTCGATAACTTTTTATGAATAAGGCCGTTAGACTAAACCATCAGGCTTAGTAGCATTAGCCCTAAAACAGTACAAAGATAGTTTGAAAACCATACAAAAATACGGCACATACCCAGAACCGACCCCAACCAAAATGAATGCCCCGATGACCTAAATAAAGTCTAGTAACCACCTTGATTGAGATAGGCTTAACTCTATTTAGTGCAGTATTGTGTACATCACGTCGACCCAATCTAGGCCAGGTGTCATGTAGACAATAGAACAATTTGTTCGCAGATTACATCTAGATTCCAGTCAACTGTAAACTATGTCTGAATGTGGGTGAGCCACGGACAACGAAAAAAAAATTTGAATATTTTTTATACATAATTATTCTGATTACTGCTCTGATTCTTTTGGACACCAAATGTGAAAATATTGAATACCGAATAACAAAAACAAATCCACATTAGGGTTGTCAATTTTGGTTCAAAACAACCCTTCCAAAAATGCCGCAACATGGTGACAAGCAGTTTGATAATTCTCTAATTTCTTGCGACTCTTTATTATTTTTACCTGACTACGGCGAAGCAAAAACGATGGTTATGATTTCGACCGGTATGTATGTGGGTATGTATATATTTATTCATCTGTTACCTCATAACTTCTGAACAGAATTTGACAAATGAGTTATCGTTGGAAGCGTTTTGATCGTCCGCTGGATATAGGCTACGTGACGTCACATTAAATACATTTGAAACAAGAAAATATTGACATCTGAATGCCGTGGTCGTATGCCACCTACACGAACAAAACATTATATTCTAATAGTAGTAAGCGATCATAGCTTTAGGACAAAGTGGCATACGAGCACGGCTTTCAGATGAGAACATTTTCTAGGTCCATACTTTTTAGAGTGTGATTTTGCAGCAGTCGGATTTTAGTTTTTTCATTGTAAGACGAAGACAGCAACATTCTTAGTTTACTCAAAAATGCTCACAATCGATCTAAGCCTAGTTCTAAGCAAAGGCCCGTCCTAAAATAGAGGTATTACCAGTCTCTACGCTGAGTGGATTTGTGACCGCAAAGTCAGCTCGCTCGCACCACTGACGTTGTCATTATCCGCGCCCTGTGTCGACTATATTGGGGTCAGCTCCCAGACTAACTAGTAGCGGTGTAATGGAAGTGGTGTGTACGTACCGTAAATAATTACTTTTATTGTTTTTCTCGCCAGTTTATATTTCACTTTGATTCTGGCAGTTTTATGTGCTGTTCGTAACATGGAGTTAAGGTTCACAACCATACTGTTAAAAACAGTATTATACTGTTTTTCGTTCGTTAATACTTTTTACTGTTATATAAAAAAAAGTATAAAATACTGTTTTTTTGTCCGCTGGTATCCGGATCCATATATGTATAGTCTGTATAAAATGTAAACGTCCGTGTACAAACTACATTTCAGAACGAAACTGTCAATGCCAAGTGTATGCCACGCATGCGCAATTGTGCAGCGCAGAACGCATGTAGGTATACAAAAAATAACCGTTTTTTGTTTTGCAACTGTGCAAAAAGCTCCAAAAAATATGTTTTTAAAACGTCAAAAAATTTTAATACTGTTTTATTTTGTAAAATACTGTTCATTTTATTTCTCCGATCTTAATATACTTACTTTATTTCTCGTACAAAAAGTTGGGAACCCTACATGGAGTGTTCTTATTCGGGATGTGGTAATAGACACCCATTTCCCGTCTTACTGCAGTTCTCAGTCTAATTGCAAACATAGACAAGAGTAGCATAACCGTTTGGAGGTTGTACACGATGCTTGTAATATTTTGCAAATTCAGGCACCTGTGTAGGGACGTACCTATAGAAAAAGGGGCACGCTACGCATCACATTTGCGCCCTTTCGTAAATTATCTTCTACACTGAGCAAAGCTAGGTCGCATAACCGATCTTAACCAATTACAGCCTTCAATAACGAAGGTATTAATTTCAACTTGCTAAAAAATTGCTTGCAATGCTGCAATTTTAAGAGAATTTGAATAGAAATAGGCAGATTTGGTTAATACCCTTTCATCCCCGTACTGCACAATATAATCAAGTAGCTCTTCAGATTTCTTAGATAGAGGTAGGTAGCAGTATGAAACGGTTTATTGATGTTTTTGAAGTGAAAACTTCTTTACGCGCGTTGGGCATTTTTTGAGATGGGAAAAAACAATTGAACACGCGACAGCGTGACCCGACACCTCTGTATATAAGTTAGTTTTAGTTAAGCTTGGTCAGTATAAATTACAAGTAATATTTTTTTTACGTATTTGGTAAAATAGATAATATATAATTATTATTTTTTTCGTAAATGTAAAATCGGTTATTTTTCCCTTCTGTAGGCACTCCCGGAGTGCCACTGTTTTTTATTTGCATTATAATTGGCCAATTTTTACGCCCCCCTTTGATAGGCGCCCAGGGCTCTTGTCCTGCCTACCCCACGCTAGTTTCGCCACCTGTTTTAAGGACCCACACCCTAATTGTGTAACACACTATCAATAAAAAGCAAGTCGGGTAAGAAGTCACGCTCTAAAGAGCATGCAACATGAAAATATTCTCATCTGAAAGCCATGGTCGTATGTGTATATCAATCAAGACGCCTCATTTTACAAATTATGATAAGTAGTTTAGAAGTTAGGGGCCATCCGTAAATTACGTCACACAAATTTTATGGTTTTTGAACCCCCGGCCTTGTCATATGTGGTCACACTTGTGAAACCCCTCCCCCCTTGTGTGACGTCACATACTTAAAAAAATATTTAGAAGTACATAATTAAAGTAAAACAGCAGCTTTTCCATATTTTTTTTAAATTAAAAATAATCTTTAATAAAATTAACATAAAGTCAAATAATTCAGACAATTAATGGTGATTGACATGTGACGTCACAAAGCTTTTGATTCCCCTGGCCCTTGTCACACTATGTCACATTTTGTTGAAGTCAACGTGTGACGTAATTTATGGATAATCCCTTTTGAGAGAACACATGAACAAACTTACATACTTACCGTTCAAAATCGTAACCCTCCTTTTTGCATTCACCGTAGTCGAGTAATTACAAACTGAATCATTTTGGAGGATACACGCTAAATCACGCAATAAATGTTGTTGAATTGTCTAAATGAAAGCCATTCCTACAATTAGTGTGTTTCGCTTACGCCGCGCCCGCCGGTTGTGAAAAGGTCTCTGCTGCGTACAGCGTCGTAATTGTCACGCAGCTGGAAGTGACAATTTATGATCTTGGGTACTTTAAAAAGATGCACTCTTCCAGTGTCATCTCATCTGCCGACCTATTCTGTAAAATCTCACCATGAAAACCTAGATGAAGTGAGCTTGAATTGAGTTGTCGTTCCACCTGTAGTGCTATTCTGTAAAAATCTCACCGTGAAAAACTAAAGTGAAGTGAGCCGTCAATAGTGTCAAATTTCTAGCATCTCTGATAGAATGACAGCTCACTTCACCTATGCTATCACGGTGACCTTTTTACAGATTTAGCCAAGCTGTACGCTCAAGTTCTTGCACCGAGTACTGTACACAAAAACTGCCCTTTTTTTAACTTCGTATTACGCTAGGAAACCTAAAGGTCAAAGTGCTACCACGGACGTACGGTCGGCTGTACAAGCGCATTTACGGATCGATCGCTCCACACGGTAATTTGGCCACAAGCCCCTCATTACGTACGACTTGATATCAAAGGACCGTATTTGATCGATTGAATGTAATTGCAAGTTACACAAACCGCTTTCCCAAGCTTACATATATGCACACAGAATGTCAATGTTTCCTCATAAATAAAACTTGATACGCTGCAGATTCATAATCGGCTTGTAATGTTTCCAGTGGGACACAGGCCTCCTCTCTTTTTGAGAGGGAGTGGGCCGTAATCCACCACGCGGGCCCAGTGAAGGTTGGTAGATGTCACATGTCTCTGATTTTTTGGTTCTCGGACATGCCGGGTTCCTTATGAGGGTTTCCTTTTTCGATTTCCGAACCCACGTCTCACAACTCCTAACTAATGGTTCATCACTGCTCTTCGCTTCCACCCTTCACATCAAATACGAATATATTGACGTAACTTTTATCTGCCGCTGTAATCAGATGGCAACTCAAATATATGCAACATATCACACATAATTATTTCGTGGTAATTTATTACTGAGAATGCAGGAAATAATTACCACGAAATAATTATGTATGTATTATGGCGTTGTGTAGTTTCTGCCTACCCCAATTGGAAGAAGACGTGAATTTATGTACGCATGTTAAAAGGAAATCCTTTCATTCATTTCGAGTGATATCAAACATGACATGAGACATAGCTTATGACGAACTAGTAAGTATTTCCAAAAGATGCTTGTTATCAATCTTATCCTACAACACGGAACGCCCATAGCTTAACGATGACGTCATCAATTCTTGATAGAAGAGGCGAGCCTATTGCCCCAAGGCACGGCACGGGGCACAAAGGTTTAGCCTTGGATTTAGCTCGACGAAAAGCTGATAGAGGCGGAGATGCAAAACAAAACAAAAATCATGAAATTACGTCATTTTAGCCTAGCCGGATGCGTGCACATACATGAAAGGGTGTGATTATATCATAGAGTAAACGGCGGGACTGTATTTTTTTTTTTTTCATACGGATATGTGTGTATGTTCATCGGTTCCCTCATCAACTTTTTATCATAATTTGACAAATGAGAAGTCGTTGGAAGTATCTTGATCCCCCGCTGGTAATTATAGGCTATGTGAAGTCACATTAAATGACTATGGCGCCCTTTAGAGGACATACATCTGATGAAGAAAAAAAAATTGTGGCCACGATTTTCAAATGGGATTTTTTTTCTTGTTTCATACTTTTTAGAATGTTATTTCGTTAGTAATCGGGGTTTCGTTTTGGGAATTACTTTGGACGGGTAGGTTTTGATTTAGGTCTTAATGTTATTCCCTTACGATAAGGATTGGTAAACGTTAGGTCGAAATTCACAAACGAAAATGATCAGTATACATGATATTTAAAAGTATACAAAAACTTATCCTGTATACAACCTAAACGCAAACGGATAGCAATAACCTTTCGCGTTAAATTGGTTATTTTGCATCAATTTAAAACGATTGACGCTTCTGTAATGTTTCTATTTGTTTTATTTTGGCGGCCCTTTACAAAGGATGCCTAAACCTAAAGTCGCCGCCTGGACATGGGGTCGAGCGCGGTTATGCTCACGCATAACACCTGATAGGCCCACGCCTACCAGGTGTTTAATCTCAAATAATTGTTAATTTAACTGTTCTCACAGGTTAGTGTACAAAAAATGCTAAAAAAATTAGGTAAAATTTTAAAAAGATAAACTAGATTTTTTACGGTACTGCATCGAGAATCACTAGCCCTATCACCTGTCTTCGTTTTCAGAAGCGTTTCCCTGACACCCTGTATAAGATCCAGTACGCGAAAAAATCCCGCCACGATCTTTCTATGTCCGATCGTCGACTGTCTTCTACTGTCCGCGCTGCAGATACAATAACTAAACAACCTCCTTGTGCCAGATGTGGTTAGTAAGACATGGGAAGAGTAAAGAGAACCCCACTGCGCCTCGATAAGCACGTTAAGCCGATGGCCTCGGCCGTCACTTGTGGATTTTTGATTGTCGTTACGGGTCCGCAGAATCCCGAAAGTCTGACAACCAGTCTTACGGAGTATCGTATTAGTCAGTAACTTGGTTGTGGAGGTCAGATAGGCAGTCGCTCCATGTAAAAACTGGTACTAAGCTGCATCGGGTAAGACTGGAAGCCGACCCCAACATCGTTGGGAAAGGGCTAGGTAGATGATGCACCTCAGAAATATACGCTGTTCATATCTAGATAATGAGCAAACCAATGTACCGAAGTTGTTTTATTTAATACTTGAGTGAAACTGGTTACATTGGTCCTCGTATACGAAAGGCTAACAACCGATCACAACTGATTCAGAATTATGACCTTTAATTCAAGGTGAATAGGAACCTCATTTTCATACTTAAGCACTTCCAATCTTCCCTCATAATCTGACGAGCACTGCGTAATTAGTTACTTTAAAAACACAGAGCAGTAATATAACTAGTGAATGTATTAGTGTCCGGCCGAAAACGAAAATGAAGCTTCGGCTTTAGTTTTATTTTCTGCCGAAAACAAAAACGATTTTGTTATGAAAAAAATATTAATATTAGGTTGGGGAAAAAGTCTTTTCGCATTATAGTATGTATGAACTTGTAATATAATCTCTTTGGCTATACTATTTGTATCTGGCTGGTTTTGGTATCATTGAAAGTTTAAATTTTAAAGAACATCATTCCAAATTCAAATTAGGAAAATGTGTGATTTTCATTTGTTTTTCGTACCGTCAAGATGAGTGAATCTAATGAAGAAATTCGATACATTTTAAAATTTTACTACAAAAAAGGTAAAAATGCAACGCAAGCTGCGAAAAAAATTTGCGATGTTTATGGACCTAGTGTAGTGTCTGTGAGAGTAGCACAAATTTGGTTTAAGCGTTTTCAATCCGGAAATTTTGATGTCAAAGATGCACGTTGCTCTGGTCGCCCTATTACGGATAAAATGGATGCCATTTTTGAAAAAGTGGAGCAAGATCGGCATACCAGTAGTTACGACGTAGCTGAAGAACTGGAAATTGGCCACAAAACAGTTTTGGCGCATTTGAAAAAAACTGGGTACACAAAAAAGCTCGACATTTGGGTACCTCACGAGCTCACTGAAAGAAACCTAATGAACCGTGTACTCATTTGTGATTCTTTATTACGACGTAATGAAACCGAACCATTTTTGAAGAAGCTGATAACTGGTGATGAAAAGTGGATCACGTATGACAAGAACGTGCGGAAAAGGTCGTGGTCAAAGGCCGGTCAGGCTTCACAGACTGTGGCGAAACCCGGGTTAACTCGCAACAAGGTGATGCTGTGTGTGTGGTGGGATTGGAAGGGCATTATTCATTATGAGCTGTTACCACCAGGCAGGACCATCGATTCTGAACTCTACTGCGAACAACTGATGAGATTAAAGCAAGAAGTTGAGAGAAAGCGGCCGGAATTAATCAACAGAAGCGGTGTGGTTTTTCATCAAGATAACGCTAGACCTCACACATCTTTAGCCACCCAACAAAAATTAAGAGAGTTTGGCTGGGAGGTGTTAATGCATCCGCCGTATAGTCCTGACCTTGCACCTTCAGATTCCCACCTGTTTCGGTCTCTTCAGAATTCTTTAGGCAGTGTCAGGTTAACATCACGAGAGGACTGCCAAAACCACTTGTCGCGGTATTTTGACCAGAAGTGCCAAAATTTCTATAGCAATGGGATCATGTCCCTACCTACAAGATGGCAAAAAGTTATCGAACAAAATGGTACCTACATACTTTAGTTAAATGTAAATAAACTTTATTAAAAAATGTTTTGAATTTTCTTAAAAAATGCGAAGAAACTTTTTCCCCAACCTATTATTTCCGCTGAATACGTGTATGAGCATGAAGAAAATATCAACGTAACTACGCTTTACAACTTCAAAACAAAATCGCGTCCGAGATGATTATTGAACCATGAGCGGACTCGATCCACCCCGACGTTAGCTAAACGTCACCTGATATTGCCCAGCTTTACGACGAGGCCGATATTTCACACGACGCGCGATAATTCACGAACTTCTAATTTTCGGCTTGGCCGAAGGTTCGGCTGGTTTATGGCCGAAAACGAAAATTTGGGCTAATCATCATTTCATTGGCTGAAAACGACGGTTTGGTTGACCACTAGAATTGATTAGTAAGTACAATTTATAATTCAAGGCAAAAAATTAAAATCAAAATGCATTAAGCGAGACAAAACTGAATTAAAAAGAAGTTTTCATTTATGACTGTAACTTGGGGCCAATTAGTACCAAGGCTTGGTATTTATGGCAGCAATGCCAAAGCCGTTTTTCGGCGAATTCTGAAAAGTCGATTTTTTGTGGCTGCTTTTCTGCGGTTCTGAAAAAGCAAGTTATTTGAGGTTGTTTCTTTTGTAGTATGTATGTACAAGTACATAGTATCTTTCTATTAAACCCGACTACTGAAAAATCACGCTCTTGTAGCATTCGACCACGGCTTTCAGATGAAAATATTTTCTTGTTTCATACCTAAAGAGCAAAGTTTTTCAGTAGTCGTCTGGTTTTAGTTTTTGAACTTACTTTTTATTTACTTAAATAATTCTGGGGTTAGTAAACAATAAATACATTTTTGAAATGTGCTAATTAAGCCCTTTTATTTGAAACCCAACACGGCAATTTTTTTTTTTCGCCAATGACTAGGATCGCCATATTCAATTTCTTGTAGCATCACATTGCGTCCGTCACCAGCGGACGATCAAGACGCTTCCAACGGTGGCTCATTTGTCAATGATAATTAGTTTAGAAGTTATGAGGAAACAGAAAACATACATTACATACATACCCACAACCTCACACATACATACCGGTCAAAACCATAACCTTAATTTTTTCTTAGTCGGGTAAAAAGCGAGTACCATGTCAGTAGATAATCATATTATGATGAGGGATTACAACGTCAATGCTCCAAAAGAAACATGATGATAAGGCTTGAAATCTGACAAAACCTGGACCTAATCCCAAAAATGTGATACTGTTGTCCCAAAAATGTGTTTATAACCAACATTCCTTTCATACCATAACGAGGCATTTCTAAATCCCAACGGGATCATAAAAACTCGGTACAGATGACTTATGAGTTATAACGAAGTCCCGGGGCGTTCCCGCGTTATCGATAAAAACTATGTAATATCGGAATCAAACAGCCCGACAAGCAAAACCATGGAGTTTTCAAAACGTCGCAAGTTAGTGACGCTCTGCGGTGCTATTCTGTAACCACCTCACTGTGAAATGTTAAGTGAAGTGAGTTTGTAGTGAGTTATCAATAGTGCCAATCCCTAGTATTACGAGCAATGACAGCTGACTTGAAATACTTGGAAAATTAGAATATTGGAAAAAATGGACTTGCACTAGTCTACATTAACGTACGTGGGATGAATTATCCAAGCTTCCAAGCTATTCGGTGTCGACTTATTTAAAGTCAAGTAACACGAATTTACTCGTCCGAATTAGAATAGTTACTTTTAAATAATATAATTATTTTCTATTGGCGACTCGCACGAAGTAAATTTATTTGTGGGCGAATCGACAACTCCAGAAATACTTGTTATACAATTGGAACGTTTTGAATTTTATGTGCGAATGGATTAATAAGCCTCGGTGTCACGCAGACTTGTGCAAGTATAAACATGCGCAAGTATATCGTAACGTGTATGGCTACCATTACAGAATAGACCGGCTGACGTTCAAATCTTTAATTCTCCAGCAATCCAATAAAAACAAGTGAACTTTATAAAACGGATGTGAGAGAGGATATTGATATTAGTAATGCACACGTTTCCTGTAAGCTCACGTTCCCACGCAAAAATGTCGCGGCAGAATTTAATCGCGCACTGGATTTTCAACGCTCTGCAAGGCGCCGAGAGTTGAAAATCGAACAATGCGTTTTTACGACGTGCTGGGATGCACTAGCACTTGACCACGCAGTATGTTCTTATTTGCACAATGTTGATGCTTCCAGCTTTTTTCCCCGAGTCTCAGATATTAAAAGTTGTACAGAATAGTCCTTTCTGTAGCGGCCTTTTGAAACGTGGTAAAATTTGTGATAAAACTTAAACACTACTGGCTAAATGTGGGTGTACTAAGGTAGAGATTTTCCTTGTTAGCGTATCGACGGCAAAACGTTCAAACATCTTTGGCCCAAAATTCAACTCCGATCACAGACAGGCAGTCCTAAGATCATCAAATGCACAGGTGACAGGGCATGCTGCGCAGGATGGAAACTGGGTCATTGTCTATGAGGAGGTGCCCCATACGCATTTGAGATCTGAGCTATCCGTGAACCCCCACGTGTGAAGACAGTCTTTGCTCCGGTCGACTTAGGTTTGAAGTCTATTTAGAGGTTTCCAAGTCGGCTATGGTAACGCGTCTTATCGCCGAGATCTGTCACCTCTGCCTTTCCTATCGCGGCATACAGGCGTGATGTTATGTTAAATTAGTTTGGGATCTGTCAATTACTCCTACATTACCTGTTTAATAACAAATTATTAAACAAAGACATTACATAACAACGGTAGCAGAGTTCCTTTCATAGTCGTAAAATGGGTAAACACAATAATACCACAGAATAATAATGTTCAGAAAGACAAGATCGAACAACGCGTGAATTTTACCACAACATGATGCCTGTATTCCCCGAAGAGTTAGGCAGAGGTGCGCTCGAATATTGCTAGTTACGTTTAAGTCCCATGTAATAGCGGGCGAGCCTATTGCCATCGAAGGTGCACGAATCCAGACTCCGGGCTACTACTGAGAATATGGAAAACCCAAAAACACTGCCCGCCCTGGAATTGAACCCAGGACCTCATGATCACCAGTAGCGCTTGCGACCACGAGGCAGTCACGAAGTAGTACAGAATAAACAGACAGATCTCGGACAGGTGTCGAAGACAGCACTCGGCGCAAAATGGAGCGCGAACATCAACTAGTGACTATTTTCTAAATCAAACAAGTATCTTGATGGGGATGGCTACCGATAAATACGTTCCTATTACATCAATAAGACCAAAAGGCTTTTTAGTCGACTCGCACGAATTGTCACTATTAAATAATATAATATTTCTATAGGCGACTCGTACGTAATAGTATTCAAAATTGTCGATTCGCCCTATTCGTGCGAGTTAATACGATCATTTAATTAATATGAGCTTTCTGAGTTTAACATTACTAACATCGGTGAAAGAAAATATCGTGAAGAAACCTAGGCATATGTATCTTAATATAAAGTTAAAGAATTTGTTTGTTGGTTTGAACGCGCTAATCTCTGAAACAATTTTTCTCTCAATTTCATTTGATAGCCTAAGTCTTGAGAAAGGCTATAGGCAGTGGCGTGCACAGAGTTTTTAGACAGGGTAGGCAGAAATGTAAAAAAAGGCAAAAAGAAAAACACAACGATCGCTGTACCTACCTACACAGCATGCAACCTGTGAGGTAATTAAATGAATCATATTGTTTTGTTTTGTATTGAATTTACGATTGACTTTACCTATAGTTTGTACCTATTAATTGCAAATCCGGTGTAGGTACAGCTACTTTTCACGATACTTGATTTTTTTTCAGCGCTAGATAGTTTTAAAAATATATCACTTTTTCTTTTCTCTTTACACACGCCAACTGAACAATTTTCACAGTTATTATTATTTATTTTTCACACTATTTATCAATGTTAAAATCTTAAATACATGCCATCATAGCTCAGAACCAAAACAAATGAATCAAAACAAACAATGGCGTCCGAATTACTCGGAATATGAAAATAATACGACAAAGAAATTATGGTTGTTTATGTAGCCACAATTCTGTGAAACATTGCTACTTTTTAAAATAGTCGCTTATCCAGCTTTGTTCGGAAAACTTCGGTAAGTTTCGTAATTCGTCTCGTTGTTAAAAATCGTAAAAAGCCAGTGACCACCCTGTACGGTTGTGTGCGTTATTCGTTACATTGTGTGCCACGTATGTATAGGAACGCACACTGAATAAATCTGCATGGTCACGAGAGCACACATACAAACATTGAGACACGAATAGTTCGTGTCTCTCCCGAGGCACTAAGCGGCGCTAGTGCATCGCAATGCGAAGTTGCGTCAAATTGCACGAACGGGATATTGTATCGATAATACTAATGATACGACCGACGCTCGACAGGTGGCGCTGATTTAAGAATCAAGATTTTTGTTTATTGATAAAATAATATTATTTTTACATATTTATCTGATTTGGGTAGGGTAGGCAGTGTCTTTCTGTCTTTATGGACTGCACGCCACTGGCTATAGGGTATTTAATATCACGCTGGGACCCTTAAGATCTGAGCAAAAGTAGAAAAAGTCAGAATGAACAACAACCGAAACCAAAGTTATAGCGCGGGAAGGCGTTGCGATGCTACAGGGTGAGTCGGGTTATCAAGAAATTCCACGCGGACGAAGTCGCGGGCAGCGCTAGTCCTAAATTAGAAAGTAGGACTAATATTATAAATGTATGTTAGGTTGGGATATTAAGATGTTTGGATGTTTGTTACTCAATCACATAAAAACGGCTGAACAGATTGAGCTGAAATTTGACAAACAGATAACACAAAGGATACTTTTTATGCCGGTAGTACGTTCCCGTGGGATAATTTTCGACATCCACGCGGGCGAAGTAGCTGGCAAAAGCTAGTCATTAATATGAGTCTGAAATCGACAACACTTCCTGAGCTAGTGTGGTGACCAATTCGCATGGCTTCACTGTATGAGAATAGACCTTAGCTCTGGCTGGTTCAAAACTGTCAACTGTCTACACGGAAACGTCATTTTTGTCTTCTCTACGATTCTCGGGCTAAGACTGCTGGTATAATAATTTGGTCATGCTAGCGAGGCAGTTTGTTATTGATCTTCTGTCTTTGCCTACACTGTGGTAATGTCGTGTGTGGAAATCGCAACAAATGCTGTATAACGTCATGTTCGCATTGATTACAAGTTAGGACTATTAATAGTAGTACACAATATGTAAGTAGATGTATGACGAGTAAGTTAACCGTACATTTGTGTTTTCACTTTTATAACATGGTAATTCTCACCCACTCGTACTTAAAGTAAGTACTTGGACAGTTCCACGGGTTTACCATAATCAGCCTATAATCTTCCCACTGCTGGGACACAGGCCTCCTCTCTGTGAGAGGGAGTGGGCCAATATCTATCACGCGGACCCCGTGCGGGTTGGTAGATGTCACATGTCTTGGAATTTTTGGTCCTAGGACAGGGATGGCGAATCTCTGTACATCGACGTGCCAATAATACCTACTCTTTATACATCTTAATTGAGGTAGGCACTTATTTAATTTAAAAAAAAAACAAATAAGTATAACCCTACTGAAGCAGATGCTAAATAATTGAGATCAGGGGCCCTAGTGTAAGTTTCATTTAACCATATAGACCAAACGCAGTGAGCGCGTTTGGCGCTCCTATTGGTCCGTCACCAATCCAGGGCCAGTCGGAACGCCGAACGCGCTCAATGCGTTTGGTGTAGATGGTTAAATGAAACTCACACTAGGGCCTCAGGTTCATATTACGTTACTTTTAACGATCGGTTTCCAAGCCAGTCTTTAATGGTATTACTGAAAATTACGACTTGCAGGCACAGGTAAGTCAATATAACGTTCAGATTTTTATATTTGTCATTGTGATCTAGGTACATAAATTCCTCAATTGATGACGTGCCCACCCTATTTTGTCGTGTGCCATCGGTTCGCCATCCCTGTTCTAGGACAAAGCGGTTTCCTCACAAAGTTCCCTTCACCGTTTTGAGATCAGCGGTGATTAAATAATTTACACAAAAAGCACCTGTCAGTCGTAGCCGATTCCACGGAGCCACCACTGCAGGCTTAGCACGAGCACCGATTTGTTTGACGGAAGAATAGACGTGACTATTTAACTAAATGACGTACAATAGGAGTAGATAGTTATGTTTTTCTATTAATTATCACAGTTATGCGTTCTAAACGAATCATGATTTTATAGATAATCGTATATACTTTGTGGCCGGCGAGTAGAAAGTTTGTTGTCAGTGTGATTTTGATAGTTTGGGAAGAAATATTCTTCTGAAATAGTCTACATTTATAAGGACCTAGACAAAGATCGTTAGAAACGAAACACAAAATGACAGATTGTAGAAGGATATCTACGGTGCGATGTCAAAAACGGAGAAACGAAATGTCACTTTGTATTGAAAAAGCCCTGTCTATTCTTCGTAGAAATAGAAAACGTCATGCTAAGTCTGCTGGTCTCCAAACAATAACATCACGCCCGTAATCCCCAAAGCGTTAGGCAGCGATGTATCCTATTGTACAGGCCACATTTCGCCAGTTTTGAGTCCCATGCTTAGAATTTATTTAAGCGTTTTATTAACAGGTTCAGTAGCGTTAGGAGGGAAATGTTTTGTATACAAGTTCGCAGATATAAGGACCAAATTTTCTCAACAAGTTTTGCATCGGACACCTCTACACTAGCTCTACCACAGATTAAAAAAAAAAATGCAGCGTGGCGCAGGGCGCTTTAGTGGTTTCAGGATAAGATTACATTTTCCCGTGACTAACATTTTTTACAGACTAGAGTTTCCTCGGACGTTGTTTTTATCATGGCAGAGTCGATACTGGGAATATATCCATGGTAAAAAACATGAAGTTATTATGCGCATCTATCTACATAGCTAACCTATGTCGCTTTTCATGTCTGTCTTGTGACCGCCTAGTTCTTGTCACTACACAATGCATTTTGTTACAGTTTTTAGTAAGTTAGACATTTTATTCCAGAAGGTGTATACTTAATACATATCTAATATTTAACTAAGATATAGCAGAGAAACGGATGTTCTAAGATATTGTGACACTAGTAGATTCCCCCCACGCCCTTGCCTCGGAAAACACGTTAAGCTGTTGGTCCCGACTGTTATTTGTAGATCTTTGACAGTCGTTACGGATAGTCAGAAGTCCGAAAGTCAGACAACTAGTCTTGAGGGTTATCGTATTACCCAGTTACTGGGTTGTGGAGGTGCGTTACGTGCCGCGATCTGTAATGAATACATATCTGTGCATTCATTACCGATCGCGGCACGTAAGTTGATACAAAATGTCGGATTTTGTTTCAACTTACGTGCCGCGAATTTCCAAACTTCAGTACACGTTACATCTATAACTATGCAAGAAGATGACCCCATTTTTTTCCGTGCGAGGCAACGAGTGCACGCGCTCCTACCTACGGTTGTTTGTTCCGATTTTGGTTCAACTTACGTGCCGCGATAAATACTTGCTTTTGATTAAAGGGTGGCTTAACTTAGCTGTCTACGTCAGAATAATGCTAGAGGCTCGGCCCTTCTATTTACAGCCACTCTCCATGACCTTTCGCAAGAAATGGCTTTTAGTTTTATTATATTCCTTCTCTCAAAATGTAATTAAAATGATGAAGAAATGTCGAAGCAAAGCACTTTACTAGATTTATTATTCTAGTTTGTATAGAGATTTCGTTCGTGTTTATGGAACTGTAGCAAAAATATGCACGTTTTTCAGTGAGTTTTAGAAAATTTACATAATTGATAGCGGAAAACCTTCATGTGTAGTATTTTAAAAGACAATGGCTAACAAGTGGTTATTGTTTTCAAATTATATACACGGACGCAAATATTTAGTCCACCAATAGGTAAAATGTGACTTATACAAAATAACATATCATCACGCCTTGTATCCCCGAACGGTTGAGCAGAGGTGCACCTATAGTACACCCACATTTGGCTAGTTATACTTAAGTCCCATTTAATAGGGGGCGAGCCTATTGAAATCAAGCGGACACAAATCCAGACTCCGGGCTGACACTGAGTAATTCCAGATAGAAAAACTCAAGAACACGTGGCCCGACCTGGGAATCGAACCCAGGAACCCACATGACGTTTCCGTATAGACAGCAGGCTTAGCACGAGGCACCGATTTGTCGACGGAAGAATAGACATGACTATTAACTAAATGATGTACAATATGAGAAGATAGCTATGTTTTTCTATTAATTATCTCAGTTATGCGTTCTAAACGAATCATGATATTTTAGATAATCGTATATAACCCTAGTTTTAGTATATGCGAAACCCAAAACACGTGTCTAGTATTTTTATGTAAAGAATCTATGTAGAAATTTTCAAAAGTGTATCATGAAAAATCACAAAGTTATAAGCTTGTTATGTTACCTAATTGACACACAAACATGGTCACCACGCGGCTCCCGCGCGTCCAGCGTCGTATTGTGCTCATTGATAATAATTAGGCAGTAGGTACCTAACCGTACGGCGATTGTATTGTAATTAACTGGTGATAACATTTTCCATCACACTTGCAAAACTTTTTTGGGAAAAAATATAACATGGTGTAAAAATTATTGGAATCGATTCAGTTACTTATTCTGAACAAACTATATTCAGGTTTCGCATATACTAAAAATTATTTTGTATACTTTGTGGCCATCGATTAGAAAGTTTGTTGTCAGTGTGATTTTGATAGTTGGGGAAGAAATATTCTTCTGAAATAGTCTACTTTTATAAGGACCTAGACAAAAATCGTTAGAAACGAAAGACAAAATGACAGATATATCTACGGTGCGCTGTCAAAAATGGAGAAACGAAATGTCACTTTGTATTGAAAAAGCACTGGCTATACTTCGTAGAAATAGAAAGCGTCAAGCTAAGTCTGCTGGCCCGTTTGTCCGTACTTATACTACTATGTGAGAAAGTGGCTTATTAGTAGATTTACACTAATTAACTCGCCCGAATCGGGCGAATCGATACTTTTAACAATTTTTTTTTTTGTAGGCGACTCACGCAAAAATATTTATTTGTGGGCTATTCAACAATTCCAGAAAAACGTAAGGCAACTGTCACATTGTGTATTTTATGTAATAAAGTTAGTGTACTTTTTCCTTAACTTTCTGATGTTTCCTTAACGTTTTATTCAAAACCACAGACTAATAAGCCGAAGCCGAAAGTGAGTAGGAACGCAATCCAACAAAACCAACGTATTCCTAGTACATATTTGTATAAGTCACTACCGCGACTACCTCATTGGTCTAGTGGTCGCAAGCGCTACTGCTGGTTAGACTGGAAGCTGACCTCAACATAGTTGGGAATAGGTTAGACTATGATGACGTCGCTGAGCTGAGATTGCGACTAGTTTTTTACGTTTTTAAATGTGGGAATTAATTAGACTTCTGACACTACGATTAGTTCAATTCTGTTCCTTAGATCCTTGAAATAAATTAGTAACTTAAATCATGCTAAACCAAAATCATGTTTTCCTTATCCTTGACATTGTATGGTTTCAACAACTAATTTTGATTTAATATATTGTACCTTTAATTTTAATTCCCTGAAATATTTGTACACTGGAAACAGCAGAATATTATTGACGTCATATTATGTGTAACACCTTTGTAACAGCAATATTCTAACAAATACATTTTAAATAAATAAATAGGGCTGGGACACAGTGGCGACCAAGGACTAGAAGACGAGATGTCGGTCGTCCGGCGGCGAGATGGGCGGACGACATTGTTGCCATCGCGGGCAAAACCCTGGATGAGGCTGGTACAGGAGCGTGGGTATTGGACTCAAGAAAAAAGAGGCCTGATGATAACGATGAAACTAATATCAAACAATTTTGTTTTTCAGCCGAAAATGTATCAGATTTCTTCGGCGAATATGACGCATAAATATCCCTCTACAATCAATCTTTAGAGCGATACGGATATTATTAGACACGACACCGATGCGACATTACACAATAAAATAAAAAATTGGGTCACCAGCACTTTGTATACGTATTCTGCATGTCCATGTTATACCACAGTTATTTTTTCGGCACAGTTTAAAAATAAAACATGTTTATTTTGGCACTTTACTGTGTTACTAAAATTACATTTCAATTGTCGTTTACGCCATTTTAGTGCGTTTTGCGAAGTGATTGAAGTCATATTAGTTTGAAGTGCTCTCTGTGATCTTTCACTACATTTATCACTAGCTTGTCACGATCCTACACGTTATTGGCGTTTGCGAAAGAAATGCGAATTTCATTTCTACTCTGCTATGGGATATATTAGTTTACAGCTTTTGACGTTTAGAGTTTGGAATATTGCATTGCACTAGAAATGTAGACATGGAGAATGTTTGAAGCCGGTTAAAAAGTAAGTATGTAGTTCATATTTCTGTAACAGTAATAATACCTGTCGAAAGAGACTGGTTCCTGCGACACATGGTATCATGGTATCCAGTGTCACATTGGAATAATGTAAGAGACAATCTTATGAAAAAAATTAACTTAATAAGTCATCATCATCACTTCAGCCGCAAGACGTCCACTGCTGGATATGGGCCTCCCCTAACAAAATGTGGCGATTGTGACAAAACCCCCCTTGGGTTTTGTCACAATCGCCACGCTTGGCAGGCGGGTTGGCGATCGCAGTATGGTGGTAAAATGCATAGAGAACACTGCTGCCCATTCTCTAGTAAGTCCCTTAGTCGCCTTCTACGACACCCACGGGAAGAAAAGGGATGGTGCCATTCTTTTACGTCCTATACTACACGGATAATACACACGGACTTAAGAAGTATTTCATTTAATATACATCCCATTATCATACTTATACAGGATAAGTTTTTATCCAGTGCGCAAACTGTAGCCATGATTTCAGCATATCATTCTAGACCCCAAACGCAGAAATTTTACATCGGTTATTTAAAATATACCTACGCGCTCATAATGTATGGAACAGCTGATTTCTTTTTTGATTAACCAACAAAAACTTTCTTCGCTGGGAGGTCTAGAATGATATGCTGAATTCATGGTTACAATTTGCGCACTGGATAAAATCCAGTACCATAAATGTGAAAGTTTTTTATGTTTGTTACACAATTACGCAAAAACGGCCAACCGGATTTGGATGAAATTTGACACTCAGATAGTTTATAACCTGGATTAACACAAAGGATAATATTAAAATCCCGGTAGTACGTTCCCGTGGGATAATTTCCTACCTACACACGGGCGAAGCCGCTAGCAAAAGAAACCAAATACATTTTTTTTTTAAATTATCCTCCTGAGAGAGGAACCTCCTTGTTACATTTATAGTTTGACTTTCCCTTCTTCCTTCCTATTATGCCACCTGGATGAACAAGGGCACTAAACCGTAAATACCAACAACAAGTACGTTTACGAAGTGCTCTTTACTAGTCTAGGTACCCATCCTGCTATTATAAATGTGAAAGTTTGTGAGGATCGATGGATGGATGGATGTTTGCTACTCTTTCGCGCAAAACCTACTTCGTTAAGTAGCACAGATTTGGATAAAATTTGGCTACATAGTTTATGACCAGGATTAACACATAGGATACTTTTTTATCCCGGAAATACGTTCCTATGGGATAATTTCCGCTGGCAAACGCTAGTGTACTATAAACTCGTTCTCTATACCTACATTAAAAAGTGCAATCGTTAGATTCACGGGGCGATGAGAACAAAAACAGCGTGACAGCTGTTCAACCAGAAAAGTACCTACCTACATGAGAAGCAACGTGGACCCTAGTACCAAACACCAAAACAATTCTAATTTAGTTATTATGAACCCTAATAACATTTAAGGCAAATTAAACGCACATATCCGTTCGGATGGCGATAAAACAGTAAAGGATAAAACACGACAACTAGGGTAGCCAACTTTTTCTAGACGAAGTTGAGTCTGATTTTAGACAGAGAGAGTAAATAAAGAGTAAGGCAGAATAAAAAATAAGAGCCATTTAAAATTTTTATTATTACCATTTATTAATTTCTCTTTATGAATTTTCTAGGACTTTTTTCGGACACCTAACTTTTTTTACTGATTTTACAAGAATTCTAGGACTCCAAACATTCTAATTCTACTGTAATATAATATCAGGAGTTCATTTTAATCAATATTTATAAAGCCCGGTACCTCTCTTCTCGCCACTTCCATTCATTACTAACAAATAGTCAAGTCTCACAGTGGAAAATAAGTATAGAACAACAACCGCATAAAAACGAAATCACATTCGCTTCAAAAAAGTCAGTTTATGTTATGAAAAAAGAGTATTTTGGCGGACTCTATTAGTGTTATAGATTACTAGCTTTTGCCAGCGGCTTCGCCCGCGTGGAGGTCGGTGTATTATACATATAAACCTTCCTCTTGAATCACTCTATCTATTAAAAACCCGCATCATAATCCGTTGCGTAGTTTTAAAGATTTAAGCATACATAGGGATATAGGGACAGAGAAAGCGACTTTGTTTTATACTATGTAGTGCTATAGTACACCCATAAGAAAAAGAGTGCATTACTCTATTTCAGAGTACGGTTGGCAACCCTAGTGACAACACAGTAGTCCGCCGTCTGCTAACATTTGAAAGGAACCCGTTTTCGAGAGGGACTCACACCTTGCGGGATGAGCAGATGTTCGGTTTTTATGCAGATCCACGTGGTGAGACTTTTAATACAAATGTCTGTACCATAACGCATAAAATGATGGTAAACAAGATATTATATACATAAGATAAGTTTTTATCCAGTGCGCAAACTGTAACCATGAATTCAGCATATCATTCTAGACTCCCTCCCTAGCGCAGAAATTTTACGTCGGTTTTACAAAAAAAAATCAGCTGTATCAAGAAAAGTGCAATACCTACGAGGTCAAAATGTATGGAACAGCTGATTTTTTTTTTGCATTTCTGACGAAAAATTTCTGAGCTTGGGGGGTCTAGAATGATATGCTGAATTTGTGGTTACAGTTTATAAAGTGTATACTAAAGCGAGTTGACTAGCTGGACATCAAAAATTAAGAAAAAAGAGAGTACAAAAATCTGTCTTATCCGGAACCATATTATAAAAAAACGTCGCAATGTCATACAATCGTTAAAACATACAACGATCTGATATCGATATCAACTTCTCGATTTAATTCGCTCTAAGCCTCTGTCTAGCAAGCGAGACAACATTGTACTGAAATTCTATTCCACTGAGCTTTGAGCGTAATACCACTGCTGCTACAATCAAATAAAAGCTTTGTACGACACATAAATCAAAATCAAAATCAAAAGTCATTTATTCAAATTAGGCTGAGAATCAGCGCTTTTCGAACGTCAAAGTACATGAGACAGTCCCCCAAATCGCCCACCCTTCACCACTTCCTAGTGTTTTAGCTGGGAAGAAGTGGCGGAACAAACTCCCCAGCAGCACAGCTGTCTGTTGCTTCATAGCATAAGCAGCCTTGTTCATAGCATAAGCAGCCTTTACTGTTCCCATTGCTGGTACACAGCCACACAAGCCTCCTCTCTGTGAGAGGGAGCGGGACGTAATCCACCACGCGGGCCCAGTGCGGGTTGGTAGATGTCATATCACATGTCTTCGAATTGTTGGTTTTAATACATGCCGGTTTCCTCACGATGTTTTCCTTCACCGTTTTGAGAGTAGTGGCGATGTAATAATTTACACAAAGTAAAGTTGTACGATGTGGCAAAGAGAATTTATAACAAACTGCATCAAACAGTAAATAAATATTCTCCTTGTGTAACGTAATGTCTAATGTATTTTACCTTTTAAGCGAGGGAAACAAAAGCAAATAAATTTTACTAAAGAAAACTGTTCAGTGCCATTTAAGTTCCCGTTTTCCAAGAATCGAGGCAGCCTGTAAACTGTGTTTTTCCAGCGGCATTGCCCGCGTGGTCGTCGAAAATAATCCACGGCGACGTATTACCGGGATAAAAAGTATCCTTTGGGTTATAATCTATCTGTGTGCAAAATTTCATCCATATCCATTCACCCGTTTTAGCTTTATTGAGTAACAAACATCGAAACAAACTAACTTTCGGTATAATACTAGTAGGATTTATGCGAAGGAAACACAAGCAAAAATAATTTGAGTAATTTGCGTTCCCGTTTTCCAGGAATCAAGGCAGCCTGAAAGTACATAACTTATAATAGTTATAATATGCTTGTCTACGTAGTGTGCGTTTAATGCATGATTTAAATTTCTTTTCATTTAGTTCAAGAATATCGACTGGTATTTTATTATAACATTTTACACAGTACCCCATAAAAGAAGTGTGTACTTTAGACAATCTGAAACGTTATATTCCACGCTGAATGGAGGACTCCTCGTCGTCGCGTGATTCCAAGAATCAGGTTCAATATAGCGCAGGATGTACCGGTATATAAACTATGTAGGTACCTATAACAATCAACGAATATCAGCTTTCGAAGTAAAATCAATAAGCTTCGGAGTACAGGAGTGTTAGTTATACCTGTGAGTGATTGTGAGTAAGTAGGTCAAAATGACGCTACGGTGCTCGACAATAGAACGTTTTTAATTTGGAGAGGACTCAATACACTAGGTTTTACCAGCTGTTTCGCCCGCGTAACCAATTTAAACAAAACCTTAACAAATTATACACCTAAACCTTTCTCATTAAGCGTCGGGAATCCCAGGCTGATTCCCGGCCACCGTAGGCACGGGCTTGCGGACGGCGAGAAATGGGTAGCTCGCTGTCCGGTAAGGACTAAGCCCGGGTCGATGGCGCGTTGTGTGCCACGCGCGCCTCAAAGAGATGTCAGCACCAACTGATGGGGCCCGCAAGGGCCGATGCCTGCCAGGGGTGCGGGTTGTTCGAAAGAGATACCGCGGCCCCTTTAGTCAGTAAAAGTCTGACACGCCCTCCCGCTCCACCCAGAGCGGGAGAAGTTATTTGATGATTTCCTAACCAAAAAAAAAAAAACCTTCCTCATGAATCACTCTGCCTATTTAGTGAAAATCGCATCAAAATCCGTTCAGTAGTTTTTGAGTTTATCGCGAACAGACAGACAGGCGCGGCGGGGGACTTGTTTTATAATATGTAATGATAGAAAAAAGCCTTAAAAGTATCTGAGGATGTAGAGGCACTGAGGTACGGTATCGTAAAAATATCGCGGCGGGATTTATCTCGCGCTGGATTTTTAACTCTTGGTGTTGAACCGGGCATTGCCAATCAAACAGACTGTTCGGTTTTCAACTCTCGGCGCTAAGCAGTACGTTGAAGATGCACAAAAAATTGCAGGGCAAAGGCCTACCTTTTCTTGAGGATACAGTGCGCGTTAAAATCCCGCCGCGATATTTCGATTTGACGGTACGGTTGGCGCAGCGGTTAACCGATTGACTGCTGCGCTGCGTGTCACGGGTTCGATTCCCGCACGGAACAAATATTGGTATGACCTACAAAAAGTTGTTCAGGGTCTGGCTGTTTGTGAGTTTAAATGTTTGTAAACGCACCCACAATACAGGAGTAATTCCTAGTATGGGGCAATGTTTAAAAAAAAAAAAAAATTACGTCCGTGCGAACATGGTTAGCGCTCGCGCATCTTCGCACTGTCGCTTCGCGCCTGTCTGCAGAAGCCTTTACTGTCAGCTGATTGAGTAAACAACCAACGATTTGTTTACGAAAGAATGGACGAAGATTTTATCGGCTTGCTACTGACAAGCCAATAAAATCTATAGCAATACATAAACTATAGATTTTACTGTTTAATGTACTATAGTATAAGTGTAGGTACTGTGAGAGGATTCATGAAAATGTTAGTAACTTTAGTAAATGTTAGTATAATAAACCGCCTTAAGATCAAAAAATAACCTATAAGAATTGGTCTTTCAAATCCAACCGGTCCAGAGATTAGCGCGTTCATATAAACAAACTCCACAGCTTTATTATTAGTATCTAGATTTAATTAGCAAAGTCCCTAAACTAAGGTCAAAACAGATCTAGTCACACGTGTAAATTCACCGTTTCCCAGGCAAGCTACGCAGTTTCATTACGATGATACCATATTATGTGACTAATCCCTAAGGGACAACTCACTTATTCAGCTCTGTTCAGCTTTTGTCCATAGAAAACAACGATTTTGTATAGAGTCCGTTCAGCTTTCCGCTGCTGGACGGATGCGTACGCATCTCATACAAAATCGTTGTATTCTATGGACAAAAGCTGAATAGAGCTGAATAAGTGTGAGTTGTCTCTAAGTGAGAAAGCGGACGCCAACGGGATGTTGTGAAAGTTGATATAGGAGACGACAAACTAACTGTCGAGGATGCACAAACTCGAACAAAAGCAAAAAGACTCACTTCGTTCCAATTATTCCAGGCTGACGGAGTTGGCGTGCTAAACGCAAACAAATTATATAGAAATGTTCACGTTTCTGAACGACTACAACAACAAACGGTGAATCGACTTAACATCTAGAGAGGTTTTTGGATTTTTGGACCAAACATGGTCCCTTAGGGCGTTTAGCTAAATACAGATAGGACCAAAAACAGACCAAACACCAGCATTGATTCGGGAGAAAAATGTGACGGTAGAAGCATACATCCTTACACAGTGGCGGATCCTTGGCTAAGGGAATCAAACCCATAGCATCTGAATTCTTACGTGACAAATCTTAAAGTGTACTTGATATTATATATATATATATATTAATAATAAAGCTGAAGAGTTTGTTTGTTTATTTGCTTGAAGGCGCTAATCTCAGGAACTACTGGTCCGATTTGAAAAATTCTTTAGAATCTTTGAGATAGATAATTTCTAGAACACAAATAGGTGGAAAGTTTTCTGTTAACAATAAACCATGATCACCCTATTGAAAAATTCAAAACGTATTTTATGTAGCGAATTTTTTTTTTTTATTTTGTCGGCAGTTCTACATATAAATAGTGGTTGTTAAAAAAAAAATCTCGCCATTACTTACTTTCCTCAATAGATAATCACGACTTACTTCAACGCAATACCGTACTACAGTTCCTGAAATATAAACCTAGGATTTTTTTGTTGCATTTTTACTAATTTCAACAAATTCAAATCTAGGTTTTACAAAAAACTTCAGACCTCTACCATGCTTTTTCAGCGAGATCGGCAAAATCGTGTTTTTCACCGTTTCAATGGCGCGGCCAATGGGGTTTATAGTCTTACAGCTCCTAAATTATTAACCTATATTTTTTTCTATATTTTTTTTGCAAATTCAATCTATCATTTACCTAAATTTCAGGTCTCTGCAACGCTTAGTTTTAAAGATCTTTGTGGCAGCGCGGTTCTCCACGTTTAAATGGCGCGGCCACGTGCAAACCCTTATAACTTTTTGACCATAACTTTGACAAATTTATGGTTTTGGGAATCAACTTTTACGAATTTTTACAATATCTTGGTAGAATTATTTTTTTTGAAATATCGCCGTAGCCGCGCCATTGAAACGGACACCTACAAGTTTGGAAGTCTCTTCACAAAACTTAGTACAGTAGTCGAAAACCGTCAGTTACAAAGCCATTTATGTCGGTGTGAATGTTATTATCTTACGAAACCCATACAATGAGCTGTTAAAATGGCTGCCTTATTTAGTCATCCAGAGTAAACAAGAAGGTTTATTAAACTAATGAGTTTGTATTCTGTTTAGCGAGTCAAAAAGCGACTATCTACAATATGCCAGGGGCGTGCCCTTGGATATTATTATGCGTTCACATAAGGCTGAGCACCGGCAAGATGACCAGACGCGATCAAGAGGGCTGTTAAAGGCAGCATGTACCGAGCGGTTCACACTGCAGAAGACCGCATAACTTGGAGACGCTTCGTATGTGGTGGCGATCTTCAGCATTGAGGGAACGACGAACAAGATTGTGTTTAGAATCTTCCAACTACTTTGCAAAGAGAATTTAAAAACATCATCCTTCTAAATAAAATGCGAAAGTTTGTATGTTTGTTATTTAATCGCGCAAAAACGGCGACACATAGGATCCGTTTTATTCTAATATTACATTCCTGTGGGATAATTTTCGACCTCTACGCGAGCGAAGACGCTGGGAAAGCTAGTGATCTACTATCGCTAGGGGATCGGAAGAGCTTACAAACGATTTATGAAGCAATGTGCGCTCGGAGGACCGGTGACGGAGGTATGGCGCAGTACTGAAGGCGCCTAGGCATTGGATTAAATAGGTCTTTGGCTGTCTGGTCTTTCAAACTTGATCGAACGTTAGTTAAATCAAGGACAAGACTATACTTTCCAATAACGAAACTTGGTTTATAATCTTCTATCAATATTAGTAGTCTTTTGTTATGGGGTTTTTGAGCAAGCATACTGCATTCATGCAAGGCGTAAAAGTTGATAGCTGAGTAGGTGCTGCATGATGACATAACACCGAAAATATATTTGAAAATCGAGGCCTCGAGGTCAGGAGTCCACCTTCAGATTTCCAAAATAGAAAAAAAATTGTGATGTTCAGAGCCGTCGATTTTGGTATGATCGTGTGCGGCCATAATGACTTAAATAAGCAAATGTGATACAGAAAGTCTGAGCATTCTCTAAATGTGACTTTGAAAACACAGAATTGGACTTTTGTTGAAGGATATTCAGGGCACCGACCGCGCCGACTAAGCTATCCATTTTTTGCCCTGCATATGCTTGCTCAAAAGCCCTCTAGTCTCCCCTACCATTAACTTTGTCATGAAAAACGAATCGTTAATTTAGGAACCTGGGTTTTCGTATATAAAGCTTGATATTCTTCAGTAAAAGCTTGATGATTCGAAGGTAGGTGAAGCCAAATAGTAGACAAGATAATAGAATCAAACCTTAACATAATTGATTTAAAACTTAATGTATTTGTAATGCATTGTTTTATAAAAACATTAACTTTGGCACATCTTCTCTATAATCACTACATAGTATAAAACAAAGTCGCTTTCTCTGTCCCTATATCCCTATGTATGCTTAAATCATTAAAACTACGCAACGTATTTTGATGCGGGTTTTTTTTTAATAGATAGAGTGATTCAAGAGGAAGGTTTATATGTATAATACACCGACCCCCACGCGGGCGAAGCCGCTGGCAAAAGCTATTATTTATAAACTTGAACTGTGGAAAGTTTCATACTACTCCGTCCGCGTAATATTCGTAAAAATGGGTACAAAGTTTTTACTTCACGTATACAACGTGTGAAACGGAAAGGGTATATACATACCAAGGGCACGGCTTTTTTGGATGATATCAAACGATATTGGAAGGGTTTTCAATCCTATCTCTACATGTTCGGAAGTTATGAGATTTTTTAATACATTAATACCAGAACAAATTGAAACAAACACATCACTCGGAAGAGATTTATCGTGATATTGGCAAGTAACGTGCAAAGGTTGACCTACGTAGTGTGGTGACACGTTTGTTATGATTTGAATTTAAGAAACTAAAACATAGAATATGAAACCGAAAATTTGGTATTAATTCTAAGAGTATTTTATTTTGAGCTGAAACTATGAATAGTGATTCTATACCAGCTGTTATCTTTAGTGCTTAAGGATAGCAATAGGGTTTCTGTTACACCCTGTATAGATATGAAACGAATTAATAGAGGAACATTATCGATTTCTCGCAGTGTCGTCGTTGCGACGTTCGTTCATGTATAAATTGCGATGCGATACTGCGTACTTGCATCACTGAACACCTGTTAGTCGCATCCAACTGCAAATTACTCAAGCTCCGATATCAGTCACACTGTGAGCTTATTATTAGTGTAAACATTTGCATGTTGTTGTGTTGGAGCTTTCGCCATCATTACTTAGTTAACACATTCGATGCCAAGCAAGAAAAAAAAAAAATTAGTTTGTGTGCCCACAACTCGCATCTGAGTCGTCGCCATAAGTAGTCTCGCTAGTCGGGTCCTGGGCATGAACAGAATCATCAATAGCTACTTATTGCGACGACTCGGATGCAAGTTGTGGGCACACGAATCAACTATTTTTCGACCCATATGCTGGGTGCTGGGCATGGAATGTGTTAAGTGTTGTAAAGTCCCGTATGATGAGCATCGACTTGTATGCAGTGGCGTGCACAGAGTTTTTAGACAGGGTAGGCAGAAAATTAAAAAAAAGGCAAAAAAGAAAGAAAAACAACGATCGCTGTACCTACCTACACAGCATGCAACCTGTGAGGCAATTAAATGAATCGTATTGTTTTGTTTTGTATTGAATTTACGATTGACTTTACCTATAGTTTGTAACTATTCATTGCAAATACGGTGTAGGTACAGCTACTTTTTACGATACTTGATTATTATTTATTTTTCACACTATTTATCAATGTTACAATCTTAAATACATGCCATCATAGCTCACAACCAAAACAAATAAATCAAAACAAATAATGGCGCCCGAATTACTCGGAATATGAAAATAATACGACAAAGAAATTATGGTTGTTTATCTAGCCACAATTCTATAAAACATTGCTACTTTTTAAAATAGTCGCATAACCAGCTTTGTTTGGAAAACTTCGGTAAGTTTCGTAATTCGTCTCGTTGTTAAAAATCGTAAAAAGCCAGTGACCACCTTGTACGGTTTTTTTTTTTTTTGTGGGTGGGAAATCATCAAATGACTTCTCCCGCTCTGGGTGGAGCAGGAGGGCGTGTCAGACTTTTACTGACTAAAACCCACCCATGTTCTCTCAGCTGCCCGTGTGCCAGGGGCCGCGGTATCTCTTTCGAACAACCCGCACCCCTGGCAGGCATCGGCCCTTGCGAGCCCCACCAGCTGCTGCTGACGTCTCCCGTCGACGGGTCAACAGTGGCCCCACCGCCTACCACTTTTCGGCCGCAGGGGATAGGGAGAGCGGCCAACGCTATACCGACACTCCTCTTCCCCTGCGGCCCCACCGCGTCCGCCATCAAACGGTGGCGGCCCCGTCCAGGCCACGGAAGGGAAGAGCGCTACTCAGAAGTACCGGCACTCCTCCTCCGCCGCAGCCTGTAACTCTCAGCCGCGATGCCTCCCATTCGACATCGCGGCCCGCCTCAGCTGCGATACACCTCACCGCAACCTACTTTTTGGCCGCTACGTCGTCGGCTTGGAGGCACAAGCCCTGACGAGCGGCCCCACCTTGGGGTTCCTCTTCGCTTCACCGTGGGAGGGTGACCACGGTTACTGAGCCCCCCCGCAACGACAATGCGGGAACCCCACTGGGGGGGACCTTGTACGGTTGTGTGCACACTGAATAAATCTGCATGACCACGAGAGCAAACATACAAACATTGAGACACGAATAGTTCGTGTCTCTCCCGAGGCACTAAGCGGCGCTAGTGCATCGCAATGCGAAGTTGCGTCAAACTACACGAACGAACGGGATATTGTATCGATAATACTAATGATACGACCGCCGCTCGACAGGTGGCGCTGATTTAAGAATCAAGATTATGTTAATATAAAACAAATACATAAACAGCTATTTTAGTCCAGATATTTTCCGCCCGATACCTGGGCCACTAAAGTAGGCCATATTTATAGGTCATGTTGATCTGGGCCCTGGGCACGCAAAGGTAATGAAAGCAAAGCATAAGGGGAAAGTAGTTGCGGGCTTGGCTTTGCTAAAAAGCACGCTGTCCCATCAAGCATCGTGTGCGACAGAGATAATGTCAGTGATGAGCAGTAAGACGCTAGTCTACACGCACAACGTTATAGAGTGAGATGCAGGATCATTCGTAGTAAAACAGACGCGTAAAAAATTAAGAAAAGTCCTTCGGAAGATCGGGTTTTATGAAAAAACCACTCAATAAATCAATCACAAATAAAGTTTATTAAGCTTTTAGATATTTGAGCTTTTTTGGTACCGACTTGGTTTGCCGATTTTACACTTCTTTTATTACTTAAACACGCCCAAAGTTAGGTTAAATTAGCAAGAAAAACATAACTTTGTCTCCTAACTTTTTAATGGCTTCTTATTTTAGTATTCTGTGTCCGTACAGACAATAATAATAATGAGACAAAACCATAATATCCTTAATTTCCGATGCAAATTGGTGAACAGTGGAGCAATACACTCCCGAAGTTTGTATGGAAAAAATGTCGACTAGATTCACCTTAAGATAGGTGTCGACCATAAAAAGACACGGTTTCTTCTAACAAATTGAGGTGTACCATATAAGGGCAAAAATTTAGATAGCCCGCTCCGTTTAACGAAACTAGTGGCTAAAATCTATATCTATTTTACTAACAATAAAGCTGAAGAGTGTTTGTTTTCGCATGGGTCGATCGATCAGGTTAAGCTACGCTTGCCGCGGTTGTTCCGGGGATGGGTGACCATGCTTACATTACATGACCCCTCCGTACCTCGTAAAGCCGTTGGCCCGACTGTCATTCGTGGATCTTTGACAGTCGTTACGGGTCATCAGAAGCCCGAAAGTCTGAAAACCAGACTTACCAAGGGGTATAGCAATACCCAGTAACTGGGTTGTGGCTGTCAGATAGGCAGTCGCTCCATGTAAAATACTGGTATTCAGCTGCATCCGGTGAGACTGGAAGCCGACCACAATATAGTTAGGAAAGAAAAATGCTGGGCAGGTGATGATAATGTTTGAACGCGCTAATCTCTGGAACTACCGGTCGGTTTTGAATTTGTGTTTGCTTTTGATAGCCTAATTCTTCGGAAAGGCTATTCTTTTATATGGTGCATTAAAACTTATAGAAATACTGTATTATAAATTTATTAAATAACTTTATAGGTATATTATAAATTTCACCACCACCATCATTCTAGCCGAAAGACGTCCACTGCTGGACATAGGCCTCTTCCAAAAGGCGGGGTTTTGCTATAATCGCCACGCTTGGCAGGCGGGTTGGCGATCGCAGTATGGTGGTAAAATGCACAAAGAACGCTGCTACCCATTCTCTGGTGAGTCCCTTAGTCGCCTTCTACGACACCCACGGGAGCTGTTCTTTTTCGTCCGGCACCACACGGAATACTACAGTAGGTACGGTATAAATTTATAGTACAGTATTTACCGATAACTATTAATGATTATTTTATAGAAGTGATTTTATAATCACGTCTATAAGATAATCGTTAAAGGCATCTGAGCATCGTCTGTTCGGCGTTTTCAGCAATAATGAATGTAACTATGCTATTGTAGAAAGGATAACATTTTCATTACTGAGCCGACCCGCGACGTGACAATGCTTTGATCAAAATATTACCTACAACTTAAAAGGCCAATAAATATTACTTTTTTTACTCTTTACAGATTTTTGTTTGGGTCGGGGTATTTTTTTATTTTACTTTTATTTCCTGCTTTTCAAACTTAATACAGTAATAGTAAACACGCTACGATCAACACATTATGTCAGCTTAAATCTGCGCAGCTTACGTATGTTTCATAGAGGGAAGTTTGTTACTCATTTATCCTCATTTCTCGTCCTGATCAGCATTTATCTATGACCTATTCATTGAGACCTTTTCAATGAGCCCAAACACGACACTTGCTGATTGTTGATGAGTAACTTGGGTATCCCGGAAATTCCAGGTGATGCTCCAGCATCAGTTCAAGGTTACTTTGTTCGTCTAATATCATTGAAGTACTTAATAGAATACCAAAGGGAAATGCCCATTGGTCACACAAAAAAATGCTTGAAATGAACAACAATGAAATATATGCCACATTGCACTAATAATCGTAAGGAACCCATTATAATTTCAATAATTATCAACAACTTAGGTAGCAGTCAGTTCCAATCATTTTTTGTAAAATACAGGTTAAGTCAGGGTTAGGTTAGGTTAGTTATTTAAGTCCGTGTTCAAAAACGGGTAAAGTGTGCACAAGTAAAATCAAAATCCTTAAAACTAGCCACAGTTGTCGTTAAATATCCTATAAAGCAATATATGTATGTAACTCAAGTCGCAAACGCAAAACCATGAATCAATCAATTCGAGTAAACAATCGAAAGAATGAAATGCAGTAATGTCAGGCTGTCAGTAAGGTAACGGACATGTGATACATACAGCCTTTTTTTTGGGTGGGAAATCATCAAATAATTTCTCCCACTCCGGGTGGAGCAGGACCCACCCATCCGTGTTCCCTCAGGGGCCTGTGTGCCAGAGGTCACTGTATGCCTTTCGAACAACCCGCACCCCTGGCACCGGTTTGAGAGCACTGGTGATGAAATTATTTACAAAAATAATGTGCCTGTCTGGGTTCTGAATGATGAATGAATCTGGGTTCGAACCCACAACCCACGCACGTAAGTCTGGGCCGTTACCTATAAAATAGATCGTTATGGATTATTTGACGACTCCTGTTTGACTGAATGTTGATTACCCATGCCAAATAAACATTGACCTTCATTAAAAATAAGAATGAATTAGACGGATATGAAGTTAAATATTTTAAATATCGTTATATTTTCACCCGAGGTAAACAAATTTGGTAATTATTTAATTATTCATATTTTATTTTAAATAGAATTAAGGGCTATTAGTAGTTTCTGTCCATTTCTGGCATTTTTTAGTCATTCCCCTTAAGGGGAACCTAGTCGTGGGCTCGAACTCACTGATGGACCTGGTTAAAATGCACGCTGTCTCATCAGGCATCGTGTCCGACAGAGGTAGTATCAGTGATGAGCAGTTAGACACTAGTCTGCACGCTCAACATTCATGAGTGAGATGCAGGATCATTTATAGTACAACAGGCGCGTAAAAAATTAAGAACAATCCTTCGGAAGATCGGGTTTTATGAAAAAACCACTGCATAAATCAATGACCAATATAGTTTATTGTACTTTTCGATATTTAAGCTTTGTCGGTACCGACTTGGTTTTTCAGATTTTAGACCTCTTTTGTTACTTAAACACGCCCAAAGTTAGGTTAAATTAGCAAGAAAAACTAATCTTTGTTGGCTCCTAACTTTTCAATGGCTTTTTATTTTAGTATTCTGTTTCCGTACAGACAATATTAATAATGAGACAAAACCATACCATGTTTAATTTTTTACGTACATTGTCGAATAGTGGAGTAAAACACTCCCGAAGTTTGTATGGGAAAAATGTGGACTAGGTTCACCTTAACACATAGCGGTCAAACTTATAACACCCCTCTTTTTGCATCGGGGGTTTTTATAAAAATATTCTTATACGGCCTCTTCACGAATAACGACCAACTGAAACCATTTTATATTACTATAAATACAATAAATCAATGTTGAATGCGCGCGGCGTGGGATTTAATTGTTACAGGCTTGTACAAGCTTTTAATCAATATTGATTACAGATGACAATATAATTAATTGTATTGCTTAATGGTGGCGTGAAGTTTCAGGTTTCGTTCTCAAGTCAGAATTAAATGATGTTAAGGAGAAAGTTCTCAGAAACAGCCAGCTAAGTAGAATGGTTTCCTGTGAATTGGGAAAAGCTCTCTACTGCAATGTTTAATTGTCGAGCTAAATATAATGACTAGCTTTTGCCAGCGGCTTCGCCCGCGTAGCGGTCGAAAATTATCCCACGGGAACGTAATATCGGGATAAAAAGTATCCAATGTATTATTCCAGAGGCCTTAGTGTGACTCATTAAACCATCTCGATCAAACGCAACGAGAGCGTTTGGCGATCCGATTGGCCATGGATTGGTGACGGACCAATCGGAGCGCCGAACGAACACTGGCTACAAACTATGTGTGCCAAATTTGTCCAAATCCAAACCCGTTGAGCCGTTTTTGCGTGATTGTGTAACAAACATCCAAACATCTAAACATCCAAACATCTAAATATCCAAACATCTAAACATAAAACTTTAACATATACAATATTAGTAGGATAGGATTATGTAATGTCATGATGGGAGATGGCTTATGCCGTTTTCTACGAGTTTACATTATCAGGGATCATGCAGGTTGTCCGGGAAGACACTTGTGTAGGCGAATGTTTTAGTTGACTACAATGAGGGCGAAGTCGAGGGCAGAAGCTAGTAATATCAAACAGTAAATAGTAACGGGCCTTCTCCTGGCGATGACTATAGTACTAGTAAGATGTAAGGAGAACTTTAGGCTTTATAGAGATACGAAAGTCATTTGTTTAGTAAATTGATTTGCATTCAAAAAATATATATTTATATGAGACTAGCTGATACGTCGCAATGTTTTTTTTTTGTCAGGGACCTTCTTCGGCGCTCACACAATTACTTATCAAAGTTTCATCACAATCGGTGACTTTTTGCGTGATTAACATTTGCACGACAAGACTTATATACAGGGCGAAATTAAATTAGCTGGCAATACTTTACCCTTTCGTTTTTTTTTTTAATTTCATTCGTTTTATACGGTATCGGTACTCGTGAGGAAAGCAGTGCCAGCTCATTTAATTTGTATAGATAAACAAAGGGAAAGCCCTCGTGAGATAACAGATCTTAATTAATAATGAAGTGACACTTATCCATAATACATGAGCCACGGACGTATTATTCAGGCTCAGATAACTTAAACCAGTAGTTTTGCTTATCATTTTAGCCATGAAAAATAGATTTCAAAAGATAACGATACACGGAGCAATGGCCTATCTGACCCCCAAACCCAATTACTAATACGATACCCCTTGGTATGACTGGTTGTCAGACTGTCGGGCTTCTGATGACCCGTAACAGCTTAAGGTGCTTTTCGAGGCACGGAGGGGGTCTTGATGTGTAAAGACGATCGGTTATCCACGGACCAACCGCAGCAAGCGTAGCTTTTTTTTGGGTGGGTAATCATCAAATAACTTCTCCAGCTCTGGGTGGAGAAAAAACCCAACCGTGTTCCCTCAGTTGCCTGTGTGCCAGGGGCCGCGGTATCTCTTTCGAAAAACCCGCACCCCTGGCAGGCATCGGCCCTTCTTCCGGGCCCCATCAGTTCGTGCCGACATCTCTTTGAGGCGCGCGTGGAACACAACGCGCCGTCGACCCGGCCATGTCCTTACCGGACAGCGAGCTACCCATTACTCACCGTCCGCAAGCCCGCGCCTACGGTGGTCGGCATACAGCCTGGGATTCCCGACGCCCAGAGCGTCTCTTGCGGAGGGCGCATGTACTGCCTCTCCCTCACGTGCGCCGCCTCCCTCTTTGCGAGCATCACTGCTTCGCTGAAGGAAGCGACTGCTAGCCATGCACTCTCGCTTCGTACCATGGTCTGGACGAGAGAGATCGCCGCCGCTGATCGCCTCCACGAGGACACGGCGGTGCTCCGCCCAAGCCGGGCAGACCTCCACCGTATGCTCCACCGTGTCCTCGGGGCGATCTTCGCAATGAAAACATCCGGGCGTTTCCTCCCGCTTTATCCGAAACAGCAACCTCCCGAAACAACCGTGTCCGGTGACGCAGGTCCTGTGTCAGGCGAAAGGTGAGGACGCCGTGCCGCCTCTCCAGTCACTCTTACCTGATTGATCGACATGTGCGACTAATGAAAATAATAATGTTTACCTTTGAACCCCACAAAATCAATGACACTAAAAATAGCCCTCAAAGGTTCAAAGAGGCCGCAAACCTCGTCAGTGCATTTGACATGACGGTAAACCGACGCGACAACGGCTAGGGTTACCAGACATTTAAAGACAAAAATAATTTGACTCGAATAATATTTTTTTTTTTTAATATAAGTATGTTTGTTTCATAATCACGCAAAAAGGGACTTAGATAAAATTTGGCACACAGATAGTTTATAACACATACGATACTCTTTATTCAAGTAGTAAGGTCCCGTGGGATAATTTCTGACCTCCACGCGCTCGAAGCCACCGGCATAATATAGTCTAGTAGCTTTTTCCAGCTGCGACAACTAAATAAATACTATAAAGTAACATAAACAGTCAGTATACCTGCACATCACGTGCATAAATCGCGTTATATTTTTTCACGGATCCGGTTTCTGTATACTGAGGGACGCGATTGAAAGTGTAGGGTGCGACCCCTCCTCTTGTTTTGTCCTTTTTTGGACGGCTAGAGTCTGGCTAAAATGTCCAGACAGGATTTTAAAGCGAAAACTTCTTTAAGCTCGTTGGGCATTTTTTGAGATGGGAAAAAGCCATTGAACTCGCGGAACTATTACCGTTACCGTTACCGACACCTCTGTATATGTATAAGTATGTACACATATTATGTATGTACGTACATAGATACACATATGTATGTTTTTTTTCTAACTATGTCCATCCTCGCCGCACCTGGCCAATAATCGCCGACTAACGGATTTACATTGTCTCACTAAAGGCTGATTTGATTGCGGTAGTAACCTTATTGGTGATGTTCTTCAGAAAGGTCAGGTGCGTAGTACTCTTAACCGGCGTGCGTTTATGACCAGAGGGAGAGAGAGAAACGCATCGAGCGCGTTCGGCGCTCCGATTGGTCCGTCACCAATCCAGGGCCAATCGGAGCGCTAAACGCGCTCGATGCGTTTGAGCGAGATGGTTAAATAAAACTCACACTAAGACTTCTGATGTATGAACGTAAACGAAGCAAAAGTAGTATGTAAGGATCGTTGTAGGTGGCGTTCTGAAGATTCTGCTTACCCCATGGGAAGAAGGCGTGAGTTTATGTATGTATGTCAAATCAATGAGTATTGAAAAATGAACCCTAAGTCATCATCATTCTGCTCATATCCCAATTTATTTGGGGACGGCGCAACATCTTTTTTTTCCATACTTCTCTGATCTCTAGTAGTCGTCATCAAAATCAGCCCTTAGTATAACCTACAGGGTATTTTTTTTACCAGTGCGCAAACTATAATCATGAATTCAGCATATCATTCTAGACCACGCCCTAGCGTAGAATTTTTTTGTCGGATATACAAAAAAATCAGCTGTTTCATAGAAAAGTGCAATACCTACGCGGTCAAAATGTATGGAACAGCTGACTTTTTTTTGGCTTGTGTTTAAACGCCCACTAGAAAAGTACCTACCTATTTTACTACCAAAAAATATTCAAAATACCTGCCAGAATGGATAAATGATCACCAAATTGTGTTTCATAAAGTATTGTAGAAATGAAACTATTTTCCTTTTTATTCTATGCCAAGTATTGTAGAAATGAAACTATTTTCCTTTTTATTCTATGCCATAAAGATTTATAAACGCCTAAGTATAAAGTTAATTTCAGACCAAATATTTTATATTATCGCTAAATAGATGTTACCAGACTTTCAATTTAGTCAGTTTTACTGAGGCAAAAGCTAACGGTCGATCGTACAATGTTTTTGAATATCAACATACAAGCAGGCATGTAACATGTAAGCAGGCATGCAACATACAACAAGCATTGTTTCTGTCACGGCTTCAGCGCTGCGGGGTTTGGGCGGCCCCACACGAGCTTATCGTCGCAGATCCGCAGCTTCGGCTTGCTGCAGCCTCAGCCGCGGCGGCAGGCCTTCCAACCACCTGCTCTTCTGCTCGCGAGCCGCCCCACCCCTCCGCGCCTACGCGGGCTTGAATTACACTCTAGGGGTAGGGCAGACAAGACTGCGTGAAGTCGGTTTTGCAGCGATTCGTTTCTCACTAAATTTTGCAGCTAAATTTAGCACAAGTTATTGATTCAGATTGGATAATTTAATTACACTAAAACTATTTAGAACTGTCATTTTGGATATTACTGGGGGAGGGGCTTGTGGCTAAGTAACAATAGCTGCACGGGTCGATCGATCAGGTTAAGCTACGCTTGCCACGGTTGGTCCGTAGATGGGTGACCATCTTTACATACCAAGACCCCTCCGTGCCTCGGAAAGCACGTTAAGCCGTTGGTCCCGGCTGTCATTTGTGGATCTTTGACAGTCGTTACGGGTCGTCAGAAGCCCGAAAGTCTGACAACCAGTCTTACCAAGGGGTATCGTATTACCCAGTTACTGGGTTGTGGAGGTCAGATAGGCAGTCGCTCCATGTAAAATACTGGTATTCAGCTGCATCCGGTTAGACTGGAAGCCGACCCCAACATAGGTGGGAAAAGGCTAGGCAGATGATGATTTTGGATATTACTGTTACTATTTCAGGTAAACAAGATTTGGTGAGCATTTATCTATTTTGGTAGGCAAAAAGAATATGAATACAACACACATA
Source organism: Polymixis lichenea (assembly GCA_949091785.1). Lineage (NCBI taxonomy): Eukaryota > Metazoa > Arthropoda > Insecta > Lepidoptera > Noctuidae > Polymixis > Polymixis lichenea. The sequence goes on from OX420941.1 coordinate 10,467,549, forward strand.
TTTTACTTAGTAATTAGTCTTAGGGTCTAAAAAAATATTTTGGTGACCATTTAAATTGTACCCCTTTTTTTTGTATAACCGACGAAAAATTTATACGCAAGAGGGTCTAGCTAGAATGATATGCTGAATTCATGGTTACAGTTTGCGCAGTGGTTAAAAATGTATCCTGTATATTAAATACGTGAGCAGAAACAATGTACCCCTTTTTACGAAAATTACGCGGACGGAGGAGTATGAAATCTGGCACAGTTAAAGTTTACATGGAGAAGATGTGCAGAAAGTTAATATTGTTGATTAAAATTTAAATGAATTATGGTCGAATTTCGACGACCACTAGTAAATAATAGTTTTTAAAGTTGTACATAAAGACGAAGAAAATATGTATAACATCATTATAGCTAAAGCCCTAATAACTCTATTGTCCTAATTTTGCTGAAAAGGCAATGACTGATAACTTGATAAGGTTTATCATGCGAATGTCAAGTTTTATGTATGATGATAGCATTTCATTTTTGTTTGGGAGTTATATCAGGCCCATTTAATAAGTGCACTGGCAACATTCCCTTAGACCTCCAAATGAGCTAAATAAACTTCATGCCTCTGTTCCAAAAAACATGCCTGACTTAGGTTTTTATCTTCAAAGAAAGAAAACGTCCGAAAAATCGACACACTTATTATTACTTAGTAACTACATACAAACAAGCGCAGTGGTGGCCAAGTAAATACCACTTGACCACCACTGCTCTTGTTTGTCCCAACTTAAGAGTTGTAGGTCGTGAGTTCGAACCCAAGCAGGTCCTTCGTGTATTTAATTTCATCACCACTGCTCTCAAAACGGTAAAGGTAAAAACATCGTGAGGAAACCGGCATGTCCGTGAACCAGACAGCTGTGCTGCTGGAGAGTTTGTTGCGCCACTTCTTCTTCCCAGCTAAAGCACTAGGAAGTGGTGAAAGGCGGGCGTTTTGGGGGACTGTCTTATGTAATTTTGACATTCGAAAAGTGCTGATTCACAGCCTAATTTTAATAAATGACTTTTGATTATGATTTTGAACAAAAAATTCGAAGACATGTAACATCCACCAACCCGCACTGGGCCGGTTTGGTGAACTATGGCCCACTCCCTATCACAAATAGAAGGCCTGTGTCCCAGCAGTGGGAACATTAAAGGCTGATTGTGACGTTTTGAACCACATACATACACATATTATTTATTTAACATCATACAGGAGCTAGCAAATCAACATATTAAGGTGCTCTTACACGGGCAATTTTTTGAGCAATTATTGCTCGGCAACACTAATGGATCAATCTGGATCAAATAAGTGGAGCAATCTGGAGCAACAACAATAAATTGCCGATGTGTTTCGGCAATATTGCTTCTCATTGCTCCATATATTTCATGAGTTGCCGAATATCCAGTCAGTTTAGAAATTTTTAGTCAATTTTCTTTCTATCTCGTTTGTACGTATAACTACGTCTCGTTTTTGTGAGAGGAACCGGCCGGCGGCGGAGGCGGCGGCGCAGGCGTATTGCCTAGTTTTTAAGTTGCTCAATATTGCTCCATATTGTGTGGCCGTATCTCTGGCAACAGGTGACTACATGTTGTCATTGCCCTAAATTGCTGGATGTAGTCGTGACGTAATAGCGTCGTAGACGTCATAGTTAACGGGAACTGCCCAAGATGGAGCAATTTTAGTTGCTCATGTAAGCGCACCTTTAGACTGGAAGTTGATTTAAACTGAAGCCTAAGCTGCAGTCTGAGTTATCTGCATAATATTCCAACACACCTTACTGGTCATTTTCAGCAAGCATGCTTGAGCATTCATTTCATGATTTTGTTGCTTGCTTCCATAAAGCCATCATAAGGATATCGTTCATAAAGGATAGGCCTTAAGAAGGCCCCCATAAGGTCTAAAACGTAATTTTTAATAATGCCCTTTCTTCCTCTGCCATTGAGGCTAAGAAGAGATTAAAATATAGTAGACATACCTTAAGTCTCCTCACAAGCTCATCTGGACCGAGGTCATCGGTGATTGGACGGCAGCCCTGCGGGTACACTATTTCCGCCATGCTGCCAATCTGGAAGAAAAGACAGGAATATGTGTTAGTTAGCTGAATTAAGTAAGCCGAGGATCTGCCCAATATTGATTTTGACAGACTGCGACAAAAGTAAAGTAAAGAAGAAGAAAACTTTTCAAACTCATCACTATTTTAGAGTCAACAGCGTTTAAAAATAAATGGAGTAGATGCTCATAATGCTTATTTTTTAGATGGCTTTTAGATTAAAAAGTTTTTGACAAAAAGACCAAATTAAAAAATAATGGCTGTGTGTCTCACACAACACCTCTTTATCTTACATTTATTAATGCCACTGAAACGTGACATTCAAGTGTATGGTACAGTCAAATGCCAAAACAATGTAGTACAATGTTAATGTTTTTCCTTGCTTTTTTTTGTCTTGCTAGGCATGAGGTCCCTGGTTCTGTTCCCAGGTGGCCGAAAGTGCTACTTATTGGACTTTTCAATTAAGATTTCTCAGTAGCAGCCTAGTATGGATTTGTGCCTCAGTTAGTGACAATAGACTGGCCCCCTACTCCATGAGACTTAAACATAACTGGTGAAATGTGGATGTACCGATATAGGTATACCTCTGCCTAACCCATTGCACCATACTAATGGTTTCTTTCAATATAAATGAATCATAACGGATCATTCTTTGGTAAATGCGTGATGAAGAAAGTAAAGCATCACGGCTTGTATTACTGTGTGATATTGATGGACCATCGTCATCCTTCCCCGGCCTTATCCCAATTTATATGGGGTCAGCACTCAGTCTTTTTCGTGCATACTTCTCTATTCGTTCTCAACTCGGTAGTCACTCCCTTTCTAGCCATATCATCTACCACACAGTCCATCCATTGTTTCTTTAGTCTTCCACTACTCATATATCTTAATTCATACTCAAAACTGTCCTCACGTTTTACTTCCTCTTATGTACTCATTTCTTATTCTATCCATTTCAGTAACAGTACACATGAATCTTCGCATTCTCATCTCAGTTGCATGAAATTGCCTTTCATACTTCCTTTTTGCGGCCTAACATTCTGATTCATACAAGACAGCGATACCACTTAACACATCCACACATTTTGTCATTTGAACACCACACGGGCTAGCCTAATCTGGGGCCAGAATGTTGAGGTTTAAGGGCCCAAATACTGAGAAATCTTAAATCCCTAAGTTTTATACATTATTATATGAAACTTGATTATGTAGGTTACACAGCTCGAAAACTAAGTTTCATTTTTCAATCAACCCCTGAACAATGTGTGGAACTTACAAAATTGCTAAACTTACAAAGCTGGTAGAAAGAGCCACTCTCAAACTCCAGTTGAGCTGCTTAAAATAGCTGTTAACAAGGAATCTACAAACTGTGTCAATCAGTATTTTGTAAATATTGCCAAAAACCTTGCTTTGAAAGTACCTAATAAAACAACGAATACACCCCTTAATATGCATTCCCAGACAAGTCAATCGCTATGTAATTCGATGGGTATTATTCCAGTTAACGAAGAACGAATCGAAACCGTAATTATGTCACTAAGGGACGATTGCGCCACTGGCTGGGATGATATTCCATCAAAAGTTATTAAGCTTTCGCGAAAAGCTTTAGTTCCACCTATAACTCATATATGTAATTTAGCAATTGCCACGGGCGTATTCCCAAAAGCTTTTAAAAAAGCAACAATTACACCAGTTTTTAAGAGTGGGAAGAGAGACCTTGTGGCGAACTACAGGCCGATCTCCGTGCTAAGCGCACTTTCTAAGATTCTAGAACGTATCCTAAATAGTTACCTGACTAGTTATTTGGACAAAAACAATTTGATCTCAAGCAACCAGTACGGTTTTAGAAGTGGTCTATCAACCGAAGATGCAGTTGCTGACTTTAGTAACAAGGCAATAAAATTTCTAGACAAAAAGCAGAAATGTTTTGGAATCTTCCTAGATTTGTCGAAGGCGTTCGACACGGTCTCAATTCCTATTCTTATCTCCAAGATGGAAAGCATCGGCATACGTGGCCTAACCTTAAGCATTTTTAAAGATTACTTGTCTGGTCGGACGCAGTCTGTTCGTATCGACGGGGTGGTGAGTGATGAAGAACCCATAAATTACGGAGTGCCCCAGGGGAGTATTTTGGGACCAACGATGTTCCTAATCTATATTAATGGTCTATGTAATCTAAAAATTCCGAATTGTGACATATTAACTTATGCCGATGACACGGCTCTATTATCACACGGAGAAGACTGGATTTCTGCCAAAAAACATGCCGAAAATGCTCTGCGGCTCGTAATGCAATGGCTCTCTAACAACTTGTTAACCCTTAACATAGAAAAAACTAAATTTATGCGTTTTTATCTTCCAAACTCGCCTGAGCCACCCCGAGTCACCAATATACTCAAAGCTCACATCTGTGCGGTGCCAGCAGACTGTGTCTGCTTGTCATTGTCACGAGTGAGAAATATTAAATATCTTGGAGTCATATTGGACGAACGACTAGACTGGCGTCCACAAATTGAAGCTCTCACCTGTCGCATCAGAAAACTGATGTACATTTTTAAGACTCTGAGACGCAGCGCTGATGCTTCAACGATTTACATGGTCTACACTGCCCTATGTCAGTCAGTCTTAATTTATTGCATCCCCGTATGGGGTGGAACTTATAAAACTCTCTTTCTTGTACTGGAAAGAGCGCAAAGGGCAATTTTAAAGGTGATACAGTTTAAACCAAGGTTTTACTCAACTGCCAAACTATATGCCGAATGTCAGGTCATGACTGTGAGGCAATTATATATTTTAAAAACAGTACTTCGGAGGCATTCGCTACTACCACTGGACGACAAAACTAATAAAAAACGCTCTGGTGCAGTTGTTTGCCCTGGTGTACCTTGCAGAACAGCTTTTGCTAGTAGGCAATTTGACGCAGTAAGCTCGAGACTGTATAATGCAGTCAACAAAACCATCAACATTTACAGCTTAACTAAACGAGAGGTTAAACATAAATTAAGTAATTGGTTGCAATCTATGGATTATGCTCAAACTGAAATGCTTCTAACTATAAAAAAGTAAAACATAAAAATTTATTCGACGTGAAGGTATACATATATTCTTTATTATATTTTTTTTTCTTATTAAGTATTATTATTTTAATGATTTTTCTTTTCTTTTCTTTTTTTATGTAAATTGTAGTTTTAGATAATGTAGATACTATTAGATATTAGTTTCTCAATGTATGTTTCAAAATGTAGTTTGTTCACTGTCAAGTATTGGAAGTCAATTACTAGGCTACAAGGTTGTGTATACGTAAGTCCTGCATCTTCCGAACCACCAACTTCCAAAATACAAGCTTGACTTAGTTTGGGAGTTGGTAGATCATTTATTATGTGCTGCTGTACAACCGACAAACAACTCTTTATATAATTGTAATTGTAAAATCTTGTTGTACTTTGAGAGCGAAATAAATTATTTATTATATTATTTATTATTAAAATATTTGACTATGAACTACTGTGCCTCATTCAAATAATTACAACTATGAAATAGAATGAAATATAGAGGTCATTCAGTACTATTTAGTTCAAGTATACAGTTGGAAGTGAAATTTAACTTGTACCTCCTTATTTTACTAGTTACTGAAAAATCATATTTAACAGACAATACTGTCCCTATTATTACTGTCCTTAGGTCTTGAGTAAATTTTTGTGTGGATTAGACATGGGCACTAGAAGTGGTTTAACAAGTCACCTAAATTAGGAAGGACCAAATTGAATGCTATCGTATAAATGAATATTCTACTACTATTTATGATTATTTTTCTAAACTAATATGTAAATGACAAAATATAAGTGCTCTCATATCTAATTAGTACAGTTAACAAAAAAAAAGCCCTAATCACTACATAGTATAAAACAAAGTCGCTTTCTCTGTCCCTATATCCCTATGAATGCTTAAATCTTTAAAACTACGCAACAGATTTTGATGCGGGTTTTTTTAATAGATAGAGTGATTCAAGAGGAAGGTTTATATGTATAATACACCTCCACGCGGGCGAAGCCGCTGGCAAAAGCTAGTATATAATAATATAGGATTTCGTTCAGAAGATTGATGAGCTAAGTTTTTTTAAAATCCATTCCTAATATTTTGCTGTGCCCAACACGGTCCACAATCATCACATAAAATAGAGTTATCACCAAAATACACATTGTTGAGTTTGACATCAGTCTCTTTAGTTTCACAGCTAAGATTATATAATGTTGCTTATATTACAGCACCACGAATATGCCTTTTTCTTAACTTTACCAGAGAAACAAAAACTGAATTATTATTAAATAACAATAAATAAAAACAGTTTTGTTTCTTAACTAATAAATGATCCATAACAAGCAATCCGATTTTTATTTATTGTTAATTATTAATAATTCAGTTTCTCGTTTCTCCGGGAAAGTTAAGAAAAAGGTATATTCGCAGTGTTGTAATCTAAGCGACAATATGTATTCTGATAACAGTAACAGAGGTGTTAGCTTAATCAACCTATGATTTCCAGCTGCTAGACACAGGCAGAGGCCTGCCCATTTCTCTCCAGAAAGGACTCCTCTCTTCTGGAGAGAAATGGGCTTTAATCCACCATGCAGGCCCATTGCAGGTTGGTGGACAAAAAGTTGTGAGATGTATTAGATGCAGTAAATTAACAACATGGATAAAGCTTGTTATTTTGTTACCTACATAGCTATCCCATGTTTTGCTTTAAGTACACCCATATTTTCAAATGTGACTGATGATGAAGTCAATACTATACAAATCATGCACCAGGCTTCTACTGATAATGGTCCTGTAGATCAAACCAATGTTTCTGTTCCTTGCCACCATACACTCGCCCAAAGCTTTGCATTTAACCTGATAAATAGTTCACAAAGATGGCAAAACAGTTTTGCATAAACAATTGAGACAAATCCCGGTGATAAAAAATGCTTGTACAAAATTGGAACAGAAATAAGAAATAGTCACACAGAGGGTTCAATTATCAAAGCTATGCATTCAATAACATGTTAAGAACATGAGTTTTACTCTAAAAGTAGGTCAAGGCGTTGAAATAGGGATAATGCTAACCAGATGATCAGAATTACAGTGGAAGTATGTGGAAACATCTAGAAAGTGAGGGTTATTGCAGCCCTCTGTGAATCGTGCAGCTTCCACCAAAAATCTGTTTCAGTTTTAGTCAGAAAATGATGCTCCAATCAGTTTACCGAGTAAGCTGCATGCTGTTGCTGTGACATATTGATTTGAAGCAGAAGTTGGTCATGACCAAAATGTGCATCAACTAACATTATTAGCTGTATACAAACAGCTCATGTCCACATTGTAGTATCTGTTCTTGACCTAACATGATTCTGGTGGCTTATCACGCCAATCTTTATTTGTTGTAAGCGATCGAGACAAATTAAAGGACATCGTCCTCAAAACAACACCAATGTGATGTTTAGAAACATTTAAAATGACGTGTCGATCAAATTAAGTCATAACTTTTAGTTTTCTCATAGAAATAACATCGCGAACGTGATATTTACCCTACCCTGTTGCTGTGCTCGTGGTTTATACAACAATCAAATTATGCTAGATTATGGCAGACCCAGTTTTTACGACCAAGCAAACAACACAAACCTAAGAGGTTAATCCACCATATCTGCACCAAATTATACCAAAATATATCGAATTTGCATCGTGATTACACTTAAACAGACAAATAAAAACTATAATGGCTAGAATACGTACAAGAATTCATAGACGTGGGCCTGCGTTCACGTCCCGATGTTTACAAAATCCACCACAATATAACAACTCAAACAAACTGTTCACTGTTATAGCATTATAGTTTCATGAAAACGTCACTGGAAAACAAATCATAGGGGTTGAAAAATATCCTAAATACATAGAAAATTCGTGCTGATAGTTTTTTTATCAATCTATGTGGACGCCAAACTGCGGGAAAAACTACAGCGAAGTTGGCATCGTATCGCTCGCAATTCAAGGCCGTCTAGAATCTATGATATTGGGAACGCAGTTGTCTATGCGCTCTGCGCTTTTTTTGTTTGTGAATATTGTCTATGGTCCAGCTCCAAAGAACTCTAATAGTACATTCGGGTGCAATATACTGGATAAATGTTCTGAATTTTTGATAACAATAACCCGAATTAACCAATTATAAAATAGTCAACCACACCAAAGTGGAGTTCAATTATCAACTTTGTTTCTGTATATCCCCTCAGTTTATAAAAGTAATTTAAGTAATACCATTACAAGTTCCATCGGGTTTCCTTAGATTTTTTTATCGCGTGGCAGGAAAATAAAAAAGAATCGTCATACATATTTAAATTTATTTTATTTTTTAGTAAAACATACTGTACCCAAAATATTTCGGATGACTTATAAATCGATGATGAATCATACAAGAATTATTACTTAAAAGCCCTGTTACGAAATAGCTCTTTCACGTCATTACAAAAGGTGATTAATTTAATGCAGCAGTCAGTTTGTCATGTTGGCAGTTATCTTAAATATACAAGAATTATAATTGATAAACACACGTTGCAACAGATGGCAATGACAATATTTTTCAGAACCTTCCGTTAAGAATGGTAACGTGACACCACCAACGGCTGCCACAAGCTCTCTATAATAGTTAGGTACTAAATAATAAAAAAAATGTAGACCTACAGAATTAATTATAGTGTGATCTGACACAAATGTAGTCTCAGTAAGATTATATAACTTCTCAAGCATATATTTTAATATTGTTTTCTTTTAGTTTTTTTTTACTAAACGCTTACCTAATAAAAGTGAATGAGATCTATTTGCATACAGTTATATATTTAATTCTATTGAGTACTCACATTTGATGATATTTAATAACAATAGCCATCACAAAATGATTAATTAACTACCTATTAAATATAAACCCTAATTTATCCTGAATGCAAAGCAAGATTTAAAAACGTACATGTTAATTATAAAAATATGTCTAAGCTATTAATTTAGACCAAAAATTGCCCAGCAAACCTTCAAATATTTAGAGAAGTTTCACTTTATTTAGTCGAAAGCTATAATCATTTATTTTAAAGTCTAAACTTTAACTCCCAATAATATTCTTAATCTAATTCAAGTTTTCTGAAGGACCCTGCCGTCGAGTGTATATCTTGAGTTAAATCGTTCTTCTCCAACGCATGCAAGTCCACCGACATTGCATCTAATGACAGCAAGTCATCTCTTTGCTTCAAGAGGTTGCGTTTCAGTTCTTCAATCATGTCTCTGAGAGGAACAGTGCCTCCGTATTCTTTCGGCAAAATTGCTGGATCAACGTGTTTCATCAAATCGTCGCTTGTTCGATGGAACTGTGAACAGAGAAAATTAAAATTAGAACAGAGATGATATCTGAAAAAATTAACACTATTAGGTACAGAGGCCAGAACATCAAGCTACCCCTATCTGACAGATTTCTTTGATAGTTTTTCAACTTTATTACACATGCATAAGGTTTATGTTCAATTGGGAATATTTTGATTTGACAGTTTGGGATAGCTTGATGTGCTGGCGTTTGTAAGTTCTGTAGAAAAAAAAATGGTTATCTGTAAAGTCGGTTTACGGACGATAATTTTACGTGATAACGTCATAAGAACCCAGACCAACGGTGCCTCTCTGTCGCTTGTTGCGCGTTTTCGCTTGCACACTCGCTCGGCTCAGGTGGAACGTGACAATGAGTCATGCTTTTTGTGTGTGTGTTGCGTGCGTGCAGCCGGCGTTCATCGATTTTTAAGACGTTATCACGTCAAAATATTTTTTAATTCGAGAAAATACAAAATAAAATTGTTCTCGCGATCATTTTCAAAATTTGTAATTCAAATAATTTACAATGGTTTCTCAAAAATATATTTATCATAGTCAGCTTAAAACAAATTTGCATTATAATATTACGATGTTTAGAATAAATCATAGAAATATTTTATTTTAACCATAATTTAGCTTGGGAAGTAAAGATTGATTTATTCGACCATTTATATTTTTGTATGATACTCGATTTGTTGTAGACAGAACTTATCAGTATTAAAAAAGTGCTAAGAGAATTACTGCTGAAAATATCGGTTTAAGTTTATGAGTTTTAGTTTTTGGACGATTACGATTATTCGGCAGTTTAGAATGTATCCGATTATTCAAGTGCCGAAGTTAACACTTTTCTCCCTGATTGTACCAATGGGAAAAGTTAATTAATTTCATGCACTATGGTTTAGGAAATGTTGCAAGTTCAAAAATACAGTATTGAGACGAAATACTAAACAAAAAAAAATGAATTATTATTTTCGCCTGGACTTTAGGAGTACTTTGTAGTACCTACCTACCACGGACTTGTGCACAGAGTACTACGTACAATCTGTCGGAGAGGTTGCATAAAGTAAATAATTTTTAAGGTTTTGAAATTACCATCACTCGGTCCTTCAGTTTATCGCTGAGCAAAGAAACAGCGAACTCGAAGAACTTGACGCCGTAGTGTGGAATGTTCACGAAGTGGGTGCACTTGTGCCTCATTGGGGTAGAGTTCTGGAAATAAAGTTATTAGCTTAATAGTGTTGGTTGAGATATTCTGAATTTTGAATTGCTGTTGTTTTGAACTGTCTACGGGATAATCCCGATGTGACGTAGATGGCTCCATCATGGTACAGACGCCAACACATCAAGCTACCCAAAACTGTAAAATTTTCCCAATTGAACATCAACCTTATTTTTATGGAATAAAGTTGAAAATCTATCAAAGAAATTTGACAAACTGGGGTAGCTTGATGTGCTAGCGTCTGTACTTAGTTATCTAATTAAAGGCTCAGAACCGAATTACTAAGCATTTAATATTAGGTATGTCATTAATCTTTTTCAAAAACCCATACAGTTATCATGCCTGGACTCTGTGACTCTACATGCTTTTAGTGAAAATTATGGTTCATAGCATTAACTACGAAATAACACGCACACCGGCTACTTTTATCCGTGCCTTTAACATACAGGATAAGTTTTTATCCAGTGTGCAATCTGTAAACATGAATTCAGCATATCATTCTAGACCCCCCAGCGCAGAATATACCTACGCGGTCAAAATGTATGGAACAGCTGACCTTTTTTTGTATTCCAAGTTATTTGACTATTTAGAAATAGTGCGAGGTACTATCCGTCTTGATACCAGCACCCTAATTGCGTAACTCACGATTAATCGTAATCGGTTTCATTTTGACAGTTCTACAATATTCATTGCGTTATTTGCGTTGTTGAGCAGACACATTTTTCGAACTTAAGAAGCATTGGTTTAGCCATCTGTTTCAAAACGAAACAGATTATGATTAATCGTGAGTTACGCAATTAGGGTGCAGTTCACACACAATTTGACGGTTACACTTCGATAGATTAATACAGAAAAATAATGCGTTAAATTGTAAGCAGTATGTTACGGTTTACAATCTTTCGACCGTTTACAATCTCGCGAGATAGATTATATAATTACAGCTAAAGCACTAGGAAGTGGTGAAGGGTGGGCGTTTTGGGGGACTGTCTTATGTATTTTGACGTTCGAAAAGTGCTGATTCTCAGCCTTATTTGAATAAATGACTTTTGATTTTGATTTATAATCTAAGGGTATTTACAATTTTCCGCGACCCTGGCAGGTCTTGGCCCTAGCGGACTCCTTCAATTTTTGCTGACATCTCTTTGAGGCGCGCAATAAAACGCGCCGTCGACATGGGTCTGGTCTTTACCGGACGCCGAGCTGCCTATTGCTCGCCGTCCGCAAGCCCGCGCCTACGGTGGATGAATTGCTACCTCAGCGCCATAATCAGCCTATAATGTGACTACGGCTGGGACCCTTTCTGTGAGAGGGAGTACCTTAGCGCATCCCCCTTAAATAGGTATGTACTAAGTAGATGTTCAAGTTTGCTTTTTTTTTGTAATTTTTCTTTTTTTTTTTTCTTACCTGTATACAACTAAGCATAAGCCTGACATCAGTGAGCGACCACAGGCTCACGTGCGGCATCTGCATGCCAGCCTCGTCGTTCACGTGGGTGTACCCCAGAAGCTGTGACCTCGGCTCGTCCAGCAGTAGTTCCACGATCATGGAGTGGACGCGGGCCATCACGCAGTTGTCGAACTGGTGGGGGTCGAAGCGACCTGGCGAAGGAAACGAAGAGTTTATTGTTTTTGTGCAGAAGGATTCGCTTGACTGATATCTTACCCAAAGGTAAGAAGGTAAAGGTGTCCAAAGGTTTGGGCTGAGTATTTTCTTCAATTTGGTTTTTTTTTGGTGTAGGTTCAATCGCGGACAACAACGGTGAGTCATTTTTCACCCTTATGCCCTAAGCAATTAGGTTGAAAAGTGGTCAACCGCCAATGTCCTCATGGTACCTAACTAGCTTTGAAAGAAAACGTTCCTATACTAAAAGGGGAATCTATTGACCAAACATACTTCACCCTTCTTATGTCCGCGGGACGCTATGTCATCCAGTTTTGTTTCATGTCTAATGTTCGAAAAGAATGTTAAAAGGTTCACTTTCCAATTTTCCGCGACCCTGGCAGGCCTTCGCCCTAGCGGACTCCTTCAATTTTTGCTGACATCTCTTTGATTGTATCTATCCCTCTTACTAATAAACACAGAATAAAGTTATTCCAAGTTTAAACCTGTAAAAATGTATGGTTATTCCTTTGTTACTCCTGATGTAACTTTATTCCGTGTTTATTTATTTATTTATGCATAGGAGAACCAACAGCTATAATACAGGATAGAATTTTAACCAGCGCGCTAACTGTAACCATGAATTCAGCTTATCATTCTAGACGACCCCTAGCGTAGAAATGTTTCGTCGGTTATACAAAAAAAATAATTGCTGTTCCATACATTTTGACCGCGTAGGTATTGCACTTTTCAATGAAACAGCTGATTTTTTTTGTATAACCGACGAAAATTTCTACGCTAGGGGGTGTAAAAATTGTAAGGATCGTATGACAAATCACTACATAGTATAAAACAAAGTCGCTTTCTCTGTCCCTATATCCCTATGTATGCTTAAATCTTTAAAACTACGCAACGGATTTTGATGCGGGTTTTTTTAATAGATAGAGTGATTCAAGAGGAAGGTTTATATGTATAATACACCGACCTCCACGCGGGCGAAGCCGCTGGCAAAAGCTAGTAATAAATAAATAACTTCTCCAAAGATTTCGGCTTGAGGAAAATGACACGTAAAATTGGCCCGAAAATCGCGAGCCTCTGTGAGATAAGGGTGGCCCATATAAAGGCGTGCTATTGCCAGCACTAGTCAGAAAGTCCGGTTAAGTAGTCACGGCTTCTCAAGGTCAAATACGAGATGCCATTTAAAAAAACACTAGTCAGTCGCAGCTCAGCCACCGAAGAGGCAACAACAACAAGGAAGAAACAAGCCGAAATCTGCGGACAAGACTGGAAGAATAATTCAAGAAGTGTTTTGTTTCTGCCTCATCTCTGAAGAAGTCTCCGTTTCCCCGAGGTCTTTGGATTACTTACTTTTGGATTACTTTTTTTTTTAAACGTTGCCCCACACTAGGAATTACTCCTGTATTGTGGGTGCGTTTACAAACATTTAAATACACATACACAAACAGCCAGACCAGGAACAACTACTTGTAGGTCATACAAATATTTGTTCCGTGCGGGAATCGAACCCGCTACACGCAGCACAGCAGTCAGTCGCTTAACCACTGCCCCAACCGTGCTGTGTGTCTTTGTGGGTAGTACCTACTCAACGCATTCAGGGGTGCGTGGTGACGTGTGTCGCCAGCAGAACCATTAGGTACAGTAAGTAGGGAACACGCGTCAAAAACAGTGGGAGAAGTTCTAGGGCGAGTGCAGGTGCAGGTCGCCCCCGACCGTCCGCTACAGATGGATTACAATTTAAAATAATTGATGATTGGAAACTTTAAATAGCGACAACGTTACATAAATCCGGATGAGTCAGTAGACGTTTCTAACTATGAACTCAGCAATTGCAAATAATATACCGCAGAATACCATCGAACTTCTAAGAAGTCGAACAACGCATACAAATAATGACATGTATGGGAAACAAAACTGATCACTTAGACCTCACCACTATATCTACACAAGATACAATTAAGCAGCTTAACTTACCCATACAAGAGAGTACTACTCTCCTTCCCTCAGCATCCCTCTTCGGCAAGGGCACCAGATACCCTGCATCAATCACAGCAGCGATCTTAGGGTCCAAAGGGTCTAGCTTCTGGAACCATTGAGGGTACATCTCTCGGATGGTGAGGTACCGCTCCAGCATGGAACAGGCTTGGGGGATGGAGTACTTCTTCGTCCGGAGAAAGCGGAGTAGGAAGGGCGAGTCTGTAAAGATAAGTACGAATACTGATTGTGGGCGTTAGGACCTTTTAAGAATATTGCTGCTATCATACAGATCTAAGACTTTGTAGGAGATTCTAGATCGTGTGAAAACACGAACGTTGACTGATGCTTATTTTCCTATTCAGGGTGCGTAATTTCTTAATGGCTATTCTAAATTATTGAGCCAAGGCATGTCACCCGAATTCGGGCCATCTGGCACACTCGCCTTAAGTCCTAGAACATGGTACTTAGTTACTAAGCTATCATTGTGCATTCGAGAGCTGCACTCAAAGGGCTTCACCATGAAGTAACGGATACAATATTTACATACCACGTGATCTGAATCACAAGTAGAATTACACTCATCTGGCCTAAGGACCAATTTACTTTAAAGTTTATTTTTTTCGGTGAAATTAGGTTCAAGAACCTAAGAGTTCCGATGTAAACATAACATACGTGAGATTTTGAAGTTGCCCTATATATTTTATGGCGAGAATAATATAAGATTACAGTTTGCATTCTATACTTTAGTATTATGTTGTTCGCTTTGTCTGCACGTAATTAATGCTTAGCCGTGAACTTATTATTTTGGAATGTGTTGAAACATTTTTGATGGATAGAATAAAAAAATTATGCAATCAATGGCGCATGTATCATGCAACCTTAATTGTAATATGGCGTATCAATCACTGAACTACCACGGGCTATATTGATAAAGGACCAAAGGACTAATTATACCAAGGTCTCCCGTTGTACAGACGCCAGCACATCAAGCTACCCCAAACTGTCAAATTTTCCCAATTGAACATGAACCTTATACCTATGGAATAAAGATGAAAATCTATCAAAGAAATTTGACAGATTGGGGTAGCTTGATGTGCTGGCGTCTGTACATAAGTATGATTGCGTATTTTCTACAGTTTTTATGGATACAAAACCGCTTGGAGTAATGTGGACTCGTTCTTACCAGTTCTACATTTCTTGATGGCTGGGTGTTTCTCAATAAAATGTCTCATTTGTGCCAGAGCCTGTTCTCTTAACGCCGGTTCTTCTCTTAGCTCTGTCCTGGCCCTTTCTCTGAGTTCTTGAGGTAGTTCACCCGACTCCCGCTCCTTAGCTTCAATTATGTACATTCGGTCATCATCGGTCAACCTCGGCGCTTCGATGATGTCATGCTTCGGTTCGTGCTCCCTTCGGCAATCTTCGGGCTGCATCACTGATGTCGCCATGTTGGTTTATCTGGATCAAAAGACGAATAAATTTAATTAGGACGCAGGAGGATCCAACGGAAGTTTCCATAGCACATGAGCACATGACGATAAGCGGCTTAATTTAATATTCGTATTGACTCAAAGAAGATCAAACAAATTAACAGATAGTTTAGTATAATATCCAATAATTAGGTCCAAAGCAAATATCGTACGACCTTCGCAGTTTCTCGGTGTGCTGTGATGTGTGTAGACACGCAAATGTAAAGATTTGCTAAATACTTCTAAAAGTAGTTTGTAGTTAACTCTTAGTTAATTGAACCTATCAGATTTAATATTATAAAAATCTCTTAATTCAATGCTACCTCCCGATTTTAATTAGTCCACATCCACACCCAGAAATCTGCCAACTGTGTTTACCTACTAAAACAGTTACGGGCCTCACGGGACATGTTATGTGATTGCAACTAGTCAAGAAATCGGTTCGAACCGATGACAATATTAAATGATGTTTTCAGTTCATATACTCGTTAGCCATTTTATAGTAAACAGTTACGGAGAGCCTGGTAAATAGCTTGTTGTGAGTCAAGATAGCTTAAAAGAAGGTACTTCAGTTATTATTGAATCGCAGAACGGATAAATAATATGCGTAAGTGCTTGTATTAATCTACATTTATAAGAATGAAGCTATTGTTTTTGTTACAATTTAGACAAGCTTCAGTTCTAGACAGACACGCGACAGGTGCGGGAAAAGAGTTCAATAAAAATAACACGTGTCAGACTTGATATTTCCTTCCTTTCGTCGGAAGTCGACGTCTTATATTGCAGACTGCCTTGTGCCTACACGCGATTGTAGATATCACGCATATATGTGGGTTTATAAATAATATGTAATTTCTTAGTCAAACGAAAGTTCCTTAAATCCAACTATAGTATGTTGTGGAAGTAGTTTTATGAACAGCTTTTCACCAATCAACGATTTTGTATCTAGCCTTAGAAAGCCTCAAGGCCAAAATTAAAAACCGGTTCACATAATGTTAATTTTATAATTGTTGTATCTTAACCACGATATCCCAAACCTTGTTACATGTGTTATTAACGTCCATGCAGTGCGTGCAACGTCCATAATTATTTTACAAGTGATTGTCAATAATGTATGATTGCGTGGTCAAGGCTTTGTGTAGGCTGTACCTACGCTGGGCGCAAATTAACAACATGCTTAAATACCTAGAATCCGAATAAAAGAAGTGATGTCTTAAGGAATGCTGATTCTGCCTTTCTTTTGCAAGACCACTGGTTCATATATTATTAAAACTCAACGGAGGAGCAATTTTTCGAACAAAATAAATTGGTCCTTCGAGCCGGATTATAAGTATTAGGCTAAAAAAAAACCATAAAAAACACTTGTATCTTCAAACTTGTATTTACCTCAATCCATATTCAATATGTTTAGTAAAAAAAATGTGTGCTTTAGAAACAATTTTTTTTAACACGCGACATGCGTGAACTAGTCACGCCATAATCAAACATTGACATATGAAACTGGCTTTTATTTACATTACTTAACATTACATTACCTAACTACAATTCTTGCCGTGCACTTGACTTAGTTACAATAAACTTTTTAGATCTTCTACAAGCCTAGTCTAACTGAATATGTTATGCATATAATAGTTAAAGTTAAAGACCGTACGGGTGTAGCTTTCATAATGCAAATGATTCGCGGTCCTTGTAAAAAGGGCTAAACACAGCACACTTGTGATGAGCCTTTGCCTCCGCTGAAAATAAGGATAATGCCTTAGGATCACAAAGTGACAGCCAATTTTTTATGGCGTATCGGCCCTTTTTTTGAAAAAGCCGCTAGGAATGCCGGCAACTGACCAACAATAGTAAATACCTAATAATGACATTATCTTGACGCGTAAAAGTCGATTTAATCGCAAGTTTAAAAAAGTAACTTGATTTATTATAAAATATGTAAGGAAGTCCATATAAAAGGTGAAAGTTAAAGTTCTTTCGCATTCTTTTTATGGCGAATTACTCACACCCGAGTGAGTCATATTTTACCGAGCTTTATGTGTCCTGTCTCTCAAATAGTCAGATAGCAATCAAAGTTTACAAAATATTTTTAAGTACCGAAATATTTATAGAAGGACGGTGTCGTTTGAGCTGCTATAAAATAAAATCGTCACGACGAAAACTTGGTAGCTTACCAATGCTTATTGCCTCGATCAGTATGCAGGGGTACTAAGGCATGAGCAACATTTTATTTTCATCTCTTACATACGATGCATGGTTTACAAGGTAACTTTATAAATACTTCGTAGACGTGATAGTTTCTTACAATTAGGGTGAGTAATATTACAGCTCCAATACGTAGGAGGTCGGTATCATAATGGAACCACAGATGAACATATAATCGATGTAGGTTAAAGTACCAATGAATTACTCATCAATCATTACTGTGGATGTCACATTTGGCTTCCGCAATAAAAAGGCAGAATGTAATCTGACCATAATGGGTAACTTTCGATATTTTAATATTTTTGTCTCATAAATCGGGCGCTATATCATCTAATGCCTGTGACCACTGACGCCAAATTCTATAGCATTAAATAAATAGCTATTCTAATATTAAAATATCTATTCCACTCGCGGTCGCCGTCATCACTGACCTTCAAACTGGTTTGCTAAAACTTAACTTTCACTTGCTACTTTCCCCTTTAGTCTATTACAACGTCGTGATTTTATTAATGTTTATCATAAAATGAGAACGCGGTATTTTGTATCTGTGAAAACTTGGCTGATTTTGTTTTTTTTTGGCTGGTTATTATCCATGGTAAACTTTTTTTTACGCTACTTATACTGTCGGTGAATGTACTTACTTTTTGGTTTATGATGTCTCGATGAACATAGAGTTTCAAAAAATGAGAAACGAAATTATATTTAAAAATTACGAATGCACTTTTATTCGTGAATTTATAGCAGCACCTCTATTAGGGTAGTTCAAGTGGGTCGAACTAAATACCGCACAGACGCCAACCAACGCAACTTTTGTGGGCGCCCTAATAAAAGATCAATGGCTGTGTTTCACAAAAAATCAATAGCAAACCCTACGGACTACCGATGCCGTCTACCTATTTGACATTGCCTCTACTTTTAGCTAGTTGACCCCGGCCTACTTTAGAAGCACCCATCGCTTCGTTAGTAAGCGTATGCAATAGTCAACGTCTGTTAAAACACAGCAATGGACTTTATAAGGGTCGGCGGACCAAGCGCACCAGCTGCTTGTTGCTTCATATTGCTTTTAGCGATGTCGCATCAGTATTGTTGAAATACACTGATTTCACAAGACTCTTACCAACTCAAAGATTGCCATTTAGAACTTGCAACATCCAATAAGCACACGACCATGTTTTAAACGTGAAGTAGTTTTTTAAATAAATAAGTTCACACGCATTGGGTACTTATGTTTTTGCAATGGTAACATCATGATCTGTCAAATCTTGAATATCAGCAGGGTGAAAGACCCAATTGTCATCCTATAAGTTAGAGTACATTTCCATGTCTTTATCGAGATACAAAGCACTGTTTGATATGCCAGTGACTGTTGTATCGTTATTATCAATAAACCCATTTGGAGTCGATAAACGTATCGAGTACCTACTCATGTCTAACGTCATTGTTTTCAATTTCACGAGTTGTTTTAGACCGTAAACAGTTTTCTTTATGGTTTATTTTGCTTTGTTGTCTTTTATACACTGTCCGAAGTAGACTTATAAACGACATGGCAATGTACTTAGCCGTGATCACAGGATAAGAGTTTCCTGCCGTTTGTTTTTACGCCTATTGTATTTTATTTTAGATCTAAAATGTAAATTTATATAATAAATCAGTGCTTGTACCTTCTTTACCTAAATTCTAAAATTCAGTAAATTTAATTTTGTTCTTTATGCCTTTTTGTCAAATTTGTCATTTTAACAATAATTTTGTAACTCAATATTTGGTTTTGGTTAGAGTATTGGTTTACCTAACATCGTTCAAAACAGTAACGTAGGTTCGGGTTTTAAGATCCCACCACACTGACAGGTTGCTAATATTAAATGCACCAGAAAGATTTGATGGGAAGCAAGACGCAACAGATACACGCTGATAGAATAAAAGATTCTCCATTGTTTCCAGCAACGGTAAACCTAATTTTACTTAGTTCCCTGATGAATTTTACTTCGCATAGAATATTAATTTGAACCAATTTTTCTATTTTTTTTTTAATGTTTGATTAATATTTCAACTACTATTCATATATGTACAAATTCAGGTATATTTTATGTGCAAACAATAATCCACAAAAATAATCATGAAATTAACAGTAGGGTAGGCAATTACAAAACGATTAAAATGTAAAACGAATCTCACTGGCATGCTTTACATCAGCACAGGTATTAAATAATAAGTAAACTTCAAACCGCATTCTTCTTGCTAATTAAACATCCAGTAGAATAATTGAATGATTATTTTTACGTGTTCCTTAGTGATTATTTATTATGTAAGTATGCACGATAATTGTTCGCATGCTCGTTTTACATGTTTAGGTCACCGCAATATGAATTAATTGTTATCGTTAAGTTCATTCGCTAGAGATCACGCAACAAATTAGACACACTATTTACTCTACTAAAATACTTAATATTTTATTTCGTTCTCCTGAAATTAAAGATAAAATACTTTTTGTCTTTAAATTAAATTTCTTTTCACATTTTCTAAAACAAAAGGTTAACACCCCGTTCTGCAGGTACAGTCTTTTAATATACGCAACTACGTTTAGAAGGTCTCAATGTGTGAAACTTACGCCAAGGTAGAGCAAAACGCATCACTCAAAGTCGCGATTAGTTACAACAACAAAACAAGAAGAGCGCAGTTACTGACTGGTTGCTAACCGCCTACGGGCATTTCTATCTACAATTTAAAAAAAGCACCCTTTTCAAAATAGTAATAATTTGAAAATCTATTACTTTACAATACAAAGGAAAGTATAAGTTTTTCTCGCATAAATACGTAATAAAAAATAATTTCTTCTTTTTTTAATTATATCGTTCTCAATCAAGATTAATTGTAGATAAATAAAATAATTAATTCATGTTGAGTTCAAAAGTCAAAACCGTATAACATTAACAAATGCAACGCGAAAACAAGGCTCACTGAACTACGAATAGGTAAACGCATCAATTACCGTCCATCCGATCACATTTTCAATAATTCAAGGGTGAACACCACCGTTGTCGGCACGTCACACGATAAACGTAGACCAAGTCGTACTGGGCTGTGCTCGGTCGATGCACCCGGTCCTCACCGTTAGCTCCCGAAATATTGCGACATTCGGCAAGCCCTCCGTGATTCACGGAATAAAGTACCTTTAGTATGGTATTTTTATATATAGGGTATTGCCCTGAACCTATGGTTAACATTGAGAGCAAAATTGTAAATAACCGCCAGAGGTCAGGTTGCTAATGTTATGTTTAATCGGAGATCATTACTGTTGTTATGATGGTATAAGTTTGTTCATGTTTTTGAGAAAACTGCAGCAGCACATGAATAGTCTCAACCTTTTATAGAACGTCTTGACTCAATAAGTAATAGATATTGCCGATCACAATCGTTGTTACGAGCAGCGACTCAATAAAATCAAATTTATCACCTGCCCTACAGTGAGCTATGACACTTGAACTGTAATAAAAATTCATTAATTAGCTTTTCTACAAAAAAATATTTTATAAGCGAATCTGTTCTTACTAATGGATGACATCACTTTTAAATAATATAAAACCAGTAGATTATAAAAGGCTATTCATTTAATGCAGAGAGCGTAGAGCTTTCTCAATTAGATACCCAGAGAAAGACAAAGTAGGTACCTGTTGGGAATTGTATAGAAGAGCAGTGCTACTCACTTTATCGACTTTTTACTCGATTTGCCCGAATTTACCCGCCAGAATCTCTCGAATCGTCACTTTTAAATAATATAATATTTTATATACTTTTTTATACCACTCGCCAGAAGTTCATTTATTTGTGGGCGAATCCACAATTCCAGAAATACTTATTAGGCAAGTGACAGTTTTTAGGGTTCCGTACCCAAAGGGTAAAACGGGACCCTACTACTATTTTACTATTTTACTTATATTTACTATCTTATTTACTATTTTACTTATATTTTTAAAGATTATTGTTAAGTATTTAATTGTTCATTCGTATTTTTCTGTAACAGGTTGTTTATCAGCTTAGTATGCAACAACAACGAAGATCTCGGTAACTTGTGGCTCTTGTTCCGAAGCCAGGAGCAAAATCGGATTTGGACGAAAGTACTGCTTCCGCCCAACGCACTCCGACAGCAGTTAACAGCCTCCATCATTGTCATCTTTGATAGAAATCTTAATGTTTTATCTGATGACGATAATGAGATGTGACCAAAGATATTGAAGCAACCACTTGATTAGTGGTTGCTTCAACATCTTTGGTACTATACTCACAGTCATTGCCGTCAACCAACCCTAGTTCGCCATCAATTGTATCGTCCAATATATCAGAAATAAGACAACTACATTATGCTGAGTTCAGTCCATTTTCTCCGGTACCACCTTTATTACATCAAGTAAGTTTACCATCTCCACTGGCAAACTCCTCGAAAGTATCTTCACTGGCAACCTTATCGCAAGTACCACCACGAGTCTACAACTTGAGGCGTTATATCCAGGTGCCGTCTCCATTATTTGCACCTTCTCCCTCAGTGCCTACTATTTAAAGATACCTAGAGTTGTTGCCATTAGGCGAAAAGTAATACCTGCTAAAAGATTACAACTTAATTGGCGTTACTCTACCGTTGATATTGCTTGTATCAGTACTCTCAAATCGGCGTAGCCTTTTGAAAATTCCAATTAGAAATGTTTTCAGCGATCGGCCTGCTGGCTTCTCTATCACGCCGATAGAGACGCCAGGCATTGCTCACGAAAATATCGAGCATTTGCGAGAAGATTGGTAATTTACCATCATTGGTATTTACCATTGATGGCTTTGGAACTGTGTACGATATAGAGCAATCAGCATATCTGGTAGATCAACCAAAAAACCCAAGTCACTGAAAACATTTCGAATTGAAATTTTCGAAAGTCTACGCAGAGTTGAGAGAACTGATACAAGCAATATCAGCAGGACTAGCGCCAGCTGAACCAAGACTATACTAGTACCAGTAGCTGAAAGACCCCCAGATGCTGTTCTGTTTGATCAAATTGGTCATTATCCAACTATAGCATCCATCAGAGGGAGGTGCATGTATTGCACAAAAGGGCAGAACAAATTGTTTTGCCAAAAATACAAAATGAGACTGTGTTTATTGCCGGAACGTAATTGTTTCCTAGAATATATCATACCAAGAATTGATTTTTAGCTGACTAATACTAAAAAGAGGTTATGTTTTTAAAATGTATGTTTGTAGTTACAACATTCTTGTCATTAATATTATGTTTCTTCATATTAGAATGCAATATTTATGTTTTTTGTTTTGTTAAAATAAGTTTTATAACTCTTTGATAGCCTGGCAGTGCGGAAAATATGATGCATAAATTTTATAAGGTTGATTGTAAAGAGTCTGACAATGTGCCTTACGTGATACATTCAATAAATCATAAAACAATAAAATTATATTTTTATTTTTCCACCCCTCAATGATTACCTAAGAATACATTTAATATAAAATGTAACAACATTTCAACAAAAAAAAACTTGCCAAGTTTAGGATTAAATTTTCGTTGTTTGTAAATTAACTTCATACGAGTCGCATGAAGAAAATATTACATTATTCAAAAGTGCCGATTCGCCAGATTCATGCGAGTTAATTCGTGCGAATCGAAATAAGCCACTTTATCTTGTCTACCAAGTAGAAGTGGCAGTAACGCACAGTGGAACGAATGTATGGGAGCGGTTGGACGTAGACATGTCCGAAAAAAAAGAGTAAAATTATGCCAAACTAATGATGCCATCTTATTCGATTACTTAATGCCTTCATAACTTGTGGTGATGAATTTCTTCATAACTCCCATATTTCGGGAGTAATTTGAGAAAATGTGAAATTTTACTATGAAAATGAGTGTATCGAGCTCTCTCCCTCCTGATTCCGGGCTTGTTTCAAGTAGCGGTCTCTAATATCATAATGCTAATACAAGGTGTCTCAAAAGAAAGTTCACATTTCAATCTTTTTTTAAAAGAAAAGTCTTAGTTTTATTGAAAAAATGTTTATTTTATATTGAAGTACACTGTTTGGGAATTTATTTTTTAAAAATAACATCGTCCAAATGTAAACCGTTGCGCTCTCGGCATTCATTTAGTCGGGCACTAAAATTGCCTATGACAGCTCGGCAGGTAGTCTCCGTGATGGCTGCCATTTCATGACGGATATTTTCTTTTAATTGTGCCAGGGAAGTCGGTTTATTAGCGTAAACTTTTGATTTGACATAACCCCACAGGAAAAAATCCATAGGCGTTAAATCGGGACTCCGTGGAGGCCAATTTATGTCACCTCGCCTGGAGATTAATTTGTTCGGAAAAATTTCTCGAACTCGAGGCAGAGATCTGTTGGACGTGTGTGAAGTTGCTCCATCCTGCTGGAACCATGTTCTTTGGTTGTAACCAGGAAAGTTTTGCAGTTGGGGTACGAAAAACTCGTCTAACATCTCCACATAACGCTCTGAATTCACTGTGAGTGTGCGTCCCCTTCCATCTTCAAAAAAGTAAGGGCCGATAATTCCTCGCGCCGACATCGCTGCCCATACGGTGACTTTGGGTGAATGTAGCGGTTTCTGATGTTTTTGTTTTGGGTTGGTTGCACTCCAGTAACGACAATTTTGTTTGTTTACATGCCCATTCAGGTGAAAATGGGCTTCATCGGAAAACAAGATGTTGGTGAACGTTGGAAAGCGCTCAATCATCTGATTTACAAAGGCAAGCCTCTGACCAGCATCTTGAGGCTTCAGTTCTTGCACTAACTGAATTTTGTACGGGTGCAGCTTTAAATCTTTGTGTAAAATGCGGCATAATGAAGATCTGTGCACATTTAAAGCAACAGCACGCTTCCGAATCGAGAGGTTTGGATCATCTCGAATAGACTGAGTAACACTGTCCACGTTTTCGGCTGTTCTTGATGTTCTTGGCCGCCCAGATTTTGGTTTCTCCAGAGTTGACCCAGTCTCTTCAAACTTCTCAACCCATTTTGCAATGAGTCGAGTGCTAGGCGCATCATTTAAGTGACGAATATGTCGAATACTGCAGAATTTTCTACGCGCTACAGTCGCCGAATTACCGTTTTTGTAAAACTCACGTACGCACAACGCACGGTCCGCACCAGAGAAACGCTCCATAGCGACTAAATTCCCAAGAGCCAGACTACCGACTGACATACCCCCCGTGCCCCTCAGAATAGTTGCTTTCGCGTAATAAGATAAGCAAATGTGAACTTACTTTTGAGACACCTTGTACTAAGAGCTATATTTAATACTAAGACACATAGTGCGCCAAATGTGCACTTTCTGGGATAAAGAGTGATGTTTATTTTATAACACAATTTTTTTATTTTTTGTTTATTTTGTTGATTAAAACCGTTTTTCTAAAGGTTTACCTTATTACAATAACATTTCTGAGCAGCCAATTAGAGAAGATATAAGCTAATTACGATATATAATTAGGGACTTAAGGTTTACATATAAAACTGATGCACTAATGATTACTGATAAGAACATTGCTATTATTTAATTACTAAATGGCTCTTAATACACTAATTTAGCATGCATCATTTACTAATTATCACAATAACTAATTACCTTGCAATATTTAACAAAGGATACCTGGGATACCTGGATTTTATATAAATAGGTCACTATTAGTAACTTTAAAATCAGTGTTGATTTACACCTCGTTGTATCCAAGCTAATCTCGCAATGTATTTTCCAAATTTTAATACAAATCTTGATATTCACGTTGCTTTATGCGCACGCGCACATAAAGATTTACGCGACTTTAACTATTTGTTCAGTGTTTTAAAAGATAACAGTTGTGTTCAGTTATGTGAAAGTGCTGAAACAAGTTTAAAAGACTGGTGTCGTCGATTTTGCTACCGCATTTATGCAAAATGGACACAGTCTGGAAGAAGCACAGATAAGTTTCGGAAGAAACATGAGATTTGGCTACAGGCTGCAATTCAATGGCCGGAATTACAGAATGAAAATATGGAACCTTCTACAGAAAATATAAGTGACGTCATCGAGCCCATAATTTCTCCTGCTAAATCTGATGCTTCAACTTGTACACATCCTAGTCCTCGTAAATCTTTTGAGGACCTTAGTAACCGGCAAAAAAGAAGACGCACTGAAGATAGTCTTTCATGCAGCAGTAGCAGCGCTGAAATTATGTTTTCGGCCGAAAGGGCGCTTCAAAAGGCAGGACAAAGCGATACAGCTTATGTTATGAAATACTTGACGGAGAATCCAGAAGAGGCCTCAAAAATCAAAGCCTTCATTGAAGGTAAATCAATTCAGGTACGGGAAATATCCCCTTTGAAGGCATTGGCTCTTTATGTATCGATGAACTTATCGAAATGGCGCTATAACACTCTTCGGGATTTCAACACTCAAGAAGGAGCTCTTCAATACCCGAGTTACTACATGTTGGTTAAAGAAAAAATTAAGTGCTATCCGGCCAAAGAAGATCTCACAGTTACAGAGAGCTCTGCAAAAATCAAATTACAAGCCTTGATGGATTTAACCTCAAGAAGACTTATTAGGTCGTTAGAAACCCCTGTTGATCCCAATCAACAGCTCGTATTGACCAGCAAATGGGGTTTTGACGGATCATCTAGCCAAAGCATTTATCATCAAAGGACGAGTGAAGATGAGCAAATCGATCTTGCTAGTAATTTTATGATTAGTCTTGTACCACTGCGGCTCGTCTCAAAAGGTGTAACAATTTGGGAAAACGAGCGACCATCTTCCACTTCATTTTGCCGGCCAATATTGTTTAAGTTTATAAAGGAAACCAAAGAAAATGTGCAGAGAGAGATGGCTGAAATCGAAGCAGAGATTGAAGCCTTAACTCCATCCACCATCACTGATGGAATTAGTGTCAAACACCAACTGCTGTTGACAATGATTGATGGTAAAATTCATTCCATTATATCCAATACAGCAGCTTCAGTGTGTGACATATGCAAGGCTTGTCCTAAAGAAATGAATAATTTAGAGTTAATCAAAGATAAACACGCAAACGAGGACATGTATAAATATAGCTTAAGCACCCTTCACGCTTGGATTCGCTCAATGGAATGCTTATTACACATTTCCTACAAATTAGACATAAAATCATGGCAAGTAAGGGGTGATATAGCAAAAAGGCAAGTTGATGACAGGAAGAAAAGAGTTCAAGAGGCTGTAAGAAGAGAAACGGGCTTACTTCTCGATGTTGTGAAACAAGGCAGTGGATCCACCAACAATGGCAACTCGGCAAGGAGATTTTTTGAAAACTACACTAAATCTGCTGAACTGACCGGAATAGATGCTATGCTTTTAAGAAAAATCTGTGTGATCTTGCAGTGTATTTCATCAGGAGAGAAGATCAACGTAACTAAATTCCGAGAGTTCTGCTTTGATACTGCTAAGCTTTACGTGGAGTTATACCCATGGTATTATATGCCTTCTTCACTTCATAAAATTTTAATGCATGGGCCAGACATAGTTCAGAACATGTCAATTGTGCCCATTGGTTTTCTATCCGAAGAGGCATCTGAGGCTAGAAATAAAGATTTTAGAAAATATAGAGAGGGGCATTCTCGAAAGCATAGCAGTATCTCATGCAATGAAGATATTATGCACAATCTTTTACTGACTTCTGATCCACTTGTTACAAGTATCCGTCCAAAAGGAAATAAGTTTGTAAAAAAATCTTCTTTTAAGGAATTTTATGAGCTTACGGATTCTGAGAAAAGTGATATCGAATTTGTTAACATAAATGATTTAGCGGACATCGATTCTGAATTTGAATTAATTGATGATGATGATGATGACGAAGATAATTAAATGATGTTATTGTTTTAAAATGTGTAACTTAGTAAATTAGAGCTTACATCTTAATTATTTATTGTACTTTTAATGAAACTAGGTAATTTATTATCAACTTACTTAAAAGTCATACTCTCATCAGTTCTTGTGAATATTTTTGTTAATATATATTTCTGTATATATATATAATATAATTATAGACCTCTTAATAAGTCTGTCTGCGGTTTAAAGTAAATACAAATGGGGAAAAAACGTTTTTTTTTTTAAATTTTCATTTCCTTTTATCCCAGAAAGTGCACATTTGGCGCACTATGTGTCTTAGTATTAAATATAGCTCTTAGTAATAGCATTACGATATTAGAGACCGCTACTTGAAACAAGCCCGGAATCAGGAGGGAGAGAGCTCGATACACTCATTTTCATAGTAAAATTTCACATTTTCTCAAATTACTCCCGAAATATGGGAGTTATGAAGAAATTCATCACCACAATTTATGAAGGCATTAAGTAATCGAATAAGATGGCATCATTAGTTTGTCATAATTTTACTCTTATTTTTCGGACATGTCTACGTCCAACCGCTCCCATACATTCGTTCCACTGTGTAACGTGACGATTTATTGAATGAAATTATTTTATTTGTTGCACTAAAGAGTTTACCAGCTACTAGAAAATCTTCTAACAATAACCCATTTACCTCAATCGACAACCGTAAACTCATAATTTCTGCAACAACTGTATTATTGTTTATCTAGCATAGAAACAATAAACGCAGTCATAATTCACGCACTCATATATTCAATAAATAATGCATTAAAAATATTAGCCTGGTCGCACGGGCAATTTTATGTTCGCGCACTTGATTTTCAACGCTCTGCTTACCACCGAGAGTTTAAAATCCAACAATGTTTTCTTAACGCGCTGCAGCAGATGCGCTATATTAATAAAATCGCCCGTGCGAACCTGAGCTTACAGATGGTGTTCAACTCTTTAGCAATATTGCATAAAGTGTGTTCGTAACAGCATTATGTAAATATAAGCTTGTCGGTGTTCTTGTAATGTGGAGTATGGTTTTTGTAACATTCACCCACTGTGTAATATGTCAGCGAAGACATATCATGTGTCATTACTTAGATTCAAACGCTAACCAGCAGCTTTTAAAATTCCCACGCATCGAATTATTTTATTTTACGTTCGAATGTTCTCTAAATTATAGCTTTCCTACTAGATTGGTGTTAAAGGTTTCGCGCCTTTTTGTTGAATTACAGAAATAATGCTATTCAGATAAATACCATTATCATTATAATAATTCATGTCTTTTCATAAGCAAACTGTTTACTACTCGATATTACCATGGAAACACGGAAACATTTGCAGAGAGAAAAAAAAAAACAAGTTTAAATGCCTAGAGTGTTTAAGTTGTTTGTTTTCATCTGCATTTTCTTCCCATTTCCCTATCGCACCGTCATTGAAATGAAAATGAATGAGCCATGAATAGATAAACAGCCTAGTGTTTTTGGTTATTCTGAAGACTGATAATAATTTGAACAGGTTGTTAAAATACATGCAAGAAAAACAATCGTTATAGTTAAGTATAGATAATTGGGTCTCTCACCCTATTTTTAAATCAAATAAGCACTTTTAATAAATATCTAAATACATTTTTACTTCCAGTTTTACAATTTTAGAGTCACCACTTGATCTAACATTATGAATTTTGTCTTAAAAATTGTTGGGTCAATACAGAGTTACATATCTCTGACACTCAAGATAAGAATAAACACCAGAAAAAATCGAATCTAATGTCATCGCTAATAACTTTAACACATAAAACACTGAAACCTTTTAGTCCTAGGACGTAATATTATCGATCCCTATTAGGTACTTTGGCGTTCAAGCAACAGAGTGTGGGCAGTCATTACGAATTCTATACTGATATTAGTTTGTAGGATTTCAGCTGCAACACTAACTACCTACTCAGAAATCTGTTTTCTTCTTTGGTTTTCTTTTAATTGACGTCATTTGCATCGTCAAAAATCCACGTAGTCCTTACAAATAAGGAGTCTTACGTTAACAGTAAAAGCAGGGACTGAATTACCCAAAAATTAAGGTACCTTTAAATTTCGGTATGACGTCATACCGTTAAATAAGGGTTACCGAAATATTTCGATACCGTTTTTATTTGCAGTAGCGGAATTTTGAGGTTGGAAATGCATACGGGTCTATTTCGGTAGCAGTACCTTAACCTATAATAAATGTGTCGGTAGCAGTACCTAAACCTTAATAAATAGGGGTTTTCTTTGACGCTCACTTGAGAAGCCTTGATTGGCTAATTGCACTATAATGTGACTCAGTTATGGTTTTTATTTCCGTTCGGAAAGACACGGCTGGGAGTGTAAACCGGACTAGAGTTGCTGGAGGGAAATATTCCGAATGATTCCCATCGTAATATTCGCGAATCATTCGGGATGTTTGAGTAAAATTCGGTAATATTCCCCGAGAATAATTATTATTACAAGGAAAATATAGCTAGAGTTCGACTATTGACCGCTAGTTGGCGACCCAACAACGCGTTATTAAACATGACAAGTAAAAGTTGACTTTCTTTTCGATTTTCTAGTTGAATACTGCCTATTCTATAAAGGAAATAAACTTTTTGCTAACAAATCGTCGTAAAAAATTACGCAAGTAACCCTACCTACTTAATTATTTTTTAAAATACATTAGTTGCGTACATCGTAAAGCAAAAATACTTCTACGAAGTTAACTAAACTTGTACATAACATCAGCTCGAAACCAGGCCCATTCGAAATTAAACCAAACAAAAATAATAAGTATTCACAAGTAGATAACTACTTAAAGGCAAATATTCCCGCATAGTAGGTAGGTACGTAGGCATCGAAAAATACTTCGTTGATTTTATGAATGAACGGCCGCGGGGCTCGGCGGTTCACGACATTGTCCATTGCCTGCTAGATGCCGTTAATTCAAAAACGGCACGCCACATTATCTGATATATGGGGAGTCTCCTCAAGCTACCTACGCATAAATATATTCCTAATTACTGGGAATCATTTAATTCTTATTTCGTAATAAAATGTAGGTTACCTACATCATCCTTGCAATATATATTTTTTTTTTTTTGGGTGGGAAATCATCAAATAACTTCTCCCGCTCTGGGCGGAGCGGGAGGGCGTGTAAGACTTTTACTGACTAAAACCCACCCGTGTTCCCTCAGTTGCCTGTGTGCCAGGGGCGGCGGTATCTCTTTCGAACAACCCACACCCCTGGCAGTCATCGGCCCTTGCGGGCCCCATCAGTTGCTGATGACATCTCTTTGAGGCGCGCGTGGAACACAACGCGCCATCGACCCGGGCTTGGTCCTTACCGGACAGCGAGCTACCCATTACTCGCCGTCCGCAAGCCCGCGCCTACAGTGGCCGCGAATCAGCCTGGGATTCCCGACGCCCAGGGCGTCTCCTGCGAAGGCCACGGCTGTGAGGGCGCATGTACTGCATCTCCCTCACGCGCGCCGCCTCCCTCTTTGCGAGCATAACTACTTTGCTGAAGGAGACGACTGCTAGCCATGCACTCTCGCTCCGTACCATGGCCTGGACCAGGTTCGGACGCGAGAGATCGCCGCCGCCGAACACCTCCACGAGGACTCGTAGGTGCTCCGCCCAAGCCGGGCAGACCTCCACCGTATGCTCCACCGTGTCCTCAGGGCGATCTTCGCAATAGAAACAGCCGGGCGTTTCCTCCCACCCTATCCGAAACAGGAACCTCCCGAAACAAACGTGTCCGGTGAGGACCTGTGTCAGGCGGAAGGTGAGGACGCCATGCCGCCTCTCAAACCACTCCTCAAAGAGGGGACTTACCGCCGCAATCGTGGCGTGCCCATACAATATTTATTTTACTCTGCATTCTTGCTGCGGTAGTATTCCTTCCAAACGAAATATACTTTGGAATGTTTCCGAATTATTGCGAATTATTCCGAAGTTTTGCAACGCTAAACCGGACTAAGCCGAGTGCTTACCTAAGGTTTTCTTATCTTGCTTTTTTAAGGTTTTTTTTTTCGTTCTTTTTATCTGATGATAATGTTGTGGAAAAACGTTTTCTCATAAATGAATTAAAAAAAATAGAGCAGATACGCAAACGTAAGTACCTAGAAGTCTGTGAAGTTTTATTAGGTAGGTACAGTTACATTATTTACATTTAATATAACTAAAATTACAAGTGCATATGTCATCAACATCATAGATGAGTCATCTGAAAGCTCAGATTTAGATGACTCTATCTATTTAGATGACAAAAAATTAGACCTAGTCTCTCAGTCTCATAAAAGAGATAAATATTATAATTATGAAGTAGTCCCCGATGGCGCAACTCCAGAATTGGATTCCCCAAGTTCACCGGATGTATTTGAGACCGACGAAGTCAATCTTTGTAATACCCTACAAAATATCTAACATCACATAGGCATGTTAAATTGCACGTTGTTATTAGGTACTATGTCATCTCGTCCCTAACGCCGCCGCTGGGTTGATGGAAAAAATATTAAAATACCTTCGATACTTATCTATTATTTTTTTATAATTGATTATAACGTGTAATATTTGTTTCATATGCCCATGCCCAACAGTGAGACAGTAATAGGCTGATGGATGACGATGAAGGAAATGGTATTTTTCTTCTCAGAGTAGTCAGATAGGAAACGCTGACCTCATCTAGTTTAAAAAATAAATGATTGACTTGTAAAAGTGTTTGTACAAACCTACTTACAGAAATATATCGTTTATCATTTATCATTTCACCATGCATTTCCGCAATAAGTAGGCAGCGAAAATTCTCAACGCGAAACGAAACATCCAGCTCCAGTGACGGCAAGTGCGTGGCTGGACGTGCGATTTAATCGCCCCAAAACTATAGACTATTAATGCGATTTTGAATGTGTCTAGAGCGAGAGTTTCGTTTCTATGCAATGTATTATCTATTTTTCTATAGTATAATCTACTGTTTACAGAGCACACACCAGTGCTCTGTTTTTCAGGGCACACGCCCTGGATGCGTTGTTACCAAATATTATTGAAAGCAGCGCACACTTTTGTGATACATACTCGTGTATTGCATAGCTTTTGCGGCATCTCGTACAGTTCGTGTCAAATTTCCAAACTCTGACCGAGCTGCACGACCGAAACCCGCCGCACTAGCCTGGCAATGCAGGATTGACCGTCGTATTAATGAGGCCAGGGTACTCATCGGGAAGCTCATCTGCTTCAGGAAGGGCGGTTTGTAAAGCGGGCGTTCTCGGGAACTACTATTAGTTTTCGAGAATATGCATCCCGCGTCACAGAGCGCATCGACTTCCCGAAGCAGAAAGTTTGTGCATGGGCACACCGTATCTGTAGGTATAGGCGAAGAGTGGATCGGCACACTCAGACTCAGACCGCATGTTTCAGAACGATTAACGGTGGGTATACAGAGCTTGGGAGCAGCCCATATCCGCTCAAGGTGTGACTGACGCGCATCCACCGAATACTGATGCCACTTATGTCTGAATCTGTGAATGGATGTAAGAATGCGTCCCGCAGTACTAAGGAGCTGCTCCTTATAAACATGGCCATAGTCCAACAGGTTCGTAGATCTCGGAAGAATTTTTCGACATGTTGGATAGATTATAAGAAGGCCTATGGCTCAGTGCCACACACATGGCTCATGAGGGTGCTGGAGTAAAAAATAGACGCAACTCTACGCACCTTCATGAAGTGGTGTATGAGGCAGTGGAGGATGGTCCTTCTCTATCCAGGATGTCCATAGATCCAGACGATTGATGAACCGGTCAGCACTGAACGTGGAATATTTCAGGGCGACAGTTTGAATTCCCTTTGGTTTTGCTTAGCCTTGAATCCTCTAAGCACACTTCGGGAGAATTCAGCTCTAGGCTATCGGTTGAGAAGAGGTGGTCAGGTGATATCACACCTCCTTTACATGGATGATTTGAAACTCTTTGCCCCCTCAATTTGCGACTGATGGAGCTACTGAAGGTAACAGAAACGTTCAGTAACTGAGCTACTGAACGTTTCTGCTACCTATCAGGATCTTTTTTTTTGTGGACAAAGGTGTAGTCATGGAAAGCGAGGGGTGATAACCGGTGGGGTCCGCAAGAGCCAATGCCTGCCAGAGGTACGGGTTGTTCCAAAGAGATACCGTGGCTCCTGGCACACAGGCAACTGAAGGAACACAGGTGATTTTAGTCAGTAAAAGTCTGACACGCCCTCCCATCTTCACCCATAGCGGGAGAAGTGATTTGATGATTTCCCACCCAAAAAAAAGGCGGGATTATAGAATCCATAGGAACCCAACTTAAGGATTCTAAATACCTTAGAGTCCTCTCCTCAACAGAAACCTACAAGTATTTGGGTATGTCGGAAGCATTAGGCATCAATGCTGCCGACATGAAACAATCGTTGAAAGAGCGCTTCTTTGGCCGCCTGAATAAAGTGTCAAATAGTTTTTTATTAGGCGGAAACAAGGGGCGTGCCTTCAACGGTTGAGTCATGCCGGTTTGAAGTATTCTTTCGGCATACTTAAATGGACTCAGATGGAACTTGACTCTCTGGATAGGACGGTCCGTACATTGCTGACTGCATATCGGATGCAGCACCCACGGTCATCAGTGATGAGACTGTACATCCCGCGGAAGTTTGGAGGCTTTTTAAATGCTAGAACCCTCCACAATCGCAAGATTTGCAGTCTCAGGGAATAATTCTATCAAACTAACCTAGGGATACATCGAGATGTAGTCGTAGTGGACAAGGGCCTCACTCTGAACCTTTCTCTTTGGCGAAAGAGAACTGACGCAAACCTGCAGTACTAGATACGAATGATCATAAGGAAGTATGGCAAGGCAAAGAGCTTCACGGACGCTTTTTTCTGGCTCTCCATGAGCCTGATGTAGACTTTTAGCGTCGGTATCCTGGCTGAGTTTTGGTCGACCTCTTCGGGGATACCGAAGGTTTTGTCTGTGTGATTATGGATGAATTTATCATGACGAATAATTATCAGAAATACATTGTCAAGGACGATACGGTTGACATCTGCCGGGCATGCCACTGTCCCAGTGGATCAATCCGACATATTGTTTCCGGTTGTTCTCGTCTTGCTAACGGCGAGTACTTGCACAGACACAATCTAGTAGCTAGGATTATCCACCAGCAACTTGCTTTGCAGTACAACCTTGTGGAGACTGACTGTGAGACTGAATCGTATGGTACTTAAGACTTTCGGGCAACATACCTGTAGTATTACAGGTATGTGCCCGACCCAGTTCTCGAGCAGGCGCGCTCCGAGGGCGGGGGTCCTAGGGGTCATGACCCCCCCAAAGCCGTAAATGTAAAGCCTAAAATAGTACTTTTCCGAAAATATAATACATTTTCTTACTAATACGTAGGTAGTCTTTGTCTGTGACCCCCCCCCCAAAGTCTTTGGCTGAGACGGCGCCTGTTCTCGAGAATGGTCACGCCACATTGTACTGGGATCGATATAACACTGACAGGACTATTGTAGCCAATTTTTTAATTTTTTAATGTTTCTGTATGAGTTTTGTTAAAATATTTAAAAATATATTTAATATGTAAGGAAAACAATAAATGAAATAATAATGTGTATAAAATTTGTGTGGTCTATATCTGAAATAAACTAAATTGAATTTAATATTGGTTAAAATATTATAAAGGTATAATAATATTTTTTCGTAAAATATGACTATTGCATAAAAACATGACATTTGCCCTCAAACATAACTTAACAGATATTACAGAGATAAGTTCACGATTCTTAAGATTACCATAAATCACCAAATTAAAGTAGGTAGCATTACTGTCATTGGTTCTCGTTCATTTATTACGTTGATGAACGATCAGCGGTCGACAAAATAAAAACATAGGTATTACCCGGCGCACAGTCGGCAAGATACAAAGAAATAAGTAAAAGAGTACCTACAGCAAAATGTACAAAATACAAGTTCTAACGTGTTCGACCGCCGTCTCGCATGTTTTTCAGTACCGAAATCGTATAACGGTTAAAACCGTTATTTGGCCCAACCTTTATTTATAAAGGTTTCGGTTTAGCTCAACCTTTATTTCAAATCGGTACCGATATATTTTTGAGGTATCTTAACCTCTTACCGTAACCGCT
Source organism: Polymixis lichenea (assembly GCA_949091785.1). Taxonomy (NCBI): domain Eukaryota; kingdom Metazoa; phylum Arthropoda; class Insecta; order Lepidoptera; family Noctuidae; genus Polymixis; species Polymixis lichenea. The sequence continues at coordinate 10,503,513 of OX420941.1, forward strand.
TTCAGTCCCTGAGTAAAAGGATCTAACTTTTAAGGAACACTCCCTAAATTGTCGGCCACTAAATAAAATTAAGTATCGTTTGTTCTAGAATAAAACACTGCAGATTCATTGAGTCATACAATTTAACATGCAAGCATGAAGTATGGTAACTACTATACAGAGTATGCAATGTCAGTATGGAACCCCTTCTACAAAAAATATATTGAAATGGTTGAAAATATTCAGTACAAATTTTTGCGTGCCATGCACTACAGATGCCATAAATCTTACCTACCTTACTCTCTTTTACTCAGCAAGTACAAACTCCTGCCTCTGAGCTCTCGAAGAAAATTTCTCGAAGCCTTATATAAAATTGTCAGAAATAAATTTAACTGTATAAACTTAAATAACATGATTTGTTACGCTGTGCCTAGAACCTTTCATAGGCAACATTTCATAGGTACCCTTATTGCAGTGAACTCTTGCCGAACAATTCCGGCCAGCGCTCACCTATCCGCCGTATGGTGGACTCATTTAATAGTAGTTTTGAAAATATTGACATCTTCCATTGTCAAATGAGTACATTCAAAAGCCTCACCCGCTCCTCTTTATTACCTACATAAAACCCATGTTTAGTTCTAAAAACCGTCAAACTTAATAAGCTCGTATTTTATTTTATATAATAAAATATTGTGTAATTTTTTTCTAAATTTTAACTTTATTTATACTCATATTATAACAATTCACTGCATGTACTGCTATTAAAGCGATTATCTTTAATCTTTAACTTCTAAACCATTATGTCTACCTGTGGACAGCGTTGTGGGTTACATTATTGCTTTTATTGTTTTTGTTAATTTAGTTGTAAGTTCTTATAATGTAACTGTTTGCTGTTCCTCTCAATAAAAATAAAAATAAAAAATAACATTTTTATTTATTGCAGTTTTCTAGTCGTGGAAAAAGCTCGTTACAAAATACTTTTTGTGAAAAAAGTAACCTATGTTCGGAAAGTGGAGCTTGCGGTCGATGCACTTGGCTGGGTCCCGTTAGAGCCGAATCGCGACGTCCCGTGGGCAGGGACCGTACAACCCCCTTTATGAGTTAATTCTTTCGGAAGTGTAACCCGTTCGTTCGGTTTCTGTATGGATGGTGTTACCTCTTGATCGTGTAACACCTTTCCTAACACCAGTAAAAGGGTAATCCTTTCGATAAATTAATGAACGAAAGGGGTTACCCTTTCGATTGAGATATCCATATAAAGTGGTTATCCTCATAATTAGGTTTTATACGGTAACCGTAAGGTAATCATTCCAAATTTAGACCTTGGGGTGAGGCGACTAGGTATTTACCTTGGAAACATCTAGAATCGTGTTATTGGTTTCGATCACTAGATTTGACAGTATGCTGCATTCATTTTTTCGTGAAACTAATTCTGTATTGAACATGAATGAACGTAAGTGCATTTGAAATAATTAAGTATTACTTATAAGTAGTACTTAGATACAGTGGCAATAAATTAATAAATACCTAACCTTATAATAATAATATATAACACTGGCAACACGGGTGTCAAGAAGTCTTATTTATAAAATTTTAAAATTTCACCTTTAATAATAATTTAGATTTTCAACCCATTTTACAAGTGCTTTCCATAATAAACCAAACCCAAAATCTATTGGAAATCTTATCATGTGCTCATACTATGGGGCTACAGAAAGAGGAAATAATCTGACCGCGTACCGTGTTCGGATGCTTTCTCTTTTTCAGGTGCTCGAACCAGCTGTCAACGTTACTACACGATGACTCCGATAGTCATCGTGTAGTAACGTTGATAGCTGGTTCATCCAGCTGATTCAGATGCGTCTGTTCATCAGATGCGGGTCATCCAGCGTAATCCTATGTTGGATGACACTGTACTTGATCGCCTACGAAGTGAAATGCAGAGTAGCCATGTCATCATATCCCCGTCGCAGAGAGAGTGTTACCGCCAGTGTACCACCACAAGTCACGCGGTTCAAGCTAACGAGGGGTTTGTTGACAGGGCTACAAACGTAAGTACCCAGTGCAGAAGAGTGCTTTGGAGGGTGCGATTCGGGAATATCGGTTCGTGTCGCCCGAACTTAGGCTACGTTTACCTCGTTTGCACATGCATAACAAAAATAGGGCGCTAGTGGCGGCTCTGGATTTGCAGTTGTCAAACTATTTTGATGACTGCGAAGATCTCACCGATACTCTTTCGATTCTGTACTGCACGGCTGTAGCGGTATGTCGTGTAGTTCACGTCAAATTCCCTAATGACTCTTGAGTCATTAAGGAATTTGACGTGAACTGGTACTTCGGTCGTGTAGCTCTTGAGCTACACGACTGAAACCAGCCGTACCAGCTTGGCAGTGCAGAATTGAACGTTGTATTTGTGGGGCCAGAGCCCTCATCGGCAAACTAATCTGCTTCAGGGAGGGCAACACTCGCCCTAAAGTGATGCGCTTTGTGAGGCGGGCATACCAGCCCTCAGGATATGGATATGTCCCGTGTTACAGGGCGCATAGACTTCCTGAAGCAGAAAGTGTATGCATGGGCAAACCGTATTCGTAGGTATAAGCGGCGAGTAGACCGATACACTCAGAACCGCACCTTCCAGAGTGATAAAAGGTGGGTTTATAGTGCTTGGGAGCGACCGGACCAAGATGTGGCTGATACGCGTCTACCAGATGATGATGTCATGTGCTTTTTTGGCGCAATATCTGGTCAATGCCTGTCAGTCACACCGAAGGTGATTTTGCTCGAGAAGTCGAGCGAGCTTGCGATCCGATACCAGAAATGGAGTTATTACAATCTGCCCCCAAGATGTAGCTCGTGCAGTCCGTCCGCTGTCCAACTCAACTGCCCAACAGTCTCGAGGGCCGAACGGGCTGCACAACTTCTGGATCAAATGGTTCATAGGATCGCACGCTCGCTTGGCAGCCCAGTACCAGACTCCTTTGGAGTCTGGTTCGCTACCCCAGTTCCTAACGACAGGAGTTACCCACCTGCTGCATAAATCAGGTAGTACCGCGGAACCAAAAACTATAGGTCGATAACGTGTTTATCGACGGTCTATAAGGTTCTTACATCCATTTTGGGAGCTATAATTTACAATCATGTAGACACTAATTCCATCATGTCTGTCTCTCAAAATGGATGACGGAACGGATCCCGCGGTACTAGGGCATGCAAACCGGATACCCGGATAACCGTAAAAACCGGATAACCGACTGATTTGAAACCCGGGTTTTTTAGGATAACAAAACCGGGTTTTTCGGTTTTGTTTAAAACCGAAAAATGTGAACAGGACGGCGAGGCGGCGTTAGTTTCGTTTCTATTTTGGCTACGTTAATTTAGTTCCTTGTCGCACTACTATGACACGCTGCCGCCATTTTGTTTTTATAGTGTTATGAGTGAGTGAGACGAGTGCACGTGTTGTGTTTGTCGTAGGTAAGTTGGTCACATTCTTTTATATCACTCGTATATTATGCATTGCTAATATTACATGAAGTTGACCAAATACTGAAATTTAATCACAGCAAAGATGTTATGCATATAAGTAATAGCTATAATTAATTAGGTTATGGCAGCCGGCACGTTCTCATTTTTATAAATATGTAACGTACCTATGATTAATAAGAGCCGGTTTTTATTTGAAGTAGTTTGAGCTGATCACAGCACATTTAAACTTTAATGTTTTGATTACGTATACTAACAACGAAGTAAATTTTAATGGTCTTTGGATAATGTGAATGTTAAAAATATAAAATGAATACCTAGCTAAGTAGACTTACAAAGAGTCCGTTTTTTAGTAAGTTTTTTACAGTAGGTAATATGGCACAAATGTGGCATATTGTTTGTTTATTTGTCTTCAATTTTGAATCTTCGTAATCGAAATCTTCTGTTGTTGAGTTTCTGCACCTAAAGTGTATTTAACTAGACTACGTGGCGTAAAACTTCCTTCCAGTTGTCCGTTATTATTTTTAAGATTTATTATCATGAACTTTTGCTACAATGGCACTTAACATTTACAGAATGGGCACGCCACCATTGCGGCGGAAAGTCCCCTCTTTGAGGAGTGGCTTGAGAGGCGGCATGGTGTCCTTACCTTCCGCCTGACACAGGTCCTCACCGGACACGGCTGTTTCGGGAGGTTCCTGTTTCAAATAGGGCGGGAGGAAACGCCCGGGTGTTTTCATTGCGAAGATCGCCTTGACGTGCTCAAACAACATACCTCTGGTGCAAGCCCATCTATAGAACTTGATTTATAAACTAAAATCAGGGTGGAAATAACACTTTACGACGGTGGAGGAAAAACGGGAGAATAGTATATAAAGAATATATAATGTATATCAAAAGTATATAAAGCTTTGAAATCTATACCTCCAACAAGTGTGGAATTAGAGAGCGCCTTTTCAATCTATATCTTTAAGTATGACTGATTTATTTTAAAATCAAAAATCAAATTTTGATTTTTGATTTTGAAAACGTTTATTGCAATCCATAATGTACACTTACAGGTGGTACAAAAATTAGACAGAATTATGGACCCTGTCGGGCACAGCAAATTTTTAAATATTTAAAATAACTAGAGCGACGAAGAGCGCTTTAATAATTTTCGTTTGAATTATTTAATATCCAATTAAATATTTTATATATATATATATTTTTTGACCTTTGTGTACCTACCAGATGTTCCTAATTTTGTATGTTAGGTACCTTAAGTATTGGAGAATAAGTTGTTTTCCTAAATAATAATCTTGATTCTATGTTATGTTTATAGAAAATAAACTTTTTGTATTGTTACTTAGTAGTTGCAGCTTATTTCAGTGCAAACAAATGCTCATTAGTATTAAAATAAGTGAGATAAAGTAAAAAAAAAACCTATTTTGATTAGACTTCAGCATTTTTATTTCTTTACATACATATTTCTCATTTCTTTAATAAAAATTGAAAAAAAAACCGATTTAACCGGTTTCAACGGTTTTGTAAACATTAAACCCGAAAAAAACGGTTTTTTAAAGCAACCCGGTTTTTGTATGCCCTACGCGGTACTAAGGAGCTGCTCCCCATTAATTAGCCAACAGGTTCGTCATTCGTGGAAGGATCTTTCGACATGTTGGATAGACTACAAGAAGGCTTATGACTCGGTGCCACATACATGGCTCATGTGGGTTCTGGAGTTGTATAAAGTAGACACAACTCTACGCATCTTCCTGATGTCATGCATGGGGCAATGGAGGACGGTCTTTCGATATCCAGGATGTCGAAATATCCAGAGGAATAGCGAGCCAATAAGGATCGAGCGAGGCATATTTCAGGGCGACAGTTTGAGTCCGCTTTGGTTCTGCCTAGCCCTGAATCCTCTAAGCACACTGCTGGAGGATTCAGGTATAAGCTATCGGCTGAAGAGAGGTGGCCAGGTTATATCTCACCTCCTCTACATGGATGACCTAAAACTCTTTGCCCCCAACAATTTACAACTGATGGAGCTACCGAGAGTAACTGAAACCTTCAGTAGGGCCATCAGGATGGAATTTGGTGTGGACGAATGTGCGGACATGCATGTAAAGCGAGAGGAGATTGTTGAATCCGTGGCAACCCAACTCTCGGATTCCATATACCTTCAAGCCCTCTCCTCAGCCGAAACCTATAAATGATTTGGGTATGTCGAAAGCGTTGAGCATCAATGTTACTGACATGAAGCTATCTTTGAAGGAAAGCTTTTTGCCCGCCTGAAAAAAGTATTTAATAGTCTTTTATTGGCGGAAACAAGGTGCGCGCCTTCAACGGTTGGGTCATAACGTACTCTTTCGGCGTAATCAAATGGACTCAGACTGAGCTCATCGCCCTGAATATGAGGGTCCGTACGTTGCTGACTGCATATCGAATGCATCCCCCACGGTCATCGGTACTGTATATCCCGCGAAAGTGTAGAGGTCGAGGGTTCTTAAACGCTAAGTCCCTCCACAATCACCAGATATGCAGTCTCAGGGAATATTTCCTAGAAGCCGACGTGGGGATGCATCGAGATGTGGTCGCGGTAGACAAGGGCCTCACCTCGCTCTCTTTGGCTAAAGAGGACTGGCGCAAGCCTGTAGTGCTTGACACCAATGCTCGCATGGAGGTATAGTAGAGTAAGGAGCTTCACGGACGCTTTTTCCAGGCCCTAAATGGACCCGATGTAGTCTTTAAGCGTTCGTAGCCTGGCTGCGTTTCGGTGATCTGTTAACACCTGGGGAAACCGAAGGTTTTGTCTGTGAAATTATGGACAAAGTTATAATGACGAATAACTACCGGAGATTTATTGTGAACGATGGTATGGTTAACATCTGCCGGGCATGCCACCGTCCAGGAGAATCAATCAAACACATAATCTCCGGGTGTTCTCGTCTAGCTAACGAAGAGTACTTGCATAGGCACAACCTTGAAGCCAGGATTATCAGCAACTTGCTCTAAAATACAGCCTTGTGGAATCGGAAGTGCCATACTACAGGTATGTGCCCGACCCAGTTCTCGAAAATGGACATATAACACTGTACTGGGATCGATTCATCATCACTGACAGGACTATTGTTACCAATACGCCTGATATAGTGGTGGTGGATCGACTAGAGCGGCGTGCAAAGATCGTTGAAAAAACGGCCCTGCATGACGGGAACCTCGTGAAAGCCGAGAAAGATAAAGAAATCAAGTACCTTAACTTGGCTCGCGAGGCTGTGGACATGTGGCATGTGGACTCAGCGATCATTGTATCGATAGTCATAACAGCCAATGGTTTGATAGCAAAGACCTCGACCAATACCCAAGGAGGCTCGCGTTGGGCAGCTGGATCAAGGGCTTGATCCAGAAAGCGGTACTCCTGGACACGGCTCGTATTGTTAGGAGGTTCCTCTCTCTGGAGCCCTGTCTGCCGGTAGCTTGGACCCTGATTCCCGATACTGGTGGGCTACAATTTTTTTATATTTTAAATGTTTTTATATATTTTATATTCTAATATTTAAAAATGTAATTTGTATGTATTTATTGAAATAAAGGAAATAATAATAACAATCATTTTATTATCACGCAACTAAGGGCCAAACACACAGCAGGCAGACAGGGGCTTAGGCTTTTATCAGTTCACATATTCGCGCAGACAACCCGAGCAAAACAGGCCGAGTGCGATTTATAATATCAGTGATAAAAATCTCGTACCATAATTGGTCCGAGATTTTGTTTTTCTCTAACACCATTTCGTATTCTGCGGCCGCTATATTAATTTTATAATAACTTGACGGCTGATGCATTAAAATCTATTCAGCTGTTGGGGTACTTTGAGGTATAAAGCATGCCGCATGATTTAATACTCGTGAAAAACAAAACCCTGTATTTGTTGAACCTGAATGATGAAGATGGTTGCAAAATAATACCTACAATGAATGAAAAAAGTATGAAAATTGGTCAATAAATGACGAATAAGCTGTAAAATATTTGGAAGGAGTTAATCACTATCTTCTTCACGCAAAACATTTTGTATTGAGTTACATCGGTGTCAACGTGATATGGCGTTACAAATATGATTATCATCTCCGTCTAGTTTGCATAATTAAAACGCTCAATAACGTTATTTCTGATTTTTTTCTTCACTGTTAAGTATATTTACCGTAGGATATTTGAATATTCAATTAAAAATAATATAGTCACTCACATAATAATTATGTAGGTACGTATAAGTGATACTGGCCACGTACGTATAAGTGTATTGCCACGAGAGTTCAACATGTAGATTCACTTGTCGGATTATTTGGGTATGTTTTATTATAATTATTTTTTTTGGCTGATCTCTGTCCAGTGTTGGATTGCCGTCCCGTCAGACTATGATAGTGAGAGATCTATATTTGCCGCTTAGAGGCTAGTTTGCGTTGAGATTAGTCGCGGTGAACAAATTTCGGTCAGGAGGATATTATATTATCATCAGAAAAATAAGAAACTTAGACCTTACCTTTAGGTAGTTTCTACACAAATTGCATTTGCTATTATTACTGGAAGAATCCTATTCATAAAATCTATGAACAGCATCTCGTCTCAGTTGTGGCATTTTTTTGTTTTGTAGGTCTTAGCTGGTAAGTAGGTAGCTTACTGAACATGTCACAACAGTACACTCCAGTCTCACGAAAGTAGGAACTCTCAATTTCTTTATTTAATTAACTCAATACTTCCAACCTCTTCCTTGAAGAAAGTGACATTATAATACTATCCAGTAAACATTAAAAGTTAGCGGTTAAATCAAACAAGATCGTACATGATTCATGAAACAACCCCGCCAATTTAAATAAAATATATAATTTAAAATTTAGATCTACTGTATTAACGACTACAGTCGCGTGTTTATCGAGTCGCTTGGTACTTCATAGCGCAGTGGCGATTCGACACGTGCTAGCCAAATGCATGCGATTTTGCACTTAATGAAAAGCCATGATAGACCAAATTACATCGATTGGACACTGAAAGTGTTACCCTGTTACAAGGTTGAAGGGGTAACCCGTTCGGAATGGCTTACTGTTAAATAGTATAACCCACTAAGAATGGATTTTCGAATATGCCCATAAGCAAATCTCATTGCAAACCTTTTGAATAGGTAACCATAATGAAAAGGTTTTGAAGAGGTTGTCCATTGAAACGGGTTATCGTTAAAATGTGTAACAAAAATGGTGTAGGTTTTCTAACAATCCTTTACAAAAACCCTGTTGAAAAGTCTTTCAACAGGTAACCGAAATGGTCCCTGCCCGTGGGACATTATACCTTTATACCTGTTTTGGGTTCCTTAGCATTATAACCCGTATGGAAACCCCCGGTATGGCAGATGGTGAAGCTGCGTGCTACCAATAAGGAAGCTTTTTGCGCAAGTGACAAGACATAATTTGGTCTCGGTGAAATTTGATGAAAGCCCCAAAGGCGTTCATTTCGTCTTAATTCACATAAAAATAATACTTAGTCTCGTCAACGAAGAACCCGATAAAACCGAAGTGATAAGTTTTTTTTGTAATAATCGTGAATAAAACGAGATTCTCATGAACAGTATCTTGTTTTCAATCACCAACAAAAAAAAAATCCTCAGAATCGTACGCGAGGAACGCTCACCAACTATTAAATAGATCTGACATTTTTTAGCTACGTGATCCACATATTAACTGTAGCAAACGTAGTCACAGCTACTAATCCATTTATTAACATGTCCGCCCTTTTGTCATGCCGTGCTAAACACATTACCCGCCTTGTAGGGAGCCAATTATATAAAACAATGTGTAGTTAACAGCATCTGTCAGAAAAACTCGTAAATAAAATGATTTGTTTGTAACTTCTGTTATTTGGCGATGATGAGTTCCTGAATGCTTAGCATAAACTTTGAGGTAGTCTCATGAGTTATGAGATGATTTTATATGAGACATAGTTACAGCATTGATATTTTTATGTTGAATTCTGTAGCACAGTCCTACTGTTATTAAACTATGAATTTAACCGATGTTATACAATTCCTGAGTGTAATCCTCTGATTCCAGGATCATGACTAGGTATTGGAGCTCTGTCCGATGAATGACGATAATCTTGACGAGGTACCAGCTCTCATTAGTAGAACTAAGGGCCGACATGTTTTAAAATCATTCGTCAATAGAATGCACCGTGTTATTGACTTATTGTGAACACTTATTTAGACTGTACACTCATTCATTATTGGTACATGCCTCAAACAGCCCAACACAATGCACAAAATCATTTCTCAATTTAGAGCTATAATTATTGACCAATGAAAAAAAAAACACACTCACTATTCACTGTGTTCTATTCAAAATAACGTAACACAAAAATCACTCAACATTCTTTGTAAGTAATTTATCAATTCTGGCCAATTTTTTTTTAAATACATCACATCACGATCGAATACATACGTAATCAATAAAAACTCGGAGATTCGCCTCAAAGCATCATCTTAAACAAGCACGCAGTGAAAGTCTTGGCCAGTAGAGCAGAATGGGGACAAGTGATTCAGCCATTTTAACAGAACTGCTGCACACATATGAGCAAAGAAGACGCATGGTGGAGGTTGTATTTGCCAGTATGTTGCACCAAAATAAAAATAAAAACACCTTGAGATGTTCTAAATTCCAAAAAGTACGTTTAACACACTAAATAAAACAATGATTCAGCGAAATTCTATTGGTAATTGAGTGTGAGAAACTCTGTTCTACTTCGTTGATGGTTGACGTAGAAACAAAAATAGAATAGAACTTCTTTTTAGGGTTCCGTATATCAAAAGGACCCTATTTCTCAGGAACGTGTAGAGTATAAATTCATAAGATAGATGCGGTAGGTCTGCGTCTAACATATTAATTAGTATTTGACGTATGTCTAAAATTTGTAAGAATAACTCTGTAGTCAGCGTATAAAATCAGCAATATTGAATCTCAACGAAAAATTAACTCAGACCCAAATAATACAACGTATGAAAATGCTATAAAATTCGATAAGACAATAACACCTTTCTAAAACACGCATTATCTCTATATCGAGCCCCGGAAGGCTGTTAATTCTGGAATTTATCCACACTGCCTCTACTTTGTCTGTAATTTACGCCAAGTATCTAACATCAGCGCGTCTACAACGTTGTCTAGATACTAACGTTGGGTTATAGCAATAAATTGCGGCACCTTGGTTCACACGGTAAATACTGGCTTTCGCCAATAAAGTACCTTTTTTCCATTGACGTCTTTAGAATGATTTGGGAAAGAAATAAATTCAGCTGTAACACTTTTTCATTTTCTGACAGAATTATCAGCAGCTCATAAGGATTACTGTAATGTGATTAATTATCATCTCTGGCAGCTTATCCAAAGTGTCTAGGGAGCTTATTATGTAAATGTTAATTAATATCTGGAGAAATGACGAAAGGTCACCGTCCATATGGTTATTAATATTTATAAGCCATTAGGTACGAGCCAAGCGGAGCGCAAGGGCACTACCTGCCTTTTCTCGAAGCGCTTCGTCGTTTTTTTTAACCCTTATAACTTGGGTTTAGATTATACCAGATAAACAAACTTCTCGGGAAATGTTGTCAATAGTGGACTTATTAAACCTATAAAATTTTAATTGCATAACTCTTATACTTTAGATTTTATTTATATCTAAAAAACCCTGATTTCGTCACTAACTCACTGAAGATCATCAAAATTCTTAGGGTTCTTCCTAATGTCCTAGAAAGCTGAAATTTGGTCTTTAGTCAAAATATGTGGCATGGCCGTTTCGTTACTACAAGAACTATTGTTTAACAGAAAAGTAATGAACAGTGGATAAATCTTCATCTTGCGCCCATGTGAATGTAGCCAAATATTTATTTTATATTTCGATTAAGGTGTAGAGTTTGTGAAGTTAGGCCTTGTCCAGTTAGGGCGTGTAGAGTTAGAAGCTTGGCTCTACATGAGATCTGATAACTTTTTGTCTTGTCTTGGCAACATTTTAGATGAAAATGTTTTTGGTGGGTTATAGTTACGCATTAATCACGACATCGCAATAACTGAAGATTCGGACGACAACGAACGACTACCCACCCAGTATCAAATAGTGTCCATCCAGAAGAAAACCGAAAAGTTATTCTTTTTTTCTGGTTTTTTTAATCATAATTATTCGAACTGTAGTGCATAAACGTTAACTACCTAGGTATACCAATTTATTAACTACTTAATTCTGTAATTTGTTATTATGTCACAGAATGTAATCGAAGCTAGTACTAGAACCTAACAGGTAAGTGAACACCAAATGTTTTGCGAAACACCCTTACCAGTAACTGCAGTTACGTAAATATTCGCCGACTTAGGTCGATTTTATCGTTTTTCCCGGCAATTGCAGTGCTAATGGTAGACTTTCTGCTCCTTTTCAGCATAAAAAGTGTTGCTGACATAATGGACGTTACTTTACTGTTTTTAGTAACAAGATAAATATTTTTGAAGTGTAACATATTTCATAATTTATGAAATTATTGTAACAGCCTTTTGCGCAAACTTTGTTGGTACTTTTGTACCTAGCAGTAGGTACCTAATACAATATTCGCACTAAAATTTTGTTGTTGGAAAGTAGATCAAACAAAGGATAGGAATTTAATGAACTGTTTAAATAATTAATTAATAATAAGATATAATTAATGGCATAAATTATTTAATCAAACGGACAGCTATTACGAACTTTACCCTATTCTTTTTGACATATTCAATGTTACCAGGTTCAAAATAGGATACTCAATGTAATTTAATAGAGGTCTAATTATTACACAAACAAGGGACACATTCTATGATAATTTCTCATGCAAAGAAAGAATCCATTCTCGGAACAAGTTCGCTCAATATTTTCACAATAATTAAAGTTACTTATATAAACTTTTTAATAAGTACTATAAAACAGTACCAACACGTTTAACGTTAGTAGTTGCCGCATAGGTATTAACTTTTAACTAATTATGTTGTTGCTTCTGGTTACTTGGCAAGTGGTGAAGCAATTCGTCGGTGAAGGATTTTAAATAGAAATGCCTGACTCTCATAACGACAAAAAAAGGAATTCATTTCACTTCATGTTGTAATAACAGAGACTGACGGTATTGCATCGGCTAAACTTGAAGACCAACAACTATTAGCTGCTGAAAACTAAATGGGTTTATGGGATTATGGCTTTTGGCTACATTTAACCGAAAATGTTTCGGGACTTCCATGTCAATTATCAACCAATGACCTTAAGATGTCCAAATAATTATTGTTCAAAGGGCCTGAACCACAACTAGAAAACGCTTATCTCCTATAACCTGACTCGATGCCACGTCTGTTCTCAAGCACCAAGTAACAATAGCCGGATACATTTAGCAAACAGACAGACCTATTATTATAAGCCCTAGAACAGAACAAATAAATTGTCCTTCACTTATCACTGGTCCGGTATCACTTGACCCGCTCATGGCAGCGCCACTAGCAATAGGCAAATGTCTAAAATATGTAAAATTAAATACATTTTCTGTTTAGTTCCTTTTTCCACCGCGTGTCAAGATTTTCTGGTCATGTTATAACACATTGTTGACACATACCATCAACACCATTACGCTAATATCATTGGGTAACAGCAGGTTTCCATCAGAAGCCTTGAAGTTAACCGTTTTGGCACATGAGCATTAAATTGAGCAATATAAAATGGCAAATGTCATAGTATTTGACAGTTCAAATTAGTTTAATTGCATACTAAATTCATTTTAATTAGGTGCTTAAGATAAATCAGTTCTTGATGTTTTGTGCAATCTCGTTCTGCGTATAAAGTTTTGATTACAATTGAGTAAGTAGGTGATTGTCGTGATGTCTAAATGTTGAATGTGTGTTGAGCACAAAAAGACGAGAAAAACAAAAGGTCGAAAACATCTACTTCAACAATAACATTCTCTTTGATGTTTATCATAAACTTTTTTATAAAAAAAAAAAATGTAAACAGTTATATACAGACATATACACACATACATACAGATACAGACATATATAGTTTGCAGTAACAGTTGTAAACAGTTATATGATTTCAGATACAAAACAGATTACTTTGTAGGAAGAACCAAGTCATCAATCATGAAGTTCAAAAGATTTTCTAGGATATCTATTTATGGTTCGCTTACTTCGTTTCAGTCTAGCTAGTAATGGATTTAGGAGGGTACAGGTTTTCTAAATTAATGCGGGTCAAAGGAACTTGCATTCGTTCCTAGAATCCGTTTTTCTCGCAATTTTTTCCAAAGTTCAAGCCCTTTTGTATAATATATGTATGGGTCAGGCCAACCGAACTAATGCAGGATTTGGAGACAGTGACCTACGTAAGTAGGCATCCGAACCAGACATCGTCATAATCAGCCTATGTTCCCACTACTGGGACATGGGCTCCTGTCTGTGAGAGGGAGTGGGCTGTAATCGACCCCGCGGGCTCCGTGCGGGTTGATAGATGTCACATCATGTCTTCGAATTTTTGGTTCTAGCTGCCGTTTTCCTCACGTTCTTTTCCTTCACCGTTTTGAGAGCAGTGGTGATGTAATTATGGCCTACAGCTCTTAATTCAAGGCGGATATCACTGTGCCACCAATGCTCTCTAGACCAGACTGCAGCAGTGCAATAGTCTGCTTTGTACAAAAACCCAAACTACTTTTAGTTGTGACATTCACAAACATTGCTAAATACAATAAAAATGAGTTTTATAAGTAGCTCCCACGAACGAAAGTAACCTAGTAAAAGAGGTTTCGCTCTCAAGCCTCAAGTTTTAACAATAAGATGAACCTAGTTTACAAGAACCAGAGCGTTAGTTTTTTTTTTTACTTTTTTAAGGCATGCTTTGCTGCACACTGGCGAAATTTGCTGATAGAATAAGTACGGATTTTTTTCTGGCGTTGCACTATTCAATTTTGAAACTGATCTTTTTTAAATTAAGTAGTGCGTGGTTATTTCGTTGACCATGCTGGCTGGTGGTGCGAATGATGCGTTGGTAAAATAAAACGAGTGACTAGATTATGGACATATTTTCTTAAAAACGAATGAATAAATCCAGTCCAATTGAATGCATTGCTGCAGGTACCAAATAGTTAAATGAAGGACTTTTGACCAATAAGGTCAATACAGTATTACCATCGAGGAGGAAGGAAGTACTTTAAAAAGTTGACAGTTTTGCTTGAGCTTTTCTACAAGGGTCAGTACCTACTTTTGGAACGTATTTTGTAAGTACCGCAACTGGTAAGCCTTGATCGCTTACTTTTACATCAAGTTTACTTTACGCTTTACTTTTATTATGAACTTCGAAGGTCTGCGCGCGCAATCAGTTGCGACATGATGAAATCTCATTATACTGTACAAAACATGTAATAATGGGCCTAATAGCCTTTGGACCACTTGTTGGAAATTTTAATGAAACATACCTATTACTAGTACCTACGTGCTCCAAGAGTTGTGTTTGGGTCAAGTTCTACCACCATACGTCCATGTAAATCGTGGGGTCCATAATGGGCCGTGGCGTTTATGAGCTAATATTTCATGATGGACGAAAATATGCTAGGAGACGAGTTTGTAATAGGTACCTAAATAACGATGTAGCTAAGTGTAATTTCAAAGCAAATAGCGATTTTATTTCGTATATTTCTCATAGGTATGAAATCCCTTGAAGTTTTGTGATGGTGGTTCAAAAAACCTACCCCATAAAATGATTCCCTCCGCCCTGGATGTGTTGGTTTATTCACCGGGTACATAGATGTCACATGCCTACAATCCCAAACATCCACTGGTCAGACTTGGGAGAGACCACAATAATGTCCAACCTGGATGTTGAACCTAGTATTTTAAGGTACCTAGCAGTAGAGTTTTCACCCATAGTTACTACGCCAAATGGCTGTACTCCTTTATTTTAAAATAAATAAATATATTTTAAAATAAATAAATATATTTTAAAATAAAAGTTGCCTATTCTTTCCTAATTTTTTATTATTATTTTACAGCCTACAATAATAATATTTATTTTATAATTTAACAGACTATATTAATATTCAATAAAGGTGTGTTAAAACATAAACATTGAAATTAATGTAACAAAAAAAAATACATACCTGAATTATGGAGAGCAAAGGAAATTCCAACCGGAGCCAAGCGTCGAATATGCCACTAAGGATTGTTCACTGATAAATTAATTTGATTGAATTATTTCACTGAAGTTAACACTAAAGTTAAGAAAACAAAAATAAAAATATTATTCGAAATTTAAAAATCGTGCGATGGCCGTACCCACCGCACCGAGAGTCACTTCAACACTGAGATAGGTATTACAATGTACGCGATGTTTGCTGTACGAACCAGTCGATCTAGTCGAAATAAAAGCAAACGCTACCTATATAAAACCTAGTGAAAAAATTACAGAAAGCCTTTTTTGGAACCATGAACTGGGATCAGTGTCCTATTTTCAAAAGGATGGCGCGATTTCTCTGATTGGTTGAGCGTTGCGACCGGTTCTCATGGATTGGCCATCTCGACGCGGCGGTTTCCCTAACTTTCTTTGACCCCGATTTAATCGTGTCGATACATTTTTTTCGTGATTGCATTTTGATAGAATTTTATTGCAATAATTCAATCGTCAGTGTTCCGATTGCTGGGTTCATTGCAATAAAAGGTTGTTTAGATGTGCAATTTTCAAATATTTTTCTCCTTATTGCATAGTGGCGGAAAGTATGACTGTTTTTTTTTCAATCTTAGTGGGTTCATTTAAAAAATATAGCAACAGGTTATGTTTGACCTACTCAATAAGGACGATTGATTGAAATATCATTGGCATATTTTATAAGGTACTATCTTAAAAAAAAAAAGTTTTTTTACACATATTTTTTTGGGTTTTGGCTTTGCACGGTTTGTGCATTTAGCCAATGTCACGCTTACTTGTGCATTCTATTAATTGACAATTATTGTGTTAGTAAAGTACGTAGGTATGTAGCAGTGGCGAAAGCACCATATAACACGATTCCTACCGGCTTCCCTTCGGTGATTCGCATCGATAACTCTATCACTATTAAAAAATGGTATGTCAATAGTGGCTACTCTCTTAGAAAAATTGACACCTCGCCGCTGGTACCTACCTACCGATTATTACCCACATATTGTTCTACAAAGTTCTGTGGAACTTACACCTTGCATATTAATCAGAATTCATAATCTTCTTCAAGGCCAGTATCATTACGACAGCGCCAGTAAAGGCCGCCCAGTAGTAGCAGAGCTGTTAATTTAATGTTCGATATTTATTATGCAGATGACTTGCAAGATACTCTCCATTTTTTTCCATAATTTTTTATTTGTTCTTAAACGCTTTCACGAATAGGTACCTATCAAACGAGACTTATTTTTGAAATAAAATGCTATCTCATTGTCACACCCCGTCAAATAAGTACGTACCTAAAACCATGTCCTTGCCGAACAATGCGAAGGAGAGGCGAAATGGGATAGTTAAGGCTAGGCATAGAGAGAGCGAGAGTCCTAAACTGAGGGGGAGAGAGTAAGTTGCTCTTCATTTGAGTCGAAATACCATAAGGTCTTCAGAGGCCCTAGTGTGAGTTTAATTTAACTATCTCGATCAAACGCAGTGAGCGCGTTTGATGACGGACCAATCGGAGCGCCGAACGCGCTCACTGCGTAAGATCGAGACGATTAAATGAAACTCACACTAGGGCCTCTGGTGTTTTGGTGGGTCAACAATCGTGCATTTGTCGTTAAGTTGTCCGTTATGTTAGTTTGGTGTGCTCGCCTCAGCTCCTTCAGACGTAGGTACCTGGGTATATCAGATAGTGCCTTGAGAGCAAACCACGGCAGAAAGCAGACCTGTAAAATAACTTGTGATCTGCTCCCTAATTGCGTAACACAATATTAATCAGAATTTATAATTTTGAAGGATATTGCGATATTGCAAATCAATTGCTCCATAGTCTGCTCAACGTATATTCATAATCATCATATCAGCCGAAATCCGTCCACTGTTGGACATAAGCCTCCCCCAAAAGGGGGGTATTGCCATAATCGCCACGCTTGGCAGGCGGGTTGGCGATCGCAGTATGGTGGTCAAATGCATAGAGAACGCTGCTGCCCATTCTCTAGTAAGTCGCTTAGTCGCCTTCTACGACACTCACGGGAAGAAATGGGATGGTGCTATTTTTTACGTCCGGCACTACACGGACCGTATATTAACGCAATGAATATTGTTGAACTGTTAAAATCAAAGCCATTCCCGCTGTTAGTTCGTGACGCAAACACCAGACGTAGATAGATCCTGCCTTTTGTTTAGTATACAAGTAGGTAGGTACCTATTAGGTTTTAACAGCACGGTTGGCGCAGTGGTTAAGCGATTGACTGCTGTGCTGCGTGTAGTGGGTTCGATTCCCGCACGGAACAAATATTTGTATGACCTACAAGTAGTTGTTCCGGGTTGGCTGTATGTACACAAGTATGTGTATTTAAATGTTTGTAAACGCACCCACAATACAGGAGTAATTCCTAGTGTGGGGCAACGTTTTTATAAAAAAAAAAAAACTCCAGTTACAGTCTTCATATTCTCGGGTACCTACCAGGCTAGCCCATTAGTTTGCTCAACGGTACAAACACTTAGCCTCCACTTAGCCATTTGAATTCACTTGCCTAGTGGCTATTGCGTATTAACTTACGTTTCGTAAGACAGGTCTATGTGTTAAGTGAGTCTCCTTATGTGTGGGCAGGAAGACACACATACTTACTACAAGTTAATCATCAATATCATTGAAAGTGTCATTTGCATACAAAGTTTTTAGACAAGATTTTGAGGCGGTAGGGGTGGTCCGACTCATACATTTTTGCTACATATTCCTACATAAACTGAGAAGACTGGGGAGCAGGCTTCATTTTGTTTAGCCACCCTGGGCCCTGACAAGTTTAGTCCGCTACTATACCGTAATGACCAGCACTCAAATTGTGTCAAAAAAAAAACACTATCAATCAGAATCTGGATATTTTTGAAGGATATTGCTAATCCATTGCTTCATAGCTTCGAAAAATTTGTCTACTCAACAACATAAATAACGCAATGAATGGTGTTGACCTGTCAAAATGACAGCCATCCTTACTGTTAGCGTGTTACGCATTTACCCTGGGTAAATGCGTAACACCCCATCCCCCATCCATGGGAATCCTCCCATTGACGTTTTCAGACTATAAACATCTAAAGCTCATTAATGTCTATCAAAAATCAACGCAATAGTCCTAAGAATGTTATCACAATTGCTTTAATTTGTTTATACACAGCAGTAATGGAACGCTTGTCCTATTTTTATATAGCGATAGTTGGCTAAGTGTATGGGCTGCGTAACTACTGTATAACGTCGATTTTAAGTATCTGAAAACTCTCTGACAATACAGACAAGTGATGTTGCAACCACAAACATAAATTACGAAAAACCTTCAGCGTTAAATCGTTTGCAATTTTCAAGTGACAGATTATTTAGCGGATGCGTTAGATTACAGCAGAGCAGGTAGTTGTTTCATGTGATGAGGCGTGCATGAGGCCTTGTAACAGATGTGAACATTGTGAACGAATGTTTGACGTCTATGGTTCAAGGGTCTTCAGAAATTGCTATAGGTATTATAGTAATAACAATGTGATTCATCCCTTTGGAAGGCATGTAAGGTTAATCTTCAGGAACTAATTTTTGGAACAAAGTTCCTTATCCATTTTTCCATGCAAGTTTCTCTCGCTCTGTCTCTATATATTTTGGAAAGAAATGCGGCTTGCGGTAGAAGGACCTGATAGAATAGAAATTGTCACGTAACATAAAAACGTTATACCCCTGCTTGCGACCTTTTCTCTCTTTATTATTATAATATTATATTTAATAGAGATAGAGATAGAGATAGAGAGAGAGAGATCGTTTTCATGGCTTTTGAGGGTGCTAAAGCCATTGAGGTAATTATGTACTAGTTAAGAGTGAGCGTTGCGGCGACGAACTGTTTCCAAAGACCGTTTTGTGTTCTGCGACGATGAAACTGTTTTACGTCCTGGGTTCAAACAGTCTTTGTCGCACAAACCAGTCTTCGAACTACTTGGCGCCATTTCGAGAACGCAATGGTTCAATTATCTATCACACTCATTCGTCGTGTCGCGTCGTCGCGTCGTCCTTAACTTTTCGCGTTCGTTTACAAAGCAGTCCTTACAATAAAAAATTAACTTTTCGTCACCGAAATACAGTCGATAATCTATTACCAGCTGTCAATGCTGTCGTTCGTCATGGGACGGTCAAACCCGTGCAACCGTGTGTTTGTTGACTTAAAGTTCAAAGTCGACTCGCATGAACGATGAATTGGGATAATCGCTAAATTTCCTGGAATTCGCGCCGGTGAGCGCGTCGCGCGGTTATTATTTTTTGGGCCAGTTAGTTGTTATTGAGCACGCGCAGAGAACTTTAGCAATTGTTTTTTTGCTGTTGTTTTGTTTGCAAATAGTTGTAAATTTAAACATGCCTGGTAAAAAGATAAAAGTCTGTCCCAACCAGTCCTACCTAAGCCTGGAAAAGTATGAAAGAAAGTTCATTTCATCGTATACTTAGTAAAGTCGATCGATAAAACGAATTATGTATTTAGTTAACCATTTTATAGGTTTTAAATCGTTGATAGTTGGAAGAACTAACAAACTGCAACTATTTCACTCGACAAAAACCTCGAAAACGCAATTCTATTCCATGTTGGATAAGTTTCGTCCTTTAAGCTGTCTTGAAACCAGTTGCAACGACGACCGTTTTCTGCAACCGTTAACGTCGTCAGCATAACGGCTGCGATTCGTTCGTCAAAAATTCGACACCGATCCACCACTAGTACTAGTCTTAAGCAGATAGCGAGGTCAAAATTAAAATTCAAGATGGCGACGACTCTTGTCTTTCTCTCTCTGATCTTATTATAAACGAATTTAATACTCACTTTCTCTCTCTCTCTCTCTCTCTGTTTCTTTCTTTTAGATATGAACAGGACTCTCGATCGCTGTGGTTTTTATTAGTTACTATATAATTTCAATGAAAAAGTCTGTTTGTAAGCAAACCATAAACAAAATATCCTATTTTGTAGTTTCCTTGTTGTACCCTTAGAATAATAACTATATTCTATGGTTGTACCATCTACCATAAACTACAGCTTGGTTGAAAAGTCACCTTTTACTTTTTAGCCTATGGATTTGTGTTGTGATGTGACATGGGATGACATTGATATCTACAGCTGTCATTGTAGCAAAACAACGAAAATGGCGAGCCTTCCATATAATGCGCTTAAATCACACACTCGGAAGGTTTGCTCGCTTTACAAAAGGGCTCTACGTAATTTGGAGGCGTTCTACGATAGACGGTAAAGTTAACTATATATTTAAATCATTAACTTCCCTTCCTTTGCTTTTGTTTTCCCCATTACGTAATTCTTACAAACATAACCACAATTTATCCTTTTTTTTCAGATACCTTTTGATTTTTAAATCCTTTTCTTGAGACAATCCTACGCCAGAAGTATTTTTCAAGTGTCCATACTTAAAAGGTTATTCAATTATTGTTTAAAAAATCTTTAGAACCATTGTATTTGGAAAGGTATTGGTTGTGTAAAGTTTGTTTAGCGGGAATCTTGCTCTAATGTATTCAGATAATTCTTTAGTATATTTTAGAGAGTACTAATTAAGTAGAAGAAAGTGTATAGTAAAGAAAACAATCTAGAATTTGATTACTTTTCATGTAATAAGAATCCACTTCTGTTATCCTTTAATTTTAAGTGGCTTCGCCCGCGTGGAGGTCGGTGTATAATATATAAAAACCTTCCTCTTGAATCACTCTATCTATTGGTAGAAACCGCATTAAAATCCGTTGCGAAGTTTATAAACACAAGCGTACAAACACGAAAAGCGACCTCGTTTTAAACTATGTAAAGATTTCCTTACGGTACGGATTTTCCATTCCTTTATTAGTAAAAGAAAAAGGGTCAACACCTTTTCTACTTTATGTGGTACCTATCTGATTTGTTTGACAACAACAATCTATTGTTAGGATCTGTCCTGGGACTAGAAATTAGAATGATTATACAGGGTAGCAGGGACATTGTCTCACAACCTGTTGTGTGTATGAGTTGTATGGCATTATGATTAGCTAGCGACCTCGATTGATCATTCTATTCTTGCTTGAGCAACCGGCAGCAAGTTCATCATGCACCCGTAGATGTCCCGTGTTTTGATTTTGTACAGAGGCCAGCACATCAAGCCACTCCAATCTGTCAAATTATTTTCAACTTTATTTCGAAGTTAATAAGGTTCATGTTCAATTGGAAAAATTTGACAGTTTGAAGTAGCTTGATGTGCTGGAGTCTGTACAGTACATGATTTTGGAACCCCTGCATTGAAATTTATCGTAGGTTTTTAAAAAGAGACACTGTAATAAAAGTTTTATACAGGGTGTAACAGAAACCCTATTGCTATCCTTAAGCACTAAAGATAATAGGTGGTATAGAATCACTATACATAGTTTCAGCTCAAAATAAAATACTTTTCAATTTGAAAAGTTCGGTTTCTGGTATCAATGTATTAAAAATTCCTATAACTGCCAAACATGTAGAGATAGGATTAAAAAACCCTTCCAATATCGTTTGACATCATCCAAAGAAGTCGTGCCTTTGGTATGTACATACCCTTTCCGTTACACGTTGCATAAGCCTATCTCAGGCACCAGTCTCTAATAAATTTTGTGCACTACCGTCAAAGATTAGCATTAAGTACATATCACTCATTATTAAGGGTGACATGACTAAAAAATCTGCAAGGTTTAGTTACAGGTCGGCACAGCAAATTTTACTATCTTTGCTACATTACGACATTACGATAAGCCTAAAAATGACGGAGCTAGAGAGGTTGTGACTTTATTCTCGCCACACTCTAACCGCTGCTTGTAAACTATTAAATCATCATGCCCAAAAATTTATCTTTTTTAATTATGTCAAACTTCTCGCAAATTAACGATATGTTGAGTAGGAAAAATAAACATTTATAATATTATTATTATGTTTTTCTATTAATTATGAGTGCATGTCAAATCAAATATTTTTTTTCTATATATTCCAGCAATGTATACCGGTATCAGGCAGTACTCCTCCGGGACAGGTTTGACAAGCATACCAAGGAGACCAACATGATTAAAGCAGTTGAGCTGCTGAAGGCAGGAGAGGAAGAATTGTTTTTAGTTCAGCATCCTATTCCTAAAGTTTGTAAGTTTGAAATTTTATTTGCCACTAGCTGCGCTCGCAGCTTCGCCCATGTTGATGTCGGAAGTTATCTCACGGCAAAGTGCTACCGGGACAAAAGTAGCCTGTGTTACTTCTTATAATACCAGCTATCTGCCTTAATCGCATGTCATGTAGATCTATACAAAAAGTAACGTATAACGTTAACGTTAACTAGCTTCTGCCCGCGACTTTGTTCGCGTCAAATTTCTTGCTCCCCGACCAAACCCGTCGCTCCCCTCGCCTGCCCGTGCGAGTACTTCGTATTCGTGACTTTTTTCTCTTTGCTCGGCTCCTACGGGTCTTAGCGTGATGTTATATAGGCTATAGCCTTCCTCGATAAATGGGCTATCAAACACTAAAAGTATATTCCAATTCGTACCAGTAGTTGCTGAGATTAGCGCGTTCAACCACTTCGCAAATAATGCATTATTTTAGAACAAATTTGGTAAGCATAAAAAAGGTTATAGTGAGCCAACCTAAAAAGATAGACATATGCTGTCGCGGACTTTTTTTTAGAACTTTTAAAGAGGAACAATTCTGTCATACATGATTTTTGCGAAACTTTAACCGTTTACGCAGCGCATGCAGCGGAGGCTCTTAAAAGGAAAAATAAACCCCCGATTTTGAAACATTCTTCATTGGTGCTCCGCTCCTATTGGTCTCAGCGTGATGGTATATAGCCTATAGCCTAGCCTTTCTCGTTAAATGGGCTATCTGACACTGATAGAATTTTTCAAATCGAACCAGGAGCTCCTGAGATTAGCGCGTTCAAGCAGACAAACAAACAAAGTCTTCAGCTTTTTAATATAAGTATAGATTTGCTTATGCTTCCTATAAACAAAAATCGGTCCAGCCATCTTCGAGTAATCGGGGAAAATACACTTAAAAAAAAATTGAATAAAAGGTTCCGAAGAATTGAGAACCTCCTCCTATTGGAAGTTGGTTAAAAACAGATTGTATTGCTTACCCATGCTAACATTTTTATTGCCAAACTGGGCAAATGAATAGTTTCCTAAGCAAATTTTGTGCAATAATGTAAATACCGTTTATGTTCCTAGATTATTCTATCAGACTTAGCACATTGTATTGTGTAAAATAATGCTAATAAATAAATGCAATTTGTCTCACAAATTATTTGCAGTAAAGAGTTAACTGCAGGCAAAATATTGCATATATTTGAATAATGTGTAGACACCTTCTTGGTTCCTTGTAAATAGTCTTCTGTACACTGTACAGCATTATTTTGAATGCCAAATGGTATTCGGTGAAAATAATCACCTTCACATCTTGCATGCAGTAATTACAGGTCTGGTCCTAGTTGATTAATGGCCGGTTCCAATAATTTACACCCCGCTAATCGTTCAAAATCTTAAAAAAAAAAAGTGAAAAGTAACTTTAATTTCGGAAGTCGGTGACTTTGGATACGTATGTGAATTTTTTGTCACCGCCTTCCGAAATGAAAGTTATTTTTCACTTTGTAGTGTTTTTTTGGAAGTCGGTTGTTTTTTTTTTTGAAAAAAGTTTTTATTTTTCACTTTTTAGTGGTTCACATGTGCTTACCCCTTCACAGCGTACCGGCGTGGTGTTATGTTATGAACTGGTGTAAACAATAGACAGACATGAGATTTCAGCAATTCCAGTCCATTAGCTATCATTTATTGAGGAGTTCCGTTGCCTATCTCCAAAGTTCTTCATAAGATCTTCACCAAATTGAAATGGGACCACTCCGAGAAAGTACTCTTCCAGAAACTACCCAAATCGTTTCAAGTGTGCCTATAACATTTGAAGAGTTCTCTCTAATTCTCCAGGATCCCATCAGCAGATCTTGACTTGATGATCATGGGACCACCGGGGAAGTATACCCTTTCAAACAAAAAAATAATAATCCAAATCGGTCCAGCCATCTTCGAGTAATCGGGGAACATACATTAAAAAAAAAAACGTTCCGACTAATTGATAACCTCCTCCTTTTTGAAGTTGGTTAAAAAATAAGACTCTTGTATCTTTACCAATAATTAAGCAAATAGCTCATAGCTTTGCATAAACTCCCTCTATTTCGAAGTGGTTTTCACTGGTAAAATTAGCTTACGAAACTATATGATTTTTTTGCCCAGTTTGGAAACAAAATATATTACCATTTGTAAGCAAAACTATCCGTTTTTGTATTTAGGAACCGAGCTAGAGCTAAGCCACTTGTCCCACAGGGAAGCGACTAGGTATCAACTATTATCTCGTTTAAGAAACATACTTACAATCAGTGGCGTGCACAGAGTTTTTAGACAGGGTAGGCAGAAATAAAAAAAAAAGGCAAAAAAAAACAGAACAACCAATTGCTGTACCTAGTACACAACATGCAACCTATGAGGCAATTAAATAAATCATATTGTTTTGTTTTGTATTGAATTTACGATTGACTTTACCTATAGTTTGTATCTATTAACTGCAAATTCGATGTACAACTACTTTTTACGATACTTGTTTCTTTTTTCACCGTTAGATAGTTTTGAAAATGCATAATTTTTCTTTTCTCTTTACACACACCATCTGAACAACTTTCACAGTGAATATTATCTATAATTCACACTATGTATCAATGTTAAAATCTTAAATACATACCATCATAGCTCACAAGTCACAACCAAAACAAACAATGGCGTTCGAATTACTCGAAATATGAAAGTAATACGACAAAAAAATTATGGTCGTTTATGTAGTCACAATTCAATTAACAATGCTACTTTTTAAAATAGTCGCATATCCAACTTTGTTCGGAAAACTTCGGTAAGTTTCGTAATTCGTCTCGTTGTTAAAATCGTCAAAACGCCAGTGACTACCCTGTACGGTTGTATGCGTTATTTGTTACATTGTGTGCCACGTATGTATAGGAACGCACACTGAATAAATCTGCATGACCACGAGAGCACACATACAAACATTGAGTCACGAATAGTTCGTATCTCTCCCGAGGCACTCAGCGGCGCTAGTGCATCGCAATGCGAAGTTGTGTCAAATTGTACGTACGAGTTATTGTATCGATGATACTAATGATACGACCGACGCTCGATAGGTGGCGCTGATTTATGAATAAAGATTTTGTTGTTTATTGATAAAATAATATTAGTTTTACAGATTTATCTGATTTAGGTAGGGTAGGCAGTGTCTTCCCGTCTTTATGAACTGCACGCCATTGCTTACAATGGATGGGTCCCGTCTGTCGTGTCAAGGTGCTCTTACACGGGCGATTTTTTGAGCAATTATTGCTCGGTAACACTAATGGATCAATCTGGATCAATTAAGTGTAGCAATCTGGAGCAACAACAATAAATTGTGGATATGTTTCTGATTGCTCCATATATTTCATGAGTTGCCGAATATCCAATCGGTTTGGAATTTTTTAGTAAATTTTCTTTCTATCTCGTTTGCACGTATAACTACGTCTCGTTGTTGCGAGAGGAAATGGCCGGCGGCGGAAGTGGCGGGCCGTATTGCCTAGTTTTTTTAAGTTGCTCCTTGTTGCATGATATTGTGTGGCCGTATCTCTGGCAACAGGTTGTTACATGTTGCCATTGCCCTTAATTGCTGGATGTAGTCGTGACGTCATAGTTGACGAGAATTGACCAGGATGGGGCAATTTTAGTTGCTCGTGTAAGCGCACCTTCAGTAAAAGAGATACATATACCTCATACAGGGTGGCAGAGACATCGACGCACGACGCAAAATCTGTAACCATGAACAGCGCATGATTCTGGACAGCATAGAAATGTGTTCGGTTATTATGTAAAAAACAAACAGCTGTTTAATAGAAAAGTGAAACTACGCCGTCAAAATGTATGGAACAGCATTTTTTTAAGTAGGTACCCGAACTTTGGGTGTTCGGAATCTATCTACTGAATTCGTGGTGGTAACACACTGTTCGATTTTCAACGCGCTGTGTGTTCTGTTGGATTCTTAATGCTCGCTTAAACACCGCGAGTTTAAAATCCTTTGCGCGAATTTCCACTCCTAACTAGCGCTCCGCTCTTTGCTACGTATACCATAAGCTTAACAACCCATTTTCTCTCTCCAGTTGCAACAAGCGTTGATGGCGTGGCCTACGAACGTGTGGTAACTCCCCCCGACTGGGTCATCGACTACTGGCACCCTCTCGAGAAGGCCCACTACCCCGAGTACTTCAAGCGTCGTGAACAACGCAAGAAGGAGTTCATTGCCATGTGGGAGAAGGAACATGGCTCCGCTGACAAAAAGGAGGAGAAGCATTGATTTATTATTGTATAGTTGTGTAATATAGTGAATTGCGTTAATTTAGTTTGCTGTTTTATTTATGTAGCCTTATTAACACAAAAAAATCTCTTCTACTGCAATCTATTGGTTTAACTAATTATTTTCTCTTCGAAATGCGGTACCTGATTCTGTCTCATCTTTATGAAAAAATGGAAAAACGGTATGAGAAAAAAGAATCACCACGAAGCCACGAACTCAACAAAATCGGTCAACACACTATCAATCACATCTGAATGTATTGTGTGTTTTGTGTATTAGTGATATTTTTAATTATCTGTAATGTGCAAAAAGTATTATTGCTAAACCATTGCTTCATATGTTCAAAAAAATTGTCTGCTCTACAACGTATTCGATTCGTTTTCAATCTTTGTAAGTATGATCATGTGTCTGCGCACCGGTTGCTTTTAAAATGGCTACCCATCCGTCAGCGCAGAGTTGCGAGCTCTGTCAATGTTGTTTTCTATACTCGACAAACCCGCTTCTCTTTATCTGACTTCTCAGGTTCAATACTTGTGCTCTGCCTAAAGTAAAAACCTTTGTTCCACCAATAATCGTCTTCTACGATGTCCCTCTCACCGCTCTGGTTTCATCAAATCTTCTTTTGTCCAGGCGGTGTTTCTTTGGAATGCACTCCCTCTGAAAATCAGGATGGCAACCAGTAGGTTTTCGTTTAAAGTAAAGGCACGCGAGCATATTCGTAAGAAATTGGCAGAATCATCCCAGCGCTGAGTTACTGGATTCGTTTTTTCCTCTACCTATCGTTATTTCTCAAGACAAAGTTTTATTTTCATTATTTATATGTAGGTATGTATCTATGTATTAGTATGTATTATTTTTCGAGTAACCTATCCCTTATGTTGCACCTGCGATGTTTTCTCTCTGCATCACCCTAAGAGATTGACTGTTAGAAAATGCCTCAGGCATTAAGTCCGCCTTTGTACAGTATTTTTTACTTAAATAACCCAATCAATGTTGTTGAATTGTCAAAATGAAAGACATTCCTACTGTCAGCGTGTTACGCAATCACCCTGCTGGAAATTAATGCGCTTAAAATATGTAAAAAATTGGTGACAAATAAAACAAAACAATTTTCAACCGCATTTTTTATTGTTAAAACAATTTTGTTATAGAAATATAATCTAGTTTATGTCTCTTGATATCTTCACGTCTTCGTCAATATAACAAAGAATAGGTATGTATTATTTATGTAAATAAATATATTTACTATGTACAGTAATTATTGTGTTTATAAATTCTGATATTATTATGCAGGCGTTATGGTTAAATGGATATACTGGAAGCCAACCCCAAACATAGACAAAAGAGTAGGTACTTGGTATAAAAGTGAAACTGTGCTTATTGTACACCCTTAAGATATACGCGCGATTTTAACTCATTCGGAACTTAAAATAACGTTCAAGTTTATCTAATCAAGATTCTACCAGATAATAATCGGACTGCTTCTAAAAGAATTCGCCAGAAACAGATTAGGCGCTATTTTCAGAGCATTCAGGGCAGTGTCGCTGCTATACAAAGCATCATTTCTTTTTGGAAGACCTTACACATTAGAAACTACTGTTTGTATGTGAGTAAACAGTATTGGAAAACAACATCAAAATGCTGTCATATAAAAACAGGCGTAAATTTCCGTTAGTGGCCATTCGTAAATTACGTTACATTTGGGGGGGTGGGGGACAAAGTTTCCAGAGAGGTGGCGAGTAATAAGCTTCGTGACATCATATGCATAAATCTAAAGAACAACTAACTCAAACAAAAAACATAAAATATCATCAACACTATCAATATTATTAAAAGAGGGGGAGATTAAAAAATCATGACATTCGTGCAAGTTTATGGATGGCCCGGCCCGTTCTACATGTCACCGTGAAATTTTAAATACCGTTAGATTATAATCTATCTCGCGAGATTGTAAACTGTCGATAAATTGTGAACTGCACCATATTGCTTACCGACCGAATAGGTTAGGTTAGAACTACCGCGTGTAGGCCGAGCGAGGGGTGCCGCGGCAGCGACCGGCAAGTGCTGCTGTTAGTGGCACTTACTTTACTATTGAGTAATAGCGCAAGGACTATTTGTCTTGATACCAGTGGTTTCACTTTGATAGATTCCCAAAAATAATGCGTTAAATTGTAATCAGTATGTTACGGTTCACAATCTTTCGACAGTTTACAATCTCACGACCGTCGCGAGATAGATAATAATCAAACGGTATTTTCAATTTTACGGTGACATACACACTGTTGGCTGACCACGAAGAGACAATGGTTTGCTGCCCCATTTCGAAACGAAGGCCAACTGCTGATAAAATATCACTTTAGGACCTTAACCTCTCGCATGTCAAGTGAACCTAATGGGTTCCGATAACAATACAATTTCTATTAGAAACCAAGATAACACTAATTAGTAGGTCAACATTCTATTATAAAGTCTAGGACTGACCAATGACTTGGCCTTACCCCGTGGCCACGAGCTACACGCGTCTTGCGACACTGTCTAGAAAAAAATAAAAGAAGTTGTTTGGAACATGCCACGGGTATAAGCTCTTTCAGATCCTAGAGATTTACGCCCATTTTTATATTATTATTAAAGTTAGGTAGTCTTTTATTTACCTCAAAATAAATGCAAGGCTCTAGTGGAGTAAGTAAAGTAATATAAATTGAAAAATTAAAACTAAATTAAAATCTAAAAGTTCAAAATGGGAAACGGCACTTGAACCAAAATGTAACATCTTTTTCCATAGACAATATTCGAAGATACCTAGTTGTTTGAATTTCAAAAATGCTTTTGTAACCATGTTTCATAATCGGTTCAGTAGGTACCGAGATATCGCGCACAAAAACAGTTCTTATTATCATGCAGCTAGCTTCCCATTTTCAACAAATTCGTTGATCAGTAATAATAATAAATATTAGATGGTAGGTAGGTAATGCATTTGTTTGGTGTAATGTTACTTCATTGAAAAATATATTTTTTATTAACATTCCAGTAAAATACACATTTTTCACGACATCATTTTAGAGTATTTCTTTAAATGATAAATGTTATATTTTCATTGTGCACCATACGTTACTATTGATACTATGTATTGCTGTCAATGCAAGCTGATACTATTATTAAATGCTACCGAATAAAAGTTATATGGTCAAACGTTTACATAACGTACGTGCTAGTCACTAATTTCCCACAATGCTGAACATAGGCCATCTTGATCGCAGCATGTCTAGAATGTGTTTCTCAAAGGTGGTTTGAGTCTACAACAGTTGTAGTACAAATCCTTGTACAAGGATCTTTTTGAGCGTGGCCAAAATCGGAACTAATGCCGCCATCTTGTTTTCCGAATACATTTACAAAACAATTGCACGACTTTGCCAATAGAGTCCACCTGTCTACGGCATTCGCGCCTAAAGATCCTTGTAGTAATGTAGGTAGTAGCGTAGAGGTTCAAGACCTCTTTCGTGGGGATATCTTCATGGATGCCCTTCATCTGGGTAGACGATAGACCGATCAGTTAGGTCAGACTTCTTGAAGACTCGTATAATTGTGAGACAAAAGTATCTTTATATAACACGCAACAATTGTATTACTTTGTTTTAAGTGTAAATAAAAGTCACATATCCAGTAGCAACTTATGTAAATATAGCATTCAGCATGACTTTATTTGACCTATTACAATAATTTGTCTTTGCTAAAAATTGTTAAATCCATTTCACAATCACGATAAAGGCATAAACGAAATCTGTTCACAGTTTGTTGGGTTCATATTCATTCATTGACCAATAAAAGAGACTGCAAGGCAGATTATTGCTGAGTCATTAGTACTAGTAATATTGGTGTTGCCAGTAGGATCATAAACAGGCCAAAACCAACCTGGGTGATAGAGGCTCTCAGAAATATAAATGATATAGAAACCTTATCAACCATTTACACTTTGATCACCAGCTCACCATACTGAGACTTATCTAAAGATAATTAAGATAATAAGACATTTCTCCCGTATTGTGTGATCAAAATGGCCATATTGGTTAATGGGCAAATAGGAATGTCCAACGTGAGTCGTTTCATTTCCATTCAAATGCAATTCTATGAGCACAAATCCTATTTAGCCATTATTATAGAATTCCACTATAAAGTTACAAAAATCCACCACAAAAGAAAACCAGTGTTTTCTCATCTGAATAAAAACCCACCGATATATTTAACTTTATAGTAAACATTCTTTCGCATCACTAATTTTCAAGTTGTGATCAGAGGTGGACTTAAAAAAAACATACTTCAAACTTGAACAACATTCTACAAAATCAAAAACCATAAACAAAAAAATGCAAAAGCTGTATACACATTACCTACAAAACTGACAGTAGTAACACCACAATCACATCTTAAAAACCGGTACACTGTATGTACAACGCTACCAGGTTATTTTGGCGCGTGGCCAGAATTGGAACTAACTTCGCCGTCTTGTTCTATCAATGCTCTTCTGTCAATCTCCTTCAGGCGCCAAAATATCCTTGTAGCACTATTTATCTAACATCAAAGTCTCTCACTAAAGGGGTTGTTTGGATCAGTTGCCTCCAAGAGTTTGTCCGCGGCCCCAGTTGTGTCCTCCGAACACTGTCCCGGCGGGCCTCGTGGGCACCCTCGCTTGGGGCGCAGTTCCGAAACCACCCACGTACCTCGTGTCAGGGAATATCTGTTTTCTGGAGTTAAAAGAATGAAATGCATCATGATTAATTAAGTGAATGGTGTGTCGAGTAACATTCTATAGCATGTAGATGTGTCGGTCTACACCGTGTGCGTTTATGTTACGATACGGCGGCTAAAGCGACCACTTTATTTGAATCAATTTGTGACTTAAATCTTTGAAGTGGGATGAGAGTCTCATCCCACTTTGACTCATCATGAGACTGACTTTGATTAGAATTAGCTGACGCAGGTTTCCCTCTCTGCTTATATAAGGTAAATTAAATTACTGGTGAAATATCACAGACAGATTTAAAAAAAATACAGCTATCTATTCATTAGATAGTTTTAGATCTTAGCATTCGATCCGTGAGGTTGAAACGTAAAAGAATAGCACCAACCCATTTCTTCCCATGGGTGTCGTAAAAGGCAACTAAGGGACTTACTAGAGAATGGGCAGCAGCGTTCCCTATGCATTTGACCACTATACTGCGATCGCCAACCCGCCTGCCAAGCGTGGCGATTATGGCAAATCCGCCCTTTTGGGGGAGAGGCTTATGTCCAGCAGTGGACGTCTTTCGGCTGATATGATGATGATTCATTGGATATCGATACCACTTACGTCGGTAAAGTTTTGACTCATTAGATATCGGTCTTGTGTGTTAAGTTTCGCCAGTAAACTTGATATATTAATTACTAGCTTTTGCCAGCGGCTTCGTCCGCGTGGAGGTCGAAAACTATCCCACGGGAACGTAGTACCGAGATAAAAAGTGTGTTATTCCAGGTTACAGACTACCTGTGTGCCAAATTTCATTCGAATCCGTTCAGCCTTTTTTGCGTCAAAGAGTAACAAACATCCCATCTCATTCATATATCATATTATTATTGTATAAGTAGGACTAAGGCCTAAGCTAATACTTACATGAAATTAGGCGGCGTGAGTAGGGCAGGGCCGCCGAATTCTTGAGGGTATTTGAACAGCAGGAAGAACGCCAGGTGACCGATGAGGATGCCAATCAACTCCACCACACCTCTGCAATAGAGGTCAATTTAAGATTACGCATAGGCTTCGGGGAAGGTATTGTACCTACACTACCTATTCATTACGTCACATAACATCACGCCTATGTTCCCCAGCGGGTTAGGCAGAGGTTTACCTATTGTACACTAACATTTGGCTAGTTATTTTTAAGTCCTGTGTAATATAGGAGGCAAGCCTATTGCCATCCCCTAACTCAACCTTTCCGGGTATACAAATGGAATGTTATGTTTTGAGTCTCATCTGCGTTTCGACACAGACGCCCACGACATTATTTGCGACTAGCTGACCCGGGCCCACTTCGTTCGCCGGTAAAACATTTTTATATCTCTCAATAGATTACGACACGATCGCGGTTCCATACCTATGTCGTATCTCTGTAACTATTCGTCCAAATTATTTGCAATAAAAGGGAAAAGTCTTTTGTTTTAAACACTTGAGACGATAAATTTTCTTATTTTGATGAGAAATCATAATTTTTGATAATATGACCAATAAACATGACCAAACGATTTAAATTATTTATTTAATATAAAAAAACTACTTTTTGTGACTACTTTGTTAAATATAAAAGTTAGACATATGCTGTCGCTGACTTTTTTGTAGGCATTATCATCTCATCGTTAAGGCAGCGTTCGTAAGAAACTTCGTTCGACCGTTTTTTCTCCGACTTACGTTGCAAGTCCGGCTACCACGAAAAAGTCTTTTAATTTTTCGGGTTAATATATAGCCTATGGCACTCACAAATTAATAACGTGGCTTTCTATTGGTAAAAGAAATTTCAAAATCGGTTCAGTAGATCCAGAGATTATCCCCTACAACCACACAAACTCACAAACTTTACCTCTTTATAATATTAGTATAGATATAGTAAAGTACAAAAGCGTAATTTATAAAAAAAATAAGTTAACCTCGTCCTACTGATCCAAGCGAAATTGAGCAAGCATCAATTTCACATTCCTGGTTTTTCTTTTATTATGAAAGAAAGTTATGACCTATATGATCGATTCATTTAGGATAGGTCATAACTTTCTTCCGGGGGTCCTAGGGGTCATGACTCCCCCAAAGCTTAAATTAGTAATTTTTGGAAAATATAATACATTTTCTTATTAATATGTAGCTAGTCTTTGTCTGTGACCCCCCCAAAGCTTTGACTGCGACCGCGCTTGCGTACAACTTATTTTATCCCTTTTTTGTAGCTTTTATAACTAAGCCCTATATAAAATTTTACTTTTTCTAGAGTAAAATTAACCTCGACA
The DNA here is from genome assembly GCA_949091785.1 of Polymixis lichenea. Taxonomy (NCBI): domain Eukaryota; kingdom Metazoa; phylum Arthropoda; class Insecta; order Lepidoptera; family Noctuidae; genus Polymixis; species Polymixis lichenea. The sequence goes on from OX420941.1 coordinate 10,537,616, forward strand.
GCAAAGGTACTTTAATAATGTTTAAAAAAGCTTACCCTCCGCTAATAACGAGGTTGAAAGCAAGCAGTACCCACGGCAGGTACATCGCCTTGAACCTTGTGCCGAACCAGAACGATACGACGACGTCTTTGTTGAGTTGACACCACACGTACAGCACTGAGAGGACCATTGGGTCCATGAGGATCTGGAAGAGGCCAGAGAAAAATAAGTATGTAATTAATGCTCCCGACACCAGTGGACAACAACATTTTTTTTTAAATAGTTTTTAAATTTATTTTTGTATTTAAGAATTATTTACAAAAATAAGGAAAGAATAAATAAATTTAATTGTAACAGTACATCCTTTTATTGTATATCCAAATACTCACCGGCAAACTAACAAGCAGGCCAATAATCACACTGCATGCCCAGTTGAACAGCAACATATAGAAGTAGTCAGCAGGCTTGCCGGCAAACATGCCCGTTTCAAGTCTTTGGGAGTAGTTGTACAGGAAGTAACAGTTGATGAGGAAGTGGAAGCCTGTACTCGGACTTATTGGGTAGAAGAACAATGCTGTCAGTGGTCGCCATATCTGTAAAATGGGAGAAAAAGCGTTAGGAGTGGAATGTTATTTTGTATATTTTTTTACTGGTTTCCATAATTGCTAATAATAGTCCGCCAGACCGAATTTCGCCAAAGGCGACTAATCTAAGTGGAGGCTAGCCTTCGATGCAGGGGAAATCATTGAGCACGAGTGTGTGCGCGGACACAGGTGCACTCTCTCATAGACTGCTGAGATGGCAATTCAACACGACTGGAAAGAGATCAGGTGACCCAATAGCTTAACATGCTTTCCGTAAGGTTCCGGGAATCGAACCCCACCCACGCTCAGGAGTCTGTCTGGCGTCTGTAGTAGGGAGGTGTTAAAAAAATTTGATTGATTTTTTTATTAGATAAAAAAAAATATTCGATTTTTTAATTTGATCTATTCAACATAAGTAAAAAGAAAATTCACTAGTTCCTGATTTTTATTTAGATTGCATGGTCTACTGACTTGCTGATTGTTTATTAAATTTTAATTAAACAAGTATTATTGATATCATTCCTATTATTTTGTTTAGTTTTCATTTTTTTGGGTTTTCAATATATGTAGTTTGCATGCTGAAAGGCTAAATATGATGTTACCAAGAATGTGATTTACACAGATATACAACTATTGCATGAATGTAAAACATTTGCATATTGTTTACCCTATTTGCAAATAAATTATTTTGAACTTGAATTTTTATATGTTCTAAAAAAAATCATAACAATATAACCAGACAGGACTGAAATTGAATTTGTTAACTATGCAGACGGAATGCAGACTTGCCTCAATAGTCTTATCAGGCTATTTAAAAACAAATGAAGCATTATTTAACTTTTATCAGCGTCTAACATATTATGATGCTTTGATAGCATTTAATGGCATTCAGCTGTACATATTTACTACTGTGCAATGAGTTTTATGTGTTATTTATTGTCATAACACAGTATCTAATGGAGTTGTCAGTCTAGGTATTATGTATGTCGGTATGTATGTATGTATGTACACCTGTTCCCTCATAACTTCTGAACTACTAGTCATAATTTGACAAATGAGGTACAGTTCCCGGCATGTAACTTGGCAAGAGTCGTTAGATGCGCAGAAGTCGTTTTTTAGGTCTCTTTGGTGGTCAAGCGGGACGCGGGGTATGAGGTAGCGCCGATCCAAGCGCGCGATTGGTGCGTCAGTCGACCCTTGCCTCCCGCACCGCGTCTACATTCCGCTCGCTCCCGATTACACTTGCGTGCACGAAAGTTGTACCCTTTGTTTTTGTTGACTTTTTGTTACAAATTGTTGTTTTTGTTTTAAATTTAATTTTTGTTACGAGTTGTTGCTATTGTTTTAAATTTAGTTTTTGTTACGTTGATTACAATGCCAGGACCAAATACCGTTTTACGCAGACATGCCAGAAAAATGGAATCGATGTGTACTGTTTCATGGAGAAAGATGCTCAAACTGAAAAAGAGACGGTAAAACAGACTTCAGAAGCTACTAAAACGTCAGAAAGAACAGTTAGACGTATACGTCTAACTGTTCTTTCTGACAAGGATGGTAGAAATTTCGAATTCCTCACTGTCTTTAGGACATCGCGAAAAAAGAGGAATAAAACAAAGCCGATTACACTAATTCCTCTCCTTTCTTTAACTTCATGATTAAAAATAAATGATGGCAATAACCATAGAATAATTACAGGCAATAAAAGTGACCACTTTTTTGTTCCACTAAGTGCACGAAGCGCGAACTGACCCCCACTATCCTAAAACCTTGCCAAGTTATGTGCCGGGGACTGTATTGTTGGAAGCATATTGATCTTCCACTGGTAATGGGCTATGTGTCGTCACATCAAATTGAATTTGGTTTTAGTTTATTAGCTACTTTTTAAATTGGTAAGGTCAAGGAATGTACTCCATGAAAGTACAATAACTTTGTTAAAACTTTTGTATATTATAAGGGAAAAGGAAGTATTTTTGATAAGAATATGATTTATATAGTTAGGTACAGATGCCAGCACATCAAGCCACCCCATTCTGTCAAATTTCTTTGATAGATTTTCAACTTTATATCATGAGCTTCAACATTCATGTTCAATTGGAAAAATTTCAGTTTCGGGTAGCTTGATGTGCAGGCGTCTGTACATTAATAATGTTTTAGTAGTTGATTTCATTTGGTGAAATTTTGTTATTCATGGTGCAATGGACAAACTTTGGAATAATCTGGTGATTTTGTAGGGACAGATAGAAGATACTATTTATCTTTATAAAAATGCAATAAATTATTCATAATTTCTTACCTGGAACTGATTAATTATGGGGTAGAAGTCAAGCACTAAATAGGAATAGTTTAACAGTCCGAACCGGCCGAATATACTGAACACAATCGTCAGAGTCAGCCAATACCGGGTGAAAAACGGTACACTGTTGTACCAATCCCTAAATTCGGACATTTTTAGGTTTTTTGGCTCCTTTCTAAAATGTAAACACAAACAACTGGGTCACGAAGAAAACAGGTTGCAAGGAGTTTGCTCAACACTTAGACCACAATACACAGCGATCGTTGGATCATAAATAGATACTTATGACGAAATAATTAACATTAAATTGTAGGTACACGTGTACTATGAGAATTTGTCGAGAAAATTCAATCCAACACGAGAATGATTTGTTGTTTTTGACAGTTTAAATTTTAGTGTTGCCATTCTTGCCAACTTACACAGCGGTGTTATAAAATTTTCAAGCAATTTGTAACGTTTATATTATATCTGTTGTATTAGTATTTCCTATTAGTTATATTTCATTATAAATATATTATTCTATATGAAATGGAAATATCTGAAGCAGTTGTTTCAGAACTGATGGCAAAGCTTACACACGCATAAGGACACAGAGAAGAATGGATAATTGACCAACCGACACTCAAATCATGGTCAAAATACGATCTATTGGCTCTAATTTAACACACTGTGTCATTAGCTCAGTGTGTCGGTTTTTGTTTGATTGGCTTGACACTAACTTGTCAGACAGTTTTCACTATGGATAATTATATTGGATATGAGACAGCTGACTAGAGATGGGCTTAAACGTTAAAAAAGAATAACACTGCTAAATGCTAATGCTAACACACTTGAAATTAGCAGTTATTTTTAGCAACTGTTAAATTTAATCACGTACAGATTGTTAACATAATTAATTCTCATTTCCTTCATACTTTTCACAGGCTTAGCACTGTCAACTTTTTCTGTTGGCGTATTTATAATGAGAATCAATTTATTTACAACGATTTCTTTTTATAGCAATTTTTTTAATATCAATAATTTTTAATCATCATTTTTTTATGCACAATGCATGCTTTTCTTATAACTACTTATGTACAAAATTACAAACGATGCCCTTTATAAAACATAAATGCCCATTAACGGGCACGAAAGCATCATTTCTCGCCGAAGTCCAATTGTCAGTCGTAATGCAGATTGTTTCAAGTTCTTTATTTATGACTTCTTGCACCTCTGTTCTACACTGTTCGTACATTTTTGGTAAAAGTGTATTTGAAAGATATTTTCTTTATCTTCATTACTAATACGAATACTAGACTCGAGTCAGTTGGACTCGCATAATAGAATCGAGTCAGCGAGTACAAGATCGATTCTTCCTGACTCGAGTACCGGAATCGAGTCCGGAGTACTCGAATCAAAATAAATTGGTATTCAAGTAGGCGAGTCCAAAACAGGAATCGAGTCTGACTCGAGTCAAGCCGTACTCGGCACATCGCTACCTATTACCTAGATAACAAACACGTAAATATTATACTTCGTAACGAAGATCAGTCTTTTTTAACACTAGTTAAATGTAACATTTCCGAATTCAGCAGTTAGCAGTTAATGAAATGTGGTGGGTGCATGTTTGTGGGTTGACTGTTATATTTAACCACTATCTCAGAATTTATTTAACTATTATTACTATTTACTATAATTTAATTTTAGGTTTTGACACTAAAAAATATAGCAGTCTTAATTTAGCAGCTTATTAATTTTAGACCCACCTCTACTGACCTGACACCACAGAGTACTTTTTATGACACTGACATTTCATGATATAACAACATAGCACACCTGCCTGAAAATCTATTTTGTTTTGATTTGAATAACTGGCAAAATGAGAGTTATTCTAAATAGATTAATTACTGCAACTAGTTTACCTATAAGACGGTATGCAGTACGTTTCAGTTCCAGTGATAGTCAACCCGTTGAAAAAGAAAAGAAAGAGGAACAAAAGGAACCTGAAAATATAGAAGTAATAAAAAAAAGTAAGGTTTGCTTGAGCATATAAGTAATATTGATATTAATTTCATAAGTATATGTACATATAAAAAATAGTCTGTACCTATACTTCTGCATCTGCACACTATGCCAATTTATTTGCCTACCTACTGCGTTAGAAACCAGACTTATTTTATAGACTGAGTAGACTTTCCTTAATAAAAAAAACAATGTTTATGCAACTGAATACGCTCTGTAATGACATGTATCCATATTACTAACATGTACTTTGATAATACAATTTTAAACAGTGTAGGTACTGTTTAGTACCTACCCACACTTCTGTACTTAAATATACTTATTATTAAAAAAAATCACTTTCAGATATTGTTGTTGAAAAATTTGGATCAGTAATGACACTGAACATAGACCGCCAAACATCACGCAACAGCCTAGATATACCCACTCTAAGAGAAATGGCTGCAGCCATTGAAGTATTTGATAATGATAAAGAAGCCAAAGTCTTGGTGTTCAACGGAGAAGGTGGAACATTCTGTTCAGGGTTTAACATGTACGATATAGGCAAAGAAGGCTATCAAAACCTGAAGGATGCTGCGGTAAGAAAACACTTAATTTTTAAAGTTTATTTTACTGTATAAAACTGTACAAGAAACTTAAAATAACAGGCCTTTATTCAAACATGGCTACAATTTCTATGTATTTTAGTTTATTGTATACTTATTATTTGCACTAACAACATCCCCATTTTATGTCCAGGCTAATCACTGTCCATTTCATGGTTGCCTGGAAAAAATAGCAGAAAGCGATAAGGACGCCCATTGTATATTTTGTAGTGTTCATTGCTTTTGGTTATGTATTTTTGTAGCATACAATAAGGTATATATAAATAAATTTGTAACCATGTATATGTTGTAACATACAAATTGAGGTGGTAACACATTTATTTTTGAATTTTTCATAATCACTGTTCCACTTGTTTGGTTTTTTTAAGTGTCTAGTTTAGTTTAGGTATTTATTTTACTGCCTCAACCAACACACCTTTTCAGTTTGCCTATCAATGGCAAGACCTTCCTCTAACTGCCTTCATAGATCTCTATCACCAGCTATTCTTCTATGTGCCATCTGCTATAGCTCTAATTTCATTTACTCATCTTCTCAAAGCATTGGTGGCCCTGAAGTAACAGTCCCGACTTAGTAATTGTAGGTTGTGGCTTCAATCCCAGCCAGCTTTACTTTGTGGAAATAATTTCGACACTGCTCTCAAAACACTGAAGGGAACAAACATCATAGGGAAACTGGCATGTCTTAGAACCAAAAGTTCAAAGACATGTGACTCACTGCGCCTGCGTAGTATATATAGCCCACTCCCTCTAGAAGAGGGAGCTGCCTCTGTCACAGTGGTGGTAAATTCTAGGCTGAAAATGATGATATTCGCAAAGGTCCATCTTGTTTCTGTTTCATGTGTGTATTTATTTGAGTGATTCCAGTGCATGAATGTTTTGCTCTCCATTTTTGCTTTCCCTTGAGTGTATGCCCAACCCATCTCCATTTAAGCTTACTGATGGTGACTGTGATTCCTTTGTTTTTATAATCCTTTATTGTTGTTATTCTTATGGCTCATTTTCATTGGTCGATGGCTCATTTCTGGGGTATGGAAGATTTCTGTAACAACCTATACACTAGCTTTTTTTTTTGCTATACACGAGTTTTGAACGCTCATTTTTATTGGGTGTTGTCAGTATTTGCTCGCTTTGCTTTTATTGCTATGCCCGCTACGGAGATTCCCCCCGCAGACAGTCAGCTATTACCCACAGGTGTCCATAAGTGAAACAATAACCCGGTCGATATACAGCATTATATCGACCGAGTTGTTGACTAATAAAAATGAGTAATTATTGAGTTTTTGTCCCCATCATACTTCTCTCATTAGTGTTCTAGCAAGTTTCGATTGTTCTGTAATGGGCTTTAGTTAGGGACCAAGTTTGGCAGCTATATATGTAAGGACTGGTAAGATACTCAGGTGTTGAATAGTTTTCGTTTGATATACTTACTTCTTTATTTTCCAACTAGCTTCTGCCCGCGACTTCATTCTTGCTCCCCCGACCCGCCCCGTCGCTTAGAATCGCCTACCCGTGCGAGTACTTCGTATTCGTGACTTTTTTCTCTTTGCTCGGCCTCTAAGGTCTTAGCGTTATGTTATTGCTATTCAACACTAACAGAATATTCCAAGTCGAACCAGTAGTTCCTGAGATTAGCGTGTTCAAGCAAACAAACAAACAAACTCTTCAGCTGATATTTATTTTAGGCCCTTTCCATGCATTTCCTATGTGTCTTTCAATTTAATTCGTTGTTAGATCTTGTATTATGCTTATATAGTACTAGCTTCTCGGAAATCGGTCGTGGACGTCGTGGTCTCTTCTCGGGATTTCGTCTGCGTGAAATTTCGGCAACGACCGGCGCGCGGCGGCTACGCATCGCTTGCCCGCGCATTTTCGCTTAGCGTTCTTTGTGACTTTTTCGTTCGGCGCGGCTCTTTAGGCTCTTCAAAAATTGGACTATCAAATACAAAAATATTTTTTCAAATCCGACAGGTAGTTCCAGTGTTTAGCGCGTTCAGACAGACAGACGCGGCGTTTTGTCCTCGATTCAGTTAGACTCCTTTGACCCTGCTTTTCTGTGAGATAATCAAACCAACTTTTCGAGTCTCACTATCCAGTATTAGCATTTTCTCGAGACTACCCTTTGTTAGAGAAAGATTACTATGTCGTCTGCTTTTCTCAAATGAGTTGTATGAGGTTTTCGTCATTTATATTTAGACCACATTGTACTTGGGGTCTCCGTCTAATTGGCAATAAATCTCCCTGTTGTGGCTGTGAATTGTTCTCTTTGACAAAGGATCGCATTGGCGGACACCTCTTTCCATCTGTGTTTATTCTCCTTCTTCCTCGAATTTTATCTTTGCTTTAACTATACTTGTAGATGTTCTTCAATAATCGAATGTACCGTTTTCCAAGCCTTACGACCTATGAAACGTATTTCGGATGGCTTGAACGGATGCCCGGGAGTGGTAGATTATAATATTCCACAGAAGAATCACATAAAGTATGATACGAGCACTGAGCGGTAAATTGTCATGCACCTCGATGTCCGGATTTTCATTTGTTACAATAAAACTGTTTAGCGTATGTTTTACCACTTTCCGCACAGGATTAAATAAAAGAATTTTCAGCCTATTTGCCATGACTAATAGCTGTGCTCACACAGTAGTGATTTGCCACAAACTGAGGGAATACATAACTGTACTTATTAATCGATAGGTGCTTGGCGCTCATTATCACCTACGTACCCAATCTGGCATTGCTCGAAACTGGATTTCCTGTTGTTATCATTTATTTTATCAGTTGCTGTGGCCAACTTAAATGAGTTGACCACTTTATGGTTTATAACAAAGTATCTAACTCCCAACATGTTTTTGTGAATGATTCGAGATAAAAGCTTCTAATAAAAGCTTTTGTATAGTCTGTCCTCCTAACTACTACTAACTTAAATCTATCTATACATATAAATAAAATTGGGGTGTCTGTTTGTAATATTAAAATAACCGCTTTTTGCTACATGCATATGAATATATTTACGGTACATATACCAAAATAACATTTTTTACAATTTTTGTCTGTCTGTCTGTTTGTTCCCGCTAATCTCTGAAATGGCTGGACCGTTTTTGATGAGACTTTCACTGGCAGGTAGCTGATGTAATAAGGAGTAACTGAGGCTACTTTTATTTTAGAATTTTTATTTGTTTTTATTGATAAATATATAAATAATAGTAAAAAAATTATTCCGCGCGGACGAAGTCGCGGGCACAGCTAGTGAAAAATAAGTTAATGCTATTCGGAATCACCGTGATTATAATGTTCTCTTTTGCTCGGTTCCTATAACCAAAAACTCATTGTTTTCCTTACCAATGGTAGCATTTTTTATTGCCAAACTGGGAAAATAAACAGATTAGCAAGCTAATTTTACCTTTGATAGGTACCAAGTTCCGGTTTGATACCAAGGGAGGGTCTACTATGCAAAGCCATGAGGTCTTTGCTTCATTATTATACAAGTCTTAATTTTAACCGATACCTAAATTATAGGATTTGGCCATTTAAGGTGGATACGCTAAAATAGGCCTTGAAATTCAAATTTTCTTCCTTTTTTTGCAATTTTTTGGTTGCAGTGTCAGCACCCTAATTGCGGAACTCACGATTAATCATAATATGCTTCGTTTTGAAACAGATTGCTAAACCATTTATTTATTATTTTTTTTGGGTGGTAAATCATCAAATAACTGCTCCCGCTCTGGGTGGCGGGAGGGCGTGTTAGACTTTTACTGACTAAAACCCACCCGTGTTCCCTCAGTTGCCTGTGTGCCATTGGCCGCGGTATCTCTTTCGAACAACCCGCACCCCTGGCAGGCATCGGCCCTGCGGGCCCCACCAGTTGGTGCTGACATTTCTTTGAGGCGCGCGTGGAACACAACTCGCCGTCGACCCGGGCTTGATCCTTACCGGACAGCGAGCTACCCATTACTCGCCGTCCGCAAGCCCGCGCCTACGGTGGCCGGGAATCAGCCTGGGATTCCCGACGCCCAGGGCGTCTCCTGCGAAGGCTACGGCCGTGAGGGCGCATGTACTGCCTCTCCCTCACGTGCGCCGCCTGTGCTAAACCATTGCTTCATATGTTGGAAAAATGTGTCTGCTCAACAACGTAAATAAGGAAATGAATATTGTTGAACTGTCAAAATGAAACTGACTATGATTAATCGTGAGTTACGCAATTAGGGTGCAGGTTAATGTTAGTTAAAATATGATACGCGACCGTAACATGAATATTTCATGAAAAGTAATTCATTGGGATTATATAAACTTAGAGGTTTGTATTGATGATATTAATAATTATAATAGGGTATTACACCCATTTTTGAAAAGTGTCTTAATTAGATTCTAAAATGCTAAGAAACTACTAAAAAACACTACATATTTATTTAATCGATTAGTGCCATAAAAATGCATTTAAATACATTTTCATATTTCGCGCGTAATTTGACGAAAACGCAGTGGTTGGACGCAGTGTCCGCTATATTGCTCTGTGGGTATGACGTCAGTTTGTTGTGTCAACAAATATGCGCTGATATTTTATATGATAAATGTTTGTTATTAAAACAATGGGTTATTATTTTACTTATTGTTGGTTTCCTGTTCCTGAATGTAAGATACCTATTATTTCAATAAAAATTACTTTGATTACGAAAATAATAAAGTTACAAAGTTGTTCAGTTAATTCGTTTAATCAGCGGTATGACGTAATAACATGGCGAGTACTATTTCTAACAATACTTATATATTTGTAGTCGGTGACTAGTCGGCTAAAACCATCGACTAGTCGGCCCATTTTTTACTCGTATTAATATGCTTAAAAATTTAAAAGACGGTGATTGAAATGAAATTGAAATCTTTACTGCTATATCTTTTATTATAGAATTAGTTTTACTGTTTACTTTCAGTGCAATCAGGAAATTAGGATGATAAGGAATAGGAATTCTTCGTTCGGTCCATTAATTAATTGGACTTAGATCCAGAAATTAAATACCGAAAGTAAAATTAAATACTTCTAACAAAAAAAAGAAACCCTATAACAAACAAATTAAATATTTTCAAATCAAAATATTTTCTAGGATATACAGAGAAGGCACAGTTAGTACCTATATAAATTTTGTTGAATTTGTTTCTAAGAGACTCGCGAGGCCCCATTTTATAGACTGCATGGATTGCCCTCTGTTGTAAAATGAAAATTTAATCTACGCCAGCTGCCGATCCCCACAGCAGAAGTCAGAACGCCATAAAACATAATACTGTGAAAATAAGCAAAATATACTAACTAGTACCCCAATATGTAGGTTTGCTATTTTGAACATAGCCGATGTCACCCGAACTCAATGATCGTCTTGGCCGACTAGTCGGCCATTTTGCAGCCGTCTAGTCGGCTAGTCGGCTAATCGGCCAAAGTCATAGTCGGCCCATCTCTATTTAGCTCCCTACCGAGACATATTCAAGATCTTCATACAAAATTGCCAAAATGCGTAGTCACTTTTTGAGTACCAAACATTAGACGAAGAGTTGGTTGCCTCTCTAGGGAGGTGTAATTTCGGTCAGCATATTCCACCGAAATCAGGTATGGAATAAAAATGTAGGTACCTATGCTTCAGTAGATGCAACAACATTTTATACAATGCATCTATAGATGTTTACTGTGGTAAACAACCCGATGGTACTGACCGCAAAGGGACGGTCCCTTTGCGGTCAGTATCAATGACCTATATGACCTCATTGATCGTATGGTGAATTGCGGTTTTGGATCGGCAATAACCACTACTTTTGAAGCTACTGAACATTTTCTGCAAAGACATAAACTAACTAATAAGTACTTGGGATGGACTGATTGGCAGAATCGGCTGTCATTAGGATGGTATGGTTGGCAGAAATGGTGGTCCGTAGCATAGGCTGTTCCGTCGTCGGTAGGATTGACGTAGACGGTTGTGCCGGCGTTGTTGGAGTAGAGGGGCTTACTTATAAGTACTTGGTTCGTTTATTTCTTAATCTAACCTAACTGATGGAGTTATAAGGTTTCCGTTTTTATCATTTGCTGACGGAACCCGAAAAACCAGTTCAACATCTGCCTAGCCTTTTCCCAACTATGTTAGGGTCGGCTTCCAGTCTAACCGGATGCAGCTCAATACCAGTATTTTACATGGAGCGACTGCCTATCTGACCTCCACAACCCGGTTACTGGGTAACTCGATACCCCTTGGTAAGACTGGTTGTCAGACTTTCGGGCTTGTGGCGACACATATCGACTGACAAAGTTCTACGAATGACAGCCAGGACCAACAGCTTAACGTGCTTTCCGAGGCATGTAGGGGTCTTGGTATCTAAAGATGTTCACCCATCCACAGACCAACCGCGCCAAGCGTAGCTTAACCTGATCGATCGATCCGTGCACAAGATTCCCGGAAAACCAGTTACGGACTAAAAATATGTACTGTGGAGGCTCAGACGAGCCTCCAGGTACCGGGTGTGTATGGGTATAAATTAAAAGATTAAGGGGCGCTTAAACTGTGGGACTCCACGTTTATTTCAAGAAATATATAAGTAATTTATAGTCGTAGTCGGTCGATTATGTTTTGGATGGTTTTGTACTTTTACTATTTTTTTTTTTTTTTTTTTTTTGATCTAGTACTCGAAACAAATCTAGAATAGAAACTTAGTTGAATAGAATTTATTCATTTCACTATAGTAAGTTTTTATTTTTTAATGCCGCATCACCTGCAGTAACCTAAATACGATTTTATTACTTGGTAATGATGATATTCGATCAATAACTGCGTCACAGAACTGTGTAACTGGGACAGCTTCTATTTTTGTTTATTTGTGGCTGCTTGTGCCCATTTTCTATAACAGTTATCGGTATCGTTGGTGGGATTGTCATTATTTAAATATTGGTGGCTGCTAAGTTATGGCTAATATGCACCACTGGATCTGGCAGCGAATGGTGAATTGATGGAATTTATAATTTTTTACGTTCACGGTTTTAGATAGCTGTTATTTTACAAGTTAACTTACTTTCACACTTTTTTCTGTAGAAGAGACACCACAATTTAGCTTCCACGTTTTGAAGATAATCAGATGCTTACAAAGACGCGCCTGTCAACAGAATAGAAGCTCACGGAACACCACCTATCTAAAATTATTTGACGTTCTAATTTTAGAATATCTTAAATGCTCGAACATAGACATAGCCCAATCATTGGCTGCCAGTATGTGTGTGAGGTTCTTCTTTAAGAGAACAACCTCTTACAGTACCTACTTACCAGGCGCGGTCCGGGTGGTCCTAGGGGTCATGAGACCTCCCAAAGCCGTAAACGTAAATCTTTCTTATTAATATACACCGTGACATTTTAGTCGTCTTACAACGGCAGCCCACTTACTGTATCCAATGACTACTAATCATTTTATATGTTAAAAAAAAAAAAAATAATACTTGCTTAATTAAAAAAATTAAAATATCAATCACTAAGACTCACGACGTAGTTTGAAACACCCTGTTATGGAGGTGGAATTAATGATGGAATGTAATGGTACGTAGGTAGATATCTTCTACCGTTTGATACGTAAACATTTTTAACGGAGAGGGTGTTTTATAATTCTAAAGAATTATTTATTAGTCTTTGTACCTATTTTCTTAATTAATAGTAACAATGTTTTAATCGCGCCTAGAGGTATTTTATGACGGACACATTGAGTGGACCACGTTTGTAAGACGACTTAAATGTCACGGTGTATACGTAGTCTTTGTCTGTGACCCCCCAAAGTCTGGCTGCGACCGCGCCTGCTACTTACAAATAAACATTACCTATAATTCGCAGATGCGTCTCGAGCGTCGTCCTCTATGCGACAAGATCACGATAGCAGCGGTGTCAGGGTATGCAGTGGCGGAGGGCTTCGAGCTTGCCTTGTCTTGTGACCTCCGGATCATTGAGGATACAGCCGTCTTGGGCTGTCTCGGGAGGAGGTTCGGTATGTACCTTGTCATTAGTCTTGCTTTAGACGACTTGCTTGCTGACATATCGACTGTGAACTGACAACCGGTCCTATCTCAATTTTGACAACTTTACAGGATGAAGAAAAAACTTGTTTGCGTCATTTATATAGCATCTGGTGTATTAAATAAAAATAATACGTGGCATTTTAATATTTTTATTACACTTGTTATTAAAAACAAAAGTAGCATTTTAGGCTTCCTTCTAATATAAACACGAGACAATTATTATTCATAATAGTCTTTGTATTTGATAGTATTAAATGCTCGCGTTCACTGCGCGTCAAAGTTAGTAAAAGTTGAATGAAGTCGATTCTGGCGCCAAATTTAAATGTATCGGTGGTGGGATTTCTTGCAACGCTGCGGAGTATAAAATGGTATAAAATGGTATTAAAAAGTGAAATCTTCCAAAAATTGAGATAGGGACCGGTTGCCAGTTCACAGTCGTTATGGCAAATAATGTCATTAAAATTTTCTATAACTTTATTGATATTTGAAATATTATCTACAGGCTTAACTAATTCGTAGAACTCCCGTGATCGATGTGCCCACTCGACACGATTCCGTTATGAATCCTCTCCGCTTGCTATGGCAGTCAGGTACCTACAACATGGTTATTTATAAAATACAAATGCATAATTTGCAGGAGTCCCACAGTCAATCTTCGGCGCTCGAAAGTTGACGGCACTGGTTGGCTTATCGCCTGCATTGGACCTGCTGATCACCGGCCGGTTGATCTCGGGAGCAGACGCCAATCGAATGGGACTGGCGTGTAAAATTACTTCTACGGGCACTGGTAAAGAATCACATTTTCTAACTAATCATATTTTATCAAATAATAAGGTAGTCATGGACTGCCGACAGATGTGAAACTTAAAACTTTGATACAAAAACAACACGTCATATTAGCATGTCGATGACGCGCAGTCCGCAGTGTTGCGAGACAAAAGTCTTAGACCAGTGTGTGTTGCTAGTGATTACTTATGACACCGAACGTGGTCACAATAGGCCTCATTAGATCACCAAAAGGCAATAGATAGGCTTCTATTACCTTCGCGATTTGAAATCGCGAAATGTAGTGTAATAGTTGACCATTCATTTTAGCGTCTATTATCATGAGTTCATGAAATGTAATTCAATATTTTATAATTAGCCTAAAATGTTCCCACTTCTGGGACACAGCCGACACAGGTCTCCTGTCTGTGAGAGGGAGTAGACTAATCCACTACGCGGGCCCAGTGCGGTTTGATCGATGGCACATGTCGCATTTTTGGTTCTAGAACAAAAATAGTTAACTAGTTTCGAAGTTTTCCTTCACCGTTTCGTAAGTCACTAAACCACCACTACACACTGGGCCTTCACTGCTTAATCATTTTAATGGTTCCTATTCTGTAAATACATAAATTCCTCACGTATTTATATCTTACAACGTGATATCCAAAACCTTCGCGTTTTCGCCTTAACCCTCAGTGCTACCACCGCTGTTGTGTTTCTTCCAAACCGTTGCATATAAAATATTATAATTACCTTTCAGCTCTAGGCGAATCAATGAAGCTAGCCAAATCTTTGTCGAAGTTCCCTGAAAACGCCCTGATAATGGACAAGATGGCGGCTGTCAACTCGCAGCTGAATCCCAACAGTGAAGACAGTATGAGAGACGAGGCCATTATGTCCAGTCTGCTGGGAAACGCGATTGAAGATATGAAGGAAGGCGTCAAGAAGTTCCAAGCAGGTTCGTCTGATATTACATACCTACTTGTTCATTGGCCTGAAATTGAATAAGGCCAGCGGGCTACCACCACTTTATAAATAGTTTTTAAACTTACTTCAAGGTATAAATCGCTCCATCACTTTCGAAATTCAAAATATTTCATTTTACATAAAACTACATGGGCACTTATGAAACGTCAGTACCTAAGTGCACGGTTCCAATTGGTTTTGTCCTATGGAGAAGTGCCAGCAAGAAATTCCTCGGTTACTCTTTTAAAAATAATTGGCTTTTACAATGTTTTCAAATTACAGTGTAAATAGGTTTGGGAGACCAGTGTAGGCCTTCATAAATTAGAAAATGGTCTAGTCTACAAGGCCTACAATGTTGTCACAATCATAAAATCATAAATTAATAGATAAAATAGTGATGTACCGGCTCGTCGGGAAAGCCGACTAGTCGGCCATATTTGTAGTCGGCGATTAGTCGGCCCATTTTTTACTCGTATTAATATGCTTAAAAATTTTAAAGACGTTGATTGAAATGAAATTGAAATCTTTACTGTTATATTTTCTTATTATAGAATCAGTTTTACAGTTTACTTTCAGTGCAAAGGCAGTAAGGAATAGGAACCCTTAGTTTGGTCCATTCATTAATTGGACTTAGATTCAGAAGTTAAGTACCGAAAGTAAAATACTTCTAACAAAAAGAAGGAACTCTATAGCAAACAATTGGCAATAAGTAGGTTTGCCATTTTGAACATAGCCGATGTCACCCGAACTCAACCAAAATCAATGATCGGCTTCGCCGACTAGTCGATCATTTTGCAGCCGATTAGTCGGCTAGTCCGCCCATCTCTAATTAAAACATGTAAATCAAATGACATGATTGCCATGACAACCACAAATAAGTTTAACTTCCCACACTGAATAAGATTAAAATCAGACTGTTCTATGAGATGGTGGTAGATCCATACAATTGCCAGCTAATCTATCATTAGAATGAAATGGAAAAATATATATTTTGATTGCAACAAAATGCTTAAACAATCCTTCAGTTTATTACGTTTTAATAGATAAATAATGGTTCTTTGTATGAATTTTTTTTTTTTCTATCGATACTTTAGTTTACAGTTGTTCACCGCCTGAAAGATCGCTAAAATAGATTTCAGGAACTCGCGTCAATCACTGCAATTTGAACGTTATGTCAATGAGATAAGAGTCACACGCCCAACGGCTCGTCATCTACAAAAACTATAGCCAAAATGTGCCTCTTTTAAATTTAAACTATGTATCTCTGTAATGTAACTCTTTTTAAATAGTAACTATTTCTGTTATACCCAGGTATAGGCAAACACGGCAAATTCTACAAACTCACAGAAGTACCGCTAAAAGACTGGGAGCTGGAAGAAACCGTCAATGAAGTGACCATCAATATAAAAGAAAAAAAAGAAGAAGAGAAAAAACAGACCTAGTGTTAGATGTAAGAGAAAAAAAAGACTTGTAAGAGCTGACGTAGACCTGACAAACAATATTAACCTTGCCAGTATTGAAATAAAGTTGAAAATAAATTAACTTCGATCAGTCCGATGTTCGAAAGAGCATGAATGCGGACAGAGGAACGCGGTTATTTGTTTTCGACTGTATGTAAAGAGACGCAATCTTGATATTTGTTGGACAAGTAAAATCGCGCTGCACTGCGCTTCGGCAGGTTTGCGCTGGCTCTAAGACTTATGAGTTGTTGTTCCGTTTGTAAGGCATTTAAGTTTTAAAATAAGTAATAAACTAGTCATTTTCGAGCTCTTTTTTTTGTTGTATAATCAATCTAAATAAATATAGGGTTGTGCTAACTTCATTTGTTTTACTTTTTTTTACTTAAGGGGAATCTAGTCGCGGTCTCGAACTGACGGGTGGGCCTGGCTAAAAACCACGCTGTCTCACCAGGCATCGTGTTCGACAGAGGTAGTACCCGTGATAAGCAGTTAGACGCTAGTGTACACGCACATCGTTATTGAGTGAGATGCAGGATCAGATATAGTAAAAAAGGTGCGTAAAAAATTAAGAAAAGTCCTTCGGACGAAAAGAACACTGCGTAAATCAATGACCAACAAAGTTGATTGAACTTTTTGATATTTGATCTTTGTCGGTACCGACTGGTTTTGGAGATTTTACACTTCTTTTATTACTTAAACACGCCCAAAGTTAGGTTAATTTAGCAAGAAAAACGAATCTTTGTTGGCTCCTAACTTTTTAATGACTTTTTATTTTAGTATTCTGTTTCCGTACAGACAATATTAACAATGAGACAAAACTATACCATGTTTAATTTTTGATGCACATTGTCGAATAGTGGAGTAATACACTCCCGAAGTTTGAATGGGAAAAATGTGGACTAGATTCACCTTAAGAGCTAACGATAACTGTCGCTCCATCCCATGGGCGATAGAACGCTAAACAAAGGTGCTTGTGTCGTAGTTAGTTCCTTATTGGCTACTGAATCGATTTCAATTACTTCTACTGTGGATAATAAACAAAAATATGTATGTGCCATACCTACCACCGATTGAACCAAAAAAAAAAACAATATTATCTCAATGCAATAAGACTCAATTTTAAATGCATGACGTAATGCTTGGGTCAACACGTTATTCTTAATAATAACAGTTGGCTTTAAAAATTTAATTTAAAAAATTAAAAACTCCCCGACCCAATAAAAAACCTCTAAAAAGTAAACAAATAAAATATATTCGCCTTTTAAGTTTAGTAAAAAGTTGTAGGTAGTATTTTGATCAAAGCATTGTCATTTCGTGGCGCGGCAAATGTAAATGTTATCCGTCTGTTTGGCGTTTGGCGTGATCCTTTTTTCTTTTTTTAATTAAACATTTATTTCCTGCTTTCAAACTTAATCATATAGTAATAGTAAACACGCTACGATCGACACATCGCACCTTTAGAATTAAAGAGACCTAATGCGAAATTAGCCGCAAGCAAAATAGGTCTGTATAATTCAGAACTATAGAGACAAAATTCGAAATTAGCCGCAAGCAAAATAGGTCTCTAATTCTAAAGGTGCGACATGTCCATGTGTTTCCGACAGTGAAATTTGTTAATAATTTATCCTCGTTCCTCGATACTACTCTATCATCAGACATTGATCACCATTTATCTATAACCTAAACACGATTCTTCTGCTGTTTGTTGGTGACGAAGTTGGGTATCCTGGAAATTTCAGGTGATGCTCCAGCATCAGTTTTAGGTTGCTTTGTTCATTTAATATTATTGAAGTAATAGAATACCAAATTTCGTCTCGATCAGACCCGTGGAAGATGCTCAAATCCCTTCATCAATCATAAAAAAGCTGATAATCTTCAAACGGCTGAACCGATTTTGATGAAACATGTCTAAGAACCACCGCTAGAAAACCTACATTTAAAAAATAAAAAAATCGCAGCCAAATCGGTTCCCCCGTTTAAGTGCTACAGTGCCACAGACACACACACAGCGGTCAAACTTATGACACCCCTCTTTTTGCGTCGGGGGTTCAAAAAGTTGTAGTGCTTGTATTATGCTTTAACTCAATACTCTGATTAGGGTCCAAGTCTTGTGTTAATTGCTACATGTTGTTTAATAAGGCTCTATCTGGTAGTGGTGGCGTCCCCAGAGTGGAAATCGCGTAAAACACTATCAGTAGGAATCGCTTTCATTTTGACGTTGTGGAACTTCACAACATTCATGGCGTTGCTAAGTAGATTTTTTTTCGAACGTATGAAAGAATGGATTAGCAATAATAAATAACCTTCAAAATTATTCAGATTCCGATAAATAGTGTCTTACGCAATTAGGGTGCAGGTATGAACAAAAACAGCCACATACAAATAGCAAAACTTTATTACATTAAAACCGTAAACCTAAGCGTCAGTGTTGCCCTTCTCAGCGGCATACTTGTAATGGAGGTCGGAGCAGTCTTCGTTGGAGATGTTGACCCAGCCCGTCTCGCTGATGTGGTACACGCGCACGATGCCGCCCGAGTACGCGTCGCGGTGGGTCGCGTGGTAAATGGCACGGCGACCAAGTTCTAGAAAAATATGATAGATAGTAGTGATTATTGTAAGGACTTTAATTATAATTTACAGAGTAAGGTGCTCGGCAGACGGCAGCCATCTTATCCGGGAATGACCGCAAGAAACATAATCCGGCAAACATCATTTTGGGAATAGATTTCGATACGTTCTATCGTCGCGTACAAATTGTTCATCTTCTGCTGTTTCTGTTCTCACCTTTGAATCATGCACCGTCATTTTGCGAGTGATTTAGTGTCAAGGCCAGGCCGTAAGGAATGGTATGCCAGAGATTCAAGACTAGGTAAATTAGATCAACATATTTACTAGCTGGCCCTTAATTAGTCAAATTATTTGGCGCATTTTTATCCCTCATTGGTCTCAAAGTCGGAATGGTCGCTTCGTACGCCCTGTGGCAGCCTGTTTGCATGAAAGTAATAGTACCTACTTGAATAGGGGAAAAACCGCGTGACGAGGGTCAATCTTTAGCAGTATCTTAAGTTAACCTTCCTGTGAAGCTCCAGGTTATAAGGAATATAAGGATATTATTTAGTCACCTTGTGCATCCTTGTCAGTCAGGTCCCAGCTGTAGCCGGTGTCGAGCACACCAAACGCGTATACGGAGCCCGAGCCCACGGAGAACACTTTTCCGGGCGTGCGTGTGCCTTCGGAGTCCACGTAGTATAGTTGAGCGCCCTTGAATGAATATTACTGAATGAATATTGATCTAATTTTATTGAAATCATTTGAAAACAAATAACAATATCAACCTGTTTTTTGAGTAATGTCAGAAGTACCAAAGCCCACGATAAGTGGAAATTGTGTCTGCTAAGGTACAAAATTAGGGGTCTATATTCTGTTATGGGGAAATACCTAAACTGCTTTAATAGTATATTTATTTGTAACAAGTTTCCTGTTTGAGTATTTTACTAATGCTGATCAAACCTAGAATAAATCAAAAGGTAAGCATTGGGCATTAATTTGATGAGGAAATAGTCAGTTTTGTGAATTAGAGGAATTTTAATGTTTGTTACCTAGTACATAAAGTCCACAATCACCTTGAGAGGTATTCGAGGACGCGCCCGCGTGACTATAACTGTAGACTAAGACATATAACAGGTTACAGCTACTGATAACAACTCACCCTCTTATCCACACCAGCCAACATCATTCCCATGCTGAGCCCCATGCCCTTGTAGTTGTACACCATGTTAGCCATCAGCTTGCTGGCAGCTGCCACGGAGATACGTTCCCTGTTTCGCAGCTCATATAGGCGACATTGCTTGGCTAGCACGCGGTCCCAGTACACACAGTCTGCGGCACCTCCGGCTAGTGTGCCTGGGGAATAATGGAGTTGTGGTATGAAAGTGATGAACTGTGATAATGTTATTATAAATCTGGAGAAAGATGGTTATGACAAAAAAATGTATACTGTTTCTCTCTTTAGGGATATTGGCATTATTTTATTACGTGTTTTGTAAAAAGTAAAATTTTTCTGAATTGTCACAAAAATTATTAATCAGAATAACATTTATGCAGTTATTTTTTTTACTGAATCAATGATGGTGCACTTTGAAAAGGTCTAGTGAGTAGTCAACATCTTGGAAAATGTGTTGTAACTTTTATAAAGGCTAAAAAACTTGTTATTCAATACAAATTGGGACTTTTTTTTTATCCGGATAAGTACCAATCTATCTTTTTCAATTAATATGTACCGTTATGTGTGTGTGTATATGAGTTTATCTTCATCATTACTGACATTGGTAAAGGAAGACATGAGGAGACCTGGATTTACAGCTATTAGTATAAGTCTGAAATGGCAAACCAGTGTAGAGCAAGCATGGTTCTGACTTAGTACGCAAAATACGCGCTTTGATGTGAAGTTGCGGACAACAGCCCATATTACCTATGGTTCTGACTTCTCTGTATGAGAAGACGCTTTTGCCCTGCTTTGGGCAAAGGCATGTTCTCACAAAGGCTGGTATTATTATTATATTTCTAAACAGCCCAATGGGGTTAACAAGTTACATTCATCAATGTGTTCATAGTATTAGCAGCATCTTTACTTACCAAGTAAATAGTCATTGATCTCCACAATCTTCTTCATGGACTGAGATCCAATGAACTGGCCACCAGTGGCTCGGGAGTCCACAGCCAGGAGTACTCCACCCTGTGACATAGAAGATCATTTGTTGCAACTGTATGTTATTGTACTGTTTATTTACATACATCATGACTAGCCAGTCTTCATAGTTTAGAACTAAAGAGAATTATTGCAATATATTGCAGGCATAATAATAAGTATGTCTAAAACCATGTCATAGAATGGGGTAATGCTACAAAATTGTTACAGTTACATAGACCACTGAAATATGGTTTTAGTGGTCTCACTCCAATTATGGTGAAAAGTTGTTTTATTGAGTGCTAAATTGAAAAGAAAGTGGACTATGTAGTACTGTGTAGTATCCCTGTATCCATGACTTCACTATAGTAGTCATTGTTAGAAAAATTAAGGGATTTCGTTAGACAGTCAGAAAAAATGACTTGGTGTTTTGGTGAGCACATATTTGTACTATTTGTTAATAGTTTAGCCCCTAAGACGACCCACTGACCTAGTTACTTAACAAAATACGTAGAAAAATGACCATCTTACCTGGTAACGGAATCCAAGAGTGGTAGTACCATGGTCGAACTGGATTTTGATTGCTTTACCAGTCTCATCCTGTTGGTTGAACTGCGCAAGGGTTTCTATTGGCTGTTAGGACAATAATGACACAGTTATTCACTAGTTTTAAGGTGGTTATTTAAGATGTAAGCCAATATAACCTTTACTTACGTTAGCGAAAGGCGGCGTCGCAAGTTGTGTGCTGTTTAGGAAGTTTTCACTGTACCCAACAATGTCATTAGGGAACGAAGCAAGTGCATCGACGGGTTTCAAGTTAATTTTCTCGTTTAAATTACAATAATCGAGTAAAGCCATTTTTGTATTGTGATTTCAAATAAACTTTTCTGTGTTCAATGAATGACAAGCGATTTCTTCAAAAACGCCGATTTGTCAACTTTGACGTTTACGTCAAATGTTGCAATAAGAGAAATTCAATAATCATTTCACGCGGAATAAAATGAGATATTAATTATTACTAATTTTATTCTAAAGCAATGTTTCGGATCTAAAATTACATTACATTAAATTAAATAAGTTATATTGTTTATTTTAGATGGTACATAATAAATGAAACAGCGCCACCTCGTAGACACATGATAAGAACCTGAAATGTAGTTGACGCTACTCATCAACAGATGTCGTGACTCACTTCAAAGTTTGACCCACACAGTGCCATCTGTTAGGAAATAGTTAAAATTCAAATATGAATTTGAAAAAACATAAAGCGGACACAGTTACGGAACTTTTTTAACAAATGTTAACAAGGTTGACCCAATATTTTTAAAACTATCAATTTCATATAATCGGTTCTCTAACACTGGTCGTCAAGTCGTCGATCATTAAACCCAAGAAACACAAATTATGAATCGTATCTATCGCATAATTCGTTAATGAATAGTTCGGCCATCAAAAATTATCAGTTGTAAATAAATTCAAAGAATCGTTCTGTCCAAACATTATAAAATTCACCGAATAAGAACTGTGCCTAATAAATAGCGGGGAAGTTAGCAAACCTATCATTACGCTATGAGTCAGGGTCTCGATACGATCTGCTTGTCGATATTATTCGAAGCTCCTCAGTTTAAAGTCTGTCATTATATCTAAGATATAGATAGCGTTTGTATAATTTATATATTAGTCATTAGTTGTTGGTCATTTTGGAAAGGTCGCTATCAAGATGTTATTGTTATGTCGTTGTGCGGAATGTGCGTCGATCGATGTTTTATGAATGACTTTTACTCGTTTGCTTCTTTTATTTACAGCAGGAAGATAGGACTAACTGTTTGCAAATTGTAGCTATCAGTAGGTAATAGCTACCCGTTTTCTAAGACACTAGGAACCTAAATGAATACCAGAATTAAAGCGCGCTGTTGGTGTTTCAATTTTCGCGTTGTAATCTAGTAGCACACTTTTATTTTAGACTTTTATTTAGGAATCGGTTAGTGTTAGAGAAAACGGGCATACAAGTCCCTAAGTTCATTGATCTGCCAAAATGCTCAGCTCCTGTATTATTTCAGTTTCAGGTTGTCTTTCCATTGCACTGAACATCAAACAACAGTCTTATACCCCCTTACATAATACAAAACAAAGTTCTTGTTTAGATCAGGCTTAACCACCTATCTGGTTTTTCAATTAAAAACCCAAAAATTATACCTAGTAATGCAGTTCCATGCAAAACTAATACTTAGGTAAGTGGTCATTTTTGTAATAAGAACGTTTATACAGATCCAAATAAAATAGGAAATGCAAAAACTGGCTCAGAGCTTTAGGCTAGAACTAAAGTAAGATCGTGTTTTGTAATAAGATGTGTAATGTCTTACGAAAATTAGCCTTTTCTGAGTGAACTTACTTTTTCAAGAGCGTTTATGAATACCCAGTATTCATAAACGCTCTTGGAAAAGCAAGCACACTCTTATATCCATTCATTCATAATCATCGCTAATTCACAAACACTAGAGCTTGCGCTCAGTGGCGTTCAATTCGAGAGAACCACCAGCAGACTTGTAGGCTGATGTTTGCGAAATCTACTCCACTCCATGGCTTAAAGTAAGTAGGCTACAGCAAGGACAACCTCCACTAATAGGCACCTTCATGGACGGTTCAGACCTCCAGTAGGTATGTATCCGGCGTCTCATTCAGTTCAGTACAATATTTATGACATTATCGAGCAGGTCATGTCATATCGAGCACTCAAACGAAACCACAGTGATACGGGATCAAGTACCTACTTAATTTGCAGTACCTTCCTATGCCATTATATTATTTCCTCCGCCATTATGGGATCCGGAACACCGCTCTGGATCTTCTTATTTCATACTTGTGTAATAGGATTCAGTGTGTTGATGTAAATGGGAAAAGATCTCCCGGATCAATAGTATCAATGGGAGTCCCACAGGGCTCAATTCTTGGTCCTTTCTTGTTTCTTATTTATATTAATGACTTGCCTTACCTCATAAAGGATAATCATGAAATAGTGTTGTTTGCGGATGACACTTCAGTTTTGTTTAAACTTAAACGTCAGCAGCTGATTAGTGACGATGTAAATAGTGCAATCTCAAAAGTAGTTCATTGGTTCAATGTTAATAATTTACTTGTTAATGAAAAAAAAACCAAATGCATTCAGTTTACGCTACCTCACGTTAGGCAGGTGAAAACTAGTGTGTTGATGAAGGGCGAAGAATTGAATCCTGAAGATAGCACTGTATTCTTGGGCTTAACTCTGGATGCCAAGCTTCAGTGGGGTCCACATATAGATAAATTGTCGAAAAAGCTAAGCTCTGCAGCATACGCTGTTAGAAAAATTCGTAATTTAACTGATATAGAGACAGCCCGTTTAGTGTACTTCAGCTATTTTCATAGTGTAATGTCGTATGGTATTCTGTTGTGGGGAAATGCCGCCGATATTCAGACTATCTTTGTCTTGCAGAAAAGAGCTGTTAGATCAATTTATAAATTAAGTCCGAGACATTCTCTCAGAGAGAAATTTAAGGAAATTAATGTAATGACTGTGCCTTCACAGTATATTTTTGAAAATCTTTTATATGCCCATAAAAATATTAAATTGTTTAAAAAATACAGTGATATCCATAGTATAAATACTAGGAACAAACACAAATTTGTTGTACCATCAACAAGGCTCAAGAAAATAGGTGGGTCATTCAGATGTCAATGTATACGCTTTTATAATAAACTTCCAAGCCATGTTCAAGATCTAAGTATCAATCAATTTAAATCATTCATTAATCGTAAGTTGTGCCTGAAAGCCTTTTATACCGTTAAAAATTATATTGAAGACACAAAGGCTTGGGATTGACCTGCTCCAATTTTTGCATACTAAATGTTGTTTTTGTTTTTGCAAACTTATACTCTTTGACATTTGATAATTATTATATACACATTGACATGAATATTTACTTTGAGAAGTATAATATTATTATTATTTTAATTATTGTGAATGTGAGGACTATGTGGGTCATATTTTTTTTTTTTTATAATTGTTTTTTTGTGTTTTTTTCATCTCTTTCTCAGTTAGTTTTTAGTATTAATCTGGCAGTTTGAGTACTTTATGCGGCCTACCCAAATGTCCTATCTTTGGTATTGTTTATCAAATCGTTGAGCTCCTCAAGTTCTGAGTTGAGCTGCATGATTACTGATAAATGCGTGCACTGAATGGACAGGTCCACTCAATCTGTGTGGTTCTTTCCTCAAAAGACCATTTCAGACACCGATCCACATGGTCTTCACATAATCTGATCAAGATTATGTCTGGACTTTAAAAGAGACTGTGCCCTCTGAGTTTGTTTCGGCCTTTCTTCTCAGAGTAGTCAGATAGGAAACGCCGACTTCATCTAGTTTAAAAAAAATATGATTGACGTGTAAAAGTGTTTGTACAAACCTACTTACAGAAATAAAATCATTTATCATTTATCATTTATGGGGTTAATTGTGAAAATTCTGCGAACTACCTACTGCTACTTTGCTGCTACTGCTACTTTGCTGTCTAAAATTGTTAATTTCGGCCCATCTACGTCCTTTTGCAAATCCAACGATCGCCATGTTGAACAGTCGTGATTATAGCACCATAATTTAAACGTTTCAAGGTTTTAACTTTGCCTTCATCCTAAGTTGAAAGGGCGGTAACAGCTAAAGAAATCATATCTTACAAACATACATTTATCTTAAATCCTAACGAAAATTATGAGTTTCTCAAAACTGTGGCGCCATCACCCACATCAAAGGTTTGCGTCAAATAAATTCAGAAATCGTGTAGTGTATCGCGGGAGAGTCACGACTACCCGCCAGAGACGAGGGACGCACCTAGCGCACAAATGATAGCCCCAAACTCGTAATTGCGAGTTTTAGGGAACGACTGTCACACCGTAGTGTACGGGCCGGCTGCGGCGAGTGCTGACATGGAAAGAAATGTTTATTTATATAAGGTTGGGGTCCATCTGATCACACGGCATCTGCGACCAACGAAATGTGGCCGTCCGTCACCGATGACGGCCGAATAGCCGGGACAAACTACTGCCTATGTTACTCGTTATAATAAACATCCGTCTCTCTCTATTCATAAATGTCCGACAGGCGGGCAGACAGTCGTCTGTCCGCCTGTCTGTCAAGACACTAGAAAAAACAGGAGAAGTGGCAAGGGGAAGAGTCTGTGTCCGCGCGACATGTTGGAACTGTGCATGTCACAGGAAAATGGCCGTCTCCGGGAACTAGTGCGCTTTCGACCGTAATCGTGATAAATTGTAAGAATACCGTGTAGTTCAGTGGTTTCTTGTAAAAACAGAAGCCAAAACAAAATCACTTGCCATATTATGTAATTACTAATATTTTACTACATTTGTCTTTAAAATCACGAAAACTACATTTGTAAATAAATCATAAAAAATATCCCCACCACTCACAACATCAACTAAAAATTATGGGGAGTCCAACTCGAACTTGTCCGGTTTTTTTGTAAACTGAAGCATAGATAAAAAGTGATTTATTTATATTCATTTGTATGTATGTTTTGTATGTATAGAATAAATGTATAGATTTTAGTAGTTAGGATAGGAGATCTAGCTTCCAGACCTTCTTGTTTGTTAAAATTACCTACTTAGGTATTAACCAGACTTCAAACTCAGAAGACACATACCTACTTACACCTTAGAGAAGCCGCAGCCAACAGTTTCGTCCCTTAGACCATCCCGAATATAAGCATGTTACATGTCGGTGTAACAGACGCCCTACTTTAGGACTGATTAACGCATTCCCGCGGTGCATGGTTGCAATTCGTCAGGTCTCGTGTGCCTAAAGCCAGGGTGTGAGGGGTGATGGGGAGGGGGGTCGGGAGGCTGGTGTGTTTCCCATAGGAAACTGGTGCGACTCGGCCACTTGTCACGCGACACGCTACGGTTTTCGGTAGTCCGCTGTGGTGGCCATGATTGGCATTGAACATGGATTGATTGAACGTTTATGGATTTGACTAAAACTGTGCCAGGTTATGAAATTAAAAGAGATGTTTCTTTACATAGGCTAGTACTAGCTTAGCACCATACGTGCTAGTTGCCACAGCATCCTGAGTGTATTGTGTGATAAGTGGGGCAGCCGCTTACTGGCTCACTGGTCACGGCTGTACACGTAGGTGTCAGTCGTGTCAATTTTGTACATAGAATTTTACTAACATTAGGTTAAGACTTTTACTAACAACATATGGATTTTGATCTGAAATAAATATTTTATTAATATCTCGTTTATTCCAACATAAACACATATAAATTACATTTTTAAATATTAGAATATAAAATATATAAAAACATTACAAATATAAAAAATAGTCGCCCACCGGTATCGGGAACAGGGTCCAAGCTACCGGCGGTCAGGGCTCTAGAGAGAGGAACCTCCTAACGATACGGGCCGTGTCCAGGAGTACCGCTTTCTGGATCAAGCCCTTGACCCAGCTGCCCAACGAGAGCCTCTTCAGGTGTTGGTCGAGGCTCTTAGCTATCAAGCCATTGGCTGTGACGACTATCGGTACAATGATCGCAGAGTCCACATCCCACATGTCGACAACCTCGCGAGCCAAGTCAAGATACTTGATTTGTTTATCTTTCTCGGCTTTCACGAGGTTCTCGTCATGCGGGACCGTAATATCAACGATCATTGCACGCCGCTCCAGCCGATCCACCACCACTATATCAGGCTTATTGGCAACAATAGTCCTGTCAGTGATGATGGATCGATCCCAGTACAGTGTGACATGTCCATTTTCGAGAACTGGGTCGGGCACATACCTGTAGTACGGCACTTCTGATTCCACAAGGCTGTATTTCAGAGCCAGTTGCTGGTGGATAATCCTGGCTACAAGGTTGTGTCTATGCAAGTACTCCTCGTTAGCTAGACGAGAACACCCGGAGATAATGTGTCTGATTGATTCACCCGGACGGTGGCATGCCCGACAGATGTCAACCGTGCCGTCTTTCACAATAAATCTCCGGTAGTTGTTCGTCATCATAACTTCGTCCATAATTGCACAGACAAAACCTTCGGTTTCTCCAAAGAGGTCACCGAAACGCAGCCAGGCTACGGACGCTAGTAGGTCTACATCGGGTCCATGTAGGGCCCGGAAAAAGCGTCCGTGAAGCTCCTTACTCTGCCATACTTCCATGCGATCGTTAGTGTCAAGCACTACAGGTTTGCGCCAGTTCTCTTTAGCCAAGGAGAGCGGGGTAAGGCCCTTGTCCACCGCGACCACATCTCGATGCATCTCCACGTCGGCTCCCAGGAAATATTCCCTGAGACTGCATATCTCGCGATTGTGGAGAGTCTTAGCGTTTAAGAACCCTCGACCTCCACACTTTCGCGGGATATACAGTCTCATTACCGATGACCGTGGGTGATGCATTCGATATGTAGTCAGCAGCGTACGGACCCTCCTATCCAGGGCGTCGAGTTCGGTCTGAGTCCATTTGAGTATGCCGAAAGAGTACATCAAAACCGGCATGACCCATCCGTTGAAGGCGCGCACCTTGTTCCCGCCTGATAAAAGACTATTAAATACTTTCTTCAGGCGGCCAAAGAAGCGCTCCTTCAACGATTGCTTCATGTCAGTTACATTGATGCCCAACGCTTCCGACATACCCATTATTATTATTATAGGCATCCTATAATGTTCCCACTGGGCCATAATCTACCACGCGGTCCCAGTGCGGGTTGGTAGATGTCACATGTCTTCGAATTTTTGGTTCTAGGACATGCCGGTTTCCTTACGATGTTTTCCTTCACCATTTTGGGAGCACTGGTGATGAAATTATTCACACAAAGTAAAGCGCCTGTCTGCGTTCGAACTCACGTCCTGGAACTAGTAAGTCGTAGCCTTTACTACTAGGTCACCGCTGTTCTCATGATGTTAATTTAGGAAAATAATATTGTGGCATACCACATAATCAATTTTTTCAATTAAGAAATCATCCTTGGTCATAGTCTTCGAAACGACACTTCCCGTGACCCAAGGGTGGTAAATCACCAAATAACTTGTCTCGCTCTGGGTGGCGCAGGAGGGCGTGTCAAACTTTTACTGACTAAAACCCACCCGTGTTCCCTCAGTTGCCTGTGTGCCAGGGGCCGCGGTATCTCTTTCGAACAACCCGCACCCCTGGCAGGCATCAGCCCATGCGGGTCCCGTCATGGCCAGACACTAAGCCCGTTGTATGTTCCGTGTGGTGCCGGACGTTAAAAGAATAGCACTATCCCATTTCTTCCCGTGGGTGTCGTAGAAGGCGACTAAGGGATTTACCAGAGAATTCTACCACCATACTGCGATCGCCAACCCGCCTGCAAAGCGTGGCAATTATGGCAAAACCCGCCATTGGGGAGGCCTATGTCCAGCAGTGGACGTCTTTCGGCTGAAATGATGATGATAATGAGACACTAAGCATTGCCATACGATGTGGTAATGCCGCCAGTCTCTTGTGTACATTACCAGTCGACAGTGATGCGGATGAATTTGTGAACGCTATATTTCTTTTAGTTTGTGAATAGTTTTAGTTAAGTTAGGATATAATTTTGTAATTTTTATGATTGGTTAATTAGTTGTTATTTACGTACATATTCACTTGCATGTCATAAAACAACGAGGTCTGTAATATGTTGTAGGCGTTAATTGATGAATTACAAAGGTGTTTCATCTTTCAAACATTTTTTTATTAATATCCCAGGGCCCTATCTCCTCATGGTGTCCCCAATATTAGTGTTAGTGTGTCCACCCCGGGGCTGGCGGTAATGCCACGAATTTGATCGGTATCTTAATGACGTCAGCATCGGTAACTTGACAATATGATTGTAGCGGCCGACATGGAATGATACCGTTTTCATTGGAATGCTAATGTCATAGAGATTGGCAGGAAATCTAGTTTTAGTAATTTGATAGGGCTGTGAGAACATAAAAGGTCTGAGAAGTTTTCGAGGATTCTTGAAAAGTTATATTTGATTGGTCTCAAATGTTCTAAGGGAGGGCTTGTGGCTTAGTAAAAACATCGAGGATAAATCGATCAGGTTTAGCTACGTAAGTAAGGCTTGTCGCTGTTGGTCTGTGATGTCCATCTTTACATACTAAGACCCCTCCGTGCTTCGGAAAACACGTTAGGCTGTTGGTCCCAGCTGTCATTGATGGATCTTTGACAGTCGTTACGGGTCGTCAGAAGCCCGAAATCTGACAGTCTTTCCAAGGAATACCGTGTTACCTGGGTTGTGGAGGTCAGATAGGCTGTCGCTCCATGTAAAATACAGGTATTCAGCTACATTAAGTTAGATTGAAGCCAACCCCAAGATAGTTGGGACAACACTCAGAAAAAAAGGCAAAAAGAAAAAGAGTTAGAAAGGACGCTAAGTGAAAACGAAATGACAGCGCGGTTAGGCGATGGGATGCGACGGGGTTGGCAGAAGCTGGTGAGTTAATAATATGCCTTTGTAATAGTCTATTTCCGAATCACCTTCATATCCCTACGAGTACATACACCCATTAAAAAGCCATAAAAAAAAAAATCCCTATGATACCAAATTCAATACCTTCATTTCCGCCGCTCAGAAGATTCCGCCTATCATCTAAATGACATGTAATAACCTAGCTGATCGGTTTATGGTAAGCAGAGGTTGAAGGCCTGACTGTTCAGCTTACTCCAAGCCCCTATACGCACGAACGTATTTTTATACGTTGCGATTTTGCTGCGCACTGGATCTTCAACGCTCTCCTTGGTGCCTAGAGTTGAAAATCAAACACTGTATTTTTTCGACGAGCTGAACTTACTTGCGCTGCACTCTGTTGGATTCTCAATGCTCGATTCCAGTGGCGAAAGCACCATATAACACGATTCCTACCGGCTTCCCTTCGGTGATTCGCATCTCTACAGCTTTTGAAAAATGGTACGTCAATAGTGTCTACCAATGTCACTACTGCCAAAAATATAGTTACACTACGGGTACCTATTTAATTCGCCATAACATTCAAACAACAAAAAACGCTTATTTTTAGCTTTGTATATTACAACAACAACAACAAAAAATGATATGTTAACCCGACGCCAAAACGTCATAATCCGGAACTAAAAATTCATAAAAAAGCGATCCTGTACTGATGTCACTTTAGGTCACGTGGCACCGCTTGATATAGACGAGAGCAAGCCGCTATGCAACGGGCTACGATAGAGACGGATATAGAAAAAAATGCGTCAGCGAAAACGAGATGTAGGAATATTGCACATTTTATTTAGTTTTCAGCTGTTCAATTTTATTATCTTTATATTAATTTTAGAATGATAGTAAGTATTATTTTTTGATAAGTCAGTAAGTTATAGCTGGCTTCGCGCCGGCTTCTCTCTTAGAAAAATTTACACCTCGCCGCTGCTCGGTTCAACACCGAGAGTTGAAAATCCCGCCGCGAAAACGTACTGTATTGTGTACGTCGACTAACAGAGTGCATCCCAGCGCGTCGAAAAAAACACACAGTTGAATTTTCGACTCTCGGACCCTAGGAGAGCGTAGAAAATCTAGTGCGCGATATTTTTAAGTCCGTGCGAAAGTGGACTAAGACAGTGGCAATCAGATGTTTAGTGTATGTTGTATTACGAGATTTTATTGCGATATTACTGTTATTACTTGTATTGTTTTTATACATTTTATTTAATATTACTATTATTATACAATATACTTCTTGCGAGCCTGCAGTGGCGGCCGAGAGAAATTACGTATTTCGGAAAATTGTATAAGTAATTTTGCTTTTTTCCTGAATTTTAGCCGAAATGTGTAAAATTAAAATGAGTAACGGATGCTCACCATATCCGGGAAATACCCGGTTTACTTATCTTATATAATAAATTGTGGATATGATAGTAAATAAGTAGGCTCAGCAACCTTTTATTCCATAACGTGACCATAAACTCTTTATTAATTGTATCTCAACATGTTGACAATTATAAAAGGCAGGACGCCTGTCGGTACCCGAGGGTAGGTTACAAAACACCGACAAGTTTATTTTCAGGCCGGTCACTTGGGTGCATCTCCAGTTCCATAAAGCGATCTCAATCATTTTTGGACTTCACCTCAGAAGAAATAATAGGTGAAGTATAATTGTGAGTAACTTGGTCGACTTGTACAGAAAAGCTTAACAATTAAGAGAATGTTGGATGCAAGACCGAGCAACGCCATCTCGATATTTTTTCCATATAGCCTCGAATGGGATGAGTTTTATTTTGTCTATGCATACAGAAAAAGGCCTTACTGTGTTGATTTATATAGAAAAGTTAGCGAATTAAGATAGAGTAGGTATTATTAGTAAATACTTTTTTTTACTAATGCACAAAAGCTTTAAGTACAATTGAGAGTTTGCACTTTGCAGAGTGGATCTTGGGCCGGGAGCTGAGCGAGCTCGAAAGTTGTAAGATCTCGCCTCCAATAGGTCAAGTTCTCTATTATTGTATTAGGCGTTTTCGCGATTTTTCTAGCATTTAATGTTTTTATACCTACATTTTATTTTGAAGCCTGTTCCCGGCCCAAGATTCTACCGCTATCTAGTGATCTTTCCAACTTTCTTAGTAATTTTATCCAGTCGCCATTTCAATTTTATCATTTCTCTAACTGTGCAAACATTTCTGCTCCGATGCGCAGGCGCACATTAGTCGTCATATAACACGGCCTGCGCTGTGTGTTTTGTAGCTCGTTAACTCTCTCGCCTTTTAGTGCTCTTATGACTTAATACTTCGCTAGAATCACTTATTTTTTAATTACTTATCCGATTTTCTGTTTGTTATTTGCTAGAATGTTGAATGGTTTTGTCTTATAAAGTTAAATTGCTGGGATTTGAATCGTGAAAGAAATATCAGTCGTCTAAAACATTTGGGTGGAGTAGGTAGGTACTGAAGATTTGTACGGACAGTTGATAATTTTTTCGCGATTACGATGTTAGTTTGATGGCGAAAGAGGTACAGTTTGATGATCTGTATACCACCTTTAATATGACTACGCCTTTTTGATACATGCTGTATTTAATTCAAGAAAGAATGGGCAAAAATGTTTCTTGCCTGATAAATAAACAGGAAATTTTCTGAAAGAGATGAACCAGACCAAAAGTTGTGTAGTAGCAATATGAAAGCTAGTTTTACTCATTTTTTCATTTTAAATATGTTTGCGACAACGAGCCTAACAGAAGAATTCAGCTGGGTTGGGCAGCGTTTGAAAAGCTTTGTCGAGTCTTCCCATCGCGTATTCTTTAGAGCATAGAGACCAAAGTCTTCAATCAGTGCGTCCTGTTTTGTAATGACCTACGGAGTCGAAACGTGACGTGGACACTCACGCTACGGCTGATCCATAAATTCAAGCTCTTTCAGCGATC
This sequence comes from Polymixis lichenea, assembly GCA_949091785.1. Classification (NCBI taxonomy): domain Eukaryota; kingdom Metazoa; phylum Arthropoda; class Insecta; order Lepidoptera; family Noctuidae; genus Polymixis; species Polymixis lichenea. The sequence goes on from OX420941.1 coordinate 10,571,400, forward strand.
TATAGAACGAGCTGTGCTTGGAGTCTCGGAGGGGTATAATCTGGAATGAGGTGATCCGGCAGAGAACCAAAGTTGTGGACATCCTACGATCCTAATTCCTACTAATACAGGATAAGTTTTTATCCAGTGCGCAAACTGTAACCATGAATTCAGCATATAATTCTAGAACCCCTAGCGCAGAAATTTTACGTCGGTTTTACGAAAAAAATCAGCTGTTTCATAGAAAAGTGCAATTCGTACGCGGTCAAAATTGCTGTGGTGACAGAAAAATCACATTATTTTGATGCATTCAGTACCTATCTTTGATCAAAATATCGGCCATTATATTTAATGCGAAGTACTCAAAGTACATAATAAGGTATGTACAGCAACTTTATTACTATAAAGACACACCTACTTTTACCTACTCTCATTACATTTTTCTCCACTGAATGAGTTATCGAGCAAAGGTAGTAATTACAGACAGCTTATGAATATGTATGCACATATATAAGTCGATAGAGAACTTAGATAAATCTCCGTTGATCTACCATCTTGCACCGAAAAGGTCGTCATTATATGAAATTCGAACATAAGAAGAGTTTAGCGATATAGTTTTAGAGGTAGATAGAGTGAGAGGGAAGATAATGATGTTACCCAATGTGAAATACGGTGTAATGTTGCACGCTCCTTATTAATATTCGAAAATAAAGAATGTTGCCATTTGCCCTCCGGGATGGGGAGTATATTTTTATACTAGTGTTGTCTATTGTGGAGTATCGATATTATTTCGTAAAATTGATTATTACTAGACGAGGATTGGGATCAGTATGTTATCTTACCTACCTGTAGGCTTAGCATGACGCTTTCTATTTCTACTCTACCGTAGAACAGAAATCGCTTATCTACATTTCTCGGTCAAAAACTGTCTATACGGAAACGTCATTTTTGTCTACTCTTCCGTCAACAAAGCGCTTCTCTATGGTTCTCGTGCTAAGCCTCGTGCTGTTAGTTAGATTCAGGCCGTAAAATATTTGATGAACCATGTTAAAGATTCCGTGCTTGCAATCTTTACCTAACTACAGCGGGGTCTGATTCCCGGCCACCGCAGGCGCGGGCTTGCAGACGGCGAGTAATGGGTAGCTCGCTGTCCGGTAGAACCAAGTCCGGGTCGATGGCGCGTTGTGTTCCACGCGCGCCTGAAAGAGGTGTCAGCACCAACTGGTGGGGCCGGCAAGGCCCGATGCCTGCCAGGGGTGCGGGTTGTTCGAAAGAGATACCGTCGCCCCTGGCACACAGGAAACTGAGGGAACACGTGTGGGTTTTAGTCCGTAAAAGTCTGACACCTCCTGCTCCACCCAGAGCGGGAGAAGATAATTGATGATTTCCCACCCAAAAAAAAACCACAGCGGGGTAGTTACGTAACATAGTAACAGTAGTGAGTGTCTTTTATTTTGACGGTACAACAACATTCATTGCGTTATTTAAAGTTGATGACCAGACAAATTTTTCGAACATGTGAAGTAATGGATTAGCAAAACCTTCAAAATTATTCAAAATCGGCTAACAAATTTTTTGACCGTATTTAAAGTTGAGTTTAATTGCGATGTGATTTTTTGTATTGTGATTGTGACACTCCTTTTCTCCTCCGAAGTGAGCGTCAGCAGCTGCATGGCATGTAAGCCCCAATCGTATTTGTTCTCTACTTGGCTGTTATTTACATACGTGGAGGACTTGGAAAGATGATTTTAAATATTTAGTCATTACGGGTCGTTAGAAGCCTAAAAGACTGACAACCATATCTTACCGTGTTACCCAGTAGCTGGGTTATGGAGGTCAGATACACAGTACTGTATGTAAAATACTGCTATTCTGCTGCATCCGGCTAGACTGGAAGTTGACCCCAGCATAGTTGTAAAGACTAGGCAGATTGGTTTGATTTTAACAAAACATGAAATACATTGTCCATTGTTTAGCTTAGTATTTATTGCTGAATTAAGTTGTGTACTACTGTAATATATTATCTGAAATAGCCACATTTACCGCCACAATAAGGAAAACATTAAATTCATTGGTATCAGAGATTATAGAAAATCGACAATAAATCGTTGTCACAGCACTAGCGGCAGCAGGCTCGATGGTGAGCGATAGTAGTGGTCGAGCCCCGGGCTGCGTGCGCGCCACCCTTTCATTTTCTAATTATATAACTGGCAACACCGGCCCGTGCGCGACCGGCCATCGTAACTTCTTCAGTTTTGAATTTAGAATTATTATTGCGCATTATGCTCTCGCCCGCCGCGATGGACGGACGTGCGTGTCTTTAAGTCGTTATTGTTATTTGTGAGATATGTCCCATAATTTTATGCTCGAGTTTTATGTATATGATTCAGTTTATCGCATAAGTACCATTATTACGGAAATATTGCAGTTTAGTTTTATATCACATAGCCTGCTAATGATAAAGGATAAACTTGGTATATTAGATGTAATTTGCATGCGAGTCCTCTCGAGATCCACTAGTAATATCTACTTTGGATAAAGTAGGTAATGATATGATATGCAAGAAATAATAAATATAACTAGACATTAGCTTTGAATCCAAGCCTTTGGATATTAAATTGGTGTCTGAATTCAAATAGTACCTAATTATGGTCATTGCACTTAAAACTCGTTTAGAAATCTATTATAAGTATTTCAACGTTATTTTTATTTGGAACCAAAATATAATCAACTATAGACGGTACTTAGAAATTAGTCATGATAATTATAATAGTATGGCTTCAGGGAAATTAATTTTGTTTTTGGTTGATGCCAGACTTTTATTGAGAATACATTCGCACACCTAGATCTAAAGGGAGCTAAGTAAAAATTGTGAGTTTTGACTTACGCTTACAATTGAATTCCTTAACTCACTACCTATCGAATAAACCAGATTTTAAAATATTTTTCCAGTAGAACTTGCAAAGCAAATATGTATACAGATAACTTCTCCAGTGCACAGGAACACGGTAAACAGTTTTTGACCTTTTCTGAAAAAAGTGCTTTTTTGAGTTAACTCTGTTTAGATCTAGGTGTGCGAATATAATCAGTCTATACTGTCCCACTGTTGGGACACAGGGCGCCTCTGTGTGGATTGGTAGATGTTACAGTCATGTCCTCGAATTTTTGGTTCTAGAACATTTTTTTCTTCATTCTCAAAACGGTGAAGGAGACTTCACCGTTTAGAGAGCAGTGGCGATGGAATAAATTTCACTAAGTAAAGTGCCTGACTGCGTTTGTATAACGTTATTAAATTGTGATTGAAAAATCGTCGACAAAAATTAAGGTGTCAAAAGAATAACTGATTAGGAAATATAACAAGAGACGGGGCCTGCGTCCTAGCAGTGGAAATAATATAATTATGTAATGTCAACAAACAGTATTTTTTGGAAAAACTGATGACACTTAAAGAAGAAACCTTCTAACTACAGAAGAACGTGCTACTTTACCTATCGATTTCGTAAATGCTTGCGTAAGAGTTTAAACTAAAATTATTTGTTTACAATTTCATCAGTTGCTTTTTGACAAGACTATAACTAGTTGTTGATTAAATGATAACACAACAAAGTCAAGTTGAGCATTAGCTAGTATTACAGATTGACGGATGCACATTATAACCAACTCGTATCGTGTAATAGCTATCCATGTTATTCAAATGCATGCCCGGCGGCGGTCGGGTGCGGTCGTGCGGCGTCAAGTGCGCGCACATTTGACACTGACAGTTCAGACAATATGGCGGATTGGCGGAAAAATGGTTTTTCTGTTTTTTCTTTTGAGAGGTGAGGAAACGAGTCCAATCAAATGAGAGTTCTATTCAAAAAGGAATACCCATGGATGATAGGGTGTTATTTTCTTTGCATTAGGATAGTTAACTACTGGCAGAATTAATTAGAAGATATAAATATATCAAAACCATTGAGAAATTCATGTAATAATAGGTACCTACCTATAATTGGCTTATCTACGATTTCCCTACAGACAATTTTCACGCATTTTCCAGACCAAAAAATAAATTAGAGTTGGATAGTCATCGAGATCATAATCGCTAGTTTATGGACTCAAATAAGGACCAATTTTATTGATTGGGGAGCAGCTGATAGTTCAAGTAACATGTATAATTAACACCCACAGAGTAAACTGAGGATATGTCTACTTAATAAGCAGTTTCTCTGACAGAGTGCGCATAGACGCGTAGATATTTACCATAACTAAATGATGTGACATTCAGATCTCTCTATAAAGCTGACTTGAACAGTAAGGTACTCAGTAGTTCCTATATCATAAATGTGATTATTATTATGCCTTTTTGTGTACCTAAGAAGGGAAAACAACTTGGAGTTTTGAACTCTTGACTTAATGTTTTCGTACATTTCATCTCTTTCTCTTTGTTGCAATTGGGAACAAGGGGGAATTGCGGCTAAGTAATTACAGCTGCACGGGTCAGTCGATCAGGTTAAACTACGCTTGCCCGCGGTTATCTTTACCAAAACCCGTCGTGCCTCGGAAAGCACGTTAAGTCGTTGGTTACGGCTGTCATTCGCAGATAATTGAGAGTCGTTACAAGTCCTCAGAAGCCCGAAATTCTGACAACCAGTCGTTCCTTGTAATCTAATAATACTGGTATTCAGCTGCGGCAGGAAGCCAACTACAACGAAGTTGGAAAAAGGCTAGGCCGTCGATGATTACAACGTTGACCAACGCAACCGTTTTAAAATGATTCTTGGACTTTTTCTTCAAATGTCAAAGGCATACAAAAATGTGGCACATTACAGTAGATTGCCCCACACTCAGCCATAACTCATCATAATAAAAGGATCTCGAGGGCTGTTTCTATTTCACTATGGAATCACTAGCTTTTTGCCAGCGGCTTCGCCTGCATGGAGGTCGGAAACTATCTCGCGGGAACGTACTACCGAGATAAAAAGTACCCTATGTGTTAATCCAGGCTATAAACTATCTGTGTGACAAATTTCATTCAAATCGGTTCAGTAGTTTTTACGTGATAGAGTACCGTCAACTGCGGCATCTTTACTTTCCATGAGCAACTTTACCAGTGAGAAGTGTATTAAAATATCTCTCGATTACTAAAAATTTTTCTTTGGGTGGGACACCTTCAAATAAATTCTCCCGCTCTGGGTGGAGCAGGAGGGCGTGTCAGACTTTTACTGACTAAAACCCACCCGTGTTCCCTCAGTTTCCTGTGTGCCAGGGGCCGCGGTATCTCTTTCAAACAATCCGCACCCCTGGCAGGCATCGGCCCTTGCGGAACCCATCAGTTGATGCTGTTATCTCTTTGAAAGTTGCTATGGAAAGTAAAGAGGCCACAGTTGACCGTATCAAACATCCATCTATCCATCCTCACAAATTTTCACATTATGGTATTAATAGGATCAGATTAGATAAACCATCATCATTATCCTATCCGTATCCCATTAATTTGTGGTCGATTCAACTTGTCTTTGTCTCCCATACTTCTTTATTAGGAAATACTTACACTTATTCAGCTCTGTTCAGCTTTCGTCCTTAGAACACAACGATTTTTTATGAGATGCGTACGCATCCGTCCAGCAGCGGAAAGCTGAACGGACTCTATACAAAATCGTTATTTTCTATGGACAAAAGCTGAACAGAGCTGAATAAATGGGAGTAGTCCCTTAGTCGTCATCTCGGAAGTCGTTTTGTAATTCTAGCTATATTATCCTCACGCAGTCTATCCATAATTTCTTTAGTCTTCCCCTAATTCTACGACTTCTAGTTTATCTAATGTCGTCATCCGCGTGTTTCTTGCTCCTCCGACCTACCCAGTCGCAGCGAATCGTCTGCCCGTGCGACTTCGTTTTCATTACTTTTTTTCTTTTTACTCTGCTCCTAAGGGTCCTACAGCTAGATGTTATAATATCGTATAGCATAGGTACCTCGATAAATTGGCTATCCGACACTATAAAAAAAAACCAGTTCGAAATAGTACCTAATTTCTGAGATTAGCGCGTTCAATCAAACTCTTCAGCTTTAAATGATTTATAGTGTAGATTCCTTATTGGTCTTGGCCAATTGGGTGATTGAAGCTAACCTTTTTTTTTTACAAACAAGACTTATGCTATTTGTGCAGTGGGTAGTGCGGATGAGCCTACTCGCGGCTTTTACGAAATTAATATAAATGCGTTTCGCAAACGGGTAATTTAATAAGATTTAATACCTCCACCTATTAAGTAGGTAACACAATCACATTTGCCAAGACATAGGTACCTACTCATTATTTACTTTCAAATCTATTGACCTTTTTCGATGAAAACTCAATCTATAGAGTGATTAATCGCCTTGAACAACTGTAATTAAACATTTAACTAAACCATTATGGATTACGTTCTAACACACACGACAAGATGGCGCCCGGAGCAGTTCACTAAATGGTGGCTTAAAATCGGTCAAAAGCCCCAATCATGGTCGTAACACGATAACGAGTTTATCTAAATGTATTATTTGTAATTACTCTCATTATTTTGAACAATTAATTGGTGTAGTTAGCAGATTTTATGAAGCTTCACTTTCTTTTTAATTTCTTTATTAATCAGCTGTCATTTGTCTTGACAGGACTGGTTGTAGCTTCAGGGAAGGCCACATTTTATTGTTATGTCAGAGATTTTTATGATACAATGGTCATTTCGATTTTGTGAAATGTTTTTTGCAGGATTTAGTACCTACGTAAAATCAATAAGATAGATTTTATGTCCTGATAAGACGACGGCTTCCATAACAATATTTTGTTCGGATAAATTCGGATTTCAAATAGGACGGAAGACCAACGTCTTAAAACTGACAGAACCGGAAACGTCTTTAACTTTAGAGGAAAACTCCAAGCCATCTATGAAACAAAGTCAATGCAACTTTTTAAATTTTTAGATAGATAGTTTAGCAAGTTGAAGAACTCCTTTTTTATAGCAGGGACAGGGATAGGGGGGGGCATTCATCATCATCATATCAGCCGAAAGACGTCCACTGCTGGACATAAGCCTCCCCCAAAAGGGGGGATTTGCCATAATCGCCACGCTTGGCAGGCGGGTAGGCGATCGCAGTATGGTGGTCAAATGCATAGAGAACGCTGCTGCCCATTCTCTAGTAAGTCCCTTAGTCGCCTTCTACGACACCCACGGGAAGAAAGTGGATGGTGCTATTCTTTTACGTCCGGCGCCACACGGAACCGTCCGGCGCCACACGGAACGCATTAGTCCATCAAAAACAGATCTGCCTAATTTGACAGGAAAAACCGCGCGAAACCAGTCACAGATAATATCTGGCGCGAGAGATCTCTATCTAGTTTGTGGGCGCCACGTGACCGCCGGCGGGTGGCCACGTGACCATGTTTACACAGTAATGCGCCCTTTATTAACCCGCACTTGAGGGTACTTCATCAAGATAGGGTGGTAAGCTAATAAGTACTAACCCTAATAAGGTCGGTTGTATATTAAATTTTGACAGAATGGGGGGAGGTATTGAAGTTAAGTAGGTATTGGGCTGATATCGTTTATAGTCACGAACTACATCAACTGTTACACGAAGAGTGTGTCTCTTTCTGGCTAGCAACTTCTTCCAGCAAGTTACATCTTTATGAATATTGGTTCTTAACATTGGTATTTTCTCTGTTTAGTCAATTACACCATGGTCGTATAGTAAGATATTAAGGCGGAAGCGCCAAGGTAACGCGCGAAATTCAAATTTCGTTTTTTGAAAATTGCAGGTAAGTGTCAGTATCATATGTTTAACAACATATTTATGATTCGCGACCGTCTCAAATATATATTTACAGAATTATCTAATACCTGTAAACGAGCAATTCTTTCATACATATATATATTATATAGGTACAAGAATTGCTTGTTTCATAAAAATCAACTGTTTCATAGAAAAGTGTAAAACCTACGCGGTCAAAATGTATGGAACAGCTGATTTTCTTTTTGTATTACCGACGAAAAATTTCTGCGCTGGGGGTCTGGAATGATATGCTGAATTTGTGGTTACAGTTTGGCACTGAATAATAACTTATCCTGTATTTTATATAATCTGACTCTCGGAAACGGCTCCAACGATTTACATGAAATTTAATATGCAGGGGGTTTCGGAGGCGAAAAATCGATCTAGCTAGGTTTACTTTTTAGAAAACGTCAAACCAATAAAAGAAAACAAGCAAAGCTCGGTCATCCAGATATTGATCTTTAATCAAGCCTTCTAAGTTCAAATAACCTTATTGATTGAAATTTCATGAAATAATACAACCTGACAGGCTGACACTGAAGAGAAAATTGCAAAAACTTAAGAAAATTTGAATTTCGCGAGCTACTTTAGCGTTTCCCCCTTAAGGCAGCAGTAAATACACAAGAATCTACAGCCATCATAGACATGACGTATTCGATAATGAAGCGCTAGATAGAACTTGTAGTCGATTGGCCAGCCCCCGGATCCCGGTGCTCATTCACATGTAGTGAGAGAGAATAGACACGAAGGGGATCTATTTTAAAGGTTTAAAGTGTACAGAGGCTAGCACATTAAGGTAACCCAATCTGTCAAATTTCTTTGATAGATTTTCAACTTTATTGCAAAAGAATAAGGTTCATGTTCAATTGGGAAAATTTGACAGTTTGGGATATGTTGGCGTCTGTTCTTATAATTCTTAATACGTTTATATTTTTAATAATATCTTGCATGTGAATTTTTCAATTCCCTACTCTACCCAGAAACTCAGTGCACAGTTAATATTCTCGAACAACAAATACAGTTATTCATATAGTAGAGTGTTGTGCTCGTAATCCTGTGTGTCAACAGCTCTCTTATTGAGTGACGCTTGACATTCGGCCGCTCAGAAGATTAGTGGAGTGCAGTAGGGGTGGATACGGCAGTTCAAGTGAGCAGAGTTCGATATTGGTGCCGAAACCACCTAAACTAAAACAAGAATATTGCTATCTGATACTGACAGACCATGAAACAACAAGATATGTGACGCTTTAGAACTGTCAAACTAACATAATTATGTCTTGGTTGCCTTGAATTTGGCGTGATTTCAAGCATGATGAATTTAATTCGTCGTAGTTGCGCCGAAGAAAATCCTAGTTCAACTAAATTTGACAGCTATGTTTCCGACTCTTTCTTGTTTCATTAGAAGCAAAATGATAGCAATAGCTTAAATTAAGTATGGTTGATGTACAACAGAATCATCAACATTATGTACTCTATGGAATATGTTAAATGATTGATTGTCTTTGGATGGTGTATAATTCTGTGATTTATTGTCTATGGGTCTGTGGTTAAGGAACATTTTTTTCTTGTCATCGTGTAAGAGGCGGGTTAAAGATTACTTTGTCTTTGAGTGCAGCATCCACCTGCATATAGATTTTTGAAGAAGTAAGTTTTTGGCGTTTTCATAGTGTCCATGAAAACGCCAAACAGTCGAAGCCCAGCAATAATGAATGTATGCTATTATATAAAGGATAATATTTTCATTAGCCGTCCCTCCGACGCAACGATGCTTTGATCTAAGTATTATCTACATAACTTATTTAAACTTAAACAGCCATTACCTATTATTTTTAACCCCTGACGCAAAAACGACGGGGTGTTATAAGTTTGACGTGTCTGTGTGTGTGTATCTGTCTGTGGCATCGTAGCTCCCGAACGGATGAACCGAATTCGATTTTGTTTTATTTGTTAGAAAGGTGAATTAGTCGGGAGTGTTCTTAGACAGGTTTAATCAAAATCGGTTCAGCCGTTTGAAAATTATCAGCTCTTTTCTGGTCGGTGAAGGGATTTGACCATCTTCCACGGGTCTGATCAAGTCAAAATTTGGTATTCTATTACTTCAATGATACCAGACGAACAAAGTAACCTTGAACTGATGCTGGAGCAACATCTGGAATTTCCAGGATACCCAAGTTACTCACCAACAAACAGCAGAAGTATCGTGTTTGGGCTTATTGAAAAGGTCTCAATGAATAGGCTGTGGATAAATGGTGATCAGGACGAGGAATGAGGATAGATTACTAACAAACTTCACTGTGGGAAACTAACGCAACGCTGCGCAGATTTAAGCGAGACATTAAGTTTAAAAAGCAGGAAATAAAAGTTAAATTTAAAATTTAAAAAACCCCCGAACCCAAATAAAACGCCAAACAGAGGTGGCCTAGCATTTTCATTAGCCGTCACCCGACTTGACAATACGTTGATCAAAATATTACCTACAACTTAAAAGACCAAAAATTTTTTTTTTTACTTTTTAGAGTATTTTTTTGGGTCGGCGGTTTTTTAAATTTTAATTTAAAGGTTATCGTCTGTGTAGAGGGTTTTTTCATTTTTAATTTCGGTATCTAGCGACATCCTTTTGTTTGTGGGCGAGCTATTGCAAAAACCAATACAAAATAGGTAAAGTAATAGTGTGATACTACTTTATAACCTCTTTATAATCAAGCATCAACTAAAACCCTTTAAAGCACTAATAACTGTTGAGAAACCTTTTGGACGACCATCATGAGAATCATTTAAGTACACCACATCCAAAACATCCCACATCGCTGCCACCCAAAAATGAACAACACGGCTCACAAAACCCTTGTTGATTTTTGTTCTTAGTGGGGCGATCAGGCGATCGCGTATTCTGTTCGCTTCCCAAGACTGGCCTCTCAGGGGACTGCGGGACAAATTCTGCTGATATAAGCCTGTTAGCACCCTACATGGGCTAAATTATATGCAGTTATTGTGGACGGGAAAAGGTGATTAATTTTTGGTGTTTGGGAGTAATTTTGTACCTTTGTGCGTTTGACGTGTGTCGCTTGTAAGTAAATAAATAAAAGTTAGTTCTAAAATTATAGCCCGACAACTGAAGTGAACTGAACTGAATAAAGCTCTAAAAAGTATGAAGTAAGAAAATATACTTATCTGAAAGCCGTGGTCGCTTCCAAAGATACCTCATTTGTCAAATTATGATAAGTAATTTTGAAGTGATGAGGGAACAGATGAACATACATACATACGTACCGCTCATAATCATAATCCTCCTTTTGCTTCTCCGAAGCCGTGTAAAAATAGAAATATTTTAAGAGAAAATGTAACTGTGCGAAACAAAAGACAATGAGTCAGTTACTCTCTGGGTTAATGAAGATCCACGAAGAACTCAAATGGTCATAAGTTTGTTTTCTTCAGTTTTCAACATCATAATAACTATGACTTTCATCTCTGATAAAGTCTAGACTAGAACGATAAATAGTCGTCGAATGTCTATTTAAAGTTGTCAGATTTCCAACTTTTCCTCAAACTCCCAATTATTCCAGATTAAAAAAAAATTGTTCAGATATAGGCATCAATGCCTACTTTTGTAAGACACTGTAGATACATTACATATTACCATAACCCCCAACCCTATTCGTCACCCTTCTAATCCCTAAAAAGAAACTCATAAACCCATAACTTTATGCATAACTAATATTTATAGGTTTATCTTACGCATGCGATACCGCGTCATCAATGTGACGTCATTACAAAATCTACATAAATGTCCCCGTGCGACTGTAGCGCCCTCTAGGGAGAGTGGTTAGATGGAGAAACTGGAATGTTGTTTAGAGTAAAACTGTAATATTGTATTCGGGTGTGTGGGTTGAAGGAATTAGGCCTTTACAGTGGCAGAGTTTGGGTTGTTTTCTGGTTGTTTCTTTGTATTATTAAGCAGACGATGAACAGTAGTCCCACGTGTCAAGCTGCTAAAATCCGTTGCTATGTTAAACTCATTTCGTGTCCCATGCACAACCACTTATGGTTCAGGTGGGACTATTATTTTGTAATTGAATTATCTTAAAGTATTTACATCATTTAAAGCTAACAGTCTTTTAATAATGTAATATGTACAAGTACTTAAAAAGAAAATAACCATACGGAATCAAAAAAAATATTCACATCGTTGTCCACACCAAAAGGCTGGCAGCATTGCCACTTTGTATGGCAATGGTTTAGGTTGAATATTTAAATGTTGCGTTTAATTTGGGGACAGCCAAAGTATTAAGTATTAAAAGGTTAATCATAAGACACTGGCGCAGGCCGTTCTCAGTAGAACATGAGTCAGGGTATTTTCGGATGCCATGATGTTCAGTCTACAAAATCCATAATTCCTATGTATTCTTTTTTTCATCATAATGAGAAAAGGTTTATTTTATTTATTTATTTGCTCTCAAACACATTACATATTTTACAATTTATTTATAATCAGTTTTTGTACATAAACCCTGTCAGGGATGAGCCGCTGGCAGCGTTCATGTTATGTACAAAAACTTGGCTCTGTAAAACATATATTAGTTTGCTGTCGAGTTTGTCAACAATAATTTAACATAGATTGAAGCTTAACTTATCAAAACACAATCCCATAAGTTTTAGAAATATTACCTAAATGTCTACCTAGATTATGATGCCCAATTACCAGTAGGTAATAAATAGCGTACCAAGTATCAACCCAAGACAATTCAATGGTTTCTCAAACTTGTTCTTCTGCTATTCAACTGCACACTAATAATAATGTCACCCCACAGTTATAATAATAATATGCAAATAATACGCATAATTTAGGGTGTACCCGTGTTTTATCTATTTATCTATGGAATTGCTCAATTAGCGATACGAAAGCGATGCAAATCGCGACATTATCTACTCTATGGAATATGTTAAATGATTTATTGTCTTTGGATGGTCTATAATTCGGTGATTTATTGTTGTCTATGGGTCTGTAGTTATGGAACACTTTCTTCTTGTCATCGTGTAAGAGACGGGTTATGGATTACTTTGGCTTTGATGGCAGTATCCTCCGGCACTCAGATTTTTGAAGACGTAATTTTTTAGGGTTTTGTAGTTCCGTTGTCTGTCTCCGAAACGCATCATCAGATCTATATGAAATTTAAATGGGATCATTTCGTAATAAACCCCTTTCGAGCAAAACAGAATTTTGCAAATCCGGCTATATATGACGGAGTTATATATAAACATGTCGAATTTATAACCTCCTTCTTTTTGAAGTCGGTAAAAAAATTACAGCAAATCAACCGTGATTGCTGCTTTCGTATACTTAAGCATTGTTTTGATTTGATTGACTTTGAGAATAGTTTTTTCCCAAATTAAACGCGCGGTGGTATCATGTTGAATTTAATATCAAATACTACGTCTACTGTCGGTTGGCGCTTATCAAGCTTCTAAGTCAACACAATAAAAAAAACAATGGTCATTTACATCGTTGTCTTGCTTACTAAGTAAATCAAAGCCTAGAGGGGAGGTACTTCCCGTTGACTTAGAATCATGAAATATGGCAAAAAGCAAGATCTCACAGTACCTACAAGTAAAGGGAAAAGTCCGCAAAATAAAGGAAGTAACGTAAAAATCGGTTTCTAAAAACAAACGCTTCGTTTTTTGGAACCCTATCACTGGCGCTAGCGTCGTGGCACACAAGATCATGGCCACACGCATTTAGACCTTCGGACATTAGAGCATCGTCCTTAAACATATTTTTTATTACGGTCACACATTTATAACCATTAGCGGCACAACAAAAACTGTAACAAACCACTAATTTCACCGAATCTATAAAAATATATAAATCAAAGAAAAAAGCAAACACCACAGACTATTAATATCTCTATCCTTATACTTAAAGTTCGGAAAAGACGATAATTACAGTCCTCGAACGTCGGGCTTAACGTTCGAAAATTAAAAGTTGTAACGTTCAGCCAGCACGTATCATTATGTTTGCATTATTTTGTTCTTATTTGTCGACCTGAGGTTAAGTTGGGTCACGACACATCCCAATTAAGGGTGATTAGGCGTTGTAATTTATTGAGTGCGTTTCTGAACGGTTGTGGCACCGCGGCCTCTTTGACTCGTGAGTGTCATGGCGCCAAATTCTTTTTCCAAATTTTATTTTTTTAATGTGTTGAGTTGCGAACATGCGCTTCGAAAGTTTTGTCGAATAATGCCAGTCATCGATTTAATCGACGCCACGAGCGAGTAATAATATTTTTATTATTTAATGAGGCTGCTTTCTCTTATGGGCGTTGTAATAGCCATTAAGAGTGTGTTATTAAAGTCATAGATTTGACCTCTACTCTACATTTTTTGTGCGTAGCTGCGTAGGTGAAGTTTTCACGCTATTGTTTGGTGTGTGTAAGATTTTAAGATAATTTACTCCTTAAAACACAATAATCGACAAAAATAATCGCTATTCTTCTAAGATACTTATACTATTTACATGCTTTTCTGTTCTGGGGGTCTACTCTCTAAGCACGAAATCCGTAGTTTCAGCCGAAGTTACGAGAGTTTCCTACTCCGTATCACCCCTTCAAACTTAAAATTAGTTCGAGGCCCAAAATAAGAATAAATAACAACACGATTTGGCAGTTGTTCTTACTCCAGATGTATTTTTGTATTTCCGGAAAAGTTAATTAATCGGGAGTATAGTTCATTCCTTGAAGATACTTTCATATTACTTTTATCTTTGTTGCCCGCATCTCTGTTGATGGACTTCCAGAAACAACAGCCTAAAACAAAAACATTAAAAAAAACTTTAATATTTCCGATTAAGTTTCCAATTCTACCGAATAATGTGTCAGTGACATAATACATAGATATTAAAATCAATTTTAATTTATAATAACAGACAAACCTTAAAAATAACTACCTTAAAACGATGCACGGCTTGCATAATAATCTATGCAAATTGTATAATCTGTGCGTGTCTATTAGACTCTCAGGTAAATTACGCGGGAAGGTAATTTGTCACCGTTTGACCCCCCGCCCCGCCTACGTAATAAACTAATAATAATAGGTCGTAATCATTGACCTGGGTACCAGGCTTATGCTACGCCAAAAGAATGACGTCATAGCTTCCGTATTAGTTCTAACATCATTTAACGATGTTACAAGTAGCTATTTCTAACTGTACAAGTGCCCTTTGGGAATCTGATAGAAAAGTTAAAGGAGGCGTCCGATGAAAAACTATCAATAAAATAACAACTAAGTCCAGTGCATGTTCTATTTATAATGTGTCTTTAAATACCTCAAAATTGTGCAAGACAACACCCATCATAGATTTCATAGCCTGCACTGTTATTTCCGTAGCAAAAAAAATCCAAAACTAATTTTAAACAAAGAATTTGAAGTAAAACTTAATCGCAGAAACTCTACGCACTTCTTATAATGTAAGTCCACGATGTCCTACCCATAATAGCTCATATTATTCCCTGATTATAAGCTAGTAATTTATTACAAATCAAAGGAAGGCCAGCTATCTAATTATCTAATCATAAATTAAATATGCAGAGGAATAAAAGTCAATGACGTCCAAATCAAAATAATATGGCATTTCATGCGATTGTCTATGGTTAAAGGTGTAATTTTGGAGCGAATTTAGTATTTCTGTGGACGTAGTTCGTTGATCGATTGCGTAATTACTTACGCTTACGTAGTAATTTGTTGCAAGGGGAAAACCTTTTCATTATTTTTCTCTATACATTTTCTTTTTAAAACACTTAAAATGATTGAGCACAACATGCTTGTTTCGGGTTTATACTCTGTGTCTTATTGATCAGCCTTTAAAGTTCCCACAGCTGGGACACAGGCCTCCACTCTTCGAGAAGAAGGTGGTCACACGGGCCAGTCCCCATGTCTCGTCTTCGAATTTTTGGTTCTAGGTTATGCTAATTTCCCAGAATGTTTTCTGTCACCGTTTTTGTGTGCAGTGGTGATGATATAATTTACACAAGGAAAGTCCCTGCCTGGGATCATCCCACAAGCTACAACTTGTAAGCCAGGGCCGTTGCCACTGGGCCACCATTGGTCTCTACACTGTGTCTTACTTCACTGTAAAGCCTGATATTGTGACGGCTATGTGCTTAGGAAGTCGTTAATCATGTGTAACTTCTGTTATCATTCTTTAGTCAACTGCTAGCTACTGGCTCAATCACACTACACGTCATTTGACTCGACTCACCGTGACTATCAGCCAACCTGCGAGGAATGTAAATCCACCTAGTCGCTGGCATACAAGCTTCCTCTTTAAAACTATGCGTGCCTGCTGCTTCCTGGTTTCCATTGATTCCACTCAATAATAGTGGGTTTTTAGTAATCCAAATAGTGGGTTTTTGGCAAATGTGTTTGCTGCTTCGCCTTGCTTATTCTATACTCAGGTTCTCTGTCCAAATGAATGAATGAATGAATGAAATGCACCGACCCCTGCGTGCTTTGCCCAGACTCAATTAATTGAATGAACCCAAGATTTGCACTAGCCCCTGAGGCCTCATGTATTCATGGTATACAGTGACCATTGCATATCAAGAAGTAGACTGGGGGGCGCTGTAATGATAAAGAAGACGTGCCTTTGGGATAGGGAAGGATTGCGAATCTACACTCTGGTTCTCTGTCCTGCCTCGGAAAGTACGTTAAGCTGTTGGTGCCAGCTGTCATTTGTGGGTCTTTGACAGTCGTTACGGGTCGTCAGAAGCCCGAAAATCTGACAACAAGTCTTACCAAGCAGTATCGTATTACCCAGTTACTGGTTTGTGGAGATCAAATAGGCAGTCGTTCCATATCAAATACTGGTATGCAGCTGCATCCGGTTAGACTGGAAGCCGACCCCAACATAGTTGTGAAAGAGCTAGGCAGATGATGATGACTGTGGTTGTCTGATTCCCTGTCGGATAACTTTAGACTCGATTTGACCGAAGCCCTCAGCCGCCATGGGATCTGGAGGCAAAGGTCCTCGAGCACACTTGTAGTGGCGCGAGGAGGCCAAACTCCGGGACGTAACGCCGCTGCCGCGGGAAATCGCGGCACAGCGGACAGAGCTCCGGCGGGATCTCATGGTGACGTGGAGAGTGCGATTATCGCAACCCAGTGCTGGGCACGCCACGATTGCGGCGGTAAGTCGGCGGAGGAATGGCTTGAGAGGCGGCACGGCGTCCACACGTTTTGGGAGGTTCCTGTTTCGGATAAGGCGGGAGGAATCGCCCGGGTGTTTCCACTACGAAGATCGCCCTGAGGACATGGTGGAGCATACGGTGGAGGTTTATGAGTATATGCGCCCTCACGGCCTTAGTCGCCACAGGAGACGCCCTGGGCGTCGGGAATCCTAGGCTGATTCCCGGCCACTAGGCATGGGCTTGCGGACGGCGAGTAATAGGTAGCTCGCTGTCCAGTAAGGACCAAGCCCGGGTCGGCGGCGCGTTCTGTTCCACGTGCGCCTCAAAGAGATGTCAGCACCAACTGGTGAAGTCCGCAAGGGTCGATGCCTGCCAGGTACGCGGTTGTTCAAAAGAGATACCGCGGCCCCTGGCACACAGGCAACTGAGGGAACACGGGTGGGTTTTAGACGTAAAAGTCTGACACGCCCTGCTCCACCTAGAGCGGGAGAAGTTATTTGATGATTTCGTACACAAAAAAAAACCGAGCCCTCAGAGGGATACCTTGACGTATGTTTACCATTAGGAAAAAATTTGTATCGTGAAAGATAAAGGTAGAACCGTTAGCCTGGTGCCGTTCTTAGATTGTATAGAAATAAGACGTTCAACGTATGGCATAATGACATCGGAAATTAAACGATGTCTTCCCGTCCCACGGCTTGGCGGCATTTAGATAAGCGTCGCCCTAATAACACAGGTAAGAGATTTAACGCACTGTTAGTGTACGTGTCCACAAGTTACTTTGAAGCAACGCTTCTGTTAGTAGTTCTTCTGCAGGCTGATCGAGGTAAATAATTATCGGCTAATTCATGAGTTGCTACGCATCTGTAGCGAGCTACGAGAATTATGTGCTATGACTGGAACGACGAAATGTTTTTCGTGGAGTATATAGTTCACGACACGTAAGTTGCACCAAAATCAGAACAAACAACCGAAGGTAGGTGCGCGTGCACTCGCTGTCCCGCACAGAAAAAGAATGAGCTCACCTTCTAGCTTAGTCATTGATGTAGCGCGCGTGCACTGAAATTTGGAAATAAATTGCAGATCTGCTTTTAACTAAACCCCTTAAAATGAATGGAAACTTTGTAGAACCACTTTTGTAAAGTATTTATTGATGAAATCATCATTTCACAATTGCTTCTGGGATAGCAACGCATTTGTGACGACTATTATTGGAGATGTCCACTTACCACCAGGAGGCCTGTTGGGTCACTTTATTTCCCATTCAATGGCACACAAAATAATAGAAATCAACACATTGCCGCATCATCCAGCACCACAATTCTTCAAATCTTAGAAAAATCGAAGCAACTCGTGTACCCAGCACTCGCATCAACATCAACTATGCTAATTGTCGTACGTGAAGATAAGCATCGAGTAACGGTGTGTATCGATCGTGTGCTCGTAATTGTCGCTCGGTTATAGTTATTAGAGCGGCGCGTGCGCTGGCCGGGAGGTGCGGTCGGAGTGACGTCATGATGTTTAGGTGAGTGCTGTTTAGAGGAAAAATTATGATAAGAACTTTATATATATATCATAACAACACGCCTGCTTTCCCCATAAGGTAAGGCAGACGATTTTTTTCAGCCAAGCACTAGATCGTTGGTATTTATAATTTATATAATTTTTAACATTTACTCTTTAATAAAAACATTTAATCGTACTAAGTAATGCAAATAAAAAATAATTGACGGTATGTCGATTTTTATAAGTAAATACCAAAATAACTGAAAAAAAAAATAGCACACAGACTTGAAAATACCAACGATCTAGTGCATGGCTGAAAAAAATGTTTACTTTTGTTTGTATTTCATGAAATAATCACGAAAAACTACTATAAATTCGTTGGCGCCAGTCCGCGGGGAATTAATGCTCTAAGGGGCAAGCCTATTGCCATCAATCGGGCATAAAACCAGACTCCGGGCTGCTACTGAGAAATTCCAGATAACATAACATTAACATGTTCATGTTAAATATTTTGATTTTGAAAACGTTATAAAGTAACCTTTATAACATTTTCAAAATCAAAATATTTTATTGCGCATAAACCCACATGCACATGTCACTTATGAAATGTCAGAAGCTAGAAACACGGTTTTAATTGGTTGTTACCTATGGAAAAGAGCCGGCAAAAAACTCCACGCTTACTCTTTTAGAAAAGAAAAAAAAAAGTGTACTCTCTTCGGAAATCTTTAGACTGTCCTCCAGCAGCTTAGCACGAGCACCGATTTGTCGACGGAAGAATACACATGACTATTAAGTAAATGATGTACAATAGGAGAAGATAGCTATGTTTTTCTATTAATTATCACAGTTATGTGTTCTAAACGAATCATGATTTTGTAGATAATCGTGTATACTTTGTGGCCGTCGAGTAGAAAGTTTGTTGTCAGTGTGATTTTGACAGTTTGGGAAGAAATTCTTCTGAAATAGTCTACATATAAAAGGACCTAGACAAAGATCGTTAGAAACGAAAGACAAAATGACAGATTGTAGAAGGATATCAACGGTGCGATGTCAAAAATGGAGAAACGAAATGTCACTTTGTATTAAAAAGCACTGTCTATTCTTCATATAAATAGAAATCGTCATGCTAAGCCTGCTGTAAAGGGACCCCTCCAGCCTCGAAGATAATCATTTGAGGTCAAGGCAAGGCAAGTCATGCCTCACCTTCGTCTGGCAAGGTAGGCTATTATTTAATAGCCCAATTCTTCAGGAATTATTATTGCATATGCAATAATAATTTTTCAAATCGGACAGGTTGTTCCAGAGATTACCTCCTACAAAAAGCTTACAAACAAACTTACAAGCAAAAATTTTACCTCTTCCCAATATCAGTATAGATTGACCTGCTATGAGTATAATTGCAACCCTCATGATGCTCTCAGTTGTCGTATTCAAGTTCATTAAGACATTTTAGCAGCCAGCATAAACTTATAATGAAGGCATAATATGTGCTTTCCGTAACAAGTTTTTCTAAAAACCAGTTAATTCTTGCAATAATTTCCCTGCCTCTACTGCCTTCCACTTTTGCCAAAGTCCGCCTCTAAGAGAATAATAATCCTTAAAATAACAATGCAAGAAAAACGGGTACAAAACTGTCCTAATTAAAAACATCGATCTTTATCGATAAAATACGGCCCCATCACTATTTCCCTTCCACATAAACCTTGGCCTAACGTCTCACTAGCCCACGCGCTAAGTTTTAGTGGCGTGCCGTCGATACGTCGACTGTCGATATGTCATAGATAACAGATGATTTACAAGCAGTTATTACACGCCGGCTTTCTCTATGCTTTGTCTCTATTGCCTGTATAAATAGCTGTCTGTGGTGATGAGTTGCTTCTCTATGGCGTTACGATTAAGTTTTCATGTGGTGTGTAGGAATTTAATCAATGTTGAGCTGATTTTGTTCTGTGCTTTTACAGGAGGAAACCTTAAAGTCCTTCCGTTAATAGAAATAAAAACTACTTCTTGGTAGACCTTTTTTAAGTGTTAACGATAGAAGAGATATCCTGTTAATGTATCTATCTAATATATCTACGAGTATACAGCAGGTGGCACGGACATTGACGAGTATACTGGAACCATGAATGCGGCACATGACTTTAGACCCCCTAGCGTAGAAATTTTGATAGGTTATCAAAAAAAAAATCTGTGGCCAAAATGTAAGGAATAGCAAATTTTTTAAAATGACCTACGTAAAATTTTAAAGCAACGGCTCCAGTATTTTGTAATTGACATTTATTGAATAAAACGTCACGAAAACAACGAAATGTTAAGGAAAAAATACACTAACTTTATAACATAAAATACAAAACGTACGAATTGCCTAATACGTATTTATGGAATTGTCGATTCACCCAGAAATAAATTGACTTCATGCGAGTCGTCTACAGGAAATATTATAAATATTATTTAAAAGTGACAATTCGCCCGATTCGGGCGAGTATATTAATAAAGGCCCCATCATCATCATCTTATCATATCAGCCGAAAGCCATCCACTGCTGGACATAAGCCTCCCCCAACAGGGGAGAATTTGCCATAATCGCCACGCTTGGCAGGCGGGTTGGCGATCGCAGTATGGTGATCAAATGCATAGAGACCGCTGCTGCCCATTCTCTAGTAAGTCCCTTAGTCGCCTTCTACAACACCCAAGGGAAGAAATGGGATGGTGCTATTCTTTTACGTCCGGCACCACAAGGAATCATAAAGAAAGTCCCCATATCATAATAATGAAACAAATCAAAATCAAATCTAATCAAATATTTATTGGAATTAAACACAGATTTACAAGTTTTCAGTGTTCGTTAACAGCTACGATAGTTTAAAAAACAGTGTTGCAGCCATTAGCGCCAACCGCCGAGAGGGGAGACGTTGGCGTCCCAACATTTATAATTCTAAAGCAATAAAATAAAATTAAAAAAACAGTTATAAAAGAATTTAAAGTAAGTAAATACGTAAACTATTTAACTAAAATATTAATAATTATATTTAATTACTATTGTTTTTTATTATGAAAGGGTACGTGTATGATTAATTGTTAAATTATTAATAAATTAGGATAAGACGTTCCAGTTCTCTAATGTGATATATGTGTGTGTATAATGTGTGTATGTATGTGTGTATGTGTGCAGGGATACACCCTGCTTTAGGTGCCTGAGTTTCATTGAATACTAAGTTAGATTATTATGAAAGGAATATTAATGCCAGGACATGTTGAACTCAAAGGTAAGTATGTGTCACCAGATTTTCTAACATAAAAGTACCTATTACAAAAAAAAATCCAAAATTACACGTCTCCACCCTAACTAAACGCATGACAGTCGATAGAACCACAGATATACATAATCACGTTAAGGCAACCGCTGTGGCGCTAGATTGGCACAATTATGGGTACCAACGTACTGGGGTGGTGCGTAGGGTCGTGTGGTGCTATTGTCACCAGCGGGGTTTAGGAAGGGTCATTAGATATTAAATTGTTTTTTTTTTGGTTATGTTTGAAAGGAGACTATGATTAAGGAGGTAGTATTACCGTATACCGTATACGGTACAACTACCTCCTTGATCATAGTCTTCTTTAGCTTAGCCTGGAGTATTATTCAAGACTGTCTTATTCAGAACTTACCACATAGTCGTCTTTTATGCCTGTTTACACCACCAGTATTTTACATGGAGCGACTGCCCATTAGTCTGACCTTCATGGCCCAGTTACTGTGTAATGGGTTGTGGATGTCTACTACACACATGTGCATCTGTATCCTATGTTTACAGATAAATACTCTGAATCTGAATCTGAAAGGGACTGTCGAAGATCCATGAATGGCAGCAGGGTCTAACGGCTTAACGTTCTTTCCGAGGCATGGAAGAGTCTCGGAATGTAAAGATGGTCACCCAGCCTCGGACCAACCCCGATAAGAGTAGCTTAACCTGATAGATCGACGCAAGCGGCTGTGATTACACCTAAATTGTACGTTAGATTCTCAACTCCTGGTACTGAGCCAAGCATTACATTCAGGTAATGTTTAGTGTTAGTGAAAACTAACATTCATATCCTAAAAGTTAAAACGCTTGCCAACTTGCCAATATGTTTGTGGCATGAAGCATTGCCCAAACAATTGCCAAACTTAAGCGGCAGAGGGCAGGGCAGATTGCTCGCAGAACAGATGGCCGATGGGGCCGAAACGGTTCCGGAGTGGCAACCGCGTACTAGAAGACGTAAGCGTTGGAAGGCCTCCCACAAGGTGGATTGATCTGGATGCGAGAAAGACAGAACCGGTCGAAGTGGCGGAGCTTGGGAGAGGCCTATGTCCATCAGTGGACGTCTTTTGGCTGAAATGATGATGAAGGCAGAACTCACGACTAGACACATGACAAAGTAAAATTAGGCAACTGTTCTAAAAAATATTGAAAATACATGAGTAAGAAGATTGTGCATAGGAACGTAATGGCATGCACCGCAGCGGTTCAAATTAGCACAACTATCGATACCAACGTATTAGGGCGGTATTGGGGTTGACAAGTTCTATTGTCACCAAACGCGTACCATTGATGAACCCTCTGTGAATAGTGATTACTTACATGTTCATTTATTTAAAAAAAATGAAGTATGTGGTTGGGGCTAGTATAAGCATAGATTATTTTTAGTATTTTTGGATGAAATCGATCGGTTACCATAATAATGAGCCTACAACGTTCCCATTGCTGGGACATATACCTCTCTGGTACAGAGAGTAGGCCATAATCCACTACGGAAGCCCACTGCGGGTTGGTAGATGCCACATGTCTTCCAAGTTTTGGTTCTAGGACATGCCGGTTTTCTTACGATGTATTTCCTTTACCGTTTTTAGAGGAATCGTTTATGTTTTTATATTGCACTGTACAATTACCTGATTCAATCCATTACTTATCCTAACGAGGGCAGGACGTTAAAGAAAGATATTAAGAGCGTCCTGACCACGCGGGCTGGCAACGTCGCATTCATGGCGGTTTTTCGTGATTATTTCATTAAATACGAACAAAAGTAAAAAAAAAATCAGCCATGCACTAGATCGTTGGTGTTTATAATTATTTTTAACATTTACTCTTTAATAAAAACATTTATTCGTACTTAGTAATGCAAATAGAAAGTAATTGACCGTATGTCGATTTTTATAATTAAATACCAAAATAACTTAAAAAAAATAGCATACAAACTAGAAAATACCAACGATCTAGTGCATGGCTGAAAAAAAATGTTTACTTTTGTTTATATTTAATTAAATAATCACGAAAAACTATTGTAAATGTGTTGTTGCAGTTGCCGCGTGGAATGAACGCTCTTAAAGACTATTCCTAACCCAGAAAACTGAGATGTAAGCCTAAATGACAGATTCAATAGACTAATGGAGTACAAAAATGTACATTAATTGCCCCCAAAATCTGTTATTAGCTCAAGAGCCCTTTATAGAGCTTACCGTCCGATTAGTTAGGGGTCACCGCGCCCCGTTCTGCTCATTTGGTTTTTTAAGCATGCTAGTGATGGCTTTTTATTGATATATTACAACAATTAGAGCTTTAATGATACTGCGATTTTAAATAAAATGCAAAGTCGTTTTCAAGGTTTTCGAGGTTGCTGAAGCCGAAAGTGACATCAAAATGAAATTCCGAGATGGAGGCTACGAAAATTTTCCATCATAGGTGTCGTTTTCATGGTTTTCGAAAGTGAAAGCTGAAGCCAAATTAAAGTGAGGTCTAAATAAAGTTTTGGTATTTGAAAGAGGGTGAACGACGTTACCTTCAGAGTCAAACAAAAAAAAATACAAAAATTATTTGTCACTAAGGAATATCTAGATTATCTAGCTGACATTCCTTAGTAATAAATATATTTTTTAGAGCCAAAAACAAACGATTTCGTGGAACATGAGGTAGCCTATTTCACATTTAAAAAAACAAAAAAAACTTATTTTATCGATATGGTGGCTGTCCCCTCACTAATCACAAAGAATTAAACAGTAATATTATTTGGACATTATTTAATCTTTCTTTGATCTTCAAAGGGGATGTATTCGCCCAAAGTGAATTAGAAAATCATCTCATATTTTAATTAGCAATCTCTTTTATTTTTAGATTACATAAAATATTTGTTTTATTATATGACTGGAAGCGATGATTTTTTTTTGCGGTAATAGGTGAAGTAACTTTTTGAAGATTACTTAGACAGTGTGTTATGTTAAACGAGGGACTTACTTAATGGACTGTAGTACTCATGGAAATGAAAAACTTTTACTAAGGGACCAACACTAAAATCGCGAAAATAAAACCAGCCGCTCTATACATTTATGTTCGCATAACTGGACAAAAACTAGGAAAGGGATGATTTTTTCTTTATGCTTATTTGGTGTCCACTCCATATTAAAATTTGTATATTTTCATGAGTACTACACCACCTTAAAGTATGTCCCTCGTTTAACCTAACATACTGTATAAGCGTGACTCTAACTTGTAAACTGACGTATTCCTTCCAGTATCTGCATGTAAGTGTGACACATTTGCAACAATCAAGCACCCCTTAAGACCGGGAAAATTCATGCAATTCAAGAGACCTCAATGAATTTTTGAAAAGAATTATAATACAGAATTCGTCACATAATATCAGTTTCCTCAAAACTCTCAATTGTAATGGTCTTCATTGCTATTCCATTGGGCACCAAATACTAAAACAAACCTTTCGATGTAACCGAATTTTCTAAAACATCAAACAGTTAAAGAAAGAAAAAAACTCATCTACGTAACATGAACTTTAACAACAGTTAAATCTCCAAACTTTTCAATAGCATGAAGCATACAAAATACGTTGAAGACAGTTTCAATTAATCAGCTATCTATCGAGGTACAAACGTAAAAAAAATCTTTAGATATGCGAGATGGTTTCATCGGCATATCTTTTTTTACGTTTAGTCGATAATATATGGCTAAAGTCGAGTTTGCAAATTGTTGAAATATTTAAAAATTAAATGATACTTAACTGAATTAATTTACTGGTTTATGCCATCCCACTACGTTCTGACCTCCCAGCTATCCATCATTCATCACGTAGTTAGGTCATTTCAACAATTCTTGATTAAGTATAGCATATATATATAGCATGTATTAATATAGTATTCTTAAATAAATATAATCCGTAAAAATGCTACTATTACGAACACAAGAATAATAATTTATTACACAAGGAATAACATAACATCACGCCTGTATTCCAGGGTAAGGCAGAGCTTTACAGTACACACATTTCACCGGTTATGTTTAAGTCCCATGTAATAGGGGGCGACCCTATTGCCATCAACAGGGCATAAATCCAGACTCCGGGCTGCTACTAAGAAATTCTGGATAGAAAATCAAAATCAAAAGTCGTTTATTCAAACTAGGCTGTGAGTCAGCACTTTTTGAACGTCAAAATTACATAAGACAGTCCCCGAAAAACGCCCGCCCTTCACCACTTCCTAGTGCTTTAGCTGGGAAGAAGAAGTGGCGCAACAAACTCCCCAGCAGCACAGCTGTCTGTTAAGTTGGAAGAACTTGATTCTATACAATAACAGGCAAGTAACTAACATCCAACAATAAATGAGAATTTCATTAATAAAAATAAAAATAAAATGGTTTATACAGTCAAATAAAATAAACAACGATATGTAGCAACTCATATGACCTGTCAGTAGGTAAGCTAACTCTGATGAAAGAACACAAACGTTGTCTTGAGTTAATCACAGCGACCAACAATTCTTATCGTTTAAGTAGTCGTTGATAGAATAGTATGCCTTAGACAAAATTAAAATGTAAATCTAGCAAAGAAGAGGGAAGCTTGTTATAAAAGGTTATACCAAGCCCAACAAATGAGTTATGAACTTTATGAAGCCGGTGAACGGTGCACGTAGTTTGTCTTTATTTCTAATATTGTTATGAATATCACTGTTTTTAGTGTGTAAGTGTATATTTTGCCTAATATATAAGATGTTAGCGAAGATGAATTGCGATGCCACCGTGAGAATAGCAATATCATTAAAAAAATATCTCAGAGAAACTCTAGCACCTAACTGAGAAATTGCAGACAAACCCAATAACACTTTGCCCGACCTGGGAATCGAACCCAGGATCATATGCTCAGCAATAGTGCTTGCGGCCACTATCATCATCTGTTTAGCCTATTTACAACTATATTGGGGTTGGCTTCCAGTCTAACGGGATGTTACTGGGTAACACGATACCCCTTTTTAAGACTGGTTGTCGAAGTTTCGGGCTTCTGACAACCCGTAACGACTAGATTAACGAATGACAGCCAGGACTACTAGACCAACGAGGTAGTCAAGCCTTCAAAACGATTGCCAGGGGTGAGGGTTGTTCGAAAGACATACCGCGGCCCCTGGCACACAGGCAACTGAAGGAACACGGGTAGGTTTTAGTCAGTAAAAGTCTGACACGCCCTCCTGCTCCACTCAAAGCGGGATAAGTTATTTTATGATTACCCAACCAAAAAAAAAGAAGTCTTCAAAACTATACCTTGATATATTGTAAGAAACACCAATTAGTCTGAATTCTATGTAGCAGTAACAGCTGTTATTAGATAGGGAATTATCAAAGTTCACCTCACTGGGTAAACTAAACAGAAACGAAATAATAACACAGATTCCATATTGTTTACTTTCGTAATAACATCTCAAAGGATCGCAACTATTTGAGTTAAGACGTCGGAGTACAAAACTTAACAACGTGAGCGTTTTGTGGTTTATTATCTAAGATTACGTGCTGCAAGATTGATAAAAAAGGAACCTACAGAATATGTTCTGGTTAAGGAAATGACCATCGTTCCAGTAGATACCAAATTATAAGGTAAAATCAAGCCTAGCCTAGCCTTTTTTCCCAACTATATTGGGGGTCGGCTTCTAACCAGGTGCAGTTGCATATCAGTACATTGCATGGACCGACTGCTTATCTGAACTCCACAACTCAGAAACTGGGTAAAACGATAGCCCTTGGCAAGACTTTCGAGCTTCTGACTACCCATAAAGACTGTCAAAGATCTATGTATGACGGGCAGGATGAACGGGTTAACGGGTTTTCGGAGGCACGGAGGGGTTTCGATGTAAAATATGGTCACCCATCCACAAACCAACCGCGGCAAATGAGACTTAACCTCTGATCGCTCCGTGTGGCTGTTATTATTTAGCAACGTGCCCCGCCAACTTGAATGAGTAGGTAGCAAAAAATAAAAGAAGCTATTTTATCAAGTTAGATTTGTCCGTGATCTTACCGTTGATGTGACCGTCATAAAACTCCGATATAATTTCTTAATCAGAAACCCGAGGTGTAACAATAATTCTGTACTCGCATCAAAATTCACATGAAACAAAAGTTCATACAAAGTATTATCCCCAAAAAAGAAAAAAGAAACTTAAGGACGTTTCGACTCTCAAAAAGCCCTTAAACGGGGAACGAGGCAAAGGAACACCCATAACAACGCTGATTACACGCAAAATGCCTGAAATATCCGAACGCGTTGGCCTGGCTGCATGCGTGGCATACCTTGAACAACCAAAAGCTAAAGAAAAGAGTATTTGGAGCGAAAAAGTCGTGATAGTTATTCAAAAAAGGAACGCTGGGCAATTACTGGCACGCGAGCGGGCAGTCGCGCGCCCGAAGCGGGTGCGTACACACTGGTTTATGTGAGCAATAAAATTTTAAATTTATTGTTTTTACGTGACAAAAGCATCCGCGCGTTCTTATGAAGCTTTCTTGAGCATTAATTATTTGCTTAAGGTTATAGTTTTGTAACGAGATTGGTAGGAGCTGGAGGAAGGGTTAAAAGACGTGCGATTGAAGAACTGTTGTGGACGGTGTAAAATTAAAAAAATATTACTTCTGCGTCGAATGAACGAAATTATTTTCTCTTCCAGAAGCGCATGTAGCGCGTCAGCGCATGAAGAGAGGAAACCTGGACTATGATACCTGAAACGTGTATGGTGCTTTAGGTGTCGTAGCCCGGTTTCCCCTGTTCATGTGCTGCTTCATTTGGCACTCTTTTTGAGACATCATCATGCATCCTTAACATTTCTAGTCCCCACAATCTGGTAAAATTCTGTTTCCTAAGATGTTTTCTAATAGTCAAAGTGTTGTAATTTTCCTTCGTCCAAAATTTAAGAAGCATCTGCTAACATTGCTGTCTTGATTCAGAATATTTTGGCAAAAAGCTATTGCTCTGCAATCTGTGTGTCCGTCGGCTTAGGTCGTCGGTCGTCGTGACCGCCGCGAGCCGTTGACGGATCGCCTCCTCGCCCCCCGCCTTCCCGCTTCGTCTCTACTACCTTGTATATCTGGGCGCCTGGTACCGGCCGCTTGCTGATTTGCTTCTGGCCTCGCCTATTGTGGGGCTAGCGAGTAATGGGCTATTTATTGCCCCACTCGCTCAAGACTGAAGTCTGTTGGATCATACGACCAGTCTATTATTTCTGATAAGTTTATGTAATCGTTGTTTTCTGTGTCGGATATGAGGAAATAAAATAAATCTTTGAACTCGTTTAATAAGACCAATTCTAGTCTGCTACTAGCTGAAAAGACATAAATTATAAGTATCTATTTTAACTAATAATATTTTACTCATTAGGTAGGCTGGCTTTGACCAATGCCGATGATACGGAAGACGCTGCTGCACTTTTACATAGTTAAAATAATTGCTCAACAAATATTGGCTTAGCATTTAAAGTTCTGGGAATACGAATACAAATTCAAAAGTAAGGCTTGCAATTAGAAAGTTTTGTAAAACAATAGCAAAGAGAATTTAAAAGGTTTGTTTCTGTTCAGTACTTACTAAAGGTGGGTAACTTCGTTAATGAGGATTGTTTTACAAAATCGGAGACACCACTATTGTTTAACTTGAAAGAGAATCTTTAGAAAGGTAGCTAGTTAAATTCATCACAGAATTTCCATTGAAATCATGTGGAATGTGACTGCACAGTGCTGTTTAGGAACGCTCGAATTTTTTTTTTTTTTTTTGGGTTTTGGCTTCGCTGGAAGTTATTTTGAAGTACTTATCTCAGAAAAATAATGGCGTCTTAAAAATCATGCGTTGGTCCTCAATCATTCACTATCCTCGTTCCTACAACTACAACAATAGCTCATAAACGGTAACTAGCAACCGAAGTCCCGCTCATTTTAGCCAAGTTATTACAGGGGGCAGATTGTCTTATTCCAATACGTATTCTAAACCAAATAGCTGCAGGCTACACGGTCCCCTCGACACTATAAAGAACCCAACGCTGGCTAACGCACCGATATCCGAATATGTTCCAATTAAAAATAAAACCTATTCTTTTTTAGAATATGATGTCGGGAAACGGTTGCAGCGCAGCTGGACGTAGCAAGAACAATTGACGAATACAGGCGCGCGTGATATTTTAAAGTTTTTAGGTTATTTCAAGTTAGAATTCTTGAAAAATAGAGTTTGTAATCGCATTATACACGTTGTGATTGATCTCATTAAAATGATTATTTACTCTGCATAGCATAAGCATAATAATCCAATAAGCATGAACGTTTTCCGAACACAGGTTAGCAAAGCCGGACATAACCTATAAAAAATCTGTCTTCTATAAACATGTTACAAACAAGCCGTTAAAATCTAAATTCGAAATACAAATCTCCCCAGTTTCGCGAGTGCGTTCGGTTTAGCCCGCGGTTATTTACTCAAACTGAACGCGACTGCATTTCTATGAAGCAGGGATTATAGCGATCCTTCATTACCTAATGGCACAATGCGAGGGGACGTCGCATGATTTCGTTTTGGCAGCATTGCCTTTGATGATAGTATATTATGTACTGTTTCCTCAAGTTATTTAGATCCTCCTTGCTTCATATAAAAGTGAAAGCTAGGCTAAGACTGCATTTAATGCGCTTGTCATAACGCAAGTTATCTTAGGTCGTCGTCTTAGATGACTCTACCACGATACACGCTTGCAACTGGTTGGAAAACCAGGTTCAATGTAAGGTTTTACGAACACTTGCTTCTTCCTTATCATCTGCCTTCTCTTTATATCCTAGAAAATTTCTTGTATGTTCGCAAAAACTTAGGTCTTTTCAAAAAAAGATGCGACTTCCATAATCTAAACACAAGTAGAAAAGATGAAATTGTGATTCCAAAATTTAGATTAACTAAAACTAGCAAGTCATTTTTATTAAACAGTATCCGCTTCTATAACAAGTTGCCAAAGTCGATTACAGAACTTAGCGATGGAAAGTTTAAAACTCACATCAAACGTGTCTTTATCAAAGAAGCATATTATAAGATAAAAGACTACGTTGAAGACAGGGAAGTTTGGCATTAATTCTTTGTGCACATGTGGCTTCCCTGGTACCTCATTAACAGCATAACTGTGTGAGAGTCTATTGACTGCTCCCAAATTACATTGTTAATTTTTATTTTTTACACTTTCTGACATATTCTCGTCATTTTTTGACATTATACATCACTTCTAACATCAACTATCTATTAGTAATTTTTATGAAAATCATGTAACTTGGTTTAAATAGTTTGATCTTACTAATGTAGATTCTTTTACATATTGTGAATAGGAGGACGTTGTAGGCCTTACATACTAGATTTATAGACGATTTTCTATTCTTTATTTTCATTCCTCTAAGTACCTGGTACTTATTGAGAGGCCTGCACTGTTCTCCCATACCTATTATCACTGTAATTTGAAAACATTGTAAAACCCAATTATTTTTAAAAGAGTAACGGTTGAGTTTTTTGCCGGCTCTTCTCCATAGGAAGCGACAGATTGGAACCGTGCACCTAGCTTCGGACGTTTCATAAGTGGCCTTGCAGGTTTATGTGAAATAAAATATTTTAATTTGATTTGATCATCCTACTCGTACCTACACAGCGGCCGTAATATGACAAAAGCCTACATCATTCGCCATCAAGTCCCTAATTAATTAAACAAATCCACGCATATCCGAACGTCTCAATCGGGCAACTTAACAGTGGTAAGGCAGTGGTGCCAACATACCGACTACAAGCAACATGCTTGTTAAGCGCGCGGCGGGAAGCAGGCGTCCCGTCGCGAGCCGCCGCCGCTACCGACCGCTCTTATTTTGAATTTCGAATTTTATTCCGACATATTGATGTGGTCGTAACGCTTCTGTTTTAAAAATAGGTCAAAGTAACTTATTATTATTGTAATGTGTTGATGCAAATGGAGGGTATTTGACAAGGAAACACATGATTGAATCTTTAAACATTGAACGCACCACACACAACGCGAAGGGTACCATTGAAAAGTTATAAAAGGTCGGTATATTTTGGTCTATATCTCTTAATGTCGAGGATGTTAGGCACATGGAGATATATAATTTAATATGCCATGTACACATATCAGTCTTCATACAACTGGATTTGCATATGCGAGTAAAAGGAAGGGACCTTAGGAGCTCCAAAAATATATTTACTTGCAATTCTTCCGTGTTCACTATAAGTCCGCCAATCAACTAACAGAGTAGAGACCTAGTTTTTTAACCGACTTCAAAAAGGAGGAGGTTCTCAATTCGTCGGAACTTTTTTTTTTTGTTTTTTTTTATGTGTGTTCCCCGATTACTCGAAGATGGCTGGACCGAATTGAATTTATTTTTTGTTTGAAAGGGTATACTTCCCAGGTGGTCCCATGATCATCAAGTCAGGATGTGATGATGGGATCCTGGAGAAATAGAGAGAACTCTTCAAATTTTATAGGCACACTTGAAGCAATTTGTGTAGTTTTTGGAAGAGTACTTTCTCGGAGTGGTTCCATTTCAATTTGGTGAAGATCTGATGAAGAACTTCGGAGATAGGCAACGGAACTCCTCAATATATGATAGCAAATGGACAGGGATTGCTGAAATCTCATGTCTGTCTATTGTTTACGCCAGTTCATAACATAACATCACGCCGGGACGCTGTGAAGGGGTAAGCACATGTGAACCACTATAAAGTGAAAAAAAAAACTTAAAAAAAAAACAATCGACTTCCAAAAAATACACTAAAAAGTAAAAATAACTTTAATTTCGGAAGGCGGTAACAAAAAATTTAAATACAAATCCAAAGTCACCGCTTTCCGAAATTAAAGTTATTTTTACTTATATTTTTTAACGAATGCTTTTGCATTCAAAAACATTAGATAACAACTTTCCTTCCCTGCTTTCAAACCTTTGTAATTCACCCTTGACAAATTCGTAACACATGTTGAAAGGCTGCAACGCAGTGATTAAGACCTCTTTTGTAGTGTTGTTTTAAAACAATGACCTATGGGGTTGCAGTGCCGCACCATCGACAATTTGCAACGTCTTGAATAAATGATTGGGGAAGTGCTGATGAGGTATGGAAGCAAAAGATTTAAATATCGAAGGATATATTTTTTCGGTTCTGATTGTTTTGAAAATAATGGTTTGAGATTGGTAGGTCTACATTAGTAAGAGGTAAGTTTCCAAAATTGCAACTTTTAGCTCGTGTTAAGATTCAATCAAATGCATTGCTTTGCAAATCATAAAATATCAGTTGTTTTAAATGTATATTCATTATAGATTTTAAATTTGATATAGATCTGATGATGCGTTTCGGAGACAGACAATGGAACTCGCATCGCATCGCATAAATATGCATTGTTTTGACCCAAAGGATGATGAAATTTCGAATCGTGTGGGGTAGGTACTATATCTTAAAAGTGAAAAATAAAAAACGTTTAAAAAAAAACAACCGACTTCCAAAAAAACACTACAAAGTGAACAATAACTTTAATTTTGGAAGTCGGTGACTTTGGATATGTATTTAATTTTTTTGTTTTTAATGTCTCAGTAAAACCTGCTTTAGTCATGCATAACGCGTTTTATCGGTACGTGTCTAATCACCGCGGTCACCCTTCGCATTGAGCTGTCACCCTCGAGTTTCACCTCAATAACAGGGGCTCTGTTTGAACATCACTAGTGGTTACATTTGGAAATTCATTATCTGGCTGGACTTAAATTGTTGGGTACCTAATGAATGATGATAGTGACAATTCTTTCTTCCTTCATAACTTCATAGTTCTCTGGCAGCTAATCGACTGTAAAAGGACGACCCACATACAATAATCAAAAGCATAATACCATAATCAGCCTATTTCGTTACCACTGCTGGGACTCAGGCCTCCTCTGGGCGAGAGGGGGTGGGCCGTAATCCACCACCACCGTTATGAGAGCAGTGGTGACGAAATAATTTACACAAAGCAAAGCACCTGTCTGAGTTCGAACCTACGATTACAACTCTTAAGAGCATTCATTCCACGCGGACTGGCAACAACGCATTTATAGTCGTTTTTCGTGATTGGTTCATTAAATACAAACAAAAGTACTGTTTTTTTTATCAGCCAAGCACTAGATCGTTGGTATTTATAATTATTTTTAACATTTACTCTTTCATAAAAACATTTAATCGTATTTAGTAATGCAAATAGAAAATAATTGACGGTACGCCGATTTTTATAAGTAAATACCAAAATAACTGTAAAAGAACAGCATACAAACTAGAAAATACCCACAATCTAGTGCATGACTGAAAAAAATGTTTACTTTTGTTTGTATTTCATGAAATAATCACGAAAAACATAAATGCGTTGTTGCCAGTCCGCGTGGAATGAATGCTCTTAAGACGCAGTCGTTACCAATGGGCTACCACTACTGTACCAATGATCAATACCCTTATCAGAATCAGAATCATTTTGACGGATATTGCCAGTCCATTGCTTCATTATTAAGTTCGGAAAGTTTGTCTGCTCAGCAACGTACCTAAATAACGCAATGAATAATGTTGAGCTGTCAAAATGAAATTACTGTTTTTTTTGGGGTTTTGGCTTTGCACGGTTTGTGCATTTACCCAGTGTCAAGTAATTTTTCTTTTCCATCAAGTAAATGGCCCGATATCGGGCACGAAGTTACAAAACAGTCATAGTCGTCTTTAGTCAGTCAAATCAAAGTTATAGTAAAGCGGTAGTAACTTTACAACAACCTATTAGGAGTTTTTGGGGAGAACACGAAAAGTCCATGTTAGTCACTTATTTTCACCTTCACTACACTTGTGCACTCACACGTAATTAAATTGAATAATTCACTAACAAAATTATACAATTTTATTTATTTCACAAAATTTCATGACAATAAAAAGTCGTGCGACATGTTCCAACGCGATCCCGCCAAAAACTCCGAAATTATTGTTGGTGTGGCATGTAATTAACCCGCTGTTTATTTCATTTATGTGACTAGTATTCAATATAGGCTTTGATCAACTTATTTCTTATCAAATGCATCATGAACCAACCTATCCTGTTTTAATTTTTGTTTACTTGAATAAATGCTCAATACTTCCTAAGTTTCGTCATGTGAGTTCAGCTACTTATGGACTACTTTCTGTATTCAGTCCAATATTCAAATCTCTGAATTACAACATATCAACTAAACTGGCAGAAGCATAAATCAGCTCTTTGATGACATCACAAACACATCTAACTGCAGCCCCAGCATCTAAATCTTTTAAAACAATGCCCTTATCTTCTCCCGTGTGTTTTACCAATCAATCAAGCACCAGTCAAAATTCACCCTTCTGTGTCTTCCAGACAATGATCGTTACAGATTTATGAATTAGCGTATGCTGTGCTAGTGTAGTGTGTCGAATATACACATGGATATGATCGCGCGGTCGCGTATCGCCGCCGGCGCGCCATCTGTCAACCTTTTAAAACTAGGAGCAGGGTTGAGCTGGGATGTCGATGTTTTGTTTATGTGGTGAGCCTGTGTTTTTTAATCTTAGCATAGCTTTTTTGATGATTGTTAACGTTGACTTTTATTGAACGTGAAGAGTTCATAGTTTCAATTTGGTGATTATTTTTTGGTCCATACGCCGTCATCATCATCATCTGCTTGGCTTTCATAACTATGTTGGGGTCAGCTTCCTGTCTAATCGGAAGCAGCTGAATACCAGTACTTTATATGGAGTGGCTACCTATCTGATTTTCACAACCCAATTATTGGGTGATACGATAACTCTTGGTAAGACCTGTAAGAACTGTCAAACATCCACGAATGACAGCCGTTAACGTTCTTACCGAGGAGGATTTTTTGTCCCTATGTACAGAAGCCAGCACATCAAGCTACGCCAATCTGTTAAATTTCTTTGATAGTTTTACAATTTTCAATTTTATTATAAAAGTATAAGGTTCATGTTCAATTGGGAAAATTTTACAGTTTGGGATGCAGTTTGAGTGCTGGCGTCTGTACGCAAAATATGTTTTTCAAGAGATAAATCTGTTTTGTCTTGTTATGATTGCCATGCATAATTTATCTATATTTCTTATCAGCTTCATCGCATTATCAAATAAGGCCAAACGATCGTTTTTCACGACTGTCTTTTCATGGTATTACGATACTGCAGCTATCACGTGCAATCGATGACTCGGCGGTAGTGATGTACCCACCGTTAAATAATTCATGTTGTAGGTTTTTACTCATTACTTATGGTTGGTACACAGTCGACAGATGGCGGTGTTAACAGAAAATTAACTGTCAAATAGTGTGTGAAAACATTTACACGAGAACGGCAATTGATGGAAATGAATGAATCATTTGAATGCGAGCGTTCTTGGACGGTGTTAGAAAAATGTCGATTTTTTTTATTTTAAATTAACTGTAGTACTGTCGATTTAAGATTTATATTGTTGCGTATATCATTAGTTTTTAGTTTATATTCCCAGTCCTGGGTACCTACTGTAGGAACCTTACAGCACCCTAATTGCATAACACACTACTTATTAATCACAATCTGAATCATTTTGAAAGTTATTACTAGTCCATTTTTCATATTTTCGAAAAAATTGTCTGCTTAGCAACGTGCACAACGCCATGAATGTTGTGGAACTGTCAAAATGAAAGCGATTCCTACTGATAGTGTTTTACGTGATTATCCTTCTGGTCTCCTTGTATCGGGGTCTATTAATAAAACGCTTTTAAATTAACTATATAATTTCGTATGTATTCCTTGAGGATCATTCTACAAATCTTTGGCTTATCAGCTCGATCCTCCTATTGTTTTTTCAGCTATTCTCTGTCTTAATTAGTTTGAAATTTTGAATATATTAAAGTTAACAAAGCCAGTCTATACAATCATAATAAGGTTCTTTCATGCAAACAACCTCTATGGTACCAAATGCAACCTTTGTAGCCTATAACATTATTGTCATTGCAACTTATCCACCATCTTTGAATATTAAAAAAGCACTCTACTTTTTAAACACAAAATGAATCCATTTCCATCCTACCCCAGACATATTAATCAGCCAATTCTCGCCCACAAATTAATTCTTTATAAAGCCTACTTGCCCAACACCTGTATATTTCATGGCTCCAGCTAAATTAATACGAACATTATAACTATAATGGTAGGAATTCAATTATTCGCTGCACCGAACATGCGCGCAGCGTGGGTCGGTAGCGTGTACGCAGTACATGTGTCTGGACATGGACAAAATGTTAAAAACATATTGATATATTGTTTGATGGGGTACTAAGATATATGGATAGCTGGGACAAAATAAGATGTCATGTTTGGTATTGACAAATTGAATAAAGTAATTCCAGTAATTTAAGATTACGTTTTTTTCGACTTAATCGATGATACTCGGTGCGGGTTGTTCGAAAGAGATACCGCAGCCCCTGGCACACAGGCAACTGAGGGAACACCGGTGGGTTTTAGTCAGTAAAAGTCTAACACGCCCTCCTGCTCCACCAAGAGCGGGAGAAGTTATTTGATGATAACCCACCTTCCACCACCAATGATACATAAAAACCAAAGATACTTAAGCTTTGTAGACCGTCGTCGTCAGGGTAAATGCGTAAGACACTAACAGTAAGAATGACTTTTATTTTGACGGTTCAACAACATTCATTGCGTTATTTTCGTGGCTAAGCAGACAAATTTTTCGAACATTCGAAGCAATGCTTTCGGAATTATTCAGATTATTAGTGTGTTTCGCTATTAGGGTGCGGGGTTGTATCTTAATGGTCTGTTGAAATACAAGAGAACCTT
This sequence comes from Polymixis lichenea, assembly GCA_949091785.1. NCBI lineage: Eukaryota > Metazoa > Arthropoda > Insecta > Lepidoptera > Noctuidae > Polymixis > Polymixis lichenea. The sequence continues at coordinate 10,609,001 of OX420941.1, forward strand.
CCGATTCAAAATTAGCTAAATATTTGGATCCTGATGAGTTCCTGTTCAGTGTACATAAGTGCCCATTGCCCGACAAGTAAAGCAGTTTTCGTATCTGTCAATTACTTTCAGACCCTATAATTAATTTGTATGAATATTCTGTCCAAACTCAAAACCATTGTTTTAAAATTCCTAAGGGCTACAATAATTGCAAGAAAGCCGTTTCCATGACATGAAAGGAAGTCTTCCCCTCTTCACTTGAAAACCTTTTCAAAGAAGGCATCACATTTTCTCAGAATGCTCTCTATTATGTGAAGTCAGATCTAAGTCTTGGAAACTAGTGGCTATTATTTTTCTGACAGGGCAAGTTCGAGGCAACAAGAAGTTACTTTGACAAAATTTCAGAGTCTTAAGATTTCTACGAATTGGGTTTCTCACTATGGTATACATATTTAAGTATTTTTAAGGCAACTGAAGCAGATGGAGGTAACTTAATCATCGTAGGTAGATTAGTTATAAGTCGACTCCACAAGGACGAAAAATATCGCGGCGGGATTTTATCGGGCACTGGAATTTGAACTCTCGATGTTGAACCGAGCGTTGAGAATGCAACAGAGTGCATGTCAGCGTGTCGAAAAAACACTGTACGATTTTGAACTCTCGAACTCGACACTAAGCAGTGCGTTGAAGATCCAGTGCGCGTACGTCCGTATAAAAGGCGACTTACTCTAAAGAAGGAAAGTTTTAAATAAACTGGAAAAAGGCGAAATTTGTATCATTCTTTAAGTACGTTTGAATATTTGATAAAATACTTAAGTAAATCATCTGCTATATCTAGAAAGATACAGTCAACAGCCTTTAATCACAGAATATAAATACCTGATTAAGTATTTTTTTTTACACAACGTTTTCATATACAATCAAAGAGTTGTAAGTCACGTGATACTCTAAATAAACTATATAAAGTGATCAGAGCTCAAGACTGATGTTATACCTCGTGATGAGACACAAAAAGCTACAACTTTACGAGTGTTCCCGCCATGTAATTGAATAACAAGATGGCGGTATAAGGCTCTGTACAGACTTATCGTTATTTTCAATAACGCTACGGTTTCCTAGAAGAGCGGTTGCCGTGATAGCGCAATCAGCCTATATTGTCCCCACTGCTGGGACACAAGTAGGTAATCTACCACGCGGGGCCAACCCACATTGGGCCCGCGTGGTAGATAGATCATTTAAACATTCGAAGACGTGACATCTACCAAGTTGTCACATGTCTTCGAATTTTTGGTTCTAAGACATGTTGGTTTCCTCACGATGATTCCCTTCACCGTTTTGAGACCAGTGGCGATGAAATCATTTACACAAAGTAAAGCGTTTGTCAGGGTTCGACCGGGACTTACAACATTATAAATCGCGGTCGTTACCACTAGGCCAGCACTGCTTTTATCCATAATAAATCTATTATTCAGATCTTTGACAGTCAGTTACGAGTAATCAGAAGCCCGAAAGTCTGACAACCAGTCTTACCAAGGGGTATCGTCATCATCATCATCATTTCAGCCGATAGACGTCCACTGCTGGACATAAGCCCCCCCCAAAAGGGGGGGATTTGACATAATCGCCACGCTTGGCAGGTGGGTTGGCGATCGCAGTATGGTGGTAAAATGCATAGAGAACGCTGCTGCCCATTCTCTAGTAAGTTCCTTAGTCGCCTTCTACGACACCCACGGGAAGAAATGGGATGATGCTATTCTTTACGTCCGGCACCACACGGAACCTAGAAAGGCAGACGCTCCATGTATAATATAGCGGTATCCAGCTACATCCGGTTTGACTGGAAGCCAACATAGTGGTAGAACAGGCTAGCAGATGATGATGATGATGAGTGATACTAAAAACTTCTTGCAAAAATGTTGCTACTGATATTCTGATTTAAAAAAATTACAAAGTGCCAACCTTTAAATAAACAAGTTACAGCAGAGGAGGCATTAATTTTTTGCATCACTCTTGCGATAACAATCCCACTCTTCGTGTCAACTAGAATGTGACGATTGTCAACTGAGACATAATTACTCCGTACACGCGACATAGAAAACAGAATCATTGTTTTGGAATTTTGTTTTATTTATTTACCTCACTTACATAAATCTTTTTCTTCTATCTTTGTAGTTTATGGACGTTATTTTTTTTTTAAACCGTTGCCGTTTCAACTGACTAGCTACGTATATCTGTGTAGATTTGTAGTCACTGTACTCTTACAATCAAAGACTACAATAGTATCCTGGCTTACAATAGAAGTGCCGGTTCTCTATACTGTCAGCTTGCATTAGTCCACCACTGGGCAAAGACTTGACTACCAGATTTTATAATCCAGGGTAATGTGGACTATTGTATCGTTCGAGTAGAAGCCTTTTTATTTAGTTCTTGAGTGAGTCCCCCATAAATTATTTGTAACTAATTGTAACTAGTCTTCGCCCGCGTGGATATCGAAAATTATCCCACAGGAACGTACTACCGGTATAAAAAGTATTATTTCCAAGTTATAATCCATCTATGCCCCAAATTATAACCAAATCAGCCGTTTATGCGTGATTGCGTAACAATCTTCCAAACATCCAAACATACAAAATTTTGCATTTATATTATTAGTAAGATGGTCATCAGTGGAATTGGCATCGGTTTGATTGATTCCATCAGTGTTGGAGATCGCATCACCTTTGTTTGTTTTTTTTTTTACCTTAAACTTGTCCTGTAAATTAGTGCCGAAACTGTCCTTATGTTTAGACCTTAAGGCGTGGAAGAGTTGTCGTGTCGCGGACGTATATATCAGTGGCGGGGCCCAGCATGCGGTCTGCCAGTGGTATAATGTGGCTACTTTAACATATCAGCGAGGAAATATACCTAGATTTGTCAGGCGATCGCCCTAAAATGGCTGATGATAATGTTACCATTTTAGAAATATTGGAACAGTCTTCGGCATTTGAAAGGGTATTCGATGTAAGATGTCAAATCTTCTGTCAATTTGTATTATTGTTCGTTGTTATTTTAATCAATGACACAACAGATACCATGAGGCTTAGAAGATCTACTGATGATCAGAGCCTTTCAGGTATACGAAGTTTTAGTGACAAAAGTCACTAGCAAATAATTTCTGTAATTTACCATATTTAATAATTGTCATTTCCAAATTCAAAACAAGCGTTTCCCACATTCACCTCTACACACGTTTGGCAAAGCTTTTAACAAAAGCTGTCGTGAAGCGAACACACCCGAGACTAGGGGTCATAAGCTCTCAAAGTGACGTCACGAACAGGACCAGTAGGGTCTGCCGTCTGTAGCTTTTGATCCGTACAAAGGGCAAATGGGGTATCCTATAATGTCTGTGAATGTAACGAGTTGGTAATTAAATTAAGTGCTCTTTTTATATTTAGAAAATGTTTGTTATGTTTGGTACTCTATTACGATATTGCTGTAATAGAAAATTTTAAAAAGGACCAGGATGAAAGGACCTATTTTCGGACATTAAATAAGTGAACGGGCTCGTAGGAATACTGAATTTTTCAAGGGAAAACAATTTGTATTCTATAGATTGCGGCCTTTTAAAAATGTTATATCTAATACGTGTATGCGAGCAATTCTTGTATATACAGGATAAGTTTTTATCCAGAGCACAAACTGTAACCATGAATTCAGCATACCATTCTAGACGAAAAATGTCGGCACTCCCCGTGCAGAAATTTTTCGTCCGTAATACAAAAAACAATCAGCTGTTCCATACATTTTGACCGCGTAGGTATTGGACTTTTCTATGAAACAGCAGATTTTTTTTGTAAAACCGACCTTAAATTTCTAACCTAGGGGGTCTAGCATGATATGCTGAATTCATGGTTACAGATTGCGCACTGGATAAAAACTTAACCTGTATATATACATATATCTATACATATATATACAAGAATTGCTCGTTCTGAATCTCGGAAACGGCTTCAACGATTTTCATAAAATTTAGTATGCAGGGGCGTTTCGGGGGCGATAAATCGATCTAGCTAGAGTTCATTTTTAGATAACGTCAAACCAACAAAAAACCGGTCATCCAGATGTTAATCATTAAAATCATTAATCAAACCTTCTAAGTTCAAACTGATTGTCAACTCTACAGGTCATCCAGATCTTCCCTATAAATATGTGATGGATAGTGTCTGATTTTATGTGACGTAAGACAACATGGAACAGCACGCGTTGGATCTATAATCAGCCAATGATGTTCCCACAGCTGCGACACAGGCCTCCTCTCGTTGAGAGGGAGTGGGCCGTAATCCACCACGCGGGCCCAGTGCGGGTTGGTAGATGTCACATGGCTTCAAATGTTTGATTTAAGGACATGCCGGTTTCCTCACGATGTTTTCGTTCACCGTTTTGAGAGCAGTGGTGGAGAAATAATTTATACAAAGTAAAGCACCTGGCTGGGTTCGAACCTACGAAACAAAACTCGTAAATCGCGGCCGTTACCACTTGGCCACTCCTCAAACCACTATATGATGTTTCATAAAAATAATGATCACGGAAAACATATTTTAAATAGTGCCCGCGACTTCCTCCGCGCGGAATAGTTTTTTTTATTATTATTTATATAGCAATAAAAAGAAATAAAAATTCTAAAATAAAAGTAGCATTAGTTACTCCTTATTACATCAGCTACCTGCCCAGAGATTAGCGGGAACAAACAGACAGACAGACAGACAAAAATTGTAAAAAAAATATATTTTGGTTTAAGTAGTGTAAATATATTCATATGCATGTAGTAAAAAGCGGTTATTTTAATATTACAAACAGACACTCCAATTTTATTTATATGTCTATATGTCCTCTAGAAAATTATCATTTGAGAATCAAAATAATAAACAGTAAAATTACCACATTTTTATCGTTGCAACAGAATCTATCGCTTCAGCAAACAAGTCTACATATCTGTAATGTTGGCAGCACAGCGTGGCTTCGCGCTCAGCGTGGCGCGAAAATTATAACCTCGCGCGATCTGGCTCGCACAAATCAATTTGTGCCGTTATGGCGATGTTAACGCAGCCGCGACACGGATGTGCGGCTCCTTGCACTCATGTCTTTGCTTTTTTGTATTTATGGTAATGACATTATGTGATTTTATTATGATGTTATTTTATTAATTTATATGGTTTTTGGATGTTTTTAACGCAAAGATAAAGGGGAAAACGTAAAAAATCCTGAATCGTACAGAAACTACTACTATTAGTCCTTAATTCTTTTTAAAATCAAATATTTTTAATGAAATATTTCTCAAGTTTGTAGACGCTGAAAATAATTATAACGATAATTAAATTATTTAAATTGATATCCGTCTAATTCATTCTTATTTTTTATTTGAGGCCAGTGTTTAGTTGACATCGGTAATCGCCATTCAGCCAAACAGGAATCGTCAAATAAGCCTTAACGAACTATTTTATAGGAATATTCCACAGTTATCATTAATTTAATATAATTCGACCTATTTATACCGTAAAGGCTTCTTCAAACAGCCGCGACGCGACAACGCGACGCGACACTTGTAGAACAATTTCCATGAAGTTTTCATAGAAATTGTTCGCGCTAGTCTGCACGAGCCTTAAATCTAATAAAACTAAAATATGTATGTCAATTTTAATTAAAATCAAATTATGTTCAAAATAGAAGACGTATCGTAGGCTATACAGAATAAGTTTTTATTCAGTGCGCAAACTGTAACCATGAATTCAGCATATCATTCTAGACCACCCAGCGCAGAAATTTTTCGTCGGTTATAGAAAAAAGAATCAGCTGTTTCATAGAAAAGTGCAATACCTACGCGGTCAAAATGTATGGAACAGCTGATTTTTTTTTCGACGACGAAAACTTTCTGCTATATGTAGACATGTGATGCATACAGGATAAGATAAAAACTTATCCTGTATGCATCACATGTCCTTTGATGAACCCTTGATGTTTGAAAATATTTATTTATTTATGTACCCTACCGTCTCGATTAACATTATAAGCTGCCAATTAATTCCAAAATAATTAACAACGATGTTTGCATCCCCAAAAAACATAACATCTGGCTTAAGACTCCACTCATCATCCTAACAGTACCATACTGTTTGCTTTCTGCAAGTACCAGGGCGCCATACAAGACAGGAGGCCGTCCGAACAATGCTGTGTACGCAGCGCGCAAAGGCACGACTAATGACTGCTGAATAATTTAACGGAGAGGCGGCGTGACTTGCGCTGCCGTCTGTAGCCCGTGGAGGAAAGTTAAGATTTCGTGGATTTCATAATTTGTTGAGGGTTTTTAGTACCTATAAGTAAGGACTCTATTTTAATTGAAAGCAATAGGGCAATCATAGGGCAATAGAAAAAGTAGAATTAAAATTGCACATCAAGCTATACATTTCCAGTATAAGCTGATCTCGCATTGTATAGGATTTCCGTACAGTACGAGATCAGCGTAAACTGGAAATGTATAGCTTGATGTCTAGCCGTGTGTACGCAATGCTACTTGCCTCGTCGACTGCCTCGTTGGTCTAGTGGTCGCAAGCGCTACTGCAGAGTAGGAGGTCCTGGGTTTGACACCCAAGTCGGGTAAAGTGTCTTTGGACTTAAACATAACTGACGGATTGTGGGTATTACTCTGCCTAACCCTTCGGGGATTACACACGTGTGTGTTATGCAATACTAATTTTCTTTGGCCTCTCAGTCATCATGAGAAAACATAATATTTTTTTTTAACCCAAGAAGTTTCTTCAGTTTCCTCTATTTCAAATTTTTCACGCATTAATTATGGTAAGTATATAGAATATATAAGAGGAACTGCTTATTCCACATATTTTCTTCCCTTTTATTCCATTCCCACCAATTTTGCCAAAGTTCCTGATGTCAACCAAACTTTTTGCAGGTCCTCGAAAAAAATAATACTCAAAGTGAAGAGCCCGTGTTATGATGGAGCGGTATTCACATTCGTCATGCATTGCTTCACAAAAGTTAACAATGAACCTCTTAACCTACCACAATGAACAACATTGCAAAAAGAACCTTCTTTTACGCAAAAAATGCAAAAATAAACATGCTCCATTCTTGATTTTGGCAAAATACACACCCACGCACAGACAATCGATAGTATTTTTTTTATGGCGATGATATTATGCTCATTCAGCCTCAATCGAATCGAATCGATAGATCGAGCATGAAATTAATTATTTGTGCGAAGGGTTTAAGCTACCTGAGTGTTATTTTTTAAAATGTTATTATCGTTTTGAAGTGTAATCGTACGTTTGTAAAGGGCTTTCAAGGAGTTAAAGAACCTGTGTTTGTTTAAGTGGTAGAAAATGTTCGTTGCTGCATTTATTTTGGTCTTAAATTCCATCCATAGAAATGAAATATCACCTGCTGAAAATATGAAATATTTCGATCAACAAAAAAAGTGACATTCTCAGTTTTCTTCTTTTAGCATGTCCGATAATTTTGGCTACTAGTTTGGCAGTTTCAGCAGCGTCCATCAACTCCTGTAGCGTGCTGTCAACAGGACACGCTGGAAAAGATATTAAGTGCCCCATTGTTTGTGGAACAACACTATATTTACACTCCAGGGCGGGTCATCTGTGACTTATCCTCAGCCATTCATACCCTCGCCCTCGATCACCAAAACTTGGTATTAGAGGACTTTTTATAGAGGTTATCTTCCTCGCGATCCGGGCGATCAAGCCAAGATCCTCGTCCCGTTCCGAGTCCTCTGAGAGAACCTGCTCAGGTGCCCCTGAGCAGGTTCTCTATACTTCGGCCTACCTGAGTTCAGTTGGTATGTATTAGTCAAATTACTCTTCATTTTACGTCATGTAAACAGACGATCGTGAATTTAATTAAGTGTGAATATTTTTTAAACAATGTTCAATTTCGCCAATAATTTTGTCGATGTTCACATGAAGTCTAGCAAGCCAATCGATTCTAAATTGGATTAAACTTTTTTCCATAAATCACCTGACATTTTTCTCAAGATATCCAATCCATTTCTTTAACTATAGTCACAAAAACGGGCATGTAATTGCAATCCTCGTGGTAAAGTCTGCAGGTTGGCAGTCTGATGTGTTTTGTTGAAAAATTTGTGCGTAGCGAATTATTAGAGGTGTGGCGAATCGAGTGGCTAATGCGAATTCTGAAATAGGAGGTTGTTTTTTTAGCACTTACCTGCTTTTGGAACTTGAGTGGATAAGTTTAAATTTTTGTGCAGTTTAAGCAGAATGGTGTAAGGAGCTCCTTACAGTGTTTTTCGATTAATCTGTTGCAGAATTCAGTGTAGTATCGAAAACTTTGGTTACACAGTGATAAATTGTTTTTCTCCATTTCATACACCAGCCTATGTCATTCGGCTGAAATGATGATGAACTGGAGCTGGGGCTTGAAGAGACTTGTCACTCCACTCAGTCAATCAGCTCACTTCACTTAAGATTTCACATAGAAATGTTTATAGAACAGCTCGTCAGAAATCTGTCAAGCAATTTGTGATGCCCCCCGCCTTGCTTTGTCTATGCAGCCACAAACTCCTTATAGATTCAAATCCACCCTATTTCTGATTTCCCCTCTTTAAAAATAGCGTCGTAAAAAAGACAATACCCAACATATACCTACCCATATATACATTATACACCGGTTTACCTTAGTTCAAAGTATACAGAAGGGGGCCGAATCAAAACGGACTTGTTATTACAAATTATATTTTTTTTCTCAAGGGGAGGATGTTTGTACGAATTCTTAATGGAAACGAAACATTGGTCTGAAATAAATCTGTATAACTTTAGGTGCAAAGGAAATTGGACTTTGTAAAGGCGGAAATAAAAGTGACGTGGGTTATCATTATAATGTTATTTGAAATCTTCAGGTCTGTCAGCGGCAGGTTTATTAATTTTCCTTTTTCTTTCGTTTTGTTTTTCTTCGGTTTTCGTTCGCGGAGTTTCCTTGTTATTTAATGTACCTTCCCTGATTTACATACTGATTAGATGTCAACGTTTTCACGTACAGTCACCAAAAGAGATAAGTAACTAGCGGGCTAATTGACATATGGATATATATGTGCTATAATAATTATGTTTTTCGTATATTTGTAAGTAGTAGCAGTTATTTTATCAGCGGCTTCGCTTGCGTAGAGGTCGAAAACTATCCCACGGGAACGTAGTACCGGGATAAAAAGTATCCTATGTGTGATTCCAGGTTACAAACTACCTGTGTACCAAATTTCATTCAAATTCCAGTCCAGCCGTTTTTGCGGGAAAGGTAACAAACATCCATAAATACTCCAATCTCACACACAATCCATACTCACAAAATTTCACATTTATAAAATTAGTAGGACTAGTGGCCCGTACCGGCTTCGCACGGGTGTGATCCCTAACTTTTGAAATCGGTCCAGTAGTTATTGAGTTTATTCGTTACAAACATACTAATCTTTCCTTTTTAACCCCCAACGCAAAATCGACGGGTTTGTCCAAGGACCACTAAGGGCTGGTGGAGGAGACCAGTCCTGGAGTGGAGACCGCGAAACGGCAAGCGTGGTGTGGGACGCCCCCCAGCTAGATGGATCGACGACCTCAAGAAAGTGGCTGAGATAGACTAGATGCGGAAGGCGAAGGATAGAGCATTGTTTCGCAGCCTGGGAGAGGCCTATGCCATATATGGGTGAGTTGATTGACTGTTGAGCTTGAGGTTCTGGGTTCGATTCCCAGATTGGACAAGTGATTTTCGTTTTTCCATGAGGAATTTCTTAGTAGCAGCCCGAAGTTGGGATCTGTGTCCGTTTGATAGCAATAGGCAATTTGCGCCCTATTATATGGGACAATACATAACTGGCAAAACGTTGGTGGTGGTATCGACTTTATGTAAGTACACATAAAAAGTGAAAAATGGCTTCAATTTCGGAAGTCAGTGTCTTTGGTTTTTTTTTTCGTGCTGTGCCACTGACTTCCGAAATTAAAAGTGACAGAAAGTCATCATCAGTATGCACTATGTGAAAAAAAAAATATTATTGAAGCTGACTCAAAAACTACCCAAGCAAAGTTAATAACATGTATATGGGATCACCCTCTATCCATTACAAAAATAATTTTCGAAAGCTATCCGCAATTGCCGGAGATATCGCGTAACTTAAATCACAGAGTACATTTTACATTGACTTAAATACCTACTTACAAATAAAACGGTTGAAGGTTCTTGTTCGAAATTCAAAAATCTTAACTACGCCATCTTCCTTTTGACACTAATATTTTCTTCTAAGCGTATCGATAATAATATGTATAGGCTAAAATTCAGCTAAAGGAACTGCACTCGCTGACACAGTTATACACTAGTATAAATAGGTAGTATTATGTCCGATTTTGTCAGTACGTACATTATTATAACTTGCGAGAAATGAGAACCGTCGCACTGACTCCTTTTTTTGGGTTAGTCCCGCTATGGTATGGTCCCGGTATGGCACCCTCTTAAAATACCTATCAAAAAGTCCCGCTATGGTACCCATCTTTTAGATCTACGTTAGACAATAGAAGGTACAACTGAAAAGAAAAGTGTATCTATAAATAAATACTTTTAGGAGTGTATCAATAAAACGTCTGTTTGCGATATTAAATCAGTCTTTTATTAATTCAAAATATTTATAAAAAAATATCAAACAGTAAAACGAAATATTAATTGCAATGTAATTTTTAAAATAATCAACAATATTAATTACCAATAATCAACAATAAAAAAAATATAAAAAATCCACATCTCAGAAAAGTATTACTGTAAATATTATAAACTACAAATAAAAACAACATCCAGACATAAATATTAGTTACAAATAATCAACATTGAGAAAAGGCAGTAATTGTAAATTTATATAAACTACAAAAATAATCAACAACCAACTAGACAAATATATTAATTACAAATAATCAACATGGAGAAAAAGGCGCAAATTGTAAACATAAACTACAAAAAATAATCAACATCGAGAAAAAGTATTAAACATTTTAATAGGCTAAAAACAAAATTAAAATAAACTATTTTTTTAAATGTTCTGATCGAAATATTGACTTTGATATGTTAATCAGAAAATCACCAATGGAGATAGCTTTATTTTCGTAACTTTTTGTTAGCTTTTGAATCTGGCGGTCGATTTCTATACTTGTTCTTTTTCTTGAATTTATAGGTGATCTTTTTAGTCGAAAGCTATAACAAAAATCATCAGTTATTTAAGTTAAGCTATATTTTTTTCAGTAACCGTCTGTAATAGAAGGCGACAACCAATAATATCTACCAAAATAAATAAAATCAAATCCATTTTCAAATTCTTCTATGTACTCGTATTATGTAAAAAAATATATATCTGCTTTTAAAAATATTATATCTGCTTAAAAATATTGTCTAAAAAATACAACTTACTTGGCTTGTTTTATATCAAAGTGACATGTGTCGTTGCCAATTGTTTGCAGAAACAATAATAAACTGGGATTTTTTCCAATAATTTTGTTGAATCTGCCATTCCATGATTCCGCCAAGTTAGTTGTTCTATGGCGTTCATTATGGCAACACCAAATGAGGTCTGGATATTCAAGCCACTGAGTGACAAAATAGTCATTGAATTTGGTCATAGCTTCATCGTCGAAACTGAAAAAAATACTTATTAAACGTTCGTACTTGTAAAGCAATGAAATTAACAGGTCCTTACTGATATTGTTGTTCTTTACTTTTTTGCCATATAATTAGAGTTAAGTACTCAAACATCATTTTGGAAAGTAACCAAGATATTATACCTATTTTCCATTATATGCAGCCAGCCGTCTTCAATATCTTGTTTTGGCAAAAACGCCAAGCCTATGCATTGCTTAACATGGTTCGAGGACTCTTCGCGTTCCATGAGATTTAAAGATTTCGCTTTTTTGATAACGTTCTTTTGAAAATGTACGTTACATCCATTTATTTTGATATCAGGAAAAATCTTCGCTGCTGCATTTATTACTCCTATTTCATAATCGAAGGTAAATTTCGATGGACGCCATTCGGGCAAAGTTTGTTTAATCAATTCGAAAACTTTTTCATAAGTTTTCCCTTCTTTGTTTTTTAACAGAATATAAAATAATGGTGCTACATTCGTGGATAACTCAGTGCTTCCCATGTCTCCATGAATGACATAAACTTGTTCGAATGGGTTTGGGCAGCCGTCGAAAGTGCCATCACCAAAGTAATGCGTTACACATTTTATATGTTCCTTTACTTCTGTCGAGGAAAATATAATTATTCGATTACAGTCTTCATTACAATAATCAGCCAATACATACTTATTAAATTCTTCTGGTATTATAATTTCTTCCACATTCTTAAATTGTGTTTTTGGTACGTTCAACGACTTATTTCGGTGTCTGTATAATACTGTTTTTAATTTTTTATAGTCAGGAACATTTCCTGTAAGGTGTAACCCTTTGTCTTTTAAGTTACCCATGTGTTTTTCGAAAATTTTCTGTACTGATCCGTAATTTGAATTTACTTCTTTTTTGCACTCACTTATAGCCATTTGAACTTCATTGTCTTCAAAATGTGGCACGCACTGATCACTGTGTTTATAATCTTTAATTATTGTATTATTGGTATTCTCAATAGTTATATATCCACTACATTTAATACTATTTCTCCTATTTACACAATGCCAAGTACTTGAATTTTTATTTTCTCTGCGTTTAATATATTTATGTCCGGCACGTAATAAAGTTTTTCCACCGCGTCGACTGTCAATAATTATTAAATTTACACCACGTGAACTACTTGACCCAGACATTGCAATAGATAAACTAACAAGCTATCCTAATTACTCATATCGCAAAAGTACAGCTGCAAATAGCAAACTAAACCCGGAATAATACTGTCTCTCTCTATTTTCATAAAAACAAAAGGGAAGAGCTAGATACGAATTCGAGGAAGGGCTCGTCTCTATTGTTTTACGAAAAAACCGGTTGGTCAGGTAACTACCTGAAGTGAAACGACAATTACCGAGCGTGATTTGTTTAAAAAATAGTATTAATAAATATTATCTTGCTTAACTATAATAGTTAAGAAAAGATATTTTTTATTAATACTATTTTTTTCTTAACGCATTGTATAACTTTTCTTTACAACAGTACCAAAAACTGAAGGGTACCATAGCGGGACTTTTTGATAGGTATTTTAAGAGGGTGCCATACCGGGACCATACCATAGCGGGACTAACCGCTTTTTTTTTGTTTTACTTCGTCTCTAGCGTGGAACTTATTTCTCTAGCTTCTTTATGTAGTCCTGGTAGCTACGTACAAGAAAGCTGAAGTGTGGCAAATATGCAAACTTATGTTATTACAGTAAAGCAAGTTTTTAAATGAGGAATAATTAATATTGCGATTAAAAACTCCACTGAAGCTTTATTTTTTTAGTCTACACATAATTACTGCTTCTGCGTCGTCAGAAACTTAAAACCACTCGATACTTTCAACCAGAATCGAGGCGTAAAATTCGATGATATAGATACACGAAATTGACATCCATTGTCTTGAATCTACTAAACTAATGCCTAGCTTATTAAAACTGCACCCTACTTGCGTATTTTACATACTATCAATCAGAATCTAAATCATTTCGAAGTATATTGCTAATCCATTGTTTCATATATTCGAAAAAGGGTACAACTTAAATGCTCACCAAAATAATTTTTAGACCCTAAGACTAAGTACCAAGTAAAATTATGTGTGTTGTATTTATATTCTTTTTGTCTACCAATATTGATAAATGCTCACCAAATCTTGTTTCCCTGAAATAGTAACATTAATACCCAAAATGACAGCTCTAAATAGTTTTAGTGTAATCAAATGTTCCAACCTGAATCAATAAGTTGTGCTACAAAATTTAGTGAGAAACGAATCGCTGCAAAACCGACTTCACGCAGTCTTGTCTGCCCTACCCCTAGAGTGTAACTTAAGACCGCGTGGGCGCGGAGGGGTGGGGCGGCCCGCCAGCTGAAGAGCAGAAGGCCCGCCGCCGCGGCTGAGGCTGCAGCAAGCCGAAGCTGCAGTGGTGAGCGGTAAAACCATCTGCGACGACAAGCTCGTGTGGGGCCGCCCAAACCCCGCAGCGCCGATGCCGTGACAGAAACAATACTTGTTGTATGTTGCATGCCTGCTTGCATGTTGATATTCAAAAACATTGTACGATCGACCGTTAGCTTTTTGCCTCAGTAAAACTGACTAAATTGAAAATCGTCAAATAAAATATTGGTAACATCAATTTAGCGATAAATCTTTATGCCATAGAATAAAAAGAAAAATAGTTTCATTTCTACAATATTTTATGAAACACAAGTTGGTGAGCATTTATCCATTCTGGCGAGTATTTCGAATTTTTTGGTAGTACAATAGGTACTTTTCTGGTAGGCGTTTAAACACAAGCCCTCGAAAAATTAGTCTTCTCAAAAACGTAATTAACGCAATCAATGCTGTTAAACTGTCAAAATGAAAGCCATCCTACTTAACAGTAACGGCAGTTGTGTTCGGGAAATACAAGCTTGATGTTTGTTTTGTGTAAAATCTTAGAAGATATTCTTGGTTCTTCCTGTGCGAGTCACAATAAATACTTTTCTTTCTTTTTCTTTTCTTCTTGATGATTCGATTCCCCCACATCGACTGACGACGACAAGCCATGCAACTCGGAATTAAATCTCGACGCTTGAGCGTATTATTTTGTTCTTACATTATTGTTATCAATAATAATAATGTAAGAATAAACAAAATAACCTTTAAAAAAAACTAAACATTTATCTATAAGCCTGCAGGATTTTTAACGAAACCAAAACACCGCGCTCCCTGCAAAGAGATGTAACTGTGAACGTGTAGGTGTAGTTCGCAAATTTCAACAAAGCTCCCTCTGACAGCAATTCCGTTTTAGAGCCTTAATCCCGACTCTAGTACGAATAAAAGGCATATTTCGTTCTCCGACGCTCGCAAAATTGTCATCGCAAATAGCTTTTGCCTTGGGCGTTTCACTTACCACAACTCCAGAAGTTTGTAACTTCCAAAAACATGCAGAGAGTTTTGAACTTTGAAATTCACGTATAAAGTCGAAAATAGTTTTCTCTCAAACTCTCCTGAGTATTGTAACAATGAAAATGCCAGCATTGCACACGTAAATACAATTCGTGGGATCGTTTCGATCGTCTAGATTTACCGGCTTAAGAAATAAGGTTCACAATCGCTCGAATGGGAAATCTGAACTTGAAAATCGTCGCCTGCCTGACGCTCGATATCAAATAAACATTATTGTGGGTCCAGAACGCCTGAAGCGACGGGTTTTGTTTGAACGATTGTGAGCTTTATTGTTCTTTGTTTAAAGTTGGTAATTGAGAAATAATTTCATATTGCTAGGATTTTCGCCGGGGGAAGTAACAAGGATGGCCGGATGCGGGTATCGATAAGAGTGAAAGGGAGAGGAATATAGCTCGGAGCACTGTGATTGGTCAGGAAGGCCGCAGGCTGTGAACAGTAGCCCGCCCTATGTCTACTGTAAACGATGACGCAGCTGCCACAAAAAGACGTAACTAGAGCTGAAGTGGTAGCTATTATTTTTGGTTTACACTTTTCTGAACGTTTGATAGATTTGAATACTACTGTGGATATTATTATTTTATGCATATAAACATCATCCATACCATCTTACCTTGTAAAAATTTTGCAATTCATGTGTTTTGAGGTGTTGATTGTTCAGCGAGGTCTTTTGCTTACCTACGTTACTTTTGAAAAATAATGACTCAGAACACCTGTTGCCTGTGCCCGGGAGCAATTCCGTGTAAATAAACAGTTACATACGCGAACACGAAACGTGTATTCATATTGGCTTTTGTGAACAGTTCAAGTTTATGCTGGAAATACGAGCAATTATATTTTTTGGACATAAAAATATGAAAGATAAATTAAATAATATTTTTTTCTATGGCAACAAAGGCCCCTTTTATTTATGCATGTATTTTACTTGCAAATCTTACAAAGACATCTAAGATGTGCAGTAACCCATTTGTTCGCGAAAGCCGTGGCCGCCGGCGTCACCGAGGGCGCTCATAGCTCGGGGCGGGGCGCGCACACATACACATTCACACCCTCCAAACACCGTAACAAGAAGGAAAATCCTACGCAAGTGTGCAATTTCCACCCACACACTTCCATTCACGAAAAACCTTCACAAAAGCCCCCATGTGTAAGTAAGTCCCCGGCGAAAATACCAATGTGTGTGTAAATTCGTACAGTTACAATATAAACTTTTTGGACGAAAATACACGAATCTTTTTATATTATTCGACGCACACTTTGAAATGAGAGTTTTTTCCAAGATCCTCATTTCGCGGTATATGGAGATACCTATATATTTTTCTCGTACAAGCAATTTGGTTATGTAACGACGTTATATACCTAGAGTTAAATAATTAAGAGATTGTGATTTTCCGTTTAATAAGTATATTATTTGAAAACTCAATTTTCTGTCGAAAAGTTGATTGTGGACGGGATTCGTGAGAATAAACATAATATGTGAAGTGTAACTGAAGAAAACTTTATGTGAGTATAACTTTACGATTTAGTATTCCGTTTTAGATGAAACAACGCGAATGTATTTTATTCTTTAGTTACATTCAGATTTTAGAGCCTATTCCGCCTACACATCTCTGTCAAGAAGTTCTTTCCGACTATTTGCCAATTGCCCGATCCCGGCTTTAATCGGGCTGTAATTCTATTTTATTATTATAAATTCGTAATTCGTAGGCTTACTAGTCATAGGACTACGTGAGTGTGGAAGTAAAAAAAAATAGTGGCACTCCGGGAATGCCGACAGAAGTGAAAACTTGAACAATTACGAGTGTTGTGTGTTGATTTAGCATTATAAGCAAAAATATTAACTGGTTTTAATTTTTTTGTAAAATTAAAACAAAAATTTGTAGTTTTCCCAAATAGGTAAAATCTTTTATTACCTGTAATTTATACTGACCAAGCTTAACTAAAACTAATTTATATACAGAAGTGTCGGTAACGGTGTCGCGGGTTTTTTCCCATCTCAAAAAATGCCTAAAGAAGTTTTCACTTCAATAAAACACAATGTAGAACATTGTTCTATTCTATTTATTTATTGTAAGTGTACGAACAATTTTCCTTTTTCAATCCCTTTTTTGTGGTTAGCAAATTAAGTAATGTAGACTTGTATAAAACATTGATATCTAAATGACAAAAATAAATAATTAGTTTGTGTAAGTAGGTTTGTACCAACACTCATAAAAAGTAGATGAGGGTGGCGATTCTATTGCGACCATTCTGAGAAGAAAGGCCGAAACAAACTCTGAGGTCACAGTCTCTTTTAAAGTACAGACATAATCTTACATTATATTGATCCACGTTATATTTTACTGACAACGTCTTGAAAATGCGAGTACTTAGTAGGTACTGGCATTTTAACCTGTAAAACTGTAAATGCCACTCACAGCGCAAAACTGAACATCAAATAGGATTTAATTACCGAAGTCTAATCGAATTTTGTCAGAATTTCAAATATCATCATTATTACCGATACAATTCGGTGTATGTAGTTATATTGCATTTGTTTCAGCGGCGCCGCTCCGTTAGTTTCAGCCGGGCCGCCCTGAAACACGGCCATTGCGCGTCGGGCGACGCCATCTTTTATTTTATAAATAACATTCTTTATTTGGAATTGTTTTTTGTTTCGGTTTTTGCAGTTGCGTCGTTCTTTTTTATGAGACATTGACTGAGTGATAAATTGAAGGTTTTTATTATTGAATGAAAAATAGCTAGGTAGCGATTTTGATATGCGAAAAATTTATAGGTTGGTTTTATGATATTTTTGTTTTTTGCTTATGATGAGAAGGACCATATTAAATTAACATCTGCTTTAGCTGTGTTGTGAATATGAGTGAATGCAATAACGTGAGTGAACGTAGCCTGTGTAGGATACCTTAGTGTTTGCTCGATCAGCTGTTTTACATAATGGACAAGTTGTATATTGTAAGTGTGTAAATAAGTACACCGTGAACAACGACTGCTGAGGCAGGAAGTGTGCGTGTCTCATTAATTCTTGTTCCTTTTCTGTATCTGGGAAGGGTTTGCTTTGTATTAAAAATGGCAGTTAAGTAGATATACGGAGTGGCATAGAACATCGACGCGCAAACTAAAACCATGAATTCAACACACGATTCTGATCCCCTTTGAAACGATTTGTCGGTTATTCAAAAAGAAAAGGTATTCTATTGAAGGTTATGGAGTGGCGACCGCGTACCGGAAGACGTAAAGTTGGAAGGCCTACCACAAGGTGGACCGATGACCTTGTGAGGGCTGCAGGAGTTCGCTGGATGCGGGTAGCACAGAACCTGTCGAAGTGGCGAAGTTTGGGGAAGGCTTGTGTCAAGCACTGGACGTCTTTTGGCCGAAATGATGATGATGACATTTTGACCGCGTCGGCATTAAACATTTCTGTGAAACAGCAGATCCTTTTTTTTTGATGGAAGATATTTTCAGGTGGTCTAGAATCATGTGCTGTATTGATGATATCCTGCAAAATGCTGTTACAAAGCAATAAAAAAAATAAAAAAGCAATGGTGTGTAGAAGCATAATAGACCGAATCCATGGCTACTGAAGAAATAAAGAAAAGAAAGAAAACGTACTAATTGTGACTCGCACAGGAAGATCACAATAAATACTTACTTACTATACTGGCTGTACAGGGTAAATTTTTAACCAGTGCGCAAACTGTAACCATGAATTCAGCATATCATTCTAGACCCCCCAACGTAGAAATTTTTCGTCGGTTATACAAAAAAATCAGCTTGTTTCAGAGAAAAGTGCAATACTTACGCGGTCAAAATGTATGGAACAGCTCTCTGGAATTATATGCTGAATTCATGGTCGGAGTTTGCGCACTGGTTAAAATTTTATCCTGTATATCTACCGTTCACATAATTAAATATAGACATACATAACCACAAAGAAACCTTACATAACGGACGGAACACCGCACAAATTAACGAAATATAAAAAAATTATAAGTACAACCGAAAAGTAAATCATCGTGGGCCATAATCTTGTTACACAAATGTTTGGGAAAATAAAGAAGCGTAATTATTTAAGAAATTCAACGCACAAAGGGTCGGCCCCTCCCCTCTCCTGCTGAAAGGGGGTGGCGGCCATTGTAATTATTTTTCTTAAAAAACTTTCCCGGTATGAGTTTGTTCTTTGAAGAAAAAAAAATTATGTAAGCTCATAGTGGATGTGGTCTTGTGATATTTGATGTTCAGATGTTTGTTTTTTTGTGGAGATTTAATTTATTTGTACAGTATAATCAATCTATAACGTTCCCACTGCTGGGACACAAGCCTCCTCTCTGTAAGAGGGAGTGGGCCATAATCCACCACGGGCTCAGTGCGGGTTGGTAGATTTTATTTTATTTTATTCGGGAAACTTACAGCTAACATAAACGATGTTATTAAACAATATGAAACTGAAGGCCATTTACAAGTTTCCACTGATAACTTTTCCACTGATGACTTAACTTAAACAACAACAAAAAAGGTCGGTAGGTACAAAATAACTACTTATGACTTAGGAAATAAATAATACACGCTTAACTAATACAAATAAAAAAAAAAACATACAGAGCAAACAATTACTTTTCCTTAAAGAAGCTTTTCACCAACAGATGCTTAAGCCGAGAGACACTGGTATTGAATATATCCAGACCATGTTCAAAAGACAGCTTATTAAAACTTCTGCTCACACGGATTAGAAATGAATTCTGCCTGTACGCGGACCTGGAATGAGGGACATGCAACAAGCTAGGTGATGTCACGTTTTCGAATATTTGGTTCTAGGACGTGCCAGTTTCCTCACAATGTTTTATTTCACCGTTTTGAGAGCAGTAAAATAATTTACACAAAGCAAAGCGCCTACGGCCAACAAATCTACATGGGCAATTTTTTGAGCAATTACTGCTCGACAACACTAATGGATCAATCTGGATCAATTAAGTAGAGCAATCTGGAGCAACAACAATAAATTGCCGGTGTGTTTTGGCAATACTGCTTCTGATTGCTCCATATATTTCATGAGTTGCCGAATATCCAATCGGTTTGGAAATTTTTCATAAATTTTCTTTCTAACTCGTTTGTACGTATAATTACGTCTCGTTTTTGCGAGAGGAACCGGCCGGCGGCGGAGGCGGCGGGAGAGGTGCATTGCCTAGTTTTTAAGTTGATCCACATTGCTCCATATTGTGTGGTCGTATCTCTGGCAACAGGTTACTACATGTTGCCATTGCCCTAAACTGCTGGATTTAGTCGTGACGTCATATTTGACGAGAATTGTCCAAGATGGAGCAATTTTAGTTGCTCGTGTAAGCGCACTTTAAGAAAGTCTGGTGGGCATTGATTCAACAGACTGTCGTTTGGTCGAACGATACTCCCTTTTCTTTAGTTAGAGGACGAGTTATCTTTACACTCTGTTCATCGTATCTCTATAGGCTATTCTTAGAAAAGTGAGGAAGAAAGAAAGAAATTCCATCTGGAATTTCTCAGTGGGAGTCTAGGTTTGGGCCTAGTTGCGTGGCTGAATTATATAAAGGTACACCTCTGTCTAACCCTTCAGGAAATATAGGCGTGATGTTCTGATATGTGTATAAGAACGTCTGAGAATAAACTTGTATATTTACTTACTTACATATGCCCGAAAACTTCTTTCGTCTCAGTCAGCTAAATTTAAGACGCTCTATTTTTAGAAAATGCCCGATCCATATTTCCATAATGTAATTCAGAATGGGTACTATCCTCAAGTTACAAAATAACATGGCCCTTATTATAAAAGTTTGGGTCCAACATCCAAGGAAGGTCTGTCCGTCCGAAGGTACACCCCGGGGGTAGGCAGACTTGTAGGCTACCGACATGTTTGTACGTTCGTTAAAAGTATTGCTGCCTACTAGTTAATTCAAGAACATGTAACTTGATTTTCTTTGTGAGGTTATTTATACATACATACGTATAAAGAAATTAAATTGAAGTGTCTGTTTGTAATTACAAAATGACAGTTTTTTATTAAATGCATATGCAAGTACATAGATACAGTACATAAAATAAAAATATTTTTTTCAGCTTTTTACTAAATGGATATGAAAGTATGTAATACAGTAGTTATAATAAAAAAATAAAAAAGAATTGCTGTCTGTCTATTTGTTCCGGCTAATCTCCGAAACAGCTGGACCGATTTTGACCGGATTATCACTTCCAGATAGCTGATGTTATATGGAGTAACATAGGCTATACTCCTATAACTTTATAAAATAAAGATAATAGTTCTTCATTGATCTTTCGTAGTTTTTCTGCCAGCTTTGGGCGCTGAAAAATTCCTTCAAACTTCTTTCGAATTAAGCCAGTGTCACTTAAATTTTCTTCACTTAAATACAGAAATTCAGTCGGTCATAAATGTAAGGCAGTTAAGTATTATAACTTCCCTATTTATGTACAAAAGTATAATCATATAAACCAAAACTGCGTGATTTATTCCGTAACACGCCAACAGTAGCAATGGCTTTAATTTTGACAGTTGAACAACATTCATTGCGTTATTTACGTGGTTAAGCAGACAAATTTCTCGAACATTCGAAGCAATGGATTAGTTATATGCTTCAAATTGATTGAGAGTCTGATTTATAGCGTGTTACGAAATTAGGGTTCAGGAAAGGATTTACGTTATCAAATTGAAACTTTCAGAAGTAGTATAACTACCATTTATGTAGCAGTTTAGTAGCTATTACGTAGGCAGTAGGTATATGCGCCCTAACGGCCTTAGTCACCGCAGGAGACGCCCTGGGCGTCGGGAATCCCAGGCTGATTCCCGGCCACCGTAGGCGCGGGCTTTTTTTTTTGGGTGGGAAATCATCACATAACTTCTCCTGTTCTGGGTGGAGCAGGAGGACGTGTCAGACTTTTACTGACTAAAACCCACCCATGTTCCGTCAGTTGCCTGTGTGCCGGGGCCGCAGTATCTCTTTCGAACAACCCGCACCCTTGGCACCGTAGGCGCAGCCTTGCGGACGGCGAGTACTGGGTAGCTCGCTGTCCGGTAAGGACCAAGCCCGGGTCGACGGCGCGTTGTGTTCCACGCGCGCCTCAAAGAGATGTCAGCACCAACTGAAGGGGCGCAAGGGCCAATGCCTCCCAGTGGTGCGGGTTATTCGAAAGAGATACCGTGGCCCCTGGCACACAGGCAATTGAAGGAACACGGGTGGGTTTTAGTCAGCGCCCTCCTGCTCCACCCAGAGCGGGAGAAGTTATTTGATGATTTCCCACGCTCAAAAAAAAAAAAGTAGCTATTACGTCACAGTTAAGTAAATATGCGAAGGATGGTGTACTGTAAATAATATGTGAAACATTATCACAAAATCCCCTAAAACGCTACCTAATCAAATAAGAGCAACGGATTAATCAAATAGGTTAATAAACCATTTAAAGGTAGGTACCTTACACTGACCTAATCGTATATTCTAAATTAAGCAATTTAGAATCTGACTAGGGTTAGTATGAGTAGTACTCAGTTAGTATAGAACCTAATAATAATAATGAAACAATACTTTGTCAAACTGGTATTCAGCTGCATCCGATTAGACTGGAATCTGACCCCAACATAGTTCGGAAAAAGGCTAGGCAGATTATGACCACTTTGATAAAGCGAACAAAAAAAACAAAAGTCCTTTATTCAAATTAGGCTGAGAATCAGAACTTTTCAAACGTCAAAATTACGTAAGACAGTCCCCAAAACGCCCGCCCCTCACCACTTCCTAGTGCTTTAGCTGGGAAGAAAAAGTGGCGCAACAAACTCCGCAGCAGCACAGCTGTCTGTTTAGTTAGATAAACTTGATTCTATGCAATAGTAGGTAGGAAAAATAAATTACAAATAATTTAAAAAGTTGCCATATTATGTCAGCTAATCATGCCAATATACCAAAAGAAATAAAAACTGTACTCAAGCAAAAAAACAAAATAAATAATAAAACGAAAGCAGTTCCATTGACTTGCTCGGTTTACTATGTATGCCTGGTCAGCTATTGGTTAGTTTGGCTGGTTGGTCAGCTTCTTATGTACTCTTATCATAAGTTGCCGTGGCCTAGTGCTGTGGTCAACTGAGAATTAATATTGATTTGATTGTGTCGATTTATATATTATACTAGCTGACCCGGCGAACTTCGTACCGCCATATTTTATTTCTTCAGTCGCGAGTGTCGCGACTGAGGAAATAAAATATGGCGGGACGAAGTAAAATCAAATCAGTTGGTCGACTGTTTCGTCAAAAATCTGTCAGTCTTTAGTCACATACCGTTAATCACTTTTTGTATTATTTTGTATTATTGTAAAAAATAATTCTGATCAAATCTATATATATTTTTTATAAATTTTCTTATATGCAAATCTTGTCCTGACAATAAGGAATATATAAAAAAAGGAATCATCCAATTTGGTGCAATCGTTCGGAAGTTATGCGCGTACATAAATTTCGGGGATTCATTTTTATTTAGATATATAGATAGATAGACTAGGTTTTGCCAGCGGCTTCGCCGGCGTGGAGGTCGGTGAATTATAACTATTCTCCTTTCTCTTGAATCACTCTGCCTATTGGTGTAGACCGCATTAAATTCCGTTGCGTAGTTTCAAAGATAATAAGCGTACAAACACGAAAAGCGACTTTGTTTTATACTAAGTAAGGAAAGGAAGTAACACTTTTATTTTCAGCCAGTGTTTATTTTATTTTATTTGGGAAACTTGCAGCTAACATTAATTTTTTTTTAAATACAATATGAAACTGCAGGCCATTTACAACTTTCCACTTATATATACAACTAACTTAAACTACAACAAAAAAGCAAAATAACTACTTATGAGTTATGATTATGACTTAACTTATGAAATAAATAATACGCGCTCGACTACTACAAATAAAAAAACGAAAAAAAAAACATACACAGCAAACAAATACTTTTCCATAGAAGCTTGCCACCAACAGCTGCTTAACTAAACAAGGAGTTTCATGAACATAAGAACTCTTTAGTGAACATAGAAACACTGACAATATAATTATAAGTGATGACTCTATGGCGAACCAGATTGACAGAACGATACTAATATGGTGCTAACTGTATGGTGATGAGTGGTGATCTCGGTGATACTGCTGACAAGGCGATATTTCTATCCATGTGTGGATTGTGTGATGACATTTCTGGCCCTGGAGCCTAACGCATAGCAGGTAAGTGGACAGCTTTTTTTGATGTACTTGTTAGACCACGTTCGCAGGTTAAAATACAGCGGTGATATTTTATCTTGCACTGGATTTAGTACTCTCGGTGTTCAACCGAGTATTGGTAATCCAACAGAGTGCATCATTAATAGTATTTTACGCAATCAAGGTGCAGGTGCCCACGAAACCTTAGCTAACTGAGAGTGTCTCGTACAATTTGGCTACGTACAACATTCTGATAATTTAAGATTCTTCAGTAGTAGTTGAGCATCATATTCACATTCATTCCTTTTTTTTTTCTGGGTCGGAAATCATCAAATGACTTCTCCCGCTCTGGGTGGAGCAGGAGGGCGTGTCAGACTTTTACTGACTAAAACCCACCCGTGTTCCCTCAGTTGCCTGTGTGCCAGGGGCCGCGGTATCTCTTTCGAACAGCCCGCACCCCTGGTAGGCCCTGGCGGGCCCCATCAGTTGTTGCTGACATCTCTTTGAGGCGCGCGTGGAACACAACGCGCCGTCGACTCGGGCTTGGTCCTTACCGGACAGCGAGCTACCCATTACTCGCCGTCCGCAAGCCTGTGTCTACGGTGGCCGGGAATCAGCCTGGATTCATACCTTTATTTGGGTTCCATAAAGTGAAATCAAACACAAAACTATCGTAGTTTAAAGTCTATCTCCAAACGGGCCATCTCAACACATCGGTCAAACTGCCATGAAATCACATTTACCGTCTGAAAACCTTATTTCTTCAGCGGAAGTGACGGAACAAACTAAATAGTGCTGCCACCTGGCGGGCAGCGCCGCCGGAAGTGGGCTTTATTGGCGGAAATGGACCGGCCGACCGGATATAACAATTTACACGGGCGCCTCGCTGTTGACTCGAGAAGGAAATACACTTTATTTTGAGTTCGTTACTGTTATTTACACTACGACGGTTATTTATATTTATACTGCGATGTTGGAGTGAGCATTGTTGGTGAAAGGCTGTTTGTTGAGTTCATTTTGCTGTAGGTAGGCAAGTTTTTGCGACTCAAAAGAAAATAATAATGAGTATGTTTTAACATCACGCCTCGTTTCCCTGAAGGGTTGAGCAGAGGTATACCTATAGTACACCCACATTCTGCCGTTTAGGAGGCGTCCATTAATTACGTGAGGCAATTTTAGCGATTTTTTGACGCCCACCTCCGCTCTGGTGAGATGTCGTGAGATTTGGCTCGACCCTCCCCCCTCCTCATAATATCACGTGAGATATTTCAAAATGCGTGTTTTTTTGTGTAAAAACGTAAATCTGTGCTTATTTGCGTTGGATTTGTGCATTACGTTTGGCTGGCTCGGCTGGCCGGTGGCGGTATAACAATGGAGCAGCTACTGTGCTACTTTATGGCGTTCGCATAACCGCGATAAACATTATTTTGTAGTATTTAGCCATATTAGTGGATAAGCATACGTCACTTAATTTAATCGAGTTTACTCGCAATTTTACATAGTTTCTTTGCGGAAAAAATAAAAATTACGTGATATTTGATGAGACCCTAAAAATCTCCCCCACGTGAGATTGGGTGAGGTTCAACTCGACCCCCCCCCCCCTTAAACGCTTCACGAAAATAATGGATGCCCCCTTATGTTCAAGTCCCATGTTATAGGGGGCGAGCCTAAATCCCAATTACTTTTAAAAGAGTAATCGTGGAGTTTCTTGCCGACTCTTCTCCATAGGAAACGAGTCTTTGGAACTTAGCTTCTAACGTTTCATAAGTGCTCATGTAGGTTTATGTGAAATAAAATTATTCTCTTTTGTAGGTAAATATGATGCAATCTGTATAATAAGGTAAGTACTTAATTTGATAGCAGATGTATTTGTCACCGTAACATTATGAACATCGTCAGTTTATAATCTATCTCGAGAGATTACAAAGTATCGAAACATTGTGAACTGCAAAAACCATTTACAATTTAACGCACTCTTTTTCGATAGTTTATAATCTGCTCGACAAATTGATAGTACCTTGCGCTATTACTAAATAGTCAAGTAACTGCCACTAACATGGAAGTAGCGCTCGCCGGCCGCTGCCGCGGCACCGCTCACTTCGCTCGCTCGGCTCGCGCGTGATTTGTCTCAGTTCTAACCTGACCTAACCTATTCGGTCGGTAAGCAGTATGGTGCAGTTCACAATTTATCGACAGCTTATAAGATTATAAACCTATCTCGCGAGATAGATTATAAAGTAACTGTGTTCACAATCATACGGTGCCATATACAAATCTATTCGTTCACAAAACTCTACTGACAGAACGATAAGATTTTTAGGAAATAAGATTTCATCTGACAATTACATTACTACACAAATAATGCAAGAATCTATTCAACCGCAAATCGGGAAGCTACCCCAGAGCGGCACGAGCTCTCCCCAGACGAATCGATAATTTCGTGACGCGAACCGGGGCAGGAATAGAATAGTTGCGGATTCAGTGAAACAATGTGTCTTGCTCGGTGATAAGATAACACTTTACACTATTATTTTGTAGGTGATAAGGTTGATTTTTGTTCGGAAAAGTTTTCTTTTGGTGTCCGTATCAACTTAGTAGGTATATATTGTGGTACGCCCGCGAACTAAGTGCAGCGGCAAACTGAACGCACGAGCATAGACGCGACACCTGCAGAACAATTTCCATGAAGTTTTCGTAGAAAATGTGCTACGAAAATCGCGTCGCGCCTGTTTCTAGGAGCCTTAATCCTTGACGGCTCAAAGATTATTCTCGTGCGTACAGTTTAATTGTTATTCCACCCATTAAGGGCCGTCCCAGGTAGTTATTCTGGAAGTTTTTGCTTAAGAATTGATGCATGTTCGTTAATACCCAACACCAGATTAATAAGGTCCTGATGCATGATAATTTGTATCTGCTAGTAGGAAGAGATAGGTATATTGTAGTTGACAGATGTGCTTGGACATCACGTAGGATCTGAAAGGAATTGGTTTTCCCATCGTGACAATACTTGAAACTTGACCTGATGCTTGGCTGACTTTCATGGATTCCATTCCGGAGACAACTAGATTTACTGATGATTAATTTGGGTATACCTACTCAGCTCCAGTCGGTTGGTTGCGCTGAATCGTGAACACTCGGCTCTCGTCGTAAGTTTTTACTTATATCGTGTGATCGTAAGACCACGCCCTCTTTTTTAAGTAAGTAGTTGTATCCCAAACTACAATAGCTAACACTACAGCTAACTGAAAGATGATAGAACAAAAATAGGGAAAAAAATTATAATTGGACAAAGTTTTCGAATTGAATAAATTATACATTTGTAATTACATCTTAAATAATATCCCCCGCCATTCACACCATCAACAAAATATTCAAATTTGTACGGAAATAAATATATAACATATTATTATATAATAAATAAATGATAAGTCTACTTGCGGACAGAAAAAAACAGTCGTCGAATTGAATTAGGTACTTAAATATATTATTTTATGCTTCGATTTTAAGGATATGAAGGCCTCTCTTATTTTATCAGTAGTGAGTAGGTAAATTTGGTATGAACTGAAAAGGCTATTTAGGCCTATAATCAACAAAAAAGTTTTTACCGTACCTGTCTAACTTCCTTCATAACACTTACTATCTTGGCAGGTGTCACTATCCACCACCGATGTTTTAAATATTTAATTTTAGAATTAAATGTTAACGTTCCGTCATTACTTTTCATTACCAGCCTGCTCGCTAATGAATTTAAAACTATACTCGTGAACTTTTTTCATAAAACACATTAGCACGGTTGATGGTGCTAACGATTATCACCTTTTGAGGTCTATAGCTTATGAAGTGTTATGTCAATTAGTCAACTGACATTTGTATACATGTATATTTTTTTATCAACCCTGAAATCGCGAAATAAAAATCAACTGATCCATACATTTATGTTCGCATATCTCGACGCAATGTATGGATCAGCTCATTTTTATTTCGCGATTTTAGTGTTGATCCCATTGTAAACGTTGTTCATAATTAAGAGTAAAATGACCCTTTTAAAGGATTAAATCGATAAAAAAAATAGCTATGTACCTATAAGTGGCAAATTAGTGCATATCAAAGAGAATTAAACCACTTATAGTCATTG
Source organism: Polymixis lichenea (assembly GCA_949091785.1). Taxonomy (NCBI): domain Eukaryota; kingdom Metazoa; phylum Arthropoda; class Insecta; order Lepidoptera; family Noctuidae; genus Polymixis; species Polymixis lichenea. The sequence goes on from OX420941.1 coordinate 10,637,454, forward strand.
GTGCATATGGACCTAGTTGTCGATCATTTGTATTTCTGCTAAGAGAGTTGATATTATTTGCATTATTCATGATTTGGGATCGGATAATCGGATGCATATTTACTTAAAGTAAATTTTTAGTTATGAAAATATGGAAGCGACTTCATGAACATATTTTATGTAAAAAAAATCCGGGATGCCAGGAAGACCGGGAATGCATCACTAGTTAGCTGTATAGGATGTTAGCCACTTCTAAATTATTAGGATTGCATAACTATTGAGATGCATATTTTAAAATGAACTCCGATGCAAATATGTATATGTAGGGTGTAAGAGAATGGGTGGTGTGTGTTAACACAATACTTTTTTTTACATTAAATTAAGATTTTTTCGATACAAAAGCGCGTTCCACATTAGCCAACATCCCAAGTAGCATTGCAAGCTGTATACAAGCTGTATTTAAGTTCGATTTTATACTAGGAGCTGTATATTCAGGCTGTATAGAGGCTGTATAAGCGCTTATACAGCCCTTATAAGTAAAAAATGGGCACATTTTATACAGCGTTTTGCTCTAGTATAGCTGTATAATAGCTGTAGAAGCAATAGAGGCGCTGTATAATAGCTGTATTAGAGCTGTTATTCGGTGTACAAAGAAACCATTATACTACAGATATTATCTTATAAATACTTTATAGAGAAAATAGTTTTAAATAGGTTTTTGAAGAGAATCACAAAATGAATGTAATTCTTTCCAATGAATGGCGGCATTGTTATTTATAATATTTATTAGTAAGTAAACGTAATCTTGGACTTAGATATCTGAAGGTGTTAATTGGTGAATTGAAATTGCGGATTCAAATTTATTGTGAACCTGTCTATGTTTTCCGTCAAAATATTCAAGCGCCAGCAAAATAATCGATCTGATATAAAAGAAAAATACTATTTATATGGTAAGTCAATATTGGTTTTAAGGTTAGAATAAAAAACAATGTTATAATAACAGAAGTGAGGGTAGTGTGAGCATTGTGCCCTCATATCAAGCCGAAAATCATTATATATTCCTTAAATTATGTTTCATATTTTGTTTTATACCTACATTCGAAATTACGAAAATGGCGACTATTTGCTAAACAGCCTAAACGATAATCGGAGTGTATTATAGTCTGAGTAGCTGTACTAAGTAAGTTATGGATTATATTGTACAGCTTTTGGCTGCTAATCAGCTTTATAATAGAATATTTTTATTACTTAGGCTGTATATCAGTGCTCTATACATAACTTATAATGCTCATAAGGGTTACCTAAAAGAAATAAAAAACGCAGACTCAATATGATACGTACCTACATATAGTAAAACAAAAAAAAGGAAGAGATTCTCAATTTGACCTTGTATTTTATACCTAAGTAAACTTATTGTAAAGCATTATCAGTTTGTTGTATGTATTATATCAGTTTTAGTTTATTTTCAGGAAAATATGCCGACTAAAATTTAAGCAACCATTGAGAAAGGGCAAAACAAGCTTTGCATTGTACCAAGTTTGTGGGAATCAAAAGGCAAGTTAAGATGGCCAAGAAAGCGATTAGATGTCAACAAATTAGTAAAGGATGAAACATCTCGGCCTTTATATAATTGGTCCACCTCAAAATGCTGTGTGAAAAGACTATCATTATCGTCATATGACGAAGCAGTAAGAGAACTAGATCTCATGGTTCAAATCGATCATCATTTGAACTACTTGCGCTGCTTTATGAAGAAACGTCATAATCATGTTCCAAAGGTTGAATTAAATTTACACATTTAACATAACTGTTATGATCATTAATAACCCTGTTTAATGTTTTTGCTACGGAACCCTCTTCGTTGACCGTAAAGTCTTTCCGAGTGACTGTCCTTTCCGAGTGAATTAATACAAAATAAAGCTGTACTGTAGCTGTCATTTATTTTTTTAGTTTTAAAACACCCTCAAAAACAGAAGTCATAAAACCACTGTATTTACAAGAGTGTACAATTACGCCATAAAAATAAGTTTTAGAACGGAGTTTGCATACACCATTGTACAGAAACAAGTCTCAAGTGATACTATAATCACACTAAGAGCTGTAATAAGTAAGTGTTCACATGCAAAATACTGCTTGTATACAGCTTTAACGATAAAACCAGATTAAAGTGTCACAAAATACTTAAGCTGTATAGTGGAGTTTTCATATTCTGTTTAAATACCCTAAGCTTTCGCGGATCCCTTAATACAGATTGAATAATTTTTTGACACTCTTGTAAGTCTCTAAAGGAACTCTAAGTTCTAAATAGGCTGTTATATGTATGTTGAAAACGCTTGCGTGCTGCTTGGGATCTCAACATTAGCTGAATATGCATCCGAATATCCGATCTCTGTTCATGATCGATCAAATTGTAGAACATTGAAAATGGATAACCTGCGGGGTAATAGTCGGCATGGCTTTCATTTAGACAGGTCAACAACATTCATTGCCTTATCTATGTTGTTGACCTGACAAATGTTTCCAAGTTAAGAAGCAATGGATTAGCAATACCCTTCAACATGATTCAGATTGTGATTGATAGTGTGTTACGCAGTTAAGATGCTGTTCGATTTATTTGAACGTACAACAATAAATTATAGTAAAAAAGAAACCTAAAAAACACGCTTTAAAAACCAAAAAACTAAAAAAGAAGAAAATAATTTCAAAAAAGCGTGGGGTGCCGTTTGAGATATTTTTATAATCAATTAATAACAAGCACCCCACTCTTATTTGAAATTATTTTCTGCTTTTTTAGTTTGCTTTTTAAAACGGGTTCTTTCATTTTTTTTTTAACTATTATTTATTTTCTATTTTTTGGTGCTGCAATTTTTTATGATATTTTTGTTTTTTTTCTAGTTTTTTTTTGTTGTTTTTTAAATTATTGAATTGTCACCGGTCCTCGATAAGTCTACAAAGTTTAAATTAAATCTGATCATCTGAAGTGGGTCAAAATCAAGTCCAAAGGAGGCGGTTACAAACATACAGGTGAAGGTAATAAAAAGCGTGTAAAAAAGATCCGAGGAAAGAAATGAAAACCTCCTCCTTTTTGAAGTCGGTTAAAAAGTAAAGCATTAATTTGTAAGGCTAGATTTATCTGGGCTAAAGTATGCGGTGTAATTTCAGGCATAGTCATGGGATATAGGATTTTTACGCATTTATTACGTATGACATTTACCGTCAACCCGATTACCAGCTAACAAAAAAAGAAAAAGAAAACCCATCAGAAAAATCAATGAACACATCAAAGCGACCCCCAATTGACTTCACAAATTCACAAGCACTATCTTTCCCCTACAATCGCAGATGTTATCGACTCGTATTAAAATCAAATTGCACGTTAAACTGTCCAATTTGTAGCTGATGATGAGATAGCGCCCCCTAGCGGCGCTTGCGCAACTGGCCGTGACTAAACGGTGCGCGTCAAGTGCTCGTGATTGATGAGGAGGTATGAGTAGTGTGTGGTGTTAATTGCAGGTCTCTAGCATGTAGGTAGCATAATACATGATTGTATATGTCGAAGGTGAAAAGAAGACCTGGGGCCCAAGTCTGCTATTTTTGTAAATTCGTCATTCCAACACGATCCCATTGTCATTCTGCTAAATTCAGAATGGTCGATCATTGGTCGGTCAGTGGTCTCATAATAGAATTGTGTTACAATGGCATTGTCGTATTGCCATTATTATAAAACCCGTTAGTAGAAATGATGACGCTTTCTGAAATAGACGAAGAATAAACAGTACTTTTTCTATACAAAGTCAGATATCGTTTCTCCATTTTTAACATCGCACCGTAGATATCCTTCTGCAATCTGTCATTTTGTTTTTGTTTCTAACGATCTTCGTCTAAGCCTTTTTATATGTAGACTATTTCAGAAGAATATTTCTTTCCAAACTGTCAAAATCACACTGACAACAAACTTTCTACTCGACGGCTACGAAGTATATACGATTATCTACAAAATCATGATTCGTTTAGAACGCATAACTGTGATAATTAATAGAAGAACATAGCTATCTTCTCCTATTGTACATCATTTAGTTAATAGTCATGTGTATTCTTACGTCGACAAATCGGAGCTCGTGCTAAGCCTGCTGAGGGGTAATGGCGTAATACATTACACACGGCTACACATCAAGCTATACATTTCCAGTATAAGCTGATCTCGTATTGTGTAGGATTTCCGTACATTGCGAGATCAGCGTTAACTGGAAATGTATAGCTTGATGTGTAGCCGCGTGTACAATGGCAATGCCTTTAATTTTCACACTTCAACCACATTCATTACGTTCACGAATAAGGAGCAGATTAATTTTTAACCGACTTCAAAGAAGGAAGCGGTTACATATTCGTCTGTACGTATTTAGATACATACATACTAAAAAGTGACAGATAAAAATCATTTTTACAAAAAACGAAAAACACTGTGCAGTGAAAAATAACTTTAATATCGGAGGTCGGTGGCAAAAAACTATAACACTGATCTAATGACACCGACTTCAGAAATTAAAGTAATTTTACACTTGTATGAAAGACTTTTTGCAAAAAAACAACCTACTTCACAAAAAGCACTACGCTTTTTCGAAGTCGGTTGTTTTTTTTTTGCAATGAATTGGGAATTTCCTTCAAAATAGTGACTGAAAATGTGTTATTTTTTTGTGGTGCTCTGCTTTTATGTCTATGGTGTATTTTATGTTTGACAATTCTCAGACCGTACCCGATTTTCTGGAGTTGTGACCATGATGTTCAGCTTACATGCAGAGGAGTTTTAAGTTCTCCGGAGGATCACTTCTATGCTGCTTTCGAATACTGAGTCTCAGTAGATCTCGATGAAGATTGAGTAACCCGCAAACGGGTTATTGAAGATCTTAGTAGGAGGGCCTTGTCCAGCAATTTCACAGCGGACAAACACCCTCTGCGCAACAAAGCGTGACTAAACGATCATGTCACGATTCAGGTGTCGTGCTCATTTATGACAAGAAGATCTGAACTGTAAATAAATAACATAATAGTGTTTTTCCAGGTTAAGAGATTTGGTCAGTTTTGAAACCATGGTAGATAGATAAATCGTTTATTTTTGTGCACACAAAACACACAACACAACATACAAAACACGATGAAATAATAACTAATTACCTACAAGGACGTAATAACTACTTAGCAAAGTAAACCATAATTACCAATATGAACGTGACAACTACTTAGCGAAATAAGTACAAGGTGCCAATTGGACGTAGTTCAGCAAAAAGGACTCAATCCACACTTTGGCCAAAATTTAGTTAAGTATGCCATCGTACTCCTGGGGGTTGAATCTATCATGTAGTGAAAACCCTATTTTTTTAATGAACACGGAAACTAGTTTATCTCGCTACCCTGACTCAACCCACAGTATGAAGAACACATAAAATGTCAAACTTTAAACGCCCATAACTCAAAAGTTACTTTGTGTGGATTCAGTCCTTTCTGCTTAGCTACATCCAATTAACAAAGAAAAGAAGAAAAGACATTACAGTGATGACAGCTTAGGCTGTGACACTATATAAAATTCAAATAAAATAATGTGCTTTGTATAAAAAAGTGGTTGCCTAATGTGTACAACACATGCAACTAAAGTAAGATCATTAAAGTTTATAAAAAATCGCAACAGAAACGTAACAAGCTCTTTATAAAACTTTTTTTTACTAGAAACTATTCTTTTTTTTTTAATACTAAATTGGCCCGCTCTTGACCTCGATCACGCCTGATGGAGAGCGATTAATGAGGTGTATGATGGATCGAGCGTGCCCAGAAGATGCCTGTTCGAGTAGCGCTAAGTACGATTGGTCGGGATATCAACCAAGTGCGGATGCTGCAGTGCGTCTGGTATTAGATGGTAGCAAAAGGGCGATAGTGGGATCAGTTCGTGGAGTCACCAACATTTCGTCGCCTATGAGTCTGTGTTCTTAGTCCTTTATCATCTCGCAGTACCTAATAGGCTGCAACTTCTATCCGTTTTATCTAATTCGACTGGCTATACAAACCTCGAGACGCTCCACCTTAGGGCTGAATAAGTATGCTATTCGTGCTCAGCCGAGTGTAAGGATCTCGATTGTTCAATATTTGAGCTTAAAGTAAAAGTTTACCTAACTCTATTCTATCTTAGGATTGTTGAATACCCCAATCAGCCAAACTTAATACAAACTTTAAAAAATCCTTAGCAACATCTAATCTAACAAACTTTACAGCTTACTTGTACAAAGACGTAGCTAAAATCAATTTGACAACAACTATAGTTACTTCAACATCGAGTTTTCATTTCTGCGTGCAAGAGGCATGCAAAATCGCCTTAGGGGACCACCACTTTCCACTGACCCCTCGCTCATTTGAAAATGAACCTTATTGAGTTGACGTACGGTTGTTTCTGTTTGTTTTAAGGGTTGTAGGTTTAGTGGGTGGTTGGTGGAAGATCATCAAGGTGTGTTTGTGGCCGTTTGGGCAATGCCACGGTTGGGATGAGCTGCTGAGGGTTCGTAATAGGCGAGGCAATGACGTTTCATGCTTACGACGCCGTGGCTCGTTTTCCATGGTTACGAAAAGCGATTGGTTTTTGAAAGTGAGGATTAGAGAATGGAGTTGCATTAGTGATGGGTCGTTGACGGTTTTTCCGTTAACGCAACGTCAACGTTGATTTACGTTTATCAACTAGTTAAATTCGTCAACGAGTTAACGTGCAACTATCGTTGACTTGTAACATTTACCGTTCATTCATTGAACGGTTTTATTCAACGCTGCGACTTTCAACGATTCTTATATTGGTATAATTTTCTTAAAAGAAATATTTCAAAAATCAATTCTTGTGTACGTTACTTAGAGTTAAAATTCTACGACATGACCGTCGCTCGGAATCTATGATGGTATTTTCAACGTAAGTTTTTTGCTTAGATCGTTAGGTACGTTTGCAAATTTAGCTTAGTTGATTCTTAAACGAGTTATATTCATAAACGTCGTTGACAAATTCAACTAGTTGATTCATAAACAGTTAACGTTAATACGTTGACAGGAGATCAACGGTTGATTCAACTGGTTCGTTGATTCAACGCCCATCGCTAGGTTGCTCATTTGCATGAGAGACTCTTGGGGTAAGGAACTGTGGATAGAATCTACTCGTTACATGTTTGAAATATATGTTAGCGCAGGAAGTATAATACTTTGGTTTTAAATTAAGTTTAGATAGCTTAACTATTAAAATATTATCTATTCAAAATGAACACTGAAGATTCTTCACTTCCTTTATCCCCTAATCAGCCTATAATATGCCCACTGCTGGGGCACAGATTGAACACGAGATGTGACTTGATTTAATAAAAACTGCTGCTTATTCTAATAAACAAAATATGTTTCGCGATCGTAATACGTATTTATTTACAGAATTATAGTCAACATACAACTTTGAGCTGCAAATTGCAAAAAAACGGAAGAAAATTAAAATTTCAGTGTCTACCTGCATCCACCACAGTTAACACCTGGATTACTTTCGATTCAAAAATTAATCGCTGATACAGACGAATTCAGTAATGGCCGGGGGCTATTTTGTTATTGGTTTTTATGATATTTTCGTTTCAAAATATGTATTTATAGAGGTAACTGCTAATAGATATGTTTCCAAATTATCCATACACTTTTTTTGCGTAAGTTTTATTTTTATTTTATTATTTAGAAACTGCACATTTGACATTGAATTCGTAATGTCCATACACTTAGATGCAAAAATATTAAGTTACCATTTAAAATTTTAAATAGGTATGTACCTATTGTGTTCTATCAATAATGTCTTTTACATAAACTTTGCACGCCTTTTTTCTTTATGGGCGGGCAGAAATTACAGAACGCCACTTGCTACGATACTAGCATTATTCCTTTTGGCCTTCTTTCGTAATTTTTTTTGGTATAAGTTAATAGTTTACTTATAAACTTAATTAGGGTAAAACCAACAAGCAATTTTAAACTATTACTGGTTTAGAACGTCATCATTCCAGACCCAATCAACTGGTACCTATACAACATCAAAAACGATGTACACAACCTATTATGTATATTCATAAACAAAATCAAAAAATCCTTTCACAGAATTACCATAAGCCTGTAGCATACTGTGTCCGGTGCGATACGGTGGAGCGACGCGGGCGCAGAATCCGAGCCGCGGGCGACGCGCGCAGCTGCCGCGGCACAGTAATGAACGCACCCTGTACGCTGACGGCTTAGATCTTGTACAGGGGGTGAGCTCATTAGTTAGATTTAACTTTAAGTCGAGTTTTATTATTTCGATGGAATAGTTGGTATAGTGTCGTTATGTCAATAAAAAGAAACACAAATCAGGAAATAGTGAGATCTCTCGATAGGTATGCTCAAAGTATGGTGTAGAAACTTTGCACTTAAAAAAAACGTAAGTATGTCAGATGCTGTGGTTACAGAATGCCATAAAAATTACAGAAGTGCTTACATAGTAAAATTTAGTTTTCTAGTCCTGGTCAAGACTATGCTAGACCCCAAGGGCTTGGCTTGAACGTAGTGCCACTAGTAATTATTAATTTCATGGCAGATAAAACTCGGAAATTTAATAGAAGGAAGAGGGATACATGCAGCCGTTTGTAAACGATGTCATATATCAGAGAGACATGGATTAACGAGTAATCTTAATTAAATAATTGTAGACTGGACTTGTAGATAGTGCGTTTAGTATCTAACGATAAATTACATTGATGTAGACATTTTGTTATTTCCTGTTTCTATGTTCAATAATTAATAGATTTTCTTTTTTTACTAATATTGTTTTTTGTTCTTACAATTTTAATCGGCAAACTTAGCAGTAATAGAGAATTGTTAGTTTCGGGAAATTACAGTTAAACATTACAGATTTCCTTACTTACTGAATTTCATATTTTACGAATGTAATATGACGTGCTTTCGATATATAGCCTTTTTTGAAAACCACCAAAATTACCATCACCACAGTAATTTTCAATTTCAAAAACGTTTCGCACAACAAACACTAAAAACTCTAATAAAAACAAAGTTGGAACCATCAAACACCATGTGTTTTGTGATCTCGAAGCGCATTACATATTCGTGCGGCATAATAAATGTATCCGCTTAATTATTATTTTGAAAATATCCGCGCCCCGGGCTCGCCGCGCGCCCGCCACACAATCATATTTCTTATAAAAATAAAAGTTAAATGAGTGTGCACTTGTTCGTGGCCTCACTTGTAAACGGGACAAACTTCGGTGAATTATATGTTGATAATTTTAAATTGGAGTATATGGTTTTGTTTCGTGATCATTATAAGAGGCAGTCTGGTTCTCTTTTCTTTTCTCTGTCCTTATTAAAAGTGACCCAGTTAATACGATGGATTCTTATTTGGACAGTAAATAGGTTGGTTTACTGCCCAATTTGGGCGAGAGTTAGTAACAGCCTTCGCTTTCATACCGACGTATAATGCAACATGTAACATAAATAACGCAAGACCTCATACACCCCAATTAGAGTTGAGCTAAAAGCATAATACAATGACCAAAACTTTTTTTTAATAAGCTGTTTTCATTAAGAAAATCGTGTTGACCCTAGCTTTCTGCATTTAAAATTGAGTCTTACAATCTTGAAATACGATAAAATTTTCTTTGGCTCAATCGGCGGTAGTTATGGCAAAAACATAATTTTTGGAAAAAAAAATATACCCATATCAATAGTTACCAAAATCGATTCAGTACTCAGTAGACAATTATGAACAAACTACTTCAGGATCTGCGTTTATTCTATTATACTTAGTATGGTTTTTCTATACTAAAAACACAATAACTTCAAAAATCCTTTCATCATCTACCGAGCTTGGTGACGTAGCAGATTTTCGCGACAGAAAGAACATTCCGTCAGTATTTAGTTGCTACGAAATCGCTACGAATTTGCGACAAAAGTACCAGGAGATCAGTTAGTAAAGGAGGTTAGAACGTATCCAGAGCGGAGTGTATTGTAATGGCTGCCGAAAGGGAAAGGGTTGAGCAACCCTTTGTTACATAGACTTTGAGACAGGAATAGAGCCGCTCTTAGTATTTTTTTAATTGTTTAAAGTTTTTTTCTATCGGCCGATTTTTTGGTATTTCTCGCAAAAATGGGTTTTAAACATTTTCAAACAGATTATATTATTCTTTAAACTACCTATATTAAGGAAATAATCATAAATATGGCCTGCAGCTTGCAGCTTAGACTTCTTGCCAGGTATGTTTGAAATTAAAATAAATTGTTGCTTTATAAGTCTACTTAAATGCGACAGCACTAATAAAAAAGGCCACTTCTACAACTTCTGACGACTACACAACTCTATAAGGTCCCACAGTACCGAGGGCATTGTTACCGATCAATAGCGACTCCCGCTTAAATAACAATCACTCATTCACTCATTCATTCGCTCCGTTCACTGCAGATCAGTTACATTCGAAATTCGAATTAAAATAGCTGCACAATGCTCTGTCGTTATTTAAATTTGAATTATTTGATTCTGCTCGCGCATTTTGAGCGCCTACCATTTGTTTGTCATTTTAATTGTCTATTTGTAATTTAAATGATGTGTTGTTTGTTAATCAATATTATGCGAGTACTTTCCTGCTAATTGTATCTGCAGTAATCGACACTTATAGGTTTTCACTTTTTGCAGAAATGGCATCCCTAGAGACAAACCTTTATGGGAAAAATAAAAATATTTGGGTACTGGAAGTATGTTTTTTTGATAACGATATTCACAGTACTTGCATACAGATTTTACTTTTAGATTTCCGCGTTTTTCTCGAAACCGCTTTTTACAAGTACTGTATTTACTATTAGCAGGGCACTAGTCATCAAATAAATGCTGGTAATTTGTACGAGGTACACGTGGCTAAATGATTACACCTGCACGGGTCGATCAAAGCCTAAGTTACACTAACCGCGGCCGGTTTGTGGGTGGGTGACCGATATCAAGACCCTTCCGTGCCTCAGAAAACACGTTAAGCTGTTGGTCCCGCTCGGCTGTCATTTGTAAATCTTTGACAGTCGTTACAGGCAGTCAAATCGTCGAATCCGACTCGGCTGGGCAGCGTTCGGGAGGCTTCGCAATATATTCTCGTCCCAAATACCGCAGTGTCTCAAGACGAAAGTCTTTGACCAGTGTGTGTTGCCAGTGATAACTTATGGTACAGAAACGTGGTCGCTCAGAATGGGCCTTATCAGAAGGCTTAAAGTCACCCAAAAAGCAATGGAGAGGGCTGTGCTCGGAGTTTCCCTACGCGATCGAATCAGGAATGAAGAGATCCGCAGAAGAACCAAAGTAACCGACATAGTCGGAAGAATTGCCAAACTTAAGTAGCAGTGGGCAGGGCACATCGCTCGCAAAATAGATGGTCGATGGGGCCGAAAGGTTCTGGAGTGGCGACTGCGTACCGGAAGACGTAGAGTGGGAAGGCCTCCCACAAGATGGACCGATGACCTTGTGAAGGCCGCGGGAATCCGCTGGATGTGGGAAGCACAAGACCGGTCGAAGTGGAGGAGCATGGGTGAGGCCTATGTCCAGCAGTGGACGTCTTTCGGCTGAAATGATGATGATGATGATGACAGGCAGTCAAAAGCTCGAAAATTTTACAACCAGTCTTATCAAGAGGTTAGTTTCGTGTTGAGGCTCCCACAAACAAGCGCGACGCGACAGCGGTACTCGAGTCTCGTAGAACAATTTTTATGAAAACTTCATGGAAATTGTTCTACAAGTTTCGCGTCGCGCTTGTTTGAAGAAGCCTTTACCCAGTTATTGGGTTGTGGAGGTCAGATAGACAGTCGCTCCATGTAAAATACTGGTATTCAGCTGCATCCGGTTAGACTGGAAGCTGACCCCAACAGAGTTGGGATTTTCCCAACTCTGTTGGGGTCAGCTTCCAGCTAGGCCGGTTGATAGAAGCCATCAGATAAATACTGGCAACTAACACGATATACAGGGTGTAAGGGAAACGCTTCCGAAAACGAAGACAGGTGATAGGGCTGGTGATTTTCGATACGGTACCATCAAAAAATCTAGTTCTTTTTTCAACTTTTACCTAATTTTTATGCATTTTTTGTAGACTATGCTGTGCGAACAGTTAAATGGACCATTGTTTGAGATTAAACACGACCCCAAGTCTAGGCGGCGACTTTAGGTTTAGGCATCCTTTATAAAGTGCCGCCAAAATAAAATAAGTAGAAAGAATAGAGAAGCGTTAAACGTTTTAAATTAATGCAAAATAACCAATTTAAGGCGAAAGGTTATTGGACTCCGTTTACATTTAGGTTGTTTAAAACCTACGTTCTGGCTTCGGAAGCGTTCCCCTTACATCCTGTATACATGGAATGAATGAAAATTTGAATGTAGAACCTTCTCATTCATAATATTGGCAATAAGTTTATACCCAAATTGAATGTTTGACGGAACTTTTAACTAAAAGTGTAAGTTCATGGAAACCTTTTACAGCCTCTCTGATTTTACTAAAGTCTATTTTTAGATATACTTCCAAAGTCTAAGACCATACTTATCCAACTAATTATATTCGTCTTGTTTACGACGCAAAACTGAAAACTTTGTAATTTCTCCCTGCTACTAAAGGATTATCATTTTCAGACTTCCCAAACTTTGTTTTGTTGGAAATGTGATTTTGAAATTACCTACTCTTATTTTACAACTAAAGTTTTTGGCACCTACATACATAATATAAATATTATTCTTGTATCGTTCTGTGTGGTGCCGGACGTAAAAGAATAGCACCATCCCATTTCTTCCCGTGGGTGTCGTAGTAGGCGACTAAGGGACTTACTAGAGAATGGGCAGCAGCGTTCTCTATGCATTTTACCACCATACTGCGATCGCCAACCCGCCTGCCAAGCGTAGCGAGTATGGCAATCCCCCCTTTTGGGGGAGGCTATGTCCAGCAGTGGACGACTTTCGGCTGATATGATGATGATGATGATTCTTGTATCATCTGCCTAGACTATTCCTAAGTATGTTCGGATTCTAGTCTAACCGGATGCAACTCTATACAAGTATTTTACATGGAGTGACTGCATATCTGATCTCCAAAACTCAGATACTGGGTAATACGATACCCTCTGCAGGATTAGCATAACGCTTTCTATTTCTGCGAAGAATAGACAGTGCTTTTTCAATACAAAGTGACATTTCGTTTCTCCATTTTTGACATCGCACCGTAGATATCCTTCTACAATCTGTCATTTTGTCTTTTGTTTCTAACGATCTTTGTCTAGGTCCTTATAACTGTAGACAATTTCAGAAGAATTTCTTCCCGAACTGTCAAAATCATACTGACAACAAACTTTCTACTCGACGGCCACAAAGTATATACTTACGATTATCTACAAAATCATGATTCGTTTAGAACGCATAACTGTGATAATTAATAGAAAAACATAGCTATCTTCTCCTATTGTACATCATTTAGTTAATAGTTTATTCTTCCGTCGACAAATCGGTGCTCGTGCTAAGCCTGCTGGTAAGAATGGTTGTCAGACTTTCGGGTTTCAGACGACCCGTAACGACTGACGACTAACCCGTTGTCCGGACCAATGGCTTAACATGCCTTCCGAGGCACGGAAGCCTCTCAGTATGCAAAGATTTAAGATCCTACCGCGGCAACAATCGACCCGAGCAGCTGGTACTACTTACCCACTAGACAAGATTAGAAGGTACAGGTACTTACTTATAAACTTTTTCTTGAATACTTTAAATGGGTCTATCTGGCAGAATCTTGATGCTCCGAAATTTATAAAACCGAATTCTAACTATTTTACTTATGCCAAAAGACGATTCTGACTGTCAACTTTCTGCGATATGATGGTTCTATTCTACTTTTTAAATATTATGGATGTGAAAAATGCCTAAACATGATTCTGACTTACAAAATTATGAGTTTTGAATGTATGCTATAAGAGTGTGTGCCATACGATTTTCTGCGAAATGAAGTTTATGCTATTCGCTGTTATGCAAAATAATATTGTGACATAAAAAGTTCTGCTATAAAGGGCAGACCCACTAAAAATACTCTAAACTAGATGGTCTCAGCAAGAATAATATCTTTATACTTATTTATTTTATCATTTACGTGTTAGCAAAAACTTTAAAACGGGTCGCGAAATTAAAGGTACACAGTACAAGCCAAATTAATTCATATGCGCCTAGCCTTAACAATATCTAATTTGTTTAAAATCATATTGGCTTAGTAACAACCCCTTAAATAGGAAAATTACATGGCACAGGAACATTGCAATAATGCCTTATTCAGTTGCTAAGGTTGCTATTATTTATTCGATAAACTAACACAACCTCTTTTGTACATAATCACTAATAACATTTTACCACCATAGTAGGTAAAAATCAACCTTAACTCTCTTCAAATAAAGGTTTATACAAATGTATGGTTAACTTGGTCAGTCCTAATAATGGGTTATGGTCGATGTAAAATAATAATATTGTTTGTTATATGACATATCGTAATATTATAGTCACGAAGTTCCGTTCGACTAATATTTATTAAGTATTTAAATTATCGCTATTATGAAATTATTGAGGTTTATTTATCCTCAATCACTGGTAGATTAGTGTGACGGTAAAATATTGTGATTACGTAATTAAATGCGAGTAGAAGGACTAAAGATGCTCTTACACGGTAATTTTTTTTAGCAATTATTGCTCGGCAACACTAATGGATCAATCTGGATCAATTAAGTGGAGCAATCTGGAGCAACAACAATAGATTGCCTATGTGTTTCGGCAATATTGCTTCTGATTGCTCCATATATTTCATGAGTTGCCGAATATCCAAACGGTTTGGTAATTTTTAGTCAAATTTCTTTCTATCTCGTTTGTACGTATAATTACGTCTCGTTTTTGCGAGAGCTACCGGCCGGCAGCGGAGCCGGCGGGAGAGGCGCATTGCCTAGTTTTTTAAGTTGCTCCATATTGCTCCATATTGTGTGGCCGTATCTCTGGCAACAAATTGCTACATGTTGCCATTGCCCTAAATTGCTGGATGTAGTCGTGACGTCATGGTTGACGAGAATAGCCCAAGATGGAGCAATTTTAGTTGCTCGTGTAAGGGCACCTTAAGTACAAAATCAAATCAAATCAAAAGTCATTTATTCAAACTAGGCTGAGAATCAGCACTTTTCGAACGTCAAAATACATAAGACAGTCCCCCAAAACGCCCACCCTTCACCACTTCCTAGTGCTTTAGCTGAGAAGAAGAAGTGGCGGAACAAACTCCCCAGCAACACAGTAAAACTCTATTTGACATGAAGGTGACACAATTGAGAGGGAGAGCAGTGGTAGCTCAGTGGTAACAGCCGCGATTTACGACATTGTAGGTCGTAGTTTCGTACCCAGACGGGCCCTTTCCTTTTTGTAAATAATTTCATCGCCATGGTCTCAAAACGGTGAAGGAAAACATCGTGAAGAAACCGGCATGTCCTGGAACCAAAACTTAAAAGACATGTGACATCTATCACCGGGCCCGAGTGGTGGCCTCCTGGCCTGGACACAGGGGAACATTTAAGGCTGATTGTGTGTGTTGTGTGTAATACCTTGCCTCGTTGGTCTAATGGTCGCAAGTGCTACTGCTGAACATAAACTCTTGTGTTCGTATGCCAGGTCGGGCAAAGTTTTATTAGGGTTTTTCCGTCAGGGATTTCCCGGCAACAGGCTCGCCCCTATTACATGGAACTTAAACATAAGAAGCCATCCATAAATTACGTCACACAATTATTATGGTTTTTCATCCCCACCCCCCCTCGTTTTTATCACAGGTAATCACACTTATGAAAACCCCCTTGAGTGACGTCACATATCTTTCAATTTTATATTTAGTAGTAATTAAATTAAAACAGCAGTTCTTCCATTTTTTTAATTTTTATTAAAACAGCACTCGCCGACTACTTAAACCTACATATTCTGTGCCTCACAAATATAGATCGAGTTAGTAATATTTTTTAGTTACTAGTACTTACATATTCGAGTTTTAGTATTTTTGATTTTAACATGTGACGTCACAATCTTTTGACGCCCCCTGTCCCTTGTCACACAATTTCACATTTCGTTGACCCCCCCTTAACGTGTGACGTAATTTACGGATGGCCCCTAACTGGCCAAAGGTGGCCTCTGCCTACCCCTTCGGAAAAAATGTGCATGATATTATATTACTACTTACTGTGATGCTACTCTGTGATTTTTCAGCAGATATGACAGTGGAAAAGTACTTAAACCAAAGTGTCAAACAATTTCGTTGCATAACTTAAAAAAGGCTTCTACAAAATCTTTTCAGCTGACGAAGCCGTACAGACAAGGCCAATAATATCACGCTATAAGTTACCTACTACATAGTCAGGTGGTTATATAGCCATAAACACTGGTTGTAGAGGCTTGCGCGAGGAAGCCGGCCACGCCTAGCAAGACGCACACCTTTCTATGTAGCCATGTAGTCTTATGTATAAGACAGTGCGCACAACAGAGGGGCAATTCTCGTAATTTTAAGTTAGTCTGATCTCGGTCTCAATCTGTCAAAAATACATGGAGTTTCCATACATTTTTGACAAGTTTTTGACATTTCTTTGTCGCCGAGATGAGACTACGATTAGATTTTAAACGTTGATATATACGAGAATTGGCCTCCTGGTCTATAACAGGGTAATGTCATTGTTTGGTCATACCATAATTTCCTCTAAGATACTTGCGTTCTTTTCGGCGCCGTCGGTTGGGTCTGATCATCTCCTAGCTTCCAGGAACTCCTGGAAGCTAGATATGGATATAAGATTAAAAATAACCATTTTTAATCTTATATTTAGAATTGTTTCTTCATTTCTTTACATTGTTCTCACATAAAGGAACCATGGACTTATAGAAACAACAAGAATAATATACCCAGGATTTTGTAATATCTTGATTTAAAAGAGTGTCCGTGGAGTTTCGTGCCCGTTCTTTTCCATACAGACCTACGTTTTGGAATGGGCAACTAGCTTCAACTTTCCAACTAACTTATCGGCTTTTTGACAATTCACAAGTGCCTGTCAATGGTTTCATTGAAAAAAATGCTTTGAGTTTGAGTTTCTCTATGGCTTTTGTCCAACAAATAGGACTCTGGGAATGTCAAAGATCTCAAGCTTGTATGTACTAGAACACTCTCTGTATAATTCCAAAGACATAAGTACCGCCCAACTACACTTATTTATAAGATACTATCATAGTTCCAGGTGCAACTTCCCCGAGACAATGTGCACCGTTTACTGCAAACTTTCTGAAGTTGTGCCAGTAACCGTACGAGTGAACGTACTTAGCACAAATAAGCGCAAATTCCACTAAAGAACTAAGGACATAGAGAGTTGCTACTTGGGGAGTTGTCACCTATGACAGCTAGGGGCGTTCGTGAAGTGAGTTTGTGCGTTAACGTGTGACGTAATTTACGGATGGCCCCTAACTGGCCAAAGGTGGCCTCTGCCTACCCCTTCGGAAAAAATGTGCATGATATTATGTTACTACCTACTGTGATGCTACTCTGTGATTTTTCAGCAGATATGACAGTGGAAAAGTATTTAAACCAAAGTGTCAAACAATTTCGTTGCATAACTTAAAAAAGGCTTCTACAAAATCTTTTCAGCTGACAAAGCCCTACAGACATAGGCCAATAATATCACGCTAAAAGTTACCTACTACATAGTCAGGTGGTTATATAGCCATAAACACTGGTTGTAGAGGCTTGCGCGAGGAAGCCGGCCACGCCTAGCAAGACGCACACCTTTCTATGTAGCCATGTAGTCTTATGTATAAGACAGTGCGCACAACAGAGGGGCAATTCTCGTAATTTTAAGAACGTTCACAGTCTGATCTCGGTCTCAATCTGTCAAAAATTTGACATTTCATTGTCGCCGAGATGAGACTGCGACTAGATTTTACGTAACGCTGTCAAATACGAGAATTTGGCCTTCTGGTCTATAACAGAGTAATGTCATTGTTTGGTCATACCATAATTTCCTCTAAGATACTTGCGTTCTTTTCGGCGCCGTCGGTTGGGACTGGTCATCTCCTAGCTTCCAGGGGTTATGTTTAATCTTATATTTAGAATTGTTTCTTGATTTCTTTACATTGTTCTCACATATAGAAACCATGGACTTATAGAAACGAAAGA
Source organism: Polymixis lichenea (assembly GCA_949091785.1). Lineage (NCBI taxonomy): Eukaryota > Metazoa > Arthropoda > Insecta > Lepidoptera > Noctuidae > Polymixis > Polymixis lichenea. The sequence goes on from OX420941.1 coordinate 10,655,684, forward strand.
ATAATATACCCAGGATTTTGTAATATCTTGATTTAAAAGAGTGTCCGTGGAGTTTCTTGCTCGTTCTTCTCCATACAGATCTACGTTTTGGAATGGGCAACTAGCTTCAACTTTCCAACGAACTTATCGGCTTTTTGACAATTCACAAGTGCCTGTCAATGGTTTCATTGAAAAAAATGCTTTGAGTTTCGAGTTTCTCTGTGGCTTTTGTCCAACAAATAGGACTCTGGGAATGTCAAAAATCTCAAGCTTGTACTAGAACACTCTCTGTATAATTCCAAAGACATAAGTACCGCCCAACTACACTTACTTATAAGATACTATCAAAGTTCCAGGTGCAGCTTCCCCGAGACAATGTGCACCGTGTACTGCAAACTTTCTGAAGTTGTGCCAGTAACCGTGCGAGTGAACGTACTTAGCACAAATAAGCACAAATTTCACTAAGGAACTAAGGACATAGAGAGTTGCTACTTGGGGAGTTGTCACCTGTGACAGCTAGGGGCGTTCGTGAAGTGAGTTTGTGCGTTTGCACTCGTGTGCTTTTTGTCTTTTAGGGCAAATTGTTACTTCGATTTGCATAGATTAAATAGGTTTGTAGGGCTTATTAGACGATTTGCACAAATTTACTCGCCCAAATAGGGCGATTCGACACTTTTAAATATTAGGTATATTGTTTTCTATATGTGACTCGCACAAAGTTAATTGATTTGTTGGCGAATAAATTGTGTGGCTATTCACACGTTTTGAGTTTTATGCACTTTAGTGCATTTACTTTCTTATAACGTTATTGCATAAAATTCAAAACTTGACATTTGCCTGATACCAACATATTTATAGAAGTGTTGATTCGACCAAAAATAAATTAACGTCGTGCTAGTCGCCTATAAAAAATAATCTACTATTTTAAAGTGTCTATTCGCCCTATTCGAGCGAGTAACTTCGTGCGAATCGCCGTTTGTACTCTACTTTCTTATTTGATGCCAAGAAATGAAATTGTCTTTATTTCACGTTGCTTATATTTAATTAAATGTGAAATTTCTAAAAGTGTGTAATCTTGAATAAAAAAACGAAAAACTAGAAAAACCCAGCTGTTATAGATTAAAAACCAATTTCTACTCAATAACAATATACAGAGTAACAATATAAACAACCTGCACGGTACACTTTCAGAAATTACACACAGCAGGCATACAACATTACCGAGATGAGTGGGTGCTGCCAACTGCAGCAACCTAATTGTGCCCCTTTGCACTGTCCCCCCGGCGGTCATGATCTAGCCACACGACTACCCCAAGGCCCTCACTAAATACAACGAACTTCGCAAACGCAACGAAAAATTCCAAATTCGAAATTTTAATTTGACGTTTCGTAAAATTCCCGCCATAAACGGTAAGGATTGTTTCAATCGTGAGATTTTTTCGTCATATTCGTGAGTTTTTTACCAAGTTTAGCCTTAGGGTTTGTAATTAGACGAGGTTGATGTATGCTGCATGTGTTCGAGATGTGACGTGTGAACTGGGATCACGAGTTCGTGATACGGCTCCTCATCAGTGCTCTGGATCGATGTCAATTGTAGGGATCGTATTGTTTCTGTGAGGGCCTAATGATGAGGCTGCATTCTCGACTAAGTGATTGTTACGATGAATTCCTTGGTATTTTAGTTGCTTAACTATAATGCAAAAATATTTATATGTAGAGGTTTGTTCGTTAAACGGTAACCAGCTCTCTGAATTGGAATCTTGTGTTAAACGTGATTACTTAATTTAAACTAAGTTGTTCCTTTACAGAGTACCCACTATAGGTCACCTCTGCCTAACAGTTCGGAGAAAACAGGCGTAGCATAGTCAGCTTTTAACGTCCCCACTGCTGGGGACTGGCCTCTTGTCTGTAAGAGGGAGTGGGCCAGAAGCCACCAAACGGGGCCCAGCGCGGGTTAGAGGTTGTCACGTGTCTCCGATTTTTGAAGTGAAACCTTCTTTGCGCATTGGGCATTTTTTGAGATGGGAAAAACAAACTGCACTCGCGACACCGTTACCGACACATCTGTGTATAGTTTTTGTATGTAAAATAATATTCATTTTCTTCATGTACAATGGCGCATTAAACGGAAATTGTAATATCATTTTTGTGGTAGTAGTTCATAATAATTTAAAAAAAATAAACACTTCATTTAAAAGTATTTCCTGCACAGTAAAATATTTCCTGACGATTAAAAAATACACACGTAAAAGTTTTCACTTCTGTCGGCACTCGGAGTGCCACTGTTTTTTTTATATTCTAGGACATACCAACAAAAGAATGAGAAGATTTTTGAGAGCTGTAGTATCCCTATATGTATATATCAAACAAAATATAAGTCACATTGTGTTGATTTTCTTTCCTACTCTACTGTGTCTTTAATAGTTAATATTATTTATTTATATCCATCTAAAATTCAATAGCTGTGCCTCAGCTGGCAATAAGAAACTAATTTGTTGCAAAACCAGCAAGGAACCAGCACATTTACTTCCAAATATAAAACACAGATTCAGAGTATAATTATACCAGAGACTTTAAAAATATTCGTAGTATGTATTGTATTGAAAAGGATTTTTGTCTAAATGCTACGATTTTTGTCAAAATTCTAATTTTATTAAAATTTATAAATTTTAATTGGCTCATCTAAAAATACCAGAAGGTTTAGTAAAACTAAAAATACAGAATATAAAATGTCGAATAAAATTAATCGCTTTACCTTGAATTTTGACAAGCAAATGCCGTAAAGAGCAAAGGTCACTTTTTTACTAAACTACAAAAATAAATCCGGCTAAAAAGTCTGGTAGTTAAAAGAGCGTAGCATTTAATATATTTGAACATGATAAATGTTTAGAATATTAATTCTGCGTCTGTAATGAAGCTATCTTTGACGCACCCCACCCGAGGGTCCAACTCATTTCGCGCCCAATTTGAGGTCGATTAAAAACAAATTTCTATCAGAGTGCATTCAGCTTTTTAAATAGTGCTGTGACTAATGTCGATTGCGTAATATCAGCGTTGTTGATTTTTTTACAGGTACGTGTGTAGATAATTTAATTTATTGAGAACTAGCTTTTGCCAGCAGCTTCGCCCGCGTGGAGGTCAGAAATTATCCCACGGGAACTTAGTACCGGGGTGAAGATTATCCTATATATTATTCCAGGTTTTTTTTAATCTATTTATTTTATAGAGGGTTTAATCATGAACTGATTATGCCACCCTCATCGGTACAAACATTATTCCTTATGATCTAAATCCTATCTTTGCTACTTTATACAAGCGTCTAGCATCCTTTGATAAAGGGGACGCAAGAATGCTGTTACACCTTCCAACATCGTGTGACTTGTTTATCAATGTGGCTCTTTCGGTCTCGTTCCGGACGCACTCCATCAAGATATGGTACGTGTCTTCCACTATACTACACTCTGGACAATTTGGTGAAGCCACCTTACCGATGAGAAACGCAAAGCTGTTCAGTGAATAAACTATATGTCTGCTAAATTTCATCCAAATCACAAATTGTGTGGGAAGACAAAATGCGATCAAAGTTTTTGCGGGATAGATGTCCTGTTTCTCGGTGGGGCATCTATCCTAAACGTAATTTATATGGATTAGGCGACTATCCCCTATACGGGATAGATGTCCCAAAATATAGAGGTACGCAAAAATCGCTTATACTCTGGAAATATTAAAGATAATGTTTGTTACTTTTTATAAAGTTGTAGTTAAAAAACCAAAGTAGCGGCCAGTTTTACAAATAAAGTACTTTGCTTTTTATATTGAGAGATATAGAGTGATTTGCAAAAGTGTGCCCATTATCCGGCTTTTACCATAAATTTTAGTTTAAGCCTCGCATTGTCCTATACAATTTCGTACAATGCGAAGTCAGTTTATACTGGTAATATATAGATTGATGTCGCCGTGCGTACCATCGACATTTTCCACTTTTATTTTTGACTAAATTGAGTCAGAATTGTTTTGAACAATAACAAAATAATTCCGATACCAAAAGCTACAACATGCATTCAGAAATTAAGTTTGGCTGGATTTTGAGCATTAGAGCGAAACTCGGAAAATGGAGCATCGGAAACCTCGACTTTTACTTCACTTTTATCGATAACTAGACCTGTCCCTAGTCGTTCCCTCGTTTGTTTGTGTCGCTGCACATATTGAGCGCACGCCTTTGATCTCCACTAGAACTGTCATCGTCCAAACACGCCACAGACAATCACGCCGGTTACTAACACGGTGGTGAGTTTTTGTGTTTTTTGCGGCTTTATAAGCTTTATCTATAATTTTTTAAAGCACCAGACTTCTTGGTCCCCAGTCTACTCCTTGCTATGCAATGGTCTCTGGTAGCACCATGAAAAATGTGGCTTCAGGGTCTAGTGCAAATCTTGGGGTTCATTCGATTAATCGAGTCTGGTCAAACCACGCTGGGGTCGGTGCATTTCATTCATTCATTCATTCAAAGTACCAGAGCGCGTGATAGACTGAACGTACAGTATAAAATAATAGTGCAACGTCAGTAGGTTTCCTAAGGACTACTTTTTAATGTGAAACGACAGGCAACATCAGCCTTATCGACGAATTTGTAAAGTTAACACTAAAATACGTTATGTGCCTGCTATTTCATTAGCATGCTTTTCAAAACTCGAACAGGACAACGGGAACGTTGCAGCAGGAGAAATGGGTCCGATTTATGGTAAAACTCTCCGAGTCTATGCGAACCTCTTTTGAACAAAACTTGCCAGTACTTAATCTTTGGCTATTGCCGCTCCAACCGGACTGGATGAATTTTTCGACTTTTTTTTTGTTTGTTTATAGGTTTAAGTTACGACATTTTATCGTTTTTTTTTTTATTTATTTTAGTAGTTTCTTTGGTTACCTATATTGAATATGAATAAACTTGCAGTTTAAGATTAACGTTGGCACGTGTTGCTGGTAATAAAAGCGTGACCACAGATTCTAATTTACAGTTCGGAATTCAAAACGATTGTTTCCCTCCAAAATCTGACAGCTCAATTACATTCAGCCTCGGACGACATTTGTTCAAATTGCCTATGTTTTATGGATATTACCACATTAGATCGACCTGGAAACGAATGCAATGGGACTCTTATTTTTAGGGAGCTAAAGCTTCAAGTTCAATGACAATCATTTTTGAGTTGTAAGTTTGAATTTGTAAACATAGGTTCTTTTTACGTTCCATTTCGCGGTTAACACAGCGTGTAAATGAGTTCTTTATCATGTCGTGTTTTAAGCGGCTGTTTATAAAGTTTCGTTTCGGGTGACACTGAAGGGTGAATAAATTAAAATAAAAGCGATAATATAGAGGCAAATGTACGACAAATTGGCATGTAGATGTAACTAAATTACTTTTAGCATTTGTAGGAGATGATAGGCGAATGTTTAAATAGATAATTTATATAAATCCTATACCGAAACTAAGAAATATGATGAATAAGTGACTGCTGCTTGTTTCCCATCTACTAGTGCAACATAAATTGGGTATTAATATGTGGTATGTACATTTTTAGTAACATCCTATTTTTATTTATAGTTCTTAGCTCTTTTCGTCTCGAGCCAATGCGCAGTGTCTAGGTACCACAACAAGGCTGCTTGCTTAAGTGGAATCTAGTCGTGAGCTCGAACTCATTGGTGGGCCTGGCCAAAAAACACGCTGTCTCACGAGGCATTGTGACTGACAGAGTTAGTATCAGTGATGAGCAGTTAAACGCTAGCCTACACGCACAACGTTATTGAGTGAGATGCAGGATCAGTTATGGTACAACAGGCGCGTAAAAAATTAAGGAAAGTCCTTCGGAAGATCGGGTTTTACGGAAAAACCACTGCATAAATCAATGACTAATAAAGTTTATTGAACTCTGTCGGTACCGATTTGGTTTTGAAGATTTTACAATTATTTTATTACTTAAACACGCCCAAAGTTAGGTTAAATTAGCAAGAAAAACGAATCTTTGTTGGCTCATAACTTTTTAATGGCTTTTTATTTTAGTATTCTGTTTACGCACAGACAATATTAATAATATGACAAAACCACACCATGTTTAATTTTTAGTTTACATGGTCGTAATACACTCCCGTAGTTTGTATGGAAAAAATGTCGACTAGATTCACCTTATGGGGTAAGCTCCGGGAGTAGTCCGCATAATTCAAACTTTCTTAATTTTTTTGCAATTTGCAGCACCCTAATTGCGTAACACAATATTAATCAGAATCTGAATCATTTTGAAGGTTAACGCTAATTTTCTATGATCGATTTTTTTTCCTGTTGAGCAACGCAATCAACGCCGTGAATGTTGTGGAATTGCCAAAATTAAAGCGATTCTTACTGATACTGGACACACAATTACCGCTGGTTAGTATGAGGTTGTATGTTAATTAAAATATGATTCGAGACCGTAACAAATATGATTTATAGAACCATAATAATTATTATGACTTTTTTCCCTCTTTATTTGTTTAGGGGTTTTTATCTAAACAGATACGCCAACCCCATCGTGCCTTTTAACATTATATACAATTAATACTAAAATTGAAATTAACACATAAATATGTATATACTTAATACATCTAAACAACCAATATACTAAACACAACTTTTAGTAGCACAGATGAGAGTCACAGATGAAGGACTGTTATTAAACGACTTAACTTTTTGGCACCTTCTGAAGTTGGTTGAGATAAAATTGATTGAATTAAGCCTATGTTTAGTTTGTTTAAGTCAAATTGCCTCAAAAATGACTCCCTCTCGCGCCTGTTCCGGACACAATCCATCAGCAAATGTTGCACGTCCTCAATCTGGTTACAAAGTCTGCAATTCGACGAAAGCGTAATTATTGAAATGTTTTTTTTTAGCCAGTGCGCAAACTGTAACCATGAATTCAGCATATCATTCTAGACCCCCCCCCAGCGCAGACATTTTTCGTCGGTAATACAAAAAAAATCAGCGGTTTCATAGAAAATTGCAATACCTACGCGGTCAAAATGCATGGAACAGCTGATTTTAAAAAACGCAAGAAAAGTTGAATTTTGAGGGTTAACCTGGCGCTTCCCCCGTAACCTTTCTACATAATAATGATTCTAGAACATTTTCTTTCCACTACGTATAATTTATCAACTTATATACCGTAATACATAAAGACATTTCGCAGTGGATACATACGCTCATCGTGCACCTGCCATTCAAATCACGCCTACAGCACTTAACAGCAATAATACTATCGGATAAATTAACGATTTTCAACTCTATTGTATTGTCATAAGAGTTGTGAAATATTAAGCACTAGTAAAGTATTTGTCTTAGTGAAGCGAGTTATGAACAAAGAGTAAGGATTTAGATTTAAAGAAACTAGTCTTTTGGAAGAGATTTCTATCTATAATTGGTGTTATTTCGTTATTTATTGTACAAGTGACAAAGGACTCAAATATGTTAGTAGTTAAACTTAACCTACACTACCATAATAATTAATGACAACTACCACTATATAAGTATATTATACAACATCGTGGCTCTATTATACATACGTACCTTATTGCAATAAACATATACAACAGAAAAGTATGTCTTGAAACTCCACTAAGTTACAAACATGCTTTAACTGAAAATAGTGTTAAATGCATCATAGTTTTCCATGTTACGATATCACTATATCGAAAGCTAGATTACTATCCTAACATACACTTGGCGCTATATCCCTTTAAACTATACGCAAACATGGAATGTTGTGAACTTGCTTTTTATACCAGGTAGCGTAAACCTAAACGTATCAACTGATTTCAATTCAACTTTTGGTTGTAGAGTTTAAGTCTTTCTTTTCATTTTTGATTTGAATCTTACCGCGTCGCACCTCATCACTACTTTTACCTCCATGGCCAGCTGCTGGACTATCACATCTGCGTGCTACTCTATGCCCGCCCGTGGCATACAGTTACCGAAGTGGCAGAACGCAAGCGGAGCGCCCGCAGGCATCACGGAGCGCCCGCGCCGCCCGTACGCACCATACGTTACACTTGCCGGCCTGAAACATTAAGAATATGCTCAGTTTTTTGTTCAAGGTGAACGTTATTGTGTCTCGGAACATCTTGAGATCATATCTCTTTCGTTTACCTCAGAAAATATACTGACGTATAAACTTTGGTCGAGCGTAATCGTTGGTCAAATGTACCTACGGGAACGCTGAGTTGTCTAATGTACCTAAATGTATGTTTCCTGGAGTCTAAGCTTTGCGTACGTCCGAATAACGCCTACGCTGCCTCTACGCAGATGCGTAGCAGATACTACGCGGATCCTACGCTTTGCTTGCGTCCGACTAACGCCTACGCTGCCTCTTCGCAGATGCGTAGCAGATACTACGCGGATCCTACGCTTTGCAAAGGTATGACTAACGCCAACATCGCCTCTACGCAGCTGCGTAGCAGCTACTACGCGGGTTCTACGCTTTACTTACGTCCGACTAACGCCTACGCTGCCTCTACGCAGATGCGTAGCAGATACTACGCGGATCTTATACTTTGCAAACGTCTGAGTAACGCCTACGCTGCCCCTACGCAGGTGCGCTGCAGCAACTACTCGGCTCCTACCCTTAACTTACGTCTGACTACGCCTATATTTCCCAACATGGGTTTATTTCTATGGCAAACTTCATAAACTAGCTGCTGTTAATATGTTCTGAGAAAAAGATAAGTAAAGGTCTACAATAAATGGAATATGGCTACATTGTTAAATTGTTATTATGATTCAGTTCATGATCTCATGTTATTAGATCATACTCTAGACCGATTTAACCTGTCGATAGTCACTATAAATAGTTATTCATTGGAAAATAGCCCGAGAGACCGTAAATCAAAATCAAAATCAAAATATTTTATTTCACATAAACCTGCAAGGGCACTTAAGAAACGTCAGAAGCTAGGTGCATGGTTCCAATTTGTCGCTTCCTATGGAGAAGAGCCGGCAAGAAACTCCACGGTTACTCTTTTAAAAATGGGTTTAGGTAGGGTAGGTTTTACAATGTCTTCAAATTACAGTGATAATAGCTATGGGAGGACAGTGCAGGCCTGTCAATAAGTACCAGGTACTTAGACGAATGAAAATAAAGAATAGAAAATGGTCTATAAATCTACAGTCTGTAAGGCCTACAACACCGTACAGTTATATGCCATCTTATTACATATGTTACGTAGGTAGATGTTCATTCCTGCTGTAAAAACCAACGTTAGGGTCAAAAGTGTTGAACTTTTGTTCAACTCCAAGTAGATTTCTATTTGAAGTCTGAATTTGATTCCGCGTGTCCCAAATCCGCTTGACTAAAGACACAAAATGAGCAAGACAAATTACAAAAGTACCTAGAACATTAGTGACGCTCTTTCTTTCACAACACATCCACATTTGATTTATAGCCATAGCTACATAATAAACACATCACTAGCCCACAATAGGCCAATAATTACGTATTGTACTGCAACGAGGCATTCAATAGGCTGTTCTCTTCAGCAGGTGGGAACATTGTTCATCTCAATAGTACTTGGTACTATAGTTGAACTGAACTGTAGTCCCAATTACTTTCGACTAATAGATAGATATTGATAGGATATGTTAATTTATGGGAACATGGTATGCTGCTAAAGAATCATTATTGCTACTGGTACAAAAAAAAGTAGATACCTAAGTACCTAGTAAAAAGTTTGCTATGGAAGGTACTATTTACATTAAATTTTATTGGGATTTGTTTTGGTTTTACCCAAATCAGGTAGCTTTAAGTTGTGAAATAAAATTGTCGTCTGAAGGTTTTTTATAGAAAATCAGTCAGATATTGAATTCGCAGTATAAGTAAGACTTATTTCTAGGTATAAAAGTTGTGGAATTCACCCTTTTGTTCGACCTTATTACTACTTTCATAGCTTTCAAAATAAAGCTTAATATGTTCTATTAGACTTCACAGGACAAATGGACGGCTCAAATCTCAATCAAGTGCACATGCGGCACCACAAAGAATGGCCCACCTACCATCCTGCACCGCACGCCCTGTCACCTGTGCATTTGATGATGTTATGGCTGCGTCAGTGAGCGGAGTTTACGCAGCTGAATTTTGGTCCAAAGCTGTTTGACCTTTTTACCATCGATACGCCAAGAAGATAGGACGAAGTCCTGTTAAACACACCCAGTGGCAGTGGTAGCCATCCTAAAGGTTTCTCTAAAGGTAGCATACGAATTTGGAAGCCTTACGGACAAAAGCAACTGCTGTTTTGAATTACAACATTCTTACAATCAAATTAAAGACGAATTTCGTTAGATTTTAAATTTGGGTCAAACTGTTTATAATCTTAATCGAAATCCCTTTGCATTTTGCAGCCATAACTCGGGATAACTATTATAAAAGTGGGCAAAGTGATAGGAGCAGTGGTGTTCCAGTGGTAACGACCTCGACTTCCGAGTTGTAGGTCGTAGGTTCGAACCCAGACAGGTGCTTTACTATGTGTAAATTATTTCATCACCACTGCTCTCCAAACGGTGAAGGAAAACATCGTGAGGAAACCGGCATGTCTCAGAACCAAAAATTCGAAGACATGACATTACCAACCCTCACAAAGAAGTGGGCTTTTACCCAGCATTGGGAACTTTATAGACCGATTAAGATTATGTAAAATAAAAGTACCTTAAACTTTGTTGTGAGTGTCGTAGGAGGCGACTAACGGACTTACCTACTAGAGAATGGGCAGCAGCGTTCTCTATGCATTTTACCACCATACTGCGAGCGATCGCCAACTCGCCTGCCAAGCGTGGCGATTATGGCAAATCCCCCAAATTGGGGGAAGCCTATGTCCAACACTGGACGTCTTTCGGCTGAAACGATACTTTGTCGTTGTTCTGAACTGTCGAATATGTGCTAAGCCGTACAAAGCGCCGCTCCTTGCAATAGCAAACGACAAATTATGTCAACCTCAGTGCAATTAGAATTTGTATGCTACGGCACCGCCAGTCAACTTGTACTACCCATTTAGCCCCTTTATACCTCCTGTCGTTGCCATTAGTCAGATACGCCGGTGGTCTATTTACTAGTACATAATGTACTGCGGGTAATTTCACAATAGTCCACCGATTATATATTTAAGTAAATAGCACAGATACAGTTTATATTCTGCTTGTACTCAGAAAGGTAATAGCTGGCTGTAGGGGGACAGTCCGTTGAGTGTTTTTAGGATATTGTTTTGGTCTAGTTTCGTCGTCATCATTTTGGTCGAAAAACGTCCATAGCTGGACGTAGCTAGGCCTCCAAACACCGCCACTTCGATCTGTTCTGTGCTTCTTGCAACCAGCGGATTTCTGCGATCATCATCAGATCATCGGTCTACCGAGATCCGAGCTGCTACTGAAAAATTCCTGATAAAAAAATCCAGTCACAATTTTCCCGAATTGGAAATCGAACCCAGGACCTCATGCTTTGCAACTTTTTATTACTTTTTAACCGACTTCCAACAGGAGAAGGTTCTCAATGCATCTGTATTTCTTTTTGTGGTCCGCAATATCTCTAGCTATTGTGTATCGTTTTCGAAAATGCCTCAAGTTTGATCCCATATTTTTTTATGAACTTTGCTTGGGTTGTTTTGGCGTTAGCTTCGATAATACGTATTAAATCCATTTTGTGTTCCTTGATTATGTTCTGTTGTTTACATAGCAAGTACCTAGTGGCAAACGAATCGGTGTGGGATAGGTACTATAACCAAGAAGTGAAAAATAAAAAACACTATTTGTATAAAAAACAACCAACTTCCAAAATACACATCAAAGTAAAAAATAACTTTAATTACGGGAGTCGATGACAAAAATCAAAACCGAAGACCGACTTCCGAAATTAAAGTTATAGCCCGTTGATGTTTTTACAAAAAAAATGTGATTGTGAACTTTTATTTTTATAGCTTGGCAGGCGGGTTGGCAATCGCAGTATGGTGGTAAAATGCATAGGGAACGCTACTGCTGATTCTCTGGTCTTAGTCGCCTTCTACGACACCCACGGGAAGAAATGGGATGGTGCTTTTCTTTTACGTCCGGCACCACACGGAACATATGTTATTGTATACCTACTTATTACACTTCTATCACAAATCCTACAACACCTCGTTCACTTGGCCCCTCTAACCATGCAATAGTGTAGGTACGGCCAGTAAGTCCGCTAGCCGCGGGCCGTCACGATGAATGACCCGCCACGCCGCCCATACACAATTTCACTGGACTGCGCTCATGAAAAGACCTTTTTTTTCTTTTAAACTTTTTTTTAGAGCATGATGAGCTCCTTTTTTTAGCCTCGGATATTGTTTGATGGGTCTGTTTTGTCTTTGGTCTGTATGTAGGTGAGATGTGTAGTGTGGTGAATTGAATTGTTCTTTTTTTGCGATAATGTATTTGCATACTTATTACCTGCATAGTTTGATTGTGAATAGGATTTACCTGGGCTTTTGATGTTTGTAGCAAGACAATTTAGGTACCAGGATTTCATCAAAAGATGTATAGCATAGAATCGTCAGATTCAAGTACCTACTTAAGTACTTAGATTGTTTGATATTGTACAACTAACTATATATTTTGTCTGGATTGGTAATTTAGTATTAATGAATCCAAATTAATTCTGAGACTGATTTCCATAATGGCCAAAATCGAAGGCGCCTTGAAACATTATATTTTGGCTATTTCGGAAATCTGGCAGTGGATCTGCCTCAGATTTCCAAAGATTCTCACTATACGAGAAACGAGCCTCGTATCTGAAACTTTCCAAATATATTTTCGGTGTTCTGTCATCATGTCTAGTCAGCTATCGACTTTTCGTCCTGCATGTGATTGTTCAAAAACCCTCTGGCCTACCATCTACATTTCGTATTAAAAACATTGCAAACTTCATAAAGATTAAAAGTTTAATTTGTAAAAAGGTATCAAGGGACGTAAAAAATCAGCACTTCAAATCTCAAAAAAAAGTAAGTCACAAAAATCAATCACCACTGCGCCTGCGCCACAAAGTCTAAACAACAACAACACAAAAAATAACTATTCTTTTAATAAACTAGCAAAAAATAACAAAAGGGGATCACCGTCACAGACCCCAAAATTATACCATGGCCGACTATAATCACCCTATCTGGGTTTTTTATCGGGGACCCACAAATCTAATATGAGTAATGACAGGATCGGAGAGTGGGCTCTATGAAGCGCCTATTTGGTTCCCCTTGTGTCATACCCAACGATTTATTTGAGACGTAATAATAATGTTTTAAATGTAGATGAAAATGTAAGATTTGGCTTTTAAGTTGGTTTATGAGAAAACATTGGTTGATACGAAGGAAAGAGTTCGTAGATCTGTACAATATTGTTGTTTCTGATAACTACCTAATTGAGAGTTTTTTCATCTTGCTGTAGTCCGTATACTTTTCATTTGAAAATGCCATCAACATCATTCCCGTTTTCCTGCAAAATTCAACCTTATGAGCGCACCTATACATTATTTTATTTTTATTTTTATTGTGTGTTACCAAGTTTTATATGTCATCCATGGATTGCTATTTTCCAAATTTCGTTTTCACCTCATTTTCTTTTAAGGTTATTTTCGAAAAAAACAATTGCTAGTGCACAATGGAACATACTACAATATTTTTTTATTACTAAATGTGCCTTCTCTTGACCTCGATCACGCCGGATGGAAATTGATGAGGTCTATTATCGTTCAGTCACAGAATGGTTTTTTTTTTTGAATGGACGTTATAGGTGTAAAATAAAACTGATCGACTAAGGACGTCTTAAATTTTTCAGCCATTCATATCACAGCATCGCTCCCGTGCATTCAAATCAATCCTGTAGACATATGACGTCATTCCTCAAACAAAACCTACTTCTCAACACATTTTCTTCATCAATCCATTCGTCAATCAATTAGAGCCGGTGCTTGCGCAGGCGACGGGTGTCGTGCGCGGGAGCGTGTGCGCAGCGGGCGCGCCGCGGGGAGCAAGCGCCTCGCGACATGCAGCCTTTGTCTTTGCGCACCTACGTGTTAGCACGAGCTTTTGAAAATAGAATGCTTTTGTTTTGAGGAGGTTGGCTGATGAGGGAAATATGTTTTTTATTTATTTATGGGAAATCAAAGACGCTTCGCGACATGCCCGATTGTCTTTGCGCACCTATTTGTTAGCATGTGGGTTTGAATGTAGAATGCTTTTGTTTTGAGGAGGTTGGCTGATGAGGGAATTTTTATTATTATTTATTTATGGGAAATCTAAGACACTACGCGACATGAGCCATTGTTTTTGCGCATCTTCTTGTTAGCACGTGGTTTTGAAATTGAACGGTTGATGAAAATGAAAGGCGCATGAAAAAAGTATGTTTTTTTTTAAATATTATTTTAAGGGTGCATCCCTTAAAATAATATTTTGGGACAGTATTTTTCGGTGGCAAAGGGGTTTTACCCTTTGCATATAAATGTAACTCGACTTACCTGTTTGTTGCTAATTATGACTTACTCCACCTGTGTCAATCATGTCTCATACTAATTTACTATTATGAAGCACATAGAAACACATTTAAAACCATATGGAATGCTCTGTCGGATAGATTAGAAGGATCCTCCTCGAGAAGAGGCCTCGTGTTTCTCTAGAAATATTGGATTAGCGTTTGCTACCTAGTCTAATAAAATAAAATAAATATACTGAGTGAGTGAGTACATACATCATTTAAGTTAATAGAAAACATACAATTAATTTATCGAATTTAATTTTATACGAAAATGTCCATCGGTTTCTTACAAAACTTCAACTATATCCGGCGACCCTGGTTATTATCTCTTTTGGTGACTGTATCTACCTAAGTATTGACACAAAATACCTACGTTCTTAATCATAATGTGTCCGGTTTAAGACGTTTTTATTTCCTCGATGACAGTCTAGGTCCTGAAGCGATTATAATTTACTTATCAGCAGTCGTATCTAGAATGTTTACCGCTAAATTATATTTTATTATTCGCTTCAATAAGTTCTCAACCTACATTAAAGACATCAGTATTGAATAATTACTTTATACAGCCCTTTTTACTTTCGTTATTAAAAGCGAGTTGCCATGTACTTATACCTGGTGGAAACATGGCAACTCGCTTTTAATAATTAAAGTTTTAAGTTTAATAACCCATTTTAAAATGTTATTATCGACATCTTACTTAGATTACTTATTATTATCACACTTTCCTAAGAAATCAAGTCATAAATCCAAGCGTTTTTTAAAGTTTTTATTTTATTTTGTCATTCGGGGTCGTCATCTTGCGAATGATTTTCGTCCCACTGAAGGTCATAAAGCTCCTCTTTACTATTGTTTTGTGGCAGTCTTGTCCAGTGCCATGATTTCATGAATTTTCAAATGTTTCAGGCATCGTTGTAGTAGTCTGTTGAGTGTGGTTTTGACAGATGTGTCATACACTATGTGTCAAAAACAAAATCGATAGACGACTAAAACATGGAAAAAATACTGGAATTAAGGCCCTAGTGATTTGAAATAACACTGAGGAAAACTTTAACTCAGAGCAGTGGTAATACGTCCGATAAATACCTTTTTTTTTTTTTGGCTGGGAAATCATCAAATAACTTCTCCCGCTCTGGGTGGAGCGGGAGGGCGTGTCAGGCTTTTACTGACTAAAACCCACCCGTGTTCACTCAGTTGCCTGTGTGCCAGGGGCGGTGGTATCTCTTTCGAACAACCCGCACCCCTGGCAGGCATCGGCCATTGCGGGCCCCATCTGTTGCTGCTGACATCTCTTTGAGGCGCGCGTGGAACACAACGCGCCGTCGACCCGGGCTTGGTCCTTACCGGACAGCGAGCTACCCATTACTCGCCGTCCGCAAGCCCGTGCCTACGGTGGCCGGGAATCAGCCTGGGATTCCCGACGCCCAGGGCGTCTCCTGCGAAGGCCACGGCTGTGAGGGCGCATGTACTGCATCTCCCTCACGTGCGCCGCCTCCCTCTTTGCGAGCATAACTGCTTCGCTGAAGGAGGCGACTGCCAGCCGTGCCCTCTCGCTCCGCACCATGGCCTGGACCAGGGTCGGATGCGAGAGATCGCCGCCGCCGATCACCTCCACGAGGACACGGCGGTGCGATAAATACCTAAGCTGCCTCTACGCAGTTGCGTAGCAACTGCTATGCGGAATCTTCGCTTTGCATACATCCGACTAACGCGTATGCTGCCTACACGCAGATGCCTATCATTTGTTACGCGCAGTCTACGCTTTACATTCTAATTAACGCTTACATTTCCCAATATGGACTTTTGCTGTTATTATGAAGCTGCTGTTATTATGTTCTGAGAAAAAGTTAGGAGGTGTACAATAAATGGAATATGGCTACATTGTCACAATGTTTCAGTTCATGATCTCATGTTATTAGATCATACTCTAGACCGATTTAACCTGTCGATAGTCACTATATATAGTTATTCATTTGAAAATAGCCCGATAGACGGTCGATAGAGCGTGAGGTTGTAAGCCATTTAAATATGTGGTGGCCCACTGGTGACGGCCCCGACTGACAAGTTGTAAATCGTAGGTTCGAACATTGACTCCTGTCAAGGTTCGAACTTAATTTTGGAAGGCGGTGACAAAAAATTAAAATACATATCCAAAGTCACCGCCTTCCGAAATTAAAGTTATTTTTCACTTTTTAGTCTTTTTTTTCGACAAAACATTCGGTTTTTTGCCAACTACGCGTAAATTCAATACCCACGATAATTACGCACAGAACTAACAAGCTAATGCAAAGAGCTGTCAGAATTAATAAAGTTGAGGTATCGAGTGTCGACGCGTGGCCCACAATGGGCCAGTGTTTTTTATTCGTGGCCGGTAATGGGCGCCGCGTGGCGTTACGAGGGCGTATTGTCGGCCCCCCGAGTGGTATAGCGTTATGATACGGTAACTAAGTAAGTACTTATGTTCCATCTTTAATTTATCTGCACGTGTGTTTTGTATAAAAAGGTAACTGAATTTGTGAGGACTGATTAGGCTGATATACCTACAGACGCTAGCACATCAAGCTACCCCCCAATCTGTCAAATTTCTTTGATACTTTTCAACTTTATCACAAAAGAATAACGTTCATGTTCAATTGGGAAAATTTTACATTTTGGTATAGCTTGATGTCGTCTGATCAATGCATTGTGTTCATTTCAGACCTTGTTCACGGACGAAAAATATCGTGGCAAGATTTTATCGCGCACTGGACTTTCGACTCTCGGTGTTGAACCGAGCATTGACAATTCAACAGAGTGCATCCCGGCGCGTCGGAAAAACACAGTTTGATTTTCAACTCTCGGCGCTTTAGCAGCAGTGCCTTGAAGGCAATAATCGCGGCTAAATAATATTTTTTCATGAATTTTATTTTGAAACTTTAATTGGCCATGTAGGTAACGAAATAAAAAACAATTTACCCTTTGAGCCTATACAAATCGTTCGTACTGTAAATTTTTCGCAGCAATATGCAAAATAAATGCATAGAGCACGCGCCACCTGCCAGTTCAATTTGAATTTTGAATTTCGAACGCTTTCAAAACTTATCTGTGTGATGCGATTTGCGGCACGCAAGCGATGCGAGGGCGCTAACCGGAGGGAATCGATGCTTAAAATCACATTCGATTCGCGATTTAAAATCATTTTTGATCCTTTGATGTGTTGTTTAAATTGTGTTATCTGATGTCTTTATTTTGAATCATAGACTATGTTATTTTATTCTGGCTAAAAGAATGTTGTAACGACTAGTTGACTTCAAAGTTTCGTTTACGCAGTGATATGTTACAACCAGAAACATATATATACATGCTTTGGGTAAAATCGTGACTACATGAGCACTAAGTACCTCCCTACCTACCTACGATGAATTGGAACATTTCAATTTCATACTGATACTCGCGAATTTGCAATTCCTGGAAGCTTTCACTTTTGTTCACTTCATTCCTTATTCATGCTGAAAAGAGAAGTTTAACATAATAGGTAGTTGATGAGTAATAAATTCCACAACCTACTTAGCTAGTGTTAAGTTAAAATTCTTCAAAAGAATATGTTTTCCGCTTCGTCATTTACACCTCGAGGACAGGTAATAATTATAACTATAATCTTATTCTACCTCCACATTAAAGTTTCAACATGAATTCATTATCCGACCCATTCCAACAACCGATCTCCGTGGTTACTTGACGCGCCTCGACGCACCTGTTTCGATTCGAATATCGAATTACCATAATCGATTTGGGAGTGAACCACGCGATGTGCTCTATGATGATGCGCAACCCTACTGTTCCCTGTACTTGACTGTTACGTCCGTATTCTAGAGTTAAAACGAATCTCCAAGAGTCTCGATTTGACATTGGCTAAAAATGCACAAACAGTGCGAACACAAAAAAAGAGTCTCGAATAAAATGATATTCGAGTTAATATTAGTGCAAAATTACACAGTAATAGATCCAGATAATTATGCTCAGCTCAAGAAAATGATTTTCATACTTACTGGGCAGATAAACCTTTAACTAGATAAATTATATATTGACTATCTAATACTACTAATTATATATAGATAAGCTATACTATTATAGATGAGAAGCAGATTGTTCAATTGAATCAATACATCTGCTTCTGGATAGGTATAGGCCTTTCTGTCCACAGTTCCACGCACAGAACTGACAGTTTATTCGAATATTGCCTTAATTACAATAATTTTGTTTGGCATATTTAGTGATTGCAGTACCTACCTACATTGATCATCGTCAGGTCGCACGTCACGACAACTACAGCTTTGAGAAAACAAAGACACGGATTTCCCAAGAATAAAAAAAAAATGGGGTACTGTAGAAACATTTACATTTTTATCCACACAATGAGTGCCTATTATTTTGCCAACATTTTAACAATCTCTTTTAGGGAGCACAGATTTAGACCAATTATTCTATTAAAAGAATTTGGTAGTAAATTCGCTGTATTGTAGGCATAATAAATCAAGGGATAATATCATAATGTTGACCGCAGTATATGAGTGATCGTGAAACCACAATAAATCACTTTTTGGGGATGAATGTGGTCAAATTGCGGCTATATTTCAATATTACGAATGCTCTAAAATGAGATTTTTAATTTCGAGCATTTTAAGAATTGCGACTCTGGATTTATAAAAAACTGACCACTAAATTGAGAATGCACAATTTTACGACAACAAAGCGACTTTTTAGGCCAATCTAAAGGACGATGAGATGCCACCCACCACTCTAATAAATATCTTATATAGGTAGGTGAACCGTAAAACTTAAGTAAAGTAAGTGTGAATTGAGCTGACATTCCACCTGATGCTTGGGATCGACACTATTGACAGCTCAGTTCACAATTTTCACGGTGAGATTTTTACAGAATAGACCTGCTGAAATAGTTGTAGAATTTGCAAAATTAAAAATAAAATCAAAGTGTAGATTATAACAAATACAAAACGACTAAACATTAAGCATTGCTCTTTTCTAAGTTGTGACGATTTAAATCCACTTTTCTCGCACATTATACAACAATTACTCTGAAATTTTCGAAATTCTAAATTCTGGGGACTTGCGTGCGGCATCCAAGCATCCAAGATGGCGGAGCAATCAATCAGTCAAATTATATTGTCTTAGAGATCGAGCCAAATCGTCCCGATCCGGGCCCGAAACTTTACCACGACGGATTAAATTGTTCTAAATGGTACGTAATTGTAAATATATTATAGTATTTTATAGATTGAGCTTAAATTGCGTTGTTCTTTTTAGGTTCATGTTGCGGTCGTGACTTATGGTGAAGAGACGGAATGTTGTCCATTATCGTGGTTAAGTGGTGGTATTATTTGTCAATCACGTTATAAAATCCTTGTGTCGCTTCTGTAATGACCAACGTTACATTTTCTATCATCATTCTGACAGCATCTATCAATGGCATCGAAGTACCTATTAATCAATGAAATGCCATAACTGTTTTTTCGTATACAGCCACAACAGCTTAATCAGTTCCAGGCTTTCTCTAAGTATCGGATCCCGTTTACTTTTTGTAATGGTTTCTGTTGTTATTTTTAACATGGGTTTTTTAAAAAACACCATTTTTTTGAGTTTTTATGTCCTCGTGAACTCGCGAGTGCTACTCACCTAATAACTCGCATTTCGACTCTTGCCGATCTACTTATTCTGTAAAAAAACTCACCTTAAATACTTAGGTAAAGTAATATTGAATTGAGCTGTCATTCCACCTGATGCTAGGGATTGACACTAATGACAGCTCACTTCACTTATGTTTTCACGGTGACATTTTTACAGAATAGCACTACAGAAATATTTTGATCAAATCAACTAAGCAGGTTAGCTTGAACGGAAGAGGATAATTTACTGCATCATAATCTTATCACCAAATAAATCAACCAAAATCATTAAAAAACCTAATATTAAACTGCAATCGTGCATCAAATTTTTTGTACAATCAAAATATGAAAGGTTAGACTCAATCAGCTCATTATCAGATTAGTCAGATGATCCTTTAGTGGAATTATAATAATTTAGCTTCGTGTTAGATCGTAGATTGTTTTGTTGCACTCGACTAAAAATGCTGGTCGGATCGTTTTAAAAAGTAAATTGTGATTGATAGATGTAATTTTTGTAATTTGTAAATACAATATGGTGATCATGATGTTTCGTGTGTTTGGTTATTAGGACAGAGTTGGTTTTAAAGTGGTGAGCAATCTTTCTGTCTAGTTTTTTCTTAGCTAGTTTGAGGTCGGCCTCCAGTCTGACAGCAGTGGTGTCATAGGGCCTGACTTACGAGTTGTTTAGGTCATGAGTTCAAACCCAGGCACGCACTTTATTTTGTGTATTTAATTTCATTTTCACCACTGCTCTCAAAAATTCTAATTCTGTGACCCTTTGACATGTTATTTTATTACAATTTTGTGTCGTTTCATTTTAATTTTTTATGCTGCTAATTTAATTTTCTCTGTGGCAGCATTGTAAAATTTTATTTCATTTTTATTTGTAATTTGTAATAAAGGTTTTGCCTGAAATAAATGTTTTTTTTTTAAACGGTGAAGGAAAACATTGTGGGGAATCTGACATGCTCTAGAACCAAACATTTTAAGACATGTGACATCTTCCAACATGCACTTGGCCCGCGTGGTGGATGACGGCCCACTCTATCTCACAGAGAGGAGGTCTGTGTTAGTGGGAATAATAAAGGCTGA
Organism: Polymixis lichenea; assembly: GCA_949091785.1. Taxonomy (NCBI): domain Eukaryota; kingdom Metazoa; phylum Arthropoda; class Insecta; order Lepidoptera; family Noctuidae; genus Polymixis; species Polymixis lichenea. The sequence continues at coordinate 10,676,969 of OX420941.1, forward strand.
TTAGAATATGATCAGAACAGATGGCCAATGGGGCCGAAAGGTTCTGGAGTGGCGGCTGCATATTTGAAGACGTAGAGACGGAAGGCCTCGCACAAGGTGAACCGATATCCTTGTGCAGGCAGCAGAAAACCGCTGGATGCGGGAAGCACAAAACCGGCCAAAGTGGCGGAGCTTGGGGGAGGCCTATGTCCAGCAGTGGGCGTCTTTCGGCCGAAATGATGATGCTATGATCATATCTGTAACATAATCGTCAAAATTATAAAACAAACGCGATAATATATCGTAATAATGTCGAAACTCACTAACACCAAAAATCACAACGTAACCTCATTATGTTAACAAAAAACGTCGGTATTTTAATGTTCCTCTAAGTATAGGGTCCTCTCTCACTGATGTCGCGAGCCCACGTGGTCCCGCACTCATTTCCATAAACATGATGACCCGACATAGTTCAACGCAACCTTTAATTTGATACATAAAATTTTAATAACATAAAAATTATAATTTTCCAACATAATTATGGACCGTTTCAACAAAATGTTAGTGGCTTTATATGTAAATAGATTTTCGATCAGTATTATGATGATTCTTATCTTATCAGGCTCATATCTGGCAGTTTGTATTGATGTTCGTATTAAAACCTTCTTAGAAATTGCCTGCTTGATCTGTGCAAAAAGAACAAAACTTGACGTATGACGTATCAGCTGTTTGGTTTCCCGCCCAAGTTGTAAAAGTCGCCGGAGGGAAAAATTCGCGTTGCACTAATGAAATAGAAAGAGAATACTTAGTTCTAGGTTTGCTGCCATGACATCTCATTATGTACAATTTGAGCTAAACTTTAAAAAGTAATTGCATTTCTGTCAATCGTTGAATTAAACAGTCAGAATGACTTTAGTCGGTAAGTTGTGAAAACCAGCTTAGAAAAAATTGTAACCTCTTCTGTGGCTATAAGGAATAGCCACAGAAGAGGTTACTATTTTCTGGGGACGTTTCGTTCAAGCCCTGATAGTTTTGTGCAAGTAGGTAAGTTTGGCTCAAAGGTGGAAGCGCCCGGTTTTTTTTTTGAGGGTGGGAAATCATCAAATATCCTTTCCCGCTCTGGGCGGAGCGGGAGAGCGTGTCAGACTTTTATGAATAAAACCCACCCGTGTTCCTTCAGTTGCCTGTGTGCCAGGGGCCACGGTATCTCTTTCGAACAACCCGCACCCCTGGCAGGCGTTATAATCCCATCGCCTTAACCGCAGCTGTCATTTTAGTCAAGCAAATTGAAAAGCAAACTTTAGTACAAACTTGGTGTTCATCATCAGCTTTCAGCAGTCCACTGTTGGACATAGGCCTCTCCAATTGCACGCCATTCAGCTTGACTTTCGGCAACTCTCATCCAGCTGCTACCAGCCACCCGGCGAAAATCGTCGCTCCACCTAGCCTGACGGCGTCCTTCCTTACGTTTGCCGATTCGCGGTCTCCACTCAAGAACACGTCTACCCCAAAGAAACTTGGTGTTAGCAACGTTTAACTAAAAATGATAATGACAAAAGTAACTTCTGATTCGAATTTACCATGTCTGCCAATCTACTAGGGACTTATAAAAAAAACAACTGTAAGTGTTTATTTCCTTTTTCGTTATCACAGTGCTATAAAATGTCTGACCAAAAGAAATATTGCAGTCGTGAAATCAAAACATTTCAAAATCTACACATCTATATAATTTGAAAGGAGAAGGTGCAATACCGTTCCACAAGCACAAAAACTCAGGTTTCCACAAACAATATATTTATTGTTTTACCCATAAAATACGGCCAATGACTATGTTTAGCTCAATTACAGGTGTGCGGCCAACGGGGCGCAATTATAAAACGTTTTGTGACTTACCCGACCTCAATTATGAGAGGTTCCTATTGTTTTTGTGGATTTTTATTGATTTTCTGACCTTTGAGGTCCTTTTGACTCGTTGTAGGATAGATTTAATAACTGTTTTTGGATTTTTGAAGGCTGTAATTAAGTATGAACTAAGCTGAAATAACTTAGAATCTTTAAATACCCATACAACAAAATAAACTATTTAGTGAAAACTCTTATTACCCGACTGCGCCAGGAGGGTAATGTTTATTACTAGCTGTTGGTCCCGGCTGTCATTTGTGGATCTTTGAAATTCGTTACGGGTCGTCAGAAGTCCGAAAATCTGACAATCAGTGTCACCAAGGGGTATCGTGTTACCCAGTAACTGGGTTGTGGAGGTCAGATAGGCAGTCGCTCCATGTAAGTTGGGAAAAGCCTGGGCAGATTTATTTCTATTTTAGTCAGTGAGTGTGTATGGGCAACTATGAAGTAACAATGAAATCAAATAGATTAATATCAGTGTCAATAAGACTTATGAAAACCTAGTTTGTTCTTTTTATAACTCTAATACTTACTTGAAATTGCTGAAATAATTAATGTAGTAGAAAAGAACAAAAGCAAAATAAAACAAATGACAAAACGAATGGCATAGCTCCGAAATATAGAGCAGTGTGAGACCAAGAATAAATATAAATATTTTTTTTTTAAATCCACGACTTACGTAATTGCACCTACCACTGTTTGTGTCTGCATCACCCAAAGGTCGACTGGTAGAAAATTCCCATGACATTAAGTCCGCTTCTGTACATTTCTGTGCGTGAATGATTAAATAATACCTAAATAAAATAACAACAATAAATAGAAAACTAGCCACGAGAAAAGTGATGATCAGAATAAGAATAATTAACGATATCGAGTTGAGGAGCAATCCGAGTTATATGACATTTATGTATCAGGTAAATCACTCATAATTAATGATAGACTTTAGACGTGTGTAATTTTCTAAGAACGACGAAACGATGCATCACTATGACCCTGAACTGCCAGCGCCATTCAGAACAGGAGACAAGCTAATGTCTCAAATCACAATGACTATTATTCCATAAACGGTAATACAAAATTCAGGTTCATATTAAAAGTATAATTATGTAGGTAAGTAGGTATATCGTGATATAACAATGGATTTTCTTATTTGATAAAACGAAGGGAAAGTCCATGATATCTGTGCATAATTAAAGATATGGGCAAAGATTATCGATGACTGCAATTAACCTTCTTTTAATAGTCTCTTCACACTTTCCTGTGGGATCCGGCACCCAGATTGAATAAAAAACTGTATCATTTTGAAGGATATTGCTAACCCATTGCTTCTTAAGTTGGAAAAAAAAATTGCTCAACAACGTAAATTACGCAATGAATGTTGTTGAACTGTTAAAATGAATGAAATTGATACTGTTATTGTGATACGCAATTACCCCTAGGATAGAATTTCAGTTGGAAGATACTGCTTAGTTTGATAAACGCAAGATTGAACAAAAGACACTACCTACTTAAATATGTCACAGCTACGCCAATGTAATGGAGCAAAATAACTTGATTCAAAAGAAAACAAAAAAACCTTAATCATTAATCTTGAGTAGCACAAGTTCTAAAAATTAAGACCAAATGATTGGGACACACGAAGTAGATCAAAAGGAAAAATAGGTGCTGGGACAAGAAAGAGAGACACTTCTGAAGCAGCAGACGTAGGACGAAAACGAACAGGGGATCTACTCTCTAAGCACGAAACCCATAGTTTCGAATTAAGTTGTCACCACCGGATATAGATTAGTTTGGGGCCCGAAGTAAAAATGAATGACAACATGATTTGACAGTGTTGTCCTCACTTTCCAAGTTTTTAATCGGGAGTAGGGTTCATTCCGAAATATCGAACTATTTTCGGACGGGCAACCGTATCTTTGTTGATGGACTTAGAGTGTGGGCCCGCAGACATGAGGCATCTAAGTAGGTATGTAACACAATTACACGACATTAGCATCAGTATCGAAGCCTAATAGTGAGTATCAAATTATAGTCGAGTAATAGAGGTGCACCTCGCGTGCCTCGCCTCGTCCCCGAATCCCGAATACCCGAGTAATTGTAGTGGACACGAGTCTTCGAATATTTCGAATTTTTACCAAATTATACACTAGTTTAAAGGAATTCTTCTAAATCATTAGTGGAAGGTGATCTAGTGTTGATTTTGTTTCTTTTTAGACAGTTACTGGCATTAAGTTCGTCTACATTCCGATCGAAATTGAATCGATGATTAATCAGAAAAGGATTTGAAGTTTGGATCTTACGTTGTAAAAAATGTGATTTATTGTATATCGATTTAAGATTTATTTGGGTATTTTATGCATGGTTTATTAAATGTTTAAAAACAACGCAATTATATGACCTTCAATGTAATTTGAGAAGCTGCATCAGATTAATCTCAACTAAATGAACGTAGCGTGAATCCAACGAAAATATAAAAAATGTGTTTAACACACCATAAATCGAGAAGTGCGTTACGAAACGCTAATGATTAAAAATGGCAGCCTATAAAAAATTACAAATGACAATCTAATTCCTAATTTAATTTCCAACTTTCCAAATTCGAATAACAAAAAAATACCGTTACAGTTCTAAATTCGAAAATTTCTAACGGGATGGCGCGTGACTAATAGGTCGGCTAAAACAAAACGACACAAGTAAGAAAATGTGAATTTATCAAATTCAACTGACAGTTTTGTAATTTTTAATTGATGACCCATGGGTCGGGTCGCTGCGGTGAATTAGACATTAATGAGCTGATAATGTGTGAGGCTATTTTTTGTCAGAAGTTCTTAGTTTTTTTCAAATCTTTTGTGTGGTACAGTATTTGTTTATAGACTTCTGTAATGCCTAAAGGTGTGTTATTATGACTTCTATTATTAAATTTTTGTTTCCTTTTGGCTTGGATTGATTTATTTCTTGTTTTATGTGTGACATAATAGTGAATAATGCTAGATACTGCTCAACAAATATTTCTAGTAGTGTAGACACAAAATGTAGCTCGTGGTTGGCGAGTTTGCAGTATCAAATTAGGTACCTACTTATTGAAATTACTCGTAAGTACCTATCTAAGTACTACTTATTTGTATTTCTAAGTAAGAACCAGTACAATGAAGTACACATTTTAGTATAAATCTACTACAAAAATATAATTCTAATAACATTTTACTGTTTTACTTCCACTATATTTAAATACGACAGCTGTACATTCTACAATACAACACGTCTTTTATCCCTTTTTGAAAATATACGTTACCTAGTTGTTATAATTATAATTTATTTTCAAAACAGCTCCATATTATTACTAACAACATACCGTAATTAAATAAATTATCTATTCAAGTATTCAACATCAAATAAATGCGTCATTATCCTTTGCAACATAAAAAGGGGCTTATTTTGCAAACTTTCAATATAATGAGAGTTTCCGAAAACATTTCCGCGCCGACCAAATGTCCAACACCTCGGGGTGGTTATTATACACACATGGGTAGGCGTGCGTTTCCACAAGAAATTAATTATCACAAATTATCCGAATTATTCGCGATGGCAAACCCGAAAAATTGCCAATGTCGCCACCGCAACGCAAGAGGTCGGACCACACAATGGTTTGACAGCTGTCACTTGATTTTTTTTATTTACTTTAATTAGAATTTCGCTCCAGTGGTTTTAATGTTTGTTATTGTTTTTGGAACTTGTTAGGTACTTCCTCATTTCAGAATGAGGTGCAACCTGCCAGTACCTCCTGCGAAGGTGCTAGTGTCGTGTTGATAGAAACAGCAATATACAGACACACTTGAATCGATATTTGCGTTCTTTTAGAAAACCATATTTAAGTAAAGTTATGATAACTCTGACCGAATGCGGTAAGATAAATTATGCTTCCGCCGGGACACAAAAACGAGCAGCAAATGTATATAAAATTACAACTTTGAATTCAGAACAATCATATAATATACAATTCCAATGTCACGCAATTAAAGTTTGCTCTGAATTGCAAAGTTTTGTTTGATAAAATACGGGGATAAAAAGTATTCAATAATATTATGGAATGGAAGAACTACGATTTTCCAATTACGAATAACATGGCTATGAATTTCAGCTAAAGCTTCTGTAAGATATAGGTTAAACTGTATAGCTTCCATTTCTATATTAAACATTCTAATTATCTAATATGTTATCCTTGTAACAAAAACTGAACGCGATCATCATTATCTAAACGGCGTTTAAGAGCTCAAAGTCACTACATTCTTCAACAATGATGACACTGACAGCGGTTTAGATGTGCAGATCCCGTCCAGTTTTATTTGTGAAATTCGCCCTCAGTCCTTTTCTAATTTTATTCTTCCTTACATTGTTAGGTAACAATGTATTCGTAAGAAGAGGCTCTTCTCCCCTTTCGTTCGCCCCTCAACAGGAAAACCCGAAATCCGTTCCCCACACTTTTCCAAGATAAACATAGTATGATGCGTCCAATGTATGAAGGGAGGTGCTCGGAATATATTATAACAACCTCCTTGCTATATGTTTTCACTGTTCTGTTCTACTGAGACCTTGTTGCTTTACTGTAGTGTACAAATCAATATTTCGTGTTGTGTTTCTTATTGAGATAGATTTTGTGTTGCTCTTGGTTGGTGGTTGAAAACAAGCTTTATTTTATACGTGTTTTATTATCAAATTGAACCCATTGAGAGTTACTTCCTATTGAAAGTGTTTTTAATGCCTAGCTCGCGGAATTTTTTAAGTAAAGATTTCTGTGGAATAGTTTTTACATACTTAGGTAAGTAAACTTTACACCAAAAAGACCTATTCATTGAAACATAAGGTAAACAGGTGGTATTAACTATTAACAATACCAACAAAAATGAAAAAAAACTTAGCGCAACGAATCCAAACACGCTGACACCGAGCCTACACAAACAGCAGCAAAAAGCGAACAAAACGATGCGCCCGCGCAAATCTGACACAACGGACGTATCCACTACAAACGAGCTATTCAAACATTGAACACAAACGTCACGTATAACTGCTCACTTAACCCTACAATAGCCATAAAGAATTACAATTAATCGCCGCGACGAGAAATGCCACCGCGCCGGTAAAAAAACGTCAAAATATTGTCGGTGGATGCGACACGGTACCCCCACCGGCGGCTACCGGGTAGCCAATAGGGAGGCGCGGTCGAGGCCCGCTACCGCTTTTTAGCCAATGGCGTTCCCTGGGGCGGAGCCTCTAGCTACGCACGGTGTTTCGCCCCCAGCTAAAACCTTTTCGCCTGCAGTCGTTTACAGATAAGCCCGCGGGATGGTCGATTATTATTACATTTCATACGCGTGATTCTGTGATCTACGCGCGTCGCCTCGGGCGCTTACCGAATCGATAGCGATGTACAAAGCGAAGTGCGATACTAGTATTAGTTTCGGAGATATTATGATAGAACTTGCGTTGTTGTGATATGGTAGAGACATATTGTGCGTTCTGTGATATGTTTGCCTTAGTATAGATATAGCGTGCGGTATGAACCTATATATGCAGTGCCATCGTGAGGTATGGATGTATCTATCTTATATGCTTGTGTATTGACAGCTATATGAAGCTAGCATCTTATTAAGGCTTGTGATGGATTGTGCCAATGTTTGTTTATTCGTTGGTGCATTTAGATTTTAAGTTCAAATAGCTAAATGCTAAACTACTGTTTAGTTATAAGTAGTGATTCGAATGGTTTAGTATCCCATGAATGCTGGTGGGATTTAAATAAATACAATAATTTGTGTTATTGAATGATCCGTCGCTACTCTACTAAATCTCCTAAGTGTTTTAATGAATTGGTTGTGTTTGTTCATTTTAATATGTGTACACTTACTTATTCATTTTTGTTTGCTTCCGATGATAAAAAAATATTTAAATTTATTTTTGCATCAGACATTTTCGAACGGAATGAATAGCAGCGTGGTGTAGCAGTTAGAAGGTTGAAAGCTAATTAAGTTCAAACAAACTGTATCATTATTATTGCACATAATAGTCGTAAAATTCAGTTATTGAATAGTAATCTATTTACAAATTGCTATTGATTCATATTCCTACATTATATTAATTTGCAAAAACCATTTAAATAAACATTCCAACCAAACATGTTAACTTACAATGAAAACGTAATTATAAACGAGAAACATTTTAAATGGAGTAAAATTATAATTTACATTCAACGACAAACCACAATTAAAGTTATTTTAAAAATAAAACCGAACTTAGTGAAAGCGAGGCGGCCGTTGCCGCGTTGCTACATTTAAAGCATTCCATCAAAGGATATAATTAAATAGCCCGTATTCTTCTCTAAGTTATACTTTAAACTTATAATTGGCGGTCTTCGACAAAAATTACACGTGAGACATCCTTTTGTAGCTCGTCTATACAAACTGGTTTGTTTTTGTATAAATTTGACTACCTAAACTTTAAAGGATCGTTTAGAAAATTTTATAAAACAATATTAAAATATAAAAGTATTAAATTACGATTTTGGAGACAATAACTATGCCTTATTAAAAAAAAATATAAAAAAGGGTTTTTGAAGTTACTCCACTTTCGTTGTAGGTTGCAGTTCATTTTCCCGAAAAATATTTTTAAATGACTTCAGTATACCTAATTTGTTTTTTTTTTTTTGGCCAGCATTATTTTCTGTATTATCAAAACAACACTTGAACTTAACGCAATAAGCAGTGTTACTATTCAATTACCTATAGGTAATTCCTAGGCGTTAAACAGGTTTTGTTAAAGTTACAGTGTAACTTAAATATGCCGTGACAAATCACAGTAGGTAATTCACTAAGTAACAACCAATTTCCGCTGCATGGATTCCCTCAAGCAGAAATTCTACTTATAACCACGTTTACTTACATACAACTTAGAATTATTGATATTTTAAAATAAATCATAATAATTAACGTAGGTACCTAGTTCCCTTTATATCCGATCGGAAACGTTCCGTACCCGGCCCGAGTACCCGAAGAACTGCCGTCGGTTCCAGAGTTCCTCAATTAAAGGGCTTTTGTGATCAAATAGCACCAATTTAAAGCGCAAAAAGGTAAAGTTGTATTAATTATTGGTTAGTAACAGGAACCTACGTTCCATTGGGATATCTTTTAGTTCATTTATTTTTAAGCTCTTTAAATTTATCGGTTTTAAATCGAACTCGTGATCACTTCATCCACATATTTAGACTTTAAAATTTAATCCTAGACTCCCAGTAAAATTTAACACTATATATCTTGATAACTATGTAACTGAATTTTATTGTGTTTATGTTTTATTTTTCATTCTTGTTTTCCCAGACCGAACTTGAGAGACGGATAAAAACGTTGTAACCTTCGTTAATATTTTTATTACTATTGGATTAAACCCAACTAATGAATCCACTTTGAAGAAAGTTATAGATTTTGAAAAGAGTAGTAGACTTAGATTTTCTTCACAGACCCTTTGCGTACAATTTGGGCACTACCTACAATATCACATCACTATGATCACTATGTCGGTTTGCAAGCATTTCTTACTAAGACTTAACACACGAAAGATCACTTTAATGTAGGTAGGTATATGCTTTCGAGATGGCAACATTTTTTAATTTTTCATAATATTGTAAAGACTCAAACCCGTGTGTATCTCATCACATCATTACGAGCAATCAAATAATTTCTTCATTCCTAAATTTGCTTCCGTTCGCGCACTATGAAACTTTTGTTTACACTCTAGCACAATTTTCAATCTTAATTTTTATGCACCATTTCCACACGGCATCACAATTCCTTGTTACACAATCCACGCATCCGACCTGCGGAAGGTGGAACAGCCAACCAAACCAGCATACCGTGTGTCCGGATGGTTATTGTATGTCTGCGGCCGTCGGGATCACAGACGAGCCTGGGTACGCACCCAAGATGACTAACACTGTCTGGTAGTACTGGCCCATCCTTATTGGATGCTTAATCATTCTTCTTGAATTCAAAACCGACAGTTACATTTCTGAAAATGACTTTTCTTGTATTGTGGAATGTTTGCATTAACGTAGGTACATAATTATATTGTGTAATCTATTAATTTCGTCTTCTGAGTCTAGTTATATTCATCTTCGAATCACGCGTCTGCTATAATATATTTTCAGAATGATGAAATTAATATTTTTATTTACGGTTAAGAATAACCGTTCCTCCATTTTATTTTAAAGTTCTTGAAACTTATAATTTGGTCGTCTAACTTTTCCAGCAATCGCGGAAGCTGTTATTGCCAAGTTGAAGTTCATTCCAGAATATCCTTGAAACAAATTATTTTTAATCCTTCTAAGAATCCTAAAGTATCAAGGTACGTACCTACTAAATAAATCCATAATCTTATTCAGATTGAAGTAATACTAAATTAATTTCCACATAAACAAAAGGGAATTAAAATGAAAAAGGAAATAATCTCCAAACGAAATGAAAGGCATTATATTTTTTATGGCGGTGTTCGCGATCCCATTAAGTCGCTGTCATCGCTCGTTGATAAGATTTAAATTAGCCGCACAATAAAGCTCCTGTCAAATCCGCCATTAATTTCGAATTTTAAATTTGGAACAGAAGCGGTGTTTGATCACAGCACGCTGGCTGGTAAAGTAGCCTCTATGGTTCAAATAAAATGAGCAAGAAGATTTAAATGATTTTGAATAAAAGTTTTACTTAATTTACGTAGACTAATGAATGAATGAGTAACGTGAACATTATGCATTTTGATTATTAACAAGTTTATTTATTAAACTGCACATTATAATTTTGATTATTGATATAACAGTAGGTCTGTATCGATTCTTCAATCAAGCTGGCCCATTGGGCCACCTAGCGGAAATTAATTACCCATCACAACTACGACTAGTAGACTAGGAAGTAGGAACTAGTCCATAGTACGTTACAAGCTAGTGCCTATGTACACACGGCTACACATCAAGCTATACATTTCCAGTTTACGGTGATCTCGCATTCTCGCACTGTACCGAAATTCTAGACAATACGAGATCAGCTTATACTGGAAATGTATAGCTTGATGTGTACCCGGGTGTACCAATCATTTAAACAAAAAACGTCAAAACAGTGTTGCCAGCACGGGATATTTCGCACACCGCGCCACTTTGTCCGCATATCGCGTCGCGGCAGAAAAGGTCTTTGGATGTAATTTTAAACTAATTAATTTTGCTCCGCCTGTCCGCTTTTGAATAACACTATTTGGACTTCAATTGTCTGCATGCCAAATATAAAATAATGGCGATTCTGATGAAACGCCACACACGAGTTCGTGTAGCTTTTTTATAAAATCTGAATGCATTTCCATAAAGTTTTTAGATGTTGTTGCCGCTGAAATGGCTGCAATAAATCAGTTTTTTTTTGTTTTGTGAGCAGTTCTTACTTATTTATTATCAAAATTAAATGTTGATTGTCAAATGTTTTATCGAATAGCTAAACCACTAAATTAAAACCTAAAGACGGTCGGGCTTCTCACATAATTTAAATGTTTGAGAATTCCAGCGACTGTGTTAAATTCGGAAAAGAAATAGGGTTATTCTAAAAAAAAAGTATTCACTTCAAATTTGTATTTCCGCGTTTTTTGTAAATATAAGTAGGTACCCAGACAGGTGTAATAGTTCTTTCAAATCAAATCTATTTTCATTTACCCACCAAAAAAAGTAACAGGAAAAGGCTCGCTCGGTAAAGATTGAACAATGTATCATGTTGTACAGCTTACGTCACACTCGGTAATAGATATTGTCAAAAAGATTTAACGATATGTCACTTCGGCCCCGCCCACCGACCGGCCATAATCTACATCGGACACATTCGATATTCAACTAATTGGCTATTTCGAAATTCGTTTTTCAATAATCATTGCCGATATTATATTTTAATAGGCAATAAGAGCAAGGATAAAAGCTTTGATTCTTTTTATTAAATAGTGTACCGCGAGGGACTAAATGAGCGAGTCGTTGTTTTTTAGGTTTTTGATTTACTACCAATGAATTGTGAACAGCAATTAATGAAGTATTGAGTAGTGTCGCTAGAAGAATGATCTTTTTATTTTAATTTTTAATGGGCATCGATAAACATAACTCTTGTTGTTTGAGCTCCTTTATAATTTGAATCGTTATGACCGGCCGCCATGTTGAGTGACCATCGACAATCGATTGTGAATTGTAAGACTTTCACGTTTAATTTCATGTTTGTTTTCTCCTACACTCTCTAAACAACATTAGGTAACACTCAATTCTCTAGGATATGATATATCAACAAACCATTCTATAAAAGTACTAGTAATATTTCACCGTCCATTTTTTTATAATATCACATTCTTAACAGCAAATACGAACCTATTGTGTGGTTGATACAGAGGTCAGACCGCGCACGGCAATCGCTTTTCTAAGCCATAACCGGAATTTATACCCGACATTACTCACGCGATGCCATTCGGTTGTTTTCCTCTAATTAGAATCCATTCAAGCGTACCCCATTAAAACTCGTCTAAATTAAAATTCGAATAACTTACTAACTAGACGTATAAATCACAACCGTACATAAAGACAATAAAATATATTGTCCAGGTCGGCCGAGGATACGACCGACGCAAGAATAATGAATACAACAATACACTCACCGGGTAATTAAAATAAACTAATTTCTAAACGTGAATGGCTTGGGTTTTATGAATGAATATTCTATGGCTTTTTTTAACTGGCAACATTTCTCATTCTTCGTCTCGCGTAGGTACTGACAGTTCGGTTGACGGCGTTCTTTTTTTGAAGCGCGACCTCGCACAGCAGGGAGCAAGCGCATCCGTTGCGCGCTCGAATTATCTCATTTTAATTTAGGAATCGGCACTTTTTTATGGCGTTATTGAGCTAATAATTCATTTAAAATCCGAATCAATTATGTGGATGGTTTTGGTATAATTTTGTAGCATAATTACGTTCCTACTTTCCAGTAATCCCTTTGTTTCTTTCTCACGCTAAGCAAGGGTTGACTCCCACGAATTAGGCTGCTAAGGATTTTTATTTGCGGGAACATCGGATCGGGATGAGCAAATCGGTGTTCATAATTACAACGTTGGGATATTTGGGCGATGGCGGCCGCGTGCACAGTAGCAATAACGTGCAATTTAAATGTTTCACATTTCAAACCGATTCTTTTTTTGAATGCGAATCCTTTGCGTGTGAGCACGCAGGAGAAATATTTGGTTATTGCTGGCTGGAAATAACCTTTAGTTTGGTGCTATGTGTATTTTGAAAGAAGTAATAAATTCACGTTTGTGTCACGCTTTTTTCAATTATACATAGACGACCTTGTAGCGGTTTAGCACTAAATTCATTAAAAACTAGTTGTAGACACAACACCCGTCTGGTCGGAGGATCCTCCTTTACCAATAGAGTATGAGTGAACTTTACACCCTGTTCCTCATACCTCTACACTGGTGACCCCGAGAAAGAACGTCAACGCAGCCTTCGTGCATCTACCTCAGCGTGACGTCATTATCATCACTTCCTCAAGCCTTCGAGCAGCGAGTCACACAGCCAGCCAGCACCCACGGCTTCAACGGGTATCCTGACCACCTGCATGCAGCGAACCGCATACGTGGTCATCACCCACAGCCTCATCAGCCTCAACAAGCGACCACGGCACTACTGTTCTTCGGCCGGTCGAGAGCTCAATCTCCCGGTCGATAACAGCAGTCAGCCACATCGCGGCGCTGTACCACGACGCACCGGAGTAGCGCCGGCCCCGACTCACTGGCGCAGACAGTTCCGACCCACCGCGAACTATATGCGACACCGGTTCCGACGCACTGTAACCAGCACTGGCACTGGCAAGCATTGCCCTCTATATCTTAATGGAAATTTTCAAAGATATTTTTGAGACTTAAAAAATTCAAACACGTAAACCCTAATGAATTCAGTAGGTAGGTAGGTACCTAAACGCAAGAAAAATAATACATAGGTACCTATAGGTAAGAAAAATATTAGGTAGCTGCTTATTAACACTTACATAGAAATTGTCTTTGATCCAAATATATTTTTAATTAAAATAACAATATTAGTTATGTGTAAATTAATAATGGCTTTCTAAATATTCCGGGGGCGTATAATGGCGTTGTCCAAAAAGTAATGTCATCATAAAATAACCAGATATTTTGCATACTAACGAGGTAATGGCGGGTAGAGGTTGAATTCTAGTCAATTATACTATTACGATCTTATCAACATTAAATCGATTTTGATTTATCTACTATTCCTATTATTATCGAAGGTAAAGATGAAACAGGTGAACAAAGCGAGATGGAGATGTTTATATTATTATGTGTATTTTTTTTTGTTAGTGCCAGACTTCTTCTTTCTTCTATTTAAAAATATCAAAATTGACCTCTTGACTACATTTTTAAGACAAATTAATGTAAAAAAATGTTTCATAATAGTGAGTGCAGCCAGCCATAAAATGACGCTTCGATATCAATCCATCTAAACTAATATTATGAAGAGGTAAAATTTGTGAGTATGTATGAAGGGGTAATCTTCGCAACAACTGATCCGATTCCGAAAACCCTGCCAATAATAGAAAGCAACAGTATTGCAGAGTGCCATAGGATATAGGTACTTATTTCATGTTAAAAACAAGGAATCATACGGACGAACGAACGAATGATTCATAAAAGCAGTAAATACTCCAATTATATTAAAAAAAAATAGATGGAACTACTTTCGACCATAAAATTGAAACAATGCATTTATTTGTAACTGATTATTAAACATGAACATGATTACAGTTCACTAAGTCCGGACCACTGTGCTGGCCATCACGTAGCCACAAATAATACCTTTTATTGTTCTGAAGAAAAAATGCTTTCTTCGAAATAGCAGATGTGCCTCGCATTTGATTCGAGTTATATAAAACTTCGTTTTATTGCTTTCTTTATTTTTTTATTTTGGCACTGGCAACTTTCTTGGACCAACTTAAAATAAAATTAGGCATGACAATGTCTAACCTTACTCATAACACTTACCTGTGAAGTTAATTGCCTAAACATAGGTAAGCAGTCTCACCAGTGACCGGAGTGTTTCAATTTTAAATCCGGTAAATCTGACTATGAGACGCACATCTATTCTGCCGTCCTTTAACTAGAAAGGCGTTAAAAAGTTGTTTCCGAGAAAGTGGCAAAAAACGCGCGAATCGTTATTTCTTAAAAACTGTGATACTTACGTTACTGATTGTTGGACACATCAATTGATATTTATTTCTGTTTATCCTAAAGAATCCTTTCCAGTTACTGATTGTAGGACACATCAAAAGATTTCTTTATGTTTATCCTAAAGAATCCTTTCCAGTTAACAACCTACAAACTTTTCATATCTTGGGAACTATTTGTATTGTAAAAATGTTTGTTAGACAGAAAGATGAACTCTCTTAGGCCCGTATTACGGAACGTCACTCAATACTCAAGCATTACTTAAAACTAGATTCAAGCCATTTGATTGGTTGAAACTAGTTTTAAGTAATGCTTGAGTATTGACTGACGTTCTGTAATACGGGACTTAGATTCTATTAAAAACTAAAAAAATACCAAGTGAGAGTTAAGGCCTTTCTAGATAAAGGACGGCAGTATTTTGATCATATCGAACTGTCAGTTTGACAGGTCCTCATTACGTCAAAGCTGTCACATTTTATCGTTTGCACTAGACATTTTCCTGCTTATTATACACGTTACATACAAACCAATATATTAGCTAAAATAGTCTGTCATCGAAGTATAGTAATTAAAATAAATAATGAGTAAGCCTTGAAGCAATCGGTTTTAAGCTTAGGGCTACAACCTGCATGCAAAGATGGGCTGTAAATATCATATTTTTATAGCTTCATATATTAAATAAATTAAAATGAATAATTGTTTGATTATGTGCAGGAAGGTGTTTGTTCTGGCAAACTTAAAATAGTACCGAATGAAAAGGAAACATGGAAAAATTAGGTTCCACTTAGGTAATTAGTTTCAAAACTGTTTTTAAGCTAATTTGTAAGTATCTAACTATTCATTTGGGTAGGGTATCAGAATCTAGAGAAGGATTTTGTATTAGGTACTTCTATTTATCTATATAAAAGCATTCGAAACTTAACAGCGGCAACTTTTAGTGGCCCTAGCCCTAGTCTTATTTTGCACAAAACTCTCAAGTTCAAGCGATCGACATTTTGTCGATCGCTTGAACTTGCTCGCTTCCGGTGTTCTGATATTAAAAGTTAAACTTTTTAATATTAGAACACCGGAAGATATGACACCTTCGGATTTACAACCAGCAATTTTAATAATAGATTATATATGCAACTGTCTTTAACGTATAATTAGTCTTTGTCCGTTTCGTTTCATTTAGTTGTTAAGATTCTTTCAACAAAAACTTCAGAAGTCATTAAACTGGCAACATTAAAATCCAAATGTCACAATTTTAAGCAAATACAACGAGAAACAGTGTGCTACAGAAACGCCCACTTAACTGTCAAAAATCTTTTGTTTTTTACAAGGTCAACCAAAAAGGTTGAGTAACTTTTTACTATCGACTAACAGACTAGATAAAACTTCTTTTTGAGCCCTCAATATATAAAACACGCCTACTCTATAAAATCATTACCAGATCGTGAGCGGTATTGCCAGTTAAAAAATAACCTTTCCCGGTGTTACGCGGGATGCTGCAACCGGTCAATGGTCACGACCTGAGGTCAAGCTATTAATTTTATTACTTTATTGTGGCTACTGCCTCTATGTAACTCTTTAAAACCTGTATAAAACAATTGGCCTTTTAAGATTGTTTGTTAAAGGCTTCACTACAGCTGTAAAGTGCGTATTACAACTATCCAAATGCTAGAAACTCTAACTTGGAACGCTCTAATTAGGAAGGTGGAAGTTCGTGATCACACTAGACTAAACTGAATTCTAAATCAGACAGACGACTCAGTCATGACGTAGAATTACAATGGGTTACAACTATTTAGGAAGTAGTGCGGTCGGGACCTTCCAAGCTCACTAAATCGGATCCAATTGTTCTCACTGACATTACATCTTCTGATTTCTTAATTAGATTTCCTACAAATTGGATAGTGTAATACGCACATAAGCCGATTTGAAAAATTCTGCATACCGATGACATGAAGCCGATAGCCTGATAGATAGGCTGCACATCGCGACAAAATTCTGTGTCATGTTGTCGCGCTGAAACGACATAATGAAAGACTATGTTAACGCTTAGTCCGTCATGAGTCGTTTCCACGCGAGATACAACAACGACAACAATTTCTCGTTCGTCTGCTGGATAGATTGGATCTAATAGGTGAAGGACCAAGCCTGACCCAGTGTTATATCGCCACTCGATGGAGCAGTAAAACTGTAATAAAAATAAACATTCATAAAGTACCACAGAGTAATTGAATTTCAAATTACTGAAGTATAGAAAACCCACTTATCGTTTTAAAATCATTACCCAATTTAAAAGCCATGACTGAGTTGGCGATTATCTACTCGTCGACGTAAGTCATATAACCCAGTGTCGAAGGATCCCGTTCTTATTGAAATTAAACAAATACCGATATTAACTTAAAATAAGTTTTGTTTGCGATGGGTAATAATAATAACTTACTAGTGAATTACTGCAGACCTCACACTGTGGCTTGGTTTCCTAAGGTAGGATGCCACTGCAGTAAAGCCTTTCTTAATTTTAATTTTCTTTAGATCGAAGTCTCTGCTTTTGCACGGGCTTACGTAGGTACTTACACTGATACACTGCAAGAATTCAGCACTCTTGTCCGTGTCAATAAAAGGCGTGAGTATTTTAAACATAAACTGTGTAATAAAATTAAAACCGGTTATTTTCGCCGAGGGGTCTGTCAGCTAACCGACCTATCGAATATTATTTTTTGTCTAAATACGGAGCAGTTTTTCTATAAAATATGCCATTTATTTGTAAAATATTCGTATAGGTAGGATGAGAAAGCCATCCAGATTAAAATCTCTACAGTTCTCGTACGTACCACTGACGTGATTGATTTAAACCTACCAAGACAAACCTATTTCTACCCTTCAGAGAAAAACATTAATCAACAAAACTACCTCAATCGAAACCACCTAAAAACACCAATTAACCGCTCCCATAATCCACGATATAGGAAACGCCTACCCATAAAATCATTGCCAGTACAAAAAAGTCATTACCGTGTTACGCGGCTCAACCCGCTACGCGCGTGCCCGAGTCACGACCTGGACGAACTGATTTTATTACTTTACACGAACCGCGCGTAACGCGTAATTGAAGGTTAACGAACAAGTTTTGAATTACGAACGAAGTTTCGAACTCTTGCGATGTTCACGGTTTGAATTTGGGAATTCGGATTTGGAATTTTTGATTTGTTTCTTTTTGTGACTGTGGTGCACAAATTGGTTTTGGATTTTGGGGTTGGCACCATGTCTATTCTCGAAAGCTATTTCTGTAAACTCTAGTTGCTCACGCAAATGAAAAGAAGAGAGACGTAAGTAGGTACCATCGTTGTGCTTCGTCAAAATGTGTCACTAAAGCTCAATCACAAAGGTTTGCTAATCTAATTCACTAATTGGTAGTTGAATCGGCGATTGAGGCGGATTTTTCAAATTATTGTCGTTAATATTATTGAAATTTTTTAAGTAAGAGTAATTTAATTTAAATAAGATCCCACTACTAAATGAATAGTGTATAAGTAGGCACTCAGAAAGAATCATATATACACAAATCGAAATAGGTAAAATTCTAAATACAAATAAAATGAAAAAATATTTTCTTGGCTATAGTATACTGTATACTAATACTATATAGCCAAGGAAAACTTTCTCATCATAAAGGTACTGTCTCCTATTTTGCTGTAGCAGCATAAACCATTCCCACCTTCTGTTATTAAAAGAGGACACTGACACGGAACATAATTGTTTCGGAGCTCATAACTCAACGTCAGACAAAACTAAAACAAATGCAAGACCACAGCTTCCTTCATTAGCAACTTGTTACACCGAACCTCCTTACAAAATGACTGACTGAACAGAAAAAAGTAAGAAGTATTGCACACGAACTCTTTTCTTTTCTTAAAAATAGGTACCTACTTGGATTAAGATTGTTATGAGTTATACGCATTTCTGGTTCAACAAAAAAAATTAAGGAATTAAAAAAAATGAAAAAGTGTTTATTCACAGCAATATTTGGACAAGTTACATTTACCTCTGACAAACTGCAAAGCAGTTTGTTGGCAGACGTAGCTCCATTTTTTGTAGGTTTTTGTAGTTTTTATATTAGTTTTTTTGTAAATAGGTATTAGGCCTATTTATCCAACAGCCGCTAGCAATCCCACCCATGTTGTCAGCGTAAACAAAGGAAACGATATTTAAATTGACGCACAACTTTTTCTTTCTTCCTCCATCTTTTAACAGTAAAATATCAAGAAATCGGTATCCTCCTAACCCAACAACCTGTCAGTCAGTTCTATTTTCAAATCAATCTCGCGTACTGGCAGGACAGTGTGAGTGCGGAGCATCGATCATAGAGCCACGCCCCGAAACCGCCGCGCGACAACCGACCGCAATATAAAGTTTTTGAATCAACCTCTTTCGATTTTCGAACGTGGAATTTGTTAATCTGTTTTGGGATTATCTGTGGTTATGACTGGTTGTGTATTTGGGCTGTATTCAATTAATTATTTAAAAGGAAGTTGCTGTATTTTGCCATCTGCCAAAAAAAGTCAAATGAACGGTTCCAATTCACAGCCATGTTCCTTGAGCACTAAGTCATTAGTTAGGTTATTACCTATTGATACAAAAAAAAAGGATTTCCGGATATGGAATAGCTAAACCTAGCTAGTCGTTGACCTTAGAGAGTTTTCAGCACCGACCTTGAGCAAGAAGCAGCTTGAAAGCAGTTATTGCGAAATTTGCTTTGATAGCTGATGCATTTGTTCTTTGGACTCCTCCCTGCTGGTAGGTACTTAGACCACAGAAAAAAAGCAGTTTATGACCACTTTACCAGTATAATAAATACGTCATGACTTCATGAGTAAATACATTTTTTTTTCTGTAGCCTGGGGTGCCCGGACCTTTGGAAGGCGTACGAGGGTCCGAAGCCAACTCACAGAGGTCCGGTCGACGTTTTTAACGAAATGAGGTACCCAAGGACAACTACCGGTGGGCAGGACTATTGCAGAATATGGAAACAAAACTTATTAGGGCCATGGGTTTGGGTGGCTATATGTACTTAGAGAATTGGTTACTTTGAACTATGTCCCCTGCCAGACCAATGGTATAATGCAATATTTTACCTAAAATTATACCTAATTTCTTTTTATTTAAGTATATTTAATCAAGTTTCATTGACCATTTTCTCATGCGGAAAGTACATTTTGCCCTTATAAAACATAATTTAATTAAAGGAATTTCAAGTTTTCGAACCAAATTCGTCTACTGACACGACTTGAGCAACAAAAACAAAACGCTAGCAATTAAAAAACAGCAGAGTTTAAAAAGAGAACAGATGGAATGTTGAAATGAGCTACCATTCCCAAATACGCTTCAGAGTGCTATAAACAATTTTGAACACTATACTGATTAAAATAGAATGCTTTTTTCTTGAAATAATTTCAGAAATGTAAGACGTTTTAATTTCAGTTATTTTGTAATTTGGACTTCCGTTTTAAGTACAACGAAGGAATGTAATTTAATCTTTAAGAGAAAGCAATTAAGTCCAAATTCATTTGGAAAGGGATAAATTGATAAAATTAATTTGGTTTTTTCCTTTACCGGCTACCTGTATTGAAACTATCGAAAGTAAAAATGTTAATATTAAGCTATTATATGAGCACCTTAAACAATTTTCTTAAGGAAATGCGTCATTATCTTCACTCATTTTTATTAATACGTAGGTAGGTGTAGGGACTAGCTGTTGTTTGCGGTTTCAGCCGCAATATGGGAAAACTATGGTACAAAAGGGAGGAGGCCCGGAGCCCGGAGGCCCATCATCCGCAGTGGGTGGAACAAGGCTGCCAAGGAGACCACGATGACGATGCACACAAACTGCGTAAAACGAAAGCAGGAAAAGACAGAATTGCACGGACATCGAAGCGCAACCTGTTACAGGTCGCGGCACGTAAGTTGAACCAAACTGTCGGATTTTGATTCAACTTACCCGCCGCAATCGGTAATTTATTTCCAAACTTCAGTACATGTTACATTAATGACTATGCTAGAAAGTAACCTCATTCTTCATCAGTGCGAGGCAACGAGTGCACGCGCTCCTACCTGCGGTTGTTTGTTTTGATTTTGGTTCAACTTACGTGCCGCGATCTTTACCCCATGCCTTGACTGCGTAGGAATGGCACTTTTCTATGAAACAGCTGATTTCTTGTTTGAAAACCGACGCATCATTTCTTCGCTAAAATCATGTTCTGCATTCTACGGTTTCATTTTGCGCGTCGATGTCTTTTATATCCTGTATATTCGGAACTGTGCGAGTCTAAAATTAATATACTTAAACATTTCGCTGTTACTTACATAAAATTATGCTAAAAAGCAGGGTAGGTATCGAATTATTTTGTTTATATTTAAATGATTATGATAATGTAATAAAAGTTTGTTGAAATTTAATGATAAAAACATAGCAACGAATGTACCTAATCAAGTCATATAAATTCGGTTTTTTGCAACAAAAAAAAATACAGTACCTAAGTAGGTATTTCGTCATTCAATAAAAACCTCTATGCATTACCAGCCTATCATAATGCTGGGACACAGGCCTCCTCTCTGTGAGAGGGAGTGGGCCATAATCCACCACGTGGGCCCAGTGCGGGTTGGTAGATGTCAAATGTCTAAAAACCACAATCTAACAAGCTAATTCCTCATTTAATTTTAACCCTACGCAAAATACCTTGGAAAAAAAATCTAAAATGAACGTAAATTACAAAGAAGACCAGAATTACTAAATAAATTACATATGAACATTGCAAGTCAAATAAAAGCTTAAAATGATCCGCCATTGGTAACTGATAGTTTCGAGAAACAAAAATAAAAGTGAATTTTAACACTTTTACGTGCCATTGTTCTTTGTTTACAAAGCTTTCGAGGTGCATTGCTAGGTAGGCAGAGTTTGTGGATATTTTAGTACCTTTAATAGATACACTTATGTCATTCTTCAAAACTAGCTTTTCAGCGGCTTTGCCCGTGTGGATGTCGAAAATTATCACACGGGAACGTACTTAAAAAGTATGCTACATTAATCCAGTTAATCCAGGTTATAAAGTATATGTGTGCCAAATTTCATCTAAATCTGTTCAGCCGTTTCTGCGTGATTGAGTAACAAACGTCTAAACATACAAACCTTTACATTTATATTACTAGGCAGTGGGCCGCGGGAATCCGCTGGATGTGGGAAGCACAAGACCGGTCGAAGTGGAGGAGCCTGGGGGAGGCCTATGTCCAGCAGTGGACATCTTTCGGCTAAAATGATGATGATAATGAGGCAGTAGGACTAGTGGGCGCCCAGTGGTTGAGATTCGACTATAATAATAAAAATAAAAAGCAGAAAATAATTTCAAAAAAGCTTGGGTCAAGGGTGCTTTTTGAGGTATTTTTATAAACAATTAATATCAAGCACCCCACGCTTTTTTTATATTATTTTCTGCTTTTTTAGTTTGGTTTTTAAAGCTTGTTTTTTTAAACTATTATTTATTTTCTATTTTTTGGTTCTGCTATCCACAAAAGCGTGATTGTTCAGTTTATTTTGTTTTTTTTTTTTTAATATTGGAACAAATTTATGAAATTAGTGAATTGTCATCGGTCCTCGATAAGTCTACAAAGTTTAAATGAAATCAGATTGAAGTGGGTCAAAATCAAGGCCAAAGGAGTCGGTTACAAATATGCTTACAAACATACAGGTGAAGCTAATAAAAGCGTGTTAATGTTAAAAATATTAGCTTTCTGCACTACTTCTCCATATACTTAAAACCTTAACTATGCCAAATATCATACTTCTCTGTTCGCGTAATTTTCGTTAAAAGGGGTAAAAAATTTTACTTATTCTCGCCAGCTATATTTCAGCCCCATGTAATAGGGGGCGGGCCTATTTCCGTCAACCAGGCACAAATCTAGAGTACGAGCTGCTTCTGAGAAATTCCTGGCCCGAATTCTGTATGGTTATAATGCTTCCCCGTGGAATCTTACTACGTTCAAACTACGTCAATATCGGGTTTTTTTTAGAAACCAATGTAACGGTAAGGAATCGAAATGTCATATTTTTTATGTTCCAAGACAATTTGTCGATATTATTAATACGATATTAGCAGATGTCGTGTGTGATTGACGTGGTTTCAAGTAAGGAATCTCTAAGTGGTCATAATGAATTCAGGCCTTGATAGAAATACCCAATAGAACTTTGCCTGACCTGGGAATCGAAACCAGGACCTCATGGTCAGCAGTAGCGCTAGCGACAACTAAACCAGCGAGGCGCCAACTCCAACTGAGCGCTTTTATTCAGGCACTAGCTTTTGCTAGCGACTTCCGCCTCGTGGAAGTCGAAAACTATCCCACGGGAACGTACTACCGGGATAAAAAGTATCCTATGTGTTAATCCAGGTTATAAACCATCTGTGTGCCAAATTTCATCCAAATATCAGTTAAGCCGTTTTTGGATGATTGAGTAAAAAACATCGCAACATAGAAATGTTCACATTTATAATATTACTAGCTTTTGCTATTTTTTAAAAAAAGTAGCCTACGTCCTTCTCTATATCCCAGGCTATGTCTCTGGCAAATTTCATGACAATCAGTTCAGCGGTTTAGACGTGAAAGCGTAAATCCAACATGTGAGCCCGTTGCAGGTCACAATGTCCAGTGTCCGCTTCCATAATGTTTAGTTCTCCCACATGTTTTCCTTTGTGGCGGCATCTACAACGCCACATGCGAACTACGCATCAAAGAACGGACGTCACACAAATCCTTCATCGCGCAATCAGAGTTTTGAAGATTGAATGGGAGCTTCATTCCAGATTCTTCAAGTTTTCATTATCATCATCTGTCAATCCCTTTCCCAACAATGTTGGGGTCGGCTCCCAGTCTAAACGGATGCAGCCGAATTTTACATGGCGTAACTGCCTATCTCAACTCCTTAACCCAGTTACTGTGTATTATTATTGATATTGGTAGATTTTGCTGGGTATTGTGGTAAGGACTTTAGATTCTTCTGAATTGCGTGACACGCTTTCAAACACAAGTTGAATCAATTTGAAGGATATAGCTAATCCATTGCTTCATTTGTTTGAATAAAACATCTGCTCAACAACGTAAAGAACGCATTGAATGTTGTTGGACTGTCAAAATTAAAGCCATTGCTAATGTTAGTTGTCACGTCTACCTATCCCTGACAAATAAAAGGGGTAGAAAATAGACTAGACAATTAAAATTTAATAAGAGAAATACAAGATAAATTATAAAAAAGGTACCTTTGCACTCTATTTATTGGTAATAATCGCAGTCCAATTCCTTGACATGCATATCTTTGACTTTCACTCCTGAAACACTTCTTGGAGTTGTAGTAACAGTCACACAAGCTTGCTTAGGAATAGTTTCAATAACTGTCCCATTCATGCCCGGGACGAAATACCGCGCACGAGCCAGCAGTATAAACGCGGGCTTCATCTTCACCCCGTAATCTTTCATGGCTATCGTCATGTCTATGGAAAGTCTTCCGAGTTCTTTGCCAGTAGTTAGGGCGGTCCATTTCATCAGCTTTTTGCCCAGTTGTGCGAGATGAAGTCTGTTTCTCATCTGGACTATTTCATTTTTGGGCATAGACGGACAACGGACATTAAGTGCAGATGTGTAACTCCATTTTATTGCTTTATTTCATTGTAATTTTTAAAATACCCAACTGTTTTTCCGCTGACATTCTCAATTCCTCTCTCCTTTTTTCTTTTTCAGACATAGATATTCTCGTATGCCAGTCTAGTCGGTCAAGACATATAAAACCTCCTTCATACAAACCGAGAGTGCGTTTTAAGACTCTTATAATAATAATTTAGAATTTTGTTAATTAGTTGACAACGTAGTTCCATAGAAAAACCAAATTTAGGCTATTCAAAACGATATAAAATTATTTTTAGTAAGTACAATCTTAATGCAACCTTCCTTGAATAGACTGCATAGACAATTAAAAGAATAAGTAGACATCAGTTTGACGTGTTTGACTTAAATGTCATAACAACAATATTAATATGTAAAAATATAGAAATTCTAATGTAAAATCAAGTAATTCTATATAGACGAATCGTTTAAGACCGATTCGCAGAGTGTTAGCACAGAGAACAAAGAGAGAAATATAATAATGTAAGAAAGTCGTAAAAGGATAATAAAACAATGATGATGTGGATGAATGAAAAAGAAGCGTAAGTATAGTATCAGTATAAATAGATACTATATTTCCCCATCGACCCCGAGAAAATTTTTGGCCTAGAACAAAAATTTTGTAAGGTTAAATAAAACAACTTTCACATAACTTACATACTTCTTTCAATCACACTGACATCTTACGAAGTTAGGCCAGGTTGGATTCACATTCAATGATCACAACTCGACTTGATAAATAAATAACAGTTGGCTTATTTTCGGAGTTGTTAGCCGCTCTCGTCGAAAACCATTAATCAGAAAAGATTTTTAACAAAGGCTTATTTATAATGGAGTTGTTAACCGCTCCAATCAACATCAGTGTTGATAGTTAATAACAAGGGCTTATTTTTATGGAGTTGTTAGCCGCTCCAATCAACATCAGTGTTGATGGTAAATAACAAGGGCTTATTTTTATGAAGTTGTTAGCCGCTCCAATCAACATCAGTGTTGATAGTGAATAACAAAGGCTTATTTTTATGGAGTTGTTAGCCGCTCCAATCAACATCAGTGTTGATAGTTAGTAACAAGGGCTTATTTTTATGGAGTTGTTAGCCGCTCCAATCAACATAAGTGTTGATAGTAAATAACAAGGGCTTATTTTTATGGAGTTGTTAGCCGCTCCAATCAACATCAGTGTTGATAGTAAATAACAAAGGCTTATTTTTATGGAGTTGTTAGCCGCTCCAATCAACGTTAGAGTTGATAACAAATTAGAAAATAAAAACTAAATAGAGTTATAATGGGTCGAAAAGAACTCTACAGTTTAGAAGAAAGAAATAAAAAAATGAATAATGAGTATTGACTAAAAATAATGTAAAGATAGCAAAAAGATTAAAAATTGTGCAAAACGAAGGTAAATGAGAGGGTTTGTGTCAGTGGGTAGTGGTATGGGTCAAAGAGTGTCCAAAAGGGTAAATTAGTTGTAAGAGGGAAGACAAGTAAGTAATAATAAGAGTAAGATCACTCCTAAAAGAAATTAAAAAGTTATTAAACCAAATAAGTTAGTCAAAAAGAAGCAGTACTAATAATAGTACATTTTAGAATTTTGAAAAATAGTTTAGTGTGTAGTAGTAACTAGTTTTGATTTTAAATTGGGCGCCAAACTGTCACGTCTACCTATCCCTGACAAATAAAAGGGGTAGAAAATAGACTAGACAATTAAAATTTAATAAGAGAAATACAAGATAAATTATAAAAAAGGTACCTTTGCACTCTATTTATTGGTAATAATCGCAGTCCAATTCCTTGACATGCATATCTTTGACTTTCACTCCTGAAACACTTCTTGGAGTTGTAGTAACAGTCACACAAGCTTGCTTAGGAATAGTTTCAATAACTGTCCCATTCATGCCCGGGACGAAATACCGCGCACGAGCCAGCAGTATAAACGCGGGCTTCATCTTCACCCCGTAATCTTTCATGGCTATCGTCATGTCTATGGAAAGTCTTCCGAGTTCTTTGCCAGTAGTTAGGGCGGTCCATTTCATCAGCTTTTTGCCCAGTTGTGCGAGATGAAGTCTGTTTCTCATCTGGACTATTTCATTTTTGGGCATAGACGGACAACGGACATTAAGTGCAGATGTGTAACTCCATTTTATTGCTTTATTTCATTGTAATTTTTAAAATACCCAACTGTTTTTCCGCTGACATTCTCAATTCCTCTCTCCTTTTTTCTTTTTCAGACATAGATATTCTCGTATGCCAGTCTAGTCGGTCAAGACATATAAAACCTCCTTCATACAAACCGAGAGTGCGTTTTAAGACTCTTATAATAATAATTTAGAATTTTGTTAATTAGTTGACAACGTAGTTCCATAGAAAAACCAAATTTAGGCTATTCAAAACGATATAAAATTATTTTTAGTAAGTACAATCTTAATGCAACCTTCCTTGAATAGACTGCATAGACAATTAAAAGAATAAGTAGACATCAGTTTGACGTGTTTGACTTAAATGTCATAACAACAATATTAATATGTAAAAATATAGAAATTCTAATGTAAAATCAAGTAATTCTATATAGACGAATCGTTTAAGACCGATTCGCAGAGTGTTAGCACAGAGAACAAAGAGAGAAATATAATAATGTAAGAAAGTCGTAAAAGGATAATAAAACAATGATGATGTGGATGAATGAAAAAGAAGCGTAAGTATAGTATCAGTATAAATAGATACTATATAGTGTGTTGCGTAATTACCCCTCAGGGTAAAACAAATACCGAACATGTTTGACTCACTTGAAGTGAACTTTCTAGACAGAACTTTGGACTACTTTAAAAGGTAACAATAGCGGCCATGTTGCTTCGTTACTAACAAATACAGCCTTTGTTAATACTTAATTGTTTCAGCCCAACAAGAAATTCGGAGTACATAGTCCGTTACGTAGGAGAAACTTTAAACAATAGTTAGCGGCGCATAGACACAATTATTGTGTTTAATAATGCATTACATAGCACAAATAAATCTATTCAACAAAACGCTGAGCTACATTCCGCAAATACACTAATTAATCTTTCCGAAACACGCAAAAAATACAAACATAATGATAACTTAGTGCGCGCTACAATGAGGCATAAAATTCTTGATGTCTGGTACACACAAAAAAGGTTACTTGAAAAAAGCGACCTCTGTTATCGAATAGTCGACCTAACCGCTTTACTATAGAGTAGGATTTTGTGTCTGGTAACTTTTCATTTTGTTTTTTTGGCGGTTTAAAAAATGCTGGAGCTGACCGCACCGCCGCGGGCATGGCACGGGCCGGCCGCACTCTGCCTAGAAATCTTCACTTCAAAATCTGTGCTTAATGATTGCGTACAACTTAAAATTACCTGTCAATATTAACTATGGGCTATTATTTTTATGATGTCGACTATTTAATTTTAGGTGTACAGTTTAAAATGAATTTTTGTTTAGTGACTGTGGGCTGGATGTGCTCTAATGTTTCTGAAGGATAATTTGAAATGGCCCAACAAAAACACTGCAGTAGTGAAAACAGTTTTGTGCCATCGTCGTAAGTCCACTAATCTATGAAAAAAATTGAGACCTGATGCAAGCTAGAACTAAAATATAAAAAAAAAACTCATCTCAAAAATTAAAAGCCTCCACCAAGCCAGCCTCTACCAAGACCCTACTACAAGACCCTACAAAAAATCCTTCGGAATTCAAACACCGGACCAGTTTTCACAACGTTTCTAACCCGCTAGAACACGTAAGATCTTTTGTACCCCTACGCCTAAATCGCTATAAAATTATACCCACCAATCTTAAACCAATCTAAATTATGATTGCTCCAGTAACGTTGATCGACGCGCGATGATGATTGGCTACAATTATCCCGTCATAAGTCAGTTATCTATAAATCAATAGAGCCCTTTAAAAAGGTTTACCTTATTCGGAATGGTTTGTCTAGAATTCTAGATATTGCAGATGCAGACTTTGTGTATTGATTTTTATGAAAATGGTAATTTAGTTCGTATTTCAATTATTTGTGAGTAAGTTAAAGCCAAAACATGTTGAAATTACTATTCTTCTAAAAAAGTCGCACTGACAGCCCCGGATCTAGGGGGGGCAATCCGAGGCAACTGCCCCGGGCGGCACTTTCAGGGGGCGCCAAAATCATAATATAGTATGATAAAAACTAAAAAACTTGATCCACAAAGCGCCTAGCATACGGAACCCTGGTTGGCTCACTGTCGACTTGTAAGAAAAAGGCGCCACACAGCCCCACACCTAATTAATTTATCTCATACACTGGAGAGAGGGGCCCCATTATCAAGTTTCTGTCCCGGTTCGAAAAAATCGTAGATCCGGGGCTGCGCACTGATCAAACAATGTTTCTATCTGTTACTGTATCACTAAGTAAGTGTTTTGTTTTGTTCTAGGTAAGCTGTGAGAAGAAATTTGTTTGTAAAAAAAAACTGACCAATTTTGTGATATTAGCGAAAAATGACTTTTCGGTGTGTTCCTACTTTTCAAACTGTCTCCAACGATAGCAACGCCACCTGGGTAAGTGTTTTGTAACTCAAACTTTTATTTAAGCTATGCGATACTAGATGGCGCTGCACCGACATTTTTGAGACTTTATATTTTGTTTTATTGTGATGATGTTATATTATATATTATATTTTGTTCTATCATTATCCATCAATTTAATATGTCAGCTGTACAGTAATGAATTTCGTATATAATTCTTAATCGAATGTTATTTCGTGTCTTAGTCTCACGTCACAAAAACAAAATTACAGCGCCATCTATTATAAAACCACACAGCTATTCAAGTACGTAGCTACCTAGCTGGTTACTTAGTTACGCTACTCGCCACTAGATGTCTGACCTTATATCGTTATTTCAAAATTAAAATAAAGTAGATTTTTCTATTTTGATCATAAATAGTGAGTGGTACTCTAATATTTTGTAGAAAACGTATACTTAATTAAATGACATTTAATTGCTTACGTATGATATTTCACACTGCAGTTGCCTTTTTTGCCAACCTATTTTCTGCACAATCATCTCACAGTAATCATAAAAAGCAATTAACAAGTTTCAAATCAACGTTTCATTGTCCGTGTTCAAGCCTGCTCGGACCATTGACACATGAAGTGTTGTCTCGTTGACATGTCGACGAACTAGTGCTGTGACCTTTGCGGTCGCCCACTCAATGCTTAACCCAGACTTTACAACTTTAACTTGACAGTTTTCGATGGCGCTGCTGGCTAAGTCAAACGTCAATGACATGTCAAATTAGTACAAAAACAGTAGTTCCTTTTTTCGCCGCATCTCAAGTTGTAAATTGGTTTTCATTCGTGAAGAGACATGGCTTCTTGCGTACTTGTAAGTGACCCTGTTATTTTCCTGGGAATAAAAATAAAGTTAAGGATGGGCGACGACACGTGGGCAGTAGAAGGTGTTATCTATATCTAACTGTTCCGTTATTTAGGTGTATATGATTTATTTCGTTTAAATATTATGTTGTTACTTTTATAACGTGAAGCCTCGCATGAATTAGCGATAAGTCATTTTAGAGTGTGGGTTTTAATCGTGTGATAAATTTAGTGATAATTACCTACATTTTACTGTCCTATATTTATTTAAGACAAAATTAGCGAAGCGTGCATTTTATTTTGTTATATGTAGGTACGTAGTTTGAACCAAGATTTTTTTGCTGTTGCTGGCCTTTTTTTTGTTTTTTTATTACGGTGGAATTCCTCATGGATGCCCTAAGCCCTGGGGAGAGCGGAGGGGCCTGTCAGAATCTTACTGACTAAAACTACCCCGGCGTTCCGTCCCACACTTGCACCGGGGATCACGGGATCTAATGCGATTTCCGCGATCCCCGGCTAGTGCCGGCCCGCCTTTGCGGGCCACCTCGAGCTGAACCGTGCTTACCTTTATTTATTTATTTTAATATAAATAATTAAATAAATAAACCATTTATTTTCGGGTTACAAAGACCCATAGATAAATAAATACCTTAACCTAAATATAGATACATATTATAATAACAATTTGTGTTAGTAAATCAAACTTATAACTATGTTAGTATCATTTATTTGCACTAAGTCTTTGTGCGCTGACTGGAGGCACTTGCCCGCGAAAGCGGCGGAATACCACATCCAGTGGCCAAAAGCTTTCTTCCATCACCAGATGCAGGTAGCATATCAGTATGCGCACCACAAACGCCTTAAAGTTGACGTTGCGTTGCAACTCCAGTATTTCGGCTTTTGGCGCACGTACTTCACGATGTCTTCCGCGTCGGTGGTGTAGTGGAGACGGGAAATATACACCGAGTATTCCGCTTCACAGCACGCAGTTTTTTTTGGGCATACAGTAAAATTCGTAGAAATACGACATGGTAATTAAAATAAATTCGATAGTAATAAGAGGTAATAAGGTGGAAGTATGATAAGTTACTAGGTTTTAAAAGGTAAACGTAGGTAGGTACCTACACAATCACAAAGGAGCTCCTTTTCGCAACTTATATACACATACCCACTCATTTTATACTTAAAGCTTTTCTAGACGTATCTAAGCTTCACCTATGGGCAAAGTTCCTATAGACGCAGAGCCAGTAACCCATTGCGTTATAAAAGAAAAGTAATTACCGATATAGGTATGTTCAGTCAAATTGCACTGTTCGTGGAACTATTAATAAAAGATAATTAGTTCTCGTCTGAGATAATTACAACTTTAGTAAGTATTCATCAAACGCTTGTCATCGCGCTATGGTTGTACAGGGGCCAACTTAAAAAGCTACCCCAATCTGTCAAATTTCTTTGATTGTTTTTCAACTTTATTGCTAAAGAATAAGGTTCATGTTCAATTGGGAAAGTTATAGTTTGGGATAGCTTGATGTGCTGGCGTCTGTACAGTTTTAAACGATCGACAACGAATCATTGCTTGCCTAATATAGTCTATGGATAGAAAGACCTAACAGTACCTTGTCATTGTAATGAGTACGTAATTTCTTCTAACGTAGGTATTAGCACAGCACAAGCACGGGGAACAGGAGGCCTTGTGGCCAAATAATAACTGCAGCTCAAGTTAAGCTACCCTTACCGCGGTTGGTCAGTAGGTACATGGGTGACCATCTTCACATACCAAGACCTCTCCGTGCAAAGCACGTTAATCCGTTGGTCCCGGCTATAATTCGTAGATCTTTGACAGTCGTTACGGGTCGTCTGAAGCCCGAAAGTCAGACAACCAGTCTTACCAAGGGTTGTGGTATTACTCAGTAACTGGGTCGTGGAGTTACGGAAGAAAAAAAGCACCCGCCCCATGTAAAATATTGGTATTCAGCTGTATCCGGTTACATTAGAAGCCGTAACGACGTCAAAAATCCACGACGAATGACAGCCGGGACCAGGCAGCGGCTTAATCTGCTTTCCGAGACACGGAAGAGTCTCGGTATGTACTTAACCTGATGGATTGACCAGTGCGGCTGGTATTACTTAGCCATGAGCCCCTCGAACCATTCAATTAATTGAAAAAAAAAAATGCCCTGAAACTTCCTCCAACAAGAAAGCTTATCTAGTTATTGATAAGAACTAAATCAATCTGTTAGTAAACGAACCGATAGTAACTGCTGTAGTGATCATATCTCTGTTACCAACAAGTCCAACGACTAACGATGATAGGTAATAAAACAATGCTCGGATGCCTCCCGTCGAGAAAATACTTTGATAGTACAATCTACAATATGTTATAGGAGTACCGTGTTTTATTAACGGGTCCTATATCCAGAAACGAGGCGTTCTAGATCTCATTCATTTGCGAGAAGTTTGACATAATTCAAAAAGAGCTATTTTTGGGCATGATGATTTAGAAGATTAAAAACAGCGTTAAGAGTGCGGCGAGAATAAAGTCACAACACAACACACTCTGGCTCCGGCATTTCTAGGCTTAGCGTAATGTCATTTTAGCGTTAGCGTAGCAAAAATAGTAAAATTTGGCACGCCCACCTTTATACTTAACTAAAAATTGCAGATTTTTTTAGATATGTCGCCCTTGTTGCTAATGAGCAATATCTTATTACCGACGGTGTTGTAAAGTCTACTTTAATTGTTAAAACTACCTTACGTGTGAAAAAGTTTAAAAACGAAACATTGCTAAAAGTTATACGCTCAATAAAATATGAAATACTTAAGAAAAAAACTGTGGTTACGATCATAGATTTCTAGAATGTATCGTTTTGTTAGGGCGCCATATTCCCCAATTTAACGAGACGTCACATGGTCTATAACCAGCGGACGATCAAGACGCTTCCACCGACACCTCATTTGAGAAATGATGATACATAAGTAGTTTAGGAGTAATAAGGGAACAGATGAACATATATACATATATTCTCACATACAAACATTCATACTGGTTAAAACCAGAACCCTCCTCCATCCTCCTTCCAATCAAAAACCCAACAACTGACCGAAAACACTCGTAAATTTAACATCTGATAGACACTTCGTAAAAGCTTTCTAAGCTTCGCACGACATGTCATCAAAAATGCGTAAGTTGTACGAGCAGACGTAAATCATTTCACACACAAACACACAGAGACACGGTGCACACACACAAACACGTGATCACCTCAGAATCAAACCTGATATGAGAGGAACAATGATACACATTCGCCGCGAAGAGCGAGAAGGAGCTTTTGGTGTAGTATATGTAAGAAAATCAGATAAACAAAGAACTGCGATGATGAATCATCATGTATTGCAAGTTGCAAGTCATTCACAAATTCACCACTGTTTAATATAACGGATGGGATCACCCCCTTGACGAAAGTGGGTGACTATATCGCCACCCTATATATGTAGGTATACATGCTAGCTTTTGCCAGCGGCTTCGCCCGCGTGGAAGTCCGAAATTATCCCTCGGGAACGTACAACCGGGATAAAAATTATGTGTGTTAATCCAGGTTATACTATAACTGTGTGCCAAACTTTACCTAAATCCGTTGAGCCGTTTTTGCGTGCTTGATTATTTGATTTCGCTTCAGTCTTGCATAGTATCACTTAACCTTTCATAAGCTAAATGAAGGGTATAGTCCCTTCAGTTGACATTTGTTTGAAACGGTGCATAAGCTTTTCTGTCTCTCTCTTCTGTAATCAGGCTCAATGACTGTCTAGTAGGTTTTATATAGGATCGTTCGTAAATTCGATCGAGTGTCACTTGTTGACAAGCACACAGGCAATCAATTTACGAGTACCTGTCTATTACTTGTTTTTATAAATAATAACTATCTAAGCATGTTAGATAGGACTTTATATCATCGTCAGATATGACAATTACCTCTACCAAGGCGTAGATAATGGCTATGCAAAATTATTTAAATAAGTCAACTAAAAATAATCTACTAAACCATTGACGCAATTCAATTATGCACACGATTAATCTACGCCCGCTCGTCGCCAACCAATTCATCATCAGTTATTAAATGTTAATGTATTTCTTGATCTGCATAGTTACGGTGGTCTGTGGCACTCCCCGTCTTTATCTCGGTACGTCAGGCGCTCGGGCACTCCATGTGATAGCCGCGGGCCGCGACCGACTGCTCACGTGGGCCCGAACACGCGCCAACATACGAAATTAAACTTTTGGAATTTCGAATTCGAAAAGTTTTAAATTTTTGACAGTGATTGTGTTTTGTTTTTTTTTTAATGGATGTCTGAAGTTTGTTGTTATTTTTGAGTGTGCGAACTTTTTGGTAATTAACTTTTTATGATTAAGTGACAGTGCGACGTTAAATCAGTGAATAGATTTTTTTTACCAATTGATAAAGTTATTAACTGCAGGAGAATCGAGTATACCAATTCCGCCCGGAGGTAATCACATATTGGTCAGGCAATTTCCTATACCATCAATAATAACGGGGCAAGTAAACAATAACTTTATTTGATGTAAGACAGAGACAGACACATATAGAAGAGCGGGACAAAAGAAAATCATTGATCTAAGAAAATAGAATTCTCATACGAAATGTAATGGCGGTACAATAATCGTGTAAAAGTTCACGATAGTTGCCCAACGTGAGGCGGTAACAATACAATAACGCCAGCCTATGTAGATCTTGAACAAATCGATTTGTATATACATGGTGTACTGAAATTAGAGGTCCTAGTAATTTGGCCGGTTATAGCGGTCATCTCAGCCGGTAGATAATGATCTGTCGATGATTTACGCCGCGTTAAACCGACAATGGCACGAGATAACCCCCAGCCGCTGTGCACAATGTGACCAATTAGAAACGCGGAACAGTCGCCACGATGACTAAAATGAACGGCATCAACCTGCCAGACATGACCGACCGAGATCTCTCCGTCGACGACATTTTCAACGAGAACTTCAACTTAAAAAGAAAGAAAATACAAATCGATTA
This sequence comes from Polymixis lichenea, assembly GCA_949091785.1. NCBI lineage: Eukaryota > Metazoa > Arthropoda > Insecta > Lepidoptera > Noctuidae > Polymixis > Polymixis lichenea. The sequence continues at coordinate 10,712,247 of OX420941.1, forward strand.
CGAAGACACCAAGAAACTTAAAACAATTGAAGATTCGGATACCCTAAAATTCGGAAACAACAACAACGTAATCGATAAATTAGAATCGCCTCAAAACATGAAAAGGAAAACGAAAACTTTCGCAGACAACTACGATATCGATAAGATCGTGCAATCGAACATGATAATCGATAAAGAATCGAGTAAAGTAAGATTAGAGATGAGGCAGTGTGGTACTGATTTGGAATACAAAACAAACGGGCACGTTGGTAATGAGTTGAACGAAGTAGGTGCTGTTTCTACAGATGGGAATGAATATACCATGAAGGATGGTAACGATATAAGAATGGATGGTGCTGACGATAAGATACTGAACAACAATGAAGGTGATTACAGCCTGAACGAGAATGATGAACATGGAAATGATGTAAGTAATGTAGACATAACATTTTCAACAGATATGTCGGCGATACAGACACAAATGGCCCTTACTAGCAAATGAAGACTTTCTGTTATATATCTTCTGAAATATTGTGCAACTAATTACTAAAAAAAAATATGGACACCTTTTTCTCGATAAACATTTCGAAGCCAATTATGTCAAGCGTCTCTCAATTAAAGGTTATCGGATGTCTATTGTCAAAGCTAGCTTAAAAAAACTGCTTACGAATTCATTAGTTGATGCTCGATGAATTCCTTCTTCCATTTTTTTATGAGGATTGTCATTCCGTCCGCTACAATCGCTTTTCAGTCTTCGGCCGTAAGCACCTAATACGTGCATCACGAAACATAGATGTGCTTACTGCAATTAGTTGCCTGTTAAGCGCTATTGGTTGCGTTATAGTAACAACTAGCTGCGTCCGCGGCTTCGCCCACGTGCTACCAGACGGATGAACAGACCAAAAAATTATATATATTTTTTGTTATATGTCCCGTATATACTTACATAAGCATTTATTAAAGCTGTTATTTTGCCATTAGAAACAGACACGTCATTTTTTGTTTATTTTTGTAGATGTTGGAACAATCATGGGCGCGATGCACGGTGTCACTAGAAGTCTCATCCCCAGTAGATTTGATTTATATTAGATTTTTTGAGCAGTCTGTTTTTCTACATACAGTATCACACACTAAAATGAAATCTACGTCTGGCAGTCCCAAGTTCAAAAGCTTGAGACGATCCTCTTAATTTTATTAGTGAGGTCACTGGTCTTCAACCTGCACAATCTCTCATGATTATAAGCCCTTCAAGACCACAACCTCTTTAGTACTATGCATTATCCTAAGCTAGACTGCACAAGACAACCTAATTCCTAAACGAAGCAGACATAATTCACCAAGCTCTCGATTGCATTTAAAAGCGTATAAAATTCGTCATGATTCGATACTGAACGCGATAAGACGCCGAAATTCCGACAATACTCGGCTAATTTCGACAATAGTTCACTAATTCCGACAATAGTCACCTAAATGCCGTTAGTGGACCACAATGGAGTCACTGAGTGGAAATAATCGCAATCTCAATGCGGTTGATGCGGTAAAAATTGTGGATGATATGCATAAGTGTTATCCTGTCTTACGGAGTGGATTAACTAGGATCTGATATTACATTACATTACATAAACTCACGCATTCTTCCCATGGGGAAACAGAACCGTCCCCAGAACGCCATTGCTACGCTCCTTACATACACCTTTGCCTCGTTAAGATTCATCCATCTATACGGTCATACACGCACCTCGGTTGCGGGTACTACGTACGTAAACTTTCTGAAGAACTTCACCAATAAGGTAAAATGCTTATAAGCAAGATATAACAAAACTAATTATATTTTCTTTAATGACTAACTAACTAAAGGACACTATATAGGTCCTCCCAGTACTTTTGCGCATCACATCCGGAAACGTGCTCAGAAAACTGGCAGTATTGCCATTTGGCACCAGGACCTTATATTCTTATTTGAGCTTATTTTCCTTCTTCATTGTCTGCCAATACATTCAGAATTATCCGTTTTGGATCTTAAACTGATCAAAATATTTCTATATAACCGGAAGTAGCTGCTCTAGCATCTTTCTGGGCGTACTTACAACATGATACGTTTTCGGTCCAACCATGCCATTTATTGTCATATTAAGAAATATTTCCTCATTAACGTCGCCAAGTCTTTGTCTTTGAATGTCGATGATTATTCTTAGCAAGAACAAGACACAAATTTATTGTAATATAATTAGGCTGAAGAGATTATTTATTTGTTAGGCTGTAGTTGTCTGAACGGGCTAATTTCTAGAACTACCAATCAATCTGACGATTTGAAAAAAATACTTTTTGCATTTGATATGACAATTCTTGAGGACGGTTAGGCTATTTATCATCACGGTAGGAGGAGCCAATAAAAAAAAAGTCAAAAAGAACGCTAAGTATCAACGAAATATTAGCTTATAGCCCGAGCGAGCGATGCGATGCTATAGTACAAGGATGGCGAACCAATGGCACGCGTGCCTTTAGTGGCACGTAACAAAATAATTTGAGCACGACAGTCTAAGTCACAGTATGGTGGTTCTGTATGATACACATACAAAATAAAAACAAATATTTATGGGAATAAAAGCACATTTCAGAAACCGTACATTCACATGATTCTAATCTATGTCATATGGACCTTAATGCCAGATACCAAAAGTTGAACTAATTTGTTCTTTCATTTAAATAAGCTGGTGTGAAGTTGATTACTATACACCGTGACATTTTAGTCGTCTTACAACGAGCCCACTTCATGTATCCAATGACTACTAATAATTTATTTAAAAAAAAAGATATTTTTCAACATATGCATAATTAAAAAAACTAGAATATCATTCACTAAGACGCATGACGTAGTTTGAAACACCCTGTTATGGGTATGGAATTAATGATTGAATGTAATGGTAAGTAGCTAGATATCTTTTACCGTTTGATACGTAAACATTATTAACAGGGAGGATGTTTCGTAATTCTAAAGCATTGTTTATTTTTCTTTGTACCTATTATCATAATTAATGGTAACAATGTTTTAATCGCGCCTATTTTATGACGGATACATTGAGTGAACCAACTTTGTAAGACGACTAAAATGTCACGGTGTATAATAGTTCAAGTCTATTTCTGTTTGCATATAAAGACTACCAATGATTGTGAAAGTATTTAGTTTTTTTCTAGTGGTCATTAAGTCAAGATTATTTGTTGGCACGTCAATGCCATATTAATTTTTTTTTTGGAAATAATGGCTCGTAGATTTTAAGAGGTTCGCCATCCTTGCTATAGTATATATTTTATGTAAAAACAAGAAATTTTACGCGAACGAAGTCGCGAATCATTCGATACAGGAAAAGAATAGAAAAACTAATCGCCGTAGACAAAAAACATGCACCTGTCAATCGGTTTCACGCCATAAACCCATCTATGTCAGCCACACAAGTCTTGACCATATAGAGGAAGCATAGACACACCCGTCTTTTTTTTTGTATTTGTTGCTGGTCCGCGGCACGCAACACAAAACATATTATAACCGTACTCTGATGCACTTGCCGCCGATAACATGACACGTGCTGGCACGCCCGACCTTAGCACGTGTCGTAAGGTTTATTCAATAAAATGTAGGTAGATATAGGAATGTAACAGAACTTGATTTACTTCAGCGTTTGGTACTTGTGGATTTTTCATTATTTTCTTGGAATCTGCGACAAATTGTATGCTGCAGATACATAATCAGCGAACAATGTGTCCACTGCTGAGACAAAGGAGAGCCTGGAGGCTATAGTGGAGTCTGTGAGAGGTAGTGGGCCGTACAGTGCGGGTTGGTGGACATCACGTCTCTTCAAATTTTTGGTTCTAGAACATGTTATCCATCACCATTTTGAGAGCAGTGGTAATGAAATTAAAAACGTTAAGTACCTGTCTAGTCAATGTTCAATAGCACATCCCATGGGCCAAAATAGAATTCTTTAAAAAGATAATGTGATTGTTCACTCAAATAGAGTCTAACTATACACGTCCAAACATATTTTCATAACCTACAATAGACAACAATCTATGCCAAATAAACACTCCAACCAACGAAGCATAGGAACCAAGAGTCAAGAGCTAACTGACCACGTCAGAGGTGCCAAAACTAGGTCAAAGAGGTCATAGATCTTAAGGTTATAGGCTAGATGAAGTATTAGCAAATTGAACATTATGGGCTCTTAGAGCTTCCAATGTTTACGTGCTGCCTTTATGGGCACTAAGTGACGTTCTAAAGGAGTAATGGCTGTCTTATATGCTGTTATTTGTTTTGTAATTAAGATTAGACTTTGGTGAAATAGATTGGAAATGTGGATTTTGAGGAATTTTTGAGTTGTCCTCTAAGACCCGGCTATTGAAAAATTACGCTCTAAACAGTATGGAACAAGAAAATATCCTCATCTGAAAGCCGTGGTCGTATTCGTTTTTGTACTTGCTTTTTTTATTTAAATTATTTTGGGGTTAGCTCCCAATATAAACATATTTGTATGTACATTTGAAATGAGCTAATTGAGCTATTTATTTGATACTTTTAAGTGACTTTTTTTTAGTTTCTCACTTGACTCTGGAGTACGCCATATTCATTTAATGTGAGGCCTAAATACAGCGGACAATTAAGACGTTTCCAGCAATACCTCATTTGTCAAATGATGATAAGTAGTTTAGAAGTTATGAGGGAACAGATGAACACACGAACCTACCCACAATCATATATACACACATAACAGTCAAAATCATAACCCTCTTTTTGGTTCGCACTTCTTAAACATAACTTCACGCTTGTTCCAGTTCTGTTCAGGAAATTAAGGGTAAAAACAAACGTGTATAAACAGGGTATAACGGAAACCCTATTGCTATTCTTAAGCACTAAAGATAACAGCTGGTATAGAATCAACAGTGAATGTTTTATTTTGAGCTGAAACTATGTAGGTATAGACATAGATTCAGCTCAAAATAAAATACTCTAAGAATTGATCCCAAATTTTCGGTTTCATATGTTTCTTAAATTCAAATCATAACAAACGTCACCGCACTACGTATGTCAGTAACTTTCCACGTTACTTGCCAATATCAAGATAAACCTCTTCCGAGTGATGTGTTTGTTTCAATTTGTTCTGTTATCAATGTATTAAAAATTCTCATAACTTCCGAACATGTAGAGATAGGATTCCAAAAACCTTTCCAAGTTCCAATATCGTTTGATATCATCCAAAGAAGCCGTGCCCTTGGTATGTATATACCCATTCCGTTACACGTTGTATATAGAGAAACCATGCAGCTTATATGCGTCATCTACTTAATTAAATTTTAACAGTGTTTACACACGTACCTAATCTAAACATTCTAAATTAGCACCTCCACCACTATCTTTATCCTAATTAGACGCAAAAGTGCCAACTCTAGCACCTTCACATACTACTACTACATTAAAATCCCATCCATTTCGACCACGCGTTTCATTTGATATATTGTTTATAGTAGCTTTCGGAGTTCTTTAACCTTTAGCACACGTAAATGTGTCAGGCTGTCCGGTTGACGGTAGACTTTTTGCTTCAAGAAACCAGAATACAATGAGCCTTGTTCAAGTGCGAGCGATTGATATGTCGTGTTGAAGTTGCTGATATACTGTTGCGTTTCTTGGTGTTGGTGGTAGGTTCTGGGAAGTTGGATTTACATACGCAATATTCATTTTTTCACAGTGTGAACTTAGGTGGTAGATTTTACAAAGGTATGATAATTGTGGACCCCAAAGTAGGAAAGACGAAGAGAGAGTAGGATATATATAGTATATGCTAAGACAACAAAACGTGATTTTTCAAGCATCTTTCTTTTTTGTTTTGCAGTGCATGGGCGCAATTTTTTACTGAGTAGAAAAATGGTAGATATCTTAAATGTTTTCCCTGAGCCATATTCAAATCAGTTTTTCGATCTCTCTGTAGTATCCTTGTGGATAAGTTCAAACTAACTCTTCTAACTTCCTTGTTGCTTTGGTTGTCTGTTTTTTTATTTATTCAGAGCTTTGAAAACCAACGTTTGGGCAGCCTAAGTAACTGTTTTTACGCTATCCGAGCTGCAGTCACCATTTCTTTAAGAGTACTTCTACAATCAACACTTAAGTAATTATTCTTATACCACCAACAAGGAACAATACATCTCTATTGCTCCCAACTGCCTTATTAACTTTATGCCGAGTGCCAACAAAAACAGATATTACACCAAATTATAATGAATTCATATCAGAACCATCTATTAGGATAATGACATCATTATGGTCTAGACTCCATGATAGACTGTGCGTCTGGATCTAGATTTTTTGTTGAGTCTAGTTGGACTGACAATGACATTGTATTCTTTTTACGTCTGCCTTAATATTGATGAATGTATTTGATAGACCAATGCACTTAGGAATATAGTGGTTGCGATATGTGTACCTATATAGTGACGTGGGTGCATGTTTGGGTGCGCCCATTGCCATACCTAGAATGACTTTGACTAGCGAAGAAAGGAAGCCTTGGTACAGTCAGTCAGACAAAACAAATGTCACTTTGGCTATTTAACAGAAGCTACACGTAGATAAAGTATGAAAAGTCAAATAAATTCTTGTCTATGTTACATAAATCTTTTTTGGGCTCACTGTGTGTCATCCATATGTTCGTGGTAGATGGACTCACTGAAAACAACGCTATCAAAGTCATAAGGAATTCAATTGGAGGAAAATCCCATGTTCGTAGGGAAGACCGTTTAAGACGCAAGTTTGGAAATTTACTATACACCGTGACTTTTTAGTCGTCTTACAACGGCAGCCCACTTCATGCATCCAATGACTACCAATGATTTAAATAAAAAATAAAAAAATTTGGAAATTTAAATAATTAAAAATAATTAAATATCATTCACTAAGACGCATGACGTAGCTTGAAACACCCTGTTATGGAGATGTAATTAATGATGAATATAATGGTAGGTAGGTAGATACCTTCTACCGTTTGATACGTAAACATTATTAACAGGGAGGGTGTTTCATAATTCTAAAGCTTATTTATTTTTCTTTGTACCTTTTATCTTAATTAATGGTAACAATGTTTTAATCGCGCCTAGAGGTATGTTATGACGGATACATTGAGCGGACCACCTTTGTAAGACGACTAAAATGTCACGGTGTATGTGTAATGAAATCCAGTCCAATTGTAGAATTGAAGTAACTGATTTTCTGCCAGGGATGCGGGTTGTTCGAAAGAGATACCGCGGCCCTTGGTACACAGGCAACTGAGGGAACACGGGTGGGTTTTAGTCAGTAAAAGTCTGACACGCCCTCCTGCTCCACCCAGAGCGGGAGAAGTTATTTGATGATTTCCCACCCAAAAAAAACAAAACAAGTAACTGATTTTCATTTATCATTCGCTCTTTTAGAGAACTTTCATAGACTTCCATTTTTGAAAGATCAATTTGAATTTGAAACCTCAGTCCCTTAACTTGAACTATTCCATTCCACTCATTAGAAACGATACCTCGTTGACACCTCAACAGTGTTACCAACGCAAAAACTATTAAGTTTTAGCACAGACCTCGGTACGTTGGTCGTGAGTAGTATCACTTGTATGACGCCCACACCCTCTGGCTTAGTTACTTAGTTTCACAACAGGTAGACTACTAGCTGTTTTCGATAGTCATTTTGATCATATTAGCACCTCCTAGAGTAGATAGTAGACAGTACTTCCTTGTATAGAGACTAAGAATGAGGTTCATTTTGTGTATCTGAATCGGAGACTGCAGGTTTTGGGGAAATACTATTATTTCCAGTGGGAATGAGGAAAATTTCGTGAGAAAAGTTTTGAACGCGGATGTGGATGGGGGGATCCTGCCGTTTTGGCAAAATTATTTTGTCCTTTTTTTATACCAATGCAATATTTGGAATGATTTTAATACGCACATTTTCATTCGGTCAAATTTTTTAGATCCGACTACCACAGCCGATATTAGGTACTACGATACCCATTGGTATAACTTTACCAATATTACAGAGCAAATCAATGGTTTAGTGTTATTTTTAGTGCTTCTTCTAAAAGTGTGATAACATTTCGACGAATAAAGCAATTAAAGGAACGACTCGTGTGACCAACATTGGCCCCAACATATTGGCAACACGTAGTTTCAGTAATTGCGATGATTAGGCAAGTCAGTCTTCCTAGAAACAGATACTTAGTTCTGCTCGAAAGTTCAATTTGGTCCACCCAGTAATGTTCAGTGTTGCCAAAAAAGAAAAAACCGCAAATCTTGTTTATGCGATTTAAATTATGTTTACTGTAAACTTAATTGGGTAGTTGAGGTTTTTGTGTCTGTAAACATTATAGCTTTTATTTCTTTAATGTACGAAGTGGAGAAATAAGGCTAATTGGAGATCGAATCCTTTTCGTTAAGGTGAATCTAGTCGACATTTTTTCCATACAAACTTCGGCCGACAAAGATTCGTTTTTCTTACTAATTTTACCTATCTTTGGGCGTGTTTAAGTAATAAAAAAAGTCTAAAATCTCTAAAACCAAGTCGGTACCGACAACGCTCAATTATCGAAAAGTTCAATAAACTTTATTATCATAGATTTTTGCAGTGGTTTTTTCATAAACCCGATCTTCCGAAGGACTTTTCTTAATTTTTCACGCGCCTGTTTGACTATAAATGATCCTGCATCTCACTCAATAACGTTGTGCGTGTAGTTTAGCGTCTAACTGCTCATCACTGAGACTACCTCTGTCCGACGCGATGCCTGGCGAGACAACGTGCTTTTTAGTCAGACCCAGTAAGTTCGAGGCTGCGACTAGATTCCCCTTAAGATGACATGGCAGGTTTTAGAACTTAGGTTTGAAAGCGTAGTAAAGTTCTTACTAATTGTCGAGAATCCGACAATATATTATGCACTGTAATTTCCAATATTTAGAAGGAAAGTTGCCATCTATTTAACAAATCACAAGTTTGTTTTGAAAAGTCTCTCCCGCGCTCCATAACTAGTGTTAGTCGACATTTATTCGCAGTGCGTGAATTTTCAACTCTCTCTGTTGAACCCAGCATTGAGAATCAAACAGAATGAAGCGCGAATAAATTGAGTGAGAGAGAGAGAGAGAAAGAGAGCGCGTCAAAAAACAGTGTTCGATTTTCAAATGTCTGCGCTAAGCAGCGCGTGGGAACGTGGGCTTATGCCTTTCGTATCCAACTATCCATGCATTAAGGTGCTCTTACAGGGGCAATTTATTGAGCAATTATTGCTCGGCAACAAAAATGGATCAATCTGGATCAATTAAGTGGAGCAATCTGGAGCAACAACAATAAATTCCGTATATGTTTCGGGAATATTGCTTCTGATTGCTCCATATATTTCATGAGTTGCCGAATTTCCAATTGGTTTGGAAATTTTTAGTCAATTTTCTTTCTATCTCGTTTGCATGTATAACTATGTCTCGTGTTTGCGAGAGGAACCGGTTCCTCTTATTTTAAGTTGCTCCATATTGCATGATATTTTGTGGCCGTATCTCTGACAACAGGTTACTAGATGTTGCCATTGCCCTAAATTGCTGGATGTAGTCGTGACGTCATAGTTGACGAGAATTGACCAGGATGGATCAATTTTAGTTGCTCGTGTAAGCGCACCTTTAGGGTTCCGCCATGGCAGCTAAAAAAAAACATTAACTGGAACATACCATACCTCATTGGTCTAGTGGTCGCAAGCGCTACTACTGACCAGGAGGTCCTGGGTTCGATTCCCGGGTCAGGCAAAGAGAATTTTTCAGTAGCAGCCCGGAGCCTGAATTTGTGCCTGGTTAATGCCAATAAGCTCGTCCTCTCATCATTATCCGCCTAACTTTTAACCAACCATGTTGGCTTGAAGCTGACGCCGTCAAACCGGATGCAGCTACCACCAGTATTTTAAACGGATCGACTGTTTATCTGACCTCCACAACCCAATTACTGGGTTTTACGATACCCAAGCTGAGCTAGGTAAGCCCGTCCCCTAAACTAGCGACATCTGTTTTTTTTTGAGGGTGGGAAATCATCAAATAACCTCTCCCGCTCTGGGTGGAGCAGGAGGGCATGTCAGACTTATACTGACTAAAAAACTCCTTCAGTTGCCTGTGTGCCAGGCGCGGGCGCAGCCAAAGACTTGGGGGGGGGGGTCATAGACAAAGACTACCTACATATTAATAAGAAAATTTATTATATTTTCGTCAAATTACTATTTTAAGCTTTACGTTTACGGCTTTGTCATGACCACTAGGACGCCCCCCTCGGACCGCGCCTGCTGTGTGCCAGGGGCCACGGTATCTCTTTCGAACAACCCGCACCCCTGGCAGGGCAACCCGCACCCACACTTCGGGGAGTATGGAATGTTATATTTCGTTATGTTTAAAATTATTCTGCAATTCGATAAGATATCAATGACATCATCAAAGTTTCACAAACAAACGACAAACGTCATCTTTCATAGGACAGTGAACTCCATCGTTTCCCAAGTGAGTGAATAATGAGTTACCTAGTGGTGAGTGTGGTTACCACATGCCGTCCGAGCGGTCAACAATAACATACCTTTGGAACACATCCATTGTGTTTTTCTATCGACTTGACTATAGTAACACAGTATACAGATAAGTCGCAGAAGTATTAATGAAGATAAGCAGTGAGCTGGTCGTAGGTTAGATACCCAGTAGGCAGGCGTTTTACTTAGTCCAAATTATTTCATCACCCCTGCTCTCAAAACTGTGAAGGAAAACATGGTGAGGAAACCGGCATGTCCTAGAACCAACCCGCACTGGGCCCGCGTGGTTTACTACGGCCCACTTCCTTCTCATAGAGAGGTGACCTATATGTCCCAGCAGTGGGTATATTATAGATTGATTATGCTTATGCTATAAACACATAGGGAACGTATAGAATCTCAAGAAAAATTGCTCCTTTCAAATCATAAAATTGGTCTGAAATGATTAGAAAAAAAACCCAAACTAACATAACGTAATATCGCGCCTGTAATCGCCGAATGGTATAGCCGAGATGCACTTATAGTACGTACATCCACAATTCGCCAGTTTTGCTTTAGCCCCATGTAATAATGTTATTGCGCAATTACCAAGCACAAATCCAGATTACGGACTGCTACTCAAGCAGTCAAAAAAAAATACGCTTCAAATCTGCCCAAGCTCAACATGCGCTACTGATCCTTTGTTCAGAAAACGGAGTAACATCTGGTTCAAACTTCAAAAATCGAACTACAAATTCAAGTTTTCCAAAGTAACATTGTAACAAAAAGGCTAAATATAAAGTCTGCTACTAAATAGAATGACAGCTGTCACTCAAACGTCAATCTGTCAAACGATTGGGATCTTCGCGCGCCATCGTTAGCAATGGCCGCCTTTTTATTTATTGTTTTTAGATAAATAGGTGATAAGTGATAACCGATAACAAATACATTAAGCTATTAGAACCTACTTGGAGGCCATAATGGGTATTTTTTTTGTATGTGGACTGGCAGGTGAGATGCCACAGGAAAAGGTGGTTCAACAGCTACTGAATCATAATTGGAAAAAAAATGATTCCATAGACAATCATTTTTCCATTAGACTATTACCACTACACGTTGATATTCTAGAAACAAAAATTCGAAGACATGTGACGTCTACCAACCCGTATTGGCCCCCGTGGTGGTTTCCGGACCACTCCCTCTCACAGAGAAGAGGCCTGTGTCCAAGCAGTGGGAACCTTATAGGCTGAGTATGTATGTTGTTGTTCTAGGCAGAAATCCTCCTGCACTTCTTCTCTTTCTTCTTTTTCTTCTTCCTGAACTTTACTACTGTCGGTCTTCTCACTACCAAGCTAGAAATATAAGCTGCAGAAGCTGCATCTTCATCTTAACATGTCGATGGCAATCTATACACCGTGACATTTAAGTCGTCTTACAACGGTAGTCCACTCAATGTATCCGACATAAAATACCTACAGGTGCGATTAAAGAATTGTTGCAATTAATTAAGATAGTACTAAGAAAAATAAATAATGTTTTAATGAATTTTGAATCACCCTCCCTGTTATTAATTTACGTATCAAACGGTACAAGATTTCTACATACCTACCATAATACCATTACATTTCATCATTCATTCCATCTCCATAACAGGGTGTTCAAAACTACATCATGCGTCTTTGTGAATGATATTTTTTTTAAATCATTTATGTCCAAAAATATTTTTTATTTTTTATAAATGATTAGTTTCCATTGAATACTTACAACGGCAGCCTACTTCATGGCTGCCGTTGTAAGACGACTAAAATGTCACGGTGTATACAATATGTAGCAAAAACCCTGTTGTTCCCGTTAGGGACGTATACACTTACCTACAAGCACAACATTGATGGAGTTATAATTTAAAAAAAAATAAGCATTCGCTAGTCGAGAGTTCAATATCTCAAAAAAATGTTTACAGCATCTGATTTTACAAGTATCCTTTTTTCGCACAATAGACTACGAGCTCGGCGGCTTTCTTTGATCTAATCAAAATCAGTTAAACATTACAAATATTCATAATTAAATATTTATTTTAATTATTTTTGTTGAACAGTTTTCATAAATGACTTGCTTTATTACGTATGTACCTACTTATACCAATTCTGAAAACGTGGGTAGAAGGAACAACAGGGTTTTTATTACATATTGTAAACTTAGCCAAGAATTTGGCTACGAGCTTGGCACTTTCACCAGCGTCCATCAACTCCTGTAGCGAGCAAACAACTGCACACGCTAAACGCAATATTAAGTGCCCCATTGTTTGTGGGACAGCACCAGATTTATTCACCAGGGCCGAGTCATCTGTGATTCTCCACCTGAGTAGAATCGAGCTGTAGAAACAGCGAGAATAGGCAGCAAATTCTCATAAGGCTTTATGATCATGCCATAGATCATACGGACCTAACCTACTGTTCTCACGATATACTGTGTCATACTACCTCTCCCTACTTTTACAATCCAAGCCTCTACCAAATACATTATTTCTACATGACATTCTTGACACTATAAAGTAAAAAACACACAGCGATTGTTGGCTGAGAATCGCGCAACTGTTGCCCGATTTTATAATATTTATGTTCCACCCACGCGCTGTCTGCAATGCAATAGGTTTATTTCATTACGAACGCGCCATTCTGTCATATCGATTAATCAAATCGATTGGAAAAAAACGCATGTAGTATTTAATGCAATTGTTTGAACTGAAGACCTTAGGATCATTTAGTCTCGTCTGCATTCACAATGTATCTATTCAGTACCTAATGTCTGTTTGTTTATCATGAATTCAAAAGATTGCCTTCAGAATAACGCCTATGTATGTGTGAGGGATGTAGGTCTCACATCAAGTGCACTGGATTGGAGGACATTACTATGTTGTTCACTGATTAAAACTCCTTAATAACTTGAAGACTTATTTATTGTTCATTATAAGATCTGAATTTACCAGAACATCTGGACTAAAAATATGACAAGCAGCCCAAAACTAAAATTACCCTATAACTATATTAATTTACATGGGTGCAAGTAGCGGTGGTAGCGCCGTGCTACTTAACTAAAACTACTAATAGAATTACTCCAAAATAAATCGTGTTCACGCTCGATCCTAGGTCCACCAATCAGAGATGGGCAGGGGCGTCTACGAGTTTGGACAGGTTTCGACAAGTTTAGACCTGCTCTGAACTTGACTTAGAGTCGAGTGTGATCATAACAAAGTTCTTAGTAGTTAACAAAATCAAACTTAGTAGCAAACTTATAGCTATATACTATTATTACATTGATTTATCATTATATACATTTGAATAGACTCTCTATTGTTCTATGTGTGGGCGTCCTGCACATTCCTCCCGCCGTGCGTCGTCTGCTGCTGACGCCGCAGTCGTAGAAACCGGTGCAGGATCGCCTTGGTCGATTGATAGCACCACTATCTTTTTCACTGGACGTCGCAGGATTCCTCCTTTTGTAGATACGTCCACTGTGCGCACCACTCCATCTGGGCCGGGAAATGTAGCGCAAATGCGTCCTCTGATCCACATGTTTCTTGGGAGGTTGCCATCAACGATGAACACTAGATCGCCGACCTTGGGAATCGTACCTTTAGTGTGTGGTTCTCTGCGATTCCGTAGTTCTGGGAGATATTCTTTCAGCCATCTGGCCCAAAATATATCAGCAAGTCTCTGAGCTGCACGCCAACTGGCTCGTAGACGTAAGTCGCTGTCGTCGAATTCTCCTGGTGCCGCGATGCGACCGGGACCGCCCAAAATGAAGTGATTGGGGGTTAATGCTTCAGGATCTTCGTGGTTCACTGACACGTGCGTAAGTGGTCGGCTGTTTACAGTGTGTTCGGCTTCGATGAGTAGTGTATGAAGCACTTCTTCGCTTGGGAATCGCTCGTTTAGCGTGGTGGCTAGTGCTGTCTTTACTGATCTCACCATGCGTTCCCAGGCGCCTCCCATGAATGGCGCTCCAGGGGGGATGAATCTCCAGTCGATCATCTTCTTCGAAGCTTCTTCTGCCGTAGCCGCGAAGATGGCTGCTCGTAGCTCCTTTTCAGCGCCGTGAAAGTTCGTTCCGTTATCGGACCATAGCTGCGCTGGACATCCTCGGCGTGCTATCATTCGTCGTAATGCCATAATTGCCGAATCTGTGTTGAGCGATGTCACAAGTTCGAGGTGTACGGCTCGCGTCGTCAGGCACGTGAATAAAGCGACGTATCTTTTTTGATGACTCCGTCCTGCTGTAATGGTCAATGGCCCGAAATAGTCCAATCCGACGTAGGTGAATGGTCTCTGGTGGTGTGCTAGGCGACAGGAAGGGAGATTCCCTGTCATCGGCTGAGGTGGAGAGGCTGCTTTTATACGACATCGTAGGCATTTGCTTATGATGTTCTTGACGGTCGGTCGTAGACGGAGCACCCAATGCTGCTGACGACATTCGTTGACTATGGTCTCGGTGCCTGCGTGATGTAATTTGCGGTGGACGTGTTCGATCCATAATCGTGTCGTAATATGGTTTCCATCTAGTATCATTGGTTTCTTCATACGTTCTGTGATGTCTGTCATGGCGGTTATCCTGCTCTTAAGGCGAACTTCCCCCTCCGTGAATTCTATGCATAGTGCGTGCAGGCGACTGTTTCGCTGTATGGGCTTCTTGTTTTTTAGAGCTTCTATCTCTTCTGGGAAGGACTGTTCTTGTGAAGCTCGCAGGATCAGACTTTCGGCTTGGCGTAGGAGTTCAGCGGTGAGAGGCAGGTGATTGCTTGAGATTTCTCGCCTCTCTTTTGGTTTGACTGGTACTGTCTGCTTACTTTTCCTCCAATCAGGGTCGCCGCTGCTGTTCTTTTTGGTTCTTTTGTAGTTAATATTCTGCTGTGATTGGCGGCAGAGATGTAGAAACTGTAGAACTCGTGCTGTCGCTCGTAGGTATCTTTCCCAACGTGAGAATCTATTGCAGTTAGGTATAGCTTCGCTGATCTGTATGTTCTGGTTTCTAATGCTACAGGTTCTCTCTTCTCCTGTGATTATGACAGGGTTTTTCTCGTCCGCTGGCCACGTTTCCGGCGGCCCACGAAGGAATTCTGGACCGTTGAACCAGCGATGATCTTGATCATAGTGTTCTGGTACATCTCTTGTAGCGTCGTCTGCTGGGTTCAATTTGGTCGGGATCCAGCGCCATTCATTGGTGGAACTGTGTTCTTCGATTGCTGCGATGCGGTGAGCGACGTATGGTTTATAAGATCTGGACCCAGTTCTGATCCATGACAGTGTAGTTCTGCTATCGGTCCAGAACGTGGTTGACTCTGGTGTTCTTTCATGTTCTTCCTTAACCGCTGTTGCCATACGTGCGCCAAGTACTGCTGCTTGCAGCTCTAATCGCGGAATTGACATTAGTTTCAATGGTGCCACCTTGGCTTTGGCTGTGATCAAGCAGACGTAAGTTCTTCCGTCTTTGGTCACAGTTCGCCAGTATAATGCTGTTGAGCATGCCGATTCGCTGGCGTCGGTAAATATATGTAGCTGTAGTGATTCCGTAGCGCTGAAGCCTGGATAGGTTCGTGGAATGGAGATGTGTTCTAGTGCTCTGAGATGAACGAGCCATTTCCTCCAGCTTGCGGCTAGGTCACTATCTAGGGCTTCGTCCCATGCTGTTCCACGACGCCAAACTTCCTGTAGTATTTGTTTGGCTCTGATGGTCACCGGCGATACAAGTCCCAATGGATCAAATAGGGACATAACTATTCGAAGAGCTTCTCTTTTAGTAGGCGTGTCATTCTGTAGGATGTTCTGAGGTATGCGTGCCAGATTCAGATTGAAGGCAAGCGAGTCTTCTGCCGGCCTCCATATCAGGCCGAGAACTCGTTCTGTCTGAATGTTATCTTCCAGCTTGATTGTTTCTTCGGTCCTAGTTAGTTCCCCTAATGCTTCAAGAAGGGCGGTAGAGTTCGATGACCATTTCTTGAGTTCGAAATGCGCTTCACTATGAATGTTACGAACTGTTTGAGAGACTCTTACTGCTTCTTCTAGTGTGTCAAAACTATTCAGATAATCATCCATGTAATGCTTTCTTTTGATAGCTTCGACTGCCTCTGGGTGTTCCTGTTGGAATCTCTCGGCGTTTGTGTTCTTGATATATATCGCTGTAGCTGGTGAGCAAGAAGCTCCGAAAATTAATGACTTCATACGATATTGTTCAGGCGGCTGGTTGTCTCTTCGGTCTCCTCGCCATAAGTAGCGCAGAGCATCCCGGTCTTCGGGTCGAAGTTCTATTTGTAGGAACATTTCAGTAATGTCGGCGGTCACGGCGATTGGGTGCTGACGGAAACGCATGATCACTCCTGGTAACGATTGTAGAAGGTCTGGACCAGTGAGTAATTGATCGTTTAAAGAGACTCCTCTGGTCTTTGCTGCCGCGTCACAGACAATCCTCAATTTATCCGGTTTCATTGGATTGAAAACCGCGAAGTGAGGTAAGTACCAGGTTTTATGTTTTGA
The DNA here is from genome assembly GCA_949091785.1 of Polymixis lichenea. Classification (NCBI taxonomy): domain Eukaryota; kingdom Metazoa; phylum Arthropoda; class Insecta; order Lepidoptera; family Noctuidae; genus Polymixis; species Polymixis lichenea. Next base: position 10,729,294 of record OX420941.1, read on the forward strand.
AGTGGTCGGTGGAGCTGGTTCGGCGTATCCCTTTGATACTAGTGCTTCCATTTGTTCGGAGTACTTCTTCTTTAGATCGGGATTTTTATCGATTTTCCTTTCCACGCTGACGAGCCTGTTCACAGCGCTGTCGTAGTTGTCTGGCATTTTTATGTTTTCATCTCGCCATAATAGAGCGGTTTGATATCGACCTGCCGTGGTTCTCTTCGTATGTTGCTGCAGGATACGAAGTGCCTTTTCATCAGGATCATTGATGGGTTTCTTTGGATTGACTTGCATGTTGTCTATTGTGATGTATTCCTTCACTAGTTCATGAAGGTCATCGTCTGTGTTGGCATGTCTGATGAAGTTCACTCTGTGGCCAAGTGCTCGTGTGTGGCTGCCGTGCAGGACCCAACCGAGTGGAGTTAGTGAGGCCACTGGTTGGTTTTTCTTTCCTGTTTTGATTTCTATTGTGATGAGGAGATCCCAGTTGTCTTGGCCGATCAGGAGTCTGGGTCTTGCATCTTCAGTTACTATATCTTTGGCTATGTCTCGAAGATGTTCACAATCCCTGACTGCTTCTCCAGGTATCCTCTGTGCAGCCAGCTCTAGTTGCTTAACTGTTCTTGCATGCAACTTGCGTTCAGATGTGTGAAGTCCTTTGACGAAGAAGTTCACTCGTCGAGACGTCACGTCGATCGTAGGGTCGCCGTCGAAGGATGATATACGTAGTGGTTCACATGATCCTTCCGCTCCAATTTGATCGGCTAGGCTCTCGTCGATTAGTGTTACTGTAGAGCCGTCATCTAGGAGTGCGTAGGTATCTACGGCTCCCGCCGATCCAGAAAGGTGTACTGGTATTATTTTCAGAAATGACACCCTAGGTGTCCATGCTGAATGCACCTTCTCTTGCTCTTCTTTGGCGCACTCGGGTTCAACTTTCTTTTTGTTTGCTGCACTGTCGGCGTGTAACATCTTGTGATGTAAATGTACACAGTCATTTATTTCGCATTTCTTTGGTTTGCAGCTGTGTTGCTTTGTTCTGTATTTGAGGCAACGAAAACACAAGCGATGCTTCTTAGCTATATCCCATCTAGCATCAGTAGCTGCTTTCTTGAATTGTTCACATTCCATGATGCTGTGCCCCTGACGTTCACATAGGCCACACTTTGGTTTATTTGTTTCTTGCGTGGCATGCACTCGTTGCTGGCGTCGCTGCGTGTTCTGAGTGGGTTGTGTTGTTGCAGCGATATTTTCAGGTAGTGCGTACGGGCTGCATATTTCAGCTTCAATCTTGATGAATCGGGTAAACTTCAGAAGATCAGGTTCTGTTCTGGAATTCATTGCTGAGAACTGGTACCACTGTCTTTTCAAGGTTGGCGTGAGCTTCTCAACAATAGCTTTCGTTACTTCTGGATTGAAGAGATAATGACCACAGTTGAGTGCTTGCAGAGTCCCAACTATGCTTTCTATTTTGGTAGCGAATGTACAAACATCACGCGGCGATTCAGTGAGGCGTGGCAGAGTTCGTAGACGTTCTATCTCGGCTATTGCAATTGAGTCTGAACGTCCAAAGCGTAGCTCGAGTGATTTCATAACTTCACTTGGGTCTGCGTTCACTATTAGTAGACCTTGAACAGCTTCCTTGGCTAGACCTCGAAGGCTTCGTCTGAGTCTAGACATGTTCTCCACTGCTGTTAGTCGATGTGCCGTCTCACTGTAGGCGGCGCGGAACGTAAGCCAATCTTGATGCGCTCCGTTGAAGCAGGGTAGTTCAGTGTGTCTCATTGGCTGCTGGTACTGTGTGGATTGCACAGCGTGTGTGATCGCAGCAGCAAGTTCTTTCATGTCCGTCCTTGGTTCTTGGACGGCCAGTGATGTAGGCTGATGCAAGGCGTGCGCTGATGGCATAGACTGCGGCACCCGGGTCTCGGTGCCATATCTTGGAGTATAGCTGTGGTGTGGTGCCGTAGTATAGATTGGTTGCCATGATGTGTTCGTTGTTGCGTACGTCGGGTTCTGTGGCCAGGGTGCTGGCGTTGGTTGCGGCTGCGCAGGCACATAGTTCGGTTGCCAGGATGCGGATGTGATCACTGGCTGCAGGTTCGGGAGTGGCTGCGTGGGCGCGGGGTTCTGTTGCCAGGCGGCGATCACTGGCGGCGGGTTCAGGTGCGGCTGTTCTGTCGCGGGGTTCGGCTGACAGGGGGCGGCGGTGCTCACTGGCAATGTGTTCTCAGGTTCAATGTTCAGGTTTTCAGGCGGCGGATGCATGGTGCTGACTCCCGCCGGTAAAGTCGCTGGGATGCACCAGGACACGGCTGCGGTTACTGGAGCTGTAGGTTCGTTCGGCGACTTCACTTCAGATTGATGTGGTCTGTCGGCGATGGCGAGTAGCTGACTTGATTGTAGCCAAGTAGTCACTCGTTGATCATTTCCAGCTTCCGAGGCGACTGAGGATAAGTCTTCATCAGTAGATTCAGCTTCGACTTCGGCGAGGTGCGCGGTTGCTAACTCCACTAACCTTTGTGCTAGTTCTGCCTTGGCCTTGGCTATGCGACGCGCTTTAGATACTTTTACACTTTTTTGAGACGTAGGTTTGCTGCGGCGACCACTTTCTTTATTTTCAGGTTTTCCGGTGCCTTGTAGTGTGGCGGCTTGTTTGATTGTAGACGCGGTCGCATCAGGTGCTTCTGACGTGTCAGCTGTCGTTCTCGTAGCCTCCGTAGTGGCTGTCTCAGCCGTAGTTTCAGTAGCGGTTTCAGTGGCGGTTTCAGTGGCAGTTTCAGTGGCAGTTTCAGTTTGTTCTGTAGCCGTAGTCGATGCTTGTCTGCCTTTTTTACCTGTAGACCTCGTAACTGGCATTGTTCTTGATAAATTCTTCTAAATATTCTTCAAGAAGTTCACTAGACTCTTCTCAATAGCGTTTTCCTCGTATCCGGCTATCGAAGGACCAGACAATGTGAGGGATGTAGGTCTCACATCAAGTGCACTGGATTGGAGGACATTACTATGTTGTTCACTGATTAAAACTCCTTAATAACTTGAAGACTTATTTATTGTTCATTATAAGATCTGAATTTACCAGAACATCTGGACTAAAAATATGACAAGCAGCCCAAAACTAAAATTACCCTATAACTATATTAATTTACATGGGTGCAAGTAGCGGTGGTAGCGCCGTGCTACTTAACTAAAACTACTAATAGAATTACTCCAAAATAAATCGTGTTCACGCTCGATCCTAGGTCCACCAATCAGAGATGGGCAGGGGCGTCTACGAGTTTGGACAGGTTTCGACAAGTTTAGACCTGCTCTGAACTTGACTTAGAGTCGAGTGTGATCATAACAAAGTTCTTAGTAGTTAACAAAATCAAACTTAGTAGCAAACTTATAGCTATATACTATTATTACATTGATTTATCATTATATACATTTGAATAGACTCTCTATTGTTCTATGTGTGGGCGTCCTGCACAGTATGCTTACCCAAAAACGGTACAGTGAATCTATGTAACTAAATAAAATTGAAATGTCTGTTTGTAATGTCAAAATAACAGCTTTTTATTAAATACTTATGAAAGTATATACGACCTCAACTTTATAAAAAATGTTTTTAAAATGCGAAGACGAAAAACAAAATTTTTTGTTTGTCCGGGTGACTGTTTGTGTCGGCTAATCTCTGAAATGATTAGACCGATTTTGACGGGACTTTCACTGGCAGATAACTGTTATACGGAGTCACATAAGCTATTTTAGTCCCGGTAACGTAACGAGTAACGTGCTAACTGAGGGATAATTTCCGGCATCCACGCGGACAGCAGCAAGTATGTACTTACTTTATTTTATTTATTTATTTATTTACATTAATTTCAGGCAAATTACCCATATTTTTGTTAGTATTACTTAAACTATGTTAGTATAATTAAATTAATTACTCAGGAACAAAAAGTAAATAGGTACAGTATTCCCCAAGTTGTATTGTATTCAATAGTATCTGTTATGCCATCTTCTGGACACACCTGGTAAAAATACCGTATATACTGTTCTATAAGAACCCAAAATTAAATCGAATTAGTTTGTCTTTACCTCAAGCCTTATTTGAACTACAGCACATTTATGACAGAATTAAACATTTCATGATATTCAGGCATTGAGATACATGCCTATGCAATGTAGCCATCAAAGTATCTTCATTCGATCGTTATATTAGTCAAAACGAGATTTCTTTTTTCTCATAATCTGCCTAGCCTTTTCCCAACTATGTGAAGTTTGGCTTTCAGTCTTACTGGGTGCAGCTGAACACCCGTATTTCCCATTGAGCGTCTGCCTATATGATATCCACAACCCAGTTACTGGATAAGCGGCCATTCAAGTTTTAAGTGAGCAGATTTTTTGCAATTATATTATTAACACACCCCTCCCCTTGTCAGCAAAAGTAAGCAAAGCTCTGACACCCCCCCCCCCTACCCATGCTCACGTAAACTTTGGTACCTACATGCATTTTTCAATGTTTTCTGGTTTATTTATTGATTCATGAGCGGCAGTTACAAATCTAGAAATAATGAATAATAAGGCTTGGAATAGAGGACTTTAACGGATATAATATTTATTTCAGTAAATTTTTATTGTGATTGTATTCAGTTATTATAATCTTTATATATCAACGAACAAAACAAAGATCTTTTAAAATTTTGGTATACAATTCAAATTAACAAATTGTCTTCTGTCCATGACACACGAATCCATGACTCGAAGTCTTCGATGGTACATTGAATGTTTGCTGCTCAATGTTGTGTCTGCTCACTTTCGTGTGATTTTTGAATATCGACATCGTTTTCTTCGAGCCATTCATAGACAAGTAGGGTTGCCATATGTGTTCCAACCAAAATCGACTAAATTTTGTAGAAAATCCAAAAAAGAAAAAAAATACAGCCGACGTAATCACCATCCAGACTCCCCCATCCCCCATGTCATCAAAAATAAGCAAAGCAAAGACCCCCCCCCCCCTGTAGTGCTTACGTAATACTTCAATGGCCCTAAAACGATACCCCTTGGCAAGACTGGTTGTCAGCATTTCAGGCTTCTGACTACCCGTATCGACGACTGTCAAAGATCTACGATTGACATCCGGGACCAACAGTCTCAAGACGTACTACTTACGTACTACTTTTATTTCTACTTATAATTAATGACGAATACATAGTAACGTAAGCAAGTAAATCTTGACTAGATTTTTGCTTACGTTATGTATTATTAATTACACAATATACACAATTAATGATTTTATTGCATAATTTTGAAACATACAAGGAATAGTCCAATTGCCAAAAGCAGCTAATTAATTCAATCTAGGTAAATAACTGTCCATCAGAACTGTCACAAATGAACGATTTCACATCAACTAGTTGATCAAGTTTGTCAATTTTCTAAAAAGTCCTCGTATTCGTTAATTAGGTACACACTAATGTATCCTGTTTGTTACAGAACTCGCTCCGTTGCAAATTTTGGCAATAACCAGATAAATTGTGCGATCAGTCAAAAGATACTGTTATTTCGTAATTCTGTCGTTTTTTTTATGTTCATTAGGTAATTAAACTTTAATTTGAGATGCTAATTTAAACTGGGCCATTAGTATTTTAAATGTTAAGCTGCTTTGTTAATAATATCAGAGATAGATTTTCTGTACAACTCCAAAGAGTTTGTAGCTGAGTTATTAGAATATTTTCTATCTGTACCTATGGTTTCTTAATTACTACGGTGAAGCAAAAAAATAGGGTCATGATTTTGACCGGTATGTATGTATGCTCATCAGTTCCCTCATAACTTTTAACCTACTTAAATTGAATATGGCGCTGCCTAGAGGACATAAAAGTAAGAAAATAAAATAACCTTTATTTCGGACAAGTAACATCCATAGTGGGTCAGTAAGCAGAAATCTTATGACTATGTTAGTAAAGCTTAATATTATTATTTTGCGACAAGATTATTCTGAGAGATACATCTCTTAATAATGCTATGCATTATCGAAGAGTCGTATCTCCCAGCTATGGTTTTGAGGATGGAGTTGGGGCTCGCCCGCACTCTGCAGAGCAATGACGCAGACTTCTGTCTAATGATGGCATGGAAGCCATCAACGTGACTCTGCGCGAACATTATAGATGCACTGCAGTAGTATACGCGATCATAATTTTAAGTGCAAAATGGCATACGACCACGGGTTTCAGATGTATTTAAAGTAAAAGACATACTTTTTAGACCGTGATTTTTCAGAATTCGGGTTTTAGTTTTTGAACTTACGTTTATTTTTCACTGTACAACTTGAAAGGTCCTATTTGGCTTTAATGCATGGTCATTTTTATATCAAAAGTTTTTTTTTCAGCTGATTTAGCTTGCAAGATACTTTTAACCTACTGTATTTTTAGGTTAAGTATAGTAGTTGATGTTAAATGTATGTATGTAATAAACCTTACATAACAATATTAGTCATCAAGGAAAAAGTCGCGAATAAACTTTTTAACGCTTTCTACGTCCACCATAAAGAAGGTGACAGGTGTTTCGTGAGTCACTACTTAATATTTTACAGTTAAATTGCCTATATATACTTCATAGAGTCCTCCTATACCATACGTAGTATCTGTATATAGTATGTTGCTATACCAGCAGGCTTAGCATGACGCTTTCTATACCGCCATTTCTCGGTACAAAACTGTCAACTGTCTCCACGGAAACGTCATTTTTGTCTAATCTTCCGTCGACAAAATGCTTCTGTACAGTTCTCGTGCTAAGCCAGCTGGTATTTTCCCGTACGGTTCGAAAAATACTATGTTTTTGAACACAGGATAAGTTTTTATCAAGTGCGCAAATTGTAACCATGAATTCGGCATATCACTCTAACGCAGAAATTTTACGTCCGTTTTACAAAAAAAAATCAGATGTTTCATAGAAAAGTGCAATACCTACGCAGTCAAAATGTTTAGAACAGCAGATTTTTTTTATATTACCGACGAAAAATTTTGTGCTGGGGGTCTAGAATGATATGCTGAATTCATGGTTACAGTTTGCGCGCTGGTTAAAAGTTTTACTGTATAATAAAATATCTACGATCACATAACACCTAGTTTCCATGAACTTTATTAAAATGTGATGAAAGTTTGGGTTCAATTCGAAATAAATAAAGTTTTTTTTTATAATTAAATTGTAGTCGCAAAATTCTAGGTGCTAAACCTAAAAGCCTCCGACTACGTTTGCAAGTTCCAGATTAAGATCACAGTTAATTTAAAAACCGGAAGTGTTTCGCACATCTCCATCAATAAACATTTACTATCGTCCAATTTAGACCTTATACAGAAGCTATAAAATCATAATCAAATATTTTTTCAAGTAGGGCATTTTAGAACGCCAAAATTTACAAGAAAATAGAAGTGGTTCTAGTCGTCTCGTCCAAAACGTAGTTTCGTATGGAAAGAAGGGGCAAAAAATTCCATAGTTACTTTTTAAAATAAATAACCGTAGACTATTTACAACTCTACCACATATTTTAAATATAAGTCTGCCCCAACCTCTGACCTCACCTGCTTTAAAAAAGACCTGAGGTTTAGCCTTTTCCACCCCTTCATCTGCTGTCTTCTTCAGAAAGACCGGCATCATTTGCAGTGACTAGCCTAGACTTATAAAATCTAAAAACTGATTTCAAGTTTCGAGTCTCGAATTGCACGGGACTCATCTGAATTCTTGGCATCTCGCATTTATCTGCTAACGAGCACCCTGCGTAGATTGTCGCTCCACCTAGCCTAAGCGTGCCTCCCCTTTCTTTTGCCGATTCTTGGTCTCCACTCAAGAACTCTAACGGTCATCAATTCTACGGCTAATATAATCACCCTATAATGTAACAAGTAGACCACAGGCCTCCTATCGGTGAGAGGGATTGGGCTGTAAACTGTAAGCTGGAAGATGTCATGTTTCGGATTTTTTGTTGTTTTCTCATGCTGTTTTCCTTAACCGTTTTGAGAGCAGTGGTGTTGAAATAATTAGGGTTTTCATGAATATTCAAGTCACCAGTTGGCGCCACTTTGACAAGAGGTCTTCCAGTCCGACCATGAACTTAAAATAATTGATGTCATTCGTTTCATTCTTTCGTTCACCATTCAGTCCGTAGGCGCTTTGACATTTTTGACAGGTGCCCGGACCTGACGTCTCAGTGCTGCCACCTAGTGAACGTCATTTCAGAAAACCATCATTGCACAAAAACCTATAACCCATAAGTTGCGGCCGTTATCACTGGGCCACTCTTACAATCCTCCTTTGTAGCCGCTGATTGGCAGTCAGTTGTGACTTGCTTACAGGTCACTGATCCAACTCTAGCAATACCAAACTAGCTTCTTCCACAGCTGATCGTATTACACAACTCCCAAATTTATCGTCTCGTACATAAATCAAAAGCTGTAAATCTAATCGCACCGCATTGTTTGTCGGTCTGTTTGTCACACTAGTTTTATCATTTAATTGGCACCAGCCATGCCGTGGCGTAATTGCTAAGACTTTTAACGAAGAGTGTGGACTTGAGGACATTTTGTATAAGTTGACTTAAAATGTCTTAAAATCGAGATCAAAGTTATTTATTCAAACTAAGTTATGAATCAGCCTTAATGAACGTCCAACTTACTTAAGACAGCCCCACTGAACGCCTGCCTTTCACCGCTTCCTAGTGCTTTAGCTGGGAAGAAGAAGTGGTGCAACAAACTCCGCAGAAGCACAGCTGTTTCTTCAGTTAGAACTTAGATTTTAGTAACGACAGGATAGGATTTAGTAACATGTATTACGATTATGCCAATATTTTGGTAGATTTTCTGTATGTTAAAAAAAATACCTTCTCATTTACTTACATAAAATTACTTATCGTTATCGTTTTTATTTTAATGGCACAAATTCAAATCAAAGTAAAAGGGGTATCTGATTTTACATAGGGATTAAAAAACATTCAGTAATATTGTGCTAAGCTCGAGTAGCTAATCGATTTAGAGCAACCATATTTTTATCATATTGACTTAGTTAGTTAAAATAAATCGAAATGTCTAGGTACCACCATCAAAGCAAGTTTGTCACTAATTATTGTCCTACGTCTGAACTTTTCGTGGTGGTTCGGTGGCACCTCGTACAAATTTCGACAGCCGTTACGTATTCCTCATACACATACATACATACAAGCCATACTTGTTTATACTTATAGAAAGTTGCTCCCAAATCAGCCTGCTTGTCAACATTACTCAATACTCAAACCGAGATAGATTACTATCAGGAAACTGGATGTCACATGCAATTTCATCTTTATTTCCATTGACGTAAAGATCATAAGAGATTCTATCGTATGTAGGATAAGTTTGTCGTATAAACCTTTGATTGGGTCACTCGCAGTTTTTTAGGATTTGATTTGAATATAATGTAGTGCACAATAAGATCGAAGGCGAAGATTATTTTTTTTCTAATATTTTTTGTCATCGTTCATCTCTGGCCATGGGGCGTGGGCAGGTCTAATAGTGAAACTGTCACGTCATTATCAGGAATTTGGATGACCAGCTACCAGCAGTCCTTAAACAGACCTCGAGGTCATCAAATCTATTCCGAGATACAGGTTTACCACCTAGTTCGGATGCAGATAAGAGTACCTATATTGTCTTTATGAAATTCTGTAACACGTGTTGTTATAATGGTGAAAAGATGTATTTACTTACTTATCAAATGACCTCACAGTTTCACACTGGAACAAAAGAAAATGACAGTAGATAGTTATGTAAATGCCGCTCCAGCAGGCTTAGCATGACGCTTTATATTTCTACTCTTCAGTAGACTAGAAATCGGTTGTCTACATTTCTCGGTACAAAACTGTCAACTGTATACGGAAACGTCATTTTTGTCTAATTTTCCGACGATAAAACGCTTGTCTACGGTTCTCGTGCTAAGCCTGCAGATAAAATAAATGGAAGGTTTGGCAAAGTATACCTGATGATTCTAATAAGTGACCTTTTTAAAGGTTCTGCAAATCATATACTTTGACGAGCTGAAAATGTTTAAGTGCCGGCTACACCAATGAAACTAATCGCTATCAGCACTTCTAAACCAAGTTCAAGAGCTGTCAGTGTCAATATTCCACGAAAAATTTTGACACTGACAGCTGTTGAACGCGGTTTTTTATGTGCTGAACGCGTTCAGTTTCATTGGTGAAATTCGCCCTCAGTCTTCAACCATAATACAGCAAATGGTAAATTTACAGCAGTATGGAAAATATCATGAACGCATTTGACACGTCCAAAGATGTTTCTTTCGTTTATCTCCACGAAAGTGTTAATTCAACGCTGTTCCTAATGCCTAAGCCACATTCCGTTGCGGAGGCTTGCCCACGCATAGCCATCAGAATCAGCTGACCACAATGGGCGGGCGCGCGGAATCAATCATGCACTTCCACGAACATAACGGTCGCCAGTGCTCGCCGCGCGCCTTTTTACTTTCTTTATTGCGTTCCTTTTTCGAAATTTCGTAATTAAGACCTTTTTTGTGAACCGAAAAATATTTTGTTAAGAACGCGGTTTATTTCCTCGCGGGTTGATTTACCGCGTTATTTTCATCGTGCCCTTTTGCTGTATGAGTATTTTAATTACACAATTTAAGAAATAGGTTGCGTTTTCGGGTTATGTCGTGTTTTGTTGTTATCTTCGATGTTAGGTACAGTTTCTTTTTTTATTATCGTGAACATCTATCTATATACCAAGCCATTTCTCAACTATGTTGAGGTCGGCTTCCAGACTAACCGGATTCATCTGAACACCAGAATATTACATGGAGCGAGCGACTCAGCGTCCCAGTTTTTTTTATTTATAAAAATCAAAATAGTATCTAACCTATCTACTCTTTAACTATCTAACATCATTCAGAAGACCGAGAGAGGGCTTGCAGTTTGAAAAACACATCTTCAACATGTAGGTATTTCCATTTCACGACAAAGTTTTCCTTCCCGGTCACTTTTTGATTACAAACCTATTCCTGAAAAACACTTGAAAGCATTGTCACGGATTACCTACTTGACCGTTGCGCTTCTACCGACTGAAATTCTTACATAATTTATAATATTTCTCTGAATCAGCGAAAAAATCTCAGCAAGACATTTAAATGCAATTAACAAAACGAAAGCTACTCCATTACTTTTGTCATTATAATTTATTTTTACAATGCTCAATATTGTTTTTTTCTTTTCATTCACTTGCAACCTTTTGACACGCTTTATTCGAAAATCGAAAGAACAAATTCGAATTAGGAAGGTCATTAGACAAACAGAATCCATATTTCCGGCCGAAAGGCTGGCAACATTCGGCACCCCGCCATCTTGCCCGAGGCGATACAGCCAATCGGCGTGCGTTCTTTATTCAAAAAACTACTTTTAGCACAATGCACTTTTATTATTTTTCTATTCGTTCGACATTTTCATTGTGTTAGAAGTAATTGTGTATTCGTGCTTAGAGTCGAGTATATGATTAACATTTTATTTAATAAAATTACTTTTATGATACGGGCATGCTTCCTTCCTTGATAGCTCGAAATACTTAAATACTTTCTAATTTAAATGACATATTTATTAGAATTCCCAAAACGTGTCATAAAACTGAGATGTACATAAGGAAACAACATGAATTGATAACATTTTTCAAGAATAAAGAGGCTTAGCACAATAAGTACAGATAAAATGTTCAACTTATTGTCGACTTGAAAATTTATAAGTAGTTAGTCAATCCAGCATCACGCAATCAACAACGACTACAATTCCTAATTGTAGATGCCCCATAAAAGCGACAGCTCATATAGATTTTAGGTCATATTTTTCTCGCCTTACCTCCTACCTCTTACTCCTAGATTTTGACCGGCACCCTAATTGCGTAATCACTATCAATCAGAATCTGATTCATTTTGAAGGAAAATGTTAAACCAATTGTTTTATCTGTTTTAAAAATTTGTCTGTACATCAACGTAGGTTATTAACAAAAAATCTTTTTGGCCATAGGTACATATTGACCGCGTACCTATATATTGCACTTTTCTATAACACAACTGTTTTTTTATTATATAACTGACGAAAAATTTCCACGGAGCTCAGAATTATATAGGTACTGAATGTCATGGTCATAGGATGTACGTCGATGTCCATGACACCCCTGTAAAGTCACACCCGACTATAGCAAGTATGAAAACTCCGTACAATATCCCAGCTATTAAATTACTTACGCATGTAGTAAATAGCCTGAGGGCACGAGGAGACAGGGCGGTCCTCAACGGATATTAACGAAAGTGACTTCCATTCCGCTCGACAGGGGAAATATCGGAGGTGTTGCCAATTGAAAAATGTGAAAGTAATTCAATTTGAAAATGGTAGAATCGGTGATTAGAAATTTTGGAGGGAGTGAAAAATTTTGTTTTTTCAGCTTGCTGAAAAGAGTAAGGATATTTTTACTTTGCGTTTTGGGTAAACGATTGAGAATTTCAAACGTTTTAATAACTTTACATGGGTTTAGATTTTCGAGCAACGGTAGATAATACATATTATTATGTAGGAGCAGAGGTAGACCAGTGGTAATAGCCGCGACTTACGATGTGTAGGTCGTAAGTTGGAACTTAAACAGTTGCTTCACTTTGTGTAAGTTATTTCGTCACCACTGTTCTCAAAACGGTGAAGGAAAACATCGTGAGGAAACCAGCATGTCCTAGAATAAACATTCTGTGACATGAGACATCTACCAACCTGCACTGTGCTCGCGTGGTAAATTACGATACGGCCCACTCCATTCATCGAGAGGATTCCTGTGCCCCCCCGCATATGGACACCAATGCTCCACGCTTAAGTTTAACAAAATTCACACGTCAAAAATCTAAAAAAGAACGCCCTCTTAAATTCGCAACCCGAACAAATACAGTATTAGCATTAATAAACCCATTAAGTGCGTTAAGTAACACAAGTACATAAGTAAGGCTCGCTGCACACTCCAGTGATCACCAATCGCACGCTCGCATTGCTGGCAACAGTGCCTACTAATTAGCGGTCTCTGGTGGGGCGAGGAGGTACCATCAGTTTTTGCAAAGTGGTCGAGTTTGTGCGAGAATTCGTCGAGTTTTTGGTGAATTATTTGACTTATGAAGCATTTTGTTTTATATTGACTGTATTGACTAAGTTTTTAGCTCTTTTGCTGATAATAAAAAACCAACTAAACTACTACTACCTAATATGTTCAATTGTAGGTTCTTACTTACGGACTTTCAATTTCAATCGATTTAATACGGTTATTTTTTACACTACAATTTAAGTAAGTTTGAAACATAGGTAGGTGTAATGCAATATATATGTCCCCCCGTTTTGCATGACACACAATGTAACCACTCCTTTGAGTAAGGACTAAGTAAAAATAAATTGAAACTAATGTTCGATCATTTGCCCCATAGCCCTGAAAAAACGAGATTTGACGCGAGAAATTCTCCCGCAAAACTCACTGAAAGATCAATAGTGCAAATAGTAACCGTTACACATTAAAAAGGGTCACATAAATCGAATATCAATCGTAAGGTCGAGAGCACATGGTTACCCCGAGGGCGGAACGACCGCCCTCCGGCAGTCTGTGCCGAGCACGCGACGCGCGCGATCGTAAACCGAGTTTTACGATTTTACCGATACATCGATTATAAATCCGCTTCCCCATCGATTATTGTGAAAAAACTTTAAATACAATCAAAATCAATATCTCAAATCATATTGTTATTATTTTATGAACTCTCATTACTATATTTACAACATCGGTTTGTTAATTAAAAAATCGTAACCGTAGTTAGTTATAATAATCGTAATGTCGGTTTATAACCAACTTCCCGTTATGTAGTAAACATTTTCATTAACTACTAGTTTCTCTATTTAACAATAATTATTTTATACAGCGTGCTGAATTGGTTTAATCGATTTTATTTGCAAAAGATATAAAAATTTAGTGATGGGCAAGGGGCACGAGCGCGTATCGACGTAATTAGTCGATAAACTTAATTGACTGAAGTTAATTACTTGAATTAAAAGAAAAAATATTGCTGGTTATTAAATATTTCATTAATAGTGCGTCGATGGAGCAGATTAACCGTAATAACTTTTGATCGTTTAGCAGTAGTTGCTGTATAGGCAGAGCGCGGCATTGTTTATCATCTGTTTTTACTTTCGCAATAGTCGGCCGCCCGATTGATTAATATGTTTCATTAAAATATCATTAGTCACACTTTTTATCTAGATACAATTTAATGATACTGACTTTTGTATCACTAATACCACCAGGTGTTCAAATAAGTTTTATAGCTGGGGCCTAGTTTTTTTACCGGTGCACTGTATTATTACATAGAGATTCTAAGTGTATTTGTTCCCGCCCCATCTATGTAGGTTCCTAACAAAATAAATTGTAGCTTTAAAGCAGCTATTAAAACATTGTCTATGCTCTCTCATAGACTACCTACTGATGTCTGCGTTTATGTGTGCTTCTGTGATGTACTATTAAGTGGAGATTGCATCTCGTTTCCAACTTAATAGGCTAGCACGTGATTCGACAAACTATCGACATAAATCCGCCACTCGGTAATAAATAAAAAAAACCATTCAGTAGTCGGCATTCGGTCATCGAGCCGGCGCGCAAGGCAGCAATTTAAAAAGCAATCACTAACCGATTGTAGCCGGAATCGCCCGCCTTTTAAGGGACCGGTAATTATCGATACTCGAACATTTATATATCGGTTTTTTGACATTCGCTTTCACCTCACTATTATGGCAATAAATCGATTTTAGCCGCGTATCGACTAATTCATAATCATCGTGATAATGCGACACTAATCTTCATTTAAATGAAGTTGATGAATGATTTAAATTAATAAATTACTAATTTTCTTAATTGCGTTCGTTGTGCAAAAAACATTTACTAATTAATTAACATACCTACGATATAAATCATTGTACCAACATTACTGATATCGAATAATTACATAATAATTTGCTTATGTGGGTATTAAATTGATAATAATTTCATGTTTCACAGTAAACGTCTGAATAAACACACTGGTTTTTCGAGCATTGAAAGAAATCTCGAAAAACAAACTAATAGGTTACTTAGTAACTCAAATGTTATTCTAAATACCTCTATGTACCCAAAGAGAGACTATCATGAAGAATATGTAAGCAGGAATATAAAAGTGCTCAAAAGTTCGATTCGTAAGGAATCGGTTTTTTCTGTGAAGTGTATCAAAAGCTTTGGCGCTGGCGTACGTGGATTTATCCAGTGTGATAGAGGTGCAGGTAATACAAACAAACTTAATATTATTTATTAATAATAATACCAGCCCACTGCATGGCAAGGGCCTCTTGTCATACAGTCAAACAGAGAAGGCACGACTTGTCACGAGCATACATCACTAGGCTCGCTCAGGCAGTATAATGCGCCCTCGCAACCCTAGTCGCCGCAGGAGACGCCCTAGGCCTCGGGAATCCCAGGATGATTCTCGGCCACCGTAGCCGCCGGCTTGCGGACGGCGAGTAACGGGTAGCTCGCTGTCCGTTAAGGACCAAACCTGAGTCGACGGCGCGTTGTGTTCCACGCGCGCCTCTAAAAGTTGTCAGCACCGACTAGTGGGGTCCGCAAGGGCCGATGCCTGCCAGGGGTGCAGGTTGTTCGAAAGAAATACCGCCGCCCCTAGCACACAGGCAACTGAAGGAACACGGGTGGGTTGTTAGTCAGTAAAAGTCTAACACGCCCTCCTGCCACCCAGAGCGGGAGAAGTCATTTGATTACTTCCCACCCTAAAAAAAAACTAGGCTCGCTCAAGACCGATTCGCGATTTCAGAATTTTATCGACTAAGTATGTACTAGCTTTAGCCAACTGCTTCGCCTGCAAGGTTAAAAATGGGGGTAAAAATGAGGGTTAAAAATTATCCTATGTGCTTAATCAGTTTATAAACTATCTGTGTGCCAAATTTCATCCAAATTGGTTCAGCCGTTTTTGCGTGATTGATTGACAAAAATCCAAACACACAAATTATCACATTTATAATATAGTGGGATAAGTCTAGGTTTCCTCACGATGTTAGTAATGTCCATAATTAAGAGCATTCTCCCCACGCGGGCTGGCAACGGCGCATTTATGGCGGTTTTTCGTGATTATTTTATCAAATACAAACAAAAGTAAACATTTTTTCAGCCATGCACTAGATCGTTGGTATTTTCAAGTTTGTATGCTATTTTTTTTACAGTTACTTTGGTATTTGGTTATTAAAATCGACATACCGTCAATTATTTTCTATTTGCATTCCTTAGTACGATTAAATGTTTTTATGAAAGATTAAATATTTAAAATAATTATAAATACCAACGATCTAGTTCTTGGCTGAAAAAAATAGTACTTTTGTTTGTATTTAATGAAATAATCACGAAAACTACTATAAATGCGTTGTTGCCAGCCCGCGTGGAATGGATGCTCTTAACTCAGATAAACTTTATATCGCATAAAAACGAATTTTAAAATGCAAAAAGATTCTCTCCGGCGGGGAATCGAACCCCGGTCTCCCGCGTGACAGGCGGGGATACTTACCACTATACTACCGAAGACTTGTTTGAAAATGGTGAAATAGCTGGTCTATTTCTACAACATACAATTGTAGTTTTATCAATCATTTTTTTATCAATTTGTTTTGTGATAAACTGCGATATTTTCACGAAATTATTTAAGTATTTTGTACTTATCTTATTTTTCTTATCAACAAAATAGTTGCACTAAATAAAATTCTCAGTAAGTTTAGTACACTTTTTTGTGTAAATTGTTATATACAAAATGTTTAATAATTGACTTTTGTACTAATAATTTCTGTTAATTTAGTGCAATACGTGTAGTTGAAAGTAATTTTGTTTAAAACATTGTAATAAATAGGTACCTAACTTAAAATAAAATTAAAGGTGCTAAAACAAAAAAATAACATAAGTAGACAGTTAACGGTAAACTTAAAAATAACTTTTTAATGAACTGTAAATATGTATAGATGTTCATTTCATAGTCATTGATCAAATAAGCTGTCATCATTAAATAAAGATGTTTCGGTATTTTTATATTTAGGAAACTAGGAGGAATTAGGAACATTCACATCGGCACGAACGATACGACGATATGTCATGCCCAAAATTTCCGTATAGGCTTCAAATATCGTGTCAACGCGACAGTTTAAGGCTCCTACAGACAGGCGCGACGCGACCTATCCCCTGCGGCCGAAAAGTGGTTGGCGGCGGGGCCACTGTACTGACCCGTCGCAGGAGGACGCCAGCAGCAGCTGGTGGGGCCCGCAAGAGCCGATGCCTGCTAGGGGTGCGGGTTGTTCGAAAGAGATACCGCGGCCCCTGGCATACGGGCAGCTGAAGGAACATGAGTGGGTTTTAGTCAGTAAAAGTCTGACACGCCCTCCTGGTCCAACCAGAGCGGGAGAAGCCATTTGATGATTTCCCACCCACAAGCCAAAAAAAAAAGTTGTCACCATGAGATTTTTTCGGAATAGACCGTAGGATAAAATCAATAATTCCCACTCTATTCTGCTGAAACATCAAAGGAAATAACCTTTCAACTTTCGCCATATTGTTTCTACTATAACAAGCCAATGAATAATGACAGAATAGTTCTAAACAATGTATAATTGCACGAGTCCACTCGGTATGTTAATGAGACATACATTTGAATCGATTTATTATTGCATTCGAATAGAGACGTACATCTAATACACATTCCGCCATTGATTGATGGCGAGTATCCGATATGAAACAGTAAATCTATTCGATTAGATTGGGTATCGATATTTGAATCGCGATTTGGATGAATGAGGAGTTTCCTTTGCTTGTTTATCCTTAACTCAGTTGAGTAGTGCTGTAGCTGTGTCATTGTTAGGCAAAGATACATACTCTTTTTGGTGTCATGTCGTTTCCAGTACAATAGAAGAAATGTTTTTCTCTTTTAATAAATCCACTATACTTCAGCAGTCAAGAACCTTAAGCTGCTTTAGTTATTGGTCCCTCCTAAATAAGGAGTTATTTTTTTCACCAAAAATAATACAAAGGATTACACATACTTATAGGCTAGTACTTGGAAGTATACAACATGTAGCATGTGTAACCGAACTAGGATACAGATATACGGGGTAAGTTTTTATCCAGTGCGCAAACTGTAACCATGAATTCAGCATATCATTCTAATTTTTCGTCGGTAATACAAAAAAAAATCAGCTGTTCCATACATTTTGACCGCGTAGGTATTGCACTTTTCTATGAAACAACTGATTTTTTTCTGTATTGCGGACGAAAAATTTCTGCGCTGGGGAGTCTAAAATAATATACTGAATTGAGGTTACAGTTTGCGCACTGGATAAAAACTTTTCCTGTATACATATTTGCCCAAAATACATGCAAAAAGATGCATCAGTGAACGATCTTAAGTAAAAAATACTGAAAGATGTAAAACCACTTATATGATCGTGTTTCTTTTCTATACGACAATCTTTAAAACTAGCAGGTAGGTAAGTACCTACCTATTGCATGAGCAATATTTATGGTTTTAAGTTTTAACGACAAACGGTCGTAAAGAAAAGGAAATTAGGCACAAAACGGCGTGGTTATCATTGGTTATTGTCAAAAAAATATGAGTCTGGTATGAAAAAGCAATATATTTTTTTATTTAACGCCACCGAACAATAGAAATTTAAACAACATCATTTCGCATTTTATCTCGAAATAATACCAACATACATCATCAAAAACTTCTTATTTTGACAGTCGAAAGTACAGTTACCCGCGCGTATATCTGTCAATTTATCACGCTGCCATTTTTATAGGTATGCCTATCACGGCTTCCTAAATAATGGACAGTGTCTCCGTCTACGAGTCACCCAACACGCGTTGACCCCACGACCTGGGTAAACAATACCGCCTTTCACCTCCACGCATAGACAATATTAAGAACGTATTTATTTTTGTTTTATCAAGATTGTCTTTGGATTTCCCAATCGGTTTTTTCGATAAGTATCGTTTGGGAACTTTTAGTGAAACCTTTAAGTCGTTACCTAATTTACAGTGAAACTTTGAATTTGTCATAGATATGAGCACTAGTAGAACCAAATAGGCTCTCCGTACTTTTCTTACGGTCAGATTTCATACCATTGTAAGGCATTGCAACTGCAAGGTGAGGTGGTAGAGTGTATAAATCTTGATATAATTATATAATTAACGAGCTTCTGCCCACGACTTCGTCCACGTCAAATTTCTTGTTCCCCTTTTTTTGACTCCCACTACTTTTTTTGTTATTGGACGGCTCCTAAGGGTCCTAGCGTAATGGTATATAGCCTATAGCCTTCCACGATAAATAGGCTACCCAACACTAACATAATTTTGCAATTCGAACCCGCATTTCCTGAGAATAGCACGTTCAACCAATCAAACTCTTCATCTTTATAATACTACTAGTTTTACTATAGAAGTAGGTAAAGATTTTGTTCACCAAAACAAGAACATATTACAAAATTGAATAATGACAATTTACCTACACTAAATAATGGCTTAAAGTTTGTAATGTACAAGGTTTGGGACGGATGCAGATACATAGTCCCAAACTTTGTACATTAGGCCAAAGAAAAGATGGATGAATTGTTTGAGGAATGATATGAAGTAGGAAGGTGCGAATGATAGCGAAACGGTTGACAGGGGAGAATACAAGAAAAAGCTTGTTGCATCGACCCCAATTAACATGAGAGAAGGATAGGAAGATGACGATGATGGTGACAAAAGATGATATGAACTAAGTATTAAATAAAAAACTCTTAAAATCTGATCCCACAAGTGTCACTGATGGACCTGGCTAAAAAGCACGCTGTCTCACCAGGCTGCATGTCCGATAGAGATAATATCAATGATGATCAGTTAGGCGCTAGTCTACACGCACAACGTAATTAAGTGAGATGCAGGATCATTATTATAGTACAACAGGCGCGTAAAAATTAAAAAAATCCTTCTGAAGATCGGGTTTTATGAAAAAAACCACTATATAAATCAACGACCAATAAAGTTTCTTGAACTTTTCGATATTTGAGCTTTGTCGGTACCGACTTGATTTTGGAGTTTTTACACTTCTTTTGTTACCTCAACACGCCCAAAGTTAGGATAAATTAGCAAGAAAAACTAATCATTGTTGGCTCCTAACTTTTTAATGGCTTTTATTTTAGTATTCTGTTTCCGTACAGACAATATTAATAATGAGACAATATATATATTATTCATGTTTAACATTTGATGTACATTGTCGAACAGTGGAGTAATACACTCCCGAAGTTTGTATGGAAAAAATGTACATGTATGGTAATGTGTAATGGTTTGTATGGACGAAACACACAGTACACGAGCTAAGCGAAATCGTGTCGATGTGGACTCACCCATAAAACATACTAAGTCGACAAGTATAATGCTCTAATCAAATTAAATTCTCAAGGAGCATTGCGTGGTTACACGCATAAATCAAGTTAACAAATCCAGAACACTTGCGACACGACTCACACGAGCGCCCGCGCATGTAGCGTCAGCAATATTATAATCTCAGATTGGCATGACGTCAGACTTATGATAGAAAAAATGGCTACTCTGGAACTAAAAATGATGGTAAATGAAAGGAGTCTGGCAGTGCCAAACGTCAGACAAAAACCAGACATGAAGACGGTATACACTTTTGAGCTTGAGGCGTTTTGCTAGTAGAATACATTAATACTAGAGTAACGCCCTGACTAATGTTTACTTCGATGATCTTAAAAATAATTTAAAAAAACTCGCTGCAAAGACAAATGATTTGTACCGATTTTGTAGACTAAATTATGATTAAAATAATTTCGATAAAAGAAAAAGTGTAATGCTGATGAATTGATGACAGATCGTTTTTATGTTACCAACTAGTTAGTTAATTATATTATTCCCTGAAGCTATGACTTGAATGATCACTGCTGCCCATTGATGGCTTTTTATACACCAATGCTTCGGCTCACCTTAAACTATGATGAATGTAGACCAATTTGTCTAATTTTATCACCGATAAAAAAATGTTTTCGACATATTTTTTGCTCTGCTACTACTTGATACCAACAATTAAGTATCATAGCACCTATGTCATCACATCACGACAAGTTTTCACCACATCCGGTAACAAGGTGCATAAATTAAAACAGATAATAAATAAAAACTAGATCGAAAGTAATCGATTAGGTGTCCAATGCCGTAACTCGATACAAATACCGTAAGTTTTGTAATTGATCTACATTATATTAAGTATAATTTCAACCGAATGGACTACACACTAGAGATTTGAAATTGGAATACTTTGACAAACTTATGAATGCAGTTTATTAACTACATCTCTAGCGGATCATGCATGGGCTCTGTACATTTATGACAGTAAAATAAAGATGGCGGCTGTGTTGACCGTTTTAGATGGTCGTTAGCGTAATTAAGTAGTGAATACGCAGCACCGAGATTGAATATCTTGAAAGTCATTAAGAATTTGGCCTACCTTTAATAATATTTACATTTCAAATTAATAATGGATTAAATTATGATAGTAATAATATTAGAAAGCTCGTAAACAGTTTTTAATATCTCCTTACAGCCAGCTATATTTGAAAGACACGAGCGTAGTATGAAATTAGCTTACAAATCATTTACTCCTGATTTCTAAAGGCACAATCAAGCATCTGACTGATTAGAGATTGGGACCATGTAATCTACTGTCAAGCCTCTTTTTTATCTGTTGCCATTGATTGACTTGAATAAGTAAGCCAATCAAATCTCTTCTAAGGGCGCATTTTGCTAATGAAACTGAACGTAATCATCGCATCTAAACCGCGTTCAAGAGCTGTCAGTGTCATAATTTTTGCGGAATATTGACACTGACAGCTCTTAATGTTGATGCCTTAGGATAGCCCGCAAAAATAAAATTTTCTTCCGTTGTTGCAATTTGCAGGTCCGTGTCAGGCTGTATGTTGAACAAAATATGATTCGCGACCGTAACACGTATTGTGTTTACTTAGCTATAATCATTAAAAACATCAATACCACCGTCTAAATTCAACACAAATAAAAACAATAAAAATAATGTACATTTAGGGGTATTTATTTATGGGTCTTTGTAACCTGAAAATAAATGGTTTTTATTATTATTTAACAGCTGTCAGTGTCAATATTCCGCAACAATTATGACACTGACAGGTCTTGAACGCGGTTTAGATGCGTTGATCGCGTTCAGTTTCATTTTTTATCACCCTTGTAATGTTGACATGAGAATCGCATTCAGATGAACTAGGTATGCGTAGAAAACTTGGATTGGTCATTGGTATTTCTGGTGAAATCCAATCAAGAAAAACATAATGAATATGCAGTCAACACCACACACTAATAATTAGATTTCCGCATTGTAGACTTATGAATCAAGATATCATTAGAATCACATTTAGCTCAATACATTAGATACATTGGGACAAATTGATTACCACATCCAATGGGTATACTTTAAAATGATTATACGCCGCCACGCCGCATATATCAAAGACAGAAGTGCTAATTCATATATTGCGTGTATCATGTAATCATAGAAGGCCATCATTGTCTTTGTCTATTCGCATATAGTAATCTAGTCGAACATTGACATTACTGACGTTGGGGAAGTCTACCATAGAGTAACGGTGCGATGTAGAAGATAGCTTATGGTATTCGACACGTACAGTCAACGCAAGAGTTTAGTGAATGGGCATGAAATAACGATATATTGCTGTTGTATATGTAGGTACTAATAAAATAACATTTTAAACAAAAGACACACAGTCTATATAAACACTACTACTAGCAGAACCACCTTTACACTACCTACCATCACTTTTCAGTTCTTTTCTTCTTGTCTGTTATACACCGTGAAATTGAAATGGTAGTTTTCCCGCGGCAGAACGACTTGCCATAAGGAGTACTTTCGAAGCATAGAGTAAAAGTTAAAAAAAATAAGATTTTTTTGTTTTAAAATAATTAAAAAAATATTCATCAACTCGATAAAACACTACTCAATAGTAACACTAAAGGTAACTGGTAGATACTACTCGAATCGCACCCACCGCTGACAAAGGGAACAGCGATGCATAAATGATTAAAGCAAAATAAACTCTCGCACGTGGTGATTTTTCACAATGGTTAATCTGCCATTTTTTGTTTCTAATATTTTATTTGTTTATAAAACTATTGTATGACCAAGACAAAACTATTTCGCTGCGGCAAAACAACCATTAAAATTTCACGGTGTATAATGTGTGTGTACAAAAATGGTCAATTCTACTTACATATAAATATAAAATTAGCTGGAATGTTTATTTAAGTAGATTTTATTGACACTTTTAATACTTATTTTGTTAATGAACATTTTAAAACTAGATGACGCTGGCATTTCCTAGCTGACTGATCCCAGAGAAGAAATGCCGAAATAAACTCAGAGATCACGATCTCTTATATAGTCTAAACTTTATAATATTGGGATTTTATGTCTAACAATGCAAGGCCATGTCCGGAATAGCCTTTTGAAGAATGACCATCTGCAGCTTTGAGCTGATCTGTCCCAACAGTCCGCATGCATAGATCAGTCATCGCCTGAATGGCTGCTGAATTGCGACCGGGCAATTCAAATGCTGCTTTGTCATGCATAAATTGATTGCTTATTTATTATAAGTGATTGTGATTAGTTAATTTTGGCAAAGCGAGTACAAACGAGAAACAAAAGTCACTAGGATACCTATGATCAGCTCATTTAATATGCACAGCGTGAACCAAGTTTTTTATCTCGTATCCCAAATAAGCTCTCGCAAGCCATCTTGTACTTTGACCGTTTTTAATTAAAGAGCAATCAGTTAAGTTTTAACATCATAAAGTAGGTACCTATCGCCACCTCACAAAATATGATTGATTACACATTAATCAGTAGCAATTTCATCCGTCATTTGAGTTTCACTGAAGGTGTATTACGAAAACTTTCTCAAATATATCATCATCTTTTCGCTTAGCGTTCGTCGGATGAGCTTCCTTACCCTCCAATTTATTCCACACAATAGCATCATTTAGTTCGTGTAAATTGCCAGTGTTATATCGAGTGATTCGATAATTAGATGCTTTAATTACTGTATTCTGATTGGTTCGTGTCATCGTGAATGATGGCTTTCAACGCTATTACGAGTATCAACTGTCAAGTGAAGTTATTTAGTTGTTACAATGTTGCACGTGTCGAATTTAAGATGTAATTTATTTCTATTGCAACACCATGTTTTAAAATGACCGGTTTCTTTTTACCATTACCTGTCTTTACGTATTTAGGCTATTGTATTAGTTTCTTTTAGTGGTATGGGCTTCGTACGACTTACCACATTTTTGGTATGAAACTAATTATGTGGTATATTACGTTTAGCTGTCTGTCTGGAAGAATAGCAATGGATGAATAGCAGTAGTATTATGATAACCAACACCTTAGTGCAGGCATTATTATCAAGTAGATTTGATTGGTGCTGGTGTATTCTTAAATTAGACCTTTCTACGTAATCATTAATTGATGATACTCAAGTTCTATTGCAGTCTTTTATAAGCAACTCCCTTCTATCTTCTATATTTGGCTCGTCAACGTTCTCCTCTAAACTGTCAAGTTCTGTTATCAAGTCTTTCATTTGTATCGCATCAACTTTACCACTCCAGACTACCGGATCAATCTTCACCATTATTCCTAGAACGTTAAGATATGCTTTCTTTTAACAAACTTGTATTTTTTTAACTATTCATTTGTTTTGTTGCACAGGAGCGGCTGGGCAGCGGTGGGCTGGGTCTCGGCGGTGGCGGATTCCGCGGAGGCGCACAGCCGTCGCTGGCAGACTTCCAGCCACCGTACTTCCCGCCACCCTTCGCCCCCGCACCCCACCCCGCCAGCCCCCATCATCAACAACAGGTGAGTCAGCTAGATGAATAAGGAGTCTCCATCAAAGGATTATGGCGCTCAGTTCAGTGATAGGACCAAAACTCAAAGGAGTTATGAGTAATAATTCAATGACATGGCCAAAGTTCACTAATCCTCCATAAAAAAGGAAGGATCCTCAGACCAGCCGGGCGTCGTGTCTGGTGGGCAACTGTCTGACGATTAATGTCGGGAACTCGGGACGTTGTATAAATGCTAGTTGCGCTGTCTCGGCTTGCGTGGTGCATATAATTATATATATATGTAGATGCCACTAAGGGCCATATCACACTAGCGGTTTGCGAGCGGCTACGAGGCGGTGCAGGCGTGCAGCGAATGCGTCGCGAACACGCCGCGGCTGCGCAGCGAAGACGTCGCGGACGCGTGGCAAATTCGCAACGTTTTCGTCGCGTGTTTGTAGCAAGTTAACGACGTACAATACACTCAGTAACAAAATGGATTCCGACGAGGAGACACTGCTGTTGGCTTTGTTACTTCGAAGACGCCGGAGACGAAAACGACAGCATCGACGAATTTGGGAAGATCCATTATCTCTCCGCGTCCGCGGCGATCTCGTTGCGCGTCCGCAACGAATTCGCTGCGCATGCGCCGCGTGTTCGTTGCGCGCCCGCTCCGCTTTGAGGACGCTCGCAATCCGCTAGTATGATAAGGCCCTAAAAAGCCATGACACAACCCAACAATTTTCTGCTTAGGTTTTTCTTATTCATATAAACACGTCGTTACATTTTCTATTTAGTATTCACCTAACCTCGGCAATTTTATGTCTCGTCTAACGCCTGAGGCCTACGAGGTTGGTGATAAGGCGCAACAGTCAAAACCTTCATCATATAACCTCCTTTTCTTCCAAAACTACCAATAACCTTCCATCTGCGGCAGAGTCATGGCATGGACTACGGCGGGGGCGGTGGGGGCGGGGCGGAGTACGCTCAGCACTACGCGCCGCAGCAGCTGCTCCCGCGCCACCACACGCACCACGAGCCGCACGCGCATCTGCGGCATCACAGGGACCACCACGACATACATGCGCACCACGTAAGTTATACCTGCCAACTAAAGTGCTAAGCGTACGCAATGACTTATGTATTACCTTAGTTATTTTAAAAATAAAATAAAGTAAGCTAGATGCAGTCGACATTTCATCTCTGACTACTACGTTTAGATAGCAAACTAACTATCCTACGGGAACATTATAATACCGGGATAAAAAGTATCCGCTCATCTTATAAAACCATGATCTGTCCATGTATCAAATTTCATACAAATCCGCAAAGCCGTTATGGTATGAGAAGGTACCAGACATGCAAAGTTACTTACGTATATAATATGACGGACCGAGCATTCAACTGGAACCCTAAATAATCGAATGTTTAAAAATAATCTACAATATTGACATTCGTATTCCCTCCACTTAAAATCTAAAAGGCAAATTTCCTAGACAAGCCAATCACACAGTCAATTTATTCATCCTTACTAGTCCTCAGACTCAGAATAAGTACACCCCACTAAATAGATCGATGTGCACCACAGAGTAGTAAGAAACTATGCGCTCCCCCACAGTCACCCCTCGCGAAAGAATCTCCGCATAGTTCACCCTCCGCGGGTATGAAATGATTATGTTATTAATATTATGCCTAATAATTTTCCGCCGATACGATCATTCTGGCAACTGTTTAATAATAATTTACAGTAAGTTAGTTTATTGCGAAAAGTATAAAAATAAACTTTTTGCACTTGAATTTCGCTTTCAAGACTATTTTTCTAGTAGGTACGTATCGAAATTGTTTTAGACCATTCAAAACGTTGTATGTACTTTGATTCACCTGACTGTACATACCAGTCTACTTATAGGCCCTACGGCATAAACAAAAATTAGGCAGTTAAAATTCTTACAAATTGACATTGTACAAAAGTACAAATATTATAACGGGATCGATAATTTTTCACGTTAATAATAAATAAATATAGAGATTTTAATCATCTGACATTATTCAAGTTATTTTATTGTCATAGATAGGCACTGTATCTTGATTTGTCCCCAAACAGTCAATTGATCAAAAATGTAGCCAATAATCGGACATAACTTGCATGAAAAGAAACTTGTGTATCTGGGCAATAAGTTTAGTTTTTATTTGTTTGATCATTTAATTTGTAACCTAGCAATTATGTTATAAAATAAAAACAATTCAACGGACTTTATTGCCGCCACAAAATGACATCTGTTCAATTTTATATTATGCAAACTTCGTTGGAAATACGAACTTATTTCGCGACTAGTTTTTTTTCCGGAGCATCGTCAACAATATTTTCAGCCAACAATAGGCTTTCACAGACGTTAGGGATGGGATCACTTTGGTAGATTAGCCGTCGGTAATGGTCCGGTTTGCTAGAGCGGGCCATTCAATACAATAGCATGGCCGATCGTCGGCAGGAAGACTTGATGACATTAAACGTGATTCAATGGCAATTTATGAAAAATGTTTTTGAAATTATTTGACAAAGCTTTATTGCATTAAAGCGATATCACGCTGTATCATTCTATTTTTGTAGTATTAATTTAGTGCCCTTTAGTTAAATCTTAAAGCCTGATTACCAGAGGGGTAATTGCGTAACACAATAAGAGTAGGAATGGTTTTAATTTTGACAGTTCGACAGCATTCATTGCGATATTTGCATTGTTGAGCAGACAAAGTTTTCAAACATATGAAGCAATGGATTACCTATATCCTTCAAAATTATTCAGATTCTAATTAATCGTGAGTTACGCAATTAGGGTGCAGGAACCTTATCATCTAATCCTGATCACATCTGCACAGTTATCACACGGCGGCTTCAGTTATGGTGGAGGCGAGCGACGAGCAGACTATGGCGCTCGAGAGCAACATGAGTTGGCCCTACACCATGCGCTGCATTCCGCTGAAGAAACACCGGTAAGAATATTCATAGAAACTTTAATCATCAATCCGATCCTCGAAAAAGCTGTTATCTAGTCTCCCTAGCCTGTGAAAATAGCTTCGCTCTCCCATCAAAACTTCAGTTGCGCTTTGACTTGGTCCTCTACATGGTGACAGAGATTTACCTGTCCTGTTACCATGGATTTAGTAAGTACATGATTCTGAACCCCACTACGTTGAAATTTTTGAAGTTATTTTTAAAAAAATTCACTGTTCCAAACATTTTGACCCACGTAGTAGGTAAAGGGAACGTGCACGACGATGGGTCTGCCATCTAGTGGCGCAAATCCGAAGTTTTCTCGGAAGCATTACTTGAAATTGACACTTCGCGTAATAAAATAATTTCATTTATGAAGTGAAAAAAACATAATTACTAAGTAAAAATGTATTGTTGTGTTTCTGGATGCTCGAACACTTCAAAGAAAACTCAAAATAAATCAAATGGTGTGAAATTCTATCACTTTCCCACGGATATTACTAACTTCCTTGGTTACGTGAAAAGCGCCAAAAGTCGATATATGCAGTAAAAAAATGTGTAAGTATGAGTTTCAAAACATTTAGAAATTACTCAATAATGTTTTTTTGTAAAATAACCTGAGTTTTGTATGTAGTACTACTGTTCAATACAAACAAATCTAAGTAAACATAACCTCAAATATTTTTTGTTAGTTTTCGTTAAAGCACTATCTGGAGATTTTTTAAAGTAAATTAAAGCACACATGGGCTTACATTTTTCAGACAGGCCTGCGTTACATTTGCAATTTGCTCTTCTAATATTTATATTGCAACCAAGCTGAAAACAAGGCGACATGAACATAAATAATAATATAGACGAAATATTTATGTGAAAAAGAGTGCAGAAAATACTTTGCAGTTATTTTGACATCATAAACGTTAGAATTCGTATTTTGAGCTACAATTTTGCCAGTTATTACTGCATTTTTAGGATTTATAGCTGTTACTTCTAACTACATCTACGACATGCCCGGACTTGGAAGAGTTTTTAGCCTTTGGACATTTTGACCACGCTGACGATCATTGTTAATCGGCCGAACCCATATTTTATCATTTGAATCATTTGAAACGATATAAATATAATGTAAACATTAACTTAAATATTGGCGGCAACACGATGACAGGTCTAAACAGTTTCTTTTTTGACCACACCGTGGCTCTCGTGTCGATTTGTGCTGCCATCTATAGTTCGTGCACGTTCCCTATTGTAGGTACTTTTCTATGAAACATCTGTTTCTTTTTTTATAACTGACGTTCAATTTCTATGCTAAGAAGTCTAGAATCATGTGCTAAATTCGTGGTTTCAGTTTGCGTGTCTCTGCCATCCTGTATAGGTCGAATGACATGGAAAACCCACATCATCGTGTATTGCCAATGATGGACAGTAGCGTCGGCCTTGCGAAAGAAGGCATCTTCGCCAACCGGAGATGCATAGTTTGTTTCCTATATGGATCTCGTTCCTCTGTGCAAAGGCCAACGCTATTGCGAATATGCCAAGATTTTGCATATACTTAGTTCTTTTTTGAAACCCAAATAGTTATTTTGACAGGTGTAATGTCCGGAGTTGCGACAATCGTCGATAGGATCCGGCAACTGGGACTCGAGGTGGCCTGGCACAAGTCCGAGGCCATGTGGTTTCATGGTCCTCGGAATGCGCCACTGATGGGTTCCCAGATAACGGTGGGAGGGGTTCACATCGGCGTCGAGTCGACGATTAAGTACCTAGGACTCGTCCTCGACAGCCGGTGGAACTTCGCGGAGCACTTTCGACGTTTGGCTCCCAGACTGGAGCGGGCCGGGGCTGCCTTGAAGCGGCTCCTGCCCAATCTAGGGGGGCCAAACGCCTCCTGCCGGAGGCTCTACGTGGGGGTCGTGCGGGCCATGGCCCTATACGGGGCGCTGGTGTGGGCGCCTACATTGAGGCGCCAACCAGCACGCCGGTTGAAGGCGGCCCATAGGGTCATGGCCATCCGGATGATCCGGGGATACCGCACGATCTCCGGTGAGGCGGCGGGCCTCCTTGCCGGATTGCCGCCATGGGATCTGGAGGCAAAGGTCCTCGCGCACACTTGGTAGTGGCGCGAGGAGGCCAAACGTCGGGGCGTAACTCCGCTTCCGCGGGAAAGCGCGGCACGGCAGGATCTCATGGCGACGTGGAAAGTTGCGATTGTCGGTGCAGTGCTGGGCACGCCACGATTGCGGCGGTAAGTCCCCTCTTTGAGGAGTGGCTTGAGAGGTGGCATGGCGTCCTCACCCTCCGCCTGACACAGGTCCTCCAGGATAGGGCGGGAGGAAACGCAGGGGTGTTTCCATTGCGAAGATCGCCCAGAGGACACGGTGGAGCATGTGGAGGTCTGTCCGGCTTGGGTGGAGCACCGCCGTGTCCTCGTGGAGGTGATCGGTGGCGGCGATCTCTCGCGTCCGACCCTGGTCCAGGCCATGGTACGGAGCGAGAGTGCATGGCTAGCAGTCGCCTCCTTCAGCGAAGCAGTTATGCTCGCAAAGAGGGAGGCGGCGCACGTGAGGGAGATGCGCTACATGTGCCCTCACAGCCGTGGCCTTCGCAGAAGACGCTTGGGCGTCGGGAATCCCAGGCTGATTCCCGGCCACCGTAGGCACGGGCTTGCGGACGGCGAGTAATGGGTAGCTCGCTGTCCGGTAAGGACCAGGCCCGGGTAGACGGCGCGTTGTGTTCCACGCGCGCCTCAAAGAGATGTCAGCAGCAACAGATGGGGCCCGCAAGGGCCGATGCCTGCCAGGGGTGCGGGTTGTTCGAAAGAGATACCGCGGCCCCTGGCATACAGGCAACTGAGGGAACACGGGTGGGTTTTAGTCAGTAAAAGTTTGACACGCCCTGAGCTCCACCCAGAGCGGGAGAAGTTATTCAATGATTTCCCAACAAAAAAAAAACCAAAAAGGGGTAATGTCAAACTCCGATACTAAAAAGCAAACACAAAAAGTCTCGAAATGATGTCAGATTACTATGTGGAACTGAAAAACGAACTTTAGTACTTTATTTCCTAAAATAGCTCCAAATAAATTGAATTTTTCATTTGAAAATGTCATTTGAAAAAGTATTTTCGTTGCTGAAAGACGCCATGCAATATTATTATGAGGCGAGCTATTTATGTGTCCGAGGAATATAAGAAATGCCAATTATTTATTTAAAATTTCACCCTCGCATCGTCAATATTTTGATAGACATCCAATATCTAAGAAATATGTGCGCCCAGTCCTTTATGGAATTTAATAATAAGCTTACTAAATTAAAATGCTGCTCCTCTAGCGTGGAATGCCGGAAAGTTTATATTTTCCTTTTTATAATATCAATACTTTCCTGAAACCTATTAAATATTTATTTTAGATAGGTAGTCATTTGATGTGTATATTTTATTGACATAATCAAAATAAAGTAGCGACCTTAAACTTGGAATTGGAAATGATTATTTTTTCCAATCTTCAAAGTTAGTAAAAATGGGATACAAAACTACAATAAGTTAGTATTGGCCTCAAATGTCATGATTTCATGAAATAAATAATTAAATAGGGTAAACATGAATTTAGAGAGATGTGTGATAAATGATTTTATGATTATAATTCTTTCAATAAGTATAAATTGTTACGGCTGCGCATAATATTTAGACGAACTTACAACCTCTGACCTGCAAATTGGAAAAAAAACTTAAGAAAAATTTGAATTTCGCTTGCAACCGACGCTTTCGCCTCAAATTCTTACTTCTTCAATACACTTGTTAAACTTAAAAATTATAAAAGATTTATTAAATGCATCATGGTTCCTCTCACTAATTATGAACGCGCGAACAGTATTTTAAAATCTTTGTTTGTTTTTAGAACGCTGGCATGGATGACACCACGGGGTTCATGACCGACCTTCCTTTGTTAAAAAGTAAGTATTTTTTATGATTTTTTTATTTAAAAAAAAACTGATGAGATCCGTTCTGAGCTGTGTGCCCAGATTTGTACACTCCATTGGATATTTTCACACCATAGACTTGTACTAGGACTTACCGATTTCCATCATCATCATCATCATTTCAGCTGATAGACGTCCGCTGCTGGACATAGGCCGCCCTCAAAAAAATGGGGGGGTTGGCCATAATCGCCACGCTTGGCAGGCGGGTTGGCGATCGTAGTATGGTGGTAAAATGCATAGAGAACGCTGCTGCCCATTCTCTAGTAAGTCCTTTAGTCGCCTTCTACGACACCCACGGGACGAAATGGGATGGTGCTATTCTTTACGTCCGGCACCATACGTATAACCATAGTTAAAATGATTTTTAGTATGAAACAAAAACAGTTAGGTACTTACTTTTGTACTGCAAATAAATAAATATGATTGCATGTAAATGTAACAAACATAATTTCGGTAATACAAACGAGTCAATAAGTTTCCTCGATAAGAACCATCTGCTCTGTAACTTCCTCAATTTATGGCCGATAACCAGATATTAAACGTGTAAAATTATTCACTTAATTCTCCAGCCGAGCCTCCAATTTAAATTGCGAACATCAGATAAAAGAACTACACATTATTAACATATCAAATATTTTATTGTTATACTGTTCTAAGATGACCCGGTATAGATAAAACTGTAATTAGACTTCATACCGCACTTATCAAGTAGGTGTATCGATTTTTCTAAGTAGATTGTAAAAAAATCCATCTCATTCATCGGACGAATGAATCAATATCAAATAAATAAAAGTATCGATCAATCAATCGATATTTGAATAGGTAGCGTTCGATTTTGGAAATGACTTTTCGAATTTTGATTCAAAAGTCTTTGCATAATGTCGTTAGGGATGGTGTGATATTAATTTGAATTATTAGATATTCAACAGTTATAACTTTTGTTTTGATGTTGAAAATGAATAAAATACCTAAGCCAAAATGTCGATTCATTTGCTGTTTTTTTTTTGTTTAGTCTAAGAGAGTTAAAAAACAGAAATGCAATTGCTAGTTTCTACTTTGGTAAAAAATTGAGAACTAGCTTTTTCTTTGCAACCGCTATCACTCTTCATGCTAAACAATTTAAATGTGCACACTTTTATGCATAATTTTATTTCTTCAATATAAGTTTACATAAAATACATACATTTATGTAG
Organism: Polymixis lichenea; assembly: GCA_949091785.1. NCBI lineage: Eukaryota > Metazoa > Arthropoda > Insecta > Lepidoptera > Noctuidae > Polymixis > Polymixis lichenea. The sequence continues at coordinate 10,762,470 of OX420941.1, forward strand.
CTACTAAGAAACGACAGTTTACGAGTTACAAGTCCCACACTTCGTCGGTTTTTTCAAAAACATAATTGGCCAGTAATAAGCGTGCGCACCTTTAACTTTTTGTACAAAAACGTGGGGTGTTAAATAGCCAGTATGGTGCCAACATAATGACATACTAATGTTTATTGTATTAGGGTTGCCATACAGAAATATTACAATGAGAATAGAGATCACGCTGCGCTCATGTTTGGGGCGTGGCAATGATTGTTAGTGGCCCTATTGTTGATATTTGAAGCCAAGGATTTGGTAATCACTCCAATTTTTGTATGGATGTATGTTTAATGTATTTGTAGCGATTGTATTTTTTATGACTCGGATTTTTTTGTACATGTTGAAGAAACTGATACAGTTTAACAAAATTGAGAAGTTCTATTGCTTTGTGATCAAACAATATTATGTATTTCAAATAAGTCCCTTATTAAAGTATTTTTTTATTACTAACTGGGCCTGCTCTTGACCTCGATCACGCCTGATGGAAAGCGATTGATGAGGTCTATGATCGATCAAGCGTACCAAGAAAATGCCTGTTCACTCTTGTTTTGAAGGTGGACGGGCTAAATGTGGAAGGGAACACAGACGCAGGCAGAAAGTTCCACACTTACTTACTGACTTTTTCAGGCCTAATTGGAAACCATTGTGGTCCTTTATGACTGGCACGATGGAGATACTTACATCGAAAAAAATCAGTACGTAACTAATAATGATGGCCCATTACGATACTGTTTGCAATATCTATTCATCAAAGTAAAAGTTGACCCGCTATCATTGATAATGAAAGACGTAGGTAGAAATACCTAGCCAAATACAATTTCCGGTTGGAAATCTTAATACAGGATGCAATCGATATGTTACAAAGTCATCAATATAAATCTTTTAGATGTTCCTAAGATTTATTAAGTGCTACTACATGTTTGTGCAGATTGTCAACTCGTTTTTACTAGCTTGTTCCTAAATGTACTAGGATTAGTCATGTCTTTTGCTGCACTAATCTTTCTAATGTCCATGAGCATTGCATATAGGTACCTAATATTAAGTCTAATAAGCTAAAAGTTATAATATCGAAAAATTACGTTGGTACCAACGTTGGTACCACTAAGGGGCCATTCATAAATTACGTCACACAAATTTTATGGATCTTTGACCGCCCCCGTCCTTGTCACAGATCACACTTGTGAAACCCCCTCCACCCTTGTCTCCCGTCACATTTAAACAGCAGTTTTTCAATTATTTTTTTAAATTAAAATGAAAAATAATCAATAATAAAAGCAAACGTCAAATATTTTAAATTGATTTATTAGAAGAAGCCTTATATATATAGATCGAGTAAGTAATATTTTTAAGTTTTTGGTTTACATATAAATTTCGAGTTTTAGTATTTTAGATTTTAACATGTGACGTCACAAAGATTTTGTCCCCCCTGTCCCTTGTCACACAATGTCACATTTCGTTGATCCCCACCCGCCCTTAACGTGTGACGTAATTTATGGATGGATCGAATAGATCACCATCATCACCCACAGCCCGACTTCACCCACTGCTAGGCATAGGCCTCTCTTCTGTGCCAATCCCCACGCTTTTGTACCAGCCTCATCCACGTTTTGCCCGCGATGGCAAAAATGTCGTCCGCTCATCTCGTCAGCGGACGACCGACATCTCGTCTTCCAGTTCTTGGACGCCACTCTGAATACTTACTAGGAATAGATAGGTATTTAGGTTTAATTGGGTCTCTCTTCTCATTCGTCCCGTAATCAAAACGATGCATACTGAACAGAGACCTCGAAATTGACAGATTTAAAACTAAGATCAAAATAATTTGATCTACCTACATTATCTACATACGTACCTCTACCTAGTTACAAATAGATATGATTAATGATGACCGAGTCTCGTTTTCCAGAAGGCACGAGCCATTGAGTACAGAAAATATGCTGATAGTCCTCTAACTAACATCACTTCGTTTGACTCTTTTGCTAATATTTTCCTTCCTAACAGCAATGAAAGGCCGCGACGGTCTCGGCGGCACAGGCTCGTGTGCACCTAACGACGTGTTCTGCTCAGTCCCTGGCCGGCTGTCCCTCTTGTCTTCCACCAGCAAGTACAAGGTGACCGTGGCGGAGGTGCAGAGGAGACTGTCACCCCCTGAGTGCCTCAACGCATCTCTTCTTGGTGGAGTACTGAGAAGGTAAGGATATTGTTTTTTTTAACTTTGATTAAGCCTACTTTAGTGTAATGAGCAGATAATGGTGCCGATTCTTGTGTTCACCACCTAAACCAAAATAAGTATTGCTATCTCATATTGACAGAACGCGAAAGAGAAAGACATGGGGCGCTTTAGAACTGTCAAACTTAATTATGTCTCAATTGTCTTCAACTTGGCGTGATTTTAAGCATGATGAATTTAGTTCGTCGTAGTTGCGTCGAAGAAAATCTTAGTTCAACTAAATTTGACAGCTCTTATTCATTTTCTTCACTTTCTTGTTTCATTAGAAGGAAAAAGATAGCAATAGCCTAAATTAAGTTTGGTTGTTGCACAACAGAATCGTCAACAATTGACTCACACGGCTTTGTCGTTTTTTGGAATAAAAAGCAGTGGTTTATAAATAACGCGCTTGTTCTGGTGTTGTGATGTGTGGTCCGAGTCTGGACCCTTTTTGAGAGAGGACTGGGGCCAAGTACTACTATTCTAAAGGTAACAAGATACCATGAAATTTTCTATACGAGTGTGAAATACTCAATATGCCTGACATTTAAGATTTTCGTAGCCTATTCGGCTGTGTGAGTGTGAATACAATGAGTTATCTATCCACAGTCAAGGCCTGAATTCACTATGACCACTTCACGATTCCTTACTCGTAACCACGTCAATCACACACGAATTCTGCTAATATCGTATTAATAATATCGACAAATCGTCTCGGAACATACAGAATATGACATTTCGCTTCCTTACCGTTACATTGGTTTGAAAAAAAAAACGATATTGTCGTAGTGTGAACGTAGTAAGATTCCGCGGGGAATGATTATAACGATACAGAATTGGGGCCCTGCACTAAGTCAAGTCAGTTTTTTGCAAAAATGTCCAGCAAATGTTTTGACCACGATCAAATTGACATTTTACAACATACATCTTGCAAGTCGCTTGCCAAAAAAAAAAAAAATTAATATCGATGGTACCACCTACAGCTGCGTATGTGATGATCCACTACAAGTTAATTAAAACGATAATTACTGTATGCATAATAAATATTAGGCAATTACAAGACAAATTCACGTCATCCGCCAGGCCGCCACGGAGCGTAATATTGAATTTAAACGTGGCATGGTCTTGTTCCGCTAGTGCGGTTGGTTATTTATTACATTTTTTGCTCTGCCAACACTGTACAGTTTGCGGCGAGCGATAAAGACATGTTTGACTTTTAGTATCGGACCGTTTCACAGTGGAACGAATGTATGGGAGCGGTTGGACGTAGACATGTCCGAAAAATAAGAGTAAAATTATGACAAACTAATGATGCCATCTTATTCGATTACTTAATGCCTTCATAAATTGTGGTGATGAATTTCTTCATAACTCCCATATTTCGGGAGTAATTTGAGAAAATGTGAAATTTTACTATGAAAATGAGTGTATCGAGCTCTCTCCCTCCTGATTCCGGGCTTGTTTCAAGTAGCGGTCTCTAATATCGTAATGCTATTACTAAGAGCTATATTTAATACTAAGACACATAGTGCGCCAAATGTGCACTTTCTGGGATAAAAGGAAATGAAAATTTAAAAAAAAAAACGTTTTTTCCCCATTTGTATTTACTTTAAACCGCAGACAGACTTATTAAGAGGTCTATAAATATATTATATATATATACAGAAATATATATTAACAAAAATATTCACAAGAACTGATGAGAGTATGACTTTTAAGTAAGTTGATAATAAATTACCTAGTTTCATTAAAAGTACAATAAATAATTAAGATGTAAGCTCTAATTTACTAAGTTACACATTTTAAAACAATAACATCATTTAATTATCTTCGTCATCATCATCATCATCAATTAATTCAAATTCAGAATCGATGTCCGCTAAATCATTTATGTTAACAAATTCGATATCACTTTTCTCAGAATCCGTAAGCTCATAAAATTCCTTAAAAGAAGATTTTTTTACAAACTTATTTCCTTTTGGACGGATACTTGTAACAAGTGGATCAGAAGACAGTAAAAGATTGTGCATAATATCTTCATTGCATGAGATACTGCTATGCTTTCGAGAATGCCCCTCTCTATATTTTCTAAAATCTTTATTTCTAGCCTCAGATGCCTCTTCGGATAGAAAACCAATGGGCACAATTGACATGTTCTGAACTATGTCTGGCCCATGCATTAAAATTTTATGAAGTGAAGAAGGCATATAATACCATGGGTATAACTCCACGTAAAGCTTAGCAGTATCAAAGCAGAACTCTCGGAATTTAGTTACGTTGATCTTCTCTCCTGATGAAATACACTGCAAGATCACACAGATTTTTCTTAAAAGCATAGCATCTATTCCGGTCAGTTCAGCAGATTTAGTGTAGTTTTCAAAAAATCTCCTTGCCGAGTTGCCATTGTTGGTGGATCCACTGCCTTGTTTCACAACATCGAGAAGTAAGCCCGTTTCTCTTCTTACAGCCTCTTGAACTCTTTTCTTCCTGTCATCAACTTGCCTTTTTGCTATATCACCCCTTACTTGCCATGATTTTATGTCTAATTTGTAGGAAATGTGTAATAAGCATTCCATTGAGCGAATCCAAGCGTGAAGGGTGCTTAAGCTATATTTATACATGTCCTCGTTTGCGTGTTTATCTTTGATTAACTCTAAATTATTCATTTCTTTAGGACAAGCCTTGCATATGTCACACACTGAAGCTGCTGTATTGGATATAATGGAATGAATTTTACCATCAATCATTGTCAACAGCAGTTGGTGTTTGACACTAATTCCATCAGTGATGGTGGATGGAGTTAAGGCTTCAATCTCTGCTTTGATTTCAGCCATCTCTCTCTGCACATTTTCTTTGGTTTCCTTTATAAACTTAAACAATATTGGCCGGCAAAATGAAGTGGAAGATGGTCGCTCGTTTTCCCAAATTGTTACACCTTTTGAGACGAGCCGCAGTGGTACAAGACTAATCATAAAATTACTAGCAAGATCGATTTGCTCATCTTCACTCGTCCTTTGATGATAAATGCTTTGGCTAGATGATCCGTCAAAACCCCATTTGCTGGTCAATACGAGCTGTTGATTGGGATCAACAGGGGTTTCTAACGACCTAATAAGTCTTCTTGAGGTTAAATCCATCAAGGCTTGTAATTTGATTTTTGCAGAGCTCTCTGTAACTGTGAGATCTTCTTTGGCCGGATAGCACTTAATTTTTTCTTTAACCAACATGTAGTAACTCGGGTATTGAAGAGCTCCTTCTTGAGTGTTGAAATCCCGAAGAGTGTTATAGCGCCATTTCGATAAGTTCATCGATACATAAAGAGCCAATGCCTTCAAAGGGGATATTTCCCGTACCTGAATTGATTTACCTTCAATGAAGGCTTTGATTTTTGAGGCCTCTTCTGGATTCTCCGTCAAGTATTTCATAACATAAGCTGTATCGCTTTGTCCTGCCTTTTGAAGCGCCCTTTCGGCCGAAAACATAATTTCAGCGCTGCTACTGCTGCATGAAAGACTATCTTCAGTGCGTCTTCTTTTTTGCCGGTTACTAAGGTCCTCAAAAGATTTACGAGGACTAGGATGTGTACAAGTTGAAGCATCAGATTTAGCAGGAGAAATTATGGGCTCGATGACGTCACTTATATTTTCTGTAGAAGGTTCCATATTTTCATTCTGTAATTCCGGCCATTGAATTGCAGCCTGTAGCCAAATCTCATGTTTCTTCCGAAACTTATCTGTGCTTCTTCCAGACTGTGTCCATTTTGCATAAATGCGGTAGCAAAATCGACGACACCAGTCTTTTAAACTTGTTTCAGCACTTTCACATAACTGAACACAACTGTTATCTTTTAAAACACTGAACAAATAGTTAAAGTCGCGTAAATCTTTATGTGCGCGTGCGCATAAAGCAACGTGAATATCAAGATTTGTATTAAAATTTGGAAAATACATTGCGAGATTAGCTTGGATACAACGAGGTGTAAATCAACACTGATTTTAAAGTTACTAATAGTGACCTATTTATATAAAATCCAGGTATCCCAGGTATCCTTTGTTAAATATTGCAAGGTAATTAGTTATTGTGATAATTAGTAAATGATGCATGCTAAATTAGTGTATTAAGAGCCATTTAGTAATTAAATAATAGCAATGTTCTTATCAGTAATCATTAGTGCATCAGTTTTATATGTAAACCTTAAGTCCCTAATTATATATCCTAATTAGCTTATATCTTCTCTAATTGGCTGCTCAGAAATGTTATTGTAATAAGGTAAACCTTTAGAAAAACGGTTTTAATCAACAAAATAAACAAAAAATAAAAAAATTGTGTTATAAAATAAACATCACTCTTTATCCCAGAAAGTGCACATTTGGCGCACTATGTGTCTTAGTATTAAATATAGCTCTTAGTATTAGCATTATGATATTAGAGACCGCTACTTGAAACAAGCCCGGAATCAGGAGGGAGAGAGCTCGATACACTCATTTTCATAGTAAAATTTCACATTTTCTCAAATTACTCCCGAAATATGGGAGTTATGAAGAAATTCATCACCACAAGTTATGAAGGCATTAAGTAATCGAATAAGATGGCATCATTAGTTTGGCATAATTTTACTCTTTTTTTTCGGACATGTCTACGTCCAACCGCTCCCATACATTCGTTCCACTGTGCGTTTTGGTTAGCGGTTATTAAGATATTTAGGGTACCTTTACCTTGAGACTATCCCTTATGACCTTAATCGTCGATCACATTCCTTAGCATTTATTGATTCGATAATTTATCAAAAAGCTATAATTACAATTGCAATAAACTCTGTTCTGTAATAGATAGACATAAGTATGACTGTAAGTACCTACCTAATATTTGCAGTCACATGTGACAGAAAGTGGTGAGACCATTGACTAAACTTAAGAAGACCATTGAATGATGTACCAACTTCGGATAAATAAACGATTATGATTTTTAAAGAAAGGACCTTCGGAATAAAATAACAACATTTTTTCCTGCTCGGCAAAAGCTCACCTTAACAAATTGTTTTAGTTCCACTAGTCTTAACCCTCATAAAATTAGCATTACCCAATAAAATTAAGAAACAAGACAATTTTAAACTGCCTTCATAATCAGCCAAAAGTGTAAAAAACCATGTAATTGAATATTCAAGTAACTAGTTTATTTAAATTACGGAACCCGTAAGTACTGCTCAAATTACGCTCAGAACTTTTTGTTGTGCGGTTGGCATCGAAACGCCGCCCGTTTCCTTTATATGTTTATTGAATATAATTATCGGGTATTACTTCTAGATATCTCATTGTGATCATATCTTGCTATGCACACACCGTTACGTTAAAAGTCGCTTGTTACGTTTTTGCTACCGGTTTTGCTTTTCTAATGGAGTTTTTTTTTTTAAATATAAATAAGCATCTTACTCGTCAACCTGTTCACTGGGACGCAAACTCTTTTGACACTTGGCAAAGTAATGAACTTTTTTACCGGTCGCTGTCCAAGCCTATGTTCCCACGGACGTCATAAAATCGCAACGAGTTTTTTTCGCGCCGAGAATTGAAAATCGATCACTGTGTTTTTTCGACGCTTTAAGAATCACTCACGCTGTACCTACTATGTTGGATTCTCAATATTAGGTTCAAGACCGAGAGTGAAAACCCAGTGCGCGGAAAAATCCGCCACGATTTTATAACGTCAGTAAGAACGTCGACTTACACATAAGTTATATTTTAGTTGGATTTAAGCACTCAGTGTGAAGTGTCCGCCAAAAGCTCGTAAGTTCCAGCAAAAAACTGTCCGGTCATGATTTAATAAAAAATCCAATTATTCCACAAAAGGAAGCCGTAATGACTACCTATCCAACTTATGAGGTCATTTAAGCACATCCTAGTTTGTACGTGATCGCCGTAATGCTAGGATTTAAACTAGGGCATTGTTGAAAAACTACAATTAAATGGTTCGATGTAAGAGTAAAAAAAAACGTTTCATGTGACGTTATAAATACCTGTCAAACAGACCACTTGTTTTATTAAATTTAGATCGCGATAAACAGCGCATCATCGTCGCCCTAATTGCCGTCATTACGTGTCGTTGTCAAACGCCATGCAGCCAGCATTGCGGCTTTAGAAAATAATTTATACGATGGCAACACCGAATAATGGCGGGCAGCCGGCAGCTGGCTGTATACATTGACTCGAATATTTCACATTCTCAACTCGGTGTCTCCTTACATGATAATTACATTAATAATAAATAAATTTAAATACAACTAAGAGCGGACTCGACAGACAGGAGTGAAGGACTAGTATACATGTAAAAAAACGTGTAATTTTTACGCATAAAGTAATTTAAATGGCCTACAATGTTTCATTCATCTGGTAGCGATAAATACAGGTGTTCAAGTAGAAATATTTGTCACTTTCAGAAACTAGTTCAGGTTGGGGTGTTTGTATTTGTACTATCCACAGAAAAAAAGTCGTAACTATATAAGTTGGTCTGGTCGTCGCAAGCACTACTACTGAGGTCCTGGGTTCGATTCTTAGGTCAGGTAAAGTGCTATTCGGATTTTTTCATCAGAAATTTCTCATTAGTTGCCCCGAGTCTGGATATGTGCTCGGTTGATGGCAATAGACTCGCTCCAACGACATGGAACTTAAACATAAATGTGGGAGTACTGTAAGTGTACCTACCTCTGCCTAATCCGTCGCGGAATACAAGCGTGATGTTAAGTTTTGTTTATGTTAGTACTACTACTTAAGGGGAATCTAGTTGCGGACTCGAACTCACTGGTGGGCCTGGCTAAAAAGCACGCTGTCTCACCAGGCATTATGTCCGACAGAGGTAAGTAGTACCCGTGATGAGCAGTTAGACGCACAAAATTATCGAGTGAGATGCAGGATCAGTTATAGTAAAACAGGCGCGTACAAAATCAAGAAAAGTCCTTCGGAAGATCGGGTCTTCGGATCGGGGAACTTTTCGATATTTGAGCTTTGTCGGTACTGGCTTGGTTTTGGAGGTTTCACACTGCTTTTATTACTTAAACACGTCCAAAGTTAGGTCAAAATAGCAAGAAAAACTTATCTTTGTTGGCTCATAACTTTTTATTGGCTTTTTATTTTAGTATTCTGATTCCGTACAGACAATATGAGAGAGATAAAACTATGTTAACATGTTTAATTTTTTATGTACTTTGTCGAACAGTGGAGTAATACACTCCCGAAGTTTGTATGGAAAAAATGTCGACAAGATCCACCTTAACTGGAGCTACTTAGCGCACATCACTAGCATTCGTTTAGACGATATTAGATTTAGCGTTCATAAAAAAAGGAAGTGTGTCCATTTCAAAACAAAATCTAAATACGAATTAATCACTCATAAAACCTTCATATCCGAGAACCTCTATCCACAAAAGAAATGCTGTCAAAACACACACCTATGCGGCCTATGCCGCAGACGCCATTCTTTCGAAATTCAAAAACTCATTGTGTCGTAAGTAGAAACGCCATTTTGATTTAATCAATCGCGTATTATTAATGGATCCGCCGCTTTACGATACGAGAGTTATTTTTATTATTTTTCATATCGATATGCTCGATTCGGTAATTGGAGATGAAATGAGCATTCATCGTTACGCGGTCACATTCAATCGAAATTTCTTAGCAGCCGGTAAAAGCTAAAATATCGATTACTCAAATGTTAAATTCGTATGTCAATTTGACATGACGCCTACAAAGAGCCGCAGCAAATAACACATGTGGGAAATGGGCAACGGTACCTTTTCGTCATAATTATCGTACTTGAATCAAAGACGTGTACCTGATTGATAATCTCTTTAATCGGACACTTGAGTATTCGATACATACTCGATATTCGATGCCCATTAGTTCTCTTTCCAATCTGTCGATTCATTCGATTTAGTTTTCCATTGATTCTAAATTCAAATTCATTGTTTGGCTCGTTAGCTCTGCGGATGATTCTCGTTTCCTTTGTAGTTGTCTAAACGAACGTGTGAAAATATTAAACTCGACTAACGGTACTGTCTAATTACAATTGTGATTATTTTCATCTTAACCTTTCACTAAATGAGAAATAGTAAAATCATTGGTCAGTGATCACTGAATCTGTATAGGCAGGTACAAAAGCTTCGCGGCTTCTTGATGGCCAATTAAATTGATATTTTCTTGAAATGTTGATTTCATTCGGTTGGTTTGCTGCGATCAACTTCAAACGCTTCAGAAATTTACCTAATAGGTGCCTACTTAAGCTCGATTTAATTAAGTTATTTTTTTATTTGTAGTTAATCTTTTCATTCATTTACTTTTCATGATGGGTGGCTTGGTGGCAGGGAAATCGACACACAACCTGTCAATCTGTCACCATGGATTCAGTACCTACTAGTTTATTCGTGTTTATTTTTATTAGTTGAAAAAAAATGCTGTTGCGTACATTTTCACCGCGTAGGTATTGCACTCTTCTATGAAACTGCAGATTTTTGGTTTCAGTTTGCGCGTCGATCTCACTACCACCCAGTAACTCACTTCCGTATACATCTGAGGCCATCTCGATCAAACACTTCGAGCGCGTTTGGCGCTCCGATTGGGCCTGGATTGGTGACGGACCAATCGGAGCGCTGACCTAGAGATGTGTTAGGAATTACTTATCTGTTAACAAATACCTAGTAACAGCAGCTTAACAGATAACCTAGGAACTGAATTCACAGTTCTCTGTTACCATTTCCCCGTTTACCATGCCATGACGTTCGTTCGTTCATCGTTAATTTATCAGTTATTTTGTCGATGACTGGGAATCCCTCGGTATTTACTTGGAAACTTGAGCGACCTGCTCATTAGTGACGTTAAATGAATGTATGCGACAAAGAATTAGCAATTTAAGCATATTTGAAATAAGTACTTTATTCTGATGGCACGCGTGTGTGTATTGTTTTCGATAATTATAGTAATAATAAAGAATAAAGTAGGAATACTTCCATAATGTTTTTTTTTGCATTTACTTATTTTCCTACTGCATTAAAAGTTAGGTAACTAATTACATATCTGTCTGAAATATTACGAAGTATGTATGAATTATTCTATCTGATCAGTTACCTTAAGAAGGAAATTTCCCTGTTAAAAGTAACAGGTAATTTCAGAGCCCAGGAACAAGTTACCTGTTAACAGAATTATCCTGTTAAATCCCATCTCTACGCCGAACGCGCTCGATGCTTTTGATCGAGATGGTTAAATGAAACTCACACTAGGGCCACAGATGACTGCCATTGCGGATCAGTCCTTTCAGTATGAGTCAAGATTGTCAATTGAGGCCTTTCCCCAGCTTTGGGACATTACGGGCTAAATATATAGATATTGAACCAGAAGACCAATTCTCTTAATTAAAAAAGTTGAAAATCTAGTTGCAGTCTCATCTCGGCGACAATCAAATGTCAAAAACTTGTCAAACATGTATGGAAACTCGAGGTATTTTTGACAGATTGGGACTGAGATCAGACTGTGAACGTTCTTAAAATTACAAGGATTGCCCCTCAGATTGAACAGAAAAGGTCTCTAAATTTGTTGAACCGTCATCAAAACTACATAGGACTTGGCACACGTATGTAGGTAGGACTGCCTGCCAATGCCAAGTTTCAACACAATCGGTGCACAAGTGAAAATTCCGTCAGTGGAAAATCAATCAACCCCTGTTTTTTTACACTTAGGGGCACATTTTATTTTTCAATTTTATACGGGACCTACTTCGAATTCCCCTTTCCATTAAACAAAAGAATTAAAAAAAATCTGACCACTGTAAAAAAAATAATGCGTCATAAATAAAAATACGGTTTGACTTGAGAACCTTCTCCTTCTTTTTCGTCGTTAAAAAATATGAAACAATATCGCATCGGTAATGATTAGGTAGGTATTTATTAAGCATCTGCTGCTGGCATTCATGCCAGCTAAGGAATACACCATACCTAAAAGTTACAAGTTCATACTATGAATATTCACAAACTAATAACAATTTGTTAGGAATTCGGTTCGCATACCAGCCTCATACGAGGGGGCCCGAAGACGTTGCTACACAAAATTAGCCCTATCTCAATCAAACCGCCGAGACCGCGAATTTCGATAATTTGTACACACATATTTCGATGATGGTTTAACGTTCTCTAAGTATATGTATAAAAGTACGGTTTTCTAGATTATCGTAAAGTTTCGGAAATTAGCTAAGTAACTAGGTAGATACTTACACAGTTACAAGACAACGATAGCGCATTTTAACAGACGAAAAAATGGGAGGTTTATATTAATGTAACCGCATATTTTTTTAATCCTTTTTTTACCAAATATATTAGACTTTTTTATGCCTTCTGGTCTAAATTCATAATTCATAACTTTGTGAGGCACATAATGTGCCTCACAAAAGTTAGCGCAAATTGGGGTTGACGCGGGCCGCAACGAAACGCTTAGCAATAACCATTGCAAATGCATTGCACCACCCTTTTTGTATGTAAATGAGTTCTGCTAAGACACATTGTGGCCGTAATGTGCGCTTAGCTTAATAAATAAAAATATTTTGAACGCAATTATTGCAGTTCATAGTACAAACATGTCAACAGCCTGTCAAAAACTGGAAGCGCCAATCAGCCACCATTATTCGATTAATCACAACTTAACGAGCAAACTCGCATTCTCGAACTTTATTCACAAACTTCATCAAAGTTTATCGAAAACAATTTCGATAACGAGGTTTTATTTCACAGCGGTTAATACTGGTAGCCATATTTAAATGCCGAACGTAGCAAAGCATTTTTTACCGCCAAAAAGATACAAACCATTCGATTACCAGCCCTATTCCGTAGCACTAAGAGAAAAATACTGCTCCACCTAAATTATTTCTTCTACTTTCTATGCGTCAATCACAAATTACAATTTTGACGGTAATCGATAGGTTATCGGTAGCTCCATCTAGCGGTCAGTAGCAGTACTATTGACTGACATGTGACCGTACAACAAAAGAGGTAGCTACTTAATTTTTTTACGCACTGACTTGCAATTTGATGTAGGGTCAACGTGTAAATCAAACACCTATTTAAATTATGTAGTTATTAATAAGTTTAGAAGTTCTTTCTGTATTTTCGTCGTACACATTAATTACCTAGGGCACTGGCTCTAGTTCATTACCTAGTTAGTTTGTGTTCGCTCGTAAACTGCTATGATTGGTTGAATAGTTTATCAACAGCCAATAGCAGCAGTTTACACGCGCTTGACAATTTGTCACATTAATTTTGCGATAATTTTCGTTCGAGAAAGTGCACCCTACTTGAGTAGTCATTTTGAAGGATATTGCTAATCCATTGCTTTATATGTTCTAAAAATGTCTCAATTTTTTTAATCTTCTTGTCTGTTTATTTAAGTGTGTACATAAATGGTTAAATAAATAAACGCAATGAATGTTGTTGAACAGTCAAAATGAACGCCATTCCTACTATTAATGTGTTTCGGAATTAGGTACCCATAAGACCCTTACAAATTTACGCGGCGATCATTTATGTAATCGCGCGCTTTTTTTCGACAAGGTTTGTCCCTCCCAAGTTGTACTTAGTCAAAATTTCTAAGTTCCTTCTTAAAGTCAAATAAGGCTCTTAATTACAGCAAGAAGTTTAATACGATTTATTATTTCAGAGCGAAGAGCAAAAATGGCGGGAGATTGCTCCGTGAGAAATTGGAAAAGATTGGGCTCAACTTGCCTGCTGGGAGACGGAAAGCTGCCAATGTTACGCTCCTCACATCTTTAGTAGAAGGTAATTTATACATCCATTCGTGGCTTATTAATAGCAGCTACACGGGTCGGTCAATCAAGATAAGCTACGCTGGCCTCGGTCGGTCTGTGGATGGGTGACCGTCTTTATATACCGAAACCCCTCCGGTCCCCCGGAAAACACGTTAAACCGTTGGTTCCCGCTGTCATTCGTGGATCTTTGACAGGTCGTCCGAAGCCTAAAAGTCTGGCAACCAGTCTTACCAACTAATATTAACCAGTAACTGGGTTGCAGCCTTGTGGAGGTGAAATAGGTAGTCGGTACATGTAAAATACTGGTATTTAGTTGCGTCTGGTTAGACTGGGAGCCGACTCTAGTATAGCTGGGAGAAAGCTACGTAGATTGATTGAATTAAACATCCTTATTCCTAGGTACAGCCGCATGTCAGTACTTACCTTGAACTGGGCATTAAGTGTGCTATTACAATAGTGTCAGAATGGTCTATCATTGATTTCATAATTGTTTATTTTGACAGGTAATCTACTAATATAATGGCATCATTATGACTTTCCAATGGTCAGCCACTGACACTCCCTTGAAATAAATGGCATTTATTGGTAATCTCGTACATAATGACGGCTACGGTTAGGCGGTAATTTGCTAAAATTTAACACTAATAAACTAATATAATATGTAAAAATATACATAAATGAAATCGGGCTTGAATAAATGTTCAAATTTAGTAGTAGTTTTTGGAAAATCATTTCTACGAACGGGTTTTTTAAATTTTATATTGACTTGGGCCCCTGGTCTAGCGTAGTACGGTGTTTCTATAGAATACGAGGCCAGCTTAAACTGGTGTTGTTCCAACAGACGTGCAGCCTACTACACACTAATTGCGTAACTCACTTTCAATCTGAATCTGAATCATTTTGACAGATTATAGCTAATCGATTGCTTCAGATGTTCGAAAAAATGTGTTTGCTCAATAATAACACAATGTATGTCGTTGAACTGTCAAAATGAAAGCCATTCCTAGAGGCTTAGCACGAGAACCATAGACAAGTGTTTTGTCGTCGGAAGAGTAGATAAAAATGACGTTTCCTTACAGACAGTTGACAGTTTTTCACCGAGAAATGTAGACAAGAGATTTATATTCTACAGTAGAGTAGAAATAAAAAGCGTTATGCTAAGCCTGCAGCTGTTATTGTGTTCGCAATTACCTTTTTGTAGTAATCTTGAATATAAAATTATAATTACCCTCATTTCGGACCCCGCCGCAGTCGGATAAAAAATTTGGTATTTCTGTGTAGATAGGTACTGCATGTTTAAATTCTATTTCGCTCTGCATAATTACAATAGAAACTGCAGTAGTTCTACAGGATTTATAAGGTAGTATTGAAATACCTAAAGATTTATTATAGACACTTGGACAAATTGGATTAGGTAATTGTAGCGAATAGTGGCCCTTAACTGATCATTTACTCTCAGTTATTTATGCACTGATTTGCCTATTAGATTAATAAAATACTTTAGAACTGCTATTTATCATTGAATACTTACTAACTAAAGTTTGTTTTTTAATCCCAGATCCTAATTTGACTTTTCAAGTCTTTTCTGTTCACTTTTAGTTTGACATGAGTTTGACGTTACACTTGTCAAATTAATATCTGAGTTTAAAAACGAACTGTAAACAAATTTACGTAAGTACTCCAATTACAAATTAATTCTACGATAAGGTTCGGTTGCATAGTGCATACTTAATAGATCACTAATAAAGAACTTTTCTTTTTTAGTGATCGGTGGGTTGCATAAAAGCTAATTTGTTAGGTAGCCTGCTCGGAAGTTAGAAACGTAGTCATCCTATAGTTAATGAAAACATTCAGATCAAATCGATTCGTTTTTTAGGCGAAGATTAAGTATCTGTTACAATCCTCGTTAAAGTAATCTGTAAATTTTCTTTGAAATTTCTCAGATCTGTCTTGCTAATAGACAGAGACCGACATTCATAAGCTAAACAGCTGCTATAAACTGTAAATATGTTACCGTGAAAACATATTGAAAATGAGCTTAAAGTGAGCTAATGAAAAAATAAAGACTTGTAATAGGTACTATTGACAGCTCACTTCAAGTTCACCTCACGTTACTCGGTGAGATTTTTACAGAATAGATCAGCTTCTTGCATTTGCAAAAGTTAATAACTTGAACATTTTTCTCAACAGCGGAAGCAGTGCACTTAGCCCGCGACTTCGGTTACGTGTGTGAGACAGAGTTCCCCGCGCGGGCGCTCGCTGAGTACCTCGCGCGACAATACGCCGAACATGATTCGCGGCGCAGGAAGGACTTGCTGCAAGCCACTAAACAGGTAACTATGACGCGTAACGTGGTGATCACTTAGCTACGTCTTCGGTTACGTATGTGTAAGACAGAGTTCTCCGCGCGGGCGCTCGCCAAGTCCCTCGCGCGACAGGAGTGACTTATAAGGAACCCGTAACATTTTACTTCTCGTTTTATAGCATTTCAAAACTCCTTTAGTTATAAAACCGGCAATGGTAATGTGAGTACTGAAATATTAAGTCAGATCGCCCTTACATAGTATCACGCCTGTATTCTTCAGAGGGAGAAGCAGAGGTGTACCTTTGGAACACCTGCATTTCACCAGTTTTGTTTGAATCCCATGAACCATCACCCATACAATATATGTATCGTTGTTTCACCTTCCACGTATGCTGTCTACACACAAACGCTTGTCAAATGTTTGTGATGTTAATTAGCTTCATATAACCCTCCCCGAAACGCATCCTACTAATTATAAAATAACCTTAATAAACCTGCATCTTTCCCACAGGTAATAAAGGAACTGATGGACCTACTGAACCAGGACCGCTCCCCGCTGTGCAACACGCGACCCCCGCATCTGTTGGAGCCAGCGATACAGCGCCATCTGACGCACTTTTCGCTAATCTCGCACGGCTTTGGAGGCCCTGCCATTGTAGCCGCGTTGACTGCAATACAGGTGTGTATGCGGCCTTATGTTGTTTGGGCCGCGGAGTGATTAATAAATGGAGCACAAAGTGTGAGCTGGCAAAATTTACTGCAGCTAACTGTGATATCAATTTGAAACAACAACATTCAATGGCTCACCCAGTGAAAAAAAAATGTTAGATAAAATAATCGTTTGCAAACATAAACCGACAGATTGATAGTTAATTTACGCCCATACATAGTACCATATATAGTCAAACACGGCACTACAACACCACTAAACATAATTTTCGAGCAATTATAAATATCGGCCAGTCCGTCTATTACCAAATACGTATAATATTATTTTAACTGTATCTTTTAAATCATTCTAACTGTATTTCATTTTTGTCTTTGTTCCAGAATTTCCTTAATGAGTCGCTCAAGCATTTAGACAAGTTATATCCTCAAAGTGGTATGGTGTCATCGTCAATGGACAAAACAAAAATGGACCCCGACATCAAGAAGTAACATATGCGTGACGGCGATGACGTCGGTCTCTGCAGCACGAAAACACGCGCAATGAGAACAAACCTCATGCGCACACTGTTCCATCCTGTTTGCCCTGCATATCTTAGCAGGCGACTAAGGAACTACATTTAAAAGTACTGAATTTGACATATGACAGTAGCGCTGCCATGCATTGTCAAGATACACTGTGCGCACTGTAAAAAACAAAGCAAAGGTGCCAATCAAACAACTAAGGTTACTAATGATATTATCATCTAAATAAAACAGCCATAATAAAATGTGCGTAGGTATGAGAGAATGCAAGGAGATTGCGTATTTATTTTTATGATGATCTTCGTTAGAGGCGACCCGCATACAAATAAAGTGCAATTATAATACTCATGATTGTGAGAATCTGTACATATAGTTTAAAATAAACACTAGTGTTAATTTAAGCATTTATAGCGAATAATTTCCAGCTCAACCAGTGATTTTTGTAATTTCAAAATGAATATTTTTTAATAAAAAGTAAAATATTTCACATCCACCGCAATAAAGACACATATCAATAATGTAAATAGTAATAATTTTAGAACGAAGTTTTATCGTTTCATACAAAAAGGTTTCATACTGTTTTTAGATATAAAGAATAAAACCTCTTTAGTTTATAATTAGCTATAGTTTTGCTAGTGACTCAATGTGAAAGTGTGCCAATTAGTTTTTATTGAGGAAACACCATAACGGGTTCCCGAAAATTAAGTATTTAATTAATATTTATTGTGGCTTGTACATAATACTTATAAAATTACTATTCACTTGCCTAATATTTAGTTGTTTTTCTAAAGTTATTCTAGTATTCGACATCTATCTCTTACTCCAATCTTTTATTATATTAAGTACTTAGTTAAATTTTTTATTCGTGATATTGTTAGCGTGGTCCTTGAAGTCCCATAAAGTTTGTAAATTACTACAGAGAAGTAGCAAATGGAGTGTCAAGAGGCGAGCCAGTCAACATCGGGGGAAGCAGTTCCTGTTGCACAGTAGCTGTCAGTTAATATCACTCCATTCATTTACGAATCCGTGTTAATAATAACTTCTCAAGTGATGAAATTGCACGAAGCATATTCTTATGATCAAAGTTGTAAAAATCTTTAGTGGTATAGAAAATGACAAAAATCTACCTTACTGGTAGAAAATTTGTGCAAAAACAAATATATCAGATAAGACGTTTTAAAATTTGAATAAAAACTTTTCTTTGTAAATAATCTAAATTGGGACGTCCTATTTTGACCTCGTTCCTCGTTTTATTTCATTATCATATCGATCATTGGCAAGAAGGGTGACATACAAAAAAGACTGCAAGTTTGAGTTAAGTATGCAGCTGAACGGGGCAAATTGTTTTTTTTTTTTTTTTGCTACAAAAACGATATTACGCTAAGACCCGAGTTCACCAACACATGGTTTAATTTAAAACAGCCGGTAAGATTATAGTCTAGTTGGTTAGACCATAGTCTAACCGGCTGATTAACAATATTTTGCTGTTCACCACGCACTAACCATTGGTTAAGTACTGTAACCTGATGGTTAACTTAAACGAGGTGGCCGACTCAGTTTAACCGTTGGTTTATGCTTGCTGATTTGAAGTTTTGCATTGTGAATCACTTTTAGTAACAAAATAAAAATGCTAGACGCTTTGAGATACTTATTCTTTGAAGAAGATAATGTGTTAGATGATTTTGAAGATAAGCCTTTAAATGAGGAAACTAGAGAGATTATTACTTTACGCTCGCGTGCTTAAACTTAAATCATCATGCCCTAAAATTGTTCATTTTGAATGATGTTAAGCTTCTCGCAAATGAACGATATGTAGAAAATATTTCCCTATTTTGACCTCGTTCCTTGTTTTCTTTCATTATGATATGAAGCATTTCATAGGCATATTCCTACGTTTTTCGTCTCAGTTGTAGTCTGCCGTATTTGTTCTCCTCGTCTTTGCAATTGTACAAGATATAGCGGATAAATGTCTGACAACAAATGCTATGAAAATTTCCGTATTAGTCCACGATCGCATGGACGTAAAAATATCGCGGAGGGAACATTTTGCGTACTGTATCTTCAACGCAGTGCTTAGCGCAGAGGGTTGAAAATCGAACAGCGTGTATTTTCGACGCGCTGAGATGCACTCTGTTGGATTGTGTGATGCTTGGTTATTCACCGAGAGTTGAAAATCCTGTGCGCGATAAAATCGGATTAATCCTAACGGGTTAGGTTAGCTTTTTATTTTAAGAAAGAGGAGAGGTGAATACCTATACACTGTGACATTTTAGTCGTCTTACAAATGTGGTCCACTCAATGTATCCATCATAAAATACCTCTAAGCGCGATTAAAACATTGTTACCATTAATTATGATAATAGGTACAAAGAAAAATAAATAATGCTTTAGAATTATGAAACACCCTCCCTGTTAATAATGTTTACGTATCAAACGGTAGAAGATATCTACCTACCTGCCTTTTCATTCCATCATGAATTCCATCTCCATAACAGGGTGTTTCAAACTACGTCATGCGTTTTAATGAATTATATATTTTTTTAATTATGCAAATGTTCAAAAATATTATTTTTATATTTAAAATTAATAAATGATTAGTAGTCATTGGATACATGCAAAGTGGGCTGCAGTTGTAAGACGACTAAAATGTCACGGTGTATAACGCAATTCGGGTTATGATAGGAATGATACGTCGGGTCAGGTAAGGAAGAAGTTTACGTTCGGAACAAATATTATGATTTTTTTCAAGTTCCTAACTAAACCCGCGACCAGCACCCTAATTGCGTAACACATGATCAATCATAATCGGTTTCATTTTGACAGTTCAACAATATTCATTGCGTTATTTTCGTTGCTGAGCAGACAAATTTGTCGAACATATGTAGCAATGGATGAGCAATCTGTTTCAAAATGATTCAGATTATGATTAATCGTGCGTTACGCAATTAGGGTGCGGGTTAGGATTTCGGATCAGGTTAAGAATAATCCATAAAGTCCCGCCGCAATATTTTAATGTCCGTACGAATGTGGTTTAAAGCTGTATCTACATTTGTGACATTTTAGCTGACAATACTCTGTGACAATGTCACGGGACCAGTTACGTTTAATCTAGATGGACATGGCTCGTGACATCGCCTGTGTAAATTATGAGGCCTCGGTTTGAATCCCTGCATAACATTCGGTTTTGCCACGCCTATGTCTCGGTCTATTGCATGTGTCACATATGTAGACACGGCTTTAGAGAATAACATATTTTGTTTATGGGCCTGAAGAAATAAGTCTCTATAATTTTAATACCCGCTGAAGCTATAGCGTCATAAAATATGCAATCAAGTCAAATTGAGCGATTTTTTAAATAACTGGAAAACTTACCTATTTGGCACTTTCAAACCCATTTTATCAAAACTCATTATGATAAAATTAAAGTAATCAATCGAGCACTGTACCTACTATAAGTTTTTCTTAGTTTGTTTACTTTTTCGTAATAATTCATAATAAATTGTAATTCTATCTATTACCACTGTGTACTTAAATTTTATTTCGTGGAGTAAAGAATGATGTTAAAAACCTTTTATTTTATTTAGTCTTATACCCAACCTATAAGGGGAATCTGGTCGCGGGTTCGAACTCATTGATGGACCCGGCTAAAAAGCACGCTGTCTCACCAGGCATTGTGTCTGACAGAGGTAATATCAGTGAAGTCTACACGCACAACGTTATTGAGTAAGATGCAGAATCATTTATAGCACAACAGGCGCGTAAAAAATTAAGAAAAGTCTTTCGGATATCGGGTTTTATGAAAAAACCACTGCATAAATCAATGACCAATAAAGTTTATTGAACTTTTCGATAATTGAACTTAGTCGGTAGGTACCGACTGAGTTTTGGAGATTTTACACTTCTTTCACCACTTAAGGCGGGGTGATTCCAAAAAACGTCGTTTTGTATTGTGTTTTATAAGTAGATAAACCGGATTTAAAAAAAATTAAAAAAAAATTACATAGTTCATACCTTGATCTAGATATTCCGGCCGTGCGATATACGATTACTTGCACTTTACTGCATCCAATTAAATCGCAAAGACAAGTCTACATGATGCTCGGATTCTTATTTCATTTGAGTTATATAAGGCTTTGAACAATAAAGCTTATACCTTAATAAAGGTCGTAAAAAATATGATGAAATCCGGCCGTCATAATATGGACTATGAAAATACATTTATAACAAATCTAAAATCCAGTGTTTTTACTGCGGCCGTCATATTACTGCGGCCGTCGTGTAACTGCGGCCGTCAGTTTACGGAGGCCGTCACAATCTATCTCAGAACAGTCGCTCTCATCTGAGAACTATGTATGTATAAACAGTTAGAAAGAAAAATAATAAATGTAAGTCCACGCACACACGGATGTAATAATATCGGGGCGGAATTTTTCGCGCGCTAGATTTTCAACTCTCGGTAGTAAGCCGAAGGTTGCGAATCAAACACAGAAAAAAAAATCTAACAGTGTGGTTTACTGTTAGATTTTCATCTCTCGGTACGTACCGTAGTCGGTACATAGTTTTGTATGTAGGTATAGGTACATAAATAAGAAAATAAATTAAAAAGTACCGGCCGCCAGTCACGGCTGGCGCGCGCGTCGCTCGCGCATCGCAGCTAGTTATGTCTCGCTACTCGTTTCGGGGGCTGCCATAAGCGCTCGGCTCACCTCGCCTTAAACACGCCCAAAGTTAGGTTAAATTAGCAAGAAAAACGAATCTTTGTTGGCTTTGGGTATTCTGTTTACAGACAATATTAATAATAATGAGACAAAATCATAGCATGTTGTACAGAGGCCAGCACATCAAGCTACCCCAATCTGTCAAATTTATTTGATAGATTTTCAACTTTATCCCGAACACAATAAGGTTCATGTTCAATTGGGAAAATTTGACAGTTTGGGGTAGCTTGATGTGCTGGCGTCTGTATATTGTCGAACAGTGGAGTAATACACTCCCGAAGTTTGTATGGAAAAAATGTCGACAAGATTCACCAAAAGTAAAAATATTAGTGAGAAAAATATGATCCATAGCATTTTCTAATAAATAAAAGAGTCAATGACATTGATTATACAGACATGAATAAATATATAATTAATAATAGATCTTGAATAACGAACAATGACATTGGTTAATGGATGGATGATTATTTTTTATTTTACATTATGAAACCCCAACTGCAGCGCCATCTGTTATGGAGTAGCAAAAATACTCGACAATGTGTCACTATTTTATGTAAGAGTGAGGATTGAGGAAGCATTAAAAATTAACAGTCTATAGTAATAATATTTCTAATGTGAATGATGAGTTAAGGGGGTGAAAATTACTACTTTTAACTTTATTCATTATCTTCACTGATAATTATATAACAAAATATAAAACATAAACGTCCAGCAATGGTGATTGCAGAATGGCGTAGGTACACCAAATTATTTCTGAACTGAAATGTCAAAGTCTAATTTTTACCCGCGAGTTCGTTCGTGTACTTGTGTGCCATAGTGGAATCTATTTTATAATAAAACAAATTGTGGATAAACATGGATAACAGCTATGTTAATGTAGTTGCTAAACGATGCTTCAAATGTGACCAAACAGTACTAAACAATTTGAACATAGTTTACAATGCTTCGAACAATACAATTATACTTTGGAATCAGTTTCAAATATTTGTGTATGAAAATCTAGAATTCGAGAACGCAGTGATAACATTATCACCAAAATTTCAAATACACGGCGTGATAATATCGGGTAACTATTTAGTATGCCAGGATTGCAGTGGGAACATACACACTAATTCTATAAAATTAAAAACCACTGGTCCAAAAAGTTTAAAATACTGTTTTCAGCCTAGAGAACTGGGTATTGTGGCCACTTCGCTGTATGAAGAAGACTACGCTTTATGTTTGAAATACGAAGCCAATTCCTACTTCTTATGTCTTCATAAAGTTAATACTGAGTTTTCATTAATTAAAAATATTATACTGATCTATGATGAACATTTACCAATAATACAAACACAAGCCAAACACATTTTGAAAGTCCATCCACTCTCAGAAAACCATTTAGAAAACCTGAAAAAAGCCTTGAATGCTGAGGATTTGAACATCAGAAACAAATACAGTTTAATAGTTGTAACTTTTGATAAACTAAATATTTATGGGTGTTTATTTAGTTCTAAAATGACTGAACAACAAGCATTGCTTGTTAAACTTTACTCATGTCCATCAGAGATAAACAACATACAAGTTATTGAATCAGGAGAGCTCAACATTTTAATTGGTCTCACTATAGGGACAGTAATTAGACTGTCCGTAAAAGATTTAAATACCCCTCAGATTATTCATTTAAACATTGCTATTAACAATTTTTTTGCCTTTAAAGATGCTATAATATACACAGATGGTAGATCTATGTGGAAAGCAGAAAGCTTATTCTCAAAATACATACAATTCAGGCAATTTTTTGTCAAACATGTGAAGGATTTTGTAAAGCTTGGAGATCAAATAATTTGTACTACGTTCATGGATCTAATATATAAATTCTCCATTGATGATGACAGTTCATATTTGAAACAGGAATCCGCTGACGAGTACTGTCCAGCAGAAAAACTCTTAAATAACTCTGAATACCTTCAAAAGATTATGGAGGAAGTTAAAAAGAATGATATGCTGATCAAAACATTAAGCAAAGAAAAGGATTATATCACTGCTCTATCCCTTTCAAATAGGCAGGATATAATGGACAGTATAATGAGTCATAAAGTGATTGTTTATGAAAACTATGAAGACGCTATCGCAGAAAATAGCAAAGCTATTCTAACAGATAACTTTAGCAAATACTTTGAAAAAGAATCTTTCTTCTTCTTGATAAAAATCACCACTTCGATGGAGCATCAGCTTGGTGATATACTCTCTAATTCTTTAGGAGACTTGAGAGTCCACTTAACTTTATCAACTGCAACCAAAGTCATAAGAACAACTAGTATTAAAGTTACTGAACTGAAGAAAATAAGTTTCTTAATGTCATTGAAAACTAAAGAATTGGACTTCACTGAAATGAATGTAAATATTAAAATCATGTCTAATATACCGGGAGCTTTCAATACTAAACAAAAAATATGGACTATTTTATACAGAAAGCATGTAACATTACATTCTGAACATTTTATACAATTCATCATGAATTTGAATAGGCAACAGTGCTTGAAAAATCTGGTAGAACCTTTAGAAAAACTGATATTGCAAACTGCAGAAAACCAATATGGGAATTTATTTCAATTTGAGGATGCTTTGAGGCATAGGTCTGCACCTAGAGAATGGCAGATGTATGTGAAACTTCCAGACAAGTACCAAGAAGTATTCAGAAATAAGGATCTAACCAAACACCTGAATTCGAAAAAAGTTAATTATTTTCTCCAACAATTTACATCAGAGGACTTTTTGAAGTCAAAAAGTAACTTAATATTTTCAATAGGCAATGAAAAAGTGAAAATAGAAATATACAATGACAGCTTTTCAAATCCTTTACTAAAGTTATCAAGTACAAATATTAAGATTGTATTGAATATCAGGAACTTTTTATCAGATTTGATATATTATGTTTTTGTCACCTTCACTCCAGGAAAAGAGTTCATCAATCTCTCATCATATGCTACAGTTGAAGTAAGTTTAATAATTTTTGAGAATGAATAATATATATATAGAAATAATAATAATAAGAATTTTTGAGAATGAATAATATAATAATATATATATATATATATAATATAAATAGATACCTACTGTTGTTAAATGAATGTTGTTGTTAATTTATGAATTTTGACTTCTCATCAAAATATTATTTATTTTGTTGCAAATAAGTTTTATTCATAAATCCCTTTTCTAAAATAGACTGACAATTGACAAATTTATTTTTTACTGATTCTTCATTTCAATGTAGGTACCCAAACAGAAAAATAAATATTTTGAAACCATTTTAACTATTTGTTTCAGAATCTACAGAAAGCAGTAAGAAAATGTATAACTGGCTCCTCAGAAGATGTAGAACTAAATGTTGAACAATTTGAGAGGAATGTCATTGGAGTTTTACCTTTATAGAAGCCCTAGTAATTATATATATATACTACTTATATATAATACTTAGATCTTGTACTTAATAAATTGTAATACAAATAAGACATATTTTTCTGCATGCCTATGGATTTTGTAACTGTAATCAAAACTGTGACCAAATTGGTTCAATTCACAAATTCACATCCTATGCAATTATTCAACCTGTGTCGTGTCCTATCTGCTATTCTTATCCGAATACCCTTCTTCACGAGTTAACCGACCGTGCCGAGTTATGACAACCTGGCACTTCGAAGGCAGTTTTCTAGCTGATACAATGTTAGGTGTGCTCCTACGGAATTATGACAACATGGGACTTCGAAGGCATAAAGCGTTTCTAGCTGACCCAGCTAATTAGTTTAAACTTAAATTAAATTATGGTCCAGTTTCGACCACTAGTTAAGTCTACTATTCATGTAATCTACTAATCAGCAAATGTTCCCACTGCTGGGATACAGGCCAGTTAGCTAATTATAAAGCGAAATTTATTGTCGCACACGCCGGATACTCATTAGGTATCACAGGAAAACGTTTCAGAACAAGGTATTGATAGAGGAATAGAAAAAAAACACTTGTAATAATTATTATCTATGTTTATTATTAGACCATTCTCCTCAGGAGTTCGTTGATCTTGTCCTCGCGGTTTCCGAAGTCACCTCCGTCGACGTAGTGGATGGTCTTCTTGCGCCAACCTCCGGTGGGGTTGTTCAGCTTGAATGGCCAGACGAAGTTGCTGGCGTACTGTAGAAAACACAAGAAATATTTAATATATAGAACGCCAAATTATATGTATATGTCACAACTGATAGTATATTTAGTCGATTTCGAATCGCCTTACGACGCATTTTGATAATTTCGCATGCTCTTTTTGGCAGTCGCAATGTGCAGTTTAGAACTTTAGATCAGATATGGGACTGTAATACAATTTATCAACTTGGCAGATCAATATCTTCAATATTGCGGGTCACGAGTATGTCGCATATGGCGAGGGGAGGTTAAATAAGAATAGTGCGCAACAGTAAATATGGCACCTGTGTGATAGTATGTTTCTAACGGCCAGTTACTGTACGTATTAAGAACTATACGGTTCTCACCTTGAACTTCTCTCCGACGCTGAAGATCTCGTGGATGAGGTCCTCAACACAGATGATGTTCTGTTTGCCGAGCTTCTGCTCAACGATTGTGTTGGACGCGATCGGTACGCGCTGTCCGTTGACCTTGGCGAAACCGCGCTTGTATACCAGCTGCGGAAGAGTAGGTATTGGTTAGTTATATAAAGGTAACAAAAAAAAAACATGATAGTGATTTAGTTCCAGTTCTCTACTACTACTAATCTTATATCATGTGCTGAGGAATAGTTTATTTCATAATAAAATGTAGAATCATCATAATTACCCATATGGGCATAATTTCGCCAGCAGCTGAGCCTATCAGCACAACTCATGCATCAGATCCAAGTTTTTCTTTTCGACATTATTTAAACTAAACAATCACTATATTGTTGATTATTAGGGTGAACAACATGCTGCTGTACTCTTCATCAAGACTACACTAGACTTTGAAACTAATGAGTTGGAAATTCAAATACTCTAATTATACTGACCTCCCTAACACTTTTAAGGTTGGGGTATCCCCACGCGATGTAGGGTTCAGCAATACGCAGCATGTTGACGGTGGCCTTGTTAAGACGGATGAACACACCGTTGTTGATCTGGCGCAGTCTGAACAACTGCAGCACTTTGCGTACCTGTGGAACAAGAGAATCGTTCAATTTATGTTGAAATGTTTGTGGAAGAGATACATCATGAGGTAGGAGCTATCTATGCATAGAAAAGCATGCTAAATCAAGCATTGAAATGCAGTAAATCCACATGAGACAGTGTAGCTGTTATCAGACAGACATAAATCAATAATCTATAAACCAGTGTGATTCTGCAATATTGGCAAGAATATAAATTCTTAGTACATTTTCTGTGAAGTCACACGTGGCATAAACACAGGCGTAACTTAAGCACTACTACTGAAGAAGAAGTCGTTCTGTCCATAGGGTCTAAACTAGGGATGTTACGGAGATTCGATTCAGATTCCGTCGGAACTTGTTTGAAACTACGCCTCCGATTTCGGTTCCAACACTTTAAATCGAAGGTCGAATCTCACGGGTAGCGCGGACGGCCGCTGCCAGGGCGTACGAACATGTTTATACTCGGGGAATACCGATGACTAAAATTATATTATTAGATTGTCTTTATAACACATCTCTCTTCTGCCTGGTTCAGATAAATCAAATTTAAAAACTCCGAATCCAATTTCGGTTCCAGTAAACCCACCTCCGTTACATCTTACTCTAGTCTAAACTTTGTGGCCTTGAAGCCAAACAACCTACATTCAACAAAAAAAAT
This sequence comes from Polymixis lichenea, assembly GCA_949091785.1. Classification (NCBI taxonomy): domain Eukaryota; kingdom Metazoa; phylum Arthropoda; class Insecta; order Lepidoptera; family Noctuidae; genus Polymixis; species Polymixis lichenea. The sequence continues at coordinate 10,790,541 of OX420941.1, forward strand.
AATATGAAAAACAATATATACCTTGGGTGAAACCTGGTTGATACCACGGATACGGATGACGAAAGCGAGTTTCGCTTCTCCGGGAACGTAGTAGTTGCCGCGGTTGCGAGCCTGCAATACAAACACATGGCGTATAGTGTATGTGCATGACAATGTATAGATCATGTCTTCAAGATGTGGCACTTCCAGACGACCACATTTTGAGTATGACTCTCTAAGCAAGAAAACAATACCAAATTGTCAATAAATAAAAAAGTTGAGCACAAAGGATGATCATTCAAAGATAGCAGGAATTTGAAGATCTTCACAACTGATGTGAATGAACATGCTTAAAGGAATTAAGGCTCCTTCAAACAGGCGCGACGCGACACTTGTAGAACAATTTTCATTAAGTTTTCATAGAAATTGTTCTACGAGTGTCGCGACGCGACCGTCGCGTCGCGCTAGTCTGCACGAGCCTTAAGTGACACAACATGTGATGCATCTTAAAAACAAATTGTGTCCAATAGTTTCTACTTTCTGCTAAGCTCAATAATTAACAAGTGCATATTGAGTTACCATTCCTAAACTTGTAAATTCCTGACAAGCCAATTGCAAAAAAATGCAGACATTTTACTGTTTAACCTTTTGTTTGTCAGTACTAATTTAGATTATTCTTTTTTATTCTCCACTAAAGAGAATACTCTTTAGTGGAGTCCAACAAATGACAAGTCCTGATGGGGCCAAAAAGTCAGGACATGTCTGGTCTGGACAAATCCAGATGGATGGTATCCCTAAGTGCATAATTCAAAATAAAGGACATAATGTTAGTGACTCACCTGTCTGGCTAGCCTGATCTCATCTCGCTCCCTGATGCGGTATTCCTTAACGTACTGTTCGGCCCTCTTGAAGATTTCCTTACGCTTCTTGACGGCCACTGAACGCCTCTTGAGGGTGACCTATTAGTACAACAATAGTTTTAGTTTATGTGGTTTGAAATATGGTGATGTTGTGTGGATGACGTCTTTCATCAGTTACGAAAGTTAACAGCATCTTATCGTACAGCATTGGGGAAAAATATGAGGTTACTAAACACTTAAAAATATCATGCATTCAATTATGAATAGAGTTCCTCAATGAAACATAGAATAATATTGTGTAATTTGATTCAAGGTTTTAGTAAAAAAACTTGAAAAAAATTTTTGACCCCCGATGCAAAAAGAGGGGTGTTATAAGTTTGACCGCTATGTATGTCTGTCTATGGCACCATAGCTCTTGAACGGGTGAACCAATTTGGGTGCGTTTTATTTTTATGTAGGTTTTGAATTATTGTTCCTTTAATCACAACAATGTAACAACAAAATAAGTATGTAAGGATCATAGCAGGTGGCGTTCTGTAGTTTCTACCTAGCCCCATGTGAAAAAGGCGTGAGTTTAAGTATGTAATCACAACAATAGAAACAGAACATGAGTTTGGAAAAACATGTATTTTCAAAATCTAATTAATCATGATTACTGCAACATTGCTTGGGTCTGTCCAGGAAAACTTAATAAAAATCCAATTTCTCCTGAAATACATTTAAAGTTTATAGGTTATGTTGTTATACCTGTACACGGCGGGTGCGGAGTGCATCCCTCCTCTTGCGGTGCTTGAGCACTGACTCTGGGACGGCGGGCAGCTTCTTGCTGTCCTCCTTACCCTTCACTGGCTTCTTCTCGGCCGCAGCCTTCTTCTCTGTAGTTGCAACCATCGTGCTGAAATTTTATAACAACTGATTAGAGAACGGATAAGAGATTAATACAGGGTCACTGTAAATGTTTTCATAAATATTAACACTAGAATTAGCACCAGAGCTGATAAGACCGATGGGTAGGAAGATGAATGTCTAGGTGCCTTTACAGGTATGTTGAAAGATATGCAGGTTCAATAATGAGAAACGTGATAGTTCTTTCACCACACTAAATCAATACAACTAAGTTCCACCCCTATGCATTTAATATTCCCTCAATGTTTTAGTTTGACATTTTAATGTTAGAGAAGATAGAAGATTAATATTTACCTACATGCTAACAACATGCTACAAAGAGATAGCACCAAAAGAGAAGAATCAACAATATTCTACCACAATATAAAGTAGGAACACCTAAAAATTACGATGAAGGAGCCATTAATCACAATAGGAAACCAAATAGTGATAGATTTTTGATAGTTTCAATGCCGTACCACACTTGTTTGTCGAAGAGGTTAGGTCGTGGGAACGAACTTACAATTTTGGTATCAATAAAATAGAAAACACGTGTTATTTGAACAAATTAATCATGCTACAGTGTTATTTATTGATTTTCATCCCACAAAAGCTTTTATCCAGGCAGAAAACAGGGATCGTTGGTGTGGCGGCATGTTACCATTCTACCCAGCAATTTTATCAACACTTTTCACAAAATACACATAACATTTTACTTTACTGACACTGTAATTGTATTCCTTATATAATTACGAACTATTTTAACACTTAAATACTAATAAATATATTATTTTTTAACAACCTGCGGGGCAAAACTCCACGCGGCACGTGTGTCAAATTATCAAAAGAAAGACAGAATACAGACTTCCGCCAGTCGCCATTTTATTTAGTTTTTTCTTATAGTAACACTGAGGCTTGTTCATTTCAATGTCAAAGCTAACACAAATTTTCATGACAGACTACAGCAAAAACTGATTTATTTTTTTATTAATTCAGTAACTTAATTTATCGGTTTTTGTTTTGCACGTTTTCTCCTATCACATCTGACATTGTCAAAATTGCCGACATTGGCACCACTGCCATAAAAAAAGTATTAATGTTATGTTGTCAATATTGATTATTCTAATTCTATTCCTTTACCATATCATAGCTTATCACTCACAACGCTATTTCATTTGAAACCCGTTTTTTTGCTATTGACCAAGAAGTGTCAAGTTTTTAAGCCGTGAAAGCAAACGGTTTCAAGGTATATTTTTCTTTGGACTACGTCTTTCTTGGTCACTTCCGCTGGCGCGTATTTTTGAAATTCTATTTATCGAACTAACGTTTCCATAGTAACAAACAAAAAATTGAGAACGCGTAAATGGTTTGACACTCCACACCTTTATTTATTTAAAAAGAATTAATTAGTATCTAGTCAATATGGTTGAAAAAGATCCTCAACTTAGCGCCCTAGCGGTAGGAGAGCTGGATTTATTTGTCGACACCATGGAACCATCCCGCATTGAATCCATTGGTCTTCAAGGGTAAGTTTATGAGAGGTTTAAGAAATTAAAGTTGAGTATAAGAAATTCGTCTCATTCAGCAGATATCGATTTACTTAAAATCATTATCTCTATAGATGGGTGGATTGGCATCTAAGATTACAAAAAATAAATCAACAAGCAGTCTTGGAAGCTTCTTCGATGCAAGAGGAACTCACGAAAGAAACTCTTATTGCCTCTGGAAAGGTAACTCTATCATTTCTAAGTTTTAAGAAAATGTTCGACATGATTTTGGTACCTACTCGCGTAACGGGCGTCACCGACTAACTACGTGTACCTAAATCCAGATACAGGGCACCTTGTAACGTCCGATTTATGCGCGTAAAACGCCCTAAGTATTTAAAATAAAATAAAAATCATTTATTTCGGACCCTTAGTAAGAACAGTTATTGGTATGTTACACACGACTTAGAAATTAGTGTTTGTACCTACTTACATCACTTAAAGGTTACTACCATAAAAACAACACAAACTATAATAACGTTATAATGAATAGTTTAACTATTCATTACCACGACACAGTGACTTAAAGGCGTATGCAATGTCCCAGTATCGGGCTCACCCTCCTATTACCTAGCTATAGTTTTTAAGATGTTGTTGGGGCTGGCGCGTACCTTGCGCATAATAGAAGCGCAACGGTTGCACATGATGGCGTGAAAGCCATCGATTCTTGCCTCTCCGAACATGAAGCACCAAGTAACATCCACTATTGTTATATATTACAGCTTCCTGTACTGGTTTACGAAGCCATATGCATCCAAGTATGGCGCATAAAGATATATCCACAAATAATTAAATTGGAGCCTGCGCCTGAGAACACTTTTGGCGTTTACATGGTGGTAAGCAGGTTTTTCTTTGGTAGGTAAGCCTTTTTTATTGAAAAGAGTCATTGATTAATTTGATTTTAGATTTTTCTTTTCGTATGTTACTTACTGCTAGGGACCGAATTAACGGTATTTTTTTCGATAACGTTACCAATTACCGTTAACGATAAAAAAAGTAATGATAATAATACCAATACCCAAAGTCAATTAACGTTATCTGGGAGCATGGTAGTGCGGGGGCACTACCATGCTCCCAGATAACGTTCGTGGCTTGACTCGTCTTGGCGGGGGCCAAGACGAGCCAAGCGGAGCGCAAGGGCACTACCTATCTTTTCTCGAAGCACTTCGTCGTTTTTTTTGTAGTTGTCTTGTATGTTTTATCTAAATATGTAGGTTGGCCGTCGTTACCACAAGAACTAGTGTATTACAGAAAAGTAATGAACATTGGATACATTTTTCGCCTTACGCCCATGTGAATGTAGCGAAATGGCCAAGCCACATATTTTGACTAAGGTGTAGAGTTGTGAAGAGCCTTGTAGAGTTAGTGCGTGTAGGGTTAGAAGCTTGGCTTGGCTCTACATGATATCTGATAACTTTTTGACAGTGCGAGTTATATGGTCTCGTCTTGGCAACATTTTACATGAAAATGTTTTTGGTGGGATCTTATTACCTACCAGTAATAGTACCGGAAAAAGTAACAATTCTTATCCCGGTAATTTATATGTCTATCTCTTTCTAACTATGACAGTGGGGAGACTAGCATCTTTTGGTGTGCACAGAAACAATATTATATACACGCTGAACGTGCGACTACCTTCGGCGTGTATTAGTGTACACAATATTGTTTCCATGCCATCAACGCGAAAACTGAAATCATGAATGACTACCTTCGGCGTGTAAACAATATTGTTTCTGCGCTGCGCTGAGGCGTGCAGGGGGGCAGCCTCGACGTGTTTTACATGGAATTTTTTCACTTTTTGTATGGAAAATATGAAAAATTATTACATATATGCTGAGTCTTAGAGGTTGATGGATTCAATATACGGGGTCGAAATTTGCATTTATTTTTGCGATAGGACACCATTTTCGAGATATAAGCAAAAGAAAAGAAAAAAAGATACAGTACTACTGTTTTTGCACCTGAAGTCGAGCTGTTGATGTGAATTTTATTTCGTGGCAACTATTTTATTTCACACCTGTTTAATCGCGATCGCGAAATCTGATATTTTTAATATCAGATTTAGTATGACAATCAAGATTTTAGGTGAAAAACGTCAAATTCAGAATAGCAAAATTGCCATTTTCACTAAATTACTATCACAGTGCCATCTTAGTGCTGTCAAAGTAAAATATAGTTAAGTTGTGTCACTTTAGTCAATTTGATAATGGGAAATCGTCTTTTGACAGGAATAAACATAATGTTGGTGATTTTTAGTCTTGTTTTAGAGGCATTTGTGACAAGAGAATCGGCACCATTTTTTCTGTTCTGCAGAAAATAATAATAAACAGGGTGGCTCAAATTGAAACAAATGACTCCATAATTTGAGTCAGCTAATGCTGCGACCGAATATTTCTATAAAACGAGATATTCTTGTCTCCAAAAAGGTATAGTCGCCCATATGTTTCTGGATACAATAAAATTGACCTTGACAGCGCCTTTATGAGGCACGTAAGATTTGAAAACGGTTTAAATTGAAAGGTAGGTAGGTTCTTACGTTCGCTTTGAAAACGTTGAAATATCGGTACACTTCTTGCGGCCCATAATAATATCTTTTACACAAAGAACAACTTGATAAATCAAAGGCAGTAGATGTAGGTACGTTTGGCGTACGCGACACGTTGTTTGTAGACCGTATGATTATGACATTTCATAAAACACGCATGAGCTCGAGTCTTATCGTATTCGTATCTTTCCGATCATCGTAACATGCGTTGTTGCCGTTCCGCTTAGAAGAGCCGAACGCAAGGCGCGCGAGCTGCTTGGTTCGGTTTGGCAACATCGTAAATGTTGCTTCTTGTTAGATTTTAGCAAAGTAACGATATTGGTAACGCTATTTAAATACCGGTGAGTCCTATGAGTTAACGGTAATTTTAACGTTAAATATTTGATGGAATGGAATTAAATGTTTTGGTAGTTTTACCATTATTTTATTGGTAACAGTAACCGTCCCTGCGTTACTGCTTCGTAGGTCTCGTGGGCGTACGTAAACTCTACTGCTAGTGGTGAGCATACGGTCTCACGACGGGTTCAATTCCCAGGTTGAGCAGTGTTATAGGGACTTCCATCAGTAATTTCGCAATAGCAACCCGAAGTCTGGATTAGTATTGACAATAGACTCACTCCCTATAACATTCTGCATTAGCTATTCACAAGCATGCGACAGGCTATCGTATCAAAACTGACACATATCGATAACCTGATTTGCCTTACGCCCGACAGCAAACAGCTGTCGGAACAGTAGCGGTTTTTCAGGTTTTGGATTCGGGAACAGCGTTTAAAGGACACCTACGAGAACATTGATTGATGTTCGATTCAATACGGAAACCGTATCCAATGGTTGTGAAATGCTAAGCTGTGCTGTGTTAAAATGTGGTTTGTGTCTATAATTTGAGAATTAAAAGGGTAATAATAAGTGTTTCCCAGGTTTTTTCTGAAATACGTCTATTTGCAGAGACTGCCTCGTTGGTCTAGTGGTCGCAAGCGGTACTGCTGAACATGAGGTCCTATGGGTTCGATTACCCGGTCGGGCAGAGTGTTATTGGGTTTTTCAATCTGTAATTTCTCAGCAGCAGACCGAAGTTTGGATTGTTTCCGTTTCAATGGTGCGGCCACGGCGATATAAAAAAGATCTACCAAGATTTTGTAAAAAATATATTATTTATTCCCAACTTTGACAAATTTATGGTTAAAAAGCTATAAGGGTTTGACCGTGGCCGCGCCATTGAAACGCGGAGAACCACGCGGCCACGAAGATCTTTAAAACGAAGCTTTGCAGAGACCTGAAATTTAGGTAAATGATAGATTGAATTTGTAAAAACAAATTTAAAATACAGACAAAAATCCTAGGTTTATATTTTAGGACCTGTAAGAGTATAGCCTGTGGGTCAGTTATTCGCAGCGGGCATACAGCGACCTGCGTGTCCAATACAACAATGCACTCAGGGTACTGTTGGGGCTGCCAGGGCGTTGCAGTGCGTCTGGGATGTTTGCTGAGGCGCGTGTTGATGGATTTGCCCCTGTTATAAGGAAAAGATGTGCTTCCCCACTCACTAGCGTTCGTGGTAGTTCCAACTCTATACTGGGAGTATTTGCAGATCGTGGGGAGTCCTCCATGCTGCGAAGATGGAGGCGGCTTCATTGTTTAATTTGTTTTGTTTTTTGAATAAGTAGGTAGTAACATTCGTTATTAAGTATATTGTTACTTGTTTAAAATAATATAATAATAATAACCCCATGGCAGCGCTATTGAAACGGTGAAAAACACGTTATCGCCGATATCTCGCTGTTTTGTAAAAACTAAATTTGAATTTGTCATAATTAGTAAAAATACACACAAAAAAATCCTAGTTTTATATTTCAGGAGCTGTAGTTTTTAACCATAATTTTGACAAATTTATGGTTTTGGGAATCAACTTTTACAAATTTTTACAAAATCTTGGTAGATTTTTATTTAATATCGCCGTGACCGCGCCATTTAAACACACACATTTGTATTTGTGCCCGGTTGATGGCAATAAGCTCGTCCCCTATGAGCTGGCGAAAACTGTATGTGCACCTCTGCCCAGCCTTTCAGGGAAATAAGGGGTGATAGTATGTTATGTATCATCTATTGGATCATCCGGTTCCCTACAAAATGCTTGAGCTGGATGGTGCTGCTCAAAGAGAATAAAACCTAGTCATTGGTGCTGATCCACGCGTCAAGTTCATGAACGGGCGCTGTCGGTTGAGACCGGTCATCTCCTAACTTCCAGGGCTTATTTTTAATCTTATACCTATTTCGAATTCTTTATTTTTTTTACATTGTTCTCACATACAGAAGCAACAAGAATAATGTTCCCAAGATTTTGTAATATATCCAACTTGATTGAAAAGAGTGTCCGTGGAGTTTCTTGCCTGTTCTTCTTCATAGAGATCTACATTTTGGAATGGGCAACTAGCTTCAAACTTTCCAACTGATCGACTTTTGACAGTTCAAAAGTGCCTGTAAATGGTTTAATTGAAATAAGAAGCTTTGAGTTTGAGTTTGTATGTCTATTTACAGTTATATCACGAGGCAGCGGCCGTGGGTTTGCTCGAGACAGTATTGTTTCATGAGGAAGGTGCGCAGTGTATCAGCGAAGTAGTGGTGGACTTGTTGAGCTATGCTGTCGATCAACTTACTGCGCTGATGGCCCTCATCAAGTTAGTTTAAAAGCGTAACATTTCGAACCACACTAACGATGCACAATTTCAACGTGGGGAATGTTAATATTCTATTTTTTTTTTTTGACATTGAAAACTGCGTTACGTTTCCTTTCACCGGATTTACGGAGCTCGTAAATCTGTAAGGGCCTAGCGGTTTATGAGAGAACAAAACCTTTTTGTTCTTCGTTAGGTAAATAGAAGAGATTGACATCAGTAGTAAAGGCCCCGACTTGTAGATGGAATCGAACCCACCCAGGCAGTCGCTTTACTGTGTAATTTAGTTCATCGCCACTCCTCTCAAAAATAGTGAAGGAAAATATCCTAGAACCAACAATTCGAAAACATATGACGTCTATCAAACCGCACTGGGTTCGCGTGGGTTACGTCCCATTCCCTGTCACAGAGAAAAGGTCTGTGCACCAGCAGTGGGAACGTAAGGTTGATAAAGATTTTTTTAGAGTAAAATATTTCTTGACTTCTCTCATGGGGTCTCTTTTTTTTCTAGGCAAAATTCTCCCACTCCCAGTTTCCACTCTTCCTTATGTGTTGTCGTCTCCGGACAATCCTACTAATCTTCTAAATGTGAAACTTTGTATGTTTAGATGTTTGGATGTTTGTTACTCCATCACGCAAAAACATCTGAACAGCTTTGGATGAAAGGCACACAGATAGTTTAAAACCTTAATTAACGCATAGGGTCCTTTTTATCCCGGTATTCCGTACCCGCGGAATAATGTTCGAACTCCACGCGGGCGCAGCAAAAGTGTGCGCTGGCAAAAGCTAGTCTCCCATAAACTCCTTTAGTCATTACGCCAGCGTTTCCTAGGCATCAGCGAATGAATGTGATAAAGCTGATTTCAAATCTTTGTTTCAGCACCGACTACCTGAAGCCAACTACCGCGAAGGAGCTTGAAAGTGAAACAGCCATCGAGGAGTTAAACAGACAGAAGCGCGATCTTCAATTTGACATCAGCATGAGATGTATTTCCATCGTGCGGTAAGATACCACTTTTATATTTAGAATTTATAAATCAGAGGCGGAGTTTTAAAAAAATCAGCTGCCGGGAGATAAATCTCACAAGCAGACGACTGTCAAGTAGGTAAGTAACCAAAGTTGTGTAATATTTGAACGCACTTTAAGTATAGACCATCCTGATTTCCATAACACAAGTAGCGGATTTTGGAGAAAAACAGCCAGGCTAAAATGGGAGTGAGCTGCATAGCCACTTTTGATGCACCCGGAGTTATAGGCAAAGATGCTCACTGGACGCCTGAAGGAGCACATCGCTACCTTTGTAGTCCGCAGCAACGGTGGTGTGGTGATCTAATCATATTTGCAGGGCCAACATAGCCAGAGATCACATAAAAAAATAGAGGAATAGAAGGAAAACACAGCCGGTTTTTTTTTTGGTAACCTTCGACATATTTCGACGCAAGTGGGTTCAGAATCATGGACTTACTGAATCCACGGTTACAGTTTGCGCGTCAATGTCCTCTCTGCTATCCTGTTGTTATAATCACAGCTCTTCGTACAGACGCCAGCAGGCTTAGCATGACGTTTTCTATTTGTAGTCTACCGTAAAAGAGTAAACGCTTGTCTACATTTATCGGTTTGGCAGAATAGTCGACATCGGCTTTGCTTGCCATATTTAAATATAGAATAGAATACATTTATCGGTACAAAACTGTCAATTGTCTACTCGGAAACGTCCCCAACCGTCCCTTGCCCGCAGAAGTGCCAGCCCGCGCCGAAGCTGAGCAAGTAGAGTTAAAATCCCCATGATTTAATAATAAGAAAAGTGTTTGATCCGGCCTGTCCCCACTTGCTGCCCCCCCCAACAGTGACTCCCTGAGCCGAGGCTCGTACCCCGCAGGGGGTGCCCTCAGTGCGCAGTCGCTATAGGTATAAGTGTAGTTTTTGTAAGCCCTGGCTGGAGGCTCTTAGCCTAAAAACTAAAAGTCACCGCAGGAAAGCCCGGTTAAGCAGTCACGGCCTCTCAAGGTCACGTCAAGGAAACATCATTTTTGTCTACTCTTCCGTCTACAAAACGCTTCTTTATGGTTCTCGTGCTAAGCAAATTTTCCCAATTGAACATACCTAAAACCATACGCTATCGTAATAATGTTGAAAAATTATTTAATCATAGAAATTTGACACATTGGGGTAGCTGCTTAATGTGCTGGTCTTGGTACGTTTTTTATTTTTAACCGACTTCCAAAAGGAGGAGGTTCTCAATTCGTCGGAACCTTTTTTTTTTTTTATGTATGTTCCCCGATTACTCGAAGATGGCTGGACCGATTTGGATAAATTTTTTTTTGTTCGAAAGGGTATACTTTCCAGGTGGTCCCATGATCATCAAGTCAGGATCTGATGATGGGATCCTGGAGAAATAGAGAGAACTCTTCAAATTTTATAGGCACACTTGAAGCAATTTGTGTAGTTTTTGGAAGAGTACTTTCTCGGAGTGGTTCCATTTCAATTTGGTGAAGATCTGATGAAGAACTTCGGAGATAGGCAACGGAACTCCTCAATAAATGATAGCAAATGGACAGGGATTGCTGAAATCTCATGTCTGTCAGTTGTTTACACCAGTTAATAACATAACATCATGCCGGTACGCTGTGAAGGGGTAAGCACATGTGAACCACTAAAAAGTGAAAAATAAAAAACTTTTTTCAAAAAAATAAACAACCGACTTCCAAAAAAGCACTAAAAAGTGAATAATAACTTTAATTTCGGAAGGCGGTGACAAAAAATTAAAATACATATCCAAAGTCACCGACTTCCGAAATTAAAGTTATTATTCACTTTTTAGTGCTTTTTTGGAAGTCGGTTGTTTATTTTTTTGAAAAATTTTTTTTTTTCATTTCAGTTACATAGCAGAACACATGGAGGTAGGCGGCGCAGGGGCATCAATCTCCACGAACCTGTACAAGACGAACGACGTACCCTCTCTACTCACACATCTGCTCTTACACGAACCGTGGATGAAGAGAAACGACAAAGATGAACTGCAGATATTTAACTGTAAGGCCGCGTTACAAAGATAATTAATTTGTAAAAACATAGAAATTGTTTCGAGTTTGTAAAGCCGTTCACACCCCAATACAGCCGCCAACTGTCAGTGGCCGTCTAACTAGGGTATGAAAAAAGACTTCAGCTACCGACTGTATCTTATACTAGGTAGTCCCCTTATTATAAACGTTACTTAAAGTTAAGTAATGCTATGCGACTGTTTAACCATAGGTACATGTTTGACGTTTAAATGTCTCTAACGCTAAGCAACGTTCATAGATAAACCCAGTATATCCAACTTTTTTAATTTCTCTAATGTGTTCGATAAACATCCAGTTGGCCGCTGGAGCAGACCGTCTGCTGAAGACTTGTCTCAAATGCATCGCACTGAGGTGCAACTGTGGCTGTGTGTGCGACAACTGTTGCTGGAGCCGCGCCTCGCACACTACTACACCATCGATGAGTGTCGCCGCAACGCCTTCTGTAGGGTAAGTCTAAGGTTCTGACCAGATATGGTCATAAAGCAGTCCACTGCTGGACATAGGCCTCTCCAATTGCATGCCATTCAGCTCAATTTTCGGCAACTCTTATCCAGCTGCTATCAGCCACCCGGCGAAGATCGTCGCTCCACCTAGCCTGAGGGCGTCCTACCTTACGTTTGCCGATTCGTGGTCTCCACTCAAGAACACGTCTACCCCAACGGTCATCGGTTTTACGGTTAATGTGGCCGGCCCATTGCCACTTCAGATTGTTAATTCAGTGAGCTATGTCGACAACTTTGGTTCTCTGCCGGATCACCTCATTCCGGATTCTATCCCTCAGAGAAACTCCGAGTATAGCTCGTTCCTTAGCTTTCTGAGCGACCTTGATTTTATGGCCCAGGTTTCGGCTCCGTATGTCATAACAGGCAGGGCGCACTGATTGAAGAGTTTAGTCTTTAGGCTCTGCGACATACGGGACGAGAAAACTCGACGAAGCTTCCCAAACGCTGCCCGCCCAGCTGAATTCTTCTGTTAGTTTCCTTCTCAAAGTTGTTCTTACCAAACTGCAGAGTTTGCCCGAGGTAAACGTATTCTGGAACAACTTTGAGAGCACTGCCATTGACAGCAATCGGTCGGTGACGTGATCGTTGAAAATAACCTGCGTTTGGTTCAAGTTTATCAGGAGACCAATGCGTACAGAAGAATCAACTAGGTTGTCCAGCATCTGCTGCAAGTCATGCAGTGATTCAGCCAGTATGACGATGTCATCTGCAAAGCTCAGGTGTGAGATGTACTCGCCGTCAATGTGAATGCCGCGTCTTTCCCAATTCAGCGTCTTAAAGACATCGTCCAACACATGGTCATAATACTGTATTTTATTACCACAAGGCCAGTCCTATTGGAAACGTGGAGCTGCTGCCTTACACTAGCCTCTAAGTCTTCAAAGTTAGGATTTTTTTTTTCGAGATTTATGGGAGGAATTGCTATGGTTGGTTAATCCAGATCCAGACGGGGAATCCTTTGGAAATTTTAAAAAAACTTCTTGTTCCCACACGAATGAATGAATGGAATGCACCGACTCCAGACCAGAGGCCCTATAATGGTAGGTAAGACGTGCCCTTAGGATGTGGACGGATTACGAGCCGTTAGAGCCGCTAGAGTAGGCATCGGCCTTGTGGAGACGAGTGAGATTTATTGGAGGGCTTATAACATAACGATGTAGCCGCCATGTAGATTCAGGTCGAGCTTCACCAGTGCTTCTACTGGTCGGGTTCAACTGTTTTCTCGGCTCTTTTCTATGTCGTTATGTTGCTGTTTTCATTTCATTGCCCCCACAAGTAGGTACAATTATTATGACTACGGATTTCTTTTTGTAATTCTTATCCATTTTTGCATCACTCAGCTACAAGCGAAGATGACAGAGCAGATGCTGGACCAGATCCCACCACTGGGCGACCTGAAGATGTTCCTATGCCGGCTAGCAGTAGGGGACTACTCGGGCCTTAATAATCGCACCAATGGCGTCAAGAACCCTGGATGTACGCTCATTGAGATTGTGCCACAGGTGATTTCATAATATTATTAAGGCGTAGGTACTCTTGACCTCGGGGAATACGGGCATTATGTAATGTTGTTTTTATTAGGGACTACGTATATGATGTGCTTTAGAAAGAGCTTATCACACGGCACCCTAAGTGCGTTACACACACATATTGAAGGTTATTGATAAGTAATTAATTGCTTCAAATATTCAAAAACTTTGTCTGCTCCACAACGTAAATAATGCAATTAATGTTGTTGAACTGTCAAAATGAAAGAGATTATAACTAATAGTGTGTTACGTAATAATTACCCCGTAGGTATTCATGACAGACACGACACGACGCTTTACAAATATAGGTACACTTTTTCTAAGTCACTGAGCTAGATTTACTTATGGCCCGTTTACACGATTAAAGCGTCTTGCCTGTGGCATACAAACAAAATTAAAGCCATAAATTACTTGCATCGTATAAACACTGTTTAAATGGCACAGAGGCCAGCACATCATATACCCTACAGGCTACCCTAATCTGTCAAACTTATTTGATAGATTTTCAACTTTAAAACAGAAGATTTAGGTTCATGTTAAATTGGGAGAATTTGACAGTTTTGGATAGCTTGATGTGCTGGCGTCTGTACATCGTAATTGTTTGTTCAACTTATGGTTGCAATTATGTCGCACCGTGTAAATCAGGCTATAAAACCCGATTTTCATAGCTGTGCACCTGTCAAAGTCGAAATATTGTTTTTTTTTTGAGAGTGGGAAGTCATCAAATTACTTCTCCCGCTCTGGGTGGAGCCAAGGGCCAGGGCCGACGGTATCTCTTTCGAACAACCCGCACCTCTGGAAAATATTGACCTGATTGCTGCATTGGTAGCGTCATCAATGGGATTTTCAACGAAAATAACAGTGCAGACGACACGGGAGCGCAGGCCGTACTGCTAGGCGTCAGCGGTGAGGTACGAAGGGAAGCGGGCGGGTGAATTCAATCTTGTCAATCTTTTGACTTTGACAGCACAGTTACAATAATCGGGCCTTAGGCCGCGCTGTTCTATATTACTGGCTGGCAGGCGCATAAACCTCTTTTTTTTTCTAACCCCAGATCAAAGATGCCTACCTAAAAGAAGTACACAAGCGAACAAAATCTCTTGCCAAAGCCCAACTACAGTTGTTCCACATGGATGGCTCCGAAGAGTCTAGAGTCATGGCCAAGCGTCTGTTGGAGTCGTACACGAGTGATGCAGCACTGGCATTGGACAGCGGCGGGGCTAAATGTGTCAAGTGTGGCGACAAAGCCACTAAGAAGTGTTCGAGGTGTAAGACTGAATGGTATTGTGGTAGGTGTGTTGTATTGAAGTTTTTGTGATTTGTGAGCGCACTTACCTTAGCGAGATGAGAAAAAATTTCACCAAAACAAATTCAGCTTGCCAATATAGCGGCTTATACACTTTTGAGTTCTATGATACTTGTTTATACTTAAATAGGTATTTTTTATTATTTACAGGGAATGTCAAGTTCAACAGTGGCCCATGCATAAAGAATTATGCGATCAGTTCGCAAAAATATGTGTGTAACAACTTCATTTCAATACAATTGTTTCAAGCATTATTTTCGTGAATATTCTTCTTAGAAATAAAATTATGTTACTATTTATTTTATTAGAAATAAAAGGCTTTATTGATCAAATAAAGCTTTAAGTAATTTTTAAATGCCATAAGATGTTTCGCCATGAACTGGCATTTAAATGGCAGGAACATCGACGCTCACGTACCTATATTATCTATTGTAAACACAGAAAAAAAAACAGTAGAAGTCGTATAACGCTTCATTAGCGGCATTAGCAGCATTTATCGGAACCAGCGTACCCAAACTCACACGAATACAAGTTAATTGTATTTCGTAACACTAAGAAAACTTTGGTCCGATTGGTAGTATAAATTGAATGAAAGTAGAAAACATGTCATTCGTCGCTTAATTGATAATAAACTACAAAAAAATGACTATAGAGTTGTTTTTCTCTACTCTTTTTACATATTTATTACTTTTCCGTTTAAAGCGCACACGGAATAGTTTAATGAGCAAGTTACGCTACTCGCCGCTAGATGTCACTATAATAAACGCATTCAATTTAAAGTTGTATTTCGCTACAGATAAGAGTTATATTTGCGTAACGAGGTCATTACTATTCGTAATTCTCTAGAGATGTACCCCTGTCGTTGATTTATTTATCGACATTCCGTTTTATTTTCAAACAATATATGGTCAACAGCTAGTCGATAAATATTATTATGTTTGAAATCAAGTGTTATATATATTTATTCTAATACATACTTACGATTTACAGAAAGTATAATTAAGAATTGTTATGTTATACCACTAATACGATTTTGAAAATTATTTTTTTGATAGAAAGATACATCCTGTGGTGTTTCCTTCTATTTTATGCGATAGATATTATACTATGCGATTAGATATACGGGTACACTACTTCCTACTAGCATTGGAAGCCTACGCTTTCGCCTGCGGATACACTCGTATTATGTTTAGCTTAACTAGATCCGTAACGGATTTTGATTAAATTTGGAATAATAGATAGATCTTAGATGATTATACTTAAAAAAGAAGGAGGTTCTATGTTCATTTGTAATTATTTTTCGCATGGTCGGAACTTGAGTAGAATTAGAAAGCACTTACACACATACCTTTGTATGACCAATTAATGGAAATATGTTCGTTTACTAATACTGCAGAAACAAGCCGTAAGCAAGGTTAAATTTTTCCTATATATCATAGGACCCAGAGAACATTGTAGGTTTAAAATATCGATAACTCATTATCGATGACGGTAATCTCTAATTGAGTAGCTGACTGTGACGTGTACATAGTTGGAATCGTCGCGAACAATATGTTTGAGTTTAAAAGAAAGTAGACTATAATTAAATTAGATACCATAAAGACAACTTTTACTTGTCTTATTTAATAAAATATTGTTTTTCAAATTTTTATCGAAATAAAATCAATTAAGACTTACCGATGGTATGATATACCTCCATTTGATACATTTCTGCTATCATGTTTACATTGTAAAACAGCACAATAAGGCATGTTTGTATTTTTTTGTCGAGTTCTTTTTTCCGTGGCGGTTGTAACAAGACTGATGTGCGTGGTGTGTGCGCGGAAGCAGACCTATGCAAAACTCCGAAAAGCTCGTCATGTTTACATTGTAAAACAGCACAATAAGGCATGTTTGTATTTTTTTGTCGAGTTCTTTTTTCCGTGGCGGTTGTAACAAGACTGATGTGCGTGGTGTGTGCGCGGAAGCAGACCTATGCAAAACTCCGAAAAGCTCGGGGTACGCGGGCCCCGCCTACTTGCGACTTCTACGTGTTTTTTTAATTCCATGATTGTAAACAATCCAGAACACTAACAATAAATCAAATATGACATGACAGGAGTCGGTTTTGTACAGTTTCTATTCACTAGATGACGCTTTACAAGTAAGTCACGTTTCTGAATCGTTGTGTTAAATTTTATACAATTGTCTTCAAAATAACGTCATACCCACAGAGCAATATGGCGTCCACTCAACCCCAGTGGATTCGTCAGCGTTTTCGTCACATTTAATCGATGAAATAAAAATGTTGAGTTTCTTTGTGGTATACGGAACGTGAACGACGAAGGGTCTGCCATATATTGGCGCAATTCCGAAGTTTTCTCGGAATCATTACTTGAATTTGACACTTCACGTAATAAAATAATCTCATACAAGAAGTGAAAAAAAAAAACATAATTACTAAATAAAAATGTATTGTTGTGTTGGATGCTTGAACACTTCAAAGAAAACTCAAAATAAATCAAATGGTGTGAAATTCTGTTACTTTCCCACAGATATTACTTACTTTCCTTGGTTACGTGATAAAACGATAAATGCAGTAAAAAAAATGTGGAAGTTTGTATGAGTTTCAAAGCATCTAGAAATTACTCAATAACGTTATTTGTAAAAATATCTGAGTTTTGTATGTAGTACTACTATTTAATACAAACAAATCTCAGTAAACATAACCTCGAATAATGTTTGTTAGTTTTCGGTAGAGCACTAGCTGGATATTTTTTAAAGTAAATTAAAGCACAGGTGTGCTTACATTTTCTAATAGGCCTGCCTTACATTGGCAATTTGCTCTTTTATTATTTGTATTATAATCAAGCTGAAAAGTAGGCGACATGAACATAAATAATACTTTAAACAAAATATTTACGTAAAAAATGAGTTCAGAAAATACTTTACAGTTATTTTGACATCATGGACGTTAGAAATCGTCGTTTGAGCTACAATTTTGCCAGTTATTAGTGCATTTTTCGGATTCATAAGTTCATAACTGTTACTTCTACATCTAAGACATGGCCGGACTCGGAAGAGTTTTTGGCCTTTGGACATATTTTGACCACGCTGACGATCATTATTAATCGGCCGGAACCCATATTTTATCATTTTAATCATTGTATACGATATAATTAATATAATGTAAACATTAACTTAAACACTGGCGGCAACACGATGACAGATTGACTGGTCTAAACAGTTTCTTTTTTTTACCACACCGTGGCTCTCGTGTCGATTTGTGCTGCCATCTAGTTTTTTATTTGCTCGACGTCATTAATTTTGGAACCGGATTGCTACGTAATAGATAATTAAGGCTCGTGCAGACTAGAGCGATGTGACACTCGTAGAACAATTTCTATGAAAATTGTTCTAAAAGCGTCGTGTTGCACCTGTTTTGGTTCAAGACAAATTTACTAGTGGACAGCTTCTAAATAATTGGACGAGAAAGCCTATCAGTAGCCGAAGCACAAGTGTAGATGTGCAAAGCCACTGTTGTGTCATTAGTTTCAGGCTGTCCATTTGATAGGCATATCACAACCAGCCAGTACCTCACAGACCCGGGTACATGCGACCGTCTATACCTGTGCTCACAGCCCACTGACAGTAGCTCAGTGGTTACACCTTAGACCCAATTGGGTTAACTACTGTCACATTTGGCTAATAATAGAGCCTTGTAATTACAAGGCTCTCATAAACCATTACAAAGTCCTTGTAAGGATTTTGTTAACTTGCGTTTGTTATTACTTTTCTTTGATTTTGATCAAACTTTTAAATTTCCATTTATCAATGTTCGGCGAAAATTAAAGAAGTTTGAAGTGTTTTATTGAATTTTTATTGTTTAACTTAAACACTAGGTGAATGATTAGCTTGAAGACTTCAGGTAGTCTTTGAGCACGTCCAGGGCGGGCGTCTCCTCTCCGAAGTCCTGTTGACAAGACACGAAAGCTTTGTGAATAACTTAAAAAACGGTAACATAGTTGGAATGGCATGTGTTGAAATAAATTGTACCCCAATCGAAAGAAAGTTGGAAACACAAATACTGGCTTAGAGCTTTAGGCTAGAACGAAAGTTAGAAAAAGCATGTCCTATGCAGCTATCCTTTGTGGATAGCCGATAAGTATGTTTGTACGAGTGATAGGAAAGTTGCCTGTGCAAGTGGCGCGGCACTATAGGGTCACTCGATTTGATGTTGCGCTGTTATTTCGTCACTAGCAACGATGTTTGCTGATAGTGTTCGTGCTGAGCGCAATGTAAATTTGATCCGTTTCAGATCAAATGAAGAAAACTGGATCAGAACAGTTTTTGCATTTCAAGTTTATTTCGATTGTGGTAGTTTCTTGATGGACTAAGAATCGAAGTTTCTTGATACAAAAAAGACAACATAGAACAGACAGATGGACCAAGTTGTCAGTTTTGTAAAAAATACCTGTATTTCGATTTCTGTTAGGTTTTTATTTAAAAAACTGGCTTAATGGTTTAAATCATACCTTAATAAACCTTGTTTTGTAATAAGACCGATTACTCTAATGAGTTTCAGCTCTTAAAAAAAATGTAAAGTTCCGACCCTTTTGCAAATGTGTTGTTCACGTGTTTGAAAAATACCCACTACCAATAATTCATTTGCTTCTTCAAGAAACTTATTTGTGAACAAATAAGCGCACAGTGGACGTAAAAATTATCACCCAAAAAAAATCGTTTTATTGGGTCAGAAACTTGTAAATTATGCTGTACTATACAGTGTTCGTTCCTGTACCTTGATAACTACGCACGAGCAGCCGACAATCTTCCTGGCCTTGCCATCCTTGTCGATTTTGCAGAGACCGGCCCATTCACCGAGCTTCTTGTTGTTGTCCACCTGTTGTAAGCAACAATGTGGTTATTGAGATGGTCTAAATATTATTGCAATGTCACAATATTATAAAAGACGCAAATGCACTCATACTCTGTTAAAAGTTATAGTTTACATACTTTAGAATAAATCCACAAAAGAGCCACTTACACGAGAATATGTATAAGATAACATAACATAATAAACTTAAGTTATTATAGGTAACGGTCATCAATACCAAAGGTAATTAAGCTTCAATTTATTTGGTTTTAGATTGTTTGGGTTACAGGTTCAACAGTTTTATTCTAAACTAAAGTTGGACTTTAATTGTATTCAGTAACGTGATAATGAACAATTTTACGTAAAGAGAGAATGACAAAAATGGTGTAATTTTAAATTAAACCATTTTTACCATTCTTTATAAAACTTTAAAAATCATTTGTAAGAAGTGGAATATAAGAATAATTAATAATCACTACATAGTATAAAACAAAGTCGCTCTCTCTGTCCCTATAACCCTATGTATGCTTAAATCTTTAAAACTACGCAACGGATTTTGATGCGGGTTTTTTTAATAGATAGAGTGATTCAAGAGGAAGGTTTATATGTATAATACACCGACCTCCACGCGGGCGAAGCCGCTGGCAAAAGCTAGTTTATTAATAAAAGTAATTTCCTTTTTTTTATTTCTTCTAATAGAAAGAAACTCAAAAAGTTACCTTAAAACTGAAAAACAAAATATCCATTTTGTTAATACGTGTCGTAGGGTGATTTTTCTTGACAGTTGTCACGAACTGACTTCGCGATTTAATGCGAAACACATCCACATTACAAAAATGGTGAAATTTTTAGGAAAACAGTGCGCCAAGTAAATCGACAGTGAGGCGTTTAATTACAAAATTTGAAACCAAATTTACGCTGATGGATCAAAAGATCATTGTTCGTCGTCGTCCTTGGCGGTCAATCGAAAATATAGCCACAGTAAGGGAATCTGTGGCCGAGAATCCAGATTAACCCTGTGCCTGTGCCTGATGTATTTCAAGTTTAATCAGAACTATTTTTCTTTATGTTTAAATAAAAATGTTTGCTTCATTAAAAAATAAATGTGTTCGCTCTTGGCACTCTTGTTGTAATCATGTTTTTAAGACAAGTTATTAAATTTAAAATAAAAAAAATTGCATGTAAGTACAACATTTCAAGTTCATTTTGTCAAAATCTGGTAACCCTACTACTGTCTAGTTACTGAATACAATTAAAAGTCGAACTTTAGTAGGCTAGTTATTCATTTATTAGGCATAGGATTGGCATAATTGTTGGACATATTTTATTATGTCAAATTCTACTACTACTTAACTGAGTAAGACTATGTTACTAAAAGGTATAAATAATAAAATATAGATTTGTAAATGTTTGGGTGCTAGGAAAGTTGACTCGTCAGGTTTTTGTAAATGTTTGGGTGCTAGGAAAGTTGACTCGTCAGGTTGAGAGTCACCATAGGGGCACACGGTTTGATCTGCGCTCCTTAGGCGGAACCGGCAATAAACCGGGCCCGCTCGTGCGGAGCGCAATAATTAGTAGATAGTGAATAAAGGTAATAATCTAAGCAAGTTATTTGAGCAGCTGTAATTAAAAGCGTGTAAACACTGAAGAGAGATCTGGCAAGCTCTTTCTTCAGTGCTGCACTGTAATGACAACAATAAAATTGCTTAAAGCATTAGAAGAAATGAGTTTTTATTAGTTGCACTAGTCAAGCTCGCTACAGTATGGTAAGATGCCAATAATTGAGACCATTACATAAAATATATATATTTTACTACTATTTACCTTGACGAGCGGGATCTGGTGCTCATTACAGAGAGCCTGGACAAGCTTCTTGTATGCAGCCTCGTCACAGTTCTCAGCCAGTACGCACAGGACTGCTAGCCTCCTGTTGTGGACAATTTGCACAATTTAACAAAAAGGAAATAGTAAAACTAGAACAATCTTACTATCTTTTTAACCACATTTCATATTATTATGAACTAATTATATGAATGGCATCTATGGAGACTCCTTATAACAGTGTGGTATTATGAATGTTCTAGAACCATGAATTTAAAGACGTGACATCCACCAATGCACTGGTCCGAATGGTGGATTATGTCCAACTCCCTCTCACCTCATCTCTCTGTGAGAGCGCTTGTGCCCCAGAAGTGGGAACATTCTTTATTTATTAGCTATGGATGACTTACAGCTAAAACAACAAAATTTTAAAAAGTATGTGTGACTGACAGCCAGATATGATGCTGATGGAAGAAAATTATGTATTCAAAACATTATGCTATTGTAAAGAAATTTGTTGCTTTTATAGAATAAAATTAATATAAAAAAATAAGTGTTTTCACCTCAGTGTTTTTTACACCCTTAAAAATTTCACAAGTGCCTAAAATAACAATGTGGAACTAGTGATAACAAAATCAACATTAGTTCCATTATTTTCAAATTCTTTTAAAATAGAACTAGTGATTTTAAAAAAAACATCAGTAGTTCCATCATGGAACTGTTAATGGTACCAGTGGTAATGAAACTTTTGTTTTACATGCTGGTAAGCATGTAGAAATGTGGCACATATGGGAGGCCACAATGTTGATAATTAAAACAGTGTGGTACTATGAATGTGCGTCTCTATTTGCATCAAAGTGTATCCCACACAACTCGCTAAGTGTGAGATATTTCCACAAAGCATAGGACTAGAACAGCCCCACACTGAGTGAATATTGGTAGTAGTTCCAATGCAAAGTAAGAGGGGGTTAGTAGATCTTCAAGAACCTATCAAGTCACTGAACTCCATGGAGGTCACTCAGGAATCATAAACTATAGAGTCTACTACAAGGTAATCATAGTCTATACTCCATAGGTTTAGGTAGTTAAATAAAGGTAAACAAATCGTAAAAAGGGTTCTTTATAGTTGACACTTTCTTGTTTAAAAATACGGTGTAACAAAATCATATATATACGATAGTTTCCTCTTTTATTAATAAATAATAAACTTTATCATTTATTCTTAAACTACTTTTCCTAGATGTAACTAGGAGTTAGGAACTTGAGCACGATTTTTTTGTTAGACTAATTACAATAATATAACATTTTGTAATCTGCCTATTGTAAAGAGCCCAAAATGACAGGTTCCCTAAACTTTTTTGAAAATACAACAAATTTGCTAAATTGAAAAGTACAACTGTATGTGATGTAGTATGACAACTGAAGTGGCAGGTATTACGTTTAGTCGGTTAACCAGACTTTGACAGTGCTCTCAACAATCGACATTTACGATTTTGCGAGTGTGTTTCAATTTTGTTAAATTGTGTTATTATAGCTAGGAAAATAATTGATGATGCAACGGAACGATTTATTATTAATGTGATAGATAGTTCATCAGATTCCGAAAAGAGCCTATGATTATATGACTAACATTTCAAATAAAAGGTTTCGCATCTATGAGTCACGTGGTTTTTTTTTTACCTTTATTTAACTACCTAAACCTACGGAGTATAGTTGCTTTGACAAAATTACCACATGGTAAATAATGGAAATTACAAGTCGATACACAGTGAAATTTTCTTGCTATTTTGTAGTTCTCAGATCCAGTGATTGTTACTCCACAAACAACCTATTTACATGCCTTGGTATTGAAGACATCACATTGATTTACACTCTCATATTAGAATATCATATCAAATTTTAATGATGCCTACTGTGTTAAATATGCCTAGCGGTGGCTAGGCATAATTGTTTAGCCATAATCATCATACTTGGGTTGTTAGCACATTTTAGTAAAATTATGCAGAGTTTACTAACTTGTCAAGAGACTTGGCAGCCTCATGGAGTCCATGGACGAGTCCTCCGTGGATGAGGGCAGTCTTCAGCACCTCCTGGAGGGCTGTGTTCACGTCCATCGCTCCACCGCTCAGGACGGGGTTCACGGGTACTTCACTGCAATCACAAATGTAATTTTCATTGTTGAGCACTATTATGGTTGTTCACGAGGACATTCACCATCTTATTTATAAACGTTGCTTATAGTTAAGTAATGATTAGCGTCTGTTTAACCATACATACATTTTTGACGTTTAAACATCATTTAACTTTAATAATCGTTTATGAATATACCCCTCATGTTTAGGAGGAAGAATATGATGAAAGTCAAGCATAGCTTTGGATGCGTAAGTTTGAATCAAGTTTTTAAGGTTATGTTGACAACATGTTTACTTTTCATCGTTGCAAAATTAATTACATTTTGGGGAATACTTGAATGTACGTATACGTATCAATTACAAAGACACGCTCTTGGTTAATTGAAGAGTTTTATATGCAAATAATTACGAAAACAAAAAGTACTTACACTTCGACTTCAGCCATGGTTTTTTGTGATTAGTCGACCTGAAATACAAAATAGAACAGATTGAGAGACACTCCGACATGATTTTAAAAGAACCTTGGCCATTGCAGAAGTACTGATTGCGAAAATATATCAAGATTCAGAGCAAGCGAACACAGAACGTTTGACAATTTACCTTGCCTCTCGGAAAAAGACTGGAGCTGTCAAAATCATTTTTGAATGTGATATTACCGTAACATTTTTTTAAGCTTGCAATAATCTTCGGAAAATTCAAACCTCTTTGATTCAAACTCAAAAGACAAATCAATGAAAATCTGATACTAATTAACCAAATTTTGGAGCTGTTGAAGTAGGCTACTAACTCCGTCGACGAAAATACGGGCCCGTCCGAAAATAGTACGAAGCTACGAAGTGACTCCTACAGCTGATTCATTAACTTTTTTGGACGGGTAAAACCATACAGGTTGCGAGCGTAGGGACAACTGTCAAATGGTGTAGTAATTCATTCTTAGTTTGGACACGGGCGTAAACTAATCATAGATCCGATAGTGTTATGGAGTAGGAAACGCCCGTAACTTCGACCGAGATTACGGATTTCGTGCTTATAGAATAGGCCCCCAGGTTGAAACACTTCAAATAAAATCACACAAGCATCACACCACACATAAGAATTTATAAATTGGTACTGGCAACTTATAAATTAGGATTTAAGTGCGTTGACCGGTGGCAAGTTTAAAACAAAAGACTGCCAACGACACTGTCATTTGAATTTTCTAACTGAATTTTATTTTTTAGTTATTTGTTTAAAAATAAATGTTTGTGTTTGTGAAATCGTAGTGTTTTAGTGTCTTATTTACAAAACTGTATATTGTAGTTTTAAATGAGTATATAACTATATTGAAGATGTACTATCAATTAAGTTACGTGTCATTGTTATTGCAATGATGAATCAAAGCCCTGATATATTGTTTACCGCAGAATATATAAAAAACGTTTTATATTTTGCCACTGTAAGGCAAGGAAAAATACTAAAAAATACGGCTGATACGCAATATTTTTGTATTGACAACGAACTTGTGTACGAAAATTATTATTCGGATTTTGGACCTTTAAATCTTGGTTGTGTCTATAAATACTGTACTAAACTGAATGAGAAACTGAAACAGTATCTAAACAAGCAAACTATTGTGCATTACACTTCAATTGACCCCAAAAAGAAAGCGAATTCTGCCTTTTTACTAGGATGTTATGGAGTACTGTATTTGAGTTTATCACCGAGAGATGCTTTGAAACCTCTAATGGTTCACGGACAGAGCTACAGGTCTATTAAACTTTTAATAAAGTAATTTCTCTTTAATCCCTTAATGACGTTACATTCATCAGCAATAGATTGAACATTATATATTTTGTACAGTTTTTTATATAATTATACTGATTTATTCTCCTATTCCTATTTCGTAGACCTTTCCAAGACGCAACGCAAGGTGAATCGGCCTACACAATATCCCTGATGGACTGCCTCCAAGCTGTAAAGAAAGCGAGAGAATTAGGTTTCTTTAACTTTCAAGATTTTAATTATGAAGAATATGACAGACTCGACAAAATTCAGGGTGGTGATTTGAACTGGATTTTACCTGGTATGTCCGTTTATTATTTGATAATGTGCGCTCTTAAAAATTCTAACGTGGTGATACTATCGTGGACGCCTACGAAGGACGACGTAAATCTTACTGAAATACGTGCACGTTACAACGTTATCGTGGCCGGAAATTTAAAAATGTCTTCATTTATTTCTAGAAATTTAACTTAATGTGTCATCGTGATGTCATGGGCCACGGTAATATCATCGAGTTAGAAATGTTAAAAGCCCACAATCACTTTAATAGCGTCGCTAAATCTGATTAATCTGGCGTTAATTATAGTACGCAACAAACTTTATGGCGGCTTTTAAGTGCGCTACTCGTTGCGCATTACCCCAACCATCCCCTCAACCCCTCGGACACATGATTTTTTTACTACCCCGCGACTTGCCTCATGTCTCGAGCCGCCATGAAGTGTGAATTAGGCTGTACAACTTTTCTGTGCATGTTTTCAGGTAAATTTCTCGCGTTTATTGGCCCAGTTGACTACAGCGTATCTTTATTCCATCCGCCCGAAATGTACATAAATTACTTCATGGAAACCAACGTTAAAATAGTCATCCGGTTAAATAAAAGATTGTATGACGGAAACGTGTAAGAAAATCTTTAGATTTCAATAAACAAAATCGCACATTTGTTGCTTAGGTTCAAATTTTGTCTTTTTTTTCTTTGTAGATTCAATAATGTTGGTATTATACACTACGATTTATTTTTTCCTGATGGTTCCTGCCCACCGCGACACATCCTATTCAAATTCCTCCAAATTAGTGAAGAAGCCAGCTGTGCACTAGCGGTGCATTGCAAGGTTACGAATTTAGTCCGTTTGAGATAAATCTTTTTAGGTTTTTTTCTCTTTTTCTGTTTCTGACAAAGAACTTGTTCAGGCAGGTCTAGGGCGCACTGGTTCGTTGATTGGTTGTTATTTAATCAAGCATTACCGGATGACGTCTCACGAAGCTATAGGCTGGATGAGGATCTGCAGACCGGGATCCGTTATAGGACATCAACAGGCAAGAACCAAAATAATCTAGTCATCATTCGGCACTTCGTAGTTTCTATATTTGCCGTAATAAATTCAAGACATTTGATTTCTTATTAAAGGGTTGGCTGGAGCAGCTTGAACCATGGCTGATCAAGCAGGGGAATCTTTATAGGTAAACAGGTGAAGATTTAATTGATAGTTGGTAATAAATAAGACAACCCAAATCCGTTTTCGGTTGTCTATCCGTGCCGTTCAAGGGTAACTATAAACGATTGTCGTTCTTGTTTGCAATTTGGACTTCTTCCAGACCTTGAATGTGACAGAATTTTGTGGCTTAGTTTACTTTAATTGAACTGATAATAAGAGTTAGCTACTCAAAGTTGAAATTAATAAAGTTTTTGACAGGAAACGTACGTACCAGGACACTGAGAAGATGCCATTGCATGAGTTCGGCGTTTATTCTATCGCTGAAAAGACTATGAACCAGCGGCCTGTGTTCTTTCATAAGTCGCCTTCGCCGCCACCTCCAATCCAAAAATTTCGATCAGATGGCGCGCCCCTACTGAGACCACAGAACTCAAGGATTAAAGAAGGTTATAAGAATAAATTATTTACTTTGATTAAGTATAGCTTTTTATGGTCCATCACTGGACATATGCGTCTTATCAAAATTCAGTTTTTCTGCATCTAGATGGACTATGAAAGGCTAAGTTGATCTCAGGTAAATTTGTCTATTTTAGAAGTATATCATAGTCAAATTTCCAAACAGTGTAATTTTCTAGTTATATTAATTTTATCGTACACACGGCTACACATCAAGCTATACATTTCTGGTTTACGCTGATCTCGCACTGTACGGAAATCCTAGACACTGCCAGATCAGCTTATACTGGAAATGCATAGCTTGATGTGTAGCCGTGTGTACCAAATATTCTCGGCACTTTCTGGTAATTAGTTTATAGTAACACTGTTTGTACTTACATACGCTTTTCTTACAGCAAAGCTTTACGCAACGCACCGTCAGTTACAAATCGTGTTTTTAAATTATAAACAATGTTATTTTATAGGACGACTTTTTCGTTGGTAACAGTCCTATGGTTTATGTGGGCTACCTCGAATCCATTAATGGATTTTCGAGTCTTAAAAAATACATACCTAAGCGGATCCGACATGGTTAGGTCGGATTCGCTCCAGAATGTGTTTCAAGTATTTTATCAATTGACAGACTATGTGAAATAACAGACAGTAAGCCCACGTTCCCACGGACGTAATAACTAATGACTGCTTAGCGCGGAGAGTTGAAAATCGAACACTTTGTTTTTCGACGCGCTGGGACTCCCTCGCGCTGCTCGGTATAACGAGTTGCAAAATCCAGTGTTTCTCCGCAACTCACAACTTTACGTGGAGGCTTCTAATAGTGTGAACGTTCAGTAATGGACTCCCAACTTGATGGATGTTAGAGTAAAGCTTAGCCAATCTTCGGAACTTAAGATTCGACCCCCAAAATTATTTCCCTAATGGGGAATCTACAGTATTGCCGAGTGTCATAGAATATAATTTGTTATAACAAGAAACTTTATGCGGACGAAGTGGCGGGCAGAAGCTGCATACCTAATTTGAACATATTATAACAAAGTATTGGCTGCAGTACAGCAATTTTAGGCAAGATTGGTGTGCGCATATGACCACACGATAAAAGTAAAACTTACGACTAGAGTTGGTTCTACGTGATTCTGTTCGATTCAATTAGGGTGCCGAGCGTGACGGCTCAGTATCTTTCACTGTACAGAAAGAGCGTAAAGTGAACTAAAGAAGTTTCCACTTTTAAAATAACGAAATTAAGCGATGGTAAACGTTGATGCCCTGGAATAACCTGCGTAAAACAGTTTTTTAAATGCTTCTACATGGGCAGTGTCGTGGGCACATCTATAAATGTTTTGAATGCAAATTAATGTAATACTAATATTTTAAATCGTTTTATTCTTGAAATTCGTTCAACGGAAGTATTCGAAATATTTTATAAAGAAATCTGTAGACTCATCTATGACAACTCAATACCTTATGCAGTTAGGTGCTGTCATTTCTTAAATACCCCACTCACCAATGAAAAAGTCGGCCTATGAATATGGATATCATGGCGCAAAGTTTTGAAGACAGTCATCAAATGTATATTTTTCGTTTTACGTCCAGACTACGAAAATAAACCTGATTCTGAGGAAGAAGAAGTGTTTATGGCGTCATGTGATCTGACTGTAATGCCTTCTAAATTGATGGCTCAAAGGAAAGGCTGTATATTAAGAAGTAACTTGTTAAGCGAAGAACATGGAGATAGTCACCAATCAGAGAGAGTCGCA
Source organism: Polymixis lichenea (assembly GCA_949091785.1). Lineage (NCBI taxonomy): Eukaryota > Metazoa > Arthropoda > Insecta > Lepidoptera > Noctuidae > Polymixis > Polymixis lichenea. Next base: position 10,819,642 of record OX420941.1, read on the forward strand.
GGCTGGAAAAAATATTTGTGTGGTCAGTCATGTCTCAAAAATCTTAATGATTGTTTGTGGATGTTGGCGGTGCGTTGCGCAGGCTCAGCTCCCGAAACTTGTAATGGCACAGGCTTGTGCAGTTTATTAGACGGGGTTTGTATTTTTTTTGGTTGATAACTTAAGTCATTGAAAATCTTACCAAAAATAATAACTTTATTTGTTTCCATGTAGCTTATAACAAGACGACGGAGAAGGAGTGCGACTGGCGAGTGAAATCGTATGGTACGAACAATAGTTCGCAAAAGTTAATGTACAGAGGGTATGTAAATAGGTTTTCGTTTGATTTTCCCAGTAATGCCTAGTAATAATCAAGTTTTATGTATTCTACAAATTGAAGAATTATGTCGCCTAAGATGTGCCGTTGGCGTTTCTAGTTGGCGGCAGTAATATAATACGGCGAGTGCCCTTTTACATGGAACTGAAATATAATTAACGAAAAAAACCCTTTTCTAATCGAAAAATTCTCGAATGATCAAGCATAGTTCTCAGGTTAACAACATGTGCTGAAAATCATCTTAATACTAACTTATTTTTCTTCCGTCTTCTAGGGAGTGCTCTTCGAATAATAACAATGTAATATGAACTGGTATTTTTGTAACTACTATAGATACCAATATGACACTCTCAGTACTGCGTCGCGTCGTAGCAGCGGTGCCGGCGATCCCAGAGCTGGTCGTCCAGTTTCTAGAACCTCTACACCGCGTGCACAGACGCCACGAAATAGTATATTTTGTACCGTTAAGGTAAATATTTCATAATCTATTATTATTCTTAATGTCCTATCTATCTTTCTTTTAATTTAAATTGCTTTTCTGGTGGTTTTCCTCGTGTATCAATAAAATCTGCCATGTTTTAGGAGCAAGAGTCAAAAAATTTCCACCCCAACATACCTATTACAACTTACCGTACAAGCCAAGGTCCAGTAATAAAAAGCGTTAATGAAGCTCGGGTAAGCAAAGCAATTAATGCGAGATTTAACTATCGTAGATTAATAATAAACTGAATGTATGATAAAATTATGACCATATTTACTTTCAGAATTACCTAATGCGAACCAGTATTTATAATACCGAACGGGAGAAGCAGTTGAAGTCGACTGTTACGGTGACACCTCAGCATGTGGTCCGGCAACAAAGTCCACCTTTTTATACTCCAACTGTAGGCAGCAGACCACATGTCACGCCCTCTTTCGAGCGTACAAGTACTTACAGTACGGGTACCTAAGTATAACATTTAATTTGATTTACTAACTTAATTGTACTTACTTTCATTTTACAGTCTTACGTTAAATTTAATCTTGCTTTAAATATGCGAAACTTCAATGTGGTAGATAAACTTCAGCTTCACTATAGAAAAAAACTTGAATGAGCTATTTATTTCCATATAGCACCTAAAATCCCGGCGCCCCAAACCCGACGAAGACTGGGACGTAGTCCGAGTCCACCAGCTCGGATGTGCAACGAACAGTCTCGGGCAACGAACACACCTTCACCGACTGAGAAGTTTTTAGTAAAAGACACTTCGAAAACTGCGTTAAAGGATGTCTTGTCAAGACTAAGACGTGAGTACTTTAGAATTCAAATCAAATCAAATCAAAATATTTTATTTCACATAAACCTGCAAGGGCACATAAGAAACGTCAGAAGCTAGGTGCGAGGTTCCAATTTGTCGCTTCCTATGGAGAAGAGCCGGCAAGAAACTCCACGGTTACTCTTTTAAAAATAATTGGGTTTTACAATGTTTTCAAATTACAGTGATAATAGGTTGGGAGGACAGTGCAGGCCTGTCAATAAGTACCAAGTACTTAGAGGATTGAAAATAAAGAATAGAAAATCGTCTATAAATCTAGTCTGTAAGGCCTACAATGTTCTCCCATTCACAATATGTAAAAGAATCTACATTAGTAAGATCAACCTATCTAAACAAAGTGACATGAATTATTATCTTCAACTAGAATCTTAATACTAGCAAGGTAGAATCTTAATAGTAGCAGGATACAAATGAAATTGCGTCTTCCGGAGAAGTTGGAATACCTGCGATAGGAAACATTTTCATTATTACTTTTTTACTATGAAAATGTGCTGCATCTAGCATAATGCCATCCCTTTTAGTAAACGTTTTGTTACACGTTGATAAAAATATTTTGACATAGTTGGTAATCCTGGCAACTTGGCAAGACTTTTTTGAATGGAGAACTAAGAACTGTCATATTAACGTAATGTCAACTTGAAAAATAACCTCTTTTAGGCAATTCATAAAAATAATGATAAAAACAATGTTTACCAAGTGAGTTGTGCTTATTTAAATATAGGATATTGCCACCTGAGATGGGTGCTTTAATGACCAAAGCTTTAAGACCGATCAAATCTTTCAACATTGAAAATCGCGCTCATCGCGTAATTTCCAAAGAAAAGCCGACTCCAGCACCTAAGTATCCTCATAATATAGAAGATTTAAAGCGAACACTTGAAGCTGAACCTGACATAGACGAGAAATTAGATAAAAAAAATGAAGGGCTCGATAAAAGATTGAAAGATGTTTATGTAACCTCACTTGGCAGGCCTGAAGTTGATGTTACCCGGGAGAAGAAATCTGTTAATAAAAGTAAGCGTCCTTTGCCTCAAGACCGTAAAATGCCAGAGGAGTATGACTTTGGATTCAAAGAGCCAGATAGAGTGACTTATGGCCGAACTACTCTTCGAGATGCAATAAATTTTATTTCTGCATATCAAACAAATCCTAATGAAGTAACAGCTTCAAAAATAGCGCTAGAATACAAACTGAAAGTGGAGGATGTAGAAAGTGTACTGAAATATTTCAAGACTTATGAGGTATATATACCAGAGACTAAAACAGCACCAGCTATATTTGCAGGACCTGCACAGATGAGGAAACAGCTTTACAAACTTGATACAAAAGAATTAGAAGCTAATAAAGAGCAGCAAGATGCTACAGTAGCCAACACAGACACAAAATTAAAAGATGTAGCCAATATGGATACAGAAGTAAAGAATGTAGCCAATGTGGACACAGAAGTAAAGAATGTAGCCAATATGGACACAGAAGTAAAGAACGTAGCCAATGTGAACACAGAAGTAAAGAATGTAGCCAACATGGACACAGAAGTAAAGAACGTACCCAATGTGGACACAGAAGTAAAGAATGTAGCCAATATGGACACAGAAGTAAAGAATGTGTCCAACATAGACACAAACGTAAAGAAAGTAGCATAGTTACCATTCTGTTATCTATGATTTAGTTTAAATCAATAAAATAATGTCAATGTTTCTGTTTTAAATAGATTTGTATCTGGGATAGAATATAATATTAAATGAAGTTTTTTTTAATGTACATAAGAACAGTTTTAATATTTCATATGAATTTAGTTTTGCAATCTGTTATAATTATTGTCTTCAATGGTTCTAATGAGAGCGCAAACCATGCTTGTAAGATGTCAGTTCCCAATTGTTCTATGAAACATGATGTCACCAGACAAAATAAGACATCTTTTTCTTATTTATACTACTAAAATTGTCTCATTTTGTCCGATGATGTCCCTAAAACAAATGGAAACGACTGGAAGATGTTACTTAATTTACAACATGTATGAGCTAAGTTATTTGGTGGTCTTATGAGGAATAACATTAATTATCAGTCATATTGATAGTGCTGTTATAAAATGTTCCTGTAGCTGGACTATTTATTGTGTCATCAAAATATTCTATTTATTATAATCTATTCAATATATAACCTTAAAATGTTATAGTATAATCAGCCGCGGTTGCAGCCAAAGACATTGGGGGGGGAGGGGTCACAGACAAAGACTACCTACAAAATAATAAGAAAATTTATTATATTTTCGAAAGATTACATTACGTTTACGGCTTTGGGGGGGGGGCCATCATGACCCCTAGGACCCCCCCTCGGATCGCGCCTGAGAATAATGGATATTGTTACCAATATCCTGGCCGATGTGATTTAGAAATTAGAAAGAGAAAAAATTAAATTGTTTTGTTTTTAATTATAATACTTTTATTTCTGTAAACCGTACCAAATCTATTTCGTCGCCATGGGTACCATCTATGAAAGGCGATGTCCTTATTTACATACGCCCGGTCTCTGGAACGAAGATCAAAGTAAAAAATTCGCTGACAAATTGTCAAGTGCGATATCAAATCAACAGTGAACAACTTGGGGTTTATTTATGAACGATGATTAAAGGTAAGAGAGGATTTTAATCCTCGCTTACCTTTAATCATGCAACCATCCATATCATTCATTTAACCATACATTTTGGCATTTATGTCAAAAATGTATGGTTAAATATTCACTACTCATTAAGTACGTAAATTTTACAAATAAAAGAGTTTGTTTAATTTTGATGCGTCGCTAACTTTCGTTCTCGAAGCTGGGCGATTATCTCGTACTCGTAATTACTGTTTCGTAATTTAATTGACCCTGAATAAAATATGCAGGGTCAAATTAAATTAGCTAGTGAAACTCTGAAGACATGATGGGTGTCGTTATCTTAACATAATGTAAAAGTTTAATTTTAAAAACCCCGACCCTAACTGTCTCGTTTAAATCTGCGCAGCGCTGCGTATGTTTCCTACAGCGAAGTTTGTTCTAATTTATCCTCATTCATCGTCCTGATTACCATTTATCTCTATCCTATTCATTGAGACCTTTTCAATGAGCCCAAACACATTACTTCTGCTGTTTGTTGGTGAGTAACTTGGGTATCCTGGAAAACCCAGGTGTAGCTCCAGCATCAGTTCAAGGTTAGTTTGTTAGTCTAATATCATTGAAGTACTAGAATACCAAATTTCGACTTGATCAGACCCGTGGCAGATGCTCAAATCCCTTCATCAACCAGAAAAGAGCATCAGGTCTCAAATCGTCAAACGGCTGAACCGATTTTAATGAAACATGTCTAAGAACACTCCCGACTAATTCACCTTTCAAACAAAAAAACAAAACCAAAATCGGTTCAGCCGTTCGGGCGTTACGATGCCACAGACAGACACGTAAAACTTATAATATCCCGTCGTTTTTGCGTCGGGGGTTAAAAACAAAAAAGACATTATTTTCTTGTGGCGTCATCCATTGCAGTACTAACTAGAAATTCCAGGAAAAAAAAATGTTCTGTATAAAATTCAAGGACGTGGTGAGTTCCGATAACACCATTAAACAAAAGAAAACTGATTATATCAACCCTAAAAAATATATCTAACCTCTAGTTCTTCCGTCCCTGGTCCTGTTATTTGGGGTCGGGTCTCCTCACCTTTCTGCGCCAAGTTCTTCTGTATTGGGTTTTCGGTTCTGGCAATTTGGCTTTCTTGAGGTCTCTTTTTATATTTGCCCACCAGGTTAATGGCAGGCGGCCTCTGCCTCTCTTTTCGTGCGGGACAAGTGATAGAATAGTGTAATAAAGTGATACATAGGCACTCATAAGACAGTACATAAGTGTCATAGTTTTAGTAATTCGTTCATAGTTGTGTACATCGTACACTTAGTACTAGGGGCAATGACTATATCTCTGACTAGGGGTGAGCAGTAATTAAAGTTTTGTTATATTTCATATTGTTTTTATATTTTTCTTTAGATAGTCCTTAGTCTAATTATATATAGTTTTACATATGTAAACCTAATAAAGTTAGCGAAAAACGCAAATAATGTCGCGCGGTCCTCGTTACGCTAAAGTTTCGAGGTACTTAAAGTAAAACATTCAATATTGTGCCTCGCTCTGATTGGCTAACGCCGTAGGCGTGCTTTTCTGTGATTGGTCGAATCGATTTTGAATCCTTAGCAGAATTGTATGAAAGTAGGAACATTTTTGTCATTCGGCACATTGGGGTGGGGGGACACCCCATACGCGTCGGCGTCCCCCAGGGCGCCGTGCTGTCCCCTCATTTACACGCTATTTACTAGCGATATCCCAAAACGTAGCCTGGCAAAGTTGGCACTGTTCACAGACGACACAGCCATTTACTACGCTGGGAAAAATCAGGACGCGATAGCCTCCAGGCTCCAGGCCGCAGTCATTGGCGCGTGGTTTAGAAAATGGAGGATTGAAGTAAATCCGGATAAAAGTCAAGCGGTTCTCTTCTCGAAACCGCGACATAGACCTGACCCCCCCCGGCCCATCTCCATGTTTGACAAGCCTATCCCTTGGGAGACGCAAGCTAAATATCTAGGAGTGATCATGGATCAGCACCTCACCTTCTCTGAGCACATCAAGAAGGCGCGCTCACGCGCCGCCTTCGCTCTAGGAAGGTTGCACTCTGTTCTGAATGCACGCAGCACGCAGCAAGTTGTCACTCAAGTGCAAGTTGCGAACATACACGGCGTGCATAAGGCCAATCATGACCTACGCTAGTGCAGTCTTTGGACACACAAAGCCCCAATACGTCCGTAGGATACAGACCCTCCAAAACCGTTTCCTTCGCCAAGCTACAGGCTCGCCATGGTATGTTAGGAACGAGATCCTCCATGTCGACCTTAGAATCCCCACTATAGCTCAGTTCCTTAAACGCAATTCAAAGCATTTCTTTGATTCCGCCGCGCAACACTGCAAACCATTGATTGCGAAGGCCGTTAGTTATGTCCCCAGTAGAATCAGTAGAATCCGCCGGCCGAGACATGTCCTTTCCGACCCTGATGACCCCATTACTCTCCTTCAAGAAAGCAGTAGGGCCACCAGTACAGCACACAGACACAGACCGTCCTTCCGACCTCGCCGCCGAGGTCATCGCGCCCCGCGAAGACCCCAAGTAAACGAAATGCCCCCCAACCGTCCCTTGCCCGCAGAAGTGCCAGCCTGCGCCGAAGCTGAGCAAGTAGAGTTCCCCATGATCTAATAATAATGAAATTGTTTGATCCAGCCTGTCCCCACTTGCTGCCCCCCCCCAACAGTGACTCCCTGAGCCGAGGCTCGTACCCCCAGGGGGTGCCCTCAGTGCGCAGTCGCTATAGTTTTTAAGTAGGTTTTGTAAAAAGCCATTCGGCATTAAAGTCCGGTTAAGTAGTTGCGGCCTCTCAAGGTAAAGAAGCCATTCGGCACATTCAGCGGCGAGCTACCTAGAAGAAAATACTCCAAATATAGAAGCAAGAAGTCTCCAGGGGTTTCATTTCCCGCCAACCCAGCAGACTAATGCGGCGATACACCACACTTAATTTGCACTAAATCTGCCAGAGATTTAGTGCAATTTTTACCACATGATCTTCATTGCGTCTTACCATCTTTGGCGGTTTTCGGTCATTTTATCCGTGATTGATGCGACTTTAAAACTGTCTCGCATGTATTCATTGCGAACTTTGTCAAGTCTGACACATTTTGCTTTTTATTTCGATCGATACCTACCCATCACGCCCACAGAGTTCCGCTAGGTAATTTAATATCACCTGTGTAACGGCCTTGTTGGTACAGTGTCGATGTGTCGCGACGGGTCTCTGGGCGCGGCCTCGCTAGGCGCCACTCCAGATGCGCCACTGCCGCGCCGCGCGCCCTCTGTGCGCTCCGACGAGCGGCCGCTGGCCACACAGGGGGATATGCTCAACAGCATTAAGGTACACCATCGTCTTCTTCGACTATAATAATAATACCAGCCTAGTATTGCCCCCTTGGACGAAGGCCTCTTTTCCATACAGAGAAGGCATGAGCTTTGATCACCACGGTTGCTCAAGACGGGTTGGTGATTTCAGACATATACAACGTGTAACATAATTAACGCAAGACCTCATATTAGAGTATTGTGTTAAAAGCGTATTAAAATGATCATAACCTACTTTTTTAAAGCTAGTGTTAAAAAGAAACGTGTTGACCCTAAGAATACTTTATGCATTTAAAGTTGAGTCTTATTGCCTTGAAATAAGGTTGAGCTTTGATCACCACGGTTGCTCAAGACGGGTTGGTGATTTCAGACATATACAACGTGTAACATAATTAACGCAAGACCTCATATTAGAGTATTGAGTTAAAAGCGTATTAAAATGATCATAACCTACTTTTTTAAAGCTAACTGTTAAAAAGAAACGTGTTGACCCTAAGAATACTTTATGCATTTAAAGTTGAGTCTTATTGCCTTGAAATAAGGTTATTTAAATTTGCTTTGGCTCAATGAGCGATAGGTGTGGTAAAATACATTTTTTTTTAAACATACCTATTACAGTTAATGAAATCGATTCAGTAGTCAATTAATGAACAAACTACTTTCACGACTTGCGTTTATTCTGTGGCACCTTGTATATGTCCGTTTCCTCGCGATGTTTTTCCTTTAAAACAAGCAAATGTTTAAAATTAACTTGGGCGAATACATATGAAAAGAAAAAGTCAAATTAGTACGCTAGTCACCGAAGACACAAAAACGCGCTACACCGCAAAAAAAACACTGATATTGTAGATACCAATAGTGTAAAACCAAGGGTACGTTCCGAGTTGCGATAATAGATATCGATTTGAGCGTGCTTAGACCGGTACAGAATTGGCGTGAGCGCGATAACGATGTCACGTGAATCGTCATTGATGTCGTCATGACATACGCCATCCTGCGATAACGCCGACCATGCGTTCTACTAATATCACCGAGAGCGCTGTTAAAAATGACAGTTGTGCTGTTTTCTTTTGAGTTGTATCATATCTTTTGCTAACTTAGATCTATTAGAAATAGTGCTTCTGGCTAGAGTCAGACGAATACCATTAGATTATAATCTATCTCGCGAGAATGTGAACTGTCGAAAGATTGTGGACCGTAACATACTGCTTAACGCATTATTTTTCGGTAGATTATAATCTATCGAAGTAAAACCATCTAATTGTGAAATGGCATGCGACGGAACGCACCTCGCGTGCTGATTGTTTTTTTTTGAGCGTGGGAAATCATCAAATAACTTCTCCCGCTCTGGGTGAAGCGGGAGGGCGTGTCAGACTTTTACTGACTAAAATCTACCCGTGTTCCCTCAGCTGCCTCTGACTGTGTGCCCAGGGGCCACGGTATCTCTTTCGAACAACCCGCACCCCTGGCAGGCATCGGCCTTTGCGGGCTCTTTCAGTTGGTGCTGAATTCTCTTTGAGGCGCGCGTGAAACACAACGCGCCGTCGACCCGGGCTTGGTCCTTACCACTCGCCGCCCGCAAGCCCGCGCCTACGGTGGTCGGGTATCAGCCTGGGATTCCCAACGCCCAGGGCGTCTTCTGCGGCGACTAACTAGGGCCGTGTGGGCGCATATACTGCCACGCGCTGATTGGTTGAACGGCATAATATGCCCCGCGCCGCCATATTTGTTTGTTAATTCGTTTGTTGTCCAATGTAAACAAACAGTGTTTTGGTGATTTTTAATTGATTTCGTGTTGAAAATAACTCTTAAAATTAGTTATATAAAATTGTTGTCTATAAACTGTTTTATTCCTAAGTCTATGGACACAGAACGGCCTACCTTCGGAACGCAAATTATTGATGTGAGCGCTCACAGCGTTCTTTTTCTACTTCGGAAAGCGGCCCAAGAGTTAACTGCGAGTTGATCGAAAAACATCAGAATTTCCACACACAAAATAATCCTGGAAAATTATTAAAACTAATTGATAGTGTGTTACACAATTAGGGAACAGTTCGAAGAATAGATATCAGTCAATTGAAGCCTATTTTCACGTGGTCCTAATCCGATATTGTAAATTACAGTTACAAAGAAGACTGCGCGAAACTATCAATGCAGAGAAAGCAGGCGTGTTTCACGAGAAAGTCAGGTAAGTACCTAATGGCAATTTTATTAAGTATGTACTACCGTCCCTACAACTCGATTGATAAAACTGTGCACTTGGCTGTCAAAGTCAAAAGATTGGTAAATGTAATTCACGACCGCTTCCGTTCCTTCGTCACCGCTGATGCCTACCAGGGCCCTCAATTCTGTATCGTAATAATGATTCTCCGCGCGATCTTACTACGTTCAAACTACGTCCATATCGTTTTTTTTAACCAATGTAACGGTAAGGAATCGAAATGTCATATTCTATAAGTTCCAAAACAATTTGTCGATATTATTAATACGATATTAGCAGAATTCTTGTGTGATTAACGTGGTTACGAGTAAGGAGTCGTTAAGTGGTCATAGTGAATTCAGGCCCTGGGCCCCAATTCTGTATCGTTATAATGATTCCCCGCGGAATCTTATTGTATTTTGTAAAAACCAATGTAACGGTTAGGAATCGAAATGTCATAACCTGTATGTTCCAAGACAATTTGTCGATGTTATTAATACGATATTAGCAGAATTCGTGTGTGACTGACGTGGTTACAAGTAAGGGTCAGTTCACACCGAGACGCGACGATGCGCGCACTTTTTAAAATCTTATACAAAATAGATCATAATAAGATACACGGGCTGCACAACACGGTGCATCTCAGCGTTCTTCGACACGCTTTCGCGCTCGTAGTGAAATTATACCTTTCGTGTTGTAAATAAGTTAGATATTCTGTTGCTATCTTAAAAAGTGCGCGCAGCGTCGCGTCTCGCTGTTAACTGAGCCTAAGAAATCGTTGGTGGTCATAGTGGGAGGTCCTTGTGGGAGGTCTTCCAACTGTACGTCTTCCGGTACGCAGTCGCGACTCCAGAACCTTTCGGCCCTGTCCACTGCCGCCTAAGTTTAACAATTCTTCGAGCTATGTCGGTTGCCTTGGTTCTCCTGCGGATTCATCATTCCTGATTCGATTACGTAGGGAAACTCCAAACATAGCCCTCTCCATTGCTCTTTGGGTGACTTTTAGCCTTCTAATAAGGCCCGTTGTGAGCGACCACGCACTGGAAAAAGACTTTGGTCTTCAGGCACTACGGTTTTTGGGACAAGAAGATATTGCGTAGCCTTCCAAACGCTGCCCAGCCGATTCGAATTTGATGATTGACCTCACTCTCGAAGCTGGACCTATCTAACTGGACAGTTTGTCCTAGGTAAACGTACTCGTTCACAACGTCGAGTGTAGCGTCTCCGATTTTCATGAGAGTGGGTGTTACATGGGCATTTAACATTATCTTTGTCTTGTCCATTTTCATTTAAGACCCACTCTTTCGGAAGCTCTACTGAGGTCATCGAGCATTGTACTGAGGTCCTCCATACTCTCAGCCATGACAACTACATCATCGGCAAACCGTAGGTCACTAGGTGAGTGGTGTACTCGCCTTTGATGTTGATGCCAGCCCCTTTCCAGTCTTGAAGACATCCACCAGTGCAGCGGTGAGCAATTTCAGAGAGATAACATCTTCATCTCACATCTCGCTGTAGAAGGATAGGTTTCGAGGTCTTAAGATTGTATTTTGTGCACATCAGGGTTTGCAGTCCGGTGTTATGAAAATTGGTACAATATTCGAAATAATTTATTATTCGAATAATTCGAATATTCCAATGCAAGCCCTAATCTGTATCCACTTTCGGCAAATAACTGATTTTAATTTTTCAACGATATTTTTTCAACAGTTTGGTGATGCCCAAGAAGCCTATTAATAATAACAAGAACGAGATCTCCAGGACTAATAATAATATGACGAAACTGAATCAAGACTTCGGGTGTGTAAAAGTTTTTTTTAACAGACATCATAAAAAGGAAGAGGTAATGCATTAGCATTAGCATTCGATGAGTTTATACAGTAAAACCTGGATAAGTGGGCCCTGGATATGTGAGGAACCTCTGTTATTGCCCATTACAATGAGGTCCCGACACTTGCATTGAAATACCTCTCATCGTCCACCTAACATTTTCCCAACTATGTTGGCTTCCAGTCTAACCGGATGCAGCCGAATACCAGTATTTTACATGGAGCGACTGCCTATCTGACCTCCATAACTCACCCTTGGTAAGATTGGTTATCAGACATCTGACGACCCGTAACGACTGTCAAAGATCCACAAATGACCGCCGGGACCAACGGCTTAACGTGCTTTCCGAGGGGTCTTGGTATGCAAAGATGGTCACCAATCCATGGACAGACCGCGTCAAGCGTAGCTTAACCTGATCGATCGATCCGTGCGGCTGTTATTAATTAGCCACAAGCCGCTCTGGAAATATCTGTTACTGGCAATTTTCAAATATATGTGACTGGGACTTGATTTCTTAGATTTTTTCGATGTTTGCCTCTTTTAGCTCAATAGCCCGTATAAGTGATACAATTGATCAGGTTTAGACAAGTTATGACGGGTTTGTTTACAGTCTAATCCCTTCCATACTTGCTTGGTATATTTCAACCTCTCATAGTGGGACCCTCTCTTTATATAAGACATCTGTCAAGTTAACCTGCGTATTAGGGAAACTGGGTAAATGAAAAGCCTCTTTAGGTGATAAAAAAATATAGGTCCCTCCAAATCCCACTTATCCAGGTTTTACTGTGTTATAATTAGGCAGTCTGCATTACTGCTACATACCTTCAAACCTATTTAATATATAAGTAATTAGATTTGCACTACTTTTAATCCATTGAAGGACACTGAACGAGACACAATACAGTAGTATCTCGATTATCCGGACGTATTCTTCGCAGCTCTGATTACTGATTTAGAAATGATTTTACGGCGCAGCAAGACATGTTACAAGTTTATTTCCGCCTTCGATGTGTAGGTACTCCCACTATTATTTGTTTGCGCAATAGTGTATCTTATTGTTTCATTTTATTTGATAGCGTTCAACTGATAGGTTGTCTATTATTTTTGTTTACGTTTTGCGTTACAAATCTATAATTTCTACGCGAAAAAGAATAGTGTGTTAGGTATCACTTAAAAAAATATTGTTTGATTTGACTTTAAAATCAATTAGCCGGATTTTTGTTCTTCCGGAATACCCCTGGTTTTATTTGATTCAGATAATCGAGATTCTACTGTAGAAGGTTTTACGTCTGGAGCGTTTAGTGGACGCATGGTATTTTAACGCGCACTCGATTTTCAACTCTCGGTGTAAAACTGACAATTGAGAATCCAACAGAGAGAGTACTCCCAGCGCGTTGAAAAAACACACCGTTCGGTTTTCAACTCCCGGCAGTAAGGGGGCGTCCACTAATTACGTGAGGCAATTTTGGCGAATTTTCGCCGCCCACCCCCGCTCTGGTGAGATGTCGTGAGATTTGGCTCGACCCTCTCCCCCTATAATCTCACGTGAGATATTTCAAAATGCGTATTTTTTGTGTAAAAACGATTATTGCATTGCGTTTTGCTGCCTTGGCTGGCCGGTGGTGGTTCAACAATCGAGGAGCTTCTGTGCTACTTTGTGGCGTTCGCATAATCGCGATCAATATGATTTTTTAGTATTTAGCCATATTGGCAGAAAACATGTTTAACTTAATTTAACCCAGTTTTCTCGCAATTTTACATTGTTTTTTTGCGGGAAAAATATTAATTAAACGCCTCGCGTAATTAATGGACGCCCCCTAAGCAATGCGAAGACCCAGTGCGCGAAAAAATCCCGCTGCTATATTGTAACGTGGACTTTCAATGTTGTGAGTGCGATAATGAGTAGTAATTTTTTACACAACTCTCTTCATGACCCATACAGGATAAGTTTTTATCCAGTGCGCAAACTGTAACCATGAATTCAGCATATCATTCTAAACCCCCCAGCGTATAAATTTTTCGTCGGTTATACAAAAAAAAAATCAGCTGTTCCATACATTATGACCGCGTAGGTATTGCACTGTTCTATGAAACAGCTGATTTTTTTTTTGTTTAACCGACTAATTTTTTTACCCCGTATAGTAAAAGTGAAAGTGAAAAATCACACATCAAGCTAGCCCAATCTGTCAATTTTTTTGATAGATTTTCAACTTTGTTCAATTGGGAAAATTTGTCAGTTAGGGGTGGGCTGGATGTGCTGGCGTCTGTACTATTAGCGTCAAAATAAATTGGGATCAAATAATCTTAACAACTAAGAAAATTAAACTTTTCACTGTTGGGCAAAGGCCCCTATTTTTGATTGATTGCTGATAATTTTGGTTGTTTCAGCGTTAACAGAGACAAACAACCCCCATTATCTCACAGTTTCTACAGCCCCACGCGCCCAATGTCGCCGAAGGGACGGCGGAACGCGCAAACGAAAAGTTTTTATTAAGCAATGAATCAAATTGTCTTGTAGGTAACTGAATCAAATTGTGCCGCGTGTGCTAATAAAAGTACGTTTTATATTCCAATGGTTTTATTTATTTACATTATATTTACATTTATGTACAATTGTTGGATTTCTACTTTTCAAGTATTATGTGTTCATAGTGGAATTTTTTTATTCGTGTTAAGGGCAGAACATAGGATTATGATGAACAAAAGGGTACGAACGGACCTTAGAACGATCGGAGTATATAAATCATGGGGTTCAAACGTTGATATACAAAAACCCAAGATGCACAGTCTCGAACAAAACTACACACAAAACTGTCTCCAATTATACGCCAGTGGTTATAGTTATGATAAAACACATTTTATTTGCAAATTCAACCTTACACACATCATGACAAAGTGGTTTTTACAAATCAATGTCCAAAAAGACTGAAGATACTATTTGACACCTGCGCACATTGATGTGCATCTTGACATCACAACTTATTGATCCAGGTTGGATAATTTGATTACACTAAAGCTATTTAGAACTGTCATTTTGGGTATTAATGTTACTATTTCAGGGAAACAAGATTTGGTGAGCATTTATCAATATTGGTAGACAAAAAGAATATAAATACAACACACGTTAAAGAAATTCATTACATTTCATCACATTCACAATTAAGTCTTATTTCGTTTCGCAAGAATTTAAAAAACGGGCTCTCAATCTAGATGCACATCGCACATTGCGCCCTATACACCGTGACATTTTATTCGTCTTACAACGGCAGCCCACTTCATGTACCCAATGACTGCTGTCTACTACCATTCTTAAAAAACAATTTTTTTTTTAACATTTGCATAATCAAAAACATGAAAATATCACTAAGACGCATGACGTAGTTTGAAACACCCTGTTATGGAGATGGAATTAATGATGGAATGTAATGGTAGGTAGGTAGATATCTTCTACCGTTTGATACCTACGTAAACATTATTAACAGGGAGGGTGTTTCATAATTATTTCTAAAGCATTCATTATTTTTCTTTGTATCTATTATCTTAATTAATAGTAACAATATTTTAATTGCGCCTAGAGGTATGTTATGAGTTATGACGGATACATTGAGTGGACCATCTTTGTAAGACGACTAAAATGTCATGGTGTATAAGCGGACGTTTTTGAGTCGCTGATTGTGTATCTAGGGTTTTTGTATATCAATGGGTTCAAACAACAGCGCTATTTCTATTATACAAGCTCGTTACAAAACGAGCAGGAGGCACATATGAGTTTCATACTTGTGGTATAAAAATATATCACAACATTCCTACTCTCTAAAAAGAACGCGTTATAAGCCGACCAAAATGATTAGACAACGTTGTTCGAGCTCCGTCGACTTGGTTGCACTACATTATTAGCTTCTAATGTTCCTACTGCTATGACACAGAAGGTGAGAGGGAGTGGGCCGTAATCCACGACGCGGGCCCAGTGCGGGTTGATAGATGTCGCCTCGCATGTCTTCGAATTTCTTGGCTCTAGGATATGCCGATTTCCTCACGATGTTTTCCTTCACCGTTTTGAGAGCAGTGGTGATTAAATAATTTACACAAAGTAAAGTGCTTGTCAGGGTTCGAACCTACGACCTACAACTCGGCAAGTCGCGGCCGTTACCATTGGGCCAACACTGCTCCACACATACAAAATTGCTTGACATAGAAATATTGAGGGCACGGAAACCTCCCTCGAAGCTTCGTTTTACGGGAGAAGCGACACCGGCCCGCGATTCTTTTTTGTTTTTTTTTTTACGGGTTTACTAAGTTGCCAGTTTTGTAAAAGGAACTGAATTTCTATACACTAGCGGTCTTATTACAAAACAAAGTTTTTCTTTAGGTATGGTTTAAATCACCTAGCCTGTTTTTGAAATAAGAACAAAAAAAAACGAATCGAATTACAGTTATTTTTGCAAAACTGATAACTTTTTTTGACAACTTAGTCCGCGGTGCTAAGTTGTCATTTTTGGATTAAGAATTTTATCCCAGTCGCAATAATGTTGGAAATGCAAAAACTGGCACAGAGCTTTAGGCTAGAACTAAAGTTAGATCTTTAAACCTTATCGAAATAAAAACCTTATTTTGCAATAAGGGGGTAGTAGTTAAATCCTGACAGTTGTCTAATCAACCCCGGTCGGCTTCTAATCAATGTCTTGCAGACTCTAGGACTAAGTTAAGTACTAAATAGTGCAGCTGAGCTAGGAGAGGCCGGGGTCCGGGGGCGGCGGCGCCATGCAGTTTCCGTCTGGGTAGCGCTTCTTGAAGGCTCCTATCAAGTCTGGGTCTACTAGGCGTACGCCGTCCACTTGGTTCCCTAGGGTTATCCTGAAAAAATAAAAATATATACACCGTGAAATTTTAATGGTTGTTTTCCCGCGGCAGAATAACTTGCCATAAGGAGTACTTTCGAAGCATAGAGTAAAAGTAAAAAAATATTTTTTTTGTTTTAAAATAATTTAAAAAATATTCATCAATTCGGTAAAACACTACTCAATAGTAACTCTAGAGGTAACTTTTAGGTACTACTCGAATCGCATGCACCGCCGACAAATGGAGCGATGCATAAATGTTCAAAGCAAAATAAACTCTCGCACGTGGTGATTTTTCACAATGGTTAATCTGCCATTTTTTGTTTCTAATATTTTATTTGTTTATAAAACGATTGTATTAGGTACTAAGACAAAACCATTTCGCTGCGGGAAAACAACCATTAAAATTTCACGGTGTATAAAAAATCATCCGACTTCCAAAAGACACAAAAATTACTTCACATTTGGAAGACGGTGGTAAAAAGGTAAGAGCATTGCGTTAATAGCATAATGTATTTTTTTTTAAAGCAATTATTATTTTGAAAATATTTATGATTATAATTTTAACTTTGCTTACTTGCGTTACTTTATGCATTTAAAATTGAGTCTTATTGCCTTGAAATAAGATTGAAGTTTATTTGGCTCTATCGGCGACAGGTATAGCAAAATACGTAATTTAAAAAAAAAACCCACATTAAAAGTTACTGAGTAGTAAAGTTATATTTCACTTTGTAGTGGCTTGTTTTACAAAAGTTTTTTAATTTTCATTTTCGTTTTTATCTGTGGTACCCTACGAAAATTCGCACCTATCTACAGTGACAGGGAGTTATATAATCAACATACTCAAAGTGGATTTATAAACATTGAGTTAGTGTCGATAAAGGTAACTCAAGAACTACAAGCAAAATTTATTATATTAATAAATGATTGACCCAGAAATCACAAAAAATTCGGTGCACGAACATGAAAAAAAGAGGATAGCTTGCTTACCAATTCGGTTGAACATTGTGTGGTCGTCCAAACAGTTCGATTTTTCTCGTACCAGGACTCAGTCTCTCTGAAAATATAAACACGCATGTTAAAAGTTATTTATTTATTTAATAAAGAACACCAAAAGCAGGTGTTCATCCAGGTGTTGATGGACGGTACTGAAAGTGCCAAGCTCGTAGCCAAATTCTGGGCTGACTGTATACAAGGTGTAACAAAATAAACGCAAGACTTGAAAGTCGTTTGTTTCTAATTGACAACTGAATCGATTTCAGCAACTTTTAGTATAGTCAATTAATTTTTTTTTGTGTATTTTGCCATACCTACAGGTAGTTCAATCCACGATGACGAGCCCCTCTCTACCACTTTCCTTTGTTTTTGACCACTCTCAGTACAAGTGTCAAAGAGTGGGGCGCGTCTTCATGGATTAAAGTATCTATACAGCTGATTTAGCCAATTAAAATTCAATCTTATTTCAAGGCAGTAAGACTTGATTTTAAATGCCTGATTTTTTTTAGTAATGCTAGGGGCAACACCTTTTTCGTAATAATAACAGTTAGCTTAAAAAAAAAGTTTTGGTTATTTTATTATGCTTTTAACTCAATAGCCTAATTGGGGTGTACGAGGTTTTGAGTTAATTATATAACACGTTGTATAGACTGCCATAGTCACAATACGACTCGTTACCCGTGGTCCCGGTGGGTCGACTCATTACCGGGTCCATGGGTAATTTCAATTACCCGTGGTCCCATGGCATTAGGGATTGATTCCGGACTTCTCACTATATCGATAGAAAGTGAAAACCATCACTTAGATACAATAAAGTTTACTCATTCATGAGCAAATAAAATAATTCCACCCTTGGAAACAAACACATACTCATACCAGAACTATATTGAAAATGTTGAATTCATAACCGATATACTAATGACCAGTTTGAGCAATGTTGGCCCAGTGGTAACGGCCGCGACTTACGAGTTGTAGGTCGTAGGTTCGAACACAGACATGCGCTTTACTTTGTCTAAAATATTTCATCACCACTGCTCTCAAAACGGTGAAGGAAAACATCGTGAGGAAACCAAGCTGCATTGGGCCCGCGTGGTGGATTACGGCCCACTCCCTCTCATCGAGAGGAGGCCTGTGTGCCAGCAGTGGGAACATTACAGGCTGATTATGTCCACTAATGATGACTCGTAAACTATCTTAACATTTCAACATTCAACTGATATTTCGCCAGTAATTCATTCCATTATTCTATCGGTTATGAATTGATCATTTTTAATATAATTACATATTCAATATAATTTCTAATTCCCGGCTAATGAATCCGTGATCCAATCTTACTTCATGATTGGCTGACTGAAATGTAACAGCGAATCATTCTCATCATTTCACACTCGAAAAGAGAATATACTTTTTTTAGCATGTCGATGGCAGTATATAATGTATGGTGGAATCCCACATCGACGCGCAACCAGTTGCCAAGGGGCGCAGAAATCTTTGATCGGTTGTTTAAAAAAAATGCTGTTCCATTTTGACCGCGTAGGTATTGCACTTTTCTAAAAAGCAGCATTTTTTTGTTTTGAAAACCCGCGAAACATTTCTACGGTATGGCAAAGAATCACATACTGAATTTATGGTTACAGTTATAGGCGTGAGTTTATGTATGTATGTTGTGGTTTTAGCAAATATGGATGCAACAGAACACCTATCTTCTCATTTATAAAACAGTTGTGAGTAATATTGAATCAATATTATTCACAACTGTTTTATACTATTGATTACAACGTGTAACATATTGATCGCAAGACCTCACACACCCCCATTAGAGTAACGAGTTAAAGCATAATAAGCATAATAATGACCAGTCAAAGCTAACTATTATTTTGTTGACCGTAGCAATACTTTATGCATTTTCAATTGAGTCTTATTGCCTAAACATAAGATTTAATTTCATTTGGCTCACTCAGCGGT
This sequence comes from Polymixis lichenea, assembly GCA_949091785.1. Lineage (NCBI taxonomy): Eukaryota > Metazoa > Arthropoda > Insecta > Lepidoptera > Noctuidae > Polymixis > Polymixis lichenea. Next base: position 10,839,066 of record OX420941.1, read on the forward strand.
CAGTAAATATTTAATAAATATAAAAAAAAAAAAATATATAACCTAGCGCAGTTCGAGTCCGCGCCGTTTGTTTTCGTGAAAACGTTATACAATGCATAACGTTTTTACAGAGGGTTTGGTAACAAATGGTCCTCCGTCCTATGGTTCCCGTCGTTCCCGATACTGCTGTAGCCGTTTTATTTGCCCGATACTAGATTTAGTAGGCTCATTGCATTCCTTATGAAGTAAGCTTTCACCGATTATGATATTTTTAAATTCTGAGCAGATTGACGACCAATATTAGACGACACCTTGAACTATTTTGCTATTTGCAGCAGATTTTCTTACGGCTCCAATCACTGCCGAACCGATTGTATCTGGTCGACACTAGATTTTTTAGGCTGATTGCATTCCTTTTGATGCAAAAGCTTTCTTCGATTTCGATTTTTTTTCATTTCTGACCATATTTATGGCAGATATGGGACGACAAATGGAGTTAATTTGCTATTGTCAACTTCATGTTAATTTTTAACTCTATTTTAGCCAATATTTTTCTGGTTTCTCTTTATGTCCTAGCAGTGCTTTGTCAACTATTGAGAACGACACCAGAATACGTGTTTAAACTAAACACGTTTTTCCTCATCATCATCATCATCATCATCATTTCAGCCGAAAGAGGTCCACTGCTGGACATAGGTCTCCCCCAAGCTCCTCCACTTCGACCGGTCTTGTGCTTTTCGCATCCAGCGGATTCCTGTGGCCTTCACAAGGTAATCGGTCCATCTTGTGGGACGCCTTCCAACGCTACGCCTTCCGGTACGCGGTCGCCACTCCAGAACCTTTCGGTCCCATCGGCCATCTGTTCTGCGAGCAACGTGCCCTGCTCACTGCCACTTAAGTTGGGCAATTCTTCGAGCTATGTCGGTTGTCTTGGTTCTCCTGCGTATCTCTTCATTCCTGTTTTGATCACGTAGGGAAACTCCGAGCCATAAGGCCCATTGTGAGTGACCACGTTTCAGTGCCACATGTTTTCACTGGCAACACGCACTGGTCAAAGACCTTCGTCTAGAGACACTGCGGGATGTGGGACGAGAAGATATTGCGTAGCTTCCCGAACGTTGCCCAGCCGAGTCAGATTCGACGATTGACCTCTTTCTCGAAGTTGGACCTAACTGGACAATTTGCCCTAGGTAAACATAATAGTCTACAACTTCGAGTGTAGAGTCTCCGATCTTCATGAGAGTGGGTGTAACACGGCCATTCGACATTACCTTCGTTTTCTCCATGTTCATTTTAAGACCCACTCTTCCGGAAGCTCTACTGAGGTCATCGAACATAGTACTGAGGTCCTCCATAGTCTCAGCCATGACTACTACATCGTCGTCAAACCGAAGGTGAGTAATGTACTCGCCATTGATGATGATGCCAACCCCTCTCTAGTCCAGAACCTTGAAGACATCCTCCAGTGCAGCGGTGTACAATTTCGGAGAGATTATGTCTCCCTGTCTCACCCCTCGCTGGAAGAACATAGGTTTGGAGGTGCGGTCCTGGAGCCGCACTGACATAGTGGCGTTTTCATACAGACACTTTAGCACCTCGATGTACCGATAATAATCAATCTGGCAACGTTGGAGAGACTGCAGTACAGCCAAAGTCTCGATCGAATCGAGGCCTTTCTCGTAGTACACAAACGCTAAGCAGAGAGGCAGGTTATACTCTTCGGTCTTCTGTATAACCTGACGCAGCGTATGAATGTGGTCCAAGGGGCTAAAGCCTTTTCGGAATCCGGCTTATTCGGGAGGCTGGAAGTCGTCAAATCTGCGCGCGAGGCGGTTTGTGATGACTCTTGAAAACTGCTTGTAGACATGGCTCAGAACTGAGATGGGCCTATAATTCTTAAGCAAGGGCGTAGTCGCCCTTCTTGAAGAAGAGTACCACCACACCTCCGTTCCATGCCTGTGGCGTTTTGCGCTCGAATATGATGGAATCGAACAGCTTCTGGAGGGCCTTAAGAACGGGTGTTCCACCGGCCCTCAGGAGTTCGGCCGTAATTCCGTCATCACCCGGCACATTGTTGTTTTTTAGCTGCTTCAGAGCCATCCTATTCTGGTACAAGCTGACGTCCGGGATGTCCTCGGTCTACACCGAGGACTTCCCGAACGTCAGCTTGAGCTAGATTGACCCGACACTACTGTCGGGTCAATCTAGCTCTGCCAGATTCATAACGGGGTTACTGGTTGACGTGTATAACTGTCCATAGAACTTCTCGATCTCTCTTAACAGCTGAGGTTTGGCGGATACGATTCTGCCATCGTCGGTCTTCAGTTTCGTAAGCTGGCTCTGCCCAATAGATAGATCTCTAGCATAAACTTTGGAGCCCTTGTTCCGCTCTATCGCATCCTTAATACGGTCCGTATTAAAGCGGCGAAGGTCACTTTTCAAGGACTTAGAGATCCGTCTATTGAGCCGCCGGTACTGGAGCGCATCGTCTGAAGATTGCAGTATCATTTCTCGCCTCTCCTTCGTGAGTTGTAATGTAAGATCAGAGAGGTTTTGTTTCCTCTTTGTACAGCTGGTCTTGAAAATATGGACAGTTTCCACGAGCGCATCGTTATAATCGTCCACGGAGCTTCCTAGGCGTTCGAAACGATTCTGGAAGTCGAGCTGAAAACTCTCGGGGTTTTGGATTTGTATCGGTGCTGGACGGAGCGTTGACTTCATCAGCTGAGATCAGTCCAGCTTGATATTGAGATTTAATGTGCCTCTTACCATGCGGTGATCACTTCCAGTTTTCACCGCGTTGACCACAGAGACATCATTGAATATTTGCTTCTTCGTCGACATAATGAAGTCAATCTCGTTTTTAGTTGCACCATCAGGGCTCTGCCAGGTCCACTTTCGGTGTTCACGCTTTCTGAAGGAGTTCATCATAAAGAGGCCTTCCGTCTCCATAAAACTGGCCAGTAAGTTACACCGGTGGTTCCGACGTTCAAATCCAAATGGGCCCAATCGCAGCTCATCATCATCTCGTTTGCCCAGTTTCCCGTTGAAGTCCGCCATGACAATGGTGAAATGAGTTTTAGACCCATGCATCGCTCTGGAAATGTCCTCATAGATGGTCTCTACCTCATCTTTGGGGTGTGTCGAGGTCGGGGCGTAAACCTGTACGACCTTCAGCGAATATCTTACGGATAAGATACGCCACCCTGGTCGACACACCCTCGGTCTTAACCACGTGGCTCACAAGGGACTTATGGACAATAAACGCGACACCGCCTTGGGACTGCTGATCGCCTTCTCGGAAATAGAACAAGTTACCAGATTTGAGGATTATCGAGTCCTCCCCCTCTCTTCGGACTTCAGATAATCCTACTATATCCCATCGTAACCTGCTCAATTCTTCCTCCAGTTCGGAGATCTTCTCGTAGGTCCAGAGCGTACGCGTGTTGTACATTGCCAGGTCCAGTTTTCGGTGGTTGTGGTAGCCAGATCTCTTCCGGGGATTCTTAGCACCCCTTGCCTCGCCGTAGCCTTGACAGCTACCGTAGCCAAAGGTAAGCGGACCACCGGGTCCTAGGGGCCGTTTTATGATGGTGCTTGCCATTTGGTTGGGGGGATTTGCCATAATCGCCACGCTTGACAGGCGGGTTGGCGATCGCAGTATGGTGATAAAATGCATAGAGAACGCTGCTGCTTATTCTCTAGTAAGTCCCTTAGTCGCCTCCTACGACACCCACGGGAAGATGTAGAATGGTGCTATTCTTTACGTCCGGCACCACACGGAAAAAACACTTTTTACGCTATACCAATTGGAATTTCGGCACAGTTAAAAATAGAGGGTCGCGCACATGCGCGTGCACACGCAGTGTGACGTCATAGGCAAATAATGTCCCGCTTAAAAATTGTTATAAATATGATCTATCTTTTGAATGCTCAATCATAACTCTAGCACTAAAAATCTGGTACTTTATTAGCGGTTGTCTAAATCTTACATGTTTTTGTCGGTCAGAAATATTGAACTTACTACCAGTACACCGAGCGAAAAGAAGTTTTCACGTAAAAAAAACCTATCTGAAAATTTACTGAAAGTACTACTACTTTCAGTAAATTTTCAGATAGGTTTTTTTTAATTATATTTATTATTGTATCATATTATAGTATTGAGTTAAAAGGATATTAAAATGATCAAAACTTATTTTTTAAAGCTAACTGTTAAAAAGAAACGTGTTGACCCTAAGAATACTTTATGCATTTAAAATTGAGTCTTATTGACTTGAAATAAGGTTACTTAAGTTTTCTTTGGCTCAATCAGCGGTAGGTATGGTAAAATATTTTTTTTTTAAAACATAACTACTAGTTACTGAAATCGATTCAGTAGTAAATTATGAACAAACTATTTTCAGAACTTGCGTCTGTTCTGTTACAGCTTGTATATGTAAGTTCTCTCACCAATGATGCCGTAGATCTCGTCGGGCTTGTGCGACGTGGCGCGCACCTCGGCCACGATGACGTCACAGTCCAGACCGCGGTTCAGATTGTCTGGGCTGCCTTTCATGCCCACCTGTAGGTCACAACTTGTATTTACTGTCAATCAATTTGCCTAGCAATTTCCCAACTAAGTTGGGGTCGGCTTCCAGTCTGACCGGAGCAGATCTGACCTCGACAACCCAATTACTGGGTAACACAATACCCCTAAGACTGGTTGTCTGGTTTTCGAAGATCTATCAAAGATGTGGATCTTTGACAATTGACATTGTCCAATGACAGCCGGGACCAACAGCTTAACGTGCTTTCCGAGGGACAGCGGAGTCTAGGTATGTAAATATGGTCACCCATCCAAAGATCAACCCCATCAAGCGTAGCTTAACCTGATGGATCGACCCGTGCGGCTGTTATTACTTAGCCACGAGCCCCTTTACTGTCATGCAATAAATAAAGTTTGTATGGAAACAATTAAATCAAGACAGCCATCGGGAGAGGTCGCAATTTCTGTAAATACCCGGCTAAAAACATAACTCCATAAATCATCCTATGATATTCTTACTGCTGGGACATAGACCTCTCATCGTGATGGCAGTTTCATGTTTCCATGTAGGTTTATGATGTACAGGATAAGTTTTTATCCAGTGCGCAAATTGTAACCATGAATTCAGCATAACATTCTAGACCTCCAGCGCAGAGATTTTTCGTCGGTAATACAAAAAAAAATCAACTGTTCCATACATTTTGACCGCGTAGGTATTTTTCACTTTTCTATGAAACAGCTGATTATTATTTTTTGTAAAACCGACGTAAAATTTCTGCGCTAGGTGGTCTAGAGTGATATGCTGAATTCATGGTTACAGTTTGCGCACTGGATAAAAACTTATCCTGTATAGGATACTTTTGCCCGCGGCTCCGGCCACGTGGATATCGGTTATCGCGTAATAAAGTAGCTTATGTCCTTCTCTATATCCCAAGCTATGTCTCTGTCAAATTTCATGACGATTAGTTCAACGGTTAAGGCATGAAAGCGTAACTGACAGACAGAGCTATTTTCGCATTTATTACATTAGTAGAGATATAGAAACTAACCAGGCAGTGTTCCTTCCCGTGGTTCAACCAATGTCCCGTCCGTCCGGTCCGTATGATACGTTGCAGCTGGTTGGTCTTCACCCAGATCAGCTCGTCCACTCGCTCGTAGCCCCACAACTTGAGGCACTCGCGACCTAACTCCATTGCCCTGGGAATTAGTTCAAGGCTCCAATTAGGCGTAGTACAGTTGCATGGACATTGGGAAAATTCGTCAAAGACTTTGAAGCATTTCTTGCCTAACCGAGTTGTAACAGCATGGAATAGGCTTTTAGAGGTATGGGAATAGGGTTTAATGTAAGTTGACTCAACCTCTATGTTTAACAGACAAATTTTTCGACATATGAAGTTATATCCTTCAGTGATACAAGATTCTGATTGGTAGTGTTTTATGCAATCGGTTGCTTTGGTGTCGAAAACTGGTTGCATTGATCACTATAATCTTAGCATTCGGTTTCACTAAAATCGCCTTTTCCCTTATTAAGACTGGGCCTCTTTGGGCCTATGGAGGTATGAGGAACAGGGTGTAACGTTGACTCAGTTCCTCGTGCCTCTATAGATGGGAAGGGAGATCCTCCCTTATCTATAGATCTCCGATCAGACGGGTGTTGCGTCTGGTGGGCAACTGCCCGACGATTGATGTTGGGACATTGTATATATGCTAGTTAAGCAGTAGACTTTGTTTGCGCAATGCAGGACTTTGCGTGACGTCAGTGTGACGTCTAGTTTGCATGTGGCGATGTAGATGCCGCTCGAGGCTCCCGGTAAATGTTGTGGTGGCTCCCACACTAAATCGCTTCAAGAACCGACTGAAGAGATTAAATAACTCCAAGCTATTAGAAACACAAGCATCAGCTAATTAGCTGCTGGTATGTCTTTAACAAATAATTATTTGCACTTTTTGAAGGTGAAATTATATTCGAAGCGGGAAAGAGGAAAAAGACAGCGTCCAAAATGCCCACTCTTTACCTCTCCTCTGTGTAAGTTGGGAAACGGTAATACCCATGAAGTCTGCGGAGTTCCGCTAGCTAATTCAATTTGAATCTGCTGTATATATTTTTTTCTTCAAAATATCCGCCTTTTGAGTGTACGTATTGCTTCCGGAATGGTCAATTGCACTGCTAGTTGGTTCGTGGATAGCAAACCGCTGTTTGTATTAGGAGTATTAGTACTAATAATAATGTCCAAATGAAAAACCTTAGCGGTCTTATTACAAAACAAACTTTTTCTTTAGGTGCGGTTTAAATGATTGAGCCTGCATTTTAAATAAGAACCTTACAGAAATCGAAATACAGTTCTTTTTACAAAACTGACAACCAAGTCCGGTGCTAAGTTATAATTTTTGTATTATGAACTTTACCCAAATCAAAATAGAGTTTGAAATCCAAAAACTGGCTCAGAGCTTTAGCCTAGAACTTTAGATCGAACGAAAATTAGATCGCATTTTGTAAAAGACGGTAGAGGGTTTTCTTACCTGCCAGTGACCCACAGGAAGATGAGCCCGCTGTCCTGTAGCTGTGGCACCCCCAGACATCTCATCTCGTCGTCGGACATGGTGCCGTACGGGAGCTCCATATGAATGTCCCACGGAGGGTCGGCCATTATTACTGCGAACTTCCCTGGGGAGAATAAGCTCCGATATACAGACCACTCAGCAATAGGAACCAATGTTTTTTCTCAACAACATTTGATCATAATTCAGCATTGCATATGTAAGCTGTCAAGCCTTTTATGCCAGGAGGCTTTTGGTATTATGCTTTGGTTAATTTTTTATTTTTCTTGTTTGAGTACAGTTTGTTCATTTTACTTGTTGGAATATTCGCATGGCTAGCTGACACATGGCAAATTATTTTATTTCATGTTCTGTGGCTAATGTTAATTATTTTGCCTACCTACTACTAAAGACAAGAAGAGAATAAAATGTATGTGTGTATGTCTTTGAGTGTGTATAAATGTTTGTGTGTCCGTGTATGCATATCAACAAGGTTATCTGTCTAAACAGATAGCTGTGCTGCTGGGGAGTTTGTTGCGCCACTTCTTCTTCCCAGCTAAAGCACTAGGAATCGGTGAAGGGCGAGCGTATTGGGGAACTGTCTTATGTAATTTTGACGTTCGAAAAGTGCTGATACTCAGTCTAATTTGAATAAATGACTTTTGATTTTGATATCTCTTTATAATATTAGTAAAGATTAATATAGAAACACGTACTGGCATGGGTTGTATGCTGCAGACAGGCCGCGATCGTCGCCGAGCTAGCGCGAGGTATACGCTCGTATATAGGGGCGCCAAATCATTATTTCATTTTAATTTTAAACTTGTTTGATTATTTTGTCCCTAATTTGATTTTCATGTTATTGAATACATTTTATTAATACTTGTATTTACGGTTTTAAGTCTGTAATAAGATTTTATTTTGATGTATTTAAAATGATGGTTTCCGGTTTAATTTATATTAAATTTCCATTTAGTTACTTACTACCTTTTGACTTGTTTAAAATATTGTGCGTTTCCGGATGACTTTATTTTAAGATTCTATAGTATTTATTTTGACACATTCGCTGGAATTCTTTAAAATGTAACTTCCTTCGAGTTTATAATAAAAAGGATTTATCGTGACACATCCCCTTGAATGATTGAATATGTTAAGGAATTAATTTGACACATCCGCTTGATTTATATCAAATTATACATGGCGGCAAAGTTTCGCGTAATGTTTGGCGGGTAAACTTTGGCGGTAATTTTATATATGGAAATGATTGTAATGCTAATTGATTTATTATTATTTGTTCGTCGCTCGTGGAATAAACACCTTGGATTGGAGTAAGGTATTCTCTTTGTACTCTCTTAAACAATTTAGTGCCATTTTCTATACTTTGTGTGTGTAATCTATTGGTGCAAACCACTATGTCTGACTCCAACAACGACGGCTATGAAGCGCCGACATATACGTCCACCATTGGACATAAGATACCTGTTCTTGATACTCACCTAAGAACGTCATGTCCAGATATCTGAGGTCGCACTGTATCCACTGCGGCGGCGTTAGAGTTAGCACACCGTCCGGTTTAGCTGCCACAGTTGTACCTGATGGGATAAAAGAACCATTTTTTTTATCCTCACGCTGGAACGCCATACAGCAATTACACCAAGGGAGAAAAAAATTACTTCATGTGCTGCATTCATGCGCGGTGGACATCGAATGGGTGACGATGGATCACGCACGCTTACGCAGCGTCAAGATACTTCACCATAGTTCCATAAATCCATTCCATCTATATCTCGCACATTCTTTGCACAACTTATCCAAGACATTCTTAATTTTTTCAGTACACTCTTGTTTTTACTTTCCATTACGACACTAGTGTTGTTTACTTTTGACGTGACAACGTCTTATAAATTGGTTTGCCGGGTGACACTTCAAGAAACTGCGTTACGCTCCGCTCACGTTATGCGCTCACAATGAGAGCGAGTGAGAGGCACGCGTCCCTTCCACTCGGGCATGGTTAGCCCGCCTAAGAGCGAGAGAGACAGACATAAAAAGTGCAAGTTATTGTATGTATATTTGTATATAAATACGTATGTATGTGTAAAGGTAAAAATAAAATTTTGTTAATATGAAATTCAGTGCGAGATTCTTTGTATAAATTAATGTCTTAAATATAATTCTTTGTATAAATAAATGTTTTAAATTGTTACTATTATTTCATCCTTCTTCCTACTATACGAATGAATATTCACATTAAAATTATTTTACCACTCAAAGTCGTTGTCACGTAAAACTTTCGCCCGTATACCGACTTTACAGGCAACCAATTTTTTTTTTTTATCTCTGTAGAGTTTTTATATACAACGTGTAACGGGTATATACATACCAAGCGCACGGCTTCTTTGGATGATATCAAACGATATTGGAAGGGTTTTTTAATCCTATCTCTACATCTTCGGAAGTTACAAGAATTTTTGGTACATTGATACACCAGAAACCGAACTTTTCAAATCGAATTAAACACCATCAACCACAATCACCCTGAAGAGATTTATCGTGATATTGGAAAGTTATTGACCTACGTAGTGCGGTTTTTTTTTCTGCGTGGGAAATCATCAAATGACTTCTCCCGCTCTGGGTGGAGCAGGAGGGCGTGTCAGACTTTTACTGACTAAAACCCACCAGTGTTCCTTCAGTTGCCTGTATGCCAGGGGCCACGGTATCTCTTTCGAACAACCCGCACCCCTGGCAGGCATCGGCCCTTGCGGGCCCCCTCAGTTGTTGCTGATATCTCTTTGAGGCGCGCGTGGAACACAACGCGCCATTGACCCGGGCTTGGTGATTACCGGACAGCGAGCTACCCATTACTCGCCGTTCGCAAGCCCGCGCCTACGGTGGCAGGGAATCAGCCTGGGATTCCCGACGCCCAGGGCGTCTCCTGCGAAGTACGTAGTGCGGTTACACATTTGTTATGATTTGAATTTAAGAAACATATGAAACCGAGGTATCAATTCTTAGAGTATTTTATTTTGAGCTGAAACAATGTATAGTGATTCTATACCAGCTGTTATCTATAGTGCTTAAGGATAGCAATAGAGTTTCTGTTACACCCTGTATAGGCTGATTAGCGGTTTTGCCAGTGCTTTTATTTACACATGCGCGCGCATCGCTAGCGCGGCGCGCGAAAAAAACAACACCAGTCCGCCATTTCCCATAAGTATGTGTTAACGATTTTGTTGTATGTGTAATTATTACAAAAATGTAGACTTCATGTAGGAAAAAAGAGCAAATAACAATAAAAGCCTTGACTTGTTAATTGCTCTTCTTGTGCTCTCTGTGTGTAGAAAAACGTCGTATGAAACACGTGTGCATTGATCATTACACACTCGGCTGCCTTATAATGATGTGTAATTACCAACATAGCACACCTGTATCATAATGTACTATTCTGCAATAAATAAGGTTTACAGTTTAGTGATATTGCTTACCGTTATGTGCTCCTTTGGATGCAGTCTCAGCAAGTTTGGGTGCGTTAGCATTTGGGTCAGAGTTGTCTACTTCGTAATGCACATATCTGAAAAAGAAAAAATATTATCAATTGTACATTTCGCCAAGCAATAACAATTCCTTTTCCCAGCTTGAACATTAAAATGACCAAAAATAAGGTTTATTATTCAATGACAATTTTCAAGCAAGACTAGTGAAGTCAGGCGTGTGTGTATTTTTCGCCTGACATCAGGGCGGCCACAGATCCTTAGATTTGCTCTCGTCGCACCTCACCTCACGCGCGGCTTGTTGTATTTACTGAGAAGACTGACGGCACGCGATAATGACAATCACGTCTGTGGGACATAATATATGTGTGACCAAAGCCGAATCTACGATTTAAATCTTTGAGTGCAGCACTTACATGCAGGCATGTGATTAGTCGCTGATGTGAGTGCAGCACTTACTTGCAGGCGTGTGATTGGTCGCTGATGTGAGTGCAGCACTTACTTGCAGGCGTGTGATTGGTCGCTGATGAGAGTGCAGCACTTACTTGCAGGCGTGTGATTGGTCGCTGATGTGAGTGCAGCATTTACTTGCAGGCGTGTGATTGGTCGCTGATGAGAGTGCAGCACTTACTTGCAGGCGTGTGATTGGTCGCTGATGTGAGTGCAGCACTTACTTGCAGGCGTGTGATTGGTCGCTGATGAGAGTGCAGCACTTACTTGCAGGCGTGTGATTGGTCGCTGATGTGAGTGCAGCACTTAGTTGCAGGCGTGTGATTGGTCGCTGATGTGAGTGCAGCACTTACTTGCAGGCGTGTGATTGGTCGCTGATGAGAGTGCAGCACTTACTTGCAGGCGTGTGATTGGTCGCTGATGTGAGTGCAGCACTTAGTTGCAGGCGTGTGATTGGTCGCTGATGTGAGTGCAGCACTTACTTGCAGGCGTGTGATTGGTCGCTGATGAGAGTGCAGCACTTACTTGCAGGCGTGTGATTGGTCGCTGATGTGAGTGCAGCACTTACTTGCAGGCGTGTGATTGGTCGCTGATGTGAGTGCAGCACTTAGTTGCAGCGTGTGATTGGTCGCTGATGTGAGTGCAGCACTTACTTGCAGGCGTGTGATTGGTCGCTGATGAGAGTGCAGCACTTACTTGCAGGCGTGTGATTGGTCGCTGATGAGAGTGCAGCACTTACTTGCAGGCGTGTGATTGGTCGCTGATGTGAGTGCAGCACTTACTTGCAGCTGTCCATGTGGAAGCAAGTGTTGAGAAAAGAGCAGTCGCCGAGAGACTCGTCTGTGTGGCTTTGTATGATCTTCTTAAAGTGCAGCTTCTTGCAGGCATATGATTGGTCGGATCCTTCCTCTGCCTTGCTTGTCGTGAAGGCGCGCATGCATTCAGCACGAGTGCCGTGTGGACAGAACTCCATTACTTGAGCACCTGGGCAAAGGAGTAATAGATAAATACATTACCATTTTCATCATTTTGGCAAATAAACATTATTTACATAGACTTTTTTCAAAGTAAGTATAATCTTCGAAATAGATCTGAAAAAGTCTGTGGATGCCAATTAGTGCTCTGATTTTGATCATTTGATTACTTTATCCCTAAATTATAATTTAAAATTAAGTTAAAAATGATTTTCATTTGATAATTGAGTTTGATATTAAAACCTCAATTTTCGTTGTTATGTTTTTCAATTACAATTGATGTTATTCAAACAATAATTACTGCTAAAAGTGTTGATATATATATATAGTTAAAACTTTGTAAATTTAGATTAATGACGGAAATCATTTCGTTCCTTTAGTAAGTGATTGCGTAAAAAAATAATATTTTTTATTAATTAGTCACGCCGCCCGTCGCAGTATCTGCTGTTATAACGTTTCTTTTTTGTCGTTTTCCGAACTATTCGCGGGTTAAGAAGTGGGAAAAAGATAATTCGTCATATTTATGATTAGCGTTAGCGCACTTGAAAGCAAAATTACAGTAAGATGGCCAACTAAAGTTCTTAATCCTCAGTCTTTGAGGCCATTGGTGTTAAAAATAGTAAAATATTTGAATGAAGTAGTTCCAAACCTCCTTGACTCTTGAATTTGTCAGCCAGTGACTTCTCCTTGGCAGTTGGTTTGCTGAGTAGGTCCATAATCTCTTCACCAACTCTTTTCACAGCCTTCTCTCTACTTGAAGGCATTGCCAGTAATGACTGAAATACATAGAAAAACATCTTAGGCAAGAAATGGGCTGACGACTTATCGATAACTATAAAAACCGAAGACATATTGCGCTGTTCCCAAAATAAATTGGGAGTTTCTTTCAATACAGGATACAATTTTAACCAGTGCGCAAACTGTAACCATGAATTATTCACCATTTCATTCTAGACCCCTTAGCGTAGAAATTTTTCGTACGTTATATAAAACAAAATCAGCAGTTCCATACATTTTGACCACGTAGGTATTGCACTTTTCTACGAAACAGCTGATTTTTTTTGTATAACCGACGAAAAATTTCTAAGCTAAGGGGTCTAGAATGATATGCTGAATTCATGGTTACAGTTTGAGCACTGGTTACAAATCTACCATATATACATAAAAAGCTTGAGCATTTTTATTATTAACCCACCATAAGATCTGTGTCGTTTTTAGCAGTTTTCTTCTCATCTGTAGCGGTTTTAGATACTTTAGGATTTGTGGCCTCTTCCGTTTTGCTATCACCTGCAAATATGAAAGTTTAAATACCTCTGAGTCAGTTCATATTTTTTTATATTTTGATTTAAGTTAATTTTAACTTCCTAAATAATATCATAAATGCGAAACTGAGTTTGTTTCTTTGTTACGCTTTCATGCTAAAATGGCTAACCAGATTTGGATGAAATTTGGCACATGAGTAGGCCACAACCTGGGATAGGGCATAGGATACTTTTTATTCTGGTGCGCGGTACCTAGTACGTTCCCATGGGATAATTTCAGTTATCCACGTGGGCGAAGTCACAGGCAAAAACTAGTAATTTAATATCATAAATACGTTTATGATATTTGAACTCTGTTGTTCTGCCAGATAATATTTCATTACTTACTTTCTTTTTTGACTGTTTTGTTTTTTACTTTAACCCTTCTACGTGTAAAGCCTATTTAAATAGACCTCGTTTCCAATTGATGTTATTTCCTCTTCTACTAGCAAAAATCAACTTTATTTTCAGAATGACTAACAAGTACTATTGATACTATTGAAGACATAATATTTTTCGGAATTGTAGAGAAAACTAAACTTTATGTGCAGGAACGAGTTATCTTTCTACATTTAACTCTTTACTTGTTTGCAACTAGATTGTGAACGTAGTAAACAAACCTTTTCTTTTGCTCCCAGAAGTCTGGTCCTCCATGAGAGCGGCCAACACGGCAGCTAGTCTTACGGACTCTGCGCTCACAACCTCTATACTTGCATCAGTAGTGCTTTCAGTTCTTTCTTTTATGCTAAAATAAATAAACGCAATAAAATTACAGTATACGTTAAGTTTTTGCTAGTCCTTCTGTACAATAAAATCCACCATATTGACAGTGCAAATATGGAATAAGTAAGGGAAAAACTACAGATTTCCGGAGAGCCACAATAAGATTTTTGTTTTTAAACTGGTCATAACTTTTGTTCCATAAGTTCTATTATGTGGATGACCGAGCTTTGCTCGTTTTTTTTTGTTGGTTTGACGTTTTCTAAAAATGATTTGTCGCCCCCGAAACCCCCTGCATACTAAACTTCATATCTGGATGCCCGAGCTTTGCTCGGTATATCTTTTTGTTCGTTTCCTAAAAATTAAACCTAGCTAGATCGTTTTGTCGCCCCCGAAAACCCCTGCATATTAAATTTCATGAAAATCGTTGGAGCCGTTTCCGAGATTCAGATTATACACCGTGACATTTTATTCGTCTTACAAAGATGGTCCACTCAATGTATCCGTCATAACATACCTCTAGGCGCGATTAAAACATTGTTACCATTAATTAAGATAATAGATACAAAGAAAAATAATGAATGCTTTAGAATTATGAAACACCCTCCCTGTTAATAATGTTTACGTATCAAACGGTAGAAGATATCTACCTACCTACCATTACATTCCATCATTAATTCCATCTCCATAACACGGTGTTTCAAACTACGTCATGCGTCTTAGTGATATTTTCGTTTTTGATTATGCAAATGTTCAAAACAATTTTTTTTTAATCAATGGTACTAGATAGCAGTCATTGGGTACATGAAGTGGGCTGCTGTTGTAAGACGACTAAAATGTCACGGTGTATATATACAAGAATTACTTGTTTAAAAGTATTCGATTTTAAAAGTCTCCATAACAAAGCTCTATAAAAAATCTAGTCGACAGTTTAGTTTCACGAAAGGGTAGGTCGACGACTGACGCGGGAGTAAAACTCATCAGTCACATTTTGGAATCCTGGGAGAAGTACCAGGATGCAATTGGCATTTTCTGTGACCTCTCAAAAGCGTTTGACTGCGTTGACCACAATACACTCATATGTAAATTACACCACTACGGAATTCGTGGACGAGCTGCTGATCTTGTACTTTCCTATTTATCAAACAAGCAGCAAAAAGTAAATGTTAACGGAGCAACGTCCTCAGGGTCTTTAATTAAGATGGGCGTGCCTCAAGGTTCAATACTTAGCCCTTTTTTATTTCTAGTTTATATTAATAACCTTCCTTACCTGATGGCTAACTTCTCGGATATAATTTTATACGCTGATGACACTTCTCTTATTTTTAGAATAGATAGAAAAGATACGGATGTCTTCTGTTCTCTGGATTTTTTTTGTGGCTAATAATCTTTTACTCAATGTGAACAAAACTAAATGCCTTAAATTCTCATTACCAAATGTACCCCAAGTAGGTCTAAATTTAAAACTTGATGGGAAGAAACTAGATGCTATTTCGGAAACTGTATTTCTAGGAATTACTTTAGATTCAAAATTGCAATGGAGTGCCCAAATCAGAGCTTATGCAGTAAGAAAAATAAGGCAGTTGACTGATGTAGCCACAGCTAGGTTAGTATACTTTGCTTATTTTCACAGTATTATGTCTTATGGCGTTCTGCTGTGGGGATCGGCAGCTGACGTAGATTAAATTTTCATTCTACAAAAGAGGGCAATCCACGCAATCTATAAAATGGGGCCTCGCGAGTCTCTTAGAAACAAATTCAACGACATTGATATACTAACTCTGCCTTCTCTTTATATCCTAGAATTTTGTATTAATTGACATTATACATCACTTCAAATATCGTCTATTTATTAGTGATTCTCATGGAAATCATGTCACTTGGTGTAAATAGGTTAATTTTACTTATGTAGATTCTTTTACATATTGTGAATAAGAGAATGTTGTAGACCTTGCAGACTGTAGATTTATAGACGAATTTATATTCTTTTATTTTCATTCCTCTCTGGTACTTATTGACAGGCCTGCACTGTCCTCCCATACCTATTATCACAGTAATTTGAAAACATTGTAAAAGCCAATTATTTTTTAAAGAGTAACCGTGGTGTTTCTTGCCGGCTCTTCTCCATAGGAAGCGACAAATTGGAACCGTGCACCTAGCTTCTGACGTTTCATAAGTGCCCTTGCAGGTTTATGTGAAATAAAATATTTAGATCTTGATTTTTGAAAGTTTCTTATATTTGTTTACTCTAAAATAGCAAATCTATACTAATATTACAAAGAGGTAAAGTTTGTGAGTTTGTGAGGTCGTAGGGGGGTAATCTCTGGATCTACTGAACCGATTTTGAAATTTCTTTTACCAATAGAAAGCCACGTTATTTGTGAGTGTCATAGGCTATATATTAACTCGAAAAATGAAAAGACCTTTTCGTGGTAGTCGATTTGCAAAGTAAGTGGGAGAAAAAACGGTCGAACGAAAACGTTTCTTACGAACGCTGCCTTAATGATGAGATATATATGATTCGAGTTCTAGAGAAAAGTTGTAGAGCTTGATAGTGCCTACGAAAAAGTCAGCGACAGCACATGTCTAACTTTTATATTTAAGTCACAAAAAGTAGTTTTTTATGGTACTAACTAGAGATGAGCCGACTATGACTTTGCAGCCGACTCTTTTGGTTCGGTGTACTGGTAGTCTAGTAGTAAGTTCAATATTTCTGACCGAAAAATCATGTAAGATTTCAACCGCTAATAATAACTACGAGAAATTTAGTGCTAGAGATATGGTTGAGCAATCAAAATATAGATAATATTTACAACAATTTTTAAGCGGGGCATTATTTACCTAAGTCGTCACACTGCGTGTGCATGCGCTGCGCGCGACCCTCTATTTTTCACTATGAATCGAAATTCCAATTTGTATAGCGCAAAAACGTGTTTAGTTAGAACACTGATTCTGGAACCGTTGTCAAGAACTCTTGACAACTGATAAAGCACTACTAAGGCATAGAGAGAAACAATAAAAATATTGGCCAAAATAGGGTTAAAAATGTATATGAAATTGACAATAGCAAAATAACTCCATATATCGTATCATGTCGGCCATAAATATGTTCAGAAATGAAAAAAGAAGAAAGCTTGCATCAAAAGGAATGCAATGACCCTAAAAATCAAGTACCGAGCTAATACAATACCTACGGCAGTGCCTGAAACCTTAACAAAGTTTGTTGCAAATTGCAAAATAGTTTCAGATGTCGTCTAATATTAGCTGTATATCTGCTCAAAACTGAAAAAAAAAACAATCGGTGAAAGCTTACTTCATACGGAATGCAATGGGCCAACTAAATCTAGTTTCGGGCGAATACAAAGGCTACAGCTGTATCGGGAACCATAGGAAAATTTGTTACCAAATTCTAAGTAAAGCAAAATCCAAGTCGTTTTGAATGCCTAGCTGATGTATTCCCAAGGAATAGGCGAGACAATAGCAAACTATGTCAAGTATCATGTCAAACCACTTTGATGCGCAACAGTGTTTATTGCATGGCCCTAATTATTTACAATAAATTACCAAGGGGTTAGAAAGATTTAAATACAGTACTGTTTAAGAGTAGACTACGTACATTTTTGATAGATAAAACGTACTACAGTGTAACTGAGTTTCTGACAGAGAAAAAATTATTTGTTGAATGATTGATCTATTGAATGGTAATTCTAATTATAATGATAATTGTAATGA
Source organism: Polymixis lichenea (assembly GCA_949091785.1). NCBI lineage: Eukaryota > Metazoa > Arthropoda > Insecta > Lepidoptera > Noctuidae > Polymixis > Polymixis lichenea. The sequence continues at coordinate 10,856,773 of OX420941.1, forward strand.
TGGATGATATTTGTGATTATAATGGACATATCACACTGTACTGGGATCGATCCATCATCACTGACAGGACTATTATTGCTAATAAGCCTGATATAGTGGTTGTGGATCGACTAGAGCGGCGTGCAATGATCGTTGATGTAATGGTCCCGCATGACAGGAACCTCGTGAAAGCCGAGAAAGATGAACAAATCAAGTATCTTGACTTGGCTCGCGAGGTTGTCGACTGGTGGGACGTGGAGCGATCATTGTACCGATAGTCGTTACAGCCAATGGCTTGATAGCCAAGAACCTCGACCAACACCTGAGGACACTCTCGTTGGGCAGCTGGGTCAAGGGCCTGATTCAGAAAGCGATACTACTTGACACGGCTTGCATTGTTAGGAGGTTCCTCTTTCTGGAGCCCTGACCACTGGTAGCTTGGACCCTGTTCCCGATACCGGTGGGCTACTATTTTTTATATTTTTAAATGTTTTTATGTATTTTATATTCGAATATTTAAAAATATAATTTTTATGTATTTAATGAAATAAAGGAATTTATAATAATTGTAATGATACTGATACTTTTTTTATTGCTGTGGTTTTTAAAATGTAAGTACAAGTTACATAAATAATGTAATTGTTTGCATGCCGAATGGTAAAATATGACTGACCTTTCATGTATCTTAACAACTATTGTGTATTACCCAATTTGCAAAATAAAATTATATTCTATTCTATTCTATTCACGAAAATAAGCGGACTCGAATTGCGTCTGCTTAACATTTTTTGTTAGAAGTAGGTTTTAATTAATTTTACTTTATTGAATTTCTGGATTGTCTAATGAATTAATGGACCAAACCAAAGGTTCCTATTCCTGCCTAGCCTATTCTAGATCACACTGAAAGTAAACTTTAAGACTGATCCTATAATAAAAAAATAATAACAGTAAAGATTTCAATTTTATTTCAATCACAGTCTGTAAAAAATTTAAACATTAATACGAGTAAAAAATGGGCCAACTAGTCGGCGGTTTTAACTGACTAGTCACCAACTACAAATATAGCCGACTAGTCGGTATATCACTAGTACTGACCGAACCACACTCATAATTTCATCACAAGTAAAAATGTTTACCGCCCAACAAAGTAGGCACGGGTCAGCTAGGAATAAATAAAGCCTTTAGGAATGTCCACTTTGAATAAGTTTAACATTGATTCATTATGATGAACTAAGACTATAGCACCTAGAGAATAAGCATATAGCCCTTAGCTTCTAAGTTCTCACGTTCCATAAGTGCCCATGGAGGTTTACGGGTAATGAAAAACTTTGAATTAAACCAAAAAGTGGATTTTCATTTTTTTAAATTTATTTAGTACCAGGAAGTGGATTTCTTTTTTTACATTTATGTATTACTACTACTAGGTAACTATGGGTAAAACATTAAGTAAATACAAACAACATCACAAAACTTACGTAATAAGTTTCTGTGTGGCAAACTTCTGCAGTAGGCTGGCTACTATCCCTGCATCAACATCACCTAGGCCAGGTAGCAATGCACTAGCAGTTGCAGGCAACTGTAGCTGCATGTCTGACAGCACTTGCAGGAGACGTACCTCTAATGATGTGGACGGTACCAGAGCTTTTGTTTTCTCTAGCGTTCCTGAAACCGAGCATTAAATTGATATTTTATTGCTTGAAACATTTGTGTCTAAGTTGTGTGTTAAAAGTATTTATATTTTGTTTCATATTTATCTCTCTATACTTTTATTTGAGATATCATAATGAGCTTAATATGTCCGTACTGCTGGGACACAGGCCTCTTTTAGAGAGGGCCCAGTGCGGGTTGGTGGATATCAATGTTTTCGAATTTTCGGTTCTAGGACTTGCCGCTTGCCTCTCGGTGTTTTCTCTACCATTTTGAGAGCAGTGGTGATGAAATCGTTTACAGAAAGTGAAGTGCCTGCATGGGTACGAATCCACGACCTACAACTCTTAAGCCGGGACCACTGGGTCACTGCTCTCTAATTGCGATAACTCTTTTTTCTTCTATTCACACAATTTGGCTTCAACTACTTAATAACTATGAAACATAACAAGCCGCTGATTACAATGGTACCTTCATGCTTTAGTGTAGATGGGCTCGGCACCGACCGTTCCTTCCCGCCACCGGGAGATCCTTCAGACTTCTCGCCGACCAAATTAGAACACAAAATATTCTGCCGTTCTTTTTTACGTTTCTCTAGCTTCTCGCGCAGACTGTTCCTTTTGCTTTTAACAGCTTGGATTTCTTCCCAAGCGTCTGACATGTTTTTTTTATTCTGTTACGAATACCATCAGAAACTGTAACCGGCCCCACGAGATTGCCACTTTCAAGGGCAATTTATACGAGTTGAAGCGATGATATTTAAATTATGTGAGACGAAATAATCTATATTTATATGATAATCATTCTCAATGGCCCAATAATGCAATTACTGGGAAACAGCTTATGAAATTCTTAAAAAATTTAGACGCTGTGCCTAACGGTAGACAATTCACGCTTCTCAAAATAACTGTTTTTGACGTTTCACGTATGTTTGACTCTTCACTTGACAGCAATGCTAAGATTGACAGGATTTTCCATTTTTCGATAACAAGGCTTTTGACTTTTCGTTTTTTTTTAACCCATGAACATTGCTCGCAGTGAATAACTGGAATGCTTACAGACCAAAAGACTTGAAATGTTAGATTAGTCACTGGGATTATAAACCGAACTTTAGTCAAAAATTAGTTTAAGGAAGTTGTAAGGTTGTGGGTTCGAGGAGATGATTTAAAACAAGTGCCTTCATTGGAATCTCGTTTATTACTGTCTAATAGTAGAGTACAATCGTTTATATAGGTATTGATTCTTAAGATTAGTACATGAGCACACATACATAAGACTTACACACTACACGCCCACCGGCAAAATAAAATAAAATTAATGGTTACATTTATTTTTATTTTTAGACTATAGTAACATAGTAGTAAATGTATAGTATTGAATTACACACAATACATTATTGTAATACAATTGCCATAATATAAAGTTACATACATGGTTTTTGCTTTTTATTATAATTAAAAAAACATATAAATAAAATGTAAAGGAATACAAATCATTTAACATATGGTCTAGTTCTATTTTTATGTACTATTACTTCTTTACCTTTATACAGTATTTTTAAGTTAGGGTCACAATCTTCGATTACTTCGTACGGTCCTATGTACAGCGGATCAAATTTGTTTACAGTTTGTTCATTCTTAAGTAGTACCATGTCACCAGTACTGTACTTGACAGGATTTGTATACAAATCATATTTACATTTTCTAATCTGTTTACTAATAACTAAATTTTGTCTCGCGTCATACTGTGATTTTTGAAGCTTGTGTTTGAGTTGTTTTGGATAGTCATAATAGTTATAAAGCGGTTCAATATCTGAAGTTAAGTTACTAGGTAAATTGCACAGTTTTCCAAATACGAGTTCGTATGGAGTGTATTTTGTTTCCGTGTGTACAGTTGTATTAACCCTTTAATTCATAACGTTAGCTATACTTAACATTCACAATTCGAAAAATCCACTGACAATATTATCGATTTATCTTACGATTTTTTCCAATTAGTAAGTAAAGCAAATCACTATGCGTCCATAGCAAAATAAAAGACGTCATTCTAATGTCAATTTTGACAGTATTGTGCAAAATGGCGTTTCGATCGCGAGCTGCTCCCGCGCAACAGGTAAGAAATATTGGTTTTTTAAATTAAATTTCGTGTTGCATGTAAAATTAACACATTCATTATATTTTTATGATTGCATTCTACGACTTTACTATAGCCTTGTTACAAATAATGCAAGTGAGCATGCGCTATAACTTGTTAAAGTTGAATGTTAGCCATGGTTAACATTGCGAAGATACCGGAGATTACCATAGAAATAAGTGTGTAAAAAATAGCTAACATTGCGAAATTCTGGAGGATATACATGTTTTGTGTTTATAGGATGTGTGGAGCATGTACATGTGCTTTTATTGGTGTTTGAGGGTGTTCGCATGCATAATTTTGCTTACTTTTTTTTAGCATAACTTGCGATTAGAGCGTGTGAGGAAAATCCTAGCACTTGTCCCACCACAAGATGCTTCTTCCAGCGATAGTAGCACATTGGATGATGATAATGAAGTACTAGCTGATGAAACCGAATACAGTTCCGAACCCCGCTCATTAGATTCCTCGTTTGAGCGACTTAATATTTTAGAGAATGATGAGTTTTTGCCTGAAGATGTGATACCATCCACACCCGCTATAAGTGATGTACTCGCCACACACAACCCACCACAACATTTGCCTGCTCTGCAATCCATTTCTTCAGTTTTATCCATGTCGCCAAGCCCTGTTGCTTCTACAATAGTCAAAGAAACTCGTTCAAAAAAAACAAAAACTAGTTTACCAAATTTACTGACAAAAAAAAAGAAAGCATTTGTAAGAAAGCCACTCGAATTTAAATGGGAAGCCAGTAAATTCAAACATGGTGCAACGTTGGAGGAAATAACCTTTACTCAATTTGGTTCGGAATCGAAGTCTCCATCAGATTATTTTGCCGATTTTTTTAGTGAAGATGTTATTGATATAATTATTCAAAATACAAATTTATACGCAGTGCAACGAAATCTCAAGTCTGTAAATGTTACTCATGACGAGTTGTTGGATTTTATTGCTATCAATCTATTAATGGGTGTTGTTAAGATGCCGTCCTATCGTGACTACTGGAAGAAGGACCTTAGATATAATCTTATTGCCGATATTATGAGCTTAAAGCGTTATGAACGAATTCGCCAGTTTTTGCATTTCGTCGATAATTCTCAACAAAATGGAGATCGTTACTTCAAAGTCCGGCCGATTTTAGAAGCAGTGCGTAGAAACTGTCTTAAAATAGAAGAGGAACATCGCTATAGTATCGACGAAATGATGGTGCACAAGAGCTGGCAACAGGCGCCAATATTTGGCAAAGAAACCAAAGAAGTGGGGTTTTAAAATGTTTGTCAGGGCTGGGGTATCTGGCTGTGTCTACGATTTTGTTCCTTACGCTGGTGAAGATACATTTAGATACCATTCATTCACAGAATATGAAAACTCTTTAGGAGTAGGCGCCAAAGTTGTAATAGCTCTCTGCCAGAGTATTAAACATAAACCAGCGGTGGTATACTTCGATAACTTCTTTTCATCTCTAGAACTGATTCATCTATTACGCAATGAGCATGGTATCTTTTCCTTAGGCACGATCAGAGCTAATCGTTTAAGAGGGTGTCAAGAAAAACTGCCTAGCGATAAAGACTTGTTAAAAAAAGGTAGAGGTTCCAGTAAACAAGTAGTTTGCAATGAAAATAAATTGAGTGTTGTAAAATGGCATGATAACAAATCTGTTATATTAGCAAGCTCTTATGTAGATTCGTTTCCTATGGAGAACATAAAGCGATTTTCTAAAGAAACCAAGTCCAAGATTGATGTTCCATGTCCTCAAATAGTGAAACATTATAACTCCCATATGGGAGGTGTGGATTTATGTGACATGCTGATTTCCCTTTACCGCACTAATTATAAAACGAAGAGATGGTACATGGCGTTGTTCTCTCAAATATTAGATATTTGCGTAAATAATGCATGGATTATGTATAGAAAAGATTGTGCTCGATATAATAAAGTTCCTAACTCACTAAAAATATTTAGAATTAAGATTTACTGTGAACTTCACTCGAAACAACGAACTCCTGCTGGTACGAGTACGTCTTTAGAAAAAACTCAACAGCCTAAATTTGAAAAAATTCAAAAACCTTCTGGGCCAAGGCCTACTGACGCTATCCGCCGTGATAATATAGGTCATATGCCTGACTACACAACATCGCCGGGTAGATGTAAGTTCTGTAAGAAAGGGATGACTAACGTAATTTGTTGCAAGTGTAATTTAAGATTATGTTTTGTGAAAAAACGTAATTGTTTTAAACAATTTCATGATCATTGAATGTTTTAATATCTTCTCTGTAATTTCCATTAACAGTTGCTTTTATTTTAATAAAATAATATTATAAGTAAACGGCATTATGTTTTATTTTTAATTCCTTGTACATTTCGCAAAGTTAATAATACATAACATGCCTTTTGGACACTTGGACACTGTCTACTTCGCAATGTTACGTATTTTTAACATACCATTCCTAAAAATCTGCTTATTACAGATTTTTTTTTCAATTTTTTTTAGGTAAATAGCAATATTATTAGATAAAATTACTAAAAAAAAAAAATTTTTTTGGTCACTACTTTTTCTGCGAACTAAAGGGTTAAAAGCAAAGCACCAATACGGAAGCCACAAACTCCAATTTTGGGGTTGGTTCTCTGTTTGTATGCGAAGGAATGAAAGTAAATTTTTATGAGTATTTTCTAAGCCTCCTATTGATTGGTGATGATATGCAGTAGATGTTATTTGTGTTATTTTTAATATTTTACATACTTCATTCATTACTTTCGATACGAACTCTGTTCCGCGATCTGATATAACATTTCTCGGAATGCCATAGCGTAATACAAAATTATTAATGAAAGCCGTTGTCACTGAAATTGTATCCTTATTTCTAAGCGGATAAGCTTCTACATACTTGCTAAGATCACACTGTAGTGTGAGTATATACATGTAATTATCACTATCCTTACTTAAGGGCCCAACTAAATCTAAGAATACTCTATCAAACGCCGAATGACCTGTATCAGTTAAGACCATTGGCTGTTTTATATGTCTATAATGTTTTTGTCGCTGGCATTTATCGCAGCGATTTACAAATTCCGTGACGTCATTTTCTAATTTCGGCCAAAAGTAACGCCGTTTTATATTATTTATCATTCGTCGTATACCGGCGTGACCGCTACTCGGTAGTAAGTGATAGTCATTCAAAATTACACGTTTCGTATCGTGATCATTTATAACTTTTAAACCTTTTATAATATACACACGTGGTCCGGACCAACTTGGCGTAATATTTATGTTATTAATTAAATCTCTTATTATTTCAATGTTTTCATTATTTTGTATAATGTACACGCTATCAAGTTTCATTAACTTACAGTAATAAGCCAACTCCCGTACTAAGGCATCTCGTGCGCATTGTAATCGGTAAGATGGGTTTACTCTTAATATGCAATTTGATGCTTCATAATCAAATAAAGTATTTGTTTGGTTAGTCCATTCTTTTTCATGCTCAAACCGTAACTCAGTGCAATCCTTTGGTTTTTTAAGCAACTCCATAACTCTTGGGTGATCAGACCAGTCGTTTGTTGATTGCTTAGCAACCGTAGGGTTGTCACTCACTCCTTGTGCATTTGGTTCACACATACGTTTTTTCTGACCTCTGGTTAGTACAGACACCACGTGTTGATTAATTTCCTTCAATTCATCGCTTGTTATTCGGATACGTGACAAGGCATCTGCAGCTGCATTGTCGGTACCTCGAATATATTCTATTATGTAATCATATTCCTCTATTATTAAACGGAATTTAGTCAAACGGCTAGATGGATTTGTTTGATTAAATAAGTAAACTAATGGTTTGTGGTCGGTTCTGATAATAAATTTTCTACCGTAAAGATATGGTCGGTAATACTTTACAGACCATACGATAGCGAGTAACTCTTTTTCTATCGTGGGGTACCTAACTTCTGCCTTATTAAGACTACGACTTGCATAAGCAATTGGTCTGTTATCACTGTTGCATAGCACGGAACCGATTGCATAACCGGACGCATCTGTTTGCAAAATGAAAGTATTGTTTTCATTGAAGTTAGGATATTGTAATACTGGTGGTGATAGTAACGACTCTTTTAGGGATTCGAAACATTTCTGACACTCATGCGACCATTCAAAATTAACATTTTTCCGACAAAGTCTGTTAAGAGGTACAGATATTGCAGCAAAATCTGGTATAAACTTTCTATAAAAATTGACAAACGCTATGAATCTTTTTGTTTCGTCTGCGTTTTTGGGCACGGGGTAATTTTTTACTATGTTCACTTTCTCTAAATCTGGTTTAATTCCTTCAGATGAAACAACATGTCCTAATAACTGAATTTCTTTTCTTAAGAAATCGCATTTCATTGGATTAAGTTTCAAGTTAACTTTTCGCAATCTAATTAATATATCTATGAGATTTTTATTATGAATTTCCAAATTTCGTCCAAAACAGATCAAATTATCCAAATAGACAAATAATTTGTCGTATGTTAGTCCTGACATGGCAATTGTCATTAGACGAGAGAATGCACTTGGGCTAATCTTTAATCCCATTGGTAACCGGGTCATTTGATATTGACCTGAAGGTGTACTGAATGCTGTGTACTTTCTGCTTTCTGGTTTTAATTTTGCCTGATAATATGCTTGTGATAAATCTAATTGTGAAAAATACATTGAACCGGATAAAGAATCTAAAATATCGGTTATATTAGGTAGTGGGAATTTATCGTCTGCTATTCTAGTATTTAATTTACGAAAATCAATAACCAGCCTCCATTTCTTAGAAGTATCTTCTGATTTTTTGGGCACCAACAAAACTGGGCTTGACCACTCACTTTTTGCTGGTTCAATGATATCTTCTGAAAGCATATTTTTTACCTGTGTTTCAACTTCCTTACGCTGTGAAAAGGGCAGCCTGTACTGTCTAGTATAAACTGGATCAGCATCTGGTTTTAACTGTATACTTTGTTCGTAAAGGTTAGTGGTTGATAATTTATCGTTTGGTAGATGAAACACATCCGAAAATTTTGCACATATGTTTTCGATTGATGACCTTTCTTCATTGTTTAGATGATCTAATTTTAAAAAAGAAAACATAATGCGTGCTCTCTCCCCATCAATATTACTATCTCGTCCATAGTTACAGATGTCATAGTTTGATAATAAGTGTATTTCCGGTCTAAAATAATTAATATCTACTTGCGTTTCGCGGGTATTTAATATTTGTATAGGGATTTGTCCATTGTTTGGTTTACAAATACTTCCCGCTATCCAAACTCCGTCGCATAATTGATACGGTAATATTACGCAGTCCTCTTGGAAACTACTGTCTAACATAAATATTTTCTCACATCTCGGTGGGATACTTAAAAAACAGTTTTTATTTAGTGAGCTATTAATCATGGGTAGGGTCAGATTATTGTCGTTTTTCTTTAAAGTTAGTGTATTATTTTCAAAATTCAAAATAGCGTTATATTTGCTCATAAAATCTCTGCCGATTATACCATGTTGTAAACCTGGTATGGTGCGCATAATGTAAAATTTGTGTTCAAATTCTTGCCCATTTACAGTCAACGTTACAAAAACATAGCCTGTAGTTAGCACTTTGCCCCCAATGCCTTTTATGTAAATGCATTCTGCTTGGATTGGAATGTTCCAATGTGCCACAGTTTCGTATTTCAATACTGACAGTGATGCTCCTGAATCTATAAGCAATCCATATTTGGCACCTTGTACTAAGAATTCTACCGTGCTGTTATTGTTACAAGCAAATATAAAATGATTATCGAAAAAACTGCAATGGTTCAGTAATGTGTTTCTCTGTAGGTTGGGGCGTTCGATTCCGGTCATTTAATTCGATATTATTTATGCCATTTTCTATAACACGCACATTACCACTACGCGTAAAAATCCGTCCTGGTCTACCGCTATATGAACCCCGCATGCGTCCACGATTATTGTTAAACTGTTGCTGAAAGCTTTGGTTTTGGTTTTGCCTATGGTTGTAAAAAGAACCTCTATTCATACCTCTTTGTATATATCGATTGTTGTTCGAACGATTTGGACGTCTATTATTATTGTATCTATATCCGCGATTATTAATTGAGCTTCCTTGGTATCCGATATACACTGAAGCGTCTGCATTTTGCCGACTGCATGACAACTCCTCATCCTTAGCTGCTCTTATTGTATCTTTCAAAGTATCATAATTACGCGCTGCCAAAATAGTGCGGGTTTCGCGGTTTCGCAAGCCATCAATGAAACTTTTAATCGCAATCTTTTCATTTTGAGGCCGTAATATTTTATATGCAGTTTGGTCATCATCAGCTTGCGCGACCGTCAAATCCACAAAAAGTTGTTCGACCTTGGATCCATATTTTTCTATAGACGAACCGTTTTGGTTGATTTGTGTTAACTCCTTGTGTATTGCTGTACTAGACTTCTTTGTAAGAAGGTGTTGGCGCATTTCAATAATAAGCGACTCACAGCTGTCATAAGAAGTGGACAATCTTAATTTAGCGTTTTCGTTTAATCTGGTTTTTAATATAAATTTAACTAGCATTTTGTTGCCTTCTTCGGTGAGTGAAGAACTATATAGGTAAGTCAATGGTGTCTATTAAACTTTTCGTGACATTTTCATCACCATTCATAATCGGCAATAATGACACGGCAGTCCTATAATTAAAAGCCTCCATATTGTCTACTTCAGTTTTAGTCTTGACCGTATACTCGGCACTAGGTTGAGAACTGTATGTTTTGGAGCAAAAAGATTCTATTTGGGTAAATGTGTTTTCAAATAAGTCACAGGTTGTCTGTATTTCCTGTAATACACTTGTGCTAAATTGCTTATTTTCTATCTGTATCGATATGGTTTTTATGCATTCATCAAATTGATATTTTAACAATGTTGCTTCCTTCAACTTTTGTTTTAGTACAGTTTCTGTCCTTTTAGGATAACTTAGTTTTTTCAAATTTTGCTCAATATTTTTTAATTGGTCATATAACAAGCTAAGCTCGTCTGCCATTACCAAACACAGTATGGATAAAATAAAAGTATCCTCGTGAACAATAATTATTCTACAATTATATGTTAGTACATATTTAAAAAAAAAAACAACTAATAGTCAATAGATCTAGTAATTCGTCCAATAACCGTTCCGTAACTTTTCATGTTTCACTTAAGGATAGAACACGACTCACTGCACTTTTCACTGATAATGTATTTGAATCACTTACTGCGGTTTCTGTGCTCTGATACCCGCCTCCTGGCGAGTCTCCTGGCGCTGCTGGCGGCACTCGTAACAGACACGAGTCTCCGGGTTCGGTCGACGAAGCGAACGTGATGATAGGTTTTGTGCAAAAACCTCATTCCTTATCCACGAATGATGACAATTTCGGTACAGTTTATACATCGCGTAAAGTCCAGCGACTCCGAGTAAGGTGCAAATGATAAACATCACGATACTAATATTCGACAAATGGTACTCTTGCATAGAAGCCGTATTTGAACCACCCGATGCACTTTGTGATATAAAAACGTCCTCTTTTTCTATATTTGACCGGCACATTTTTATAAAAATCCACTGTTAAAAGTCTATTAATTTTTCCCAATCAATTAGATTACTCGACCGAACTCGACACCCGTCTCAGATGGCAGGGTCGCCATGTTTTATTGTAATTATTTAGTCATTTAAAATAAACCGAAAACAAATTATATGAAATTATTCTGACATATACTCTAAATCACTTGATTCTAGACTTTCTGAATTTTCTTGTAAGTTTATAATGATTTCGTCCATCACAGCATCAAATCTAATATCATGCTTCCAGTATTCTTGTTAATTTTTTCAAGGTCTTCACAATTCTGCCATTTTTCGGCAGAGAACTCAGAAAATAACCTTGTTACTATTGTAATTTTTAACCGACTTCAAAAAAAGGAGGAGGTTCTCAATTCGGCTGTGTTTTTTTATGTTTGTTTCCTCAGAACTTTGGAGTGGGTGAACCGATTTTGATGATTCTATTTTTATTTGAAAGCTGTTGCTTCCCGTGTGGTCCAATTTCATAAAGATCTGATGATGAGTTTCGGAGACAGACAACGGAACTCTTAAAAAAATAACAGTAAATCAACCGCGATTGCTGCTATCGCATAAATATGCATTGTTTTGACCCCAAGGATGATGGAATTTCGAATTAGGTACTATAACTAAAAAGTGAAAAATATAAACTTTTCCAAAAAAAAATAACAACCGACTTCAGCAATCACTCTCCTTACACTACGTTCTGATATCCCTGTTGCTTCTGCTATCAATTTATGTATAGTCGCATCAGTTTTATATTCCAAACTATCAATATCGGCTTTCCTTTTAAAAAAAAACGCACTTTGAATATTAAATTTTTAACCTGTCTATTTATCGGCGAACTCATTTCTCTCTCATCAATCTCATGTGCGTTTTATCTAAACAAACCGGAACTTGTGACGCGTGCTGCCGTTGCGAAATACGGCGTCGTACAGACCACAGACTACATAGAGATACTACGTATGTACTGACTAATGACTTACTGAGTACAGAGTAATGACAGCAAGCGCCCCCGCCCCTCCGTCCTACCGCTCACATACCTAAGGCGCGGCCAACTAGGTCCGCGCGTATTTTAGCATTTTAGCTTTTAAACAACCTCGTTATTTAATTGAAACTGGTTGCACGTCTGGCATGTAATACCTTTTTTTAGTGACAGCGCATGTAACCTTCCATGTCAGTGTATTCTGATCTAAAGTAAAACATTGCAAAATTGTGTAAAGGCTATTGGAATAAAAATGCCGTTTGCACCCGAATTACGAACCCATTCTCAAAAAGTATGCACTCTCTTTAAGAAAGCTTTGAGAAATATCGAAGCATATTACTCAGCCAGGTAAGTTTATTGTTGAGATGGTTACTAATATTATTTACATTAATCCAGATGGACATAGGGCATAGAATAAGTAAATTTAAGGGGTAAGCGCCAGGGTAGCCCTGAAACCTGAGTCCCGTACGGTTTATCGAATTACCCGTGAACGATAAAATTATCTACAGAAAGCATGGTTCATCGTTGAACGGTAATACGAAAAAACTTTTAGTTGATACCATTATTTAGCGACAGCACGTTTCGCCGAATAACTCTACAAAGAATGAATGGTTTGCCGATACCAAGATTTGCCTATGTCGTGGTTTGCAGGAACAAGCTTGAACTAAACAATATTTTACCGATATCTAATTTCGCCGAAAGCACCTTTCTTTAAGCCGATCCAAAACAATTGTCTTCTGTTTCTTGCGCATACAATTTTGACAAGCGTCGATTAAATTGCATTAACTTCTATTTCCATGCTGAAAGCGCTGAAACACATGTAAACACTGGGACTGCCCTCAAAATTATGGCATGGCTATATGATCATAAACTGACACTAAACGTATCCAAAACGTTATTTTAACCATTTGCTCTAAAGGGTGGTAGTTTACCGAACCCCGACCTATACATTCTCACAGCTCATGATTGTTTTAATCAAGCGCAGAGTTGTACTTGCACAACATTAACCAGAAGTAACAGTGTCAAATATCTTGGAGTCCTGATTGATAACATCCTCAGCTGGAAAGCGCACGTCTCTTCCATGACTCGGGTAGTCATGGAAGAGACGTGCGCTTTCCAGCAGAGGTTGGGTGTTAACCAAAAACTCATGTTAATTTTTAGGAAGTTAAGAAAGTGTACTAGTGTGCTAACCCTCAAATTAGTTAACTTATCTTTGTGCCAGTCCCTAATAATGTACTGTATCTATACTATCTATGCTTGAGGTGGCCTTGCACAAGTCCGAGGCCATGTGGTTTCATGGTCCTCGGAATGCGCCACCGACGGGTTCCCGGATAACGGTGGGAGGGGTTCATATCGGCGTCGAATCGACAATGAAGTACCTAGGACTCGTCCTCGACAGCCGGTGGAACTTCGCGGAGCACTTCCGACGTTTGGCTCCCAGACTGGAGCGGGCCGGGGCTGCCTTGAAGCGGCTCCTGCCCAATCTAGGGGGGCTAAACGCCTCCTGCCGGAGGCGCTACGCGGGGGTCATGCGGGCCATGACCCTATACGGAGCGCCGGTGTGGGCGCCTATATTGAGGCGCCAACCAGCACGTCGGTTGAAGGCGGCCCATAGGGTCATGGCCATCCGGATGATCCGGGGATACCGCACGATCTCCGGTGAGGCGGCTGGCCTCCTTACCGGATTGCCGCCATGGGATCTGGAGGCAAAGGTCCTCGCGCACACTTGGGAGTGGCGCGAGGAGGCCAAATGCCGGGGCGTAACTCCGCTGCCGCGGGAAATCGCGGCGCGGCGGACAGAGCTCCGGCAGGATCTCATGGCGACGTGGAAAGTGCGATTGTCGTAACTCAGTGCTGGGCACGCCACGATTGCGGCGGTAAGTCCCCTCTTTGAGGAGTGGCTTGAGAGGCGGCATGGCGTCCTCACTTTCCGCCTGACACAGGCCCTCACCGGACACGGTTGTTTCGGGAGGTTCCTGTTTCGGATAGGGCGGGAGGAAACGCCCGGGTGTTTCCATTGCGAAGATCGCCCTGAGGACACGGTGGAGCCTACGGTGGAGGTCTGCCCGGCTTGGGCGGAGCATCACCGTGTCCTCGTGGAGGTGATCGGCGGCGGCGATCTCTCGCGTCCGAACCTGGTCCAGGCCATGGTACGGAGCGAGAGTGCATGGCTAGCAGTCGCCTCCTTCAGCGAAGCAGTTATGCTCGCAAAGAGGGAGGCGGCGCACGTGAGGGAGATGCAGTACATGCGCCCTCACAGCCGTGGCCTTCGCAGGAGACGCTCTGGGCGTCGGTAATCCCAGGCTGATTCCCGGCCACCGTAGGCGCGGGCTTGCGGACGGCGAGTAATGGGTAGCTCGCTGTCCGGTAAGGCCCAAGCCCGGGTCGACGGCTCGTTGTGTTCCACGCGCGCCTCAAAGAGATGTTAGCAGCAACTGATGGGGCCCGCAAGGGCCGATGCCTGCCAGGGGTGCGGGTTGTTCGAAAGAGATACCGCGGCCCCTGGCACACAGGCAACTGAGGGAACACGGGTGGATTTTAGTCTGACACGCCCTCCCGCTCAACCCAGAGCGGGAGAAGTTATTTCATGATTTCTCACCCAAAAAAAAAGAAAAAAAAAAGGTGGCTGTGCTAAAAAAACAAACGTAATAAACGCATGGAAATAGAAGCAATTTCATAGACGCTAGTCAAAATTTTATGAGCAAGAAACAGAAGAGTATTGTTTTGGATCGGCTTAAAGAAAGTTGCTTTCGGCGAAATTAGATATCGGTAAAAGATTATTTAGTTCAAGCGTGTTCCAGTGAACCGTGAGATCGGCAAATCTTGGCAAAATAAAATCAGCTGTTTCATAAAACGTGCAATACCTACGCGGTCGAAATGTGTGGAACAGATGGTTTTTTTTGTATTACCGACGAAAAATTTCTGGGCTGGGGGGTCTAGAATGATATGCTGAATTCATGGTAACAGTTTGCGCATTGGATAAAAACTTATGTATGATATATATCTCCAAAAAGAAATGAGATACCATCAAAAACTTAACTTGTAAAAAAAACAAAGTCTTGCAACTCAGTTCTTCTACCGTAAAAAGTTGTGAGATCCATGTAATACCAAGTCGGTCAATTTATTCAGTCCCTACTTAAGGGTCCTTCTGTCTTAAGTTATTACGTAGTTATAACTGAAGCCTGAATTTTCGGTGGGTAACCAAGCAGGCATTGTAAATACACGGTATATTTCAAATTTCATTCAATTCGAACCAGTCGTTTCTGGTTAAAGACATTTATTTATTTCTCATAAATAAATTTACATTTCACTTGCATGAGAACAGATTTAAATATAAAAACTAATCATGTCCTTCGACACTCGGACCCACAATATTGCATATTATCAGTGTACATTATTACTAAAAAATATTTAGGTTTGAAGGTACTCCCAAAAATTTAAGTTGTGACACTATGCGAAACTACCCTGCTTTGTGATAAAGAGTGCGGTCCCGCTGTCACAACGCAGATAAATCAGTCAGTAGTACAACATTTGTTAACACAGCTGCTATTTTTCAGTTTTTTGTTTTTATTTATTATATTATTTTTCGTGTTGGTTTGATGTTGAGTTAGTAGAAATAGTCTTTTACGATTAATTAATATTGATATTTTGAAGAACATACTTTTTTAGTTTGTTCTTAAAAATACTGAACGAATTCGCACCCTTTATCTCGTCTGCTAATTTATTGTAAAGTTGCACTCTCTCATAAACAAGTAGTCTTTTACCTTGAGTGGTTGGTACTTGAGGAAGTACGATGTGATCTTTTCTACGACTGCTACGGTTATGTAATTTATGTGTTTTGGTGAATGAAATTTGTGTATGTATCAAGTATTTTTTAATGAGTATGCAGGTGCAGTATGCGTGAAGTTGCTGAATGTTCAAGAGTTTCGTGTCTTTGTATATTTTAATTGTAGGTGTCAGGTAGTCGTAATGGAAAAGCATTTTAGTAATTTCGTTTTGTGCAATTTGTAGGTCTTTTAAGTTTGTTTTAGGTGCATAGCCCCAGACATCGATTAGGCACAGTATGTGTGACTTTACTAGGGAGTTGTAAATTGTCTGGCGTACACTATGTGACAGACAGTGTACGATGTTCCGTAGAGAGCCCAATAAAGCTGTCATATTGGATCTGATATAGTCAATTTGTACCTTCCAATTTAGATGACAGTCTAGTCTTAACCCAAGGTACTTCTCGTGTTGTTTGAGTTCGAGTATTTGATTTTCAAGTTTAAGAGGTAGATGAGTTGGTATTTTCTTATTTTTGGCTTTAAATATGACGTAGCTGGTCTTGGATGCATTGATTGTTAGAAGATTATGTTGAAACCAGACGGACAGTGAGTTTAGGTCTTGTTGGGCTTGGTTTATCATTTCGGCTATAGACCCAACAAAATAAAAAAGGCAGGTATCGTCCGCATATAGCAAAATATGCCCGTGTATTGGAACGTTATGGATGGAGTTTATATATATTAAGAAAAATAGTGGTCCTAGCAGGGATCCTTGGGGAACACCAAACGTGAAATTGTGCGGTTTACTTTGGTATTCTCCGACTTTAACCACCTGAAGCCTGTTAAGCAGATATGATTCAAACATTTTATACGCTACACCTAATACGCTTATGTCTTTTAGCTTTTGTAGTTGTATAGGATGGCTAGCTGTATCAAAAGTCTTTTTAAGATCGATGAAGAATAGGCATAACGCCATGTTTTTTTGATCAATATTCATTTGTATTTTCGTAATTAGATCTGTAGTAGCTGATAGGGTGTTAGAATGTGCTCGAAACCCATATTGTCTCTCAGAGAGGAAATTTATTGCGGTGAGGTGTTCATCTAAGCGTGTATACATGACCCAATCAAATATTTTAGAAATAATAAAATAATAAAAATCTATAGTTATATCCGTTTTGACGTCAGATTTGTGGATTGGTGTAACTTGGCTATCTTTAATTGATCTGGAAAAGTTCCACTGGCAAGATGTATGTTTATACAGTTGGTAAGTTTGTCCACGATTAAGTCACTTACGCTCTTGACGACTGGTAGTTATACCGTCGATACCGGCACCGCAGTTCGGATTGAGATTTTTGATTATTGTGGATACTTCGCTTGCTTGGCATGGTGTGAAGCTTGTGAGCTCTCTGTTATATGGTTGAGAATCTGGCATTGTTACAGTTTTGTGTTGGTATCGTTGTGTAGGAATGTGGTTGGTTAAGGTGTAGCCAATCATAGAAAAGAAGTTGCCATCGGTTAGAGGTCCAGATTCAGTTATAAGTTTGGGGGGAGTGCACTGTGACTTGATTTTGTTATTAGACAATGTATTTAGTAGGTTCCACATCTTTTTAGGGTCTGCAGTATGTTTCACAAATGCCTCGTGGTAGTACTTCTTCTTAGTGTTCCTAAGGGTGTGTCCAGACCTGGCGAATGCGCTGCTCGCGAGCTGCTTGCTAGCTGCTTGCTAGCTGCTTGCGAACTGCGCGCATGCATTTCATGTTCGTAGCCTACGTACATGAAATGCACGCGCACAGTTCGCAAGCAGCTCGCGAGCGGCGCATTCGCCAGGTCTGGACACTAATTGTTTCAGCTGTATATTACAGCTGAAACAATTAGGGTGTGTTCTTTCAATTTTAAAACTTTCCATCAGATTTTCATGACTGAAGAAGAAATCGCAATTTTGTGTGTTATTTCTTTACATATCCAATCTTGGCGCGGTGGGTTTAAGATTTTAGTTTTGACTGTTATGCTACAATGAATGCCACATTTTACATACTTCTCAAAGTTCTCGTAAGTGTTGTCGATTGACGAGAATTCTGCGAGTGCGATGCTTTCATATGCTTTCCATAGCCGGTCGCTTCATATTTTACACGTTTCTTCGGAGGTCTCTTGTATTTTTTTAGACTTACATCAATTTGCTTGTGGTCAGACATACGCGAGTCGATAATGACCTTATGAAAGCCTTGTCTTCAAGGTTGGTGCAAACGTGATCAAGGATGGTTTTTGTGGAAGCAGTCTCACGTGTGCGTGTGTCTCCATGGATATTATTAAGAAAACCGTATCCAGACTCTTTCATGGCATCTCGGTAGCATTTAGTCTTGGAGTTTTTTTGTCAGGAGGTCGATGTTAAAATCGCCGAAATCAATAGATCGAGGTTTCTTAATTCGTTGCCATGAATATAGTACAAGAAACTGTCTTGTGTTATTGTTTCCTGGATTGTAGACAGTTCTTACGTTTAATGTGTGTCTCTCGAGGTATATCCATAGGTAGTTGATGCCTCCGGCTTAAACTTCATCGACCTTGCTGTGATTGAGAGTATTGTGTACGTAAATGGAAACACCACCACCCCTGGAATCTGTTCTGACATTATTATAGTGGGTATAATTATGTAGTTGGTAATGATCGGCGTCTTCACTGGATTTGAACCATGTCTCAGTTATTATTACAACATGAGTAGTGTATTTAATCGATTTTATTATGCAATGCAGTTCGTCGAATTTTCCTTGTCTTTTTATGCTTCTTACGTTCGCGTAGAAGAAAGTTAGGGTCGATTTAAAAGATGGTAGGTATGGCAGAGCATGATGTTATCGCCGAGTTTGGTTTTATTTCGCAGTATTTTCTTCGCTTGTTCCGGTGATTCGAAACAAATTTTCAGTGTGCGATTTTTCTCTGAGGTATATTTTCCTAGTCGAATTGTTTGTAATCATCGATACTTTAGTTCTCGAGTCCAATACTAGATGGCGTTACTAGGCTCGCCACAATAGTTTTACACAACGGACAGGTGACGGTAGAGGAAAAATAATGAAACGGGGGTAATGTCAATGAGTGAAAGACAGAAAACTATCGGTTGCTCCGTTGCTTACCGGTTGCATTTGCTTAAATTCTGTAAATCAAAGCCATCACTATTTGGAAATTACTACAGAATAAACATAAGTCTGTTGAACGGTTGGATAATTGGAGATGTTTTGCAAGGCTGACTGTTCTCATTTTGTCCTCAGCTTGCGGAAACGCCCTTATCGTTCAGTCACCTAAGTATCCATTGTGGATTAAGGTCCGGCTTGGATTGATAAAGCTGCATAATCTTGTTTCATAGCGAAACAGTGATCGACATATTCGCCACGGTATTCAATAGACCGGTTGGTCTCGGGGCATAGATCCGTATTAAGGTGAACCTAGTCCACATTTTTCCCATACAAACTTCGGGAGTGTATTACTCCACTGTTCGACAATGTACAGCAAAAATTTAACATGGTATGGTTTTGTCTCATTATTAGTATTGTCTTTACGGAAACGAATACTAAAATAAAAGCCATTAAAAAGTTAGGAGCCAACAAAGATTAGTTTTTCTTACTAATTTAACCTAACTTTGGGAGTGTTTAGTATTAAAGAAAAAAAGCTAGGCAAAGCTCCAATATCGATAAGTTTAATGAACTTTATTCAAATCAAATCAAATCAAAAGTCATTTATTCAAATTAGGCTGAGAATCAGCACTTTTCGAACGTCAAAGTACATGAGACAGTCCCCCAAAACGCCCACCCTTCACCACTTCCTAGTGCTTTAGCTGGGAAGAAGAAGTAGTGGAACAAACTCCCCAGCAGCACAGCTGTCTGTTTAGTCGGATAGACTTGATTCTATACATACTTAGGCAAAGTAATAAACATTACGAGACACAAAATATTAATTAAATAATTAGTCAAAATGTCAGCTAGCCATACCAACAAATAAAATGAAAACCGTTGAGGCCAAATAAAGCCTAAAACAACTCATCATAGATAGTTATAAAAAAAAATTGTTAGACAGGCAATAAAAAATAAAATAATAATTATATGAACGCATATAACCTGTCACTAGATACGCCGATTCTGGAGAAAGAACATAAACATTGTCTTGAGTTAATCACAGCGACCAACTATTCTTGTCATTTAAATAGTCGTTGATGGAATAGTAAGCCTTTAAACAAAGGACGGATTTTACTTGAGCTTTAAACGCATTAAAAGGCAAATCTAGCAAAGAAGAGGGAAGCTTGTTATAAAAAGTTATACCAAGCCCAACAAATGAGTTATGAACCTTATGAAGCCGGTGAAAGGGAGCACGTAGTTTGTCCTTATTTCTTGTGTTAACGGTGTGAATATCACTGTTTTTAGTGTACAAGTGTATATTTTGCCTAATATATAAGATGTTAGCGAATATGAATTGTGATGCCACCGTGAGAATACCAACATCTTTAAAAAAGTCCCTCAAGGAAACTCTGGCACCTAGCTGGTAAATTGCACGAACAGCACGTTTTTGAAGGACAAAAATATTTTGAATATCAGCAGCTTTGCCCCACAGCAGAATACCGTAGGACATAACGCTGTGAAAATAACTAAAGTAGACCAACCGAGCTGTATCGACGTCAGTGTATTGTCTTACTTTTCTGACGGCGTAGGCGGCTGAACTGAGCCTCCCCGCTAGGCTTGATATGTGTGATCCCCACTGAAGTTTGGCATCTACTGTTATGCCCAGAAAAACTGCCGAGTCTACGGTTTCAAGCACCTCTTTATCTAAGACGATGTTGGGACCTAGACTTCTAACATTCGGTAAGGCAAATTTTACACATTTTGTTTTCTTGGCATTGAGAACTAGGTTATTTGCCGTAAACCAATCCGTAACCATTGAGAGAGCACTGTTTACGTCGTCAAAATCTTGTCTATTCCGGTCTACTTTAAAAATAAGAGAAGTATCATCTGCAAACAGTACAACATCACAAATACCCTTTAAATAGAATGGTAAGTCATTGATATACACTAAAAACAAGAATGGGCCGAGTATTGAGCCTTGAGGCACACCTAACTGAACTGGTAGCCTGGAAGATTTTTCACCATTAATTTCTACACATTGGAACCTATTTTGTAAATAAGAATTTATTACTTTTAAAGCTTCGTTATGGACACCGTAATTACTCAGTTTTCGCAAAAGCGTTTCATGGTGCACGCAATCAAAGGCTTTGGAGAGATCACAGAAAACTCCAATAGCATTTCGCGAGTTCTCCCATGCTTTAAATATGTGTTTCAACAGAGCAACACCCGCATCTGTAGTCGAACGACCTTTTGTAAAGCCATATTGCTCATTATGAAGGAGGCTATTTGAATTAAAATGTCTTAGCAACTGCTTGAGTATTAACTTTTCAAATATTTTGCTAAATGCAGGTAAGATAGAAATAGGCCTGAAATTACGAACGTCATTTTTATTACCTGATTTAAATAATGGTATGACTTTACTACTCTTCATGAGGTCAGGAAAAGTTCCTGAATCAACACATTTATTAAAAGTGACAGCTAGATAGGGGGCTACGATATCTATTATATTATTCAAAAGTTTAATGGAAATGCCCCAGAAATCACCAGTGTTTTTAGACTTAAGTGTGTTAAAAACATTAACTACATCACGAGGCGTTACATGTTCGAAACTGAATAGGTCACTACACTTAGGCACACTACTATGCAAGAGGTTTTCAGCTTTAGAGGGGGACGAATTTAAGGAGTGAGTCGTAGCTACAGGTATGTTGGCAAAAAACTCATTAAATGCCTGTGCTACCTCAGCTTCTTTACTAATTAATTTATCGTCTACCATAATCTCTAGTTGTTTGTCTTGTTTAACCGACTTACCCGTTTCATTGTTAATTATTTTCCAAGTGGTTTTAATTTTATTATTAGAATTTTTAATTGTGTCGCTTAAAAATTTTGATTTTGCAAAAGCACTAATCTTTTTAAATAACTTTGAATAATTTTTGACATACTCTAGGAAAGGGGTATCAAACCTGATTTTTTTTAATCCATATAACTCGTACAGTCTCGCTCTACTTTTGTAAATACCTGGAGTAGCCCATTGGTTAAAGCCAACGGAGGTGCCATTAATGTTAAAGGTTTTGGTCTTGAAAGTAGATTGGTACTCTTTTTGCACAACATCAAAAAGGGCTCCATACATTTCATTCGGATTCTCGTGTTGTGCTATAGATGGTGTAATTCTATGAGCGATATTATTTTTAAACCTTTTGCAACGACTAGCTGTATAAGGCCTGCATTCAAGTGTATGCGGCTTTTTATGTAATGGCATGGGGAATCTAGCTAATAAACCACAGTGGTCGGACGTTAAGTCAGTTAACACTAATTTACTTTTGGCATCACAATCACTAAATATATTATCAAGACATGTTGACGAAGATGCCGTGATCCTAGTAGGTTCAAAAAACAAGTTAATTAAATTAAAAGACCTAAACAGGTTGAGAAGTCTAATACTTAATGGAGTAACATCTAAAATGTTAATATTAAAATCTCCGCACAAAATTATACTTTTATTACTTGATTTTAACTTATTGAGTAAATCCTCCATTACCGATTCGAAACTAATGAAATCCCCAGAGGGGGGTCGATAAACGCAAATTATAACGTATCGCTCGAGTTCAACACAAGACAACTCAATAGTGCGCTCAATGGAAAGGTTAACTAAATCTAAACGTTGTTTACATTTAAACTTGTTTGAAACAAGAACTAAAGTTCCACCGCGAATAGCAGTTTTTCTTACAAATGCACTTTGTGTATCATGTTAATTTTGAATAAAACAATTTATGTAACGACAATATTTTACTCAATCTACTGTTTGGTTTCGCTTACAGTTTTTTCATGCGACGCCATTGCTCTCTGCCTTTCTAGTGATGTTCTTCCATCACTTACTCTGCACTAGTGATGTTCTTACTACATACTACATCTTTCTTTTATCCTTTTCATCATCAAGTCCTGAGGCAATAAGATATACATTTAGCTGTTGCTTGAACCTTCTCCAATTACTTGGCAAATCCCCACCGAGACACAGTTTTTCGGGTAGGTTGTACGACGCTGCGGCCATGTTTGCACACAGTTCCAAACTGTTCAGCGATTATCACAAATTATGGTAAACAATTACGGCTGCGCCATGTATCATGTTAATTTTGAATAAAACAATTTATGTAACGACAATATTTTACTCAATCTACTGTTTGGTTTCGCTTACAGTTTTTTCATGCGACGCCATTGCTCTCTGCCTTTCTAGTGATGTTCTTCCATCGATTTCGATTTCGATTGGTCTCGGGGCATAGATCCGTATTAAGGTGAACCTAGTCCACATTTTTCCCATACAAACTTCGGGAGTGTATTACTCCACTGTTCGACAATGTACAGCAAAAATTTAACATGGTATGGTTTTGTCTCATTATTAGTATTGTCTTTACGGAAACGAATACTAAAATAAACAGCCATTAAAAAGTTAGGAGGTAACAAAGATTCGTTTTTCTTGCTAATTTAACCTAACTTTGGGCGTGTTTAAGTAACAAAGGAAGTGTGAAATATGAAAAACCAAGTCGGTACCGACAAAGCCCAAAAATCTAATAGTTCGATCAATTTTATTGGTCAATGATTTATGCAGTGGTTTTGTCATAAAACCCGATCTTTCGAAGGACGGACTGTTCTTAAATTTTTACGCGCCTATAAATGATCCTGCATCTCACTCAATAATGTTGTGCGTGTAGACTACCTTCTAACTACTCATTACTGATACTACCTCTGTCGGACACGTTGCCTGGCGAGACAGCGTGCTTTTTAGCCAAGCCGCCCATCAGTGAGTTCGAGCCCGCGACTAGGTTCCCCTTAACGATACGTATCACCGGGTTCGATTCCAGCCGCAGGATTAGCTGATTTTTGCTTTTTAACTTGATATTTTGTTTGCTTTTACTTTGTTTTTTTGGAACGAAGTTCCTTATCGCGCGTTGCTAAAGGGGGCTAGACGGAACAAATTAAGACCAAAAGTTGTAACGACACTTTTAATTAAGACCAAGAGTTGTAACGATACTTTTTGCTACATTGTTGTAAGCCGTGCGGCGTGCGCGTGTTTCTCTGCAGACAGAGACACAGACAGAGGATGGATGGATGGATAGATGGATGAATGGATGGATGGACGGACGGACGGACGGACGGACGGACGGATCGGACGGATCGGACGGATCGGATTGATCGGATTGATCGGATTGATCGGATTGATCGGATTGTTTGATTGATTGAACATCCAAAACCAAACCAAAAGACCAAAACCCAAACAAAGACCAAAGACCTAAACTTGTACAAATCCCATAAACCAGCCAAACTGCGTGACAGTTTATCGGCAGGATTAGCGCTCGTATTAAACAATTTAATCAAACATCCAAGTAGGACATTGCATTAAGTAGTTCAGTTTTTGGAACGAAGTTTTGGAACGAAGTTTTGGAACGAAGTTCCTTATAGCGCGTTGCGAAAGGGGGCTAGACGGAAAAAATTAAGACCAAAAGTTGTAACGACACTTTTTGCTACATTGTTGTAAGCCGTGCGGCGTGCGCGTGTTTCTCTGCAGACAGCGACACAGACAATATATATTATATATATATATGTGTGTGTGTACGTATATGTACAATTTTTAATATGTTATTACAATTACTTCACTAATTAATCGAAAGGAACTTCGTTCCATCCGGGTGTCCCTTGACACCTCTCAAGTGTTTTTTTTTGTATAATTTGTTTTATGTTTATGTCATTTACTTTCATTTGTTTTCCGTTGTTTAATAATTAAGGTGTTTGTATTTAGATTGTAGAAAAACTCGAACCATCCGTTATGTAAATTTGTTGATACTGCCTATGTTTTTCTTTCTATATTCAGTTTACTTAGAACCCCGGTCATCACATGTTTTTATTATTTTGACATGCTCAGCCAGTGCGTTATGTAAAATGTTTTGGGCCGAACTTATGTCCTCACTCTCAGCCAGGCGTGCGGCGTTATCAGTTTGTGTTGGTTCGGGTAGGCCAGCCACTATTTTGTTTTTGCTTCTATTCGTCCGTTCCTGCAGTTCATTAAGAACTTTTTCTTTGGCGAAATCAGTTTTGTAGTGTATTTGATTTCTGTACCGTAGATTTGAATTCACTAATTTCAGTTCAAGCATAGATATCTTTAGTTCTGCAGTGAGGTTATTTTTCTTCAGTTCTGAAATTTCAGCTTTCATGCTGTTATGTTCGGCTAACATCTTTGAAGTTGAATTTTTTATGTCATTGACTTGATCTTTCATAGAGGAGATATCATCGCGCATTGGCTTCAAATTTGTCTCCAGTGAAGTGATCATTTCATCCCGGAGTTTATTTATGGCAGTTAATATGTCACAGCATTCTCTTTGTTTCCTCTTCCGATATGTGACGCGATTATCTGTTTCATCACCACTAGTTTTTGAAAAATCTGATTGTGAACCACTTTGACCTACTGTCGTTCGCGGATTGTGGCGAGCGTCGAACACTCATAATGAGTTGGCTGGTTTTAAGTAATGTGGGTGAACTTGGCAGATCATTTCCCAGCAGAGAAAAATATAATATAAAACATATACAAAATATATACAAGAAAGTGCTCGGGAAAGTGCTCGGGCAAGTGCTCGGGCAAGTGCTCGGGCAAGTGCTCGGGCAAGTGCTCGGGCCAGTGCTGGTGGCAAGTGCTCGGGAAAGTGCTCAGGCAAGTGCTCGGGCAAGTGCTCGGGCAAGTGCTCGGGCCAGTGCTGGCGGCAAGTGCTTGGGCCAGTGCTCGGGCCAGTGCTGGCGGCAAGTGCTCGGGTCAGTGCTCGGGCCAGTGCTGGCGGCAAGTGCTCGGGTCAGTGTTCGGGCCAGTGCTGGCGGCAAGTGCTCGGGCAAGTGCTCGGGCAAGTGCTCGGGAAAGTGCTCGGGCAAGTGCTCGGGCAAGTGCTCGGGAAAGTGCTCGGGAAAGTGCTCGGGAATGTGCTCGGGAAAGTGCTCGGGCAAGTGCTCGGGCAAGTGCTCGGGCAAGTGCTCGGGCAAGTGCTCGGGCAAGTGCTGGGGCAAGTGCTCGGGAAAGTGCTCGGGCAAGTGCTCGGGCAAGTGCTCGGGCAAGTGCTCGGGCAAGTGCTCGGGCCAGTGCTGGTGGCAAGTGCTCGGGAAAGTGCTCAGGCAAGTGCTCGGGCAAGTGCTCGGGCAAGTGCTCGGGCCAGTGCTGGCGGCAAGTGCTTGGGCCAGTGCTCGGGCCAGTGCTGGCGGCAAGTGCTCGGGTCAGTGCTCGGGCCAGTGCTGGCGGCAAGTGCTCGGGTCAGTGTTCGGGCCAGTGCTGGCGGCAAGTGCTCGGGCAAGTGCTCGGGCAAGTGCTCGGGAAAGTGCTCGGGCAAGTGCTCGGGCAAGTGCTCGGGAAAGTGCTCGGGAAAGTGCTCGGGAATGTGCTCGGGAAAGTGCTCGGGCAAGTGCTCGGGCAAGTGCTCGGGCAAGTGCTCGGGCAAGTGCTCGGGCAAGTGCTGGGGCAAGTGCTCGGGCAAGTGCTCGGGCAAGTGCTCGGGAAAGTGCTCGGGCAAGTGCTCGGGAAAGTGCTCGGGTAAGTGCTCGGGCAAGTGCTCGGGCAAGTGCTCGGGTAAGTGCTCGGGCAAGTGCTCGGGCAAGTGCTCGGGCAAGTGCTCGGGAAATTGTTTGGGCAAGTGCTCGGGCAAGTGCTCGGGCAAGTGCTCGGGCAAGTGCTGGGGCAAGCGCTCGGGCAAGTGCTCGGGAAAGTGCTCGGGAAAGTGCTCGGGAAAGTGCTCGGGAATGTGCTCGGGAAAGTGCTCGGGCAAGTGCTCGGGCAAGTGCTCGGGCAAGAGCTCGGGCAAGTGCTCGGGCAAGAGCTCGGGCAAGTGCTCGGGCAAGTGCTCGGGCAAGTGCTCGGGCAAGTGCTCGGGCAAGTGCTCGGGCAAGTGCTCGGGCCAGTGCTGGTGGCAAGTGCTCGGGCAAGTGCTCGGGCCAGTGCTGGTGGCAAGTGCTCGGGCAAGTGCTCGGGCAAGTGCTCGGGCAAGTGCTGGGGCAAGTGCTCGGGCAAGTGCTCGGGCAAGTGCTCGGGCAAGTGCTCGGGAAAGTGCTCGGGCAAGTGCTCGGGAAAGTGCTCGGGTAAGTGCTCGGGCAAGTGCTCGGGCAAGTGCTCGGGTAAGTGCTCGGGCAAGTGCTCGGGCAAGTGCTCGGGCAAGTGCTCGGGAAAGTGCTCGGGAAAGTGCTCGGGCAAGTGCTCGGGCAAGTGCTCGGGCAAGTGCTCGGGCAAGTGCTCGGGCAAGTGCTGGGGCAAGTGCTCGGGCAAGTGCTCGGGAAAGTGCTCGGGAAAGTGCTCGGGAAAGTGCTCGGGAATGTGCTCGGGCAAGTGCTCGGGCAAGTGCTCGGGAAAGTGCTCGGGCAAGTGTTCGGGCAAGTGCTCGGGCAAGTGCTCGGACACTCGGGCAAGTGCTGGGGCAAGTGCTCGGGCAAGTGCTCGGGAAAGTGCTCGGGAAAGTGCTCGGGAAAGTGCTCGGGAATGTGCTCGGGAAAGTGCTCGGGCAAGTGCTCGGGCAAGTGCTCGGGCAAGAGCTCGGGCAAGTGCTCGGGAAAGTGCTCGGGTAAGTGCTCGGGTAAGTGCTCGGGCAAGTGCTCGGGCAAGTGCTCGGGTAAGTGCTCGGGCAAGTGCTCGGGCAAGTGCTCGGGCAAGTGCTCGGGCAAGTGCTCGGGCAAGTGCTCGGGAAAGTGCTCGGGCAAGTGCTCGGGCAAGTGCTCGGGCAAGTGCTCGGGCAAGTGCTCGGGCACTCGGGCAAGTGCTCGGGCAAGTGCATTAATTTACATAAAACTTTAATGAATTGCACAACTAAACCTTCCTCATGACTTACTCCGTCCAATGGTGAAAACCGTGTGAAAATCAGTTGTGCAGTTTTCACAGGACAGACAGACAGACGCGGCAGGCGGGGGGACTTTGTTTTATAATATTGTAGTGATGCAGTGACAGTGATATTGTGTACCTGTCTTATGACTTCCACGCGAACGAACTCGCGGGCAAAAGTTGTTATTTTTTATTTTTGAAACCAACATCGACTTCCTTTCAGACAACTTGTGCGTTATCATCAAGTTATTTTGAGGAGCGAATTCGACAAGCATAAATGTGTTGAGGATCCAAAAGAGCGACGGCGTTTACTGTGGTTGGGAGAACACGAACTTTTTCAAAAGAGTAGTCCTTTGCCTCCGGCTAAATGTAAGTATAAAGTGTAACTTCAATAACCAAAAACGACTAACTTCCCCCCCAGTGGGTTCCAGCATTGTCGTTGCGGGGGCTTAGTAGCCGTGGTCACCCTCCCACGGCGAAGCAAAGAGGAATCCCAAGGTGGGGCCGCTCGTCAGGGCTTTTGCCTCCAAGCCGACGACGTAGCGGCCACAAAGTAGGTTGCGGTGAGGTGCATCGCAACTGAGGCGGGCCGCGATGTCGAATGGGAGGCGTCGCGGCTGAGGGTTACAGGCTGCGGTAGAGGAGGAGTGCCGGTACTTCTGAGTAGCGCTCTTCCCTTCCGTGGCCTGGAGGGCGCCGCCACCGGTTGATGGCGGACGCGGTTGGGCCGCAGGGGAGGAGGAGTGTCGGTATAGCGTTGGCCGCTCTCCCTATCCTCTGCGGCCGAAAAGTGGTAGGTGGCGGGGCCACTGTGCGGACCTGTCGGGGGGGGATCAAGGG
The DNA here is from genome assembly GCA_949091785.1 of Polymixis lichenea. NCBI lineage: Eukaryota > Metazoa > Arthropoda > Insecta > Lepidoptera > Noctuidae > Polymixis > Polymixis lichenea. The sequence goes on from OX420941.1 coordinate 10,885,627, forward strand.
TGCTAGACACGGGGTCGTCTGGGGCCCTTATGCTATTTGGCTCCTGGGGTGGTCATGGCATGCCATATGTCCTGCTGCGCCGGTGATAGCGGTTATTCCCCTCCGAGGAGGGTCCGGTGACGGACAGCCGCGGCGGGTTCGCTGATGGCTTGAGCGTTTCCGTGTTCTCGCCTCAAGTGGCACTGGACGACACTGTGGAATTTTAGTGGGTTACAGTCCCATAAAACTGCGCTGTCTCCCCGTGGTAGCGCAGTAGGCATTTCTCCGCGTTAAACAAAAAAAAAAAATGCCCGGGTCGACAGCGCGTTGTGTTCCGTCAGAGATGTCAGCAACAACTGGTGGGGTCCGCAAGGGCCGATGCCTGCCACGGGTACGGGTTATTCGAAAGAGATACCGTCCCCCCTGGCGTACAGGCAACTGAGGGAACACGGGTGGGTTTTAGTGAGTAACAATCTGACACGCCCTCGTGTTCCACCCAGAGCGGGAGAAGTTATTTGATGATTTCCCACCCTCAAAAAAAAAAAAACAAAAGACGAGTTACTTGCATTCACGTGATGACGAAATGAAACAAACATATTTTATTTTTGTTATTTTTTCTAGTTCCTGAGTCTGTCGGTGAAGCGGGTGGTAATGCGTATGAACGTGTCGTAACGCCCCCTGACTGGGTGATTGATTATTGGCACCCTTTGGAAAAAGCTCACTATCCAGAATACTTTAGAAGACGTGAATGTCGCAAATGTGAATATATTCAATATTGGCATAAAGGTCAATTGTATTAGACTTAATCATTATAATTTATGTACAGTGGCGGATTTACACATTTGCCGCCAGTAGGCTATTAAATTTTTGCCGCCCCTAATATCCTCTGCAATTTAATATCCAATAGCTTAAATTGCAGAGGATATTACTTACAATCATATTAATGACATTTTCTTCGCCAATAAAATTTGCAATTTTATGATTTGTCGATGTATCGTCATCATCATTACATCAGCTTTTTCCCGTTATTAGTATGATTGTGAATTATGGGACTGTTGGTCAGTAATTAGATTATTCGTGCAACTTACGATTTGGGGAAATTTACTCAAGAAATAGTCTTTGGGTATATTTCAGAGCTAAGAAAGGCAAAATCTTGTACCTACTACTTATAAGCTGGGGTAAGGCAAGCCTTAAAACCACTTACACAATATGAACACAGCTTACACAAAATGATGTAAATTTAATGAACGTTGTTAAATATTTTTTATTGCACTTACAATATCCCTATTATATTATCTGTAAACAAGCCGTTTCATGATGGCAATGAAATCAATTAAGTTAAGAGTTTTACATTCCTTTTCTGCGAGATTTTAAATCCGCAAAATCATCAATTATATAATCGTTTGAAATCTGATCATTAGTTCGGACTGTATGCATACAAGAGTTAAAGTGTTTAGCTTTTCTTGGGTTATAGTAGATCGTAGATAGTTTTTCACCCGCTTTATGTAAGAAAAGCTTCTCTCACCCGAACAATTAATTGCTGATGTACCCATAAAGAGCCATGCGAAGAGCTATATCGAAGTTTGGATAAATTTTCTCCAAATTGTTTTCGCAGGAATTAAGATAGACTTTGTAATGATCCAGAATCTGGTTTCGTTATTTTTTATATAGGTACCTACTACGCATTCCTGAACTAATTCACTTTCTAAATCATTACAATAATTTTTTTCCAAGAAAATGACTTTTCCCGTCAGGGTTGATGGTAACAAGTCACTCATTTTGGTTAGAAATTACAACTTCTCGTTAAGTAGGGCTTCTGCCGTTTTTCTATCTCGGACACTATCTTGTCTATCTATCAGGACGAGAAACGTATTAACCATGAAAATATCACTTGCAGTCATTCTAATCTTCATTGGGTAATTATTATTACTTTAATCTGATAATTACGATATAATAATGTAACGAAACACCGAAATTTTGATTATTAGGCATACCTTAATAAAGCATACCTTCGTGCGTTATAGATTGTGAAGGTGGACCTAATAACATTTAGGTACAGAGAAAACAAATTATAGAAATGATTAATAAAAAAATGGCTCAAAATTACTAAATTTGAATTGTAAAATTGAAACGCTATTGGAATATTTAAAAAAAACATATTCACAATAGTAGGTATCTATACTTTACACAGTGTTTAGTAAATCTTTCATGTGCAGACGTTCGGTATACGAGATTACTTTTCTCTATGTAGGTATAATAAAGTTATTTTTTCTGTAAGACAAAAAATGAGGTAAATTTGCCGCCGTTCTAAATTTTGCTGCCCTAGGCTCCAGTCTACTCAGCCTGCCGGTAGGTAAATCTGCCACTGTTTATGTACAACTTGGGTTATTCATGTTAGTAGTAATTTTTGAAGTTTTTCTGTCATTGCTGTGTGAGTAAATTTTGATTTTTTTTTACCAAATATAAATTCAATTGAGCGCTGGGTATGAAAGGTTTAAAGATATGTGGGCCCCATATTTACGTTTTGTTATTACAACTCCTTCCTTAAGACGACCCACTGACCGTTAATATTGTTAGAACGAGCGCAGACCGAGCAGCAAAACACTCGAGCATGTTTTTTGCTGTCCAACTTTGATGTGAAGATATGATATTAAAATTTATCTTAGTTGATACGTAGCTTATGACTTATTTATCAATGAAAAACTGCTGTAGCATTATGCTTCTCTGTATGTGCTGGTTATGTAGGCATACTTGTTTTGTGACAAAGACTTACTGATTTTGGGCCTGAGGCACACAGCGTTTTTTAACCGTGCATTCTATGTAATGCGTGTGGTTTGTGCGAAGTCGTGCATAGCGTGTTTTATGCCTTGAAAAGTAGCGTTAATAATTAAGCTGTTCACGGTTGGTCGACATTGTCTTGTATCATGAAGAAATTGGAAAGTTGTAGCTGTTCGCCGTTCGTGCGAAATGATCGACGGTTAGAAACAATAGTACGGCCAAGTATTGGTGCAATGCAAGGACGAAACTAAACGAAATGTCAAATTGACAGTGTGTGACAGTATCAGACAGTACTGAATGTTTTTAGGTTACATTTTGAAAAGATTCGTAATAAATTATTAAATATTTACAATATTGTGTTATTATTTTTGACCAAAGTCAGTTTAGAATTTTGTGTAAAAAGGTATAGAGCTACAATAACTATGGCCGAAGAGACGTCGAAGCAACCAATTACAGAAGAGGAGAGACTCGCACTGGCTCAGAAACTGGACAAGGAGTTAGACGACTTCATTGATAGCTTAGAAAAGAAGAGATATGCCGAAGGATGGCCCGAGGACAGATGGGAGGTGAGCACTTATCATAAGTATCGTAATATTAGTAACAACAGTTGAGCAACAATATTACCGCCCGTAGGACGACCCACTGACCCTATTACTGATAAAAGCGTGCACTAACTATGTTTGACAACAAGACTTTATAAAAACAAACCCTACTTTATTTTCGACTAGCTGACCCGACACACATAGTCCTGTCTTAACTATGAATTCGCATTATATGTTATGCACAACTTTCTTTCTTTTTTCTTTCATAAGAACCTTTTCCTGACAACAACAAACACAACAAAAAAGAATTAGCAAAACTGATCCAGCCATTCATGTGTAATGCCGTGACCAAGGGAAATAGGGATTTAGTTTTAGATAAGTAATAAGTTAAAGTTTTAGATTTTCATAAAACCAAATTAAACCAAGTTATGCGAAAATACTTTATTTCTAATCTTCACTGTCATAGGTACAATGAAACACTCATATGAGTAATTACGGAACAAATTCTCAATATTGATGAGTCAAAAATCATGGGGTGTAGCGAAACCTTAGTAAAAATGTTTCACTTGCCCCATAGTTTTATTTTACCGAATTAAATTTTAGCTTTTAGTTAAATAGCAAAACTACATTTCGGCCGTGTCAGTTCAAAAGGAAATTCCAAGTACTAATCATCATCTGCCTAGCCTTTTTCCAACTATACTGGGGTTGGCTTCTACGCTAACCAGATACAGCTGAATGCCAGTATTTTATAGTAGTAATTCCAAGTATTATGTTCCTAAAAAGACAACATTCCAATGAAATTTATAAATCAGCCTATAACGTTCCCTGCACACTACTGCACTGGGCTCCTATCTGTGAGAGAGAGTGGGCCGTACCGTCACAGTATTAAAATCCATACAGTAACGAAACGAATGTACTTGCGTAGAGCAACACCAAGAAACTTGCGGCATGGAGCCAGCCTTTTGTTTAGGTATACTGTGTTTACATTTTAGGTAAATAAGTAGAATACGTAATAGCGTCGTGATAGTTTGCACTTAATGGCAACGTCGCATTTCAATGTTCAAGGATACAAGTTCATTAAATCATTGACCTAGTGATCCCAATTCTAGGAAAGTCGATAACAAATATGTGGTTTCCATACTGTATTTGTTTAAATTAAATTGTATTGTTATCAAAACTAAAGGTGTGTACCAATATCAGATCAATCTGCCAACAGGAAGGGCGCAAAATTTCAAGTACTAAATTAGACCCAAACAGAAAACAACAACAACAAACAGGGCGAGCTAAATGAAAGCATTTAAAAAGAAAATCTATCAATATTGATAAAGAATTTTCAGACAAAATTACTGTTGACACAATGCAATATTATAATTTTTTTTACTCTTCCCGCCACTTTAGCTTTCACTGAGAGTTTTTTGGTTACGAATCTGAAGTGACAAGAAGAGAGAAACGTCATCCATAAATTTTTCTTTTAATATAAATTATTCTTACCAAGATAAACCACAATATTTGTAGGAGGAAATAGACAAGCATCCATTCTTTATGAAGTCAACACCGGGCGACGGTGCCCTGTCCCCGCTGGCTGAAGGTTTGGCCAAGCTAAAGTATGATCCAGAGGAGAACACCCCCGTGGAACTGGCCGGCAACTACAAAGAGGATGGAAACTTCAACTTCAAACATAAAAACTATAGAATGGCTATTTTAGGGTAAGTGTGCTTAAAGGGCCTGGATTGTTTTACCATGCTATTGTGGCCATTAGTTGATTTTGGCCGGGTGAACATTTGAAAACAAACCATCTGAAACCAAATTGTTGATTTGATAAACTTTATGACTAAGCAAAATGTTAGAAGATTTCTTTAATAGCCCATATTGTCAGTGTCAATTTTTTACCAGTCTTATCAAGGGGTATCGTATTACTCAGTAACTGGCTTGTGGAGGTCAGATAGGCAGTCGCTTTATGTCAAATACTGGCATTCATCTGGATCTGGTTAGACTGGAAGCCTACCTGTGTCTTGGTATGTAAAGATGGTCATCTACCCACTCCGGCAAGCATAGCTTAACGGTGCGGTTGCATTGTTATATCGTAGCCACAAGCCCCTCTAGCATAGCATTAATACAGTAAATAATTATATTTAAAACGAACTGTATTTTTGCTCAACTCACATTTGTACTCACATCAAAACTAGAATCTCTTGATATATTGAGTTAGGAGGTCTTGGTAGTTAACTGTTTATATAAGAACGAAACTACAAGCCCAATAATAATAGTACCAATTGATATTTTTTTGCAGTTACACCGAGGGCATCAAACAGAGGTGTAATGATGCAGACATCAATGCAAGTCTATACAACAACCGAGCAGCTGCACATTGGCATCTAAAGAACTACAGATCAGCCTTATTTGACAGCGAGAAGGCCCTAACTTTCAACCCAAACCACACCAAGGCTCGGCTACGCGCGGCAAAGGCAGCCCTCGAAGTAACCAAATACGACTCCTGCATTGAATACTGTGAAAAACTATTAGAAGGCGACAAAAAAGACAAAGAGATAATAGAACTCCTCAACTCAGCGAAAAAGAAGAAGATACAACACGATCGCGACCAAAGAAAAAAAGAGAGAAAAAATGCAAAAGATGGCGAGCAAAACGAGTTGGTGATCAAGGCAATAATTGAGAGAGGTATTAAAATATCAAAATGCGATGACGAAGATGATATTGATCTGTCGAAACTAGAGCCTAGTTTACCAGGATCGCAGGACGCCATAGTACATGTCGAAGATGGTGTATTAAGGTGGCCGATATTACTCCTATATCCAGAATACCAAATGACAGATTTCATAAGAGATTGCCCTGAAAACGTGCCTCTGCAAAGTCAGTTAGAACAGCTCTTCCCAGCGCCGTGGGATGAAGAAAACAAGTACAATTGTTCGAAAATTAATGTTTACTTCGAAGGCTACGACAAAATGCCTCATGTAATTGATCCTGCAAAGAATCTGGGTGATTTATTAGTGACGAAGTATTTCGAGCTCAAGGCAGGGACGCCCGCGTTTTTCGTGCTGCCTCGCGGTAACGTTATCGAACGGAGGTTTCTGGAAAGTTACATATAGTGCGTTTAAATAAAAATAAATAATAAATGATGATGATGATGTTTGTATAATAAATTAAGTTATATATTTTGTTAAAAAAGTTTTTTTTTAGTTAAATTCCTAAAAAAATCAGCTAAAAAGCCTCTAAGTAGGTAAAGAAGAAGAAATAAATTACATTTATTTAGCACAGACAAAAAGACACTCATTATACAGCAAAATAATAAATCAATAAAAATAAAAAATCAACAAAAACTGTAAGGACAGAAACTAGCATCAAGCGTGCTTCACGGCTGCGCTAAAAAGGCCCAGTTCAGCAAAAATGCCAGACAATTGTTAGCGTCAGAATGGCTGGTTGCCTATGGCAAACGGCTCTGAAAGTACATTCAAAAACTGCTATCCAATGAGGGTTTTCATGAACATTCAAGCCACCAGTTGGCGCCACTTTGACAAGAGGTCTTCCAGTTCGATAATGAACTTAAAATATGTGATGTCATTCGTTTCATTCTTTCGTCCGTAGGCGCTTTGACACTTGACAGGTGCCCGGACCTGACGTCTCAGCAGGCACAACACAGAGTACACTATGAGGCACAAAGTGAACGTCATTTCAGAAAACCCTCATTGCTTATATTTGCTACATTTCTTCAATAATTGCTACATATGATACATTTAGCGAAATATGAACATTTTTTTGACTAGACATTCTGACGTCAGGATGGATGGTAGCTTCCGTGTTCAGCATGAAGGACGCAGAGTTTCTAAAAGTTTGTAGTATCGATAAATGCTTACTAATTGCTACTTTCACATAATTAAGTTTGAGCTTCGTAGGTAAAAAATATAGCTTTTATTAAAATGTGTACGAAGAAGTGCTTAATAATTTGGAAAGACAACAGTTTTTTTACTTGTTCAAATGCAGGCGTTCACTTCGACTTAGTACTTATGATGTTTAGTGAGTACTCTAAACTACGTACCTACCTTCAATAACATAACCTGGGTCGGATATACGTTGAAAACTGTTCTAACTTATTTGACAAGTACATCAAATGCAAAATATTGCAATAGTGAAATTTAGTACTTACGTGTGTGGTATGTGATTTACGTTTGGTGATAATGAAAAGAGGAAGAACGTTTACTGTGCCACTAGATGAGCAAAAATAAAAAACAATGGCACTCCCGGAGTGCCGACAGAAGTGAAAACTTGAACAATTACGTGTAAAAGACATCAACGCGCGACTCATCCGTGTGCTCGCTCGAAAGCGTTCGGTGTCGATGACGCGAGTTCCATGATTTTTGTTCACCCAAAAAGGGCTCAACGCGCCTAAAGAAGTTTTCTCTTCAAAAATTAGTTTCTGCAATACAAAAAGTATTTTTCCAGCAAGTCCGAGGTCGGCCGAGATCTATAAACGTTAGATACTTAGAACATAGGTACTTTGGCTAATCGTTATTCCTGCCGCTGTCGAACTACAAGTGCAAGATTGATACAGGTCTCAGTCAAAGCAGGAGCAGCACAAGCGGGAGCAGTGTTATCGGCCATAACATACGAGTCATGAGTCACTTTGTGTATAATTTCATAATAGTAAGTAGTAGTAGTTTCAAAACGGTGAAGGAACATGTGCGTGTGGTGTGGCTACCGCGGCACCGCTCGCTTCGCTCGCTCAGCTCGCGCGCGGTTGGTCGCAATTCTAACCTAACCTAAACTATTCGGTCGGTAAGCAGTATGGTGCAGTTCACAATTTATCGACAGTTTACAATCTCGCGAGAGAGATTATAATCTAACGGTATTTACAAATTTACGGTGACATATACACCGTGAAATTTAAATGGTTGTTTTCCCGCGGCAGAACAACTTGCCATAAGGAGTACTTTCGAAGCATAGAGTAAAAGTAAAAAAAAAAATAGATTTTTTTGTTTTAAAATAATTAAAAAAATATTCATCAACTCGATAAAAAACTACTCAATAGTAACACTAGAGATAACTTGTAGGTACTACTCGAATCGCACGCACCTCCGCCAAAGAGAACAGCAATGCATAAATGTTCAAAGCAAAATAAACTCTCGCACGTGGTGATTTTTCACAATGGTTAATCTGCCATTTTTTGTTTCTAATATTTTATTTGTTTATAAAACGGCTGTATTACCAAGACAAAACCATTTCGCTGCGGGAAAACAAACATCAAAATTTCACGGTGTATATAAAATCCACCTTAACGCCCTGATACGGTGGATTTAATTTTTTTCCATAATAAGTTAGGGCATTTTATTTTATTATTTATGTTGTGCTTAAAATACGCAACTTTATCACTATACAATGAACTTTAATTATTTGTAATACTTTTTTTTAAATCGGCTTTCTTTTCCCTATAACTACTAAGTGCTTCAAAACTAAAACGCATCATAAGTTTGATGGTATCTGTAATCCACGGATACGACTTTTCTTTTACAGTACATGTCTTGATCGGTGCGTGAACATTAAACAGGGAAATTATATGGGTGTTAAAGACATGTACCATATCATTTACGTTGCCAAGCGATGAAATCATTCCAAGATTTAAAACATTTAAGTCTACATTAAAACTTTCCGCGCACACATTTTTAAGAGGTCGAAATTTTACCAAGTATCTATGGTTTGAAGTTTTCACGCTTCATGTGGAATTCACCAACAGTTTCAATTAACGGCCATTCCATTCCGGCTGTATTTCTTGCTTTTAGGTCGTTACATAAGAGATCGATGAGAGTTTCACTGGATGCTGTAAAATGGGTAGGTACCTAGGAGTTGTGACCAACTGTGAAAGACTAAGGCAATTCAAAAACTCATTAATGTTTTTAGTTTAGAAAGTAAAAACATTTCAAACAACAATTTCAATTTGCTAGACACGAACGCGGTAGACCGCGTTCGTGTCTAGCAAATTGAAATTGAAGTCGCCAAGTACTAAGAGACACTTATAATACCATGTACCATGTAAAAATATAGCGATAATTTAATTATATGCCGCCGTACGTACTTACGACGACATAATATCAAGCTATATTTTTCCAGTTTAAGGTGACTTCTCATTGTACGAAAAGCCTACCAATGTGAGGTCAGCTAAAACTTGAAATGTACATTCCTGACCATTTGTCGGCGTATATAAATGGTAGATGGTTTCACAATTCGTGTTCTTATTAGTTTCTACCTATTTCACGCTGCGACTTGCTTTTTTATTTTACTGGAAAAATAAAATTAAGTTGCTAGGAACCTTCGTTGGCTGAACGTGCCTTTATCTATAACAAATCGGAATTTTGAACACAAAGAAGAAAGAAGAAGAATAATAGCCCTATCTAAATAGGGCGAGCCTATTGCCATTGTGAGAGGAGCTTTATGATTGTAGAGTTGGCAACAGCGAGTGCTCTCTGGAAGGTGGTTCAGGCGTGTAGACCTAAATTGTAACCTTCCTTTGAATAATAAATTATCTAAATACTGCTACTTAAGAAGAGTTTTATTATATATATATAAAACATCTTACATGGCGCTGCGGACAGGATATAAAATCGACGCTGAATAAAGTAAAGAAAACAAAAGGGTAAGAAATGGAGCAACTGCAACCGCCGCCGCCATTATCTTTGGTTGGATCGAAATCTAAAAAGAGAAGTTTCGAAAATTGGAAACAGCGGTTTGATCTATATTTTCTCGCCAGTGGAGCAGATTCGCGTCTAAATGACCAACAGAAAAAAGCTCTTTTATTACATTGCATCGGCGAAGAGGGCCTCCTAATATACAATAGTTTTGAGGACAAGGCGGCCATATCGTTCAATGAGATACTCATACGTCTGGAGAAACACTGCAGTCCACCCACAAATGAGACATATAACAGATATCTATTCTTCTCTAGAAAACAAAAAACAAACGAACAATACGAAGAATATCACACAGCACTAAAATCTCTCAGTTTGGATTGTAACTTTGGAGACCTAAAGGATAGTCTTATAAAAGATCAAGTAGTACTTGGAATCACGGATGATAATATCAGAGAAAAACTACTAAGAATACCGGACTTGACACTTGACAAGTGCATGAGTATAATTAGAGCCGCTCAAGTTGCTCAAAGTCAAATAAAAACTTTAAATAGTGAATTGTCAAATGAAGTAGGTGCAGTAAACAAGGGAACATGCAGTCGCCCATCAGCAAGTAAACGAGAAACAAAAGTCAGGGGTCGTAGTAGAACTCCAGGTCAAGCAAGATATGGTGCGAGAGGAACATCCAGTAGCAGACAATCAAATTATCAAGAAAGGTCAGGTGAGCATTTTAAAAAAGATGCCAGTAGGTACATCAAGACCGTGTAGAAAATGCAATAAGTTTCATGATTATGCTAAATGCCCAGCGCATGGTAAAAAATGTGTAAAATGTAATAAATTTAATCATTTTGCTTCATGTTGTACTTATAAATGTTCAGTAGTCAACAGTGAAAATATAGAACAGTTTAGAATAGATACAGTTTATGCGGTAAACTCAGTAAACAAGGAGTGGTATATAAATGTACAAGTAAACAACAAATATGTAAAATTTAAAATTGATACAGGTTCTCAAGTGGATATCATTAATGGAAATACAATGAATCAATTAAAATTGCAATTATATACATGTAAAAATATAAGATTGACAAATTTTGATGGATCTGACATCAAAATACTTGGAACTTGTGATGCAAAAATAAAATACAACAACAGTGACTGTATATGTAAACTCTTTGTAGTGAATTTTGACACACCCAGTATTTTAAGTTACTCAACTGCAGTAAAGCTTGGTATTATTAATAGTGTGAGTTTGGTAAATAAAAGTGACATTGTGTCAGAATATAGTGAATTATTCACTGGGTTAGGTGAGTTAAAATATGAATATGATATTAAATTAAAAGAAAATTGTGTACCTATTGTAGAAACTGACCATAAACCACTTGAACAGATATTTAAAAAATCTATGAATGAAACTCCTTTAAGATTACAAAAATTAAGAATGCGCATACAAGGTTATGACTTAGATATTAAATATAAACCGGGTAAAGAACTCTTAGTGGCTGATGCATTATCTAGAGCATACGTACAAGACAACATATGTAATCAGGATATTGATGAAAAGATAGAAATGCATGTTTGTATGATTATAGAAAATTTAAATATAAGTGAGCAGAAATTAAAAATATTTCAAGAAGAAACGGCTAAAGATGAAAATTTGACATTGCTTATTAATTATATTCAAAATGATTGGCCTAAATATTCAGATATTCCATTTCAATTAAAGTTTTATCATTCTATTAAAGAAAGCTTATATGTAGCTAATGGTTTAATATTTAAAGATTCAGCTTTGTTAGTACCAAAATCATTACGTTCTGACATGTTAAAACAAATTCATTACAATCATATGGGTTATGAAAAATGTAAAAATAGAATAAAAGGATTGTTATATTGGCCACATATGTATAAAGAAATAGAAGATATGATTAAAAATTGTGACATCTGTTTACAGTATCAAAAAAGTCATAGTTATGAACCATTAAAATTAAGAGAAGTTCCTGATAAACCATGGAGTACAGTAGGAGCTGATATGTTTTTCTTTAATAATAAAATCTTTTTATTAATAGTAGATTATCTTACTAAGTACCTATATAGAATTATGTGAATTAAAAAATCAATCTGCTGAGGAGCATGTAAAAGCTTTACAAACAGCATTCTCTAGATGGGGAATCCCTGAATTATTATATACAGATGATGGAGCTCAATACAGAAGTTCAGTATTTGTAGATTTCTGTCAGCAATTTGGGTTTAAACATAAGACATCAACACCTTATTATGCTAGGTCTAATGGGATGGTTGAGCGTCACATTCAAACAGTTAAAAAGTTGTTGAAAAAGTGTTTATTAGAAAATAAGAATATAGATTTAGCTATGTTAGAATACAGGAATATGCCTATTGATAATGAGTTAAAGTCGCCAAATGAGATGATGATTGGTAGACAAGTAGCTTCTTTGTTACCTGTGAACAGAAATGGTTTTGAAACAATGTATAAGAAAATTCAAAACTATGTACAAAAGAAAAATGTAAGTTATAAAATGTATCATGATAGGAAATTTAAGGGTAAAGGAATGATATTCTCTAATGGACAAAATGTTTATATTAGAGATAGAAATAAGAATAAGTTAATTCCAGGTAAAATTGTAAAAGAAGGGGATAAAGACAGATCCTATGTAGTATTATTGGAAAATGGTCAGAAAGTTCTGAGAAACAGATACCTATAATATATTTAAAGGTTCAAAATACAGAAAATTTGATGTAAAAAATACATATGATTATGATGATGAGGATCTAGATTGTATAATACAAAGTAATACACTAAATGAGAAAGGTTATGATAGTGTAACAAATGATAATGTAATAGATGATGACGGTGTTGACAATTTAAGTTTTAGAGATATAGACTTTAATAATTATATTGAAGATAATATAAATGACAGTTTGGAAAACAATGATAATCTAAATTTCGAATATGTTAATTGTGACATGGATAACTTTGTAGATTGTTCTGATGAACAGACTGAGCTTGGAGCTAATAATGACATAGCAAATAGTAAAACCAAGAAGACTGTTACATTTAATCTTGATGATACTGTGGTAGAAAATATAAAAACTAGAAGTGGTCGAATAGTTAAGAAACCAAATTATTTGCATGAATACTGTAATGATTAATTATTTTTAAGAAAAGAGAAGGGATGTGAGAGGAGCTTTATGATTGTAGAGTTGGTAACAGCGAGTGCTCTCTGGAAGGTGGTTCAGGCGTGTAGACCTAAATTGTAACCTTCCTTTGAATAATAAATTATCTAAATACTGCTACTTAAGAAGAGTTTTATTATATATATATAAAACATCTTACAGCCATCAACCAAGCAATAATTCAGTATTCAGTCTAATTCATAGTCATCCTTTTAAAACAACTTTCTTGTTTCCATCTTTTTTAATTCAAGTTCACTTTTTAGGCAGTCGGGTAATTTACAAAATCAAAAATTTTGTATTTTTTGTTTTTGATTTCACAGTTAATATAATTATTTTTGACGTTAATGAGACCTATTTATGAAATCCTTTATTTTGATACTCCACTCAATAGGTTTTGAGAAAAAAAAAGAGATATTTTTGAAGACAATAGGGGGCCAATAATCGACCATTTTTTTCAATTTTGGTATACCCAGTGTCATTCTCACAATTAAGACGAATCTAACGGAACCCTCAAGCTCAGCAAGCTCTCATCGATCAAGCCGTTTAAGCTACAGAGCGCGCCAAAGAAATATACATACGTATGTATGTATATATGTATAAACCTATATACATATATACATACATACATTAATACACTCGAAAAATATAACCCTCCTGGCGCATTCGGGTAAAACCTAATAACACTGCCCGACCGGGAAATACCTCGGACCTCATGCTCTGTAGCAGAGCTTGCGACCAATATACCAACGAGAGTCAAAGGTACCTATTGAAAAAATCAGACATTAAACCATTGTTATACAAAAAACCCGAGATGCACAGTCTCGAACAAAAGTAACACTTAAAACTGTCCCAAATTGTACGTCAGTGGTTCATTGTCATAAAACACATTTTTTTGCAAATTCAACCTTACACGCATGATTTAAAATGGTTTTTACAAAATTATGTCCAAAAAGACTGACGATAATATTTGACACCAGCGCACATTGCACCCGATATATGCGGACGTTTTTGAGACGCTGATTGTGTATGGTTTTTTGTATATCAATGCATTAAACAATAAAACAATTGTAATTGTACGAAATATATTATTCAATATCCTGTTCATCCATGTCATAGCCCTGCTGATGCGGGTAGAAGTCTCCGGGCGGTTCGAAGTCCGTCTGGTCGTTAAGCCCCCCAGGGTAGGGGTGGTGGGGCATCGCGCCCATCCATTGTGGGTACCAGTAGAGACCCTGGACAAAAGGAAAGATAAAATAAAAAAGGCGTTATTTTTGTTTCAACTTTACCTAAACCCGTGCCTAAACCTGACGACTTTGAAAATTCAGATTTGTACAATTTTTTTAAAGGATATTCAGTGCGATAAGAAAATGGGTATTGGTCACAGCACCCTCGACGACCATGACAACGACACCATGATGACAATTTGGCACTGGAGGAGCAAAATTTTTCATCATGGGTAAGTAAGTAATTATCTGAAACTTGTCAAATATATTTTCGGTTTTCTGTCATCTATCATGCCCCACCTACTCGGCTATCAACTTTTCGTCTGGCATGTGCTTATTCAAAAACCCTCTTAGGTCCCCCTACCATCAGTGAAGTGAAATTGAAATTGAGCACTACAACCGATCTATTCTGTAAAAATCTCATCGTGAAAACGTTGGTGAAGTAAGTTGTCAAAACTGACAATCCAATAGCATCGGGTGGAATGACAGCTCACTTCAAGCTCACTCCACCCACTTGGGTTCTTTACGGTGATTTTTTTACAGAATAGACTTGCTGGTAGAGTAACAGGCCACTTCATCAAAGTGTTCACGGTGAAATAATAACAGCTGCACGGGTCGATCGATCAGGTTAACTACGCTTGCCGCTGCTGGTCCGCGGATGGATGACCATCTTTACATACCAAGACCCTACCGTGCCTCAGAAAGCACGTTAAGCCGTTTGTTCCGGTCATCATTCGTGGATCTGTGACATTCGTTACGGGTCGTCAGAAACCCGAAAGTCTGACAACCAGCCATCCCAAAGGGCATTGTTTGGGTCAGATAGGCAGTCGTGCCATGTAAATACTGGCGTTCAGCTGCATCAGGTTAGATTGAAAGCCGACCCCAACAAAGTTGGTTGAGAAGGTACGGCAAATCAGATTGACTTTGACTTGCTAGTAGAATGACAGCCCACTTCACCTAAGTGTTCACGGTGAAATTTTACAGAATACATCAGCTAGTCCTTACCTTATTGCCACCAGCTGAGTTGCAGGTGAATCTGTCGTCGTGCAGGTCGATCATGTCTAGGTAGCTCTTGCCCGCGATGGAGCCGTAGTTCGGCGGGTACATGAACAAACATCCGTCCAGAATATCTGCATAGGATATACAAAATTATAAATATTTAGCGCTACAAGGGAAGGCCAAGTGACTAGTAAGTATTGGTTGGATGAGAGTACCTAGGTTACCATAATAATGACCTGTTTCACAGTGTGGCAATATTTAACAGTAAAAAAAACGGAACTGAATTTCTATGAAATATTTTATCAGAACTTCTTCAGAGGTGATAAATTTTCTTGAAGAAAACTAAATCGAAAGAGAGCCAAGATGATGGAAATGTGTGTGTCTTAAGCCAAGCTTGTTGCTTGATCAATGTAAAAAGGCTATCACAAACTTGTGGGCCGCGCCGCATCACTTACGTACAATTATTATGAAATACTAGCTGTGCCCGCGAATTCGTTCGCGTACATATTTGATTGCATGAGTTTTTTTTTTTGCTTGGTCCCCAAATTCTTTTTCTAAAATCAAAGTAATAATAAAAGCCTAAGTTACTCTTTATAACATCAGCTATCTGCCAATTAAAGTCCCGTCATAATCGGTCCAGCCGTTTCGGAGATTACCCGGAAGAAACAGACAGACAACAATTTAAAAAAATACTTAGACTTATGTATTTGTATGTAGTACCTATAAGTATACTATAGATTTTCTTTTTGGGTGGGAAATCATCAAATAACTTCTCCCGCTCTGGGTGGAGCCCCACCGTGTTCTCTCAGTTGCTTGTGTGCCAGGGGCTGCGGTAACTCTTTCGAACATACCTCATCCCTGGCAGGCATCGGCCCTTGCGGGCCCCACCAGTTGGTGCTGACATCTCTTTGAGGCGCGCGTGGAACACAACGCGCCGTCGACCCGGGCTTGGTCCTTACCGGACAGCGAGCTACCCATTACTTGCCATCCGCAAGCCCGCGCCTACGGTGGCCAGATATACTATAGATGATGGCACACTACAGGCGGGTCGCATTGGGCGGCTTCACTATGCGCAATAGGTATAACTAACATTTCTTAACATCTTAAATATTGCAATTTCAATACAAACGCAATCCTACGCCTTTACTCTCTTTTAGTTTGGTAGAATCTTACAAGGCACAGTGATGTTATCTTCCTCTGCTTCTGGCTTTGGCGTCGGCTCGATGTATGGCGGCACTGCGTCGATACCAGACCCTGGGTCGCCAGGGATCAGGAACGGACCTAACAAGTAGAAAAACTGGTTGACGTTCGAGTTTGAGCTTTCGTTTGGTTACGTGCTAAGAATTTAGGACGTGCTTATACGTAGGTATAAGCACGTCCTAAATTCTTACCACGTAACCATCTCTACAACAATGTCTGTCTCTCAAACAACAAGTATTGTGAATTCTCCCGGGATTACCGTAGGGTGATCCCGGGAGAATTCACAATACATGTTGTTTTGTCCCAAAAATAAATAATAGATTAATAAATCTAAAAACCACGCTTTAAAAACCAAACTAAAAAAGGAGAAAATAATTTTTATAATCAATTATTATCAAGCACGTGGGGTGCTTGATAATATTTTTTTTGAAATTATTTTTTATTTTATGATTTATTTAAAAATTTTATCCAACTTTCTACGTGATTTTTCAGTTTTTTTTTTAATGATTGTGTTGTCATCGGTCCTCGTTAAGTCTACAAATCTTAAATGAAATCTGATCGTTTGAAGTGGGACAAAATCAAGTCCAAAGGAGTCGGTTTCAAACAAACAAACGTACAGCTAGGCTGAAGAATGATGAAGCTAATAAAAGCGTGTTAAAAATCTTTGGTAAATTGAACTTCATCATCATAATATCACACCTTGTTTCTTCTACGGTAGGGCAGAGGTGTACCTGTGTAGTACACCCACATTTTGCCCGTTTTGTTAAGTCCAATGTAAAAGATGCCAAGATGAACTTCTTTACAATAAGTTCACGGTACCAAGGCCAATCTGGCAGTGGACTGCAAAGTCCGGAGGTAAAAAATCATTCAACAGAACGATTTTGTTTCTTGTTCAACGAAGAATGTTTTAGAGATACTTAGAAAGTAAAAGGTACACAGCGTCATCACAAAGAAATTGGGATAACTGCAAACGGAAGATGATGAAATAACTCGCAGTAGGGACTAAGTTTACACAAGTGCTGCTGAGCTTGTTTACCTCGCGGAGGACTTGGATTATGTTATTATTGATATTGTTATTTTTTTGGAGTTTTTGGGCAGCGTTCATAAGTTAGAGACCTAAAGAAGAAGAACTAATCTTACCTCCGTAATGGTTGGTGTAGTTCCACTCACAGACGTGATGGTCGCAGATCAACGGAGAGCGAGGCTCTTTGGTGTAGTACGTGTTCCCGTTGGGTATAGTCTGTAAAGAAATCACATTTAAAGCTAAGAGTGGGGTCGTCTGGGTTCCCTTTAAGAATATAAGCCAGAAGACGATGTTTTAGAATACTATATACCAAGGAACCTATTGCTACGATCCATTCTATCTTATTCTGGTTGTAATAGAAGAGTTCCTAAGAAGATACTGTCTTCGACACACAGAACATTTGTAAAATGAAATAGAAGATTCTCTAAAACAACCACAGCCCATAGTGTGAACAGTGAGGGAAAGCCACTACCAACTGTAAAGTGCAGTAAAATTTTTGCAAGCAATTCAATTATGTAGAGAATCAATTGGCTGGTGACCGAAGTTGTAGAGGGACTAAGTTTTAGAAAATCGCCTATCAAACAGGGAGTATCAAGTATCACAGCCGCGTAAAAACAACAGTTCTTACCAGCAAATAGTCGTAGTGCCGGTAGCGCACGCCCTGTATATTAAAGTCCAGTATGAAGGTCCCTGACGTGATGATGCAGGACGCAGCGGACAGTGGGGGCAGTTTGTACATCTCTGTGCCACACTTGACGATAGCCTTCGGTAGACTGGACACGTCACGGACTTTTTGCATGAGCTTCTTGAAGGGGAACCTTTTAGAAAAGTTACCTATCGATTACATTAAATCCTTTTTTGGATGTCTGCTTCTGCGCTGAGTGTCTGCTTTGTTTTGGTGCTCTATGCCAGGAATAGCTTTCTGATGTGGATAGTATTTAAATTCATGTCATCAACAGCTCATTATGCTCACCTCATTTGATTATTTTTGATTGAATTAATAGGTTCCACGTCGGGGGCTGGCAAATGTAGCATCGAATGAATTATTAATAAACAAAAACTGTTAGAGAAAACTTTTATTTATCACGGACTAAAAGCCACACAACATACCTATTTTACAAATAAAATGCTGCAGTTCAGCAAAAATGTCAGACTACTACTTAGTGGCCGACACTGGTTTTGAACTGGACCTGAAGTTGTCAGGTGTTACTTTCACATACTTGTATTTGATGAGATTCCTGAAAATGAAATGGACTTACCTGAATACACAAATACCCATATGGCACTCCAAACCATGCAGGTAGTTGTCAGTTGGAAAAGAAATACTCGGATCGTCCAGTAAATAATACTTCGATTCATCGTGGAAGTGTAGGAAACCGAGAAACACGAAGGATCTGTCTTTGCAGTAGGGAGCTACCCCTCTTCCCATGTCGTAAATGTCGCTGTAGAGCTCCGATATGAAGATATACACGTTTCTGCCACAGTAGAATTCTGGAGGACAAACGTCCAATGATAAATATTCGGCTCCTCAGAAGATTAGAGAAAAAGCTTAAAATAATCATTGATCTTTACCTTTTTATAGTCAAGAAGAAGAGGCCTATGGTCAAAATATTGCCGCAGCGTTTAATTATCTCGATTTGCGAAATGTGACATAACTTTTGCGGTCAAGTTGGATAGAATATTAAATCGAGAGTGGCTTCAGTTTTCTTGTCAAGGAAAAGATACGTTAAGACGCCGTTTAACTACTCTAGACCCTTAAACCGTTTGTGAATAATTAATTTGTGACTAAATAGAAAAGAAAAAAAAATTAAGGCCTTACCTTGGCTCATATAAAACTCCATAGGCACGGGGCCTCCAGTGTAGGTCGCCTTTCGTTCAGCAGCCACCGCGTTGTGGTTCTCATACATCGTCAGCATGTTGTCTATGACATCATCTAACGTGATTAGCAGGACCTGTGAAGTCTAGGCAATAAGAATGGTCCATAGTCTTGTGTAAGCAGTACGTTTTGGATTTCTGAGTTTAGCTATCGATTTCCAAGACTATTTGGAATATAAATGTATGTATTTTTGAGTAATTAAACCATTGTTGGACTTACCTTAAGTTCTTGTAAATGTAGTCTAACAAATCGGCCTAAATGATCTGATGCTATGTGGACTCTCTCGTTGATAAGGTACTGGGAAATGAATTTCAAAGTTTTATCAATAACATTTAAAATTATAAGTAGGTACAGTTACTTGGCAGAAACAGATAAGGTACTTCTGCTCAAAGGAAGTAGCGAAAAACAACGAATTTATATGACTGGGAAGTATGTCCCGCTGACCCTAGGTCAAATGGCCCAACTAAATACCAAAGTTGACTGGTTATTCTTTTTATCCACTGTATGAACAAGCTTCATAAAACTCGTGGGCCTCGAGAGAGATGGTGAAGCGAATACGACCTCATTCTAGATATTCTTTTATTTATCATTTAGTGTTAGGTGATGGTACCTGGTCCTCTGCAGTCTTAATCCTCAACATCTCGTTCTGGTAGAGCCACAGGTTGTCGAGTTTGTCCGTGGGGTCGTGTCCGTAAATCTCGAACGCGTCTATGATCATGGCGAGGGTAAGGTTCTCGCTCGACTCGAGGCAGCATGGGTGGTTTCGCAGGTTGTACGGTCGCTAAGTCACAGGAAGTATAAGTTCAAATCATAGGTCAACAACTATTTGTCTTGGTTTAATTTGGCGAGCAGGGTGAGTTGTTTGTGAGAGTGATTTGTTTTTCTCTTGTTACAAGCTTTTCTTTAACTTGGCTGGCTTGGTTAGTGAGTTAGTTTGTATTGGTCGAAACTGAATTAAAAACACTTCCTCTTATCCTACGGAGTTTAAATTTAATTTATTGATTCTGTTTCTAAGATAATGTATTTAAATGATGCATAACCTGACTAGCCCACGCAGGATTAGCTCCAGACGAAGGAGCTCTTTACCGGTCAACAGTCTAAACAAATATTTTTTTAAGCCACGTTATTTGTGAATGTCATAGGCTTATATTAACCCGAAAAATGAAAAGACTTTTTAAGTAAGTGTGTAAGTGGGAGAAAAAACGGTCGAACGTAAACGTTTCTTACGAACGCTGCCTTAACGATGAGAGATATATGATTGAGTTCTAGAGAAAAGTTGTAGCGCTTGATAATGCCTACAAAAAAGACAGCGACAGCATATGTGTAACTTTTATATTTAAGTCACCAAAAGTAGTTTTTTTATCTTAAAAAAATAATTTAAATCGTTAGGTTATGTTTATTGTCTCAAGTGTTTAAAACAAAGCCTTTTCCCTTTTACTGCATATAATTTGGACGAATGTTAATGAGATAATAGGACATAGGTATGGAACAGCGACCAATACAGCGACCGATACAATGTTAATTTTATTTTTTTTATTTTTTTCGCTTTCTGACATATTCTCGTCATTATTTGACATTATACATCACTTCTATTATCGATTATTTATTAGTCATTCTCATGGAAATCATGTCACTTGGTTTAATAGGTTGATTTTACATAGGTAGATTCTTTTACATATTGTGAATGAGAGAACGTTGTAGGCCTTACAGACGTCGTCTATAAATCTACAGATTTGTAGACGACGTCTGTAATTTGGTTGTAATTTTCTATTCTTTATTTACATTCCTCTAAGTACCTGGTACTTATTGACAGGCCTGCACTGTCCTCCCATATCTAATATCACTGTAATTTGAAAACATTATAAAAGTTAATTATTTTTAAAAGAGTAACCGTGGAGTTTCTTGCCGGCTCTTCTCCATAGGAAGCGACAACTTGGAACCGTGCACCTAGCTTCTGACGTTTCATAAGTGCCCCTTGCACCTGCAAGGGGCACTTATTAAACCTATATAACTTATAAACCTTTATGATAAATTATGATTTTGATTTTGACCGTGTCGTAATCTATTTAATAGCACTCAGTACTAACCGAACCACACTCATAATTTCATCACAAGTAAAAATGTTTACCGCCCAACGAAGTAGGCACGGGGTAGTTTTAGGTAGTCTTAAATAAATGAATTTTACTTAACTGAAATAAATTATTTTACTGGTGCCCCCCACCATAGGAAATTTTTTAAACGGTTTATAACGGTAACGTTTTAATGGAAGAATACTTACAGTTCTCTGTATATGGAGAAGACATAATAGAAACAGCACGCATGCGTGAATGCGCGCGTCCATTTTGTAAACATGGCGGCTGATCGGGTAGCGAGCGCGGGAATAATTAAACAAATTGCCAATTTAAATGGCTTACCTTATCAATATCTTGACCTTGATACTTATTGAGGCTAGAACATTTTATGAGCTGGCTTCAACAAAAAAGAAATAATAACATTATTTTGACGAAGCCAGATAATGCCCTACGTTTTTTTCCTAGAGGTCACAAAAATAGGATCTAATCTACGTTCGGTTCGACCAATCAAATAAGTTTTTGAAACCACTTAACTATCTACCTGCCTGAATATTATTATCTCTAATCATGAATAATGTTATTTGAACACTCTATCTCAAAGCTTTTGATAAACTTTGTTCTACGTTTCGAGAAACATTACGAAATATTCAAGGGAACTAAATAGTCTCTAGATCTAAAGAGTATTTTACAAAATCGCCTGCAAGCTGTAGGTCTGTTTTGATAGCACCTGGAGTGTTGCGAGATAAATTATGTCACGGGGTGCCACAAGAAAGTATAATCAGCCCTGTACTACTTTTAATGTATTTAACATTTATTATAAGCTTCATAGAGGATTTAAAATCACCACAATAAAACAAATATCGAATAACATTTTATATTATTTAAAATACACACCTAGAATTGTTCATTTCATCACAATACATATTATTAAGTATATTTATACAACATTATTGCACTTGGATACATTTCTAAATATTCATATGGATATAAGCATGGATATTTTAATCAAAACTAAACGGTTAGGCGTAATTGAAGACAAGCATCTTTTTATTTATATAGATTTTACCACCGAAATCTTGGAAGCCCAATTTCTTATGCTAGATATACAGATGGTGGATTTTTTAGACTAACTTTGAGTTTTCGTATTAAAACAGTTCATCAATGTACAGGTTTCAAATCCTTTTGCATATACCTACAAATGACTAACATAGGTTTTCGTGACAAGTGTAACGCCAACTTGCGGGTTTCTTATAACTCACAGATTCGTAGATTTGTAAGCTGCAGTCTTCATCTACAATGATTGTCGATAATCTGCAGCCTTGTTACAATTCGCTTTACGCATATTTTTCATCTTTGGCTGATTTATTATTCCCTCTATCTCTTGATTTACAATTATTATTGTAAAATGTTTTGATTTTCTAGCTATTACTTTGTCTATATAATTTTTTCCGAAATCTGTATACCTAATATAAAGTTTCAAAACGTTGGTATCACAATAATCACATATCCTCACAATATCGTCATGTAACGTAACTATCTAGTCTAAACAACATGTATAATTTAGTACAATACTCTATTAATATAATCAACAACAATTATATTTAGAAAATGGAAGACATTATTTGGATTTATACTCGTCAGGATAATAGTTTAGTATACTCCACCAGCATTCTTGTTATTAAATAAATTGTAAAAGTTTGTAAATAGATTTTTCAGTATGACTAAACACAATAAAAAATATTAAAGAAAAACACATTTTTGTGTAAAAGTAAAAATGTTCAACATACTTAAAAGATTTGTTTTTTCTTTCAAAATCGGAGTAAATAAGGATTTACTAGAACTTCAATCATTTTACTACGTTACAATACCTAAGATTAATGTAAATATTATCCAAATATGTTTTTGATACATATACGTACAAGCAAATAATGACGCTTTTTCAAAAACATCATTATCAATGGAAGACTTCGTTGTTACATATTCAAAAACATAATATTTTCATTGGAAGACATTTGATTAACAGTATATAATATATTTGTAAAGTTAGCTAGACAATCTATTTACATAAAAATCTGGAGTAAAACGAAGTAGCGAAGGCAAAAGGCGATCGTTCTCTTTTACATTATTATTGTCTCTTTAAGAAGAAAGTAAGATTCGCTAACAAAACCTATCTGCCCATATACTAAACAGACCTAAGATACAAAACTTATCAATACAATCGGTCTAAGTACATAAATAATCATACATTCAACATTCAGCCGCTTAATTATTGCGACAAAACATATTTTACGATGAGTGCATTTATAAGTCTAGAAATAGTTCAACAATGAGTCTAATATTATGGGAAATTAGAACGGCAAACCTATCTTGAACGCCTTGATCAGGGCTGAGCCAGAATCATACATACCGATGACTCCAAAGAGGACACCAAGGCATATTATAAAGTAATCGTATGCAATCCTAGTTGTTTCCAGTGTATTGCCTTTCAATTTAAGGTGGAAGTACGCTGGCCAAATGAAGCTCAACATAGTTCCCGTGAAACTGCCAATGAAACCCATCAAAATAGCGAAATGGGGAATAAATATTGCCATCAAAATAGTGAACATTATCACACCCAGTCTCCATGCAAGTCCCCACACTTTCAGTTCTCCATCGAGCGCATAAATTACAGGGAAAAATGTTTTAGGTTTGCCTCTAAATAGAGCACGCTCTAGCAAATCGCACGCCGCATAGTAAGGCAGAGGGAAACTCAGTACCGCCTTGACGACAAGGAAAAAGTTTACAAGACCTTTGAACCCAGCTGAACGCAGGTTATTCGTGATAACTTGCTGGGTATCGTTTTGGAAGGTCAAAAAGCACAAATATCCAAATATGGATTTAAATGCGGCAGCTGCGATATGTGACCAATCTAACATCCATTCGAATTTGGATCGATCCTCCATATTACCTTCTAAAGTTGGCAGAAATATTTGCGAGGTGTATGAGAAAACGATGACGCCCAAACTGATTGGGAAGTTCTCAAAATCCAAAGTCCATTTTACCTTAGACCAGCCCCAATCCCCGATGTTAAGGATACAGTAACCCAGGACAATAGCGTTAATGATCAAGTGGCTCATAGTGCACCAGAAAGACAGCATACTGACGCTTTTCAGTGACTTTAGGAATGCCAGGGGCAGAAGGAAGATTCCTATCAACATCATCCAGGACCGTGTGTCAATGGCGCCGTCAGGGAAGCTACCGATCATGAGATCGCCGCACACGACGACATAGAGAATGCATGTCATGAGAAGTTCAATAATTTGAGCGAGATTGACAATTCTTGCGCCATATTTTCTGCCGAAGCATTCTTTAGCGATGCTGACATACGAGTCACGGACTCTGACGCGTTGGCCTGACACGGGATCGTCTTCGTAGAGACATTCGACGAGGATTTTACCGGTGTAGCAGCAAATGTGGGCAATGCCGATCATCGCAGCGATCGCCCAGTAACCTCCTTGTAGTACCGCGAAAGGTAAGGATACTACGAACATACCCTGAAAAGAGAACAATAAGCTAAGTTTAATCTGAATTAAGTATAAAATATATGTATTAAAAAAAGGTTTATTTTAGAAACTTGTACAACTTTTACATTTAATCTTTACAATGGGACGAACGTCTTTTGATTAATATACCTGAATAGCATTGGTGACGTTCCAAGCTGCTTGGTACTCATTGATCTTTGCGCCAGGTGGCCCTGCGCCTTCCTCGAAACCACCGCCTTCTTCTGATGAAGCGTAAAAATCTACGCTTTGCATACTTTGAGTCCTGAAATCACAAGTAAAATGAAAAACAATCTAATTTATTCATACCTTTGGTTGAAGTTCCTTTGTAAGCGTTGTTTTTTTACCTAGGAGCTACCCCATCTTGTTGGGGATACGTGTTCTGATAGCTGGTGAAGGAGTCCTCGGCCTGCAGGGCTCCGCTTAGGAACGGGTTGGTTGGATTCGTCGACTGGTAGCTGGGTGATGTCGTCTCGTTCATAGTTGAAAGTTCGCAGCTTTCACCCGTATTGTCTGAAAGTTGTAAAAATGTAACATATATCTATGTTATGTGACTTGACAAGAAACTTGCTTAAAGTTTTAGTTCTGAAGATTTAGCCCTTTTCAACATCCTTGGTTTGGTTACAATGATTCCAATTTGGTTTTGGAAGTTCTAGTTTAGTTTCTATTTTATACCTAGGCATTAGGAAGGGAAACATTGTCATTTAGTTCTCTTACGAGTACAATTAAGACTTCAGTTTATTGATTAACCTACTGACCTTGTGTAGTAGACTCACCTACGTTCGCAAACCTGACATTTTGAGGAGGACGCGGGGGCGCGCCTGGCTTCTCCGGGATTTGCTGGCGGACCGTCTGCATGGTGACGTCCAGGACATTCCTCAGGGGAGGCAACTTGAACTTGGCTAGATGATGCATTTTGAAGCTGGTTTACAACCTCCTCGCACTTTATATTTAGGCTGTATAAGCCTTCTTCTTATTTTAATATATATCGTCGAATTTTCGAGCTTAATTATTTTCTTCAATTAAACCTTAAAATTGACATCAAAGGGAAGACATCGATTTCTTATAGTAACATTAAAACATATATTTTTTCACTTCTAATTTCACGAACTAATTTTTAATATATTTTTTTACTCTTAACACTATTTTGGAAGACTTCTTTACACTACTCTATGTTAATTCTTATTACATTATTGTTTTAACGTGCCTTTGGTTTTTGGAGCAGCCATTTTTTCCTAGATTTACGTTACTTTACTCATTGTTTCCAGATAAACTTTTGGATAATTGGATAGTTTACACTTATGTTGTCCACTGGACCGTTATTTCGAGGTTTCACGGTTGATTTTTGTTAGGTTTTATCATTTTTAAAACCGTATTCTTGGATACAATGGCTGCTCGGCACGGTGGCTCGTACTGTGGGGAGGTTTCAGCCCGCGGCGCAGGGGATGTGCGCGGTGAGACGATCGATACATCGAGTACACGCCAACATTTCTCACGGAAGGAATGTTAATTTCAGCTGAAACGTTAAGTTACCAATATTTCACCTGTCTATAGAGACACTGTTATGATTTAGATAGAAGCTAGTAAGCTTATCGAGCTTTGATGGAATACGATGAGAAATTTGATAATAATAAAATGGTTTTTATTTGCATGTTAATTGAAACTCGTACTTAGTAGACCAAGCAGAACTTTTAATTTCATAGATGAAAGATATCTGATCTATCCTTGTCTATGTATATTCATGGGTTCAGTGGGTGTTAGTCTTATGTAATTCAGTACCTGCAAAAGAAAACAAATCTTTTCATTGGTAACAATTGGGTTCAAATTACTAGGTGAAAGAGCAACAACTGCTCTACCTGTGTGATAGAATGACGGGCATTCGCTGGTCATTCTATTACACACAAGTTTAGACACATTACTTATAGAGCTTGGGTCTTGTGACTTAGTAATTACAGGTTCACGGTTCGATCGATCAGGTTAAGCTACGTTTGCCGCGGTTGGTCCGTGGATGGGTGACCATCCTTACATGCCAAGAAGCCAGAAAGCACATTAGGCGAGGTGTTCGAAAGAGATACCGCGGCCCCTGGCACACAGGCAACTGAAGGAACACGGGTGGGTTTTAGTTAGTAAAAGTCTGACACGCCCTCCTGCTCCACCCAGAGCGGGAGAAGTGATTTGATGATTTACCACCCAAAAAAAAAAAATATCCGTCAGTCCCTGCTGTCGGTGTGGATCTTTGACAGGCGTTACGGGTCATCAGAAGCCCGAAACTCTGAAAACCAGTCAACGGGTATCGTATTACCCAGTAACTGGTTTTTGGAGATCAATTTGAAATTATCCTACTGGAACATACTACCAGGCGACAAGGTTATAAACTATCTGTGTGTCTTCATCCAAATCCATTCGGCCGTTTATGCGTGACTGAGCAACAAACATCCAAACATACCTACTTACTATCACATTTTATAATACTAGGTTTTGGCCGCGGCTTCGCCCGCGTTGAGGACGAAAATTAAAATTATCCCGCGGGATAATTTTAACGACTGCCCGATACCGGGATGAGATATTTCTTATTCCGGTAGTAGGTACGTTCCCGCGGGAAATCCCCTATGTGCAAATCCAGGTTATAAACTGTTTCTGTGTGCCAAATTTCATCCGTTAAGGTGTCCATTAATTACGTGAGGCAATTTTGGCGATTTTGCAACCCCCGCTCTGGTGACATGTCGTGAGATTTGGCTAGATAATAATCTCTCGTGAGATATATCAAATACGTATTTTTAGTTTAAAAACGTTAATCTGTGCTTATTTGCGTTGATTTTATGCGTTGCATTAGGCTGGCTTGGCTGACCGGTGGATCGAGATTATAATGTGCTACTTTGTGGCATTCGCTTAACCGCGATAAATATCATTTTGTAGGATTTAGCCATATTGGCGGAAAAACATGTTTTACATAATTTAACCCGGGTTTCTCGTAATGTTAGGTAGTTTGTTTCTTTGCGGAACAAAATATAAATTACGTGATTTTTGCCGAGACCCCCTCTCCCTCACGTGAGATTGGGTGAATGAAATTCGACTCGCCCCCTAACTTGAATTTTAAGTTTTTAACAGTAATCTGTTTCTGTACTAACACTAGAGGATAAGCAAAATTTGTCTAAACAGACTTTGTCTAAAATAAAAATATTCTATTCTATTATCAAAATAATTAAGCCATAATTAGTCAAACAGTAACCAAAAAAGACCGTAAAATAAAAATCTTAATAGTAGCGAAGTAGTTTACAATCTGGCATTTAACTGTTGATAGGCAATCAATTAATTGGTGTTTAATTGAGTCTCGTTCGTTATATACTGTGGTTTTACAGTCGGCGTTATGGCCCGCCCTGGTAAACTGTTATTGCTGCTAGTTTTACTTTTAACATGTTTCTATACCTTTACTGTAAGTATATATCTGCCTACCGTTAAATATGTTGGAAACTTATGCTGCTCTCATCAACATCCGTTGTGTCTTTTTTTTAAATATCATGATTTTGGACGCCCCTTGTCTGACGAATCGAGATCTGCCTTGTCTGAATGTGACGCCATATTATTTTCAATTTTAAATGAAATTTAACAGAGTTGGTAAGCGGGTGTCCATTAATTACGTGAGGCAAAGTTGGCGATTATTTGACCCCCGCCCCCGCTCTGGTGAGATGTCGTGAGATTTGGCTCAACCCTCCCCCCCTCCCCACAATCTCACGTGAGATATTTCAAAATGCGTAGTTTTTGTATAAAAACGCCAATCTGTGTTTATTTGCGATGGATTTATGCATTGCGTTTGGCTGCCTTGGCTGGCCGGTGGTGGTTTAACAATCGAGGAGCTACTGTGCTACTTTGTGACGTTCATAACCGCGATAAATATGATTTTGTAGTATTTAGCCATATTGGCGGAAAACATGTTTTACTTTATTTAACCGCAATCTTACAATGTTTCTTTATGGAAAAAAATATAAATTACGTGATATTTGCCGAGACCCCCTTTCTCTCATGTGAGATTGGGTGAGATTCGCCTTGAGCCCCACTCCCCTAAACGTCTCATGTAATTAATGGACTTCCCTTAATATTTTATTTCTACGTCATGTGGTGACGTCACAAATCTTATCCCCATCTCATCCTATTCTCATACATAATCAGCGTATAATGTTCCCACTACAGCAGGCTTAGCATGGCACTTTCTATTTCTACTCTACCGTAGAATAGAAATCACTTATCTACATTTCTCGGTTCAAAACTGTCAACTGTCCATACGCAAACGTCATTTTTATCTACTCTTCCGTCGACGAAACGCTTCCCTTAACGGTTCTCGTGCTAAGCCTGCTAGGAAACAGGCTTCCTCTCTTTGAGATGGAGTGGGCTATAGTCCACCACGCGGGCCCAGTACGACTTGGTGGATGTCGCATCTCTTCTAAGTTTTTGTTTTAGGACAAGCCGGTTTTCCTCTCGATGTTTCCCTTCACCGTTTTGAGAGCAGTGGTGAGCCAGGCGCTTGCCTGGGTTCGACCTACAACTGGTTTTGTTTAGGGTGGGAAATCCCCAAATAACTTCTCCCGCTCTGTGTGGAGCAGGAGGGCGTGTCAGACTTTTACTGACTAAAACCCACCCGTGTTCCTTCAGTTGCCTGTGTGCCAGGGGCGACGGTATCTTTTTCGAACAACCCGCACCCCTGGCAGGCATCGGCCTTTGCAGACCCAACCAGTTGATGCTGACATCTTTTTGAGGCGCGCGTGGAACACAACGCGCCGTCGCGACGGGCTTGGTCCTTACCGGACAGCGAGCTACCCGTTACTCGCCGTCCGCAAGCCCGCGCCTACGGTGCTCGGGAATCAGCCTGGGACTCCCGAACCTACAACTTGTTAATCACCACTTCACTCTCAAACGGTGGAGGAAAACATCGTGAGGAAAACGGCATGTCCTAGAACAAAAAACAAAAAACTAAGACATGTGAGATCCACAAGCCACAAGCCGCACTGGGCCGGCGTGGTGGATTACAGATTTCAGCCCACTCCCTCTCACAGAGAGGATGCCTGTGTCCCAGCATTGGGAACATTCTAAGCTGATGATGTAAATTTACTAACAAGTTTCAGAAATCAAAGCAAATCGGCAAAATGGCACGGTTAGCGCGGTGGCTAAGCGATTGACTGCTGCGTTGCGTGTCGCGGGTTCGATTCCCGCATAGAAAAAATATTTGTATGACCTACAAGTAGTTGATCCGGGTCTGGCTGTTTGTGTATGTGAGTTTAAATGTTTGTAAACGCACTCACAATACAGGAGAAATCCCTAGTGCGAGGGGGGGGGGGGGGCAACGTTAAAAAGAAAATGGTACTTACATTAGGTGTTACAGTAAATTTGTTTCAGCATATCCTGGCGTGCAAATATATTCACAATCAGCGAAATCAAATTATTCTAACTTACAAATTACAGCTTCTATAGATTTGTCTTCTCAATGGTCCGTTATAGTTTGAACAGCATTTTTTAAACATTATCAGCTAATGTAGAGCCAGAATCATGTACCTACTGAATCTAAGGTTGCGCGTCGATATCCCTGCCACCTTATGTAAGTACTATACTCTCTGGTAATTTCTTCACGTTCCAGCATTCCTACATAATATCCAATCACCCATGCTGCCGGTCGCCCGGAGAGAACGTGACCCTAGCGATGGTCATAGACGCATTCGAGATCTATGGTCATGACCCCACAGACAAACTGGATCATCTGGCACACTACCAGATTGAGATGATGAAGATCAAACGAGCTCCTGATCAGGTATAGTGACAGAGTTAGGGTTAGTACAGATAGGACGAAAAAAACCTCGCGCAGGCTCGAGCTTTCTCCGGCCGCAATTCAAACCGAGTCGCGAGTATGCGCGAACCGACGTACTACATTCATACAATTTTCTCCTTTAGGCCATGGTAATACTGTCCTATTTTAACCGTGCACCTATCTTCTGACGTTTCATAAGTGCTCATGTAGGTTTATGTGAAATAAAATATTTTGATTTTATTGTCATATTATTTTGTAGTCAGTACCTATGATTCTATAGTCTGTTCGCGTTAAGAAAACAGTGACTCATCGTTAAATTAGAAAGCCGTGTTAAAATTTACCAGTTGAAGTAAGCCCTTCAGTCATACACAATAATTTACTATGATCTAATTGGTCAAGGGGCGTGGCTAAGCTGAGTGACAACGATGAGTCACTATTTTCTTAATGCGAATAGACTATAGTCCTCGTTTGCATGAATGTTAAAATATCGCGACGGGATTTCGCGCACTGGATCTTCAACGCACTGCTTAGCGCCGAGAGTTGAAAATCCAAAGCGCGATAAAATCCCGCCGTCATACCTTGAAGCACTGAATTTTGTGTAAGTAGTAAAAGCTTTTGTGTAATAGAGAGAAAATGTTATTGCGGTGTGGCCCTGACTACGAATCAATGGTCGCTCATTCACAGCTACCATCTTTATTATGGAGGGTCTTCATCTAATCGATTATGTTGTTTCAGTACATAATAAACGAGCATGTCCACATAGCTACGGATCACCTGGCAAGATTCATTCACATGCACATAAAGGAACTGAAGGTTAGTGTGTACTATACCAGACTAAAACCTCCATGAAACATCAAGGACACTTGTTTATAGGAAACAAGCACAGACAACAGATAAAAGAGAACCTCTCGTATCTGTTCTACAGAGCTAAGTCATGTCGACCACAAAATTACAAAACGTGATGTATTTGCTAATCGTGCATCTTTTTAATCTACAAGATTGAATCCTAAAAACGGCCATTTAAGTTAATTTTACTTAAAACTTAGGGTACCTATTGATGATTTTAGTTCTGTAAAACCAATATTTATTACGGTCACGAATATTTTGCATGCAACCTGACACTGAACTGTAAATAAAACTAAAAAACGTAAAAAAAATAAACCGACCGTTTGCTATATTTTCAGTTCAAACCTTTCTGGACCATGCCAAAACTCGGGTCCTCTCTTGTTCCTATAAAACTTTTGTTATCAATGTGTATTTAGGACCCTTTTGCTTGTTTTCGCGCTCCTATCTCAAATGAAATGAAATGGGCTGTATTATTGTACCTTATGTTTTATTCTATTCTATTGTGCTTGTTAGTGATCATAACATTTCTAATACTTTTTCTGTTTTTATCCGTGAGAACCTGTAATTGGCTTAATGTTTCGTGTACAATTGTTATTCATCTATTAAGCGATTCACACACTAAGATGTACAACGCGACGGGGCGCAGATAACGCGCTCCCATGCGTGATTATTTTCATACAAATTTAATGAAAACGCTGGAAAACCACTGAGAATTTGGCTCGTTTCGCACACCCCGGAGCGTGGTCCGTAGCAGTGTGTGATCCGCCTTATAGCTGTTGGTTCTCCTATGAAAAAAATAAAAAAACTGCGACGATATCGGTATCCCACAAGTACCAGTTCATAGTCAGCCTATAATGTTCCCACTGTTGGGACACAGGCCTCTTCTCTGTGATAGGGAGTGGGCTGTAATATACCACGCGGGCCTAGTGCGGGTTATTAGATGATGTCTTCGAATTTTTGGGTCTAGGACACGCTGATTTCCTCGCCATGTTTTCCTTCACCGTTTTAAGATCAATGGATAGAGTGGATTTTGTTTTTAGATTTAAAATGGGACCAGCTTCGAAGTAGGTAGGTACCTATACTTTTTCAATAAAAAAATAATTGTCAAAATCAGACTAAGTACTCAGTAAGAAGTTCTAGGCGTGGTAATTTATTAAATAAAACAATACGCGTCGAATTGAGAACCTCTTCCTTTAATTCGACGGTTAATAATGACTATTCTATCGAATTAACACGCCAGCAGGGTAGTTGCGTAACACACTCAGATTTAGATTCTGATTAATCGTGTGTTACAGCGGCGAGGTGTCATTTTTTCTAAGAGGGAAGCCGAAGCGAAGTCGGCTTTAACTTACTGACTTATCAATAAAGAATAAGTAAAAATTGAACTGCTGAAAAAGAAATAAAATGTGCAAAATATTCCTCCATCTCGTTCTCGCTGACGCATTTTTCTATATCTGTCTCCGTCATAACCCATTGTAGAGCAACTTGCTGTCGTCCATATCAAGTGGTGCCACGTGACCTAAAGTGACATCATTACGGGATCGCTGTTTTATGAATTTTTAGTTCCCGATTATGACGTTTTGTGCCCGGGTTAATTTAGAACATTTTTATTTGTAAACAACAAAAACGATTATTTAAACGATTATTTATTTTATTAAAAATAATCGTTTTTGTTGTTTGAATGTTATGGTGAATTAAATCCCCGTAGTGTAACTATATTTTTTGACAATAGTAGTCACTATTGACGAGCCATCTTTTAATAGAGTTGCCGATGCGAATCCATGAAGGGAAGCCGGTAGGAATCGTGTTATATGTTGCTTTCGCCACTGTTGTGTTATGTAATAAGGAAGATTAGCATAAAATAAAAATGAGTTGATCCATACATATATGTCCGCATATCTCGACGCAATATATGGCTCAGCTCATTTTTATTTCACGATTTCAGGGCTGATTCCATTGTAAAAGTTGTTCATAATGATGAGTACAATGACCCTTTTAAAGGATTAAAACGATAAAAATAGCTATGTACCTATGGACACCTTCCATTGTTTACAGGTTCTATTGATAGCATTAGAAGATACGATTGATAACATGCTAACGATGTATGACAATCATAACGCTATCAAGACGGAGAGAGTAGCCACATTCAACTACGCGGCAGGGGGCTCCGTGCCTTCGGAGTTCTATATGAGTCAAGGTAAGGTTTTTAATAAACAATGAGTGGAAAAAGAATAAGACATTAACAACATAATTTATTAACCTTTAATCGGTCGCTGTTGTAGTCCCAGATACTTAATTTATAAAAGGGCAAACCAGACTCTACAGCTAGAAATAAGGTCCTACCACTGCCAGCGTGCCCATTAACTAAATATAATGTTGTTCAAATTGTACATGGTTTCTGCTTGGCTCGGTTTTAAACATAAGTGGTACCACTCACCTCTTGGGGGAAACAAGGCGTCATGTTATGTCATGTGTGGACACAGTTTATTATAGGCCATAAATCTGTGTGATAGTAGGCCAATTAAATTTTTTTGTTTGGCAAAAACACCAACCATGCCAACTACCAAGAATTTCAACAAAACCTACTCTCTAAAACTAATATTTAACTCCGCGATAATTGTTATCACTTATGCACCTAATTTATCGACAAAAGACTTTTTTCAGAGTACTACTGCGGCAAGAACGTGTATATCTTCATGTCGGAATTATACAGTGATATTTACAACATGGGCAAAGGACCCACACCTTTCTGCAAGGGTCGAGCCTTCCACTTCCTGGGATTCATTCACTTTATGGACGATACACGATACTTTTTGGAAGAAGACCCCAATGTAATCTTCTCTATGGATAACTTTGTTCATGGACTGGAGTGTAATATCGGGATTTGTGTGTTCAGGTAATTAAATTAAGCATGCATAAGCTCACGGCAAACTTTATTCATTCTTACCGAATGAATAAAATTAGCACTTCACAATTCAAACGCCTTTTTCCTAATTATCAATAATAGCAGACCTAAAATTGATCCCTATGGTACTCCACAAAAATTAGCTAAGCGACTTGTGTACTGATTGATTTTAATTATCGCAAATCTTGTTCGCTAGACAGAAAATACAAACCGCCACGGAGGCCACGTGCAAATTCATTCTTTGTTTTGTTTCTGAAGTAAAAGTTATTTCGTGTGGAAAGCATATTTTGAATTCTTATTTCAAAGAAACATACACCCAGCTCAAATCTGGCTAGAAAAAGACTGTTTTGCTTATAACATTGAGTTAAATTTCCTACGTAATTTCAGCCCTTTCTTCCACTGTACCCAGGTTCCCGTTCAAGAAGAACCTGCAACACATCCGTGACGTGTCCACTCTACCGAAGGCTATCGTCAAGTGTGGCACAGAGATGTACAAACTACCGCCGCTGACTGCTGCGTCCTGCATCATCACGTCCGGGTCTTTCATACTGGACTTCAACATACAGGGTGTCAGGTTCAGGCATTATGATTATTTGCTGGTACGTGTTCTAGCATAGAACTATTGGTGTAGCAAACGTTTTTGTTGAAGAAAGGGGAAGTTTTTTTTTGGGAAATCATATCTCTTTCGAACAACCCCTGGCATAGGCCCTTGCGGACCCCACCAGTTGGTACTGACATCTCTTTGAGGAGCGCGTAGAATACAACGCGCCGAAGGTTTTAGCGTTACCCGCCCGATACCCTACATTTTTTAAATTTGTGTTGATTACTAGGTAGAATGTTCCGGTTATACAGAAAGGGTTTTCCGAGACAGGAGTTCAGCCCTAGTAGTTGATAGGTTTCCCATTCCCAGGTGCGTAGTGTTTGGGGCAACTCCAACAGTGTCTTAAGCATGGTTGCGAGTCGCCTGGACTGTAAATACGTGGGTCACTGTTGTGCCGTCTCTCATGGGATTTCGCAACAGTGACCAACCGTTATTCATTTTTTGTATTAATTCCTTGTTTTTTTTTTACTATCAATCTTGCTGAGCCTTGGTTAGTGCAATAAAGAAATATTCTATTCTATGGGAGTCCCATGATGGAACTACTAAATTGCCAGGACAACGATAATAGACACACCCTCTACTTACGACTTCGTTCGAAGAATATAAGCTTTTGTGAATAATAATTTATTGTTATTTTAGTTGATGCCAAACGGCCAGGCCTACTACACTAAAGAGAAGTACTCTCCGATGTACTGCGACCATCATGTCTGTGAGTGGAACTACACCAACTTTTACGGCGGTAAGTTACGTTACGTTATTTACTCTATGTAAAATTATATAGACAAAAGATTATAATTTAACTTATTTAAGGCACTCTACGTCTTCCCCATCGGTCATCTATTCTGCGAATAATTCTTCGGGAGTACCGGAAATCGTAGAGTTGGAAGGCCTCCCATAAGGTGGACCAATCTCCTTGTGAAGGCCGCAGAAATCAGGCGCGGTCCGAGGGTGTGGGGTCCTAGGGGTCATGACCCCCCCACCCAAAGCCGTAAACTTACAAGCTTAAAATAGTAATTTTTCGAAAAGATAATATATTTTCTTAATAATATGTAGGTAAGGTAGTCTTTGTCTGTGACCCCCCCCAAAGTCTTTGGTTGCGACCGCGCCTGGCAGAAATCCGCTGGAAACGGGAAGCACAGCGCTGGTCGACATGGCGGAGCTTGGACATAGGCCTCCCCGCCTATGAGGACGTCTTTCGGCTGAAATGATGATGATGAATACAATGCATTTGCACAATTTTTTATTCTGATGTTTCATGATACTGGCCAGCACCGTTTCGCTGGCGCCTTTTGGACACGAAACTCCAGTTAATTATAGTATTTTATCTGCCGCAGGTCCATTCATAATCCCTGGTGACCCTGGCACGGGGTTGTCTCCGGTCCCTCCTTTCATCGAACAGATAACAGAAATAACTGGTACAGCCACTACGGACATGCCCGGAGGAGGAGAAGAATCCAACATAACATGTATGTAATAATTAGTCTCTCTGTCTCTCATCATCCTCTAGCTAGATGTCAATGTGATCAATGTGTGTCAAAATGTGATCTCTATTTTCTTGAGCCTTGTTGATGGTACAACAAATTTGTGTTTGTTCCTAGTATTTAGACTATGGATATCACTGTATTTTTTAAACAATTTAATGTTTTTATGGGCATATAAAAGATTTTCAAAAATATACTGTGAAGGCACAGTCATTACATTAATCTACTTAAATTTCTCTCTGAGAGAATGTTTCGGACTTAATTTGTAAATTAGATAGTTTGAATACATAATATATGATGTAATAGCTACAAATGTAGATCTACAATTGACAGCAGGGACCAACGGCTTAACGTGCATTCCGAGACACGGAGGGGTCATGGTATGTAAAGATGGTCGTTCATCCACGGACCAATCGCGGCATACGTAGCTTAACCTGGTCGATCGACCTTTGCGGCTGTTATTACTGAAGCCTCTCGTGAAAGCGGTAAATAAATACAATGTTTTTAGATTCGCTGGACGGCTGCTGGTACATGTTCCCTCCTAACTACGGCTCGATCGCCGGCATCAGCTACCTGGACCCACTCACTGTCAACGAGTATCGATTCACTTGTCAAGGTTCCGGGAATAAGGTACGTAAGAACTTAAGAGGCCTTGCGCACTACACGACCGGTCGCGTGGCCGCAACATTGGTCAGAAAACCTCCGGTAAAGGGGGCCTACTCTCTAAGCACGAAATCCGTAACCTCGGTCGGAGCTAAGGGCATTTTCTACTCCGTATCATTTGCGGACATATGATTAGTTTGGGGCCCAAACTAAGAAGGAATTACTACATGATTTGACAGTTGCCTCTACTCCCTTTAAGGTTTTACCCGTCCAAAAAAGTTAATCAGCTGTAGGAGTCACTTCGAATTTTCGAACTATTTTCGGATGGGCCCGTATTTTCGTTGACGGAGTTAGAGAGTTACCCCCAAGGTGCGGACGTTCATTCTAAAGTACTGACGTAACGTTGTGCGACCAGTTGGTTGTTGCGGCCAAGTGGGCGGTACGTACTAGAACGCTTTTCATTTAAACACCGTCCAGACCAAACCCTTCCAGCCAATTATTGTATTTTGAACTGTAAGTCCGTCTGCATAAAGTTAAAAATACAATAACTGACGTTTTGTAGAGTTTCCGTGAGTAATTGAACCTGCGGCGTGACACACTAACAGCAGCAATGTCTTTCATTTTGACAGTTCAACAACATTCATTGTGTTATTTACTTTGTTGAGCAGGTAATTTTTTGTACATATCAAGCAATGGATTAGCAATATCCTTCAAAATTATTCAGATTGTGATTGATAGTCTATTATGCCATTAGGGAGCTGGTCTGTGCCACGTGTACCCTAAGGTATTATTTCGATGATGCTGTTTTAAAGCATTATTACACTTAAAACTACTTATACCGTAAAACGAGGCTAACTGCACAGGTTTTGGCATGTTATTGACATAAAAAATTAACACCCAAGACTTTTTTTTATTCCAACAGTACAATATGTCCTTTGGCTATCAAACTTATACCAAATATGCCCCACAGGCCCCCCACAATTTTATATAAATATTTTTTAAATGGTGTCAAAGTTACCCGGAAATGGGGTTTCTTTGACAAGGCATTAAAATGCAACATAAGTCAGAGATTTAAAATGTTTACTTTAACATGATTTTGATGAAATTATTCAGTATTGTAGGTATGCATTCGAGATCAATAAGTCATTTTTATTATCACATTACACAAACACACACACTTAATCGTCGAAGGCACACTAACAGTATTTTAGCTCACGTTAAAGTAGCCCCATAAACTGTCAAAATTATCCTTGCTGTTAAAGTAGCCTCGTTTTACCGGTACCACCTACAACCTACATCATCCAAACAAATAAATAAAATTGTGGTATCCGTTTGTAGTGTCTAAATAATAGCGTTTTACTAAATGCGTATGAAAGTAGGTACTTTGACAACAACAAAAAAATCAATTTTATATTTTTTGTCAACCGTCTGTGCTGGCTAATCTCCGAAACGGCTGGACCGATTTTTACGGGACTTTTGCTGGTAGATAGCTCATGTTATAAGGAGTAACACAGGCTTTTTGTTCCGGTAGCACGTACCCTTGGGTAGCCGCGGGCACAGCTAGTGTCACATAAAATTTACCAGTGTGTTTTTCCAGGGTCTCTACTGGTACCCTCAGTGGATGGGTGCACCCCCTCACCACCCGTACCCCGCCGCCGGCGACACGGGCTCCGCGCTCAACCGGCCAGTCGAGCCCATCTTCTACCCACACCAGCAAGGAAGCCCTGCCTCCGCCATGATGATGCCGGAAGTACACTGAATATATGCTTCGTTTGTATTGTCCGTGTTTTATTGTAGACTAGCTGACCCGACAGACGTTGGCCTGGGCCTGAGTTCACTATGACCACTTTATGATTCCTTACTCGAAACCACGCCAATAACACGAAATCTGCTAATACCGTATTAATAATATCGACAAATTGTCTTGGAACACATAGAATAATGACATTTCGATTACTTACCCTTACATTGGTTTCTAAAAAACACGATATTGACGTAGTTTGAACGTTGTAAGATTCCGCGGGGAATCATTGATTGGTCCTGTCTTGACTATGAATATTGAATTCGTATTGGTATAATATTAGAAAAGAAAATAATGGTCGTTAAGTTACTTAAATTTTCTAATGTTACGCGCAACTTTCTTAATTTTTTCTTTCATACGGACCTTCGCTTGACAATAACAAATATAACAAAAAAAAAGAATTAGCAAAGTTGGTCCAGCCGTTTACGTGTTATGCTGTGACCAAGGGAAATAGGGATTCATTTTTATTTATATATATTCTACCTAAGCCAACAGTCGCTCGGACTTAAATATTTCGATGCGGAGTTTTATGGCGCAGTGAATTTTCAACTCTCGGTGTTGAGCCGAGCATTGAGAATCAAACATCGCGTATCTCAGCGTGTCAATGAAATATACTGTTGGATTTTCATTACAATGCTAGGCTCAAAAGCGACAGTTAAAAAATCCAGTGCGCGATAGAAACTCGCCACGTGATAAACATGCCATGCGTACTTGGGTTTAACCCTAGATTCAGAATGGCTGATCAAACTTTGATCAGAATAAGAGATGGCCCAAATCAATTTCTCCCGAATATTAATAATTAACTTAGGTAGGTACTGAAAATCATAAATTCAGTCAATGGTGCCGATTCTCTTGTACACCGAACTTAACTATCACTAAAATTCCTTACTTTTTGCTATGAGAATCTTAAAGCTATTCTGCAAAAAAAGATCTCTAAATTTAAAAATAATTTTGACACAACTAAAATCGAATTTGACAATCACGACTTCACGTGATATTTTTTGGCTTCGCAACGTTGTACTTGGTTGCCCAATCCCGTGATTTTTTTAGAGCCGGAGTCGCGCAGGGGAGGCAGCCTCGACGTGTTAAATGGATTTTTTTTACTTTTTGTATGGAAAAATTTGAAAAATTATTACCTACATGTTGAGTTTTAGAGGTCTATGGGTCTCATAAAGGGGGTCGAAATTTTCATTATTTTTACGATAGGACACCATTTTCGAGATATAGGCAAAAGAAAAGAAAAATATTATACAGTACTGCATTTGCGCCTGAAGTCGAGATGTTGGTGTGAATTTTAGTTCTTGACAACTAATTTTATTCCACACCTTTTTAAACGCCATTAAAAATAGTCAGATTTAGTTAGACAATCAAACTTTTATGTTGAATATAATAATGAAATTGACACAAACAGAACAGCAAAATTACCATTTTCACTAAATTAAAAACTCAGTGCAATCTTAGTGCTGTCAAACTAAAATATAATTAAGTTGTCACTTTAGTCAATTTCAGAATGGGAAATCGTCGTTTGACTGGAACAAACTAAATTTAGGTGATCTTTAGTTTAGGTTAGAGAATATTGTGACAAGAGAATCAGCACCATTGACAAGGAAGAATTTCTAAAACTTATCCTCAATTAAAATGACCAAATCTATACAAAATGTAATTCCCTATTGATTAAAAAGTAGATGAGTTTGTATGAAATTTTGCCAGTTTTACTGGTAGGAAATCCCTTCGTTTCAAAGTTCATATGTTTGGATGTTTCGATGTTTGTTACGCAAGAATGGCTGAACGGATTTGGATAAAATGCAGCACAAAGATAGTTTATAACCTGGATGAATACATAGGATACTTTGTATCCCGGTAGTACGTTCCCCTGGGATAATTTACGCCCTCCGCGCGGGGAAGCTGCTGGCGAAAGCTAGTAAATAAACAGAGCTACATAACGAGCGTGTCGATATACTTTTTAGTTAGTGGTTGATACAATATAGCAAATAAAACCCTCGTCTACGATTTTTTATAACTTTTATTCATATTCATAATAAACATAATTTACACAAACATAACGATACCTAGAGTCAACTCATTTAGTTGAGTTTTAACCTAAATATATTTAAAATAAATGTCGAGTTAAATTTAAGATAACTTTATTGCACTTAATTTTAATATTTATTCAACCAAACGTATTAAAGTACACTTGTAGAAACATATTTACTTTTGACTGACAATTAATGCTTCAAGACACCGATTCCATGTATTTTTCCTGTATAAAATGGCTCTAACAAAACATGTGTTCGATGTGTTTTCGACGTCCATTGACCATTCCATAAAGAATACATCAATCACAGTAGCTAATAAACTTTCAATGGACATCTAACAAGAGCTAACATGGTCATTCTATACAGGAATAATACGATCTTTATGACGTACGAAATAGAGTTCAGAATTTAATACATAGGAATTGGTGTCAAGAGTCAGGATCGAAGGAAATTCGATTGCGTCTAATGTTGCCTAAAATCGAGATTTGCTATCGAATATTCTAGGATAATTTTATATAGCAATAGGCTTGGCTGTACAACAAGATGATGGCAGGCTTATTAATACAATTAATGTTACGAATAAATCCATTTAATTTATAATTGATTGATTAGACGGCTGTAATACTATTTAATTTCATTATCATGAAAAAATATTGATAAGCTCATAAGGCAGCATTTTTATCGACAATTTCTTTACTGATTTCTGGCAACACTAGTTACAGTTACCAGGTCAGCCCGTTCTTTAGTTAGATGTTACCAGCGCACAAAATGATTACTATTATCTACTTACAACTATTTCAGAGACCTATTTAGTGGGGATATCACACTTCACATATTATTGTACCACTTGGAAGATAGTTAAATGTTCAAAACTTTAAACAAATATAATAGTTATTGAATGAAAGTATAGTACACGTACCTTTATAATTGTCAACTGACTTCAATTTATTATAACTCTTAGAAAATTTATATGGTTCCAATATGCAGATTTTTACAGGCATCGTGTAGGCATTCATATTATCGATATCAATATAAAAATATTTTTAATGTTATTAAAGTTCCCATATACGAGTTCAGGCAGCATAATAGTGGAATGACTAAAAATAAATTCGTTAGAAATAAACTCATAAAAACCCATGTTAGTAACTTAAGGAGGTGGATAAACGCATGCATTGACAAAGATTTAAGACCTTTTTGGTTATAATCTTTGACAATGTGAAGCTAAAGTAAATGCAATAGGATAGGGGCCAGTATGGCTCGAAAAATGTGCACTTATGTAATATGTAGTGTTAGTAGACAAAATGTTGATAGATATTTTTTAAATAAAATTGAACAAGGACAATACAGGGTAAAATTTTAACCAGTGCTCAAACTGTAACCATGAGTTCAGCATATCATTCTAGACCCTCTACCCTCTAGCATAGAAATGTTTCGTCGGTTATACAAAAAAAATCAGCTGTTTCATAGAAAAGTGAAATACCTACGCGGTCAAAATGTATGGAACAGCTGATTTTTTTTTATATAACCGACGAGAAATTTAGCAGGGACAGCGACGCACAAAGCAGGTGGGGGGATTAAGAATCATGAATCCATGGTAACAGTTGCCGTCTGTGTCCCCCACCCTGTATAATTGATGTAAATCGGTAGTCGAACCTTTTCCAAGATGAAGGAAGACACTGTTGTCGAATTAATATTATGCGGTATTTATTTAGTTCTTCCCCAAAGAGTTTGTAATTAAAATCGTCTATCGACATTTTTATCTGCAACACTAAGTATTATTACTAAAAATATATCTATTTTACATCATGGTCAGTCCTCAAACTACAAATTTACAGCCGAAACAAGTTAAAAAAGCCAATTTATTTTGCATAAATAATCCGTCAGGTTGTACACCTTTATTGTTTAAACCACCAAACCAGTTCTTGAACTAACAACCCAATATGTATAGAAATGTAGTTCTTTTTACAAAACTGACAACTTAGTCCGGTGCTAAGTCGTCACTTTTGTGTTAAAAACTTTACCCAAATCACAATAAAGTCGAAAATACCAAAAAGACAACGTCGAACTTTTCTTAAATGGACGCACGGACTTAACAAAATGGTGGCAAATTTTTTTCGCGCACAATGTATTTTCAACTCTCGGTGCTGAATTGAGCATTGAGAATCCAACAGAGTGCAGATCGAGTGAGGCTCAGCGCGTCGAAAAAATACAGTGTTCGATTTTCAACACCCAGAGTTGAATATTGAAAACACTGTGTTTTTTCGACGCGCTAAGCTTTACGCTATGCAGTGCGTTGCAGATCCAGTGCGCGAAATAATCCAACCGTGATTTTATTACGTCCTTCTGAACGCTTAATCTCCATGC
Source organism: Polymixis lichenea (assembly GCA_949091785.1). NCBI lineage: Eukaryota > Metazoa > Arthropoda > Insecta > Lepidoptera > Noctuidae > Polymixis > Polymixis lichenea. The sequence continues at coordinate 10,929,111 of OX420941.1, forward strand.
GCCAAATTTACTGACGAGTATTGTTACTTCAGCCCACTGAAACTGGCTCAATAGCTGACAAAATCTTGATGATACCGATAGCTAGGCTATCTAAACGCAAGATGGCGCTATTCATGCATATAAATTCTAGCTCAATATAACAATATACAGTTGGTGATACGCCGTAATTAACATGGCTTTAATTTTAACGTGGTTAAGTAGACAGTCTGGGATATTCGTTGGATATACGAGTTGTGAGAAGGTAAGTAAAGATACGAAAGTCTCTTGGAAATTGACACATGCATGAGATCTAAATAGTACTTTTGTTCTAAGGTGCCAACCCTAGTGGGCCAGAATCCAACAAGATTTTAGAGTAGTGGAATCTGCCCCACTAAATCGAATTAATGGGGCAGATTCCACTGTAAAATTTTAGGCATTCCGCTTTTCCCCTTTGATTCAGATTAATGTCTACCATAAATGCTTTGTCAATAAATTATATATTTATAACAAAGAGCTATAATATAAAAAGTACACACCACTTCTAAAATTTAAAAAGTAATTTTCTAAATTATATTTTATTCTGGTGTGATAGAGATGAATGTTTAAGAGCATAACTTTGACGTATTAACTTGGGACTACGAAAACTATAACAGACATCAATAAAACTATTGTCTTTTTCCTGGTCCTAGGTCCATGTTTGATCTCGCCTAATTATATACGTGGACTACGTTTGCAATGACGTAAAAATATCGTGGCGGGATTTTATCACGCACTGGATTCAACTCTCATGTTAAACCGAGAATTGAGAATCCAACAGAGTGCATCCCAGCGCGTCGGAAAAACGAGAGATGAAACGGATAGCAATTTAGCCGGATACCGGATATTCGGCCAATCTTGTAGCCGACAAGATTGGCCGAATATCCATTCTGCCACGAATATGCGGCGGAACGTTGCCCCTTATTCTTGGTGGGCAGCTAATTCTCTTGCATACAGTACTGTACACCTTGTGTACAGCGAAAGCGGAAGGCTGTATTGAAGGGTGCATTAAGAGGTAGCAAGCGATGCAGAGAAATTTGTATTAATTTACCATAATTTGCCCTTGGTGCAGAGTGAGTCCTAATTCATTTTCTAAGTTGTAGAATTATCTTTTGATTCCTGAACTAAATAAAGCAATGAATTCTCTAATTTTATTTTAAAATTCGGTATTTGACCGGATAGGCGCTAGTTATCGGGTATTTGGCCGGATAGTATTTAGGCCGCCGGATAGGCCGAATAGCAGATAGTTACCGGATATCTGTTTCATTTCTAGAAAAACAAAAACACAGTTTTGTTTTCAGCTCACGGCGATAAGCAGTGTGTTGACCAGTGCACGGAAAATGCCGCTGCGATTTTTTACGTCAGTGCGAACAGGCGCTTACAGATATCGTTAAGTAGACGAACCCAGACACGAATAAAATTGAAATACGTGTGCAACATATACAAATATTCCCATGATAACTACGTTTTAAAAGATTTTAAAGCAAGTTGCATTCAAAACGGAGCTATATTCAATTGAATTAAGGTTTACAATCGCAAAAGTCATAAATTTTCCGATGTTTAACGAATATGCCCAGGCTGTCAAAGTCGCAAAAGCTTGTAATGTGCGCTGTTGGTTTCACGGAACATTGTGCGTATCACGACACATGTGACAGTAGTGCTATATTGAGCTTTGTGTTTACGACAATATGGGTCTGAATTGCCTGACTTTTGAAAGTTTTCATGACTTTTCAATTAGGAACTATATGCAGTCGACATAAGACTCAGTTTTGAATCGGCGAGATGACTTGTATTGCTTTTTAGTTTGATGAATTTATTAAAGACGATAATGACAGTAGAGAACAAGGAATTTCCATGAAGATATGTATTTTAAACAAATCAAATTAAAGCTAGTTTTGTGTGATCCAAAATAAGTTTAAACGTCACAATATTTCGCGCCGCACAATGTATCCGAACTATATTATCCTTACATTACTCTATGGCTGGATTGTTTCATGCTTTCTGCTCAACAACGTCATCAATTTCAAATTCTTTCTCCCAGCTTTCATCAGAATTAGCGCTAGCATCATCTTTAACCTCTATATCTCCAAAATAATCTTCAACTAAATTGTTTCCACAAACGTCAGATTTTGCCGCCTTTTTCGGTGATCGGACATTTTTATTTTTTGTCTGTTGTTTATTGTTCATCTTGTCTCTGGTTTGTGCGGCTTTTGTTTTTTTTTTGTCTGTGCTCGTTGTTTTGTCTGTGTTGTTGTTGGTAATGTCACGGGAACATGTTTGTTTGGTCATCTTCTTGCCGGCGATCTCCCTTTCGTATTCTTCTAGAAGGAGTGTTTGTTGTTCTTCTGTCAGTTCCACGTCGTTGGCGAAGTCTTCTGTACAGAGGTACGATTATTTCGAACGTGATTTGAATTGTGGTTATTGAAGACAGTGATCAATGTTGGGACTCAAAACTCCTTGATGAATCTCCTTGGAAGATTTTTATTCTTCTTTTTCTTTCTTTTTTTGAATTTCTTTTTGTGTGGAGGCCAACGTTGGTCATTGAATACAAGAACCACCACATAGAGCATCTTAGTTTTATATGAAAATATGAATCATGAATAAAAGCGTTTTTTTTTTAAATCATTATCTAAAAATACTATCGGGATTTGGATTTATGTATCTATACTCCATAGGTATAGCTAGTTAAATAAAGGTAAACAAATCGTAAAAAGGGTTCTTTATAGTTGACACTTTCTTGTTTAAAAATACGGTGTAACAAAATCATATTTATTTTGGATCCTGGATCTCACGACACAGGGAATCCTAGTGTGAGTTCCAGGAAGCAACGCATTTGAATGTAACTTTTAAAACAATAAATTATTCTTATTCTATTCTTATTCTCATTCTATTTTCGATTTGTACGATAGTTTCCTCTTTTATTAATAAATATTAAACTTTATCATTTATTCTTAAACTACTTTTCCTAGATGTAACTACTTGAGCACAATTTTTTTGTTAGATTAATTACAATAATAATGTTTTGTAATCTGTCTATTCTAAAGAGCCCAAAATGACAGGTTCCCTAAACCTTTTAGAAAATACAACGAATTTGCTAAGTTGAAAAGTAAAACTGTATGTGATGTAGTATGGCAACTGAAGTGGCAGGTATTACGTTTAGTCGGTTAACCAGACTGTGACAGTGCTCTCAACAATCGACATTTTCGATTTTGCGAGTGCGTTTCGATTTTGTTAAATTGTGTTATTATAGCTAGGAAAATAATTGAACGATTTATTATTAATGTGATAGATAGTTCATCAGATTCTGATTCAGATTCCGAAAAGAGCCTATGATTATATGACTTTAAATAATGTGATCTTAACATTTGAAATAAAAGGTTTCGCATCTATGAGTCACGTGGTTTTTTTGTTTACCTTTATTTAACTACCTAAGCCTATGGAGTATTATATTAATAATATATCTATATTGTCGGTTCATCAAGTGATTTTAATTATTATTCTAGTAATCTTTTCGTGTAAAATATAAGGGAATACAAAAACAACATTTATTACAGAGGTTTTATTCATCAAAATACAATTTTAGACAATATAATAAAGATTAATAATAGATGAAATAGGGACGGTTAGGATCGATCTTGGCTTACAGACAATCGATTACAGTATCGATAATGGCGCTCAAGGGATCGATTGCAGATAAAGTTTAACACTACATCTCTATTTTGACTTACCGTCTTCCCAGGTGACGACATTATCCATGTCTGGTGCTTCGAAGGGTTTCTCAAAAGACTTTTCAAAAGGCTTCTCGAAGGGTTTTTCAAAAGGTACCTCCTCCTCTTCTTCCAAGCCTGATAGGACCTTTTTTGGACTCCTGAAAATTAAAGATGGATATTATTTTTCAAACACACGTAGTTACATACAAAGATCTTTAAAAAAACTTGGTAGTGATTTTTGGACAGGTTTATTCTGCAGGTCTATCTTTTGCTTATTGTCTTTGGCGAATCTTTTTCTCGTTTTTGACATGGTGGGTTAATTTGAAAACAGCCTTCAGACTTTAAAACAAGAAAATCTTTTTCCGGGTTAGCCTAACTATCAGATTATTCAGATTATATCGTTGCTATTAATTAAAAATGTGGCTGCGACACATACTGGTTTTGGAAGGCTAAGCACAAGGTGTTGGGGCACAGCCTGGGAGAGGTTTATGTCCAGCAGTGGACTGCGATAGACGGAGTTGATTGATTTATTATTGAAGCATACATAAACATAACCGACTAAGTGCGCGTGTAGTTTCGCAGAATAATCTATAGTAGTATTATTTGACATTATACAACACTTGTAATATCGAGTATTTATTAGTGATTCTCATGGAAATCATATCACTTGGTTTAAATAGGTTGATTTTACTTATGTAGATTCTTTTACATATTGTGAATGAGAGAACGTTGTAGGCCTACAGTTTCTATTCTTTATTTTCATTCCTCTAAAGTACCTGGTACTTATTGACAGGCCTGCACTGTTCTCCCATACCTAATATCACTGTAATTTGAAAACATTATAAAATCCAATTATTTTTAAAAGAGTAACCGTGGAGTTTCTTGCCGGCTCTTCTCCATAGGAAGCGACAAATTGTAACCGTGCACCTAGCTTCTGACGTTTCATAAGTGCCCATGCAGGTTTATGTGAAATAAAATATTTTGATTTTGAGTCGGATTTTCAACACTCTGCCTTGCGCCGAGAGTTGAAAATCGAACAGTGTGTTTTTGCAACGTGCTAGGATACACTCTGTTGTATATTCTCAACGCTCGGCTCAATACCGAAAGTTGGAAATTTAGTACGCGATATTTTTACGTCTTTCCGAAGGTGGTCAGCTGCAGACAACTCACTGTTCGATGGGCGTCTGGATGGACAGGTGTGCGAAACGGGGTGGAGGCTCCTTTTAAGGCCTGTGGCTCTATTTTCTTGTAAATTTTGACGTACAAAAGTGATTTTTCATTAGTTTTCATAGCCCGCTTGAGATAAGGGAGCAGTGGTGGCCTAGAGGTAACGGCCGCGACTTACGAGTTCCAGGTCGTAGGTTCGAACCCAGAGAGGTGCTTTACTTCGTGTAAATTATTTCATCACCACTGCTCTCAAATCGGCGGAACGAAAACATCGTGAGGAAACCGGCATCTCCAGAACCAAAAATTCGAAGACATGTGACATCTACCAACCCGCACTGGGCCCGCGTGGTGGATTATGGCCCACTCCTCAAAGTGAGCAGGCCTGTGTCCCAGCAGTGGGAACATTAAAGGCTGATTATCTACGTACTTGAGATAAATGGTTTGACTTTGCTTGCGAGCTGCTGCGGCCAGTCTCGTCTTGTGGAAGAGCCACACACAAAATATCATCATTTCAGCCGAAAAACGTCCACTGCTGGACATAAGCCTCCCCCAAACGGGCGGAATTGCCATAATCGCCACGCTTGGCAGGCGGGTTAGCGATCGCAGTATGGCGGTCAATTGCATAGAGAACGCTGCTGCCCATTCTCTAGTAAGTCCCTTAGTCGCCTCCTACGACACCTACGGGAAGAAATGGGATGGTGCTATTCTGTTACGTCCGGCACCACACGGAACAGAAAAAGAAAGAAAATATAGCTATAGAGAAAATGATGTTTGTGGTAATAACAACTCACTGTTCGATGGGCGTCTGCATGGGCAGGTGTGCGAGCACGGGGTCGTTGGAGGGCTCCTCTTGTGGCTGCTTGCGGGCGGCCGCCGCCAGCCGGTCTTGTAGCAGTGCCACGCGGAACAAGTAGCTGTAGAATAAAAAAAAAACATGGATATAGCAAATGCCTTGGGTGAAGCCGAAAAACGGCGGGATTTCATCGTATTTTTCTGTATCTGTCCGTGACATCACAGCGGGCCTTAACAGAATACCAGCGCTGCGACATTTTTTAAATGTCGCAGCATCATGCTGAGATAGTGGCCTTTTGGCCTCGTACTGGGTCTTGTTTTTTATTTTACTTTAAATCAAATTTTAACTTTATTAAGTAGCTTAGTAGTTTTTTAGTGTGATTAATTGTATTGTGATGTAGTTAAGTTTGTGATGTTCCTGTGCGAGTCTAATTAATACTTTTTCTTTCTTTCGTTCTCTTTTTTTTTTTGTGAACTGCATACTTCATTTTCAACTTTCACGACCCGAAGAGTGTTGCATTAGGGTTATCATATTTCCCCTAATCACATGTATTTTTGGGACACATCTCCCACATTGTCGTAATTTCCCTTCAGTACGAGATTCGGCTAAGATGTATCGAATAATGATGAGCAGAGGTCGGAGTAGGTAGATTGATTTAAGGTCGTTGACGTCAAACGTAGAGGATAATATGGATATGCCTCCAAAATACCGGAACTTCATATTTATTGTGATATTTGTTCCGGAATTTTGAAATTATCACGTATTTGTGTTTAAGGTGAAAAACGTATTAATAATATCAATCTACGCTACCAGTGTTAGCTAATGGTGAAAGAAATCAGTATTTTATTTTATACAAAAATACCTTGGAATAGTTACACCGTATTTTGTCCCTTACTGTTGAATTAGAAATGACGCTTGACAGTATGAGACAAAACTTAGACAGGGCCTTTTGTTTCTTTATCTCATGTTCATCTATGTTCACAACGCAATGACCGCACGCAACGACCAATCAGAAGCAAGTATCCTGTATGACTCATTGGGTGTTTGTTAGCTTATTTAAACGATTTTGGTAGCCTCTCTGTATGTTTTTTATTTTATTTTATTCCATAATTCCAATTCCGGAACGTTTTCCGGTACTTCCCGCACATTATGGATAAAATGGCATGTCCATATTATAATATCTTGACGCAAGTATATAAAATCAATCTACCTACTCCGACCTCTGATGATGAGCTAATACTATGGTATAGTGATGGGCAGTGGATAAATACTCGTTTCTACTCATTTTTGTCCGATATTTACTCAAAATTATGGATAAATATATTTTTTGCGCATTGGCTGATTATTTTAAAATGTTTTTGGCTTGTATTGCTATCTGGACTTTCCAAAATACTATAATATTACATTATTTCGTTCTGATGTCAGTAGTCAGGGCTGTAATTGTGTCAGGAGCCCCACTGTCACTAATAGAATATGCATTTTAGATATAATTTTTGAAGTGAAAACCTCTTTAGGGCGCGTTGGGCATTTTTTGAGATGTGAAAAAACAATTGAACTCGCGACATTATTGACACCACTCAACACGAACGTATGAACGGACAACGCTGAACGTTGTTTAATCTGACGATTCAAAAAATACTTCGTGACGATAAAAAAAATACACACGTAATTGTTCAAGTTTTCACTTCTGTCGGCACTCCCGGGGTGCCACTTAGAAACTTTCTTTGTCCAGAGTGTACAGAATCGCCATACAAACAACTGAATATCTCCGTGAAGAAATTCTAAGACTCATGAAAAAATACGGCGAAGAAACCTTTGTTGTTGTCGTTGGTGACAACGATAAGAAACATGCGGAAGGGCTTTCCAGTTAGTAACAGATATTGAGCATTAAACTGTGCAGCACGCACTATTCATTTGCTGGCTCATGGTACATTGAAATGCAAAGGTTTGAAGCGACGCTTGCGAGGCTTGAGTGAGCTAGCGAGTCTCTTTAACTCCATCATACAAAAGGATACAACGCCGGACGCGTGGAACAGAGGTGCAGTGGATCTCTTCTTTAAATAAAAACCTTTTCCAAAAAAAAAAAAAACAACCGACTTCCGGAAAAACACTACAAAGTGAAAAAAAGTATTTCAATTTTTTGTCCTCGCGGTTGATTTGCTGTCATTTTTTGAAAATTCTGTTGTCTGTCTCCGAAACGCATCACCAGATCTACATTAAATTTAAATGGGACCAACCATTTCGGAATAAACCCCTTTCGAACAAAAAAAGAATTTGGAAATTCGTCTATATATGACGGAGTTATACCCGAACATACATTAAAAAAAAAACATGTCGAATTGATAACCTCCTTCTTTTGAAGTCGGTTAAAAAGGTGATAAAACCTTGCTCAGGAATTATAGACCCAACTCAATTCTGAACCACGTATACAAGCTATTCTCGAAAGTCGTCACGAATTGTCTCGCCAGAAGACCCGATTTTCGAAAAGGCTTAAGTACCGTAGACCACATCCATTCTGTACGGTAAATTAAACAAGACCGAGGAGTACAACCAGCCGCTGTGTATGGCAGTTATGAACTACGAGAAAACCTTCGACTCGGATGGTTTCGAAGGCCTTTCTGCAACGATGTCGAATAAACTGGCGCTACATCGAAGTGTTGAGATACTTGTATGAAGCTGCTACGTCCAGATCCGGGATCAGAAAACCGGGCCCAACCAACTGCTCAGAAGGGTGTGTCACCCTTCTGAGCAGTTGGTTGGGCACGGGGATATCACATCATGCGATATCTCCGAAACTGTTTACCAATGCATTGGTGGACGTTTTCAAGACCCTGGACTGGACTGGACAGGGTATCAACGTTAACTGCGAGTACATCCCACTCACACCTTCGCTTTGCCGATGACATCGTAATAATGGCAGAGACGCTGGAACGGTTAAACCAGATGCTGTGTAGCCTGAACGGAGCTTCTCGGCGGGTTAGCCTCGGCATGAATTTAGACAAGATGAAAATCATGTACTACTAGCACGTCTTGCCGAGTCCAATCCACATCGAAGGGTCGCTTCTCTAAGTTGTGAAGGAGTATGTCTACTTAGGGCAAGTCGTCCGTCTTGGTAGACACAACTTTGAGACAGAAGCCAACAGCTGGATCGAGTTTGGTCGGGCAGCGTTCGAGAAATTTCGTCAAGTATTTGTCGCCTACCCTGCAATGTCTGAAGAGTCAGGTCTTCAACCAGTGCGTCGTGACTTTAATAACATACGGTGCCAAACAAACGTGGACACTGACAGTTGGCCTGGTCCACAAATTCAAGGTCTCTCAGCGCGCTATGGAGCGGGCTATGCTCGGAGTTTTTTTGAAGGATAAAATCAGAACTGAAATTATCCGGAGAAACCTCAAACCAACATAGGGGAACATTGGGACGGGATGTTGTGGCGCAGCTTAGGAGAGGCCTAAAGGTGTGGAATAAAATTTGTGGTCATGAACTAAAATTCAGACCAACACCTCGACTTCAGGTGCATAAACAGTACTGTAAGATACAGTACTGTTGTTCTTTTCTTTTGCGTATATCTCGAAAATGATGTGTCTTATCGCAAACATAACGAAAATTTCGACCCTCTTTAACCCCCTAAACCTGTAACACTCAACATGTAGGTAATAATTTTTCATATTTTCTATACAAAAAGTGAAAAATTCCTTATAAAACGTCGAGGCTGCCCCCCATGCGCACCTCCGGCTCAGAAAAAATTCACGGGGTAGGGCAAACAAGTACCACGTTGCGAAGGCAAAAGAAAAAAAATACCACGGCACCAGTGATTGACGAGTGAAATTATTGTTAATAACGGGTTTAGTAATTTTTAAAATGATTATAAAGTACATTACTGTAGTTGTTAAGTGATTAATAAAGTACATTACTAATCTGTATTGTCAGATTTTCATTAATTTCAATTAAATAAAAATTTGTAAAATGTTAAAATGTACGATACGAGAACTTTAGATAGTATTTATCCGCTGTTTTGGATAAATACTCAAGTAAAAACGGTATTTATCCATTTTGAGTATTTATCGGGATAAAATCTCAACATTACTAAGGTAACTTTAAAAACTCATTCAGAAGTCACCGCGTGACACCGCATCGGGCCCTACCTTGTCGTACTGGCACTTTAGCGTAGAGCTACAGGGTATATATTGATGAGACCAGCCTCTGTGGTCTCAAGACAACATGCAACACTCACCGCTCCCAGAAGTCATCGTGTGACACGGCATCGGGCACCAACTTTTCGTACTGAGCCTTTAGCGTTGGGCTAGCGTCAAGACGTCTTCCCGCAGAGTTGAGACTGATGAGACCAGCCTCTGTGGTCTCGAGACTCGCCCGCCATGCTTCGAACTCTGGGCTGTAAGCCGGGACTATGAATGTGGCGTCTACGCGTTGTAAGGCTTCTAGCTCTTTCTGTGGAGAGAACAATTAATTCACCTTAAGCGCTAGGTACAAGCACGGAGGATGTGATTATATTTTTTTGATTTGTAGCTTAGCTTTGCGGCTCTGGTTTTTTTACAATATCTCTAGTATTGACTTTGTTCGGCCTAGGTTGATCCGTATAATGAAATATTAATGCAATCATTGTTCCGTTGTGAAAAAGTGATGGCGCTATTCGTTCAGTATAGCTCTATCGCTGTCTTGCACTCGGACCACGATAGCTATAAGACGTCATAATACGGCCCCTGGATAGTATGCTAAGTCATTTTCTGGGTCATGTTTAATATGTGTACAATACTGACGTTACAGGGAAGCACGACCGAAACCAAGCTGTCAAGAATAGTGTATGTTTTTTAATAATTTGTATATGGTATTTATGTATGCTTGAATTCAATTATTTAAAAAAAACTTGAGAGGTATCAAGGGTCACCCGGATGGAACGAAGTTCCTTTCGATTAATTAGTGAAGGAATTGTAATAAAATTTAAAAAATTGTACATATACATACACACACACACACACATATATGCACACACACATATATATATATATATATATATATATATATATATATATATATATATATATATATATGCACTCTGTCTGTGTCCCTGTCTGCAGAGAAACACGTGCACGCCGCACGGCTTACAACAATGTAGCAAAAAGTGTCGTTACAACTTCTGGTCTTAATTTTTTCCGTCTAGCCCCCTATCAAACGCGCGATAAGGAACTTCATTCCAAAAATCTTGAAATTTCTCAGTACCCTGGGTTCCTGGACATTTACGAGGCGCGAGGCACGAGGAGCCGAAGCCAAGTCATCCTGTTATATTGTTATTTAACTCCGTGCCAAATGTAGTTACAAAGATAATTATTTGGATGTTACATGTTGTTTATTAAAAGAATTATCTTACTTTGTAAGTAGACAGCATGGTAGTGTCTCCCGACGACAGTATGACTTCTGTGTCGTCTTCGTCATCCGGCTCAGGGTTCAACACTGTGCTGACTTGACCTGAAGGAATTAATTACAACAATTATCATCATTATCTGCTTAGCCTTTTCCCAACTATGTTGGGGTCGGCTATGCCTAACCGGTTAACCACTTCTTTTATTAAAAAACCTTATCTTGCTGCCTGCAGTCGGAGTAACCTACTGATTACTGAATGATTTTCAGTGTTTTTATTACTTTTGAACGATACATGGAAAATTTGTACCAAATGGTTAGTAATTTCGTCTACTGGACTTTTACATTTAATTGCATTGGTTTTCTTAATATATTTTGAAGGATATTTACGACCCCATCATTACCTGCCTAGCCATATCCCAACTATGTTTGGGTCGGCTTCCAGTCTAACCGGATGCAGCTGAATACCAGTATTTTACATGGAGCTACTGCCTATCTGACCTCCACAACCCAGTAACTGGGTATTACGATACCCCTTGGTAAGACTGGTTGTCAGACTTTCGGGCTTCTGACGACCCGTAACGACTGTCAAAAATCGAAAAATGACAGCCGGTACAAATGGCTTAACGTGCATTCCGAGGCACGGAGGGGTTTTAGTATGTAAAGATGGTCACTCATCCAAGAACCAACCGCAGCTAACAACAACAATATAATAAAATAATACAGGACAGGCTAAAGAAACGATGGGTGGACTCTGTGAAAAATAAGGGGTGACTACCGACATGAAAACGAATAGAGAAGTATTGAAAAAAAAGTTGCGCCAACACCAAATAATTTATTGCTTATTTTATTTATTTTTATAATCCCCTAGTGGGATTTATTTAATGTCCGTAGGTGTGTTCATGGCATCACAGCGGGTCTTATCAGAATACCAGCGCTGCGGTACTTGTTTTTTTTTTTTTTATATCTAACCATCAGGCTGAGATAGAAGCCGCTTTGGCCTCGCACGCGTCTTCTTCTTTTTTTTTTGTTTTATTGTTTACACGATTTTGTTACATTTAATTTTCTTGGCTCCATCACGGCGAGCCGAGACGAACATGGCGGGACGATCTTGACTCTTTCCGAAGGGACTGGCCATTACTGGCAAAGGACACAATTGTGTGGAAGACGGAGGGGAGTTAGTGATTTTCTTTTTCATAGTTTGGATTTCCTATGCGTGTCCGAAATAAAATATTTTTCTTTCTCTTTTTCTAAATAAAATTGGGATGGTGGCAAGAGAATGATGATTATGAATAGTATAGGATAGGAAGGTAGGAATCTATAAGTTTTTTTTTTGATGATGGGAAATCATCAATTAACTTCTCTGTCCCGCTCTGGGTGGAGCAGGAGGGCGTGTCAGACTTTTACTGACTAAAACCCACCCGTAATTCCTCAGTCGCCTGTGTGCCAGGGGCCACGGTATCTCTTTCGAACAACCCGCACCCCTGGCAGGCCGGACCCCACCAGTTGGTGCTGACATCTCTTTGAGGCGCGCGTGGAATACAACGCGCCGTCGACCCGGGCTTGGTCTTTACCGGACAACGAGCTACCCATTACTCGCCGTCCGCAAGCCCGCGCCTAACGGCGCCCGGGAATCAGCTTGGGATTCCCGACGCCCAGGGCATCTCCTGCGGCGACTAGGGCCGCGACGGCGCATATACTGCCTAGGAATCTATAAGTTTCATGCAAATTAATTTAAATGAGGCATCTTACCAATGAAACTGCTCAGGCTCTTTTTCATAACATTTGCTGGCGATTCTGGAACATCCAACTGTGGAACAAATTGTGATCTACTTATAATACCCGTTATGAACAACAACAACAAAGTAAAGGAAATAGCTCATTCGGAAATATGACCGAAACAATGATTCAATTCTGGAACCACAAAATTTTGAGGTCATCGCAAATAGGATGAGCTTCGCAATGTTTCGCGTTTCAAGGCCATTATTTAAATGTTTAACAAAGATATCAAATAGTCTAGACGTTCAGAGTATAACTACTTCACAAAAGTAGGAAGATAAATAAACATATTACATTTCAACATAATATAAAAACAACTTTATGAATTCTGCATAATAACTATTTTAATCATTTATTTTAATAATTAACCTAACTTCTATTTTGCTATTTTAATTATTATCTGTATTTATCGTTACTATAAACGATGTTAATTGCATAAAATCCAGAACCTATTGATTGGAAAAGAAGACACTAGCTATATTGCAGCGGCGAGGTGTAAATAATAAGATAATTTTTCTAAGAGAGAAGCCGAAGCGAAGTTGGGTTTAATTTACTGATTTATCAATAAAGAATACTTACTATATTTCTAAAATTAATATAGGAATGTAAAGAATTAGATAAAATAAAATTGAAAACCTAAATAAAATGTGCAATATTCCTCCATCTAGTTCTCGCTGACGTATTTCTACCCACGGCGGAACGGAGACGGTATATGCGTTTGTTCTATATCTGTCTCTGTCTTAACCCGTTGTACAGCGACTTGCTCTCGTCCATATCAAGCGGTGACACGTGACATCATTACGGGATTGCTGTTCTATGAATTTTTAGTTCCCGATTATGACGTTTCGCCGGGTTAATTTAGAAAAAAAGATATTGTTGTTATAAAAAGCTAAAAAAGCTTTGTTGTTTTAATTTTTTTTTTTTAAACGTTGCCCCACACTAGGATTTACTCCTGTATTGTGGGTGCGTTTACAAACATTTAAATTCACATACACAAACAGCCAGACCCGGAACAACTACTTGTAGGTCATACAAATATTTGTTCCGTGCGGGAATCGAACCCGCTACACGCAGCACAGCAGTCAATCGCTTAACCACTGCGCCAACCGTGCTGTCAAATTAATGTTATGATGAATTAAATACCCGTAGTGTAACTATATTTTTTGACAATAGGAGCCACTATTGACGTGCCATTTTTTAATAGCGATAGTTGCCGATGCGAATCTCCAAAGGGAAGCCAGTAGGAATCGTATTATATGGTGCTTTCGCCACTGCTATATTGGCAATACTGGCTTTACTGGCAATATTGTGACACTGATGATTTTACTGTGCGCAGGAGTAAGGGCTTCACTTTGTTTGTATACATTTTTTTATGAGAATAACCTTCTGGTAGTTTCAGAGATTAGCGCGTTCAAACAAACTCTTCAAGAAAAAGAGTATACAAAATATTGTAAAACATTTAAAAAGAGTAGGCAAGTAGAATCAAGTCTATTTAATTGTCAACTAGCTTTTGTCAGCGGCTTCGCCCGCGTGTAGGTCGGTGTATTATAAATATAAAGCTTCCTCTTGAATCACTGTCTATTCATGAAAACCGTATTCAAATCCGTCGCGCAGTTGCAAAGATCTAAGCATACAATCATCTTCGTTTTATACTATGTAAAGAGTTAGACGTTAAAAAGTACCTTTTATGTGCCTAATTGAAATATTTGATTTGACTATCCTTAACTATTCACAACAGAACAGGACGCTCCTCACAAAGTTACCTTGAAAGTCTTCCCGATAACAGTGGATGTGGTACTGTATACATGACTGGCCTCGCTCTTCACCGCGCTGCCGATCTCGTCCAGGTCCTTCTTTACCATCGTATACACCTCTGCTGACTGCGAACATATAAAATACGATTGTTTGAAAAAGAGGGGCAAAATGCTGTAGTGTTTCAAGAGGATGGGCTACGGTAGCACGCAAAATTATTATTTTTTAACGTTTTTTGCAATTTCCCGGTCAGTGTTAGGCTGTAGGTATTTACAGAATCATAATCATTAAATAACCCTCTAAGTTTATATAATCCCATTGAATGACGTTTTCATGAAATAATACAATTCCTATTCCACGTTGTTATTAGGGATGCATCCGATACTCCGATACTCGAAGTTTGCCGATATAACGGCATCGGCGATATTTTTATGGCCGATTCAACGATACTTTTAAAATTTCGCGCTTTAAAAATGTAATGTAAACGCGGGTGTTGTCTCATCTATTTCGTTGCAAACGAGGCACGAACTAACTATGATATATGTATAACAATTAACAATATATACATATATATGCGTAATATACAATTAACTAATCTCAACATGTGTATAGTTATAAACGGTTTTATTTAGTTTGTCATGTTATTTGTTCCTTTTATATTAATTAAAAAAATAACCTGACTTGTGTTTTATTTATTTTGCCATCATTTTTTAAATCAATAAGCGTATTGGTATCGGTATCGTTGATATTTTTATAAGAGCATCGGTATCGGTATCGTATCGGAAAAAGGCGTATCGAGGCACCCCTACTTTTTATAAACTACCGTTAATATATTTAATGCTAAATGTGAGGAAACCGATGCCATATTTCATGTTGGCTTTCCTAGTGATGTGCCGCTGGAACTGTAATTTATTGAACCGTTAAGCTCAAAATTTCGGCCGGAAGACGTCAACTGCTGGACATAGGCCTCCCCGAAGCTCCACCAATTCGACCGGTTCTGTACTTCTCGCACCCAACTGGTTCCTGCGGCCTTCACAAGGTGAACTTCTGGGAGGCCATCCAACGCTACGGCTTCTGGTACGCGGTCGCTACTCCAGGACCTTTCAGCCTCATCGGCCATCTGTTCTGCGAGCAATGTGCCCTGCCCACTGCCACACAAGTTTAGTAATTCTTCGGGCTATGTCGGTTACCTTGGTTCTCCTGCGGATCTTCATTTCTGAATCGAATCAGAACCGATAAGAAACTTTTTTTTCCGCTGTCGCAGGCATCGTACATGGCTGCTGGTTTAGATGTCAACATGTACCACAAAAATACTCGTACGCGCTGATTTTTGTTAATTCATTTCATTACTAGGATTCAAGGTACCTGATGAAGGACCAAGCAGCCCTAAGACTAGTCGGTACAATAAGGCTATCTGAATAATAAGCCCATTTCCGTTCAGTGGAAGACGTCTATTGGTTAGTTCAATAATGATGATGCGAGACCAGAATGTGCAGCAATAATTAATGGATTGATATTTATTGCTTACAACATATTGTTATATCTATAGGATAAAACAATATTATTTTTGCCTGTTCATTGACTATGCCTGGAAAATTAAATTTTGAGACTATTTTAAGTGTGTTAACAAAATATGAAGTTCTATACAAAAGTTCTTATCTATTCTACACCAGTTATTACTTAAAGTTAAGTAAAATTATATCTAAAAGATAGTTTATCACAAAATAAAGCAATATACACACAGCACAGATAATTCATATTATTTACAACTCTGGCCTACATAGATTATTATAAATATGTAGGTATAGCGAATCTTTACTCAGTGGAAAACGGATCTAGTTAACTTACATAATCAGCCTAAACTGTTCCCACCGCTGGGGCGCAGGGCTCTCTCGGTGAGAGGGAATGGGCTGTTATCGACGCGGGCCGAGTGCGGGTTGGTGGATGTCACATGTCTTCGAATTTTTGGTTCTAGGACATGCCAGTTTCCTCACGATGTTTTCCATCACCGTTTTGAGAGCATTTAAGTAAATACACAAAATATTTGCCTGCCTGGGTTCGTACTACAGTTCGTATAAGGCCCTGTCCGCACAGCGATTTTGCATCGCGCAATTTTTACCCTCGCGGATTTTATTTCGTGATTGGAATTACACCTAACACGCATTGCGAATAAAATTTCGCGCGATTTTCGTCAGTTCGCTGCAGTTCCCGGCTAAGACGAAAGTCTTAAATGATCAAAAGAAGAACTTATTGCAGTTAGTTGATAAATTCCCGAGATTCAAAACCAAGATCGCTTATTAGTGATAAGACTGTCTAATTGTAATTTGTTTATATTGTCCGTCTTTTTACAATTTTTTTTACTAAGTATAAAAGAATAAGTATTAAAATAATTCATTCGTTCAAATAATCGTTTTATTATTCAGTAATCACTTTACAAATAACATAAGCCTTATTTTTGTTTCCCGAGCCACGTAGCGTTGTAGTCAATAGCTGAGTGTAGCTCGAAATTGGGTTGGCTCGTCCGGGGAGGAACTCAGCTCGTACAGAATACCAAAGTGAAGTACCAACATTATGGTGCTGCGCTTCAAATGATGAGTGAGGGAACCGGAAGCCCAAGATTTGGGGTGGGAATCGATTGGCAACGCATTAGCAATAAACCTGGAGTAGTGGATGTCTATGGGTGGCGGTGACTGATTAACATCAGGTGACCCACATGTTCGATTGCTTACTTGATGGTAAAAAAAACTTAGCGCCTCGATGGGGGCGTGTCGAATAGTAGAAAATCAATCATAAACTCGAAAACCACAATTCCAAGCGCCATCTGAATTAAAAAAGCAGAGTGATTTAGTGAAAACTTATCTTTATATGTACTTTACACTCGTGAAACATTTTTGTCTGTAAACTATAGAAAGTTGTGTTCTATAGTTTACAGACAAAAAAGTTTCAAAGAAAACTTGCAAGAAAAAAAAACAATATTTGCTGCACTTGATTTTGACACCTAGACAAGGTCCCACTGGTCATGGCCTTTGTCCCACACGGTAGGTCTCCTGTGCATCAGCGTGATCTATTGTTCTATGTCAATTTCATCATTTTCTGGGAACAGCTGTGGGGCCGTTGATCGGGCGGGAGACGCAGTACCTACGCGACATCCTGTCGCGCCTGCCAATAGCACGACTGAGCTAAACTCGCGAATTTTAATCGCAGTGCGGACATAGCCATAACTACTTCATACTGTACAAAATATTCGCGCGGAAAAAATCCGTACCGCATCGCGTTCAATTTGCATCAAATTACAGATTTTTTTTCCGCGCGAATTTTTTTCCGCCAGTGCGGCTACTCCCATAAGATTCAATGTGTTACAGAATTGCGATAAAAAAAATCGCGCGATGAATAATCGCTGTGCGGACAGGGGCCTAAGTCGGGGAAGATGCTACTAGGCCAACACGAGCAGTGTTGGCCTAGTAGCATCTTCCACTCACACTACTAGTTAATATTACTGGTTAATGTGCTAGCCCAAATTAGGCAAAAAAAACACACATTAAATGCTAGACGACATCGTGGCAGACCAAGAAGATGGAGGGATAAACTTGACTCCAACCGAAAGGACTGGCCCGCAATGACAGTGAACAGACTCACAGACGTCTGTGGAAAAGGACTTACGGACTAAATAGACAGACATAAATGCATACAACACAGGATAAAATTTTAACCAGTGCGCAAACTGTTACCAGGAATTCAACATATCATTGTATACCCCCAGCGCAGAAAATTTTCGTCAGTTATACAAAAAAAAAGCTGTTTCATAGAAAAGTGCAATACCTACGCGGTCAAAATGTATGGAACAGGAATATTTTTTTGTATAACCGCGCAGTTTGCGCACTGGTTAAAAAGTTACCCTGTTTAATATTTGATTACTTTTTGTTTTAATGGTGGATCTTAATTTCATAAATAATAAAGGCAATAAAATAGGCTCTACGTTTTGTAACCTTGATAAAAACAGGTATTGAATATTTGGTCTGTGGTTCATTGGCTTATAATGGCGTTTCTTTCGCAGTAGATACCTGCTCTTATTTGACACATTTAATACTGTGCTTATGCTAAGTAACTTGATAACTTGGCTTAAGAGGAATCTAGTCGCGGGCTTGAACTCAAAGGTGGGCCTGGCTAATAAGCACGCTGTCTCACCAGGCAGAATGTCCGACAGAGGTAGTATCAGTGATTAGGTGTTAAACGCTAGTCTACACGCACAACGTTATTGAGTGAGATGCAGGATCATTTTTAGTAACACTGGCGGGTAAAAAATTAAGAAAAGTCCGTCGGAGGATCGAGTTTTATGAAAAAACCACTGCATAAATCAATGACCAATAAAGTTCATTAAACTTATCGATATTGGAGCTTTGCCTAGATTTTTTTCTTTAATACTAAACACTCCCAAAGTTAGGTTAAATTAGTAAGAAAAACTAATCTTTGTTGGCTCCTAACTTTTTAATGGCTTTTATTTTAGTATTCGTTCGTTTCCGTAAAGACAATACTAATAATGAGACAAAACCATACCATGTTAAATTTTCGATTTACATTGTCGAACAGTGGACAGGGGACAGGGGCTTGTGGCTAAGTAACAATAGCTGCACGGGTCGATTGATCAGGTTAAGCTACGCTTGCCGCGGTTGGTCCGTGGATGGGTGACCATCTTTACATACCAAGACCCCTCCGTGCCTCGGAAAGCACGTTAAGCCGTTGGTCCCGGCTGTCATTTGTGGATCTTTGACAGTCGTTACGGGTCGTCAGAAGCCCGAAAGTCTGACAACCAGTCTTACCAAGGGGTATCGTGTTACCCAGTTACTGGGTTGTGGAGGTCAGATAGGCAGTCGCTCCATGTAAAATACTGGTATTCAGCTGCATCCGGTTAGACTGGAAGCCGACCCCAACATGGTTGGGAAAAGGCTAGGCAGATGATGATTGTCGAACAGTGGAGTAATACACTCCCGAAGTTTGTATGGAAAAAATGTGGACTAGATTCACCTTAAGGCCAAGTCCAGCACCCTAATTGCGTACCACACTATTAATCAGAATCTGAATTATTTTGAAGCTTATTGTTAATACATTGCTTCATATGTTTGTATAATTCTTCTGGAATGTTGTAGAACTGTCAAAATTTAAGCGATTCCTACTGATAGCCTAGTGTATTACGCAATTACCCCTCTGTACCTTGGACCCATAAAAATCCACCAAGATTTAAAATATGATAAGTACTTTTGGATTTTCACTATAGAATAATAGAGGAGCTTGTGGCAAAATAATTACTAGTGATGTACCGACTAGTCGGCCATATTTGTGGTCGGTGACTAGGCGGCTAAAACCACCGACTAGTCGTCCCATTTTTTACTCGTATTAATAAGCATATGCTTAAACAATTAAAAGACTGTGATTGAAATGAAATTGAAATCATTACTGTTATATTTTTTTAATTATAGAATCAGTTTTACAGTTTACTTTCAGTGCAATCAGGAAATTAGGATATTAAGGAATAGGAACCCTTCGTTTGGTCCATTATTTAATTGGAGTTCCATCCAGAAATTAAATACCGAAAGTAAAATTAATTAATACTTCTAACAAAAAAGAAGAAAGTCAAACAATAGGCGATAAGTAGGTTTGCCATTTTGAACATAGCCGATGTCACCCGAACTCAACCGAAATCAATGATCGGCTTGGCCGACTAGTCGGTTAGTCGGCCAAAGTCATAGTCGGCCCATCTCTAATAATTACAGCGGCACTGGTCGATCCAAGGTTAAGCTACTGACTACGACTTTCCGGTTACCTCACGATGTTTTCCTTCACCGTTTTGAGAGCAGTGGTGATGAAATAATTTACACAAAGTAAAGCACCTGTCTGTGTTCGAACCTACGACCTACAACTCAGAAGTCGCGGCCGTTACCACTGGGCCAACACTGCTCACTGGAGTAATGTTATGTAATTCAATGAACCTCACAGAAACATCGATTTTAAAATAGTATTTAGTAATTAAAGCTTTCTAACGAGTTCTCAAGGCAGCGATGCATCGAACGAATAACATTCAGTTCACACTTGTTTGAAACACGCTGACCTTTATCATTTATCGTTGACGATAGATAAAAATAAATAATATGTTACGGAAAGTGTTCAAAATATCTTGTGTTTGTTTACACAGTATTAGTAACTAGTGTCAACTGAGTAACGACTAAATTGCGGCGGGATTTTATCGCGCATTGCATCATCAACGGCCAGCTACTTAGGGGGCGTCCATTAAGTACGTGAGGCAATTTTGGCGATTTTTCGACCCACGACCCCGCTCTGGCGAGATGTCGTGAGATTTGGCTCGACCCTCCCCCCCCTCATAATCTCAGATATTTCAAAATGCGTATTTTTGCTTATTTGCGTCGGATTTGTGCATTGCGTTTGGCTGGCTCGGCTAGCCGGTGGCAGTATAATAATCGAGAAGCTACTGTGCTACTTTGTGGCGTTCGCATAACCGCGGTAAATATTATTTTGTAGGATTTAGCCATATTAGCGGATAAATATGTGTTACTTAATCTAACCCAATTGACTCGCAATTTTACATTTTTTCTTTGCGGAAAAAAAATATACACAATTACGTGATATCTGACCCCCCTCTCCCCCACGAGAGATTGGGTGAGATTCAACTCGACCCCCCCCCCCCCCCCCTAAACGCCTGACGTAAATAATGGACGCCCCCTTAGCACCGAGAGTTGAAAATCTGATGCTGGGGCCACACCAACGGTCAACGTCAATGCCCATCATCGGCTATAAAATTGGCTCTTATGTTCCTTCCTTGAATTTCAACGGTAATAATTCTTCGTCTCTAAACATAATTTTGCGATGCGCGATTCTTGTAGCTTTTTGTCTCGGATCCCACAAACATGGCTCTGTTTGCAGAATTTCGAGAAATTCAATGATGTTCTCATTAGTCCACTCCATAATCGGCTCCGCTAAATAAACACGTGCGATTCCGTCGCGCTCACGGTGCACAATGACAAAGGTAAGTACCAGCGTAAGCCACTTTATCGCAATAATTCTCACGTTTTGAATCTCTTTGATCTGACAAAAAATACCGCCACCCGAGTTATCCCCTAACGTCAAATGGCAATGTGAATGCTGTTGTCAAATTATCGCGATAAATTGTGGCTACACCTACGGTTAACGTCCATCATCGCGATAATCAACGGCGTTTCGCGTTAGTGCGGCCCCGGCATAATAGTGTTTTTTCGACGCACTGAGATGCGCTCTGTTGGATTCTCAATGCACGGCTCAACATCGAAAGTTCAAAATCCAGTGCGAGATAAAATGACGCCTCGATATTTTTACGTTCGTGTCAACGTCGACTAAAGATGATGGGTTGAAATGTACAGACGAAAAAGACATGTGACGCTGATCCCAAATAAATTGAGATAAGGACTGGAGAATAGGTATGTGCGTATCTATGTCGCCACATGCGAACTACGTAACACACTGACGTCACGCAAAATCTTGCATAGCGCAAGCAATTTACCGCGCAACTAGCATTATACAACGTCCCGACATCGATCGTCGGGTATTTGCTTACCAGACACAACACCCATCTGGTCGGAGAGTCCTTCTTTTTCTATGGAGGCTGAGTGAACTTTACACCCTGTCTCAGCATAAAAACGGACCCTGTTCCTCACCCCTTTATAGAAATGCTGAAGTAAACTAAGCAGGCTCTCATCTCTTCAGTCGTTACATGAACCAATCATAACTTGTAAAAAAACTCCTAGCCTCTTTAGGATGAAGAGGAAGATATCGTCATTTCTGCCATAAGACGTCCACTGCTGGACATAGGCCTCCACCAAAAGGGGGGGGGGGGGGTTTGCCATAATCGCCGCGCTTGGTCGGCGGGTTGGCGATCGCAGTATGGTGGTAAAATGCATAGAGAACGCTGCCGCTCATTCTCTAGTAAGAGGAAGATATACATCTATCCAAATATTGTAAAGAAATGAGTAAGCATTTTCTTGTAAGAAAAATATTTGGACATGTCGTAGCATAGCTCGTCCTTATCCTAATCTACACTGATGAGTAAGACAATGTTATAATGCCGTAACTCGTAACACACGAACAGTAGGAATAGCTTTCATTTTGACAGTTCAACAACATTCATTGCGTTATTTACGTTGTTGCAGACAAATTTGTCGAACATACGAAGCGATGGATTAACAATATCCGTCAAATGATTCAGATTGTGATTGATAGTAATTATGTTACGCAATTAGGGTGCAGCATTTATTAGATCTTGTAAGATTGGATTACGCAGGCTTTTAAAGTAGTTAAGACTGCAGTCGATTATTTATAGAAAGGATGGAAAGTGAAGTTCGTCGGAAAAAAAAATTAGACATCTTCCTCATTACACAAAACCGAATGTAGTCAAATCTAAAATACATTTGACGCTCCAAGGAGTACCGGTTTTTGTTTTTGATTATCAATGCCGTCTTTGTTTACGCCATGTGATAAAAAAATACTAACTTTTGTCTTTAATACCACCCAACAAACTAAATTAAACCTTACACCTAAAAACGTAAAGCTCATTTTAGCATGCCTGTTGCAAAATTAGCAGAACAGTGATTATCAGACTCACGTTTGAACTAAAGTGAGTCAGTTTGAAACAGTGCCATCGATGTCAGTGACCCTGACAGTATTTTCAGTTACATACTTTATTAGTATGAGCATAAAAAACTGAATTTTTAGTAGGTACTGTGGGTAGTTGCCGAATCACCGCGTTGCTCGTAAAATACGGCTGAAAGATAAGGTTACCGGCGTAATAAGTAGGTAGGAAGGTAACTCCACTTTCGCATGGACGGACGTAAGAATATCGTGGCGGGATTATTTCGCGCACTGGACCTTCAAACCCACTGCTTAACGCTGAGAGTCGAAAATCGAACCGAGTGTTTTTTCGACAAGCTAGGATGCACAATGTTGGATTATCAATGCTCTGTTCAACAGCGAAAGTTGAAAATCCAGTGCGCGATATTGTTACGTCGACGGCCCCTGCAGGTACGAAGGCCCACCTAAATAATTTCGAAAGGAAAAACGCTATCTCTGAATGAGTGGTGTCATGAGGAGGCCGCCCTTCATGCAGGGGCGTATCAATAGAAAATGGCGCCTAGGGCAAGCATCATGTTTGCGTCCCTTCGTTAATTATCTTCTCCGTCTACACTGAGCAAAGCTAGGTCGCAAAACCTTTCATGACCAATTATTGTCTACAATAACGAAGGTATTCATTTCAACTTGCTACAAAATCGCTTGCTATGCTGGAATTTTAAGAGAATTTGAATAGAAATAGTCAGATTTGGAAATAGGAGTACTGCACAATATATTCAAGTAGCTCTTCAGATTTCTTAGATATACGAGGGTCATTCAATAAATACTTAGCCTACAAAAAGTAAACGAAAATTTTGGAAAAGTGGGAATTTATTTTTCAACATAGTCTCCTTTTAGTTCGATACACTTAGCCCAGCGATGCTCCAACTTTTTTAATCCGTCCGAAAAATAGTTTTTGTCAAACTCTGCAAAATAGGCCTCCGTGGCGGCGATGACCTCCTCATTCGATCCATATCTATTCCCGGCGAGTGATTTTTTCAGATTAGGAAACAGAAAGAAGTCACAAGGGGCCAAATCTGGAGAATACGGTGGATGGGGCAGCAATTCGTAGCGTAATTCGACCAATTTGGCCATGGCAACGGCAGACGTGTGAACCGGTGCGTTGTCGTGGTGAAACAGCACTTTTTTCTTCGCCAGATGGGGTCGTTTTTTCTTTAACCGCTAAAGCCCCGGCGAACCGGCGAACCCGGCGTCGAATCGGCCCAATAAATCGGCATAGTAAAGCCCTGTAATTGTTTTACCCTTCTCGAGGTAATCGATGTAGATCACACCTTGTGAATCCCAGAAAACGGTGGCCATAACTTTTCCGGCCGATTTTACAGTTTTCGCCTTCTTTGGAGCACGTTCCCCGGTCTGGATCCATTGTTTTGATTGCTCCTTGGTCTCTGGTGTGTACCAGTGGATCCAGGTTTCATCGACGGTCAGCAGGTTGCGGACAAAACGACGCAAAAACTCCGCTGGATTCCGCTTAAACAGCGCCAAACACGTCTTCGATGTGGTCTCACAGTTGCGCTTGTTTTCTGGTGTGCTGTGTATGCTGACCAAGAGAGGTAGCATGAAGTCAGTGGCATAAGTAGGGTGGGGCAGACAGGGCAAGAGCCCTGGGCGCCTATCGAAGGGGGGCACAAAAACTCGCCAATTATTACATAAAAAAAAAAAACATCAATATACCATTTCATACTGTTACCTACCTACGAGGTGCATTCAATAAGTACCTAGCCTCATCGCCAGAGGGCGCTGTAGTTTCAAAAGAGTTTTACCACAGTGTAGCACATTCTTTTTTAATTCTTTTTTCAAATTTTCATTCCAATCCCTTCATTTGTTTTAATTTGACAACTTATGGAAGCGAACGTGTCGATCGGTTTTACAAAAATGGAAAAAGAGCAATATCGTTCGGTGATTCGATTCCTATTTTTGGAAGGGAAAACGCGCATCGAAATCAAAGAGCGCTTGGATGCTGTGCACGGTGACTCTTCTCCATCGATGGCCACCGTCAAGAATTGGTTCAACGAGTTTGCACGTGGCCGTACGTCGGTTTTTGATGAACCACGTCCAGGTGCACCGAAAACAGCTGCTACGGAGGAAAACATTAAAAAAATCCATGATCTCGTATTGGCAGATCGCCGATTGAAGGTTCGGGAGCTAGCTGAGACTGTAGGCATTTCAGAAGGAACAGTGCATCATATTCTTCACGAGGAACTCGGCATGAGAAAGCTGTCGGCGCGATGGGTGCCGCGTTTACTCACACCAGAAAACAAGCGCAACTGTGAGACCACATCGGAGACGTGTTTGGCGCTGTTTAAGCGGAATCCAGCGGAGTTTTTGCGTCGTTTTGTCCGCAACCTGCTGACCGTCGATGAAACCTGGATCCACTGGTACACACCAGAGACCAAGGAGCAATCAAAACAATGGATCCAGACCGGGGAACGTGCTCCAAAGAAGGCGAAAACTGTAAAATCGGCCGGAAAAGTTATGGCCACCGTTTTCTGGGATTCACAAGGTGTGATCTACATCGATTACCTCGAGAAGGGTAAAACAATTACAGGGCTTTACTATGCCGATTTATTGGGCCGATTCGACGCCGAATTAAAGAAAAAACGACCCCATCTGGCGAAGAAAAAAGTGCTGTTTCACCACGACAACGCACCGGTTCACACGTCTGCCGTTGCCATGGCCAAATTGGTCGAATTACGCTACGAATTGCTGCCCCATCCACCGTATTCTCCAGATTTGGCCCCTTGTGACTTCTTTCTGTTTCCTAATCTGAAAAAATCACTCGCCGGGAATAGATATGGATCGAATGAGGAGGTCATCGCCGCCACGGAGGCCTATTTTGCAGAGTTTGACAAAAACTATTTTTCGGACGGATTAAAAAAGTTGGAGCATCGCTGGGCTAAGTGTATCGAACTAAAAGGAGACTATGTTGAAAAATAAATTCCCACTTTTCCAAAATTTTCGTTTACTTTTTGTAGGCTAAGTATTTATTGAATGACCCTCGTAGGTACTCAAAGCCGGCTTCCACGTGAGCACTGTTTTAGTAGGGAAAGTTTGTAATTCCATGTTTCGATAATCGGGTCGGCGATTTTTAGTCGTAGGTCGACTAAAAATCGCCAACCCGATTTTGCTTTGGCAAAGTGACTTGTGATGGACTATTTGGACGATAGCAAGACGCATTAAACAGACTTAAACGGTCTTATTACAAAACAAGGTTTTACTTTAGGTATGGTTTAAATCATCAAACTATCGAGCTTGATTTTTAAAAAAAGAATCTAACCAGAATCGAAATACAGCTCGTTTTACAAAACTCACAATTTAGTCCGGTGCTGTTGTCATTTTTGTATTACGAACTTTACCCAAATCAAAATAATGTTGAAAATGCAAAAATGGGCTCAGGGCTTTAGGCTAGAACTAATGATAGATCGCGTTTTGTAATAAGACAAAGTGTTTGACGTGAGAGGCGGCATGGCTTCCTCAGCTTCCGCCTGACACAGGTCCTCACCGGACACGGCTGTTTCGGGAGGTTCCTGTTTCGCCTAAGGCGGGAGGAAACGCCCGGGTGTTTCCATTGCGAAGATCGCCCTGAGGACATGGTGGAGCATACGGTGGAGGTCTGCCCGTCTTGGGCGGAGCACCGCCGTGTCCTCGTGGAGGCAATCGGCGGCGGCGATCTCTTGCCTCCGGCCCTGGTCCAGGCCATGGTACGGAGGGCGAGTGCATGGGTAGCCGTCACCTCCTTCTGCGAAGCAGTAATGCTCGCGAAGAGGGAGGCGGCGAACGTGAGGGAGAGGCAGTGCACAGGCCGTGAGTGCGCCTCACGGCCTTAGTCGTCGCAGGAGACGCCCTGGGCGTCGGGAATCCCAGGCTAATTCCCGGCCACCGTACGCGCGGGTAATGGGTAGCTCGCTGGCAAAGGGCCGATGCCTGCTAGGGGTGCGGGTTGTTCGAAAGAGATACCGCGGCCCCTAGCACACAGGCAACTGAGGGAACACGGGTGGGTTTAAGTCAGGAAAAGTCTGACACGCCCTCTTGCTCCACCCAGAGCGGGAGAAGGTATTTGATGATTTCCCACCCAAAAAAAAGTGTTTGACGTGGTTCATGCTAAAAGGCGATAAGGACCCAATCATCGGACGAACAGGAAGTGATTTAAAAATAAATAAAATAGTGTTCATTCAGTGTTCAGGGAATAAAGTCGTTTAAGTCGTTAATGGCATGAATTACCAGGATCCGTATCCGGATCCATTCCGATTGGTTCATAACTTTATATCAACTAGATAAGCTTATTTAGTTGATAGTATAATTAAATACAATCCCAAAAGTTGTCGTTTTACCTGCATAAATATATTTTGCTGACAAATGTTTATATTCTGAACAGCTTTGTGTTCATGAAGGAACGTTCAAAAGGAAGTTAAATAATCTCTTCCTAATATAACTCAATTTATGACAGATAGATAAAGATAGATAATAATTTATTTGCCCAAACATGAGTACAAGACATACAACACAAATTGTCAGCATGCAAGAGATGTTAATAATAAAATAAAACAGATCGTCACGTTTGCCTTAATGGCATGCAAATATTAGTACAATCATAAAATTTATAATGTCACTCTTAGTCAAACTATTTAAAAATTTCATAATAATAAAAGAACATTAAAAAATACAATGATTAAAAAATAACAAATTGGTGAAACATAATCATAATCTCTCATTTAGAAACTCATTCAAGTTATAGTAAGCTAGTGACGTTTGGCAATTCGACGCATTCTTTTCTTAAGTAAAGTAAAGTAATGTATGTACAAGTCTGACATAGCATCGCCATAGAAACAATTTGTTTATTCGTTAAACGGCTGAACGAGCTCAGATTAGATACGCGACGGTTAGTCATGGCGGATACGTTGGACTAAAGGAGGTTCGATGCATTCCTTATTACCCGACTGCGCCAGGAGGGTTATTTTTTTCGAGAGTATGTATGTATGTATGTATGTAGCCAGTTGCTAAGGCGATGCTTATAAGCAGATAAATTGTAGCAGTCGGGACCCAGTTTAGAAAGTCAGCCGTCTACTCAGTAGATTGGAGTAATCTGCAATGTAATATAGGTATGTGCTCTGAATTCACTAAGCCTCATTTCTAGAATGGGTCCCGACTGCTACAATTTATCTGCTTATAAGCATCGCCTTAGCAACTGGCGATTCTTAAGTTAAGTGCAATCGGGTACAACGACTTTCTTGTTTTAGGGCTTTTTCATGAATACTCAGAACAGCGGTCGGGTTATTTAGTTTTTTAAATTACCGTTTTTTTTCATGCAGTTGTGTGAAGTTACATAATGTCTAACAATAAAAAATGTTCCATGGTAAGAATTTGAAAAATAATAAAAAAATAAGTCTCCATGGAGTATTTTGCCCGTTCTTCTCCTTAGGGACCTTGGAATGGGCAACTAGCTTAATTTTTCCCATTACCGACTTCTTTGACAGTACAAAAGTGCTTGTAATTTTTTTAATTGAAACAAATGTTATGAGTTTCACTTCGTGTCCTAAGAAATTGTTGTGATGATGATAACAATTTTTGAGAGCGCCTTTATTTCGTAACTGTAAGGGTGTTTTTCGTAGTCGTGAATATTTAGAAAATAGTCTATAGGTACAAACGCCAGGACATCAAGCTATTCCAAGCTGTCAAATTTTCCCAATTGAACATGAACCTTATTCAATTGTGATAAAGTTGAAAATCTATCAAAGAAATTTGACAGATTGGGGTAGAGCTTGCTGTGCTGGCGTCTGTACTTCAAAAACGAAAACAGCTATTTCATACAAAAATAAAATACCTATGCAACCATGAAGCCACTGATTTATTAAACAATATTTTCGTCCTCCTGAACTCTCTGTTACCGACATCTGTTACAACAGGAAGGACTTTTGCAACTATCAAATATTATTTTAAGGATGGCGCCACTATCGATTGTCCTTTTTAAGTTCAATTGAATCATTATCATATCAGCATACATCCTCTACTGATCAAGGACCTTACAATGACCGATACGAACGGTCAAAGAGATATGCTATAGGTTAATACTAAACATCACGAAAAACCACTCAATGCTTTTAACAATATTTATCTGTATCTATCTGTCATAATAAGGCAATGACAAACTGTCCAAATGAAAGCCATTCTTACGGTTAGGTACTGGGTAACGTAATTACCCCGCAGAATAAGTAGGACACTGACACCTGCTGCTGCCAGGGATGCGGGTTGTTCGAAAGAGATACCGTGGCCCCTGGCACAGAGGCAACTGAAGGAACACGGGTGGGTTTTAGTCAGTAAAAGTCTGACACGCCCTCCCGCTCCACCCAGAGCGAGAGAAGTTATTTGATAATTTCGCACCCTCAAAAAAAAAAACACTTGCTACCTCTTTAATCTGACCATATGACCTCAAATGTGACAACTTTTTATTGGCGAAATAAAGATTGTTTCCTGTTAAATCAAATCAAATCAAATCAAAATATTTTATTTCACATAAACCTGCAAGGGCACTTATGAAACGTCAGAAGCTAGGTGCACGGTTCCAATTTGTCGCTTCCTATGGAGAAGAGCCGGCAAGAAACTCCACGGTTACTCTTTTAAAAATAATTGGGTTTTACAATGTTTTCAAATTACAGTGATAATAGGTATGGGAGGACAGTGCAGGCCTGTCAATAAGTACCAAGTACTTAGAGGAATGAAAATAAAGAATAGAAAATCGTCTATAAATCTAATCTGTAAGGCCTACAATGTTTTCCCATTCACAATATGTAAAAGAATCTACATTAGTAAGATCAACCTATTTAAACAAAGTGACATGATTTCCATGAGAATCACTAATAAATAGGTGCTATTTGAAGCGATGTATAATGTCAAAAATGACGAGAATATGTCAGAAAGTGTAAAAAATAAAAATATTAAAAATTAACATTGTAATTTGGAAGCAGTTAATAGACTCTCACAAAGTTATGCTGTTAATGAGGTACCAACTAGGGAAGCCACATGTGCAGAAGGAATTAATGCCAAACTTCCCTGTCTTCAACGTAGTCTTTTATCTTATAATATGCTTTTTTGATAAGGACACGTTTGATGTGAGTTTTAAACTTTCCATCGCTAAGTTCTGTAACCGACTTTGGCAACTTGTTATAGAAGCGGATACTGTTTATTAGAAATGACTTGCTAGTTTTAGTTAATCTAAATTTTGGAATCACGATTTCATCTTTACTACGTGTATTTAGATTATGGAAGTCGCATCTTTTTTTGAAAAGACCTAAGTTTTTGCGAACATACAAGATATTTTCTAGGATATAAAGAGAAGGCAGAGTTAGTATATCAATTTCATTGAATTTGTTTCTAAGAGACTCGCGAGGCCCCATTTTATAGATAGCGCGGATTGCCCTCTTTTGTAAAATGAAAACTGAATCTACGTCAGCTGCCGATCCCCACAGCAGAACGCCATAAGACATAATACTGTGAAAATAAGCAAAGTATACTAACCTAGCTGTGGCTACATCAGTCAACTGCCTTATTTTTCTTACTGCGTAAGCAGCTGAACTTAATCTACTTGAGAGAGCTCTAATGTGGGCACCCCATTGCAATTTTGAATCTAAAGTAATTCCTAGAAATACAGTTTCCGAAATAGCATCTAGTTTCTTGCCATCAAGTTTTAAATTTAGCCCTACTTGGGGTACATTTGGTAATGAGAACTTAAGACATTTAGTTTTGTTCGCATTGAGTAAAAGATTATTAGCCGCAAACCATTTCGAGAGAACAGCTAGACTATCGTTGACATGTAAGACATCCGTATCTTTTCTATCTATTCTAAAAATAAGAGAGGTGTCATCAGCGAATAAAATTATATCCGAGAAGTTTGCCATTAGGTAAGGAAGGTCATTAATATAAACTAGAAATAAAAAAGGGCCAAGAATTGAACCTTGAGGCACGCCCATCTTAACTAGAGACCCCGAGGACGTTGCCCCGTTAACATTTACTTTTTGCTGCCTGTTTGATAAATAGGAAAGTACAAGATCAGCAGCTCGTCCACGAATTCTTATTTAATGAATCTTTCTCTTGAATGAATGAAATTCTCTCTCTTATTTAATGTAACTATTGATAGCTAAAGATTAAAGAATGAGTCGACGTTCAGACGGGCGTAATGATATCGCGGCGACGTTTTTTCGCGCACTGCTAGCGCCGAGAGTTGAAAATCGAACAGTGTGTTTTCGACCGGCTGAGATGCACTCTGTTGGATTCAAAAATTCCCGCCGCGATGTATTACGTCCGTGTGAACGTCTACTGACAGTGATATCAGTGCAAACAATTAATATTAAGTACAGTAGGCCACACGTCAGTGGTAACAAAAACAGTATAAGCTAGCCTGTTAATTTATTGAAACTTGGTACGGCAATTGGTCAGCTCAAGGTCAAAGTGGCGAAACCCGCGACGGGCGGCCTACTGTGAATACCAATTTGTAAATAGTCAAATGGCATTTTTTTTTTGTATTTGCCTATTTTTTGTGCAAAGACTACGCACCTCTATCTATTCTAAGTCTACATTAACACGGACGTGATAAAATCATGGGGGGTTTTATGCGCACTGTATTTTCAACTCTTTGAGAATCCAACAGAGGGCATCTCAGCGCATCTAAAATCGAACAGTGTGAATAAAGAGAGACACATCTCTTTCGAATAACCCGCACCCCTGGCAGGTTCGTTTTACCGTTCGATTTTCAGCTCTCGGCGCTAAGCAGTGCGTTGAAGATCCAGTGCGCGAAACAATCTCGTCGCGATTTTATTATGTCCGTGCGAATGTCGACTAAGCACCTCTGAAATCTTGTTTTGTATTGTCCCATAATGAATACAAATGAAGGTTATCCCATTGATAGACACACTTGTGTAAATAAAAGCTGATATGTACCTAACATATTAATTCACAAAGTTAAACTATGTTGAGTTAGGGTAGAGCAAATTTCAATGTCGTGCATCTAATTAATTATTAGATAGATTGTGAAACCATTGTCATTTTAATGAAGAGATTTATTTATGATGGTCACACGTTAATTTATGGCTATCTACAGTTCTTAACATGCTGCAGGTTGCATATCAAGGTACCCATTTTATTTAAAAAAATGGGTTTGACTATGGAAGAAACTTTTTGGCAGCGTTGTAGCTAGAGGCTGGTCAGGCGGGCGGCTACCAGGGGCGCAATCAGCAGATACACAGCCTGGCCGTATTTCTGTATTAACGGCCAAAAGCAAACCGAACCGATCCGAGATGGTGCAGTATATATTTTTGAGCTCTTGCATCGCAATCATCGTATTCGTTCTCACAATTCTAAAGTTTTTCAGTATAATTCGGCAAAATAAACTATTTCTGTTTGAATGATGAAAAGTAAACTAAACCATTCGAGAGAGAAGCAAACATTTTCAAAATCGGCCATGACCCTGGTTACCTATACAATATTGCTTTATGGTGCAAACATCATTGCAGATCTTTGCATAAGCCATGTTTAAAAGTGGACAAGTCTACTTTTAGCTAAAAACTGGACTCCAATTGGCCGAATAAATTATATACCAGTTATAGAAAAATATCTACACAAAACAATTAATTTACATTTATATAGACGCATATTGTATTTGTACCTTTATTCTGAGGTAAATAAACTTAACACAAGGCAATGTTAACTTCCTATAAAAACACAAAGGAATGGAATAAAAAAAATGCTCACCTATCTATGACTAATGTTTACTTAATTATTGCACAGCTTTCATTACAAAACAGTATCAAAGAAGGAAATGTTTTTCTTCAGAAAACAATGAAGATAAAATTGAATTAATTCTTTAGTCAGGAACTAATGTAATTTTTGCGTTTATTAGTTGAATTTATTCCATATTTACTGACAGCAATGATGCTGTCAGGATAAAACTATAAGGTTTATTTTATGATCTCATTCATCAATTGACTCCAAACATTAATCAATTTATTTATTTATCTTACATATAGCGGCTGACAAGGTTAGCAGTAATGGACCTTGACAATGCCAACTAGGACATGCTGCCATAGAATATAAAGGGGAAAATCTTGCTGGAAAAACCACTCTGCACAACCGATTCCAACAACAAATCTGGTCATTGTCCCTTATGACTACTTGCAGAAGAAGAAAAAAGAAAAGAACATAAGAAGACCAATTAGATTTACTTAAAGACAAATACAATAACAAAAAGTATATAACTACTCAACAGTCATTATGCTCATCGCACATTACTCCAGACATACCGGCAAACGTCTTCCATTAGTACCCAAGACAGTGTTGAGAGCAGAGAGTGTGCGAGGGATGGGAGACTAATCACATGTTTAAGACTTTGCAGAACATTTGTGTTATTTGTAATTTCAAGTAATACTTCAGAAATAGATTCTTTACAGTTATGACCGAGGCAATTCTTGGAATCTGGGATAAATAAAGTAAAAGTTTAGACAACATTTACAACCTATGTTTTGTCCAGTCATACTTGCTAGGGTATTTTCTTGTTTATTTTGCACTTGGTTGAAAACCTTTAGCAGACTATTTGTGCGGATATTGACTGCTGTATTCTTTCACCAAAGAATCTGCCTCAAGTCCCTTAATTGTGTTAACTATTATTATTAATTCATTATTATTACTTGTTTTATTTTTTTGTAATTTATTTTGTTTTTCTTGTTTCTTTTTAGTATGACTCTAGATGTAGGCCTATAAATCATGTATGTTTCTGAAAGAATAATCTTTGTTATGTCAATGCTATGAAATCCTATAAGTTACCAATAATTATTCAAATAAGTTGTATATGACGTAACATCACACTTATAATCCCCAAATTGTTTAAGAATGTTGGTATTATTATACTGTGATACGACTGAATAAACCCTTTAGTACCTTTCTAATAAATAAATACTTAGGCTAGGTTTATTTCTAGCATATAAAAAAAAAACATGGATTTCTCACCTTGGACTTAGCTGAAGATATCCAGGAATCCCACCAGTTGCCGGCTTGCTTGTCATCATGCCTTGGCGTACTGGCTGTCTCACTGGGGCTTGAATCACTAGACCTATGGAGACAATCACAGGTACATTAGAAAAAGAAAACAAAGGCATGTTTATTTATCTATTCTTCTCTAATAGAAGAATAGAGCATGAATCATAAATAGGAAAAACATAATAAAAAAACATTTTTAGACTGGTTAAAAATAATAAAATATGAATTGAATGCAGAATTTAAATGTTTTTTATTTTTATGCATTTTGCTTGGCATCTTTGGTAGGCATACAAGGGCCCGAAGCCAACTCGCAGATGTGCATTAGACTCTTTAGATAAGGAAATTAAGACCAAACCGTCGACGATTATTCTGGTGTGCACTATGCAAGTGCACCCAAAGACAAACCCCGGTTGATGCAGGACTAATGCAGAACATGCATATTGGACTAAAGGTTTAGGTGGCTATTGTGGATTGGTAACCTACAACTATGAAAGGACTATAATGTTATGTCCTGTGTAATTCATGGATAATTATTTTAGTATCATAAACCTGTGATTTCTCACTGCAAGGTAAAGGCCTACCTACTCTCTTTGGTCTGTTTAAAGCTGCTAAGGACCAGTTCTTGTTGAAGGAGTATTTATTTGTAGCACTTATTTTCTCACTCAGTTCAGTCACTATCATAACTGCATTTTAATCTAAACGATGTTTAGTCATAGATTGGCTTTGTATAGAATTGGCACAACACTAAGAACTAAGACTTGCTCTGTAGTGAGACCAGTAAAAAAAACAAGGCTTTAGTCATGTCAGCATTGTGGTAGGTTTTGTGTTGGATTTACCTACTGGCTTTGTGGTGTAAATTCTATTGAGCCTCCAGGCATATTATGTTACATAAATAGACACCTAGAAATCTTTTTTAGAAACTGCAAAACTATTATATCTTATGTAACAAAATGATCATATTCAAATGCTGTTTAAGCTATGGAAGATTAATAAGTTCATATCAGCTATCATAAATAAGTTAGAAGCTCATTGACACATTTGACATGAATCTGGTTTAATATGACTTATTATGATTGAAAATGGGGCTGTGATATTTTTATTAATATTAATTAATTATGGTTTGTATGTTTCCTGAATATAGCAAAATACAAGTAAGCTTACAAAGGAGGTTTAATTGCTGCCTTATGATCTTCTCTGTCAACGTGAAAATGAGCAATGAATAAAAAAACAATACTTAACAAAATGAATCCCATAAAAGTACAGTTCTCCAAAAAGGAATTATGTCAGCATCTAGTTAACACCGAACCGATTGGGTTGTTACTGTTATGTGCTTGACGTTACAAGGATTGTCTAATTCGCCTTTACATTGACAAAATGAGCGACTAGGAAGCAATGAATACTTCTCCTAATTGATCCCATGACCTTTCGAAAACATGATTTTCATCTCGAAAATGTTATTCTTGGTGCTGAATAAGTTACCGAGTAATCGTTTTATCAACAAAACAACGCATTTTTTCTTCATTAGGCTCCTTCTTCGATAACCATAGAATGTTGACATGGATTTTGTGATAGCGTAAATACTTGAAATAACTTACTTTTCAGCCATAACGACGTTTCTTTACGGTATACACAAATAAGGAGAGCACATGGATTGCTGCACATAAAATAGTTGTGTGATTTTGTTGTTGTTTTTACACGAAATTTAGAATTAATTTTGACATAGTTTTGTTTGCGTTGACATAAGGGTGTCGTTCCGTAACAGAACGTGTCAATGATCCGTGTGACTTTTTATTGATGCAATTCAGGAATTTTGTTTTTCATTTATAATTCTATCATTATTTTTAACTAAGTTATAGTTAAAAATAATGATAGAAATAAAAATCATTTAATAATGTCTTAATTTACAAGCAAAACTACATCTTGAATGGTTATAATGAATTCGTTATCTAGAAATGGAACGTTTTTGTAGTACCGTTGACGAAGTTGACTTTATGTGCATAATTCATAGATGGCGCTATTTTGCAATTTTTCACCACTGCACCTTTTATTTTTTTTAGTTCCTAGAAAAATAATAAAAAAATCTCGGTGTCCTAATGTCCTAAAACCATTAGTGCATTCACAGCCTGCGTCTTTACTTAAATAAACGACCACAAAATAGTGATGTGAGTAACCTTCCAAAATATTAACAAGAGGAAACATTATCTACCTGTCCCAAAAAATCAAACAAAAATGTTTCTCCCATGCACGAAACCTCTTGCATAAAGCAACGCACAAAACTGAATAATAATTACGGCTAATTATATTAATTCGCCGATGCGAAATATTAATTTGCGTCGGGAGAGGCCGTATCTCCCATCTATGGCTCGTCGATTATTCAATAAGGCATTGAAGAGGGATTTTTATAAATAAATCCCTGCGCTTAGTGCAAGTGAGATGTTCTTACTACTATTAAGATAGGCTTGTTTGTTTTAGTTTCATCATCCAGTGAGATGAAGCTGTCAGTGTTCTACAAGGTTTTTAAATTAATTTGAGACGTGCATGTTTGTGCTTAGCTAGTTCGTCTTTTGACTGTCGTATGTCATTAATTTACACATCGAGACCCAACGTGCTTTGACGGACTGTCCAAAAAGTTGTAAAAAGCCTGAAATCAGACAGCCAGCCTATCTGTTTTGGAGTTTAGGGATAGCCGCATTTAGGTATTTGGTCGGTAGGATTTTATACCAGAAGGTGGAAACGGGTTAGAACTCGGGTACCTAAGAACTAAATAAGTAGGTAGGAACTAACCTGTTTTCACCTTCTCATCCAAAAGGCTGTTTATCAACATTCATTGCCTTACGTAGGGACATTGTTGAACTCACAATTTTTTAGAAAATATGAAGCAATAACCTTCAAAACTGTGCTCCAAAATGATTCAGATTCTGATTAATAGTGTACTGTCCTTTCTAATAAATAATCTATCTCTTGATTCGTTTTTTTTTCAATTTTGTAAGTAGATTCACCCCAAATACCTGAAGAAAAAGAATATGCGTAAAATAATAGCGCCTGCATACCCGACTCATGCGCATAATCCAAAAGTCAGACTTCCGTAAAATTGTCACCACCCACATTAAAACACAGCCGACCATCTTTCTTACCGTGTCGTATTTTTAAACGTTCGTTGTATTTTGTAAAAGCTGAATATTTATAATAAATAATATTTGCTTTGGCTTCGCGGGTATCCGAGCACACCCATTGTTTGTCGATCAAGAGATTCGGTGCAGCTTTCTTCGTTATTAATAAGTGCTTGCCAACGATGTTGTAACGGCCGCCATGTACAGGATGATCCAATGATATTAAAAATAAAAAGAGGTAGGTAGATATGTTATACACGCTCGGCAAATGGCACGTCAAAACTTGGCTAATTAGTTTAGTGCTAGTCTTGTCTCTTTTTCGCTCCCTATAATTTTGTACAGTTTTTGAAGATTGAATGTTAGCTGGGTAACTTATCTACAATAATCTAAGTAGGTGTCTTTTTATTTATACCTAATATCATTGGGGTAAACAGGGATTCTGTTGGTCTCATAAAAACGGGTTTTTAAATAGCTCAGTGGGATAATTTCGTAACGCACTAAAATGACAATTGATCACAGTGTCTTTAATTTTGACAATTCAGGCACGTTCATTGCTTTATTTACGACTAGCTTTTGCCAGCGGCTTCGCCCGCGCGGAACTTTCATCCCCTATTAACTCCCTTAGGGAAAATTCCCTTAGGGGGAATTTCGAAAAATCCTTCCTTAATCCTTATCTACATAAAGGGAACCTTTGTGCAAAATTTCAGCTTTCTAGGTCCAAGGGCTTGAGCTGGGCGTTGATGATTCAGTCAGTCAGTCAGGACTTTTATTTTTATTTATATAATAGAAGATAGCAGATGTTGAGCGGACTTTCAAACCCATACGTTGCTTCGGAATGAGGTATTTTCTTGAAAACCGTTGGATTACGTTGAAAAGCGTGTTAAACAAGGATGCTGCTGATGATCATCGTCTGCCTAGCCTTTTCGGCTTTTAGTCTTACCAGCAGGCTTAGCACGAGCACCGATTTTTCGACGGAAGAAAAGAAATTACTATTATGATGTATAATAGGAGAAGATACCTATGTTTTTCTATTAATTATCACAGTTATGCCTTCTAAACGAATCATGATTTTGTAGATAATCGTATAAAGGTACTTTGTGGCCATCAAGTAGAAAGTTTGTTGTCAGTGTGATTTTGACAATTTGGGAAGAAATATTCTTCTGAAAGTCTACATTTCTAAGGACCTAGACAAAATGACAGACTGTAAAAGGATATCTACGGTGCGATGTCAACAATGGAGAAACGAAATGTCACTTTTGTATTGAAAAAGCACTGATTATTCTTCGTAGAAATAAAAAGCGTCATGCTAAGCTTGCAAATGCAGCTGAATACACGTTTTTTTACATGGAACGATTGGCAAGCTGATATGCGGGTAGTTCAGTTCGCTACAATTTAAAAATAAGAAAGAAATGAAATGGAACTAAGCAATGATATCTTGATATCAATGTTCCGTGTGCTGCCGGACGTAAAAGAAAGCACCACAGGCGACTAAGGGGCACTTACTAGAGAAAGGGCAGCAGCGCTGCGATCGCTAACCCGCTTGCTAAGCGTGGTGATTATGGCAAACCCCGCCTTTTGGAGGAGGCCTATGTCCAGCAGTGGACGCCTTTCGGCTGAAATGATGATGATGATGAATTACATCTTTTGTGGCCACTGGTTTGGTATCCTTTCAGGGGATGGAAAGATCTTTAAATACTTACCAGATAGTTAATAAAGGTGATAAAGGGCCGTGGGCCCGCTTACCTACCTATAGTAAAGACTAAGGTAGTAAAAAAAAAATATTAAGTAAGTAGGTAAGTACATCTTTTTTTATTGAGACGGATATGTCTCTCCCATAATGTTAATTGACTAGCTTGAAGATACCTAAGTACTAAACCCATTATTATAGTCCACAAACACTAATATTTCACCTCTCATTACACACATCGCTTGCCTCGACTCATTGATTAACCTCCCACATCGATAAATCTAACTAATAACCAACATCCTGTCTACAAAAATCTGAATGGATAATCCTTCGTATAAACTGTAGCTAATAATAATACATGAAATGATCGACGTGGCTCAGCAAAGTTCATCGCTCAATCAGCGCGCGCCTGCGGCGGTGACGTCATCTCGCGTGAGTTGCCCCGCCCCGCCAAGAGATGGCGCTGTACGATCAAAGCGTAGATCCCAACCCTCACGCTTCGCCGTGTGTGGTTTGATGAATGTTGTAGGGGGTTGATGAACTTTAGGGTTTTGTAAATATTTTTGTTGGAGATGAGATAGATTGATATGACAAACAACTTCCATATATCAGAGCTCTAGCACAACCTTGCCTATTTTGCTACATGCAGAATGGAATCATCTTGATGTAATTCGGTGGCACTCTGCCAAAAAAGGAGGCAATGCGCGAAAGACCTAAATGAGCGCTGAGTAGGTAATCGGTATGCCTGTTTATTGCCTACCTATGGTTGGAACAGTTCCAGAACTAGTTCCTTGGTGAAGCCAAATTCTAGTGACATGATGCGGTTGGTAACTACCTACTGTTAACTAAAACCTCGAGAGGGCGGGGTCTTTATTCTACCTCTAAAGTTTAAGGTGTAAAACGAAAATACCAATAGAATATTGTAAAAATCTTTTGCAGTATTCTTTTATGAACAAATAAACGGAAACATACAAATGTTAAAAGCGACATTGGTTTCTCATAAAACATTTCTGTTTATTCCCAGAACGCTTGAAACTTTTCTTACGATGCCATTTGTTAGTTTTTACGCTTTTTTCATGAGCTTTACATGGTACCAAATGCTGGAGTTAGGTGTTCTGCCGCGGCTTAAATCCCTGGACAATAATAATTTATTACAGTCAGCGTAGCGTTGTTGACGCTTGTGGAATTTGTTTGGGCAGTAGCCTCCGTAATGGGGTTGAGGTTTAGTATACTTAACACATATTAAGTAGGTTAGTTACCTAACTAAGTATAGATACAGAAATTTTAGGCTCTCTGTTGGATCCACAAACTATCAATCACAATCTGAATTATTTTGAAAGATATTGCTAATAGATTGCTTCTTATGCTAGACAAAATTATCTGTTTACTGTCAAAATTAAAGCCATTCCTACTGTTAGTGTGTTATTCGCAATTACCGTCTTTAGAGGATTAAATATACTGACGTTCAGTTCATGACATAGTCCTTTAGTGCTATTTATTCTGTTTAAACTCACCGTGAAAACTTAGGTGAAGTAATGTTGAAGTGAGCTGTCATTCCACCAGACGACGGCGACGATAGGGATTAAAACTACTGACAGCAGGCTTCACCCAGGGGCGTACCATTAGAAAATGGCGCCTAGGGCACGCATCACATTTGCGCCCCTTCGTAAATTAGCTTTTCGAGGAAAGCTAGGTCCCATAATCTTTCTTGACCAATTATAGTCTTCAATACCGAAGGTATTATTTCAACTTGCTAAAAAATCGCTTGCAATGCTGCAATATTAAGAGAATTTGAATAGAAATAGGCAGATTAGGAAATACGCTTTCATCTCCATACTGCACATTACATTCAAGAAGCTCTCCAGATTTCTTAGATATAGGTATGAGTATGAAATGTTTTATGGATGTTTAATTATTTTTTTATATTTGGCGACTTTTTGCGCCCCCCTTCGATAGGCACCCAGGGCTCGTGCCCTGCTTGCCCCACACTAGTTACGCCTCTGGCTTCACCCTCACTTCACCTAAGATTTCACGGTGAGATTTTTACAGCATAGCTCGACGGATGTCGCCTGAGCACTAAAAGTCGTGGGATGCTGCCATGACAACTATAGCGTGTCATCAACATCATGCTTCACCAAAAACCAATAAAAAAAAAATACAACATAGAATTAGCTAAATGTGTTCTGAATGAAATCCACAGTAAGGTCGATCGTGTACGTACGACGTAGTAAGTAGCTAGTGGACCTATATTAGTAAACATTGACAGAATTGTTGAAACTACTACTAGGTCCTACTAAAAATAATAGAGTGCACTATTTTTTATATTTTTTATTCTACTTCTATTGGACTATAAACACTGTACAGTTCGGCTTTGTGGCAATGGTTTTTATTCCATAACTATGGTCTACAAAGATCTAACTAATAATATAAACGTTAAAGCTTGTATGTTTAGATGTCTGGTTGTTTGTTACTCAATCGTGCACAAACCGCCGAACGGATTTGGACTTAGAGGTTAAATAGGTACTCTAAGGGTATGACATTTGGCACACTGATAGTTTATAACCTGGATTAACACATAGGAAGTATCCTATTTTATCCTGGTAGTACGTTCCCGTGGTATGTCCGAATTCAGCAGAAAGATAGTATTTTATTAGCAACACAGCATTTTTAATACATTTTAAGCGCTGTCATAGTCATAGTCATAGTCATTTATTCATTAACAATAATTTGTATCTGAATCTACATTTTAACATTACATTTAAATTAAATTACACACAATAAAGAGGCAAACAACCTTGATTTAAAAAAAAAAAAATCTAATTAGGTACTTATGTCATATAATAATTCTAAATAATACAATAATCAGATAGGAACTACAAATCTTCAATGGTATATAAGGTGTATCTATTCATACACGAAATATCTGAAAGGGTCATTGTACTCATCATTATGAACAACTTTTACTATGGGCCCAAACCTGAAATCGCGAAAAAAATATCAGCTGTTCCCTACATTTATGTTCGCATATCTCGTCAAAATGTAGGGAACGGCTGATATTTTTTCGCGATTTCAGGTTTGGTCCAGTAGTAAAAGTTGTTCATAATGACGAGTACATTGACCCCTTCAGATATTTCGTGTATGAATAGATACACCTTATATAGACATTTGTTCAATAGGAATTGTTTTATTTTTGTTTTAAAGGAACTAGTGTGGACCGTGCATTTCAGATCTAAAGGCAACCTGTTAAATAATTTGACTGATTGGTATCGGGGACTGTTTCACAACATTGAACATCGGATTGATCACACCTTTTAGGTCTTTTCTTCGGGTACCTTCTCTTACCTCGCGTTCCTCTATCATCAAATAACTTCTCCCACTCTGGGTGGAGCAGGAGGGCGTGTCAGACTTTTACTGACTAAAACCCACCCGTGTTCCTTCAGTTGCCTGTGTGCCGGAGGCCGCGGTATCTCTTTCGCATAACCCGCACCCCTGGCAGGCATCGGCCCTTCCGGGCCCCATCAGTGGCATCAGGCATCATCAGGCACTGTACATGATTGGTCCTAACTATAGCTTTCTAAATCGCTGTCGTAATTATTACTTAATAAGCTAAGCTGAGGCCGTAGCTTTAAATTCGTTCCAAAATCATTCCGGTCCAACCCGTCCCTTGCTCCTCTTCCCCAGTGACGCCCTAAGCCGAGGTCCGTACTAGGGCATGCAAACCGGATACCCGGATAACCGTAAAAACCGGATAACCGACTGATTTGAAACCCGGGTTTTTTAGGATAACAAAACCGGGTTTTTCGGTTTTGTTTAAAACCAAAAAATGTGAACAGGACGGCGAGATGGCGTTAGTTTAGTTTCTATTTCGGCTACGTTAATTTAGTTCCTTGTCGCACTACTATGCCACGCTACCGCCATTTTGGTTTTCGGTCAGTCTGTGTATAGTGATATGAGTGAGTGAGACGAGTGCACGTGTTGTGTTTGTTGTAGGTAAGTTTGATCACATTCTTTTATATCACTCGTATATTATGCATTGCTAATATTACATGAAGTGTATGACCAAATA
The DNA here is from genome assembly GCA_949091785.1 of Polymixis lichenea. NCBI lineage: Eukaryota > Metazoa > Arthropoda > Insecta > Lepidoptera > Noctuidae > Polymixis > Polymixis lichenea. The sequence continues at coordinate 10,972,250 of OX420941.1, forward strand.
CTGAAATTTAATCACAGCAGAGATGTTATGCATATAAGTAATAGCTATAATTAATTAGGTTATGGCAGCCGGCACGTTCTCATTTTTGTAAATATGTAACGTACCTATAATTAATAAGAGCCTGTTTTTATTTGAAGTAGTTTGAGCTGATCACAGCACGTTGTTACATTTAAACTTTAATGTTCTGATTACGTATATTAACAACGAAGTAATTTTTAATGGTTTTTGGATAATGTGAATGTTAAAAATATAAAATAAATACCTAGCTAAGTAGACTTACAAAGAGTGCGTTTTTTTGTAAGTTTTTTACAGTAGGTAATATGGCACAAATGTGGCATATTGTTTGTTTATTTGTCTTCAATGTAGAATCTTCAAAATCGAAATCTTCTGTCGTTGAGTTTCTGCACCTAAAGTGCATTTAACTAGACTATGTGGCGTAAAACTTCCTTCCAGTTGTCCGTTATTATTTTAAGATTTATGATCATGAACTTTTGCTACAATGGCACTTAACATTTACAGAATGGGCACGCCACCATTGCGGCGGTAAGTCCCCTCTTTGAGGAGTGGCTTGAGAGGCGGCATGACGTCCTCACCTTCCGCCTGACACAGGTCCTCACCGGACACGGCTGTTTCGGGAGGTTCCTGTTTCGAATAGGGCGGGAGGAAACGCCCGGGTGTTTCCATTGCGAAGATCGCCCTGAGGCGCTCAAACAACATACCTCTGGTGCAAGCCCATCTACAGAACTTGATTTAGAAACTAAAATCAGGGTGGAAATGACACTTTACGACGGTGGAGGAAAAACGGGAGAATAGTATATAATGTATATCAAAAGTATATAAAGCTTTGAAATCTATACCTCCAACAAGTGTGGAATCAGAGAGGGCCTTTTCAATCTATATCTTTAAGTATGAGTGATTTATTTTGTTTTGGTAAATTAGGAATAAGACTTCTATTTCTTGTGTTATTTAAATAATTATTTTGATCGCATTTTACGTACTGTTGATTTTGCCTGTTTGTATTTTATGACAGTTAAATTGTTATTTAATATTCTGTGATTTTAGACAAATCAAATCAAATCGTTTATTGCAATCCATAATCTACACTTACAGGTGGTACAAAAAATAGAAACAATTATGGACCCTGTCGGGCACAGCAAATTTTTAAATAACTATAATAACTAGAGCGAGAAAGAGCGCTTTATTAATTTTCGTTTGAATTATTTAATATCCTATTAAATATTTTTTTCTTTTTGACCTTTGTGTACCTACCAAATGTTCCTAATTTTGTATGTTAGGTACCTTAAGTATTGAAGTATATGTTGTTTTCCTAAATAATAATCTTGATTCTATGTTATGTTTAGAGAAAATAAACTTTTTGTATTGTTACTTAGTAGTTGCAGCTTATTTCAGTGCAAACAAATGCTCATTAGTATTAAAATAAGTGAGATAAAGTAAAAAAAAAACCTATTTGATTAGACTTTAGCATTTTTATTTCTTTACATACATATTTCTCATTTCTTTATTAAAATTGAAAAAAAAAACCGAAAAAACCGATTTAACCGGTTTCAACGGTTTTGTAAACATTAAACCCGAAAAAATCGGTTTTTTAAAGCAACCCGGTTTTTGCATGCCCTAGTCCGTACCCCACAGGGGGTGCCCTCAGCTTGCTTAGTTTTTAGCCCTGCCTGGAGACCTTAATTTATTGAGGCACCCCCAGGCAAGCCCGGTTAAGCATCTGACAACCTCCTTGTTTGACCTGCAACATGCCATTCGTAAAAAAAAGTAGGTAGAAGTGAATGTCGAGAATACTGACGTAGGTAGGTACATAAATGATAACAAGAAGCACTTAGTACTGCTTACGTAGATACTTCTAAGTATGATGATTAGTCATTCATATTTCTAATTCATTTACCTACGTAGTAAGGTCATATCTTGCGAAACCGCAAGATATTAAATAACTACGATTGTTTCGTTCGCTGGCCGATCGTTTTATTGATTGGTAGGAAAAATCGTGCCTGGGATGTTAGGAATTGCATCTGCACTATGAATGGCAGGATAAGTCCTCGGCCGCAGTTGGATTGGGATAGACTTATCGGTTGGTTGAAAAGAAAACGGCGCCTTAATTGCGTAACACGCCTTAAATCAGAATCTGAATAAGTTTGAAGGATATTGCTAGTCCAAAGCTGACTTTTTTTTTTTTGAGGGTGAGAAATCATCAAATGACTTCTCCCGCTCTGGGTGGAGCTGGGAAAGGCGTGTCAGACTTTTACTGACTAAAACCCACCCATGTTCCCTCAGCTGCCTGTGTGCCAGGTACCACGGTATCTCTTTCGAACAACCCGCACCCATGGCAGGCATCGGCCCTTGCGGACCCCACCAGTTGTTGCTGACATCTCTGATGGCGCGCGTGGAACAAAACGCGCCGTCGACCCGGGCTTGGTCCTTACCGGACAGCGAGCTAACCATTACTCGCCATCCGCTAGCCCCCGCCTATGGTAGCCGGGAATCAGCCTGGGATTACCGACGCCCAGGGCGTCTCCTGCGAAGGCTACGGCCGTGAGGGCGTATGTACTGCCTCTCCCTCATGTGCGCCGTCTCCTTCTTTGCGAGCATCACTGCTTCGCTGAAGGAAGCGACGGCTACCCATGCAATTTCGCTCCGTACCATGGCCTGGACCAGGGCAGGACGCGAGAGATCGCCGCCGCCAGCCATGCTACGACATGTCCTAAATAATTTCTTTACAAGAGAATGCTTACCCATTTCTATACAATTTTTGGATAGATGTATATCTTCCTCTTCATCCTAAAGAGGTTTTTTACAAGTTATGAACGGTTTACCTAATCACGACTGCTCAGATAAGAAAAGGAGGTTGTAATAAAAATCTGATTTGATTTGCGAAAGAACAAAATCTTTTAAGATTGTCAGAGTGTATGAGCCTTTAGTTTGTGCTGCCCTTTTGTCTGCTCCTCTTGCACGTATGCATCATCTTAATAAATTCACATTATTGCTATTCAATAAGCATGGTCACCGTACGCACCGTGGGCGAAGCGTGGGTGCCCTCGCGCATCACTATGTGATGCACATTAAATTTGATTGTTCCTGCAACCTGCGCAGGCGCACAGATTTATATTATTACGCCAACCGTTCATTTGGTGATTATTAAACGATATAAATTTATTACACGATTCAGTATTAATATCGTGAAGGTAAAAGGGTAAGTAGGATTCCTTGAAGGCGTTTGAGAATTTAAAGACAGACTTACCTATGTATCAAAATGGGAACATTGTGGAGAGCATAAACTGAGTCATCATTATCATACAAATTACACCATCGTAATATTCCCCGTAGACTTTACCAACTTTGACTCTAAGGACCAAATTATATTCACTCGACGAACGTTGGTGTTCGGAATCAGAATCATGTGAGTACATGTATAAGTAAATATTGTATTATCAAGATACCTGATAAAATACTGAATATGGTGCGTTTTCCTTGTTACAGATGCCTTTATGAAGCTACCATAATGTAACAATTTCAAAAGCAAACTCCGTTCCGTCGCTGTTTGTACCAGGGGCGCATATCGGCGGCGGCGGTGGCCGCAAAGAATGTCGTCGTCGGATTTATGTGTGCGCGCGCACGCGATGACAGCGCCGCACCGGCCACTACTCTACGCGTATGTCCGCCTGGTACCGCCGACTTGCGTTGAGGCAGTGATGTCTTTTTGTTTCAGAGCATTTTCCTTTATGGCGATAAACAATTATATCATTTACTTTGTGCTGTAAATCATCATCATAAGATGTAACACTGAATTGGTCCTCATGATTTAAATTTTCTTATTTATACCAATGTTAAAATGTTACGGTACCTACTTTTTCATATCTATAGGTATTATAGTATTTTGAAAAACGTTTACGAAAATTAATTTGTCTTCGTTCTTTATATTTAAAAAACCCGAACGAATAAATCCAGTGGTCTCACCGTTTTCAAAGAATATTATTGTTGACTAGTTGACTACTGTATTCTTGAAAACAGGTGTGAGAGCAACCGTCTCGCCATTTTAAAATAATCGCAAATTACACTGAACACGCTTAAGCACCATCCTTCTACCACTTCATTTCGGCGAACGCTTCCGACAACGTCGTCGGTCCACTTGTAACTCGCATAAACTTAGTTTAGGTCTGTTTTCTCAGTTTATGTAGGCGCGGTCGACTGTCTACTGCTGCCACAGTATTTATGCTAAAAGGCCCTGCGGCTCGGACCCTTAATAAACAAATGACGCGCTCACAGATTTAAGAGCCCACGTCGCAATTATTTCGCTATTTCGACGCGGCCGACCAAGTAAAGGCGGCTTTTTCGCTTTATTTGAATTTTAAGTAACCCCATGACGGTAATAGTGGTTGGGGAGTCGGTGGCTCGCTTTTGTTGCTTTGCCGAAGGGAAATGACTTGTTGCACGTCAGAGCGCGCTCCTGACGGTTTTCGTAATGTCATTTGGAGGCTTCGAGACGTAAAGTTACAGTGGCATAGCGCTGAGGCGCAAGGCGTAGTGTTTGGTGCCATAATGGTGGACTTTAGACTACAAATTGCACTTTAAAAAATGAGAATAGACTTTAAAGTAAATATTAATTAAGTATCTTCAGACGAAGCTAAAGTAGCTTTTGTTTGTCACGATGATCTGTGGTAGACGGCTACATACAGTGATCGTTAAATTTTTAAGATCTGTTGGAAAACCCATAAGTTTTGATTCATGCTCCAAAATGTCACAGCATGACGAAGATTGATAAGCTCGCATTGGAAGAAATATTGTTAAGACATCATTGTAGATATAAAGGACCAATTTTTAACTGAATAAGCTTAACCACAACAAAAAGATAGTGACTGTCCATTCGTGACATTTTATCGGATTTCCAGTATGGCAGCTACTGGATGCGATCATTTAAAATGATAAATCACCCGCTCCGTCACCGGGCGACTCGTCAAAATGAACTTATTTGTCAAACTTAGATCACTGAGGTGCGATAACTAAAACAGGAAATTGAAATTTTGTATCACCGGACAAAAATCGGCCGCGTCGCCATCTTGGACGCTAATCGCGCCACGATTTGAATATGGAACTCTTTATACATAAATAGCTTTTTACTTTTTTTATAAGTGTAAGCAGCCAGTTGACGCATAGGTCTTGACAGGAAATGAGGTTAGTTTTTTAACGGTTCGTAGTATTTGCGTGGGAGAAGGGCGCGCTCGAATAGTGTTGATGATGGGAGGTGCACAGATGGTCGATAGAAAATTCCAATTGTAATTTTATGCCTTTGTGTCGAGTTAAATGCCTTTCTATGTGCGTGCCAGGCTGACACTGTCTGTACAAATACTTTGATGGCGTAAGAGTCGTATCCAGTATTTCTTGACAGGAGTCTACCTAACAACGAATTGAACTTGGATAGTCGCCTAAATACACTGCAATGGCACTCCAGGGAATTGCTAATTCTAAAACTAGCAATTCCCTGGAGTGCCATTGCTGGGATCCGAGGACCAGTTATTAAGGCAGGAACGCTGTAGAAAATCTGGTAGAAATCGTTTAATCAACAATTTTATTGCACTCCATTGTGTGTTTATGTGTTAAATTCATTTCAAATGTTTGTATACAGGGTGTAACAGAAACCCTATTGCTATCCTTAAGCACTAAAGATAACAGCTGGTATAGAATCACTATACATCGTTTCAGCTCAAAATAAAATACTCTAAGAATTGATACCAAATTTTCGGTTTTATATGTTTATTTATTTGTTTTTTTTTTTTCTTTAATTAAAATCATAACAAACGTGTCACCGCACTACGTAGGTCAATAACTTTAAACGTTACTTGCCAATATCACGATTAATCTCTTCCGAGCGATGTTTTTATTTCAATTTGAAAAGTTCGGGTTCTGGTATCAATGTATTAAAAATTCTCAATATTTCCGAACACATAGAGATAGGATTAAAAAACCCTTCCAATATCGTTTAATATCATCCAAAGAAACAATGCTCTTGGTATGTATATACCCTTTCCGTTACACGTTGTATACAGAGATAGTAGTGGATGGGCGTTCAATTAATAGTTGGCAAGATATCATCATCATTATCAGACTATACTGTTCCCACTGCTGGGACACAGGCCTTCTCTCTGTGAGAGAGACAGTGGGCTGTAATCTACCACGCGGGCACAGTGCGGTTTGGTAGCTGTCACATGTCTTCGAATTTTTGGTTCTAGAACATGACGGTTTTCTCACTATAGGTACATTTTCCGTCACCGTTTTGGGAGCAGTAGTGATGAATTAGTTAATAGCAGCGGTGCTTGGGGGAGGCCTATGTCCAGTAGTGGACGTCTGAAGTGATGATGATGATGATAAAAGCGGGTTCAACCTATTACTCGGTCGCCGCAAGAGACGCCCTAGGCGTCAGGAATCCCACGTTGATTCCCGGCCACCGTAGGCGCGGGCTTGCGGACGGCGAGTAATGGGTAGCTCGCTGTCCGGTAAGGACCAAGCCCGGGTTGACGGCGCGTTGTATTCCACGCGCACCTCAAAGAGATGTCAGCACCAACTAGTGCGGTCCGCAAGCGCTGATGCCTGCCAGGGGTGCAGGTTGTTCAAAAGAGATACCGTGGCCCTTGGCACACAGGCAACTGAAAGAACACGGGTGGGTTTTCGTCAGTAAAAGCCTGACACGCTCTCCTGCTCCTCCCAGAGCAGGAGAAGTTATTTGATGATCCCTCAACAAAAAAGAAAACCTATAACTCGGTAAGTCGTGACTGTTACCACTGGCCACCACTGCTCATTCCTTACAAATATCAAGATTCCTATGTATAAAAATAGCTCTAGTAGTAAGACTAATCGCAGCTATAAACGAAGGTAAGTATGCTATTCGCTAGTCAGATTCTATAAGTCGAGTTCCGCTAACATTTCGACTGCGACCGTCCGATACTGTAGGCACTTTATACCGACATTACAGTACCTGCAACATTTGTATGCCTTATATGGAGCATTTTATCTAACCCCTAGGTAAGTTAATTTCTTGATTACGTTCTAATTTCAGCTTTGTGATAAAGGGAGTAGGATTAGAAATCGAATGTAGAGTCTGTTCATTGATTTTGCATCTGAAAGTTTTGGGAAGCTATTAGAAACGTACAATTTACTTTTAATTCATTCTAGATAGGTTTCCCTTGTATTAGAAGAAGTTGTTATATAAACGTACACAATTGGGATATAAAATACGAATAATATGGGTACCTAATCAAAAAAAGGTCCAGGAATTTAACTTCACTACTTATTTCTGATAAGTTTCAGCTTGACGTTCTTATTATCCGGAAAAGGACCAGAGTTACCGACATAGCTTGTAGAGTGAGCAAGCTGAAGTGGCAGTGGGCTGGCCATGTTTGTCGAAGGACCGATGGACGGTGGAGCAGACAAGTCCTGGAGTGAAGACCGCGTATCGGCAAACGTAGTGTGGGACGCCCCCCAGCTAGATGGACCGACGACCTTAAAAATGTGGCTGGAACAGACTGGATGCGGAAGGCGGAGGATAGTGTTGTGGCGCTGCCTGGGAGAGGCCTATGTCCAGCAGTGGACTGCGATAGGCTGAGTTGATTGATTAATGTTCTTATTACACACATACCTACACATATTCAAGCCAATAATGTATCCATTGATGAGATACAGGCCTCCGCTCTGTGAGACTCCAGCACCACCGTGCGGGTTGGTAAATGACACATGTCTTCGAATTTTTGATTCCAGGACATTCTGGTTTCCTCACGATGTTTTCCTTCACCGCTGCAGCAGTGGTGATGAAATAATTTGCACAATGTAAAGCGTCATCGCCAGGGTTCGAATTTACGACCTACATTCGAAAATTCGAAAGTCGCGGGTGTTGCCGCTGTGCCACCACTAACAATAAACAAAATATTGACACCCTCAAAAATTAGAAAACGAAATACTTTGATAAGGACGTATACAATTCATTTAGGAAGGACGAAAGACCATCCTGAAAAAAAAACTTGCTCAAAATATCCCTCAATACCTACTAAAATAACGAAATTTTCAAAATGTATATTTCACTAGCACTTCGCCCCGACTCCGTCCGCGTAATTAGCCTAGCTAGGCCCAAGAAATATTTTTTTCATAATACTTCCACCCTCTATTTCACTCCTTTACGTGATGAGTTTCCGAAAATCTTTTCTTAACTGACGTCTTCTACTCATTTTCTACTTTTGTGTGAAATTTCATCTTCGTAGGGCCAGTAGTTTTTGAGATTTCGTTGGTGACCTTTCGCTTTCATATATATTATAGAATAGAATAGAATAGAATATTTATTTAGAAGATATTAATGTAAGTTGCTGGTTTTATGTTGAATATCGACCGCTGGACATAGTTGCCGGTGCCGCAATCGACGCACGCGCGCTTAATCTAACAAGGATTAATTTAATTGAAGATCAATTCATTCTTAATTTTAAATTATGGACATGTGTTTTTCTTTTTTTACTATTGTTACTTGACATCTAATTTTAGTGATATGTTTATATTGACCTCTGTATAATAGTTTTTCTATTTAAATGCAATACGTTTTTGACTTCCAGTTGTGTAAAACGTCTTCATTATTATTTGTCAAATAAATGTTTAAAAATGTATAAATTCAAATTTGATAATATTTGTATACCTACGCCTCGCGGCAAAACATAGATATTGTGACATCTCATACACCGTGTACCTATGTGTACAAATAAAGATTCTTATCCTTATTCTTACGTTTACGTAAACATCACGCCTTGTGTTCCCGAAGGGAGGGGCAGAAGTGTACCTATAGTACTCCCACATTTCGCCAGTTTTGTTTAAGTCCAATGAAATAGGGGGGAGCCTATTGCTATCAACCGGGCACAAACCCAGACTCCGGGCTGCTACTGAGAAATTACAGATAGAAAAACCCAGTAACACTTGCCCAACCTGGGAAACGAACCCAAGACCTCATGCTCCGCAACAGCGCTTCCAACAACTAGACCAACGAGGCAGTCTTAATACTTATTTTGTTTAAAACAATATTAAAAATTACAAAAACTGAATAGGTACTATTTTGAGATGTACTTCGGTATTTTAATGCCCTCTACCAGTTTCTCTAAATAGCTTTAAAGCCTCTTCAAACAGACTCGTCACGCGACGCGACAGCGTGACGCGACACTGTAGACTAATTTCCATGAGGTTTTCATAGAAATTGTTCTACGAGAGTCGCGTTACGCCTGTTTGTGGGAGCCTTTAGTCTTCTAGAAATGTGATTCCTACAACAAGGACTCACCAATGGGTGACACGATATAGTGGGTCCAACACCTCCTATAATTTAAGTCAATCACTTCAAAAAACCAAATAAAATCCAATATTTGTTCACGCAGCATTGAATCTCAACAATCGTACCGCACACAACAATCTTATAATCTCCGTTTAAACCAGTGCAACCTTATCTTAGTCAACCAAACCGAAGTTTAATTAGTTCTATCGCTAATTACTTAGCAGGGCACGACTAGCCGAGGACTATTCCAAGCATTCCATGATTTATTGGCCAGGCAACTATCCTTTGACCCTTAGCGCTCTATTTGGACAAAATATTTAACATTTAATTGCTAATGGGTTTAAACGTGGATTAATACTTAGTAGGTGTGTTGTTTGACTGTTGATTGTGATTAATTTATGTAGTTTGTGAATAATTGTTTATGTGTTAGTGTTGAGTGTTTCTTGGTCTTATGAATAGAAGACGGATTTGGTGATGTCGTATTTGTACCTACAATATTTGGTGACGTTGTATTGTACCTACATAATTATATATTTGGTGACGTTGTATTGTACCTACAGAATTATATATTTGGTGACGTTGTATTGTACCTACAGAATTATATATTTGGTGACGTTGTATTGTACCTACAGAATTATATATTTGGTGACGTTGTATTGTACCTACAGAATTATATATTTGGTGACGTTGTATTGTACCTACAGAATTATATATTTGGTGACGTTGTATTGTACCTACATAATTATATATTTGGTGACGTTGTATTGTACCTACAGAATTATATATTTGGTGACGTTGTATTGTACCTACAGAATTATATATTTGGTGACGTTGTATTGTACCTACAGAATTATATAATTGGTGACGTTGTATTGTACCTACAGAATTATATATTTGGTGATGTTGTATTGTACCTACCGGATGATATATTTCGTGATGTTGTATTGTACCTACCGGATGATATATTTCGTGATGTTGTATTGTACCTACAGAATTATATATTTGGTGACGTTGTATTGTACCTACAGAATTATATAATTGGTGACGTTGTATTGTACCTACAGAATTATATATTTGGTGATGTTGTATTGTACCTACCGGATGATATATTTGGTGATGTTGTATTGTACCTACAAGATGATATACAATATGTAACAAAAACCCTGTTGTTCCTTTTAGGGACGTATACACTTACCTACAAGCACAACATTTACGAAGTTATAATGTAAAAAATAAGCATTGGCTGGTCGAGAGTTCAGTATCAAATAACTATTAAAATCGACATATTCGAAAAATTTTTTTACGACATCTGATTTTACAAGTATCCTTATTTCGCACAATAGACTACGAGCTCGGCGGCTTTCTTTGATCTAATCAAAATCAGTTAAACTTTACAAATATTCATAATTAAATATTTATTTTAAATATTTTTGTTGAACAGTTTTTATAAATGACTTGCTTTATTACGTATGTATGCCGATTCTGAAAACGTGGGTAGAAGGAACAACAGGGTTTTTGTTACATATTGTATATGGTGAGAAGTTATTGAGGTGGAAGCGTTAACGTACCTACCTCGCGAAATTAAAATATTCCAACGTTTTTTCAATTTGCAGGTCAGTACAGTCTGTATTTTGATTAATATATGATTCGCGACCGTGTCGTATGTATTTACAGCAGGCTTAGCACGAGAACCGTACAGAAGCGTTTTGTCGACGGAAGAGTAGACAAAAATGACGTTTCCGTGTAGACAGTTGATAGTTTTGAACCGAGAAATGTGGACAAGCTATTTCTATTCTACGGTAGAGTAGAAATAGAAAGCGTCATGTTAAGCCTGCAGAAATATAATAATTCTATGTTCAATTAATCCCATTGATTTTATGAAAAGTCATTCAATGGAGTTCAATGAACTTAGAAGGTTTGTTTGAATTATTTGAATAATTATAATTCTGTAAAACCATATTTGTTATGGACGCGAATCATATTTCAAGATACAACCTGACCGTGACCCGCAACCTAAAATTTGGTATTTATTTTGTTTATTTATTTTGGATTTATTTGTCACAAAACACGTGCATATAAAAAAAAAAACATAAAATAAAAAATAAAAAACATGATAACAACACAGATATGTATACATAGGCATAAAGAACACAAATAGTCGGCAACTGCACGCCGTGACTGTGACAAGAAGGCTTCCACTCAGCATGATGCTGTGCTATGGGACCAATAGCACAGCGCTGATTTTCAGTGGTCACCCGAAAATGACGTACGAAAACCAAGCCAGGGTTTTTACAAATTAGACAAAACAAGTAGGTAACAAAGTAAAATAATTATAATAATGAATACATAAAATTTAGTGTTACCCTACAACTAAAGGTAAAAAATGCTATAGAATAAAGCAATGAAATGCATACCTAGTTATACAAAAACATACAAGTACCTACACAAAAATGTACCGCGTTTTGTCTCGTTCCCACTCTCACCTTCACGTCGCCTGCATCAATCTGCCTGGTATCAATTCTTAGAATATTTTATTTTGGACTGAAATTATGTATAGTGATTCTACACCAGCTGTTATCTTTAGTGCTTAAGGATTGCAATAGGGTTTCTGTTACACCCTGTATATACGCGAAGCAAAAACTTTGGACCCCTTGTTACGAAAATTACGCGGACGTAGGGAAGTTTATATGGACAAGGAGTGTATAAAGCTAATATTTATAAATACATAATAATGCATTTTAAAAAAATGGTCGAATTTGGACACTAGAAGACCACTAGTATTATTTATTAAGTTAGAATCTCAAGCAAAAATCCCTAAAAATCTTAATCAACCTTTTCAAATTAAAACACAAAACAAAAAGCACCTATTAACATCTACTTAAACACAAGTAACCCTTGTTATTTCGAATTAAAGTCGCCTGCACTAGATAACGAACAATCAGCGGCGGCAGCGAGCGGGTTAGCTTCCCGCTACAAATAAGTTTAGATCGGATCAGCACCTTTTTGTTTCCACTGTCCCTTCCTGTACGATCAGCGATCATTGATCACGGACTGGAGGGAGCAGGCGAATGGTGATCAGGTGATGTGCCTCATTAACTTGCTACCTAATTGTCTGTATTGGTCACGACGAGACATTGATACTCAGTTGGTTACTGTAGAAGATTCTGTAGTGTAGACCTAAAAAAAAACAAATAAATTCATTTGCCATAAGTGTTGGTACAATTTCGGTCTTAACATAAATTACATTACATTATACAGATCCAAAACACTTAGTCATAATACTGTGACATGCAAATATTTGGGTATAAACATAAACATAATTAAATTATTTATAGTTATAATTAAATTAAAAATAAAATGGAGTAGCATTATTATTACAATTATTAAACACATTAAAAAGAAAAATAATGTCAGAGGGTAGATTATAATTATTATATTTCATTTTTGAATGTCTTGTTGAATATGTCGCTTACTGAGTAGAAATTCATTATCTTTCCTATGTAGGTGACTTCGCATCTGCGGCGTTTAACGTCACGTGGATACCGCGTAGACGCTGCACTAACGTCGAGTAGACGTGATCGAAATAACAGCTACGTTGACACGGCTTAAGCGCTACGTTAGCGCAACGTATATTGTAGACATAAGTTAGCTTCCCGCTACAAACAAGTTTAGATCGGATCAGCACTTTTTTGTTTCCACTGTCCCTTCCTGTACGATCAGCGATCATTGATCACGGACTGGAGGGAGCAGGCGAATGGTGATCAGGTGATGTGCCTCATTAACTTGCTACCTAATTGTCTGTATTGGTCAAGACGAGACATTGATACTCAGTTGGTTACTGTAGAAGATTCTGTAGTGTAGACCTATGTAGATGGCTTCGCATCTGCGGCGTTTAACGTCACGTGGATACCGCGTACACGCTGCACTAACGTCGAGTAGACGTGATCGATTGATCGAATAACAGCTACGTTGACGCGGCTTAAGCGGTACGTTAGCGCAACGTATATGTAGAAATAAGTTAGCTTCCCGCTACAAATAAGTTTAGATCGGATCAGCACCTTTTTGTTACCACTGTCCCTTCCTGTATGACGACCAGTGATTGAAAATAAGATCACACAATAAATCTGATTATATACTGCACTTCAAGACAAAAAATCACCAATATGCCAACTCAAAAACCTCAACTATGCAAGTTAATAAATAGAAAATATTTCCGCCCCTCTTCGAGAAAGAACTGAAATCTTCATACAAAGCCGTAGTCCACTCTATTCTTTCGCAATGCAATTAAACATTTTTTTAAATACCCCATTAGAGTCCTTAATTTGTAAGCCGTTCGGGCTCTAAAAGTCCTTCTGACTCGCTTTACAAGTTAAAACGAACTCTATCTTTAACACATAATGTCTAAAATTGTCTAAATGTTGTTTTAGTACAATATGAGCTTTAAAGCTTCGTTCAGTTTTGTGCTAAAATAAAAGCAGCAATAAAATGTAGTCAGATTACTCGACTGGAACAGTTTGAAGTACGTACCTAACTTTAATTTGTTGGGGAAGTCGAAATTAAAACAATACTTGTTGGTTTTTAATTCGAAATACTTAACTAAAGCGTTATTTTTAGACTCATTGTTCGTTTGTTGCTGCTCTTCAGATAGAGAAAAATTGACTATAAATGGGAGAACATCCTACTAATATAAAAAAAGAATGTGAAAGTTTGTATTTTTGGCCATTTAGATGTTTGGATGTTTGTTACTCAATCACGTCAAAACGGCTGAACGGATTTGGATGAAATTTATCCCGGTTGTAAGTTCCCGTGGGATAATTTCAGAGCTCCACCCGGGCAAAGCCGCTGGCAAAAGCTAGTGAGAATATAAAGTTGGATCAAAAAGAAAATAAGATTGCAAATACACTTCATTCGGTGCTTGCGAATTGAAATTTTGTTCTTAAAAATAAAGTAATAACAAAATGAACTGTTAAGCTGTGCTATAAATCATTCGGCTGAAGACCCCATCGGGCAAAATAGTTCACATTTGTAATAGGCGTAACTATCCATCCATTAAATTATAGCATGAGCAGGTTAATCTAGTTTGCACAGATATTTGAGTAGCCTTTATCTTCAACTTCATTTCCTTTAAATATGTCAAACTAGCTGCGCCCGCGACTTCGTCCGCGCGGAATAGTTATTTTTCATTATTTATTTATATTAAAATAGATATTATTAAAAATTTATAAAATTTCTAAAATAAAAGAAGCCTAAGTTACTCATTATTACATCAGCTATCTGCCAGTGAAAAGTTCCGTCAAAATCGGTCCAGCCGTTTCAGAGATTAGCTGGAACAAACAGACGGACAGACAGACAAAAATTTAAAAATAAAATATTTTGGTATGTGTACTGTGTATGCATTTAGTAAAAAGTGGTTATTTTTATTTACAAACAGACACTCCAATTTTATTTATCTGTACGTATGTATAGATGTCAGGTCCCGGCGAAAGCTATTGAGCCTATGACGTCACTAACTGGGTTAAATGATTATTTATCAATCTTTATTTACGTATAGTTAGTTTGTTATAAACTAAACATAGTTTTTCCTTCGGTTTCCTACTAATAAATTAACTGTTACTTCATCACTATTGGCATAACAGAAGATTCAAGTTTATTAAAATTCCGTAAATCATGTTGCAGCACAACGTATAGATTGTATGTCAAAGCAATTCTTCATTGAGGATAGTCGATTTTCAAAACACTAGCAATGTGTTTGGATTTGGAATTGGAATAGAACTTATGGAAAACTGAATTGGATACATTGGACTGTGTCCAGTGCAATCTCATTCAGGTAGTCCAGTGCTGATAAACCGGGCTCTGATACGAATGAAAATGCTATAGAATCCACAAAGAAGAAATAACCTAGTGTTTTATTTTTTCATCACCACGCCACTGAGAATATACTTGTGGCGCCATCTATCAAGCTCCGAGGCATACCTATGATCAGACAGACCTTTACCAAAAAAATATCACGCCATTAGACAAAAAAAAAGCCTAACACATAACAATATTATAAAGCCGATAACATAATCGCGTCCGAAACATTTTTATCCTTAGTCCACACGCGCAGTTTGTCGTCAGATTTAGCTTGTATTTATATCTGCGCAGGCGACAGGCGTGTGCTACCGGTCCGATACTAAATAACAGTGTCACACTAGCCTTTAAGGACACCGCCGGGATGGTGTTGTGAGAGAGTGAACAGTTTATTTATTTACTTTTTTAATTTAACTTTATCCCCCACCATCGCCCTTTTAATACCCGAATACCAGACGTACTGCAGGGTACCATCCGCACTTGGTTGATATCCTGACCAGTCTTATTAAGCGCTTCTCCTCCGCATCGCGTCTGTGTTCACTTCCACATTTAACCTGTCTTCCTTCAAAGCAAGATTGAACTGGCATCTTCTAGTCACGCTCGATCCATCATAGACCTCGTCAATCGCTTTCCATCAGGCGTGATCGAGGCCAGTTTAGTAATTTAAAAAATTTTATAATTAAAAAAAAAATAAGGTATCGATGGATTCTGGATGTTTGCTGCATCATGCATGCATTATCCACCAACCAGGTCTGGGCCCATGCGGTGTACCTACTACACTTTGGAATGGCCAACTAGCTTCATATTTCTGACTGACCGACCCCTTGACAATTCAAATGAACTAAATGCTGAGTTCGAGTTTGGTGGGTTATGGCCGAGTCTCTATTACAGAGAGGAAGGTTTGGGACTTAGCGGTGAAAACATTATATGCAATGACATGCTCTTGACAACCAAATATTCTCTTTCTTGTTTGTAGTTTATCTTCTAGATATGAGAAGCTAAAGGATGGATCAAATAAACTTTTATCAACCTTAAATTATACAGCTACTGTGTCACACTTGATAAGCTGGGGGGAACTGAGTCAATGCAGAAGGTGGAATACATAGCTTGGTGTAATTAGGGACAACTTAAGCAGATGTTCCGTGTGGTGCCAGACGTAAAAGAATAGCACCATCCCATTTCTTCCCGTGGGTGTCGTAGAAGGCGACTAAGGGACTTACCAGAGAATGGGCAGCAGCGTCCTCTATGCATTTGACCACCATACTGCGATCACCAACCCGCCTGCCAAAATCCCCCCTTTTGGAGGAGGCCTAAGTGCAGCAGTGGACGTCTTTCGGTTGAAATGATGCTGATGATGAAGCAGATGTTCCAAAGTCCGAAGACATGTGCCAGGGACAGCTATCAACCCGCTCTGGGCCCGCGTGGTAGATTATGGCTCACTCCCTCTCGCAGAGAGAAGGCCGGTGTCCCCCAGTTGGAACATTTTAACCAGATTATGTGTGTAAGCCGAGGTAACGGATCAAAGCTGAGGCAAGAAGCACCAGCTTTATTGAAGACCTTTTTACTCAAAGTTACAAACTATAACTATAACGAGATATCGTACACACATATGACAAATTATTAAATTAATGTTCTGTATCTCGTAATGTCATCTCATTTCTTCCCGTGGGTGTCGTAGAAGGCGACTAAGGGACTTACCAGAGAATGGGCAGCAGCGTCCTCTATGCATTTGGCCACCATACTGCGATCGCCAACCCTCCTGCCAAGCGTTGCGATTATGGCAAATCCCCCCCTTTTGGGGGAGGCTTATGTCCAGCAGTGGACGTCTTTCGGTTGATATGATGATGATCTCGTAATGTTTATTAGTTTGCGTATATAATAAGTATTAGAATCAAGTCTATCCGACTAAACAGACAGCTGTGCTGCTGGGGAGTTTGTTGCGCCACTTCTTCTTCTCAGCTAATGCACTAGGAAGTGGTGAAGGGTGGGCGTTTTCGGGGACTGTCTTATGTTATATATATATTTTGACATTCGAAAAGTGCTGATTCTCAGCTTAATTTGAATAAATGAGTTTTCATTTAGATTTTTGATATTTATGACTTGGACAAGCAAATTAATCCTGAACTTAATTAATATTCCCGCTTACTACTACGAAAAAAGGTTTTATTGAGATCAGCTTGAAACCACCAACGCAGTTTCTGAATTAAGAACCTAAATGCAGTTGGTTCTTTTTTAGAAAACTGACGACTTACTCCGGTGCTAAGTTGTCATTTTTGTACTAAGAACTTTACCCAAATCGAAATAAAGTTGTAAATGCAAAAACTGGCTTAGTGCTTTAGAGAAAAACTAAAGCTAGATCGCGTTTTGTAATAAGACAGATTAATTTCATAGTTCAATTCATCAGCCGCATCAGCTTGGTGAGCAGTGGAGACCCAGCGGTATCAGCGTTGACTTACGAGTTGTCATGAGTTCGAACCAAGGCAAGCACTTTGTGCATTTAATTTCTTCACCACTGCTTACAAAACGATGAAGGAAAACATCGTGAGGAAACCGGCATGTCTTAGAACCAAAATTGTATCCTAGACATGTGACATCCGCCAACTCGCACTGGGCCCGCGTGGTGGATTATGGCCCACTCCGTCTCACAGAGAGGAGGCCTGTGTCCCAGCAGTGGGAAGGTTAGGAATCAACTTTTTGCTTACCAGGCAGAAACACTCAAGAAGAAATCCCTGTCAAAATCCCAAAACCATTTTCTGCCTGTCTCAGCTCGCATAAAACCTTCCTGCGCATACGCCTTTTTGTTCAATTCCCGGCCGTATTTCGGCTGCGCGCGCTTCCATTTATCTCAGCTATCATCTGAGATACGGCGGCTATCCGCTGAATCTTTATGCGAGCTCGATAGCCGATACTGACCGCCGCTGATTAGCCGATAGGTACGTCGCCCCATTCATAATGTTATGTTTTGGCGATTTTTAATAGTATCGATACTAAATCGATATAAGATACAGAATTTTGATTAAATGTGAAGCTTTTTGTGTTTCTGACGAGTGATGTTTTCGCTTAGTCTCTAATGTTGCAGCATCAATGCCGTATTAAAATCAAAAGCATGTAAAAAATTAAATGATAATAAGTGGTAATGATGTGAAAATTATTGTATGAAGGCATTTTCATTCTTATGATTGCATAAACTCACTGAAAATCCTGATAAACGCGTAGAGATATATTATAAACTAGCTTTTGCCAGCGGCTTCGCCCGCGTGGAGGTCGGTGTATTATACATATAAACCTTCCTCTTGAATCACTCTATCTATTAAAAAAACCCGCATCAAAATCCGTTGCGTAGTTTTAAAGATTTAAGCATACATAGGGATCTAGGGACAGAGAAAGCGATTTTGTTTTATACTATGTAGTGATGTGAAATAAATGTGTGAGTGCATTAAAGTATCTTTGAACCTCCCGATCTATTTATTATTAAACTGGTGGTTCATCTCCAGCCTGAAGTTGGTATAGTGTGTAGCTTCAGTAATTAATTGGGCTTTGATTGAAATCATCAATTTTTTTTTTTTTATTTCTTTTTTTTTTTTTTTTTGGTGGGAAATCATCAAATAACTTCTCTCGCTCTGGGTGGAGCGGGAGGGCGTTTCAGACTTTTATTGACAGAAACCCTCCCGTATTCCCTCAGTTGCCTGTGTGCCAGGGGCCGCGGTATCTCTTTCGAACAACCCGCACCCCTGGCAGGCATCGGCTCTTGCGGGCCCCACCAGTTGGTGCTGACATCTCATCACGCCGTCGACCCGGGCTTAGTCCTTACCGGACAGCAAGCTACCCATTACTCGCCGTCCGCAAGCCCGCGCCTACGGTGGCCGGGAATCAGCCTGGGATTCTCGACGCCCAGAGCGTCTCCTGCGAAGGCTGCGGCCATGAAGGCGCATGTACTGCCTTTCCCTCACGTGCGCCGCATCCCTCTTTGCGAGCATCACTGCTTCGCTGAAGGAGGTGACGGCTAACCATGCACTCACACTTCGTACCATGGCCTGGACCAGGGCTGGACGCGAGAGATCGTCGCCGCCGATCGCCTCCACGAGGACACGGCGGTGCTCCGTCCAAGCCGGGCAGACCTCCACCGTATGCTCCACCGTGTCCTCAGGGCGATCTTCGCAATGGAAACACCTGGGCGTTTCCTCCCGCCTTATGCGAAACAGGAACCTCCCGAAAGAGCTGTGTCCGGTGAGGACCTGTGTCAGGTGGAAGGTGAGGACGCCATTCCGCCTCTCAAGCCACTCCTCAAAGAGGGGACTTACCGCCGCACTCAATGACCCGTGTGTTCTTGGTTGTGTTGTTTCTTCTGAGTCACCTGGGAGTGGCGACTTCTTCACCTCTTCTACGTAGGTAGTGTATTTCATGCATCTATACCTATACGTATAATAATCATATAATACATTTGCAGTTTAGAATATGTGGCATTTTTTATACTGCCAGTTAACCTTTCCATCATTTAGTTTCGGTTTTCACTCTTTAGCTCAAATTAAATTCGATTTGAGTTAGATGTTCTGTTCATTATCAATCAGTGTTCGATCATCAGCTCAATACGTTTTAATTTCTTGGATATTGTCCTGGTCTTTATTAATCTGTAGCTAATACTCAGGGGGTCTAAAAAGGCAGAATCATATTAGGATAATATTATGAATCATATTTAAAATCGTCAAATGGCCACAAACTGACAATTCATAACATTATTACCTGCGTACATAGCACGCAATTCATCTGTTTGACAGTTTTGTATGGAGATTCGTAATGGTCCACAAATTATGAATTGCTTTATTGAAAGTTAAATTTAAAATAGCAGAATCATATTGGAATTCAGGAAATGAATCGCTGTTAGAGGAATCGCTTAATGTTGCGTTTTTAGCCCCCGTCGCAGACAGTTGTCCATAGCCAAAGCATTCATCATTGAAATGAAATGAAATGAAATGAAATGAAATGTTTATTTATGTAAGTAGATCTTAAAAGACACTTTTACACGTCAATATTTTGTTGGTCAATATTTTTAAAACTAGATGGCGCCGGCATTTCCTAGCTGACTGTTCCCTGAGAAGAAAAGCCGAAACAAACTCAGAGGTCATAGTCTCTTTTAAAGTCCAAACATTATATTATTTAAATTTTATGTGAGTCTAACAATGCAGGGTAATGTCTGGAAAGGCCTTTTGAAGAAAGAGCCATTGCAGCTTTGAGCTGACCTGTCTCAACAGACGGCATGTATGTAGCAGTCACCGTGTAGCTCAACCCTATTTTAGGGAGCTCAACGACCCGCCACAAGACGCTACCAGATTTGCAGGACATTTGCGTAGGCCATTTACAAAATGCTCAAAACCACCAGACGAGTTATAAAGTAATGTGTTCAATCTAGCCTGCATAGTACTCACATTCACAGTTAGTTTTTTCTTTAAATGTCATTAAAAATCAATACTTAAATATAAAATGTCAACAGTATCTATTAAACACTTAGCTTATATGACAGTTTGTTGCTTGAGGGTACATTGGAGCAACTTAACTAGTCCCAAGCTTTTTTATCATCCAAGTAATTTTTAACTTCATAGAAACCTTTTTGACAGAGTTTCTGTTTAATAAATAGTTTAAATTTATTGAAGCTTAGTTCCTTAACATGGCTTGGGAGTTTGTTGTAAAAACGAATACTTTGGCACTTAAATGAATTGCTAATTTTTTGGAGCCTAGTCGTGGGCACAATAAGTAAATCTTTATTTCTAGTATTTATGCTATGAACGTCGCTGTGTTTAGAATATAGATTAATGTTCTTTTTAACATAAATTAGGTTCTCATATACATATTGAGATGCGACTGTCATTATATTTATTTCCTTAAATTTATCCCTCAGTGAATGTCTACAACTTAGGTTATAAATTGCTCGAATGGCTCGTTTCTGCAGCACAAATATAGCTTGAATGTCGGCTGCATTTCCCCACAGCAAAATGCCGTACGACATTACACTATGGAAATAACTAAAATATACTAATCGAGCTGTTTCTACATCAGTCAAATGACGGATTTTATAGACCGCGTAGGCTGCAGAGCTTAGCCGCTTCGACAATTTAGTTACGTGTGGGCCCCACTGTAGCTTCGAGTCCAAAGTAATACCTAAGAACACAGTGGTGTCCACAAGATCCAATTCCGCCCCATTTACTAATACATTGGTTTTCACCTGCTTAACGTTAGGTGTCAGAAATCGAATGCATTTAGTCTTTTTCTCGTTTAATAGTAAATTATTAACACTAAACCAATGCACTATTTTAGCAAGAGCATTATTTACATCGTCAGTAACTGTCTGTTGTCGTTTAAGTTTAAATAAAAGTGATGTGTCATCTGCAAATAACACTATTTCATGACTGTTCTTTAAAAGACAAGGTAGGTCGTTTATATATATGAGAAATAAAAAAGGGCCAAGAATTGAGCCCTGCGGAACTCCCATAGTGACAATAGAGCCTGGGGATCGCTTGCCGTTAACGTCCACTCTTTGGATCCTATTATCCAAATAAGAAATGAGAAGATCCAAGGCAGTGTTTCTAACACCATAGTGATGCAATTTCCTGACCAACGTTTCATGTGAAACACAATCGAAAGCCTTAGACAAGTCACAAAAAATACCTAGGGCATCGTGTGACTCCCAGGCCTCATAAATATGCGTAAGAAGCTCAACACCAGCGTCGGTAGTCGAGCGACCCCTTGTGAAACCGAATTGTTTACTGTTTAATAACTTATGTTTATTAAAATGTCTTTGCAACTGATCTAGCATCAATTTTTCAAATATTTTACTGAAGGTGGGAAGCACAGAAATTGGTCTAAAATTCGTGGGGTCTGATGTGCTACCCGATTTAAACAAAGGTATTATTTTACTATTTTTCATTAGGTCAGGAATTACACCACAGTCAATACATTTATTAAAAATAATTGCCAATTCAGGCGCTACACTGTTGATTATGCATTTTGTAACCTCTACGGAATTTCCCCATAGATCAGCAGTTTTTTTAACATTAAGCGTATTGAAATTTTTTATAATATCTCTAGCGCTAACATATTCGAAATTAAATTCATGGTTACAAATATCAACATTTTCCTTCAATAGGGACTCGGCTACAGTGGGTGAAGAATTTAAAGTTTTAGTGGTTGAGACTGGAATATCAGAAAATAAATTTTCAAAAACTGTGGCAACTTCTAAATCTTTTTTAATAACTGTATTGTTAATATTAAGGCTGTAGTTACTACTACGCTGCCTATCTCTTCCAGTCTCCTTATTTATAATTTCCCAAGTCGTTTTTATTTTATTTTGACTATTTTTAATTTTTGAGCTTAAATATCGACACTTAGCTTCACTACAAACTTGTTTGAATAGTTTGGAATAGTTCTTAACATATTTATAAAATTCTTTGCTCTTATTATAATTTCTTTCTTCATATAGTTCAAAAAGTTTTATTCTACTTGTAAATATCCCTTTAGTTGCCCATTCACTGAAGTTTGCAGAACCATTAACTGAGATCTGCTTGGGTATAAAAGTTGAGTTACATTCTGTACAATAAATAGCAAAAAAAGAATTGTACAGTTCATTAGGATCATCACTAAAAGGCAAGTAGGGTAATTTACTATTGAGTTTATTTTTAAAGCTCTCCAAGCGACCTGCAGTTTTTGGCACTACAGTGATAAGTCTCTTAGCCACTTTTTTATCTTGCTTATTAAATGTAATCAGTTGTCCACAGTGGTCAGAATCTAGTTGACTTATAATCTTTTTATTAGTAGGTGAAATGTCAGTAAATATATTATCTAAACATGTAGCTGACGTGGCAGTTATTCTAGTAGGCTCTAAAAATATATAATTTAGGTTATATGACTGAAATATTTTTTTAATTTTTAGGCACATTGACGAGTCCTCTAATAAATTGACATTAAAATCACCACATACAATTTTTTTTTTTTCCTAATTTACCAAGTTTTTGTAACACATCATCCATGATACTCTCAAAGCAATCATAAATCGATGATGGAGGCCGGTATACACTCAATACAACAAGCTGCTCCAACTCCACACAAGCTATTTCTATAGTCCGCTCTACAGAGAGGCTCACAATATCTTTACGTTCTTTGAATTTAAGTTGTTTAGTTAACAGTATCAACGAGCCACCATGTATTGCATTTTCTCTGCTGAACGAACTACCAATCTGGTGATTACTGAAATTAAACATGAACTGATGGCTTTTTAACCAATGTTCTGTAATGCATAAAATATCAATGTGATTATAGTTCATGAATAATTCAATTTCAAGGTCTTTTCTCAACATGCCTTGAATATTTTGGTGCACCAGATTAACTGTGTTAGAACTTACTCTGACATTTTGATGATTTGAATGATTTGAATTTAATGTATTTAAATTTAAATTATCTCCATTAATTAGGCAAGAGGTTTCCTCTATTGTCTCAACTTCTAATTTAAATTAATGTCAGCTTGGGTAGCCAAGTTATTGGCTGAATCAATTAAAAAGTCAGATTTTTGCTCAATAGTAGCAACAGGTTTAGTAGCCAAGCTCTTGGCTGGTAAATCAATATAGAAAAAATATAGCGATAAAGCTATTTGTCTTTTTAAACAGCGTGGTAAATACAATTTGTATTTTGTCACATAAATATTTACTAACATACTTGTTAGTGTCAATTACATGCAAATTATTATCATTTAATGTCATATTATTTAACATAATATTTAATTTGTGCCTAAAATTATTTTCTTTCTGTGGCAAACTGCTACTATAAGGAAATGTAAACATCACAATCTGTCTTAAGTTGAGTTCAAATAGTTTGTTAATGTAATGAAGCAGACTGTCCTGATTCACACTTCCTCTGTCACTAATTAATAAAATCAAAATAGTGTCCTGGTGGAAATTTAAAGTAATAATCTTTGTCACTATATCAACATAACTTAAGCCAGGCATACAATAATTGGTAACGGACTGTCCCTTGCAAATGTTTGATAATAACTGCCCCATGTCTTTTCCAATTTCATCACTAAATATCACAATATCACTATTTATTTGGGTTTTTACACTGTTAATAGATTTTATATTAACTTTAGATATTTTGGGGGATTGCAATTATTGATTGATTGCACTCTCGTCAAATACCAAACAAATTGCTAAGCAGATTTTTTTTTTGGTATTTGACAAAAGCGCATCGCAGCAAGAAATAAGGTTCAAAATATTGATGTTAATTGAATCGAATAATGACCTTAATAATAGTAAAATATGCAGTTTTATTTAAATAAAAAAATAAATTGACGGCTCTGTGGAATAATTTTAGTTGATTGAATTCCCCTTATTATCTTTACATAAAATATGATTGTTTTATGATCAAAATTTTGAGAGTTCTGCTATGAAAAATGTTTTTTTGAACTGTGTTACGATTGTTTCATCATGATACTACACTCGAGAGCAATGAATCCGGGTCACTTAAAGAATCCTAAAAATCTCGGAAACTAAAAATGCTAGGTTAATGCAATAAATTGTATTTAATAGACAATGTAATACTCCTTAAATGAAGGTATTAAAACTTCTTAGTTATTGTAAAGTTATATCATAAAAAAATCAAATTTGAAAAAGGGCCACTTTCGAAGATGGAACTACGAAATTACAGCATTTGGTTTTGCTTTTGTTTGTAATCTGTCATTTATGTGGGTACATAAACCATGTTGATAGTGCTCTATATTCATTATTCAAGCTGAAATTATGTCGCTTACGCCTGAAGAATGCACCAGAATACTTACAATGCTGGAAACCGGCCGGAGTCAGCGCGATACAGCCTGGACTGTCGGTGTGTCGCTGTCAACAGTACAAAGAGTTCTCCGACGTTACGAAGAAACTGGTTCTAACCTACGCAGACCAGGAACGGGCAGAACCAGGTGTACCACAGCACGAGAAGACCGATACTTGGTGAACACCATGCTTCGAAATCGCTTTCTCACAGGAACTGAACTCACAAATCAGTTTCGACGCCTCGGAGGAAGTAACCCAAGTGCATGGACAGTAAGACGTCGGCTTGCTGAATCTAACTTAAAACCCCTTAGACCTGCAAACGGCCCTAAACTGGAGCGTGGGCATCGTATTTCAAGACTAAGATATGCCCAGAGCCACGTAAATTGGAGTATTGAAGATTGGTCAAAAGTTATGTTCTCCGACGAATCAAAATTTATGCTCTACAAGCACGATGGAAGACACAGAGTGTATCGAAGACCAGGGGAAAGATTCAAGCAAGCATGCATCGAAGAAAAAGTAGCCTACGGTGGTGGGTCTGTACTTGTGTGGGCCGGAATTTCTTCTGAAAGTCGCACAGAGCTGGTGATCATAGAAAACGGCTCTTTAACTAGCGTAAGATATGTGGAAGAAATCCTCAATGATCACGTTGGTCCATTTATGGTCAATTTAGGTGAGGATGCTATATTTATGCATGACAATGCCCGACCTCATACAGGTAGGATTGTGAATGACTACCTTCAAGAGATGAACATTACTCGTATGGAGTGGCCAGCGCGCAGCCCGGATATCAACCCGATCGAGCATGCTTGGGACGAGCTAGGCAGATGCGTAAAACAACGAAACCCTCCCCCAATCACGCTTCGTGAGCTCAAAATTGCTCTCACAGAGGAATGGGAGAATATTCCCCAAAATCGTATAAGGAACTTGGTGTACAGCATGCCAAACCGCGTAAACGCAGTAATGGAAGCACGAGGAGGCAATACGAAGTATTAAAATTCAAGAAAATCGTAATAAAGTTCAAAAATTTCATGTTTCCTATTTTTGTTTTAAGGAGAGATCAGCAGTTTTTTTCTTTATGTAATTTTGTGTTAATAAAATGTATGGTGACTCATATTTTTTTTACTTTCATTTAAGGAGTATTACATTGTCTATTAAATACAATTTATTGCATTAACCTATCATTTTTAGTTTCCGAGATTTTTAACATTCTTTAAGTGACCCGGATTCATTGCTCTCGAGTGTATTTTATTTTAATGCAATATTTTTGAATAAGTCTTTTTTTTACATTTGGCAATACACTCAACTTGTATTCTTTTCCTAGCTTGGTATCGTAATATATACGAGTATGTACAGTTAGCGTCAATAATATCGGGACAAACAGACTGTTCAAAATTATCTAAAGAAATATAAAAATTAATGACACAAGGAATGTTTCAGAATGAAGACAGTATACGACAACTGTCATTCTGAGAAGAACCTAATCCGATTGAGATAAAGTTCAATTTTCTTCGTTGTTGAGATCATTTTGAACAGTCTGTTCGCCCCGATATTTATGACGCTGACTGTACCAATACAAAATTGTGCGACGGAAACCTGAGCATTTCACGGTGTCTGAGGTTTCGCCAAGAGGTTCGTTTAGGTTACAGCCTTTTACATCCGTTACTTTTCGATGTATTCACCAGTGTGCTTTATCACATCATTCAGTGTCCCCACCATTTGCTAACTTTGTACCTATAAAACCTCTGCGCCCTAATTAATTATCGTTCGATAGATCCCATCTCATTCAGATCACCATAGATAAACCCCGGTCAGTTTTTAATATCGTCGCCAATGTCCCGTTCTTTATGATTCAATGTTCAGCCCACCGGTTTGCATTGTGTGCCCCTTAATTAATTGTAGTTTGATTGAGCGTCAATCTCATTTAGATCGCCGATCGGATTGATGTCGGCTCTTGAATGAGGAGGTATCAAATGTGTTCGATCAGATAACTTGGGTTTGTTGAACAATATACGACTCACGGTGTGGGCCGGCCTTTTTGTTCGTTTCGTGTTTGTATGTAGGATTTTTTAAATCAGTTAGGTAGTGGATTTTGTAGTGTGTATTTTTCTGTGGTTGTGAAAGTCATGGGGAATTTGTAAACGGTGATGAAAATGCCCAATGCTGGGATACAGGCCTCCTCTCTTTCGGATTATAGAAAAATCAGCTATTATTATTTGCCCTTTATTGCAGGCAACTAAGGCCCATAATAGCATATTATGATATAAGTGAGGTAAGTTGAAAATTACAGCCGAGGCGATATTGCTAGCCCGAGCCGTAGGCGAGGGCTACAAGAAAGCAGAGGCTGTAATTATCAAAGCGCACGTATGTCATACGACGTTTTATAACATATTTGCGAGGAAATAAATAAAAGTCGGACTTTCTTAAACGAGTAAATCTTTAATCACTTGTTAAAACAGTTAGAAAAATTTGAACAATTTGTAAAATTGATTATGATTTGTTCACAAATTAGCGATGCGCGCGCATCAGCCTTTTTCTTTAAGGCAAAGGCACAAAAACAGCCAGTATAACTACTAAAGTAAATTAATATTTTTTTGTTTTTGTTACAGGTAAATGGTTGTAATTTATTGTCAAAACGAATTAAATTAAAGAATTAAATGTTTATTTTTTTTATTTTATCTCTCAAAGTTAATTTTATTTATAAAATGTTGACCACTTTTCTGACATAAAAACTCTTTGCTAAGATTTAAAAAAGTACCGTTCGTTTTAGACGGAGCATCTTGATAAACCGTGCGTTTTACATTACAATAACGCACAAGTGCGTAATGACATACATTACGATATTGAAATTGGTGTAATAAGAGACCCTTTACGAGCAAATGTGTTATAAAACACAATACATAGGTATATAAGTGTAAAAACAATAACTACTTATAAACTAATACCTACATATTTTGTATAACAAATTTTAAAACTACTGCACACGAAGTGACGGGCGGCGTCATGTTACGTTACGAGGTGTCGCGTAGCTGGCCGCGGAAAAGCCGATACAGCTTTTGGCCAAAACTCTTCCTTGAGGAAAATCACCAAATGATAAGTCGAGCCACGCACCACGAACGACTTGAAGTTAAACCAACCAACCCACCAACTTAGAATACCAAAACTTGTAAGCTCTTCAATGAAGCTTTGATCCAATACCTCTGCTTACACACATAATCAGTTTATAATGTACCTGCGGGGACACAGGCCTTCTCGGTGAGAGGGAGTGGGCCATAATCCACCACGCGCGCCCAGTACTGGGTGGTAGATGTCACATGTCTTCGAATGTTTGGTTCTAAGACATGTCAGTTTCCTCATGATGTTTTCCTTCACCGTTTTGAGAGGAGTAGAATTGGTGAATAATTTACATAAAGTAAAGCGGTAGTAGCGGAAGTAGGTACGACCTACAATAGGGTATTTTCCAATTTCATAAAAACGATTTTAATTTGAAAATTGGGACGTTATATTTAACAGAAAAATAAAAACAAATGTATGTATGTCCATTTTCTCAATTAAAAACTATTAAAATCAAACATATTTGTTGTTGTTTTGAATTTACCGCCAAAAAGGTCCTTACGATGCCTTTTTTATCACGTGATATCGGGACGTTAGCTTTGTGTAACGGTTCAATACTTAGTTTGGCGCAGTTTTAGAAGTATTTGTGCACAGAGGCACCGCACGCCAGTAATGTTACTTTCTAGCAATATCTATAACAAGTTGCCAAAGTCGGTTACAGAACTTAGCGATGGAAAGTTTAAAACTCACATCAAACGTGTCCTTATCAAAAAAGCATATTATAAGATAAAAGACTACGTTGAAGACAGGGAAGTTTGGCATTAATTCTTTCTGCACATGTGGCTTCCCTGGTACCTCATTAACAGCAGAACTTTGTGAGAGTCTATTAACTGCTTCCAAATTACAATGTTAATTTTTAATTATTTTATTTTTTACACTTTCTGACATATTCTCGTCATTTTTGACATTATACATCGCTTCAAATAGCACCTATTTATTAGTGATTCTCATGGAAATCATGTCACTTTGTTTAAATAGGTTGATCTTACTAATGTAGATTCTTTTACATATTGTGAATGGGAAAACATTGTAGGCCTTACAGATTAGATTTATAGACGATTTTCTATTCTTTATTTTCATTCCTCTAAGTACTTGGTACTTATTGACAGGCCTGCACTGTCCTCCTATACCTATTATCACTGTAATTTGAAAACATTGTAAAACCCAATTATTTTTAAAAGAGTAACCGTGGAGTTTCTTGCCGGCTCTTCTCCATAGGAAGCGACAAATTGGAACCGTGCACCTAGCTTCTGACGTTTCATAAGTGCCCTTGCAGGTTTATGTGAAATAAAATATTTTGATTTGATTTGATTTGATTAGCAATTAAAAATCTTGTTAATTATAAACTCGACATTCAGTTGTTTATTAACTAACTACTTTAGTTTACACAAAGTTGACGTCACGTGTGGTCACGTGATAAAAAGTCATCGTAAGGAGCGTGTTGGCGGTAAATTCAAAACAACGAAAAATTTATTTGATTTAAATCGTTTGAGAAAATGGATATAAATAAATTTGTTTTTATTTTTCTGTTAAATATGTCGTCCCAATCTTCAAATTAAAATAGTTTTTACAAAATTGGAAAATATCCTATTCTCAAGTCGTGGTTGTTACTTACGTCGTTACTAGGTCACACTGCTAACAAAATGCCTTTTTATTAGAGATAGGCCGACTATGACTTTGATCGACTAGCCGACTAGTCGGCCGAGCCGATCGTTGATTTCGGAGTTCGGGTTACATCGGCTATGTTCAAAATGGCAAACCTACTTATTGCCAATTGTTTGCTATAAAGTTTCTTCTTTTTTGTTAGAAGCATTAATTCATTTTACTTTCGATACATAATTTCTGGATCTAAGTCCAATTAATTAATGAAGTAAACGTAGGGTTCCTATTCCTTACTATCCTAATTTCCTGATTGCACTGAAAGTAAACTGTAAAACTGATTCTATACCTAATAAAAAATATAACAATATAGATTTCAATTTCATTTCAATCACCGTCTTTTAGTTTTTTCAGCATATTAATACGAATAAAAAATGGGCCGACTAGTCGGTGGTTTTAGCCGACTAGTCGCCGACTACAAATATGGCCGACTAGTCGGTATATCACTACTTTTTATGTTTTTTTTGTGTAAATAATTTTATCATTCATTTTGTCGTAAAGATTTGTGATTAACGCTATCATATTAATATGCCCTGAGTTTATATTTTACCAAAATCCTACTAATATTATAGACGCGAAAGTTTGTAAGTATGGATGGATGGATGGATGGTTGTTTGTTACTCTTTCACGCAAAAACGGCTAAAAAAAATACAAAAAATACAAAAATATTTATTTCATCGTAAACATTGTGTCAGACAAATTGAGGCAGCCCCAGTAAGTTACAGAAGTACTTGTGTCGGAGCTGTCTCGCTCTTCCTATAAGTGGTAGCATAACAATGTTTTAGACGGTATAAAAGAAAGAAAATTTAAAATGATATAAAAATAAAATAACAATTTATCATTAATTTAGCAGCTCTTGGTGTGTGTGTTTGTGTGTGGAAGTGTGTGTGCGCATGTGTGTCTGTGTGTGCGTCAGTGATTATGCTTTTTTTTTTTTTTTTAATTTATCCTGGTCAGAATATTTTATGTTTCATCGTACGTTAGGAATCGCAACCAGTCAGTTATTCTTTTTTTTTTTTTAACTGAACGGATTTGAATGTAATTTGGCGCACAGGTAGTTTGTAACTTGAAATAACACATAGGGTACTTTTTATCCCGGTACTACGTTCCCGTGGGATAATTTTCGACCACTACGCGGGCGAAGCCGCTGGCAAAAGCTAGTTGATTATATTTAGATCTTTAACCGAATTCTTATTTCACAATCACATAGTCTGAGATTCTGAGTGTACACCTAACTGAAAAGTATCCAACCAATAAAATAAAACCAATGATACATAGCTTAAATTAAAAATCTAGTGCCGGTGCGCACAAACAAAGTGCTATAATATCCTATAGTAAGTATGCATAGTCTGTGTCGGCTCCCGGTAGCCTGTCGGCTGTCGTCGCGACAACGCTTTGTGGCGACACCCGCTGCGTACGAGTCGAACCATTGTGAATGCACCGTGCATATATTGGGATTAAAACTTAACGTATTCGCGAAAATAGATCCACACTTATTGCGCAAACCATAGACAAATCACTGCATGTTGGCAGTTTCATATTCCCGCCAATTTGCGGCTGTCAAAATGACAGCTGTCATTATAGTTTCTTTTCTAGATTGTAAAGGTTTTATTACATGGCAATCGTGGCATTGGTAAGGGAACTACATAGCCTACAATATATATATAGAGGTTGGTCTCCCAGTAGCTGTCGTCTGTCGTCGCGTGCGCTTTGTGGCGACACCCGCTGCGTACGCGCCGACGTCAAGCCATTGTAAGCACTATGTACTGAGCGTATTATGTAAAGACGGTAATTTGTATATAAATGTACAGTGGAGTAAATAGCCAACTTTGCTTTCGACTTGTAGTCAAAGCTAAGTATTTGAATTATGACTTGCTGATGATGCATTTGCTTAACATATTGACAAAGTCAGTCTCATATGACAATATCTGCTAAACAGTGTTTTAGGACTGAAAAGCGGTATATATATTGCTTCCACCGCAGATACTAAATACAGGATTTTTTTAACCAGTGCGCAAAACTGTAACCATGAATTCAGCATAATATAGGTATGATTCCAGATTTTCGAATTCAGAAAGTTTTCACTGCTTTTTTATAGAAAAATGCAATACTTACGCGGTCAAATGTATGAAACTGCATTTTTTTTATTATAACCATCGATCACTAATAAAGTAACCAACCAAATATTTCTCCGCTGGGGGGTTTACAAAGCTGAAACCATCGATATATTTAGCGCACTGCTTAAAATTTAATCATTTATTTAGGTATATATAGATTATATTAATATGTGTAAATAATTACGTAAGTATTGACCTATATAACATGTACCTAGCACATGTGGTGCAAACTGTAAATTTAAGTAAGTTATTTATAATAAAATAAAAATAAAATAATAATGGTTAAAAAAAACTAAAAAAACACTCCATAAAAACCAAACTAAAAAAGCAGAAAATAATTTAAAAAAAAGCGTGGGGTGCTATTTGAGATATTTTTATAATCAATTAATATCAAGCACCCCACGCTTTTTTGAA
Source organism: Polymixis lichenea (assembly GCA_949091785.1). Lineage (NCBI taxonomy): Eukaryota > Metazoa > Arthropoda > Insecta > Lepidoptera > Noctuidae > Polymixis > Polymixis lichenea. The sequence goes on from OX420941.1 coordinate 11,004,517, forward strand.
ATTATTTTCTGCTTTTTTATTTTGGTTTTCATGGAGTGTTTTTTAGTTTTTTTGTTTAAAACTATTATTTATTTTATATTATTTTTTCTATCTACAAAAGCGTGATTTTTCAGATTTTTTCTTGTTTTTTTTTTTCAATTATTAAATTGTCATCGGTCCTCGATAAGTCTACAAAGTTTAAATTAAATCTGACCGTTTGAAGTGGGTCAAATGCAAGTCCAAAGGAGTCGGTTACAAACAAACATATAAACAAACAGGTGACGCTAACAAAAAGGGTGTAAAAACGATTGCAGACGAATAGTTTGCTTTAAAACTCAAACTAAACTGCATTGGCATGCTGACATGGGAAATGAAAGCACAGTTCCAAGTAACAAGACACGAGCGTCATTTTAGAGAAAGCGTTATAGTGCAGCTCATAACGTAAGTAACGACCTATCAACCTGTCGGGAACTGTTATGAACTTACGGCACTTGCGCGTACGCATGTTTGTTACGAGGGAATCTGGGGGAAACGATGGAAAATCTTCAAAACACTATACCTATATTTTTGTATTAGGCACATAAAAGGCACTTTTGAATGTCAACATTTGCAAAAAAAGGAATTGATTCTATTTGGTAAGGTAGTTTCGTATGTAGGAGAATGGACAAGGCCGGTACTCTTTGTTTTACAATATTATGTATATCGCACGCCTAGATCTAAACAGAGTTAACTCAAAAAAGCACTTTTTTCAGAAAAGGTCAAAAACTGTTTGTACCGTGTTCCTGTGCACTGGAGAAGTTATCTGTATACATATTTGTGTGTGTATTTGTGTAAATTTGTTTGTGGCTGTTTTTTTTTGTTTTGTTATAAATAAATAAATAATAAATAAATTTGCTTTGCAAATTCTACTAGAAGAATATTTTTAAATCTGATAAGGTTGTGAGTTAAGGAATTCAATGGGAAGCATAAGTCAAAACTCCCAATTTTTGATTTGGCTCCCTTTTGAATCTCAAGGGAGCCAAATCAAAAATTGGGAGTCTAAAGTTTAGATAATGGTGTGCCATATGCTATTACAAATATTCTAAAAGTACTTAGATCATTTTCCTAAAATTTTAATAAGCTCTAATTTTGTGAGTAATTTATTTTAGATAAATTAAGGTTTAAGTAATCACAGAATAGAAAAAGATTGTCGAAACTGCTGATTTTTGTATTATCTGAGGAAAAACGATGTAATCACGTGACAATTTGCGCGTCAATGTCTCTGTATAATTCCTTTTAAGTATACCAAGAAGTTTCTAGCCCATCGATTTCCCTTTTTTTTTTGAGGGTGGGAAATCAATTAAATTAAATAAATTCTCCCGCTCTGGATGGAGAGCAGTTTACTCTTTAATAAAAACATTTAATCGTACTAAGTAATGCAAATAGAAAATAATTGACGGTACGTCGATTTTTATAAGTAGGTAAATACCAAAATAACTGTAAAAAAATACCATACAAAAATGAAAATACCAACGATCTAGTGCATGGCTGAAAAAAATGTTTACTTTTGTTTGTATTTCTTGAAATAATCACGAAAAACTACCATAAATGCGTTGTTGCCAGTCCACGTGGAATGAATGCACTTAAGTCCCATGTAATAGGGGTGAGCCTATTGCCACCAAGTGGGTACAAATCCAGACTCTGGGTAGCTACTAGGAAAATCCAGATTGAAAAACCCAATAACACTTTACCCGACCTGGGATTCGGACCACTAGACTAACGAGGCTTTCGAATAATACAGCCAAAACTCAAACACATACAAACTCGCAAACTCATATAAAATCCAAACAGACCCTTGAAATCTTGCAATTTAACTGTTAGGCAATTCATGAGTGTGCCGGTGCTCGGCTGTCATGATGGCGGCTTTCCCGCCGGAAGTCAATTATGCAATAAATCTGCGACGTACGGCGCACGCGCATAGATCTCCGCACATTTACATAGAGCTGGGTGCAAGACGAACATGGTCTCTTTCTGGTGACGAGATTATTGTGGGCTGATCGATATATTGGTGGAGATTTGCCTTTAAGTTTGGACTTGTGAAGAAGGTTGGGTGCATGGAATGTATTGATTTGGAAACGGCTATGATTTCCTGAGAAATGATGATTGAAGATTTGATGAAGAGATCCGCAGGAGAACCCAGGTAACCGACATAGCCCGAAGAATTGGCAAACTTAAGTGGCAGTGGGCAGGGCACATTTCTCTCAGAACAGATGGCCGGTGCGACCGAAAGGTTTTGGAAGGCCTCCCACCGGTGGACCGATGACTTTTTGAAGGCCGCAGGTATCCGCTGGATGCGGGAAGCACAGAACCGGTCCAAGTGGCGGAGCTTGGGTGTGGCCTATGTCCAGCAGTGGACGTCTTTCGGCTGAAATTATGATGATTATGATTTCCTGTTACTATAAAAAGGTTGGTTACTTCAAAAATTGAGCGCAGTGGTGGCCCAGTGGAATCAGCCGCAATTTACGTTACTTACTTAGTTGTAGGTCGTAGGTTCGACCCTGACAGGCGCTTTATTTTGTGCAAATTATTTCATCGCCAGTACTCTCAAAACGGTGAAGGAAAACATCGTTGGGACATCGTCATGTGTCGGATGTCATATGTCTTCCAATTTTTAGTTCTAGGACACTAGTGTGGCGGCCATCTAAAATGCCACATGCGAACTACGAAATCGAAGACTTGAAAAAACACAAAAAGTGATGTGGCGCCATCTACAATGCCACAGGCGAACTACGCAAGACTTTACCCGTCACACAAACCCGTCGCGCAATCAGAGTTTACTGCGCGAGCGCGACTCGCATAGATACAACATCCCGACATCAACCGTCGGGCAGTTGCCCACCAGACACAACGCCCGTCTGGTCGGAGGATCCTCCCTTTTCTATAGTGTATGAGTGAACTTTACACCCTGTTCTTCACACCTATATAGTAGAATCAAAAATTCAAAGACATGTGACGTCTTCTAACAAGCAATGGGTCCGCGCTTACACAGAAAGAGCTGTGTCTCAGCAATGGCATCATTAAGTATAGGCTCTTTCAAAGACGGAGAGTTTTAAATAACATTGTTTCTCCTAAACATTAATATGAATTCAAGAAATTATTGATGCGTATTGTTGCAGGACGTAAAGAATAGCACCATCCCAACTCTTTCCGTGGGAGGTGACTAAGGGACTTACTAGAGAATGAGCAGAAGCGTTCTCTATGCATATTACCACCACACTGCGATCGTGAACCCGCCTGCCATGCATGGCGAGTATGGCAAACCCCTCAAATTGGGAGCGGCCTATGTCCAGCAGTGGACGTCATTTCAGCTGAAATGATGATGATGAAGACGAAGACATAAATCAGAATCTGAATCATTTTGAAGTAGTGATGGGTCGTTGACGGTTTTTCCGTTAACGCAACGTTAACGTTGATTTACGTTTATCAACTAGTTAAATTTGTCAACGAGTTAAGGTGCAACTATTGTCGACTTGTAACGTTAACCGTTCATTCATTGAACGGTTTTATTCAACGCTGCGGCGTTCAACGATTCTTATATCGGTATAATTTTCTTAAAATAAATTTTTCAAAAATCAACTCTTGTGTACGTTATTTAGAGTTCAAAATCTACGACATGACCGTCGCCCGGAATCTATGATGGTAAAACGAAAAATGTGTCTGCTCGACAATATGAATAACGCAATGAATGTTGTTGAACTGTGAAAATGAAAGCCATTCTTACTGTGTGTTACGCTATTACCTCGCTGTGTAATCTGAGTTATTTTTTTAACCGACTTCAAAAAGAAGGACATAGATCTGATGATGCGTTCTGGAGACAGACAACGGAACTCTTCAAAAAATGACAGCAAATCAACCGCCATTGCTGCTATCGCATAAATATGCATTGTTTTGACCCCAAGGGTGATAGAATTTCGAATTGGTGTAGGGTAGGTACTTTAGCTAAAAAATAATAAAAACTTTTCCAAAAATAAAACAACCGACTTCCGGAAAAACACTACAAAGTGAAAAATTTCTTTAATTTCGGAAGGCGGTGACAAAAAATTAAAACACGTATCCAAAGTCACCAACTTCCTGTTTAAATTTTTAGAAAAATCTTAATTTCAAAAATAACTACTTTGAAAGCCATCAACCAAACTCGACAATCCTTCAAGTAGCCGACGATTAATTTAATCTAAGCCCATCGCACTTTTAAGTCTAGTGCTTTAGATAATGAATACTTTTATTCAGCCGTGGGCTAGTGGGAGTAGTCCGTAAATCACGTTGCACAGGGGGCAGTAGAGGTGTCTCGCGGCCTCATTTACCTGGCTGGTACCGCGGTATCGAAGAGCCGATATCGCAGATACCGACCATCGATAAATAAAATATTGACGTGTATACGCACAGGTTAGGTGGGACAGTGGTGCGTTAATAGACAAGATTTTGCTGGATTTTTTTTAGTTTGTTGCGTTTTTTTGGGTGTTGTGTGTTTTAGTAGATTTTGTTTGTCTCTGTCGGTATGTTGGACAGTTTCTCTTTTAGATATTATTGTATCTACTTCATAGTGGTGTATTGATGACATAAATTACTATTTTGGAGGGATGTTTAAATCCCTGTCCGTTACGACATTTGAAATTTCACCGCCGATTTGTATTTCTTTCTTTAATACTGTTTATCACATTTTTATAATTCAGAACTATATATCTCGTTGTCACTGGTCGAAAATGCTCAAACCAAACTGATGACTATGTAATAAACAAAAAAAAATAATATTTAAACTTACTTTAAAATATATTGCTAACTAAGAAACCACAATGCCCTGCCCCTGTACAGCGTAGCATCCAGTTTAAATTAGCGTTTGCCGTACGCACAGGAATCTACCAGTGACCATTAACATAGGAGGGATACCCTCGGAATCGGCGCATTTTTAGCTAAAAGCCTACATCGCCCCGCACCGGTAGTGGATTCCGAACGCACTCCCAACATTGATAGACCATAGATAATTGGAGAGGTATTCTTTAAGTAATGTGTTGTTTATGGTGTGTTAAATTGAGTTATTTTTTCTATTTGTAATTTGTTGTTGTTGTAGTGAATAAAATGGATCTAGATAAAGAACATGAGGTATTTTAATTGGTGGCAATGATATTAGATTTCAAAATGAACGAGACAAAGTGGTAGCTGCAAATAGACAAAAAACAACACATTAAATTAGGTAAATACCTTTAAATTACAGACCTACCTACTTACTCAACAAGAGAATATTTATCAACGAAAATTAATACGCATTTTCAGTACACCCAAGAATGTCACATATTCTACAGGGAGCGCGTTAAAGAATGTGGATATTACGCCTCCTTACACTTTATTTTTATTAAGTATATCCATGATGGCCAGTGTGATAATGTGGCCATAAAATGTACATTATTGTCTCGATGTTACTAAGTGGCGGCCATTGATGCAAGGCAATTAAATTGATTAAAATTGCCATTTGATCGGCTGCTCATCAATGGCTCGTCGTTGATTCACGATTGTCACTTTAATTACGTGTATCGTGAAGGTATTTGCATTCTTATTTATGTGTATGAAGAAGTATGAGGGGCATCAAATACTAAGAAGACTGGAGCAGCTGTGTTATGAATCTAAGAGCTGGAGTTTCGAAATACTCTGTTAGTTATTAACGGCTTATTGCAACATTAAGGTGACGGTGGGAGAAAATTCGAATTTCCAAATCAAATTTGATTCCGTTTTTAGACAGTCTGTGGTTTTATGTTGAAAACATGTTTCTCGACCAACTACTTCGTAACACGTATAGAGGGTACATTTTTAACCAGTGCGCAAACTGTAACCATGAATTCAGCATATATCATTCTAGACCAGTTAGCGTAGAAATCTATTAGCCTTAAAATTTTATCCTGTAAGTATTTCCGTGTGGTGCCGGATGTAAAGAATAGTACCATCCCATTTCTTCCCGTGGGTGTCGTAAGAGGCGACTAAGCGACTTACTAGAGAATGGGCAGCAGCGGTCTCTATGCATTTTACCACCATACTGCGATCGCCAACCCGCCTGCCAAGCGTGGCGATTATGGCAAATCTCCCCCAAAAAATGGCAAGCACCAAAGTTTTAGAGGAGGCCTATGTCCAGCAGTGGAAGTCTTTCGGCTGAAATGATGATGAAGATAATGATAATTTTAAAAATAACTTATTTTATTATTAAGATCATCAATACAACCCTCTAAGTTCGTTTAATCCCATATATTTGTAACGGTCTCGAACACATTTAAATCAACATGCAACCTGAGACTGACCTACAAATTGCAAAAAAACGTAAGAAAAGGACGATGGGCTCTAGCGTCCCCAAATAGAAACTTAGTCAACAGACTTGAAACGTATCAGATTTAAAAGGTCTTATCTTACTGATCATTCTTTAGTATCGCGATACCCGTCAAAAATATAGGGTTTTCAGGGAAAATAAGAAAATGTAATGGCACAACTGTAGTACAAAATATGTTTTATTTTTAAAACAATGTGAAAATCGTAACTGTTTTTACTTTAGGTACTTCATATCGTATTTTATCTTCAGTAAAATAACATATTCACGCTTGTATACGCCGTAGCTTGGTAAAGATTGTGCACCTACAATCAGTACATCGTGAGACAAATGAAACTGAAAAATGACTTTTTTTCAGGAAACCCCATTTAAGACTTGAAACCAACACTTTGTTAGTTTGTAGCCCGTGACGGAAAATATGAGACAACAAGAAGACTGTTGGATAACAAAAAAAAATGGGGACGGAGTCCATAGTCGCTTGTCCAACGTCCTTCAAATTTCGCGGGCTATCCTGGCGCTTTTCCATAATGTGAATTGTCAAGCACGCGTAAACTGCTGTGATTTGTTGAATTAATTATCAACAGCCAATCGCAGCTTGTTACGCACGCTTGACAATTTCGCACATTAATTTTGCGACATTTTTCGGTTGAGAATCTGTTCCTAAATGTCCTAGAGGTGCGACAAAATCAAAATCAAAAATCAAAAGTCATTTATTCAAATTAGGCTGAGAATCAGCACTTTTCGAACGTCAAAGTACATGAGACAGTCCCCCAAAACGCCCACCCTTCACCACTTCCTAGTGCTTTAGCTGGGAAGAAGAAGTAGTGGAACAAACTCCCCAGCAGCACAGCTGTCTGTTTAGTCGGATAGACTTGATTCTATACATACTTAGGCAAAGTAATAAACATTACGAGACACAAAATATTAATTAAATAATTAGTCAAAATGTCAGCTAGCCATACCAATATACCGACAAATAAAATGAAAACTGTCGAGGCCAAATAAAGCCTAAAACAACTCATCATAGAAAATATTGTTATGAGTAGATCATGTCAATAACTAATGACATAATAGATAGTTATAAAAAAAAAATTGTTAGACAGGCAATAAAAAATAAAATAATAATTATATGAACGCATATAACCTGTCACTAGATACGCCGATTCTGGAGAAAGAACATAAACATTGTCTTGAGTTAATCACAGCGACCAACTATTCTTGTCATTTAAATAGTCGTTGATGGAATAGTAAGCCTTTAAACAAAGGACGGATTTTACTTGAGCTTTAAACGCATTAAAAGGCAAATCTAGCAAAGAAGAGGGAAGCTTGTTATAAAAAGTTATACCAAGCCCAACAAATGAGTTATGAACCTTATGAAGCCGGTGAAAGGGAGCACGTAGTTTGTCCTTATTTCTTGTGTTAACGGTGTGAATATCACTGTTTTTAGTGTACAAGTGTATATTTTGCCTAATATATAAGATGTTAGCGAATATGAATTGTGATGCCACCGTGAGTATACCAACATCTTTAAAAAAGTCCCTCAAGGAAACTCTGGCACCTAGCTGGTAAATTGCACGAACAGCACGTTTCCCTTAAAATGCTTAACAGGACCTTTAATTTAACATGCTCTTGTATGATTAAAGTAAGTTAATGGTTTGCTTTGCTAGTTTTAAAGCAAACCATTCATTTACCATTACTTCTTCAACTTAATTATCATGCGTCTTCATTTTTGGCTCAATCTTGGTCGACTTCTCTTCTTTAAAATCAAAAAATCAAAAGTCATTTATTCAAACTAGGCTGGTGTCAGCACTTTTTGAACGTCAAAATTACATAAGACAGTCCCCAAAACGCCCGCCGTTCACCACTTCCTAGTGCTTTAGCTGGGAAGAAGTGGCGCAACAAGCTCCCCAGACAAAGAATTAGCATTTCCATTCAATATGGCAATGCTGCCAGTTGGGTACCTATTCCGATGAAACCAAATTGAATTTAATTCCTCAATCAACCTATAGGTGACAATAACTTTACCGTTTACAAATTTCTTTATTTTCATTTCAATTGGTTGTAAATCTGACACCCCATAAATATGAATTAAAAAAAATCAATAGCCAATAAATACAATTTAACAATATTATAAAAACAAAATTTATGATCAGTCATTTCCGAATCATATCTCGATGCAAATCAAGGAAATGTCGTCTGGCTGTAAAATTACGATATCATGGCACGTGGCCCACAGACCTACAGAAAAAAAAAATATTTTCATTTATTTCATAGAGAATTTATTTTTATAATGGCAAAGGTATGCTTGCGTTCGGTGATTCAAATAACGAATAGTGTGTCGTTCCAATAAGGTTTGGATTCGTTCCAAAGAGGTTTTTAAAATGTATTCGAAAATAGAAATGATTCGTGATGAGTGTATGAATACCGCATGTAAAGCTAGGGGTGGTCCAACCAGTATTTTTTTCAAATGAATTTCTAATTTATTTATGAGTATGACGCGACATGTCGATTTATGAATATTAAATGTGTTCCTGTGACTGACAGGCGTCAGACGATAGTTTTTCTCAATGATTGTAAAATGATGATTAATTTATGAGGTTTTTCTGGTCGTAGAAGGCAGGATTTCTTCGATATTTTGAGAAATTCTAATTATATAAAATCATAAGCGATGACAATAGGTGTGATAGTTCCATAGGCATTGATAGGTTCTCTATTATTGAGAATGCCTACATTACTTACTTATCTGTAATAGCTCAGTAAGTATAGCTAGTTATAAAGTGGAGAAAATACATTGTAAAGAAGCAATTAAAACTGTAAGTTTGTCCGGAAATTTGGTACACAGGTAGTTTATAATCTGGATTAACACATAGGATATTTTTTATCCCGGTGCAACGTTCCCGAGGGATAATTTCGGAACTCCACGCGGGCGAAGCCGCTGGCGGAAGCTAGTAATATAATATTAATACCAGCCTATTACTGTCCCAGCGCAGGGCAAAGACCTCTTCTCATACACAGAAGGCACGAGCATTGATCACCACGCTTGCTCAAGACGGGGCTGCGATTTCAGACTTAACCATAATATTATTATTCTCTTCCGTCGTTAATTTATTCCACCATCAACTAGCAAGTGTCTAAGATAATCATTAATAATAATAATCTAGCAAAGAAAAAAAGCTAAAACAGTATGTAAATGTGTCGTGTGACGGACGGAATACATTGAGGGGCAGGATGTGGCGATGACGAAGCGAAACTGTTCTGTTCTGATAGCTGAACTGTTGCTGGTTCATAGAGAAATAATAATGAATAATTTTTATTTAATACCTTGGAGTCTGATGAATACAAAAAGACAAAAAAAAAATCTGCATAAACAAAAAGCACATTACAAATAAAAAATATGCACATTTTTAGAAGCCAAAAGCCTCATATTCAACCAATTAAAGTTTGTAAATTTTGACTATTGCTTGATGTCAAGAAGTGTCAGGGACCAAAGACAATTAAATTGCGTAAATGTTGATGTGTGTTGTTGTTGAGGCAAATTAAATGTAGTTTTGTAAGAACATACACAGCGAATAAGAATTATCGAACTTGCTTTTACAGGCTAGCCATTCATTCGGTAAAGATTATTTCGGCTGGCATTATTGGTAGTAAAATAATTTAGGGGAAATTTATTGGGGCTCTCATATTTGGGAATGGCGAATAAGGATAACCATCAGATCACAGAGACTGCTTAAGATTCCGTAATACATCAAAATCGGCTACAATGATTGCTCGTTTTTATGCAACCATTAGGCAAAGTAATAACAGCCGCACGGGTTGATCGATTAGGTTGAGCTACGCTTGCCGCGGTTGGTTCGTGGATGGGTGACATCTTTACATACCAAGACCCCTCCATGCCACGGAAAGCACGTTAAGCCGTTGGTCCCGGTTGTCATTTATGGATCTTTGACAGTCGCTACGGGTCGTCAGAAGCCCAAAAGTCTGACAACCAGTCTTACCAAGGGGTATCGTGTTACCCAGTAACTGGGTTGTGGAGGTCAGATAGGCAGTCGCTCCATTTAAAAAACTGGTATTCAGCTGCATCCGGTTAGACTGGAAGCCGACCCAAACATAGTTAGGATATGGCTAGGCAGGTAATGATGGGGTCGTAAATATCCTTCAAAATATATTAAGAAGACCAATGCAATTAAATGTAAAAGCCCAGTAGACGAAATTACTAACCATTTGCTACAAATTTTCCATGTATCGTTCAAAAGTAATAAAAACACTGAAAATCATTCAGTAATCAGTAGGTTACTCCGACTGCAGGCAGCAAGATAAGGTTTTTTAATAAAAGAAGTGGTTAACACTAATACCACTGGAAACATTCAACATCTTGTGTGAGATGGCAACATCCGGCGTACTTACTGGATCTGGGACTTCAGCTGCATAAACAATCTATCTATGATGATAAAGAGTTTCAAGAAAGATGGATGACTGAAAATCAATGGCCAATGGGAATACCAGAAGTTCAGGCTACAAAGTGGTCTCATCCCTCATTATATCAGCCGAAAGACGTCCACTGCTGGACATAAGCCTCCCCCAAAAGGGGGAGACTTGCCATAATCGCCACTCTTGGCAGGCGGGTTGGCGATCGCAGTATGGTGGTCAAATGCATACAGAACGCTGCTGCGTATTCTCTAGTAAGTCCCTTAGTCGCCTCCTACGACATCCATGGGAAGAAATGGGATGGTGCTATTCTTTTACGTCCGGCACCACACCGAACATCAACTCGTCTCATCCCTACTATAATATTATAAATGCGAATGTAACTGTCTGTCTGTTTACCTATTACGCTTTCAAGCCTAGACCGCTGAACCTATCGTCTTGAAATTTGGCAGAGATATAGGCCTGGGATATGGAGAAAGACATAGGCGTATTATATCTCGAAACGAATATTTTAGCATCCCAAAAGAAGTTCATAAATGTTGCGGCCATGGTGGGCGAAAGAAAATGACACATGTTATACAATTTAATTTTGATAGTTTCTTGAATAAAAACGTCCTTATATTTATTTTCGTATGTTTATCATACTTTCACACTTCTCGTGTAAACTCATTCATTTATTTAAAAACATTTTACTATTACTAGTTACTTAGTGGTGGGTATTACTAAAAAAAAGCGGCCAAGTGCGAGTAGGACTCGCCCATGGAGGGTTCCGTAGCAGCAAGTAACGCGCGAATTATTATTACTTAGGCACATAATACAGATTTAATGATAGAAAATAATGGTTCACGGTTTATGCATAAGGATTATGTTTATGAAATTAACTATTTTTTTAATTTTTATATTTGAGTTGATTGAATGAAAGGTAAATTGCAGTTTACGATTTATGACGTATTAAAAAAACTACTTACTAGATCTCGTTCAAACTAATTTTCGGTGGAAGTTTACATGGTAATGTACATCATATATTTTTTTAGTTTTATCATTCACTTATTTTAGAAGTTACAGGGGGGGGGGACACACATTTTACCACTTTGGAAGTGTCTCGCGCAAACTATTCAGTTTAGAAAAAAAATATATTAGAAACCTCAATATCATTTTTGAAGACCTATCCTCCTAATTTTTTTTTTTCATCAAACCCATACGTGTGGGTACGAAACCCATACGTATGAAAAAAAAATGAGTTTCAGTTCTAAGTATGGGGAACCTCCAAAATTTATTGTTTTTTTTCTATTTTTGAGTGAAAATCTTAATGCGGTTCACAGAATTCGTCTACTTATCAAGTGTCAACAGCATAGTTGTTAAAGTTTCGGAAAAAAGTGGCTGTGACTTACGGACGGACAGACAGACAGACATGACGAATCCATAAGGGTCCTGTTTTTTTCCATTTGGCTACGGAACCCTAAAAAGTAGTCGTATATAATTTGTGAACTCATTCGTCATCCTACCCAAACGTCACAAATTCATCAATATGAAATTTAACTATGTTTACACGACATTCAGCCATCTGGTTAAACGTTGCGCTCAATGGCTAGGCTAGTTGTTCTTTATCTATTTAATTGCATGCTTGCATTGCATTGCGTTTAATGAACGGCCTAGGCATTCGATTAGCTGGCTAATTTAACCAAATGGCTGCGAAATCTACACAATAATAACAATTTATATATATTTAGGTACGACGTAGCTATCTATCATCGTAAAACAACAAGCAATCTTAGCCGATTTTCATATTTTATGGAGTCTGAAGCTGATAGAGTCTTCCATTCTTAATTACGATAGCCCCTATTAATATACCTATCCTTTAATAATTTTACCCTAAAATATCCCAGGTCAAAATAATCTTTGCCTAATGAATGCTCTAGCCTGATAAAATAAATTCGAAGATTCTTATTCGCTCTTTACCTATCTCCATTTCATTAACATAAACCACAACAAGATGTAAATAGGTAGGTAGTACAGATTTTTTTAGCCATGATGAGTAAGAGATTGTGCCGTTATCATTGACGATTCTGTCCAGAATTTGATGCTATACTCCCGGATATTGGTGTGTCCGTGTGTGCCATCGTTTCAGCACTCAATCTGGCCTACTATACCGAATGCCTTTGAGTTCCAACACAGACATTAAAAAAATTATCATTCATCCAGCCTACCTTAAATATCCTCATAACCCCTTTTTATTACCTATCACATCTAATGGAGTTCCAAATAATATGGTTTCGTTCGAGAATTTCACATTTGAGGTGCCTAAACCCTTGGTTTTTTTCTTTTTGATGCCGGGGGCAATCTTTATGGATGTCCTCTGGCCTGAGGAGGGCGGAGGGGTTTGTCAGACTCTTACTGACTAAAACCACCTCGGTGTTCCGTCCCACACTTGCACTGGGGGATCACGGGATCTAATGCGACTTCCGCGATCCCCGGCTAGTGTCGGCCCGCCTCTGCGGCCCACCTTGAGTTAGGGGGGAGTGAGGTGTTAAACTCCCTCCCATACATCATAGAAAGGCGCGCGTGGAATACTACTTGCTGCCATCTCGGGTCCTAAGGAATAGGGAGCGACGGATTTCCCCAGATCCGTCACCCCTGGAACCATTTAGGGGGCTAGGAGAGGGCGTTATCCCCCTCCGCTGACGCCCGGTGCGTCTGCTGCAGGGCGTTTTAGCGGAATCAATCTCCCACCCCCCTTCCCCGCCTTCTTCTGCGAAATTGCTGTTTCGCAAAAGGATACCACCGCGTCCCAGGACTCCTCGCTGCCGACCATCGAGTTGACAACGGCCGGCAGCGACAGGTCACTGCCGACTCCTGAGATGAGGGCACGGCGGGGCTTCTCCCAAGCGGCACACTCTGCCAGCGTGTGCCGAGACGTGTGCTCCCGACAAGCCGTGAACCTAACCTAACTCAAATTCGACACAACCTACCTCAAAATTGACCAAAGAACCGTATCAAATTAACAGTGATTTAGCATTCACAGAATAGGTGAATAGGGAAGCATGTACAACTATGTAAGCCTAACATGATCTTATCGTGTGTTATCGACCGATCTCTTTTTATTTTCTCCCAGTGTTTGGAAACTGGGCAACATTACGTGTGGTACAATGGATCATTAAGTGCAGTGTTTTGGTTTAGATTCGAAAGTGGGTAAAAAGGACATCGAGTGATAATGTGCACGTGGCTAACTGGGCTGCCTGATAGTGTGCTGTTTTTAGTTGATAGGTACTCTGTTTTTTTATATCCCAACGGAAACAGAGGGGTGTTGTAAGTTTAACGTTTGTATCTGTGTGTTGGTCTGCGCTATCGTAGCTCCCAAACGGCTGACCCGATTTTCTTAGGAAGGGCTTGTGAGAGCGTTTGCGCGCTGCATCCAATCCGAATTCGATCAATGTCGGACGGCGCGTTGCACTGATGCGCACTAGATCCGAATGCCAGCTGGCATCATCATCATTATCCACAGCCCGACTTTACCCATTGCAGAGCATGGGATTCTCTTTTCTTGTGCCAATTCCCACGTTCCCGTGCCAGCCTCATCTAGGTTCTTTCCGCGATGGTAACCATGTGGTCCGCCCATCTCACCGCCGGACGACCAAAACTTTCTTTTCCAGTCCCTGGACGCCACTCCGTCACAGCAATACACTACCTGTCATCATTCCGCCTTAGCAAGTGTCCTGCCCAACTCCATTTGAGTTCCATAATTCATTTTCCGATATATCGAAAACCCGAATGCCGTCCATCCAAATTCAGGACATTTTCAATTCGGGTTTCAGATTTATTTATTTAAACTTTTCGCACACAAAAAAAGGTAAAAACATTCAGATAGGATGCAGTGCGCAAACGCTCTTAGGTTCAGTGGTGCTTTTACGATTTCGCCTGGAAAATTTACAGATGCGCAGTTTTCAGCATAATATAGCTCTGTGTCCAAAAACTCGACACAATTTGTGAGTGTGTAATTAAAAAGTATATGTACAGTTATGCATAAGAACGTGTTGGACATGTAACTGGTGTCACGTGAATATCACGTAGCATAATCAGTTTCAGTTCCAACTGCTGGGACACAGACCTCTCTGTGAGAGGGAAAAGTGCGTAATACACCACGCGGGCCCAGTGCGGGTCGCTATCACGTTTTTTGTATTGGCCTCGAAATCATCAAATAACTTCTCCCGCTCTGGGTGGAGCAGGAGGGCGTGTCAGACCTTTACTAACTAAAACCCACCCGTCTTCCTTCAGTTGCCTGTTTGCCAGGGGCCACGGTATCTCTTTCGAACAACCCGCAGCCCTGGCAGGCACCAGCACTTGCGGACCCCACCAGCCTTGCGGACCTCATGGGACTAAATATTTGGATATAGAATCGTCTGAAAGGAAAGTTCGAAGGTTCAGGTTTAGTAGGTACCTCATGATTTTAAAACTGTCGGTTTCTCAGGGAAATAAGCAAGATTTGAGGCCCATAAACAGACACCAGTGTAGAAACTTACAGCCGAAATAAATATGAAAACTATTAACTTTCATGAGGTAATTCTAGAATACGAATGAGCCTTTATTTTATGATCTTACCCTAACTAAAAGAGCCATCTTTTACAAGCAATTAAACGTACCTCCACATAATCATTCGCTATTCGACGCAAAACTTTTATACTAGTCAAAAAGCACAATTCAAAATAACTCAACGGGGAACCAAACCTTATTCAGGGCTGGCGGGCGGCGGCTGATGGCGGTATGCAAACCTGGCTAATAAATGTATCGGCGCTATCTTCAAAGGCGCATCGCTTTGGAGCGGTGTGCTTGCGCCGCTGCCGTCCTGCGTGTGCGCAAGGTAGTGGGAGATACGCGATGGTGAAGATTTTATTTTGATTTTGGTATAGTGCTGTTTGGAGGGTGATGAAGGCTGTCTGATGATGCTTGAGATTAAAGGGAGAAATCGACAGGTAAATCTATAAATAGTTGCAAATAAAGCGTGGCCTTCACAATTTCATGTCTGGTTTGCCTGGATAAGAAGTAATCTATGTGTTAGTCTAGGTTATTATCTGTGTGCCAAATTTCATCAGAATCCGTTCAGCCGTTTTGGCGTGACTGAGTAACTTATAAACTCACTTTCGCATTTATAATATAAGTTAGGATGGTAGGATAAATTTTCCAAACCAAAATCAATCACTGAGCTTTGACATTGACCATTAATTCTGTAGATTTTCGCATCCACGCAAGCCTCGCATATCTTCCACTGGTTCAACAACACGTAACTGTGGTCAGTGCGCAAACGCATATATTTTATTGGTCCTATATCGGCCATTACGTCGCAAACTGTTTTTATGTTCATTCAATTTGAGAAGCTGCCACGCGACATCCAATGGTCTAGCTTTGTGACTTTAATTGTTACTAATTAGCTTATTAATTACGCTTATTGGTTTTAGAATTATGTCTTTATATTGTGGGTAGGAGCGAGAGATACTTCAGTAAGTATAGGTAGTTATTTCTTTAGATAAATTATGAATTAGGTACTATTAATTGGTGGGCTTTTCTGATGTTCAATGGAACGAATACCTACTCATAATTATGTTCCTACTTTTAAGTCCTTTAATAAATATAGCATAAGTTTTTATCCAGTGCACAAACTGTAACCATGAATTCAGCATATCATTCTAGATCCCCCAGTGCAGAAATTTTTGTCGGTAATACAAAAAAAACCCACCTATTCCATACATTTTGACCGCGTAGGTATCGATGGCACTTTTCTATGAAACAGCAGATTTTTTGTTGTAAAACCGACGTAAAATTTCTGCGCTAGAATATATATAACATCATCATCATCTGCCTAGCCTTTTCCCAACTATGTTGGGGTCGGCTTCCAGTCTAACCGGATGCAGCTGAATACCAGTATTTTACATGGAGCGACTGCCTATCTGACCTCCACAACCCAGTTACTGGATAATACGATACCCCTTGGAAAGACTGGTTGTCAGACTTTCGGGCTTCTGACGACCCGTAACGACTGTCAAAGATCTACAAATGACAGCCGGGACCGATGGCTAGAATATATACGTCCAGAATGATACGCTGAATTCATGGTTAGGCACTGGATAAAAACTTATACTGTATTAGATAACTAGCTTTTGCCCGCGGCTTCGACCGCGGCTTCGCCCGCGTGGAGGACTGAAATTATTACAAGGGAAAGGACTACCGGGATGAAAGTTTTTGAGGTGGTAATCTAGATTATAATCTATCTGTGTGCCAAATTTCATGCAAATCCATTCTGCTGTTTTTGCATGATTGAGTAACAAACATACATCTATTTATACATCCATCATCACAAACATTCAAATTAATCGTAATGGTAGGATTAGTAGGATAAATGATTTTATTTCTATTAGATATATACTCGGTTTTTCCTATCGAACTACTCTGCGAAGAAATAGCAGAAAGCGAAACTAGATTAGTATAATATTATAAGCAAAAAAATTCATTTCATTCGTTCAACTCCTTTTTTTTCAAATTGAAAATTATTCTTCGAAATAAATTATGGTTAAACAAATAAAATAACATCAGATAGACGTGACGGGATCGAGATGTCCCCGAGGATTAAAATGTAAAAGAGTGAATAAAAACTTAATTATCACGTATTTTATCAGCCTCGCGCCATAACACGCACATTGTGAAACGCCATAACACGCACATTGTGAAACGTATGTAACGCCAGAAATTGAATTTTTCGTGCGTGCTGTTCCTTTTAGTCATTAAGTAATGAACTGTATCTCAATTAAATCACGATTTTAACTTTAATTTTCATTTTAATAAAAAAAAAAATGTTAATCGAGAATTCTTACCTTTTACAAACCAGCTAGAATTTTTCAGCCAGATTTTGATGTTTTATCCACAATGCAAGGATTCGAATTTTCTTTTTCTATTCCTATGATAATAATTTTGTATTAATGTATACTATGTACCTACTTTTTCAACAACTTTACTATGTACCTACTTTTTCTGTATCGAATACTTATAGAATGCTAAGTGATAATCTAGCTGTTCTCAATAACTGTAAATATGTTTTAGTAATCTGTGTACTAAGTATTGTAACCTTCGTAAATATGGGGATCGGTAAATTTCGTATAATATTCATTTTATGAGATTAAAATTTTAGCCCTCGAGCTGTTGGCAGTGATCAACCATATGCCATAAATATGATTTTCATAAAAAAACCTTCAAGCTTGCAATGAAAAATAACTCAATTAAACCTCCCAAAAGTTCCCCGAAATCATACTGCACAAACTGAAATGTTCATTTATGTACTTATATCTGTGTTTTCTCCAAAACGTCAATACATCAATAGCCGTGGTTCTCTCTGCAGGGGCGTGATACCGCGGCCCGCTTCGTAATTACAGGCGCGAGCGCCCGCGGGCCGCACGGGCACACCCCTGCCTTCGCAAATTATTTAGTAATTTTAATTTTATTTGGACTTATGCCGCTTTCGTTTTGTTTTTATTGTGTTTAGCGTTTGGCAAGTGTAGTGATGGTAATGTATCATTAAATGTGTCATTAATTTGAATCGATGGCTATCGGAGGGATAAAATAAATATGCGATCCTTTTGAATGCAAGGAATGACTGACTGTAGTATTATGCAAGGTGATTTTGGTAGGAGATTGGTTCAGATATTGAATGAAATGAATTTGTTAAGTAGTGTCTGTGTGTCAGGGAATTTTATCAGTTGATATTTTATTCCATTTTTGAATAAGTATATTCAGTAATGTGATATTATCATCACGTAGTTCATTCTGAATTCTTACTGCATACAGGGTGTGAGGAAAATAATAAATCAAAAATGCATATGAATAAAATTTTATTGTTCCTTATAAATTTTCTTACAATTAGGAAGAACTTAGTTTCGCAGTGCGAGTGTTTCATTACTAAACTAAAGAATTGCAGCATAAACTAAAAACAATTTAACCAAGTATAGTTTTAGTACAAATAACTATAACCTATGAGATATTTTTTTATTAAAATATTCTAACAGTTTATACAGAAACAGTATTTCTATTCTATAAATTTTATTAACTAAAACAATATAAAAATACGACTTAAAATATATATCTACAGGCTTATTGGAAGAACTATATTTCATTTAATTCAACGCTCTTTTTATTTTTTACTTTTTATCTACGAAATATACAAAAATAGTTACAAATAAATAATCTTTTACATAGGAATCGCATTATTCGCTACCTCTATGGTATACGGATTTGGACGTACAAAAAATATTTTAGGACCTCTTCACATAGCACCAATTCACATTAACATTAGTTATTTAATATATTTTCAACTCTTAATAATTATAACAGTCACTGTTACAAATTGCTGCCGCTAATATTTCATACATTTTATATAAACTCTACAAGGCACAGACAATTTTGGAACTTAAAACGTGAGTACAAGCCGTTTCACTTTTATAATTATAATTATTTTTTATTGTCCTAAAAATCGTATAAATTCACTTAAAATACATTACTCTCCTTTTTAATTTATTCACAGTGTAATAAATAATTGAAAAGGTTTAAACAAATTACAAAAAAATCGCAAAGGTCGCGAGCTAGTTAAAAAAACATTTATATCTGAGTTACATCACTTTGTCAACGCGGTATACAAATTTTGTGTTTTCATTATGTAAGGTTATATAACATTTTGTGTCTAATTTTAGTAGAACAAATTCTTACAATATCACTATATCCGCTGTGCAAACATCATTTTCATCGTACATTCCATAATACATTTGGAAGGAAATCAACTCTTTGGGTTACAATTTAGGAAGAGTCCATTTACTACCCCGTATCAGTCCTTTCTAGTCAATTGCTGTAACAAGTCTGTCGTACTCCGGCTAGAATGACGCTAAACTCATCCTCGGGTCTGGCATCAGAGCCGGGAGCGCTGGGAGCGTAGTTAGTAGGAGGGGCTCCAGCGATCACAGAGGCGTAAGGCGACGGGTACATCCTCTCGGAGCAGTACTCAGGGCCGGGCGCCTGCTCCGGGCAGTATGGGGGGCGGAAGTTCTGCTGCTGCTCGTACCGGTACTGCTGCTGCTGCTGATGTTGCTCCATCGGCCCCTCTGCTCCATAATCCAAGTATTTATCAAACTCCCGCGCGTCCACATCAGACTCGGGAGAGCCCGTCCTTATCTCTGGGCGAGGATTCATATAGTTCTGTTCTCCATCCTGCTGCTGGTTCGCCGGTGGCTCCTCCGAGAAGTAGCTGCCACCCGTGTCGTACTCAGTTTTTGGCTGATCAGGATAATGATAGTCCTCAGTTTTATACATATGCTCGTATTGCTCAAAAGGATGATACTGGATAGTGTATTCCGTTGGCATTGGGCCACTGGGGGCGTTCGACACCCTTGGTGTAGACGTGCCTAGAGTTTGCTGGTCCTGCGAGGTTGCGACCGGCGGGAAGAAGGTCCCTGTCACCAGCGGCGGCTGCTCAGTCAAAGTCCTCTGCGTGCACATGACGTACATTCCGTTAGCCATGCCCATGGCGGCTACGGGCGCTGGCGAGAAGGATCCTGGCGTTCTATAAGTTTTATAGGGCGAGTATGAGTCAGACATCGAGGAGGCATTGATCGCTCGCCTCCTCTCTTCATATTGAAAATTTTCCTTTTCATTTTCGACTGGAGATGCGTCAGGTGTAGGCAGAGGAGCTTCAGCGGGGGCGCTCCTCCTTCCCTGGGGTTCAGGAGACCTCGCGGGGGAAGATTCCGGGGTCTGGACGTGGCCGTTGAATTGTTGGTTGTTTTGGAAGTCCGAGGCGAGGGGCGAGGTTCGGTAGGGGGAGAAGCCGGCTCCGGGGTTGTGGCTGAAGCGAGGGTCGGGCGAATCGGTGCCGGCGGCGTAGGGCGAGCCGAGCGCTGCGGAGGTAGCGGGCGGCGCGCTGACCGGGGTTGAGGGCTGGTTGGGCCGCGTCTTGTTCTGCTTCCGTCGCCGAGGCCGGTACTTGTAGTTGGGGTGCTCAGTCATATGGATGACCCGGAGACGCTCCGCTTCCTCCACGAATGGCCGCCTGTCTTGCGGTGTGAGCGAACGCCACTTTTTACCTGGAAAATAAAAAATGAAAATGAGCCGATTGTGTTCGTCAGTATACAATGTTGCTACACGTTTTTACAGAGCGGAGAAAATTGACATGCCATGACTTGTCGTGGTGATATTACGATATTATTTACGATACTTTTTATCCGCCGTGTAACAGAGGTTTATGCGTTTAGCGTGAAAAGTTGTCACTGTTTTTCTGCAAAACTGCGTATCCAAGTTTGTTGCGAGTTTTTGCAAATCTTTTATGACATACTCGAATGTTTGCTGCAGACACATAGAAGCAATATTTTTGTTGAAAATATGTATTCTTCCAAAACATTATTAAACTTATTAGCTATTAATCACAGTAAGACAGCTGTAACATTATACTCGTAGTTTATTAGTATTACCTTTCGTATATGTAGATAAAATCCAAGAATAATATTAGTGGCATGTTAAATAAACAAAATAGATTCAGCCAGTCACAAAGTCAAGCTAAATAATCACGATAGTGTTTTATCAAATAACTATAAAACACGTACTATGAGGGTATCATAAATAACTTTATATGTCTTTGACCAAGAAATGAGACTTTGCTACAGAATTTTAAGCTCTATTTTTGTGTGATAAAGTAAGAATTACATTGTGGGCTAAAGTGTGAGGTTCCGAGAGAAATTATCGAGGAGTCCGAACAATCTTTAAGGATATTTATCAAGGCGACACTACTTGCTACCGGCAAAACAAACAACTTCACTTTTAGTGATGCGGCGTGTCGATGTAAAAAATGGTAATTTATCAACCGAGAATTTAAATAGGAGGTTCATTTATTTACGTTTAATGGAATGGAACATGGGACGAAGAATTTATTTAATTTTTATGTGGTTTAGTATTTTTTGTGCGATTTTAATGATTAATTCAGGGTTATGACTTCAGATTCTCAAAAACTACTATAATAAATTTTTGTTAAACATATGGACACTCCTACTTTATTTTACCATTTTTTTTATATTTCGCAATACTTATACTTTTTATGTTCTTCAAAAACCTACACTAATCCAAAAAATCTTTACCTACCTACCAACACAAATAAGAAACAATTAAAAAAAACGTCACTCAGGTATCAACTAGGTACTCGGTTGACTGATGTCAAATGTCATGAAGACAAATGACGGGAAAAGGCTTCCTGTAGTGCAGGTCTTACTCCATTAGTCGTCTAATACTTATCGATGTTTTTTCTATCGATAATTAATGACGAGTTGTATCGTGGAGATTAAGAGCACTTGTCAGCGGTCTGGGTGTGTCCTTTTTATTAATTCATTGGCAAACTTGTTTTGATGTGATGTTAATTTTATATATTTAAATGTTTAAATCATTACATTCGTCACGTGCGTGTAGCACTGTAAAGTTTTTCGTTGCCCTTGTGAATAATATGAATTTAATTAGATTAAATTAATTAAAGTGGCATATTAATTTGTGTATGTAATAAACATAACCGATGAAACTAACTGAAAAGGGGTTTATGAATGCCATAACAAGTTATAAAAGAGACGTATAATTGTGGACGGTGATGGACGAAGGTTCGATTTTGTTGAAGAAACAATTTAAAAAGAAGACTGCAAAATAAATTGCAAAAAATAATCGGAATTCATCGTGCAAAGTTTAAATAAATATATTATCTAGTAAGTGGATTGTCTAATGTCTTGTCAATCGCCTAACTAATCGCCTAATGAATACGCGTCATGCGCAAATTGACAAGCCAAAACACAATACATCATTTCTCTAGCTCCCAGTATCACGCTACACATTAATTTCTAAACTTCTCTTATTATTAACCACATAATTCACGTCCTACACACATAAAACAAAATCTATGTCATTATTTAAAACACATTTACTGTCGCTCGCGACATTTTTCCTATTAGTCATTTGTCGAGATTTGCGATAAGCATCGACTACTGGATTCCGTGGTGTCACCTCACTACGCTTTGTCGAGAAATATTTCTTTGCAACAACATCTAATAAAGCTTTTAGTGGGCACTTTATTACTGAGGTAATGACCTGAATGGCTTGACACCTGGCTAAACACAGGAGTTTAAGACCTAGATTGCAAGCGAGTTAGATTTATGTAATAAAGTTGTGAATGTTACGTAAATATTTTGATATCGAGTTTAAGGAGGATGCGGTAAGGTTCAAACTTTCTTACGTTTTTTTGGAATTTGTAGGTCAGTGTTCGGTTGTTTGTTGATTAAAATATGTTTCACGACTGTAACAAAGGCTTTACAGAATTATAGTAATTGAATTGTCAATACAACCATATAAGTTCATTTATAATCCCATTGAACGACTATTTAGTTTTGTAGTATTTTACACGGAGCGACTGCCTATCTGAGGTCTCAGTGTGAGTTTCATTTAATCATCTCGATCAAACGCATCGAGCGCGTTTGGTGTTCCGATTGGCCCTGGATCGGTGACGGACCAATCGGAGCGCCGAACGCGCTCGATGCGTTTGATCGAGATGGTTAAATGAAACTCAAACTAGGTACACTGAACTCCACAAGCCAGGTACATATTTGGTAACACGATAACTCTTCTGCCGTCCATTAACTAGAAAAACGTGAAGCCCTAAAAGTTGTTTCCCAGAAAATGGCAAAAAACTCGCGCATCGTTATTTCTTAAAAACTGTGATACTTACGTTACTGATTGTAGGACACATCAATTGATACTAGATAATAATTATTTCATCCGTATTTTAAAGTGCATTTAGCTAAGAAGTGTGGATGGGGACGACCTACAAACTTTTCATATCTTGGGAACTATTTATTTTATTGTAAAAATGTTTGTTAGACAGAAATGTAGAGAATTTTGAACTCTCTTAGATTCTATTAAAAAGTAAAAAATTACCAAGTGAGGGTAAACGCCTTTCTAGTTAAAGGACGGCAGCCTTGGTAAAACAAGTTGCCAGGCTTTAGGGCTTCTAATGACCTGTAAAGACTGACAGGGATCCAAGAATGACTACCGAGCCCAATGGCTTAACGCTTTGCGACGCATTGAATGGTCTCGATATATCAATGTAAAGATGATCACGTATACACGGACATATCCAGGCAAGCGTAGCTTAACTTGATCAATCACCCCGTATGGCTATTATAAATTTTATCTGAATAACAATTATGACGGTTTAACATTATTTCCTACAAAAGATCTGTCAAACCGCGAAATTCATTCCGAAAAAAAAAAACTTATCAAAAATCAGCTCTTAGACACATAAACCGATTAAAAACAATCACGTCTCCATACAATTAGTTAATATCATACACAGTGCAGACCACCGGTGTCGGTAACCGGAGCCGCGCGTTATCGTAGTGTAATTGAGTGGCGGCGATAAGCGATGCGCGTGCGACGGACGGAAGCCACGGCGTCAAGTGCTTGTAGTGATAGGTGGAGAAAAATGGGATAGTTTTTCTCCTTTTTTTATCTAGCTAACTGTTGGTCTATTTTATTATAGAATAAAAAATTAATCTTGTCAAGGTTCGAAAAAGGCTTAGTAGCTTAAGAGCGGCTAAATAGGTTTCAAACACCTATCGAAAGTTCATTAAAAATCAAATTAGTTTATTAAAATTAAGCTGAGAATCAGCATCTTTCGAATGTCAAAATTATATGAGCCGACTAACTCACCTAATGTATATTTAAAAAATAATTGAAGTGAATACTTCTTTAGGCGCGGTGGGCATTTTTGAGATGGAAAAAAAACAATTGAACTCGCGACACCGTTACCGACACCTCTTTATATATGTTAGTTTTAATTAAGAAAATTGTAATGTAATTTTAGTAGTAGTAGTTTATAATGAATAAAAAACACAATTTAAAAGTATTTCCTGCACAATAAAATATTTCCTACCAATTCAAAAAATATTTCCTGACGATTGAAAAAATAAACACGTAATTGTTCAAGTTTTCACTTCTGTTGGCACTCCCGGAGTGCCACTGTTGTTTTTATAGGGGCGAGTGTTTTGGGGGACTTCCCAAAACACCCGCCCTTCACCACTTCCTAGTGCTTTAGCTGCGAAGAAGTGGAGCAACAAACTTCCAAGCCGCACAGCTGTCTTTTCAGTTATGTAAGTACTTAGTATAAAGTAAGAAGTTTGTGTTACTAACACATATTAATCACATAATTGCTGCCTTACACTTTTTATTACGAAATATTAAAAAAAAATACAAGGAAAAAAGCATAATATTGTAACTAAAAACTACATATCAATCAAAACCCCATTTTTTTTAGTAAATCTTGATTACAACCACTTAATTCTCGAAATATTCGTAGAAACCCACCCAAGAAAGCAGAATATCTCTCAATCGTAATAAATGGGTACCCATTAACTAAAAGTTGAGGTATAGAACCGTCCCAAATATTGAATGACAGGAATCAATCAACGTGAACGTCGACATTTTTTTTGTAATTTTTGGGTTAGACCACTTTGTGCGTAAGATGATAATTTGGTTAAAACTTTTTCATATTGACGTTCTAATTTTGAAAAAGATGTATTTTTTTGTAATGGCTAAAGCAGTTTTATTATGGGGTAGGTACTAAGATCGACGTCTTCGATTATTTAAGATAAACAGATTTGACGCACTAACTTAACAAAGATTGATTACTGTATTAAATACTACAGAATTTCTTCAACCTCCTTCATGTTGATGAGCATAACTGTACAACTACTTTAATTTCAAATCAAATAAAATCTATAATTAATAACTCTAATAAAATAAACCATAGGAATTCCTAACACAACCCATACTCATCCCAAAAGATTGAATAAAATAGATCATTCATTAATATCAACAGATCATTAGGCCCATACGACGGCGATCTAATTAATGACGTGCGCAGGAGTGGACCACCGCGTCATAACAAGCATGATCGATTGGCTCATTATGGCGTTATCATATATTTATTTTTTATGTTTCGTGATGGTACATTGCTTCTGGATCCTGGTTGGTTACCGTTAGATGTGGTGGCTACTGTTTTAGAAATAATAATATTTTTTTTGGTCATCAACGTCATCATCGGCCTAGTGTCTTCCTAACTATGTTGGGGTCTGCTTCCAGTCTAACCAGATGCAGCTGAATACCAGTATTTTACATGGAGCGACTGCTTATCTGACCTCCACAACCCAGTTACTGCGTAATACGATACCCTTCGGTAAGACTGGTTGCCAGACTTTCGGGCTTCTGAAGACCCGTAACGTTTGTCAAAAATCCACAAATGACAGCCGGGACCAACAACGGCTTAACTTGCTTTCGGAAGCACGAACCAACCGCGGAAAGCGTAGCTTAACCTGATCGATCGACCTGTGCGGCTAATATAACTTAGCCACCAGCCCCCTTCTCTAGGTCCTTGACACATTTAAGGTGGTAAAACCAGGCACAGATGGATGGGTGGCTTGGTTTCAATCCTTCCAAAAAGCCTTGTTCTGAGAAGCAACAGCAATAGATGAAAAAGTGCAAGGAGCGTATAGCGTATAGTCCTTTACCATGTAAACCTATCAGAATATGACAGTACGTGGTTAACTGAAGAAGTTACAAATCATTGCACAGATTGTGTGTTCGGAATCGACAAATACTTTATTTTTACAAAGTCCAGTTATGACAAAGTTTTATATTCAAAACCAGGAACTGCCAAATCCTGCGACCTAAAACAAACGCCCCCAATCAATCGTTGAACCCGCCGCAGTGTCGCTAACAACCGATAGATGGCAGCATCGATTTTTTGCGCCGACGGATGTCGAAGAGCATGCGATGCATTCTAAATTTATATTCCCTCTCCCTTTCTATAACGTCCAACTTTAATGCCGCCATCTCTTTCTTGCAAAATATTTTTTTTGCATTTCGATTCCAAGTGCGTGGTCAATTTTGTCGTTTTTTTTTTAAGTCTTGTCTCATAGTCTCCGGACAGTGGCCAGTTCGTTTTATTGTCGTGCGTATGTAGACTTTTATTTCGGATCGCGATACACAGGGTCATGTTGAAATTATTGGCTGAATTTAAATCATACGGCTGTTCGGGGTAAAGTATGTTCTGTTGGTAAGTCTGATACGATTGCTGATTGTGGATATTGTACTTTTATCGAACGTAAACCGTATTTGTCTTTCGGTTTGTGACGGGTACTTTTAAGAAGTTATAAACGTAGAATTTTTAGTTAGGACTACTTAGGTGCACACCTAAAAGTAGTCTCACTAAAAAGAATATTCTGAATTGTTCAGTGGCTGAGTCTGTTTCATGATAATGGCTTCATTCCCGAATGTTAGTTAGGTACGAAATGTGAATTTGAATAGAATATTATATCCTGGAACTTATTATGGGGGAAGCGCCACGATAGCCCGTGAACTATTTCATGAAAAAGTCATTTATTGGGATTTAATGAACTTAGAGGTTTTAATTTATGAGTTTAATTAATGATTATATTAACACTTTAGAGCCATAATTGTTACGGCCGCGAATCATATTTTAATCTACATAAAACCTTACACTGATCTGAAAATTGCAAAAAAAAAGTAAGAAAATTTGAATTTCGCCGACTAACATTTCGAAAGATCATTCATACTTAAGTTAAGGTACCATTGACTATGATAATGAAAGAGTCACCATTGACTTTAATAATTTGACATCGCTAACACGTACTGACCAAACTGATCTAACGCTCATTCTTTCTACAAGCGCCCTCTATCCCTGCAGTGTGATAACAGCAAGCCTCCTATCATTATACCTACTCCAAAACAGTTCGGCACACTTCAAACGCTGACTAACATCGAGCTATTCCATGTTCTGCCACAATCGGAAGCCTACAGGCTCTCGGGTCTCCAGCGTGTCTGCGAAAGGCATTTTTTCCCTCAGTTCTGAGAAACGCCGCGAAATAAAACAGCAAAGCTGCCGAAATGCATAAACCGACGCTTTATTCGGCCGAGCTATGTTGGCGGAAACGAAAGCCCAAGAGTGGTGCGAGATGGAAGCGGTAGCGGACTGTATTTCGCTATTTACCATTATTTTGAATCGTTCAAAAAGCGGTTGTCTTAACTTAAAGCATTGTTGATAGTTGTTGGCAAAAAAATCGTTTTTAATTTACAGAGAAAAAAATCTTTAAGAACGGAGTCTATTACAAAACGAATGTTGGTAAAGTTAGCAAGTGCATTCAGAACAATCGCTGTTAAAGATCATGGCTCTGTCATTCATCAGATAAAATTGCGTTCGAATTGTGATTATTTTTAGTTTTGATTATTTAAGTCCTTTGTTTTATATTGACGGATCTGTCTAGTTTTTGGGAAGGACATCTCACTGGTCAATCTAGGAGGTTGTCGGTTGCTTAATCGGACTTGCCTGTGGCTGCCTAAATAAATTAAGGCCTCCAGCCAGGGCTTAAAAACTAAACGACTACACGCTAAGGGCACCCCCTGTGGGGTACGGACCTCGACTTAGGGCGTCGCTGGAAGAGTACAGCAAGGGACGGGGTGGATCGGAGTAAACAGCTCTGCCAAGAAAGTAACTTTTTAAATGAAAAAATAACATAATTGTGATAGCTTTCACTAGCCGAAAAGTTTCGATTTTGCTAACGCGTTACCCGCTGTCAGTCTATCCCTCGCACCATTCCATACAAACCAACGCATATGTTCATGTTTCAGTGTGTAATAAACTTTAGTATCTAGTAAACGCTGCCCGACGGCGACGCATTGTGCGTTGCGTTCCGAACGCATCGAAAACGCCTCTCCGACCAGCTTTATAATCTATTTTATGTAGAAAGCTATGATGTGCACTAAAACTTGCAAAACCAACAGTTTACGGAATTCTTTAAGAGGAATGTTGTGGAGCGCTGTTTCTATGGTGGGTCAGTGAGGAAGTTATAAACGCACAATAATAACAGCAAGAACCAAGGATTTTCGGACAGTGAACTGCATGATAACTGATAAATGCGTGTACTGATTGGACAGGGCCACTCAATCTGTGTGGTTCTTTTCTCAAAATACCATTTCAGACACCAATTTATTTATTTATTTATTTATTTATTTATTTAATACTTTACGCACAGATATGTACAGAGGCGGACTTAATGCCATAGGCATTTTCTACCAGTCGACCTTTGGGCGATGCAGAGACAAACAATGGTAGGTGCTATCAAATAATTGGTGTATTTAATTATTATTCAAAATAAATATAACCAAATCACAATCCACATGGAATCCACATGGCCTTCACTTGATCTGATCAAGATTATGTCTGGAGTTAAGAAGAGACTGTGAAATCTGAGTTTGTTTCTGCCTTTCATCTCAGAGCAGTCGGATAGGAAACTCAGACCTGATCTAGTTTAAAAAATATGATTGACGTGTAAAAGTGTTTGTACAAACCTACTTACCGAAATAAAAGCATATAGCATTTATCTAGTATAGCTTTGGCACTAATCCTAATTTTCGTTTTTCGAATTCTCTTCAAATTCCAGCCAGTGACATTTTTTACATGTTGTTCTTTCTTCAAATCATACCGAATAAACCGTTATTTATAAATCCAAGAAAGATTGTAAAATATTCTCTTGTAGCTCCTTTTATTATATTATGTTGCAATATGCGAGGATAACATTCAAAGTACAGGCACATCTATGAAACCTATAAGGAATATATTTTTCAAGCTTCCTGTTTATATCAGAATCCTGACTGACATAATAAACGGCACACGACAACTGTATTCCAAGAAACATACAGCTTACCACCACATCACCACTTAAAACCGTTTTCATATAAAATCACATATTTTTAAAGCATCAACTCCAATATTTATTTCTCCTAATTTGACTGCATTTCTTGGTTACGGGTCGTACTCATTAATCATATGGCTGTCACGTTCTGTCTCGTGACGGTATAGTAGTGTTGTCTCTTTCTAGCGCGTTAAGATGCGATGCGCGTACGCAAACGGCGAGCTCGCGCGTGCCGAGACACAGTTGTTTTTTTTCGATTACAAGAAAAAGCATAAAATGAAGTGATTGTTAAAGGCTGGTCTATTGGATTAGTTTCCGTTCGGTGAGGGGCACTGATGCGGATGAGTGACTGGTGTTCGGGCGATTGAGCTGTATCATACTAATAGTTTCTTTTTAGGGTTCCATACCTCAAAAGGTAAAAACGGAACCCTAATAGGATCACTTTGTTATCCGTTCGACCGTCCGTCCTTCCGTCTGTCTGTCTATCTGTCAAGACCCTTTATATCGGGAACGCGTAAAGGTATCGAGTTGAAATTAAAACGATATACTCAAGTCTACAGTCTCTTGAAGCAGTGAAAAAACCAAACTTCTAAGTTAACGTAAAAAAAGATTCGGTCGTTCATGCCGCAAAAAACGTATATTTCGACAATCTCAAGGGAATCAAAATTTATAGGGTACTTTCCGTTGACGAACTATGAAATTTGGCAAGTAATATCGTCTTATACTACAAAGTACAGGGAAAAATCAGAAAACTGTAATTTTGTAATTAAATCATAATAAAATATCCCCCGCCATTCACAACATCAACAAGAAATTCAAATTTGTACGGAACCCTCGGTGGGCGAGACCGACTCGCATGTGCCGTTTTTTTTTATATGTAGGTGGGTGTAGCATTCAGGGCTTTAGTAAAAAATTACGGTTGATTTGGTTAAAAATAGCGAGGATTAAAATAAAAGATTTATATTGGTGGTAGGTGTTTGAAGTATATCAGACAGATATTATAATATGTAAAGACATAAATGAGCACAGTTCAATTCGTACATCCTCCCATACTACCACCTACTAGAGGTCATTCATGGTCTCTTTTAAAGTCCAAATATTATATTATTAGGTAATTATATGCGAGTAAATAATGCAGAAAAGACCTTTTGGAGGACCTTTTTGCAGAAAAGAGCCATTGCAGCTTTGAGCTAACCTGTCCCAACAGACGGCATCACTGTTGCTGGTAAATCCTATTTTAGGGAGCTCAACGACCCGTCACGAGACGCTATCAGATCTGCAGGACATTTGCGTAGGCCATGTTAAAAAAAGTCAAAACCATCAGACAGTTATATATACAATCAGTTTTTTCTTCAAATGTCATCAAACATATAATTATCTATCTTGGATGTTTTTCATTTTACTCTATGTATTTAATTTCATCACCAATGCTTTCAAAACGGTGTAGGAAAACATCGTGAGGAAACCGGCATGTCCTAGAACCAAAAGTTCAAAGACACCGAGGCTAGCGTGGTTGATTGTGGCCCACTCCCTCTCACAGAGGCCTGTAACCCACCAGTGGGAACGTTATAGGCTGATTGTGTACAGACGCCAGCACATCAAGCTATGCCAAACTATCAAATTTTCCCAATTGAACATGAACTTTATCCCGGCCACCGTAGGCGCGGGCTTGCGGATGGCGAGTAATGAGTAGCTCATTGTCCGGAAGGACCAAGCCTGGGTCGACGGCGCGTTATTTTCCACGCGCGCCTCAAAGAGTGGTCAGCACCAACTGATGGGGCCCGCAAGGGCTGATGCCTGCCAGGGGTGCGGGTTGTTCGAAAGAGATACCGCGGCCCCTGGCACACAGGCAACTGAATCATCAAATGACTTATTCCACTCCACCCAGAGCGGGAGAAGACATTTGATGATTTCCAACCAAAAAAAAAAAACATGAACTTCATGTTGATGTCATAAAGTTGAAAATCTACCAAAGAAATTTGACAGTTTGGGGTAGCTTCATGTGCTGGCTTCTATACCTTAACGACGTAAATGTTATAAATTTATCATAGAAAATTCCTACCCCGTATTACATATGGACCTATGATAAGTTTAGGGCCCGAACTAAGAATGAATTACTACACTATTTGACAGTTGCCCCTACTCCCTTTATGGTTTCACCCGTCCAAAAAAGTTAATTAATCAGCTGTAGGAAGTCAATTTCAGGTTTCGAACTATTTTCGGACGGGCCCGTACTTTCGTTGACGGTTAGAGAGTAGCCCCTCGGAGATGGGATTCATTCCGAAGTCATCGTCATCATCTGCCTAGCCTTCTCCCAACTATGTCGGGGTCGCCTTCCAGTCTGACCGGATGCAGCTGAATACCAGTATTTTACATGGAGCGACTGCCTATCTGTCCTCCACAAGCCAGTTACTAGATAACCCCTTGGTAAGATTAGTTGGCAGACTTTCGGGCTTCTGACGACCCGTAACGACTGTTGAAGCTCTACGAATGACACCCTGGATCAACAGCTTAGCGCGCTTTCCGAGGCACGGAGGGTTCTTGATATGTGAAGATGGTCACCCATCCACGGACCAACCGCGGCAAGCGTAGCTTAACCTGCTTGATTGACCTGTGCCGCAGTTATTACTTTGCCACAAGCCGATTCATTCCGAAGTATCGAACTATTTTCAGACGGGCCTGTATCTTCGTCGCTCCCTTACTTTAGCACTTGACTATCGATATGATAATGAACGAATAAAAAACCATCACGTTCCACCGTCCCTCCTGTGTTACTGAACGGTGTGGGGTTGCACAGAGTGTACTCTTTTAAATACCTGGTGTCACTTGGTGACGGACAATTTGAACGATGACGCAGATATGGAGAGGGAGTGCAGAGCATTGTTGGTTCCGGCTAATATGCTGTCCCACCGGTTCTTCCGATGTACAGCTGCGGTCACAATCACGTTGTTCAAAGCATATTTCATGTCACTTGTACTCGGGGAGCCTGTGGTTCAACTACAACCAAAAGGTCTACAATGCTCTGCGGATCCAGTATTTAAACAACGCATTTAGAGCGCTGTTGCGTCTGCCTCGGTTCTGTACCGCGTCATCTATGTTCGCTGAGGCACGTACCGACGGCTTCAATGCTGTTCGGCGTAAGAGAGCGGCCTCGCTGTTAAACAGACTTCGTGGCAGCCCCAACAGCATTCTACGCGCTATAGCCGGGAGACATCCGTTGGTGAGGTCACTTGTCACTTTTACACTGTGTTATTACTTAAGTACTAACATAAGTTAAGACTATCGTTACTAACCCAATGGATCTTTGATATCTGAATAAATAAATAAATAATAATAATATACATTTTCGTAGTACCATCATCGTCACGTTGAAGGTTACTTAAGGGCGGCTTCACACTGCACGTGCTCATTAGCCGCGCGGGTATTCGCGCCGCGTGTGACGCGCGGTCACGTCGCCAGCACGCGCCGCCGCGTGCCTCCATTGTTGTACGACACGATTTTATCTATGTTTGTCGTAGTTTGTAGTACACGATTTTATAGGGCAGTTTGGGTGGTTATGGCTTTATTGTGTAGTCTTAAGTTGGTTGTTCCTAGGGTTTATGTGTATTTCATTAAGGTGCTCAATGTACCCCTATGGGAGGAAGGCGTGAGTTTAGGTATGTGTATATTCAGGTAGAATATTGTTTAAGGAATTGTTGTTGTAATTATACGTATATATATCTACTCATGTACCTACCCATAGTAAAACAAATAAATGATTACATTTGATTTGATTTTTAATACCATTGAGCATTTTCGTTTTAATTTGTAAGTGTCTGAAAATGTTCAGTTTTTACTGAATTTCTTCCCATTACTTATTACGGTAACGCATTAAAAAAAAAACATACTATTTTCCTTTGTCTTTCTTTACCACTTTCTATTTTTTGTGAAAACTGCACAATGATTACAAATCATCGCTTATGGTCGTATTCTTTTAACCAACTTTCACACTTATAAATATCTATTTCCACAATTTATTCCTAAAACAATGGAACCCTCCATCCCACAGCGGCATTGCACAGGTTTGCGCTAACTCCTATGGTTATTATTATTACCGTCGCGACAACATGGCCGGGCGGCGCGGCTCGTTCGCCGAAACGCGCGTCTCCGCGGCAGGAAGTCGCGTCACGTGGAGTGGGTACTTATTGATACATACTATTTGGTTATTTTTTTAAATCGATTTTTCTATTTGGAATTTTGGAATGGAATGTGTAGTGTGATAGATTGGTTACAAATGTAGATGGGTTATTATTGTTAGTTAAGTTTACGAATATTTTAATTTATGGCTAGATGTTGCTTTGCATGTGGAAGTATGGTCACGTAGGACCAATACAACAACTAAAGAGATTTTTATTCCATTGATTATTGTCTTTTATAAGAATAAAACTTCGTCTGATCGAGAACACATTTCCGTATCAACTTTAGCTCATCATCCTGCCCTTGCCCCATGTATTACTTGTTAGTATTCTAGGAAAATCGTATATTTTCTTTTAAAATGTTTGTAAATATATGAGCACCATGTTTCTATCATATAATACAAATTATATGTGGTATATTATATTTAACATTTTATGATATTTTACATACAATTAATTAATGTAAAATATTGCAAAACATTTTAAAAGAGTAACGATGGAGTTTCTTGCCCATGCTTCTCCATTCGAAACTACATTTTGGAAGGGGCGACTAGAATCAGTTCTATTTTAATGTAAATGTTGACGTTCCAAAGTGCCTTCGATATGCCTATTTGAAATAAATGTTTTGACTTTAACATCTTACTTGGGATCGGCGCAACACGTTTTCTTCTTCCATTCTCCCGTGTCACGTTATCATTACGCTATCACGCTATCATAGTCACGCTATCATATTACGCTATCACGCTATCATTCCCTCTCTTCTCTTTCATATAATTCTTCACACAATCCATCCATCTCTTCTTTGGCCTTCCTCTCCTTCTCTGTGACACAACTTCCAGTGTAGAAGATAAACACCGACACCAAAATATAATGGAACATAAAAATGTGACTTTGAAACTGTCAACGCGTTGATGTCTTTTATTTGGCAATTGAGTGTCAATATTATGCTGCATTCAGCATTGCATATGAAGGTTGGTCCCGTCTGCATACACAAAAGGAGATCATTGGGGGTTTTGAAGGCTACCAACCCCTATAAAACGACGACTACAATTATGTCACGTGTGATTGTTAATAGTCAAAAATGAACTGTGTCGGTTACCCATAAATTCATGAAATCAGTAAAAAATCTATTTTTTTTTAATATTTCCGGATTTTTTCTCAAAGTAACTTGTTAATTTTGTATGCAGATTTTTACATACATATTTCTGAAAATCTAACCTACCCTGAAAGTGTTCTACTGTTATAGCAATGTTCCTGTGGTGGAAAATTGGAAACAGCCGATTATTTCCGCTCGTGAATCAACAAGCAACGTCTACAGACGGACACCTATTCTAGCTAATACCTAGCTCTGCTTTATATTCAATCCCTCATATATTAGCCGTGGCAGTCGCTCGACGGCCGCACAGTGGAACGAATGTATGGGAGCGGTTGGACGTAGACATGTCCGAAAAATAAGAGTAAAATTATGACAAACTAATGATGCCATCTTATTCGATTACTTAATGCCTTCATAAATTGTGGTGATGAATTTCTTCATAACTCCCATATTTCGGGAGTAATTTGAGAAAATGTGAAATTTTACTATGAAAATGAGTGTATCGAGCTCTCTCCCTCCTGATTCCGGGCTTGTTTCAAGTAGCGGTCTCTAATATCGTAATGCTATTACTAAGAGCTATATTTAATACTAAGACACATAGTGCGCCAAATGTGCACTTTCTGGGATAAAAGGAAATGAAAATTTAAAAAAAAAAACGTTTTTTCCCCATTTGTATTTACTTTAAACCGCAGACAGACTTATTAAGAGGTCTATAAATATATTATATATATATACAGAAATATATATTAACAAAAATATTCACAAGAACTGATGAGAGTATGACTTTTAAGTAAGTTGATAATAAATTACCTAGTTTCATTAAAAGTACAATAAATAATTAAGATGTAAGCTCTAATTTACTAAGTTACACATTTTAAAACAATAACATCATTTAATTATCTTCGTCATCATCATCATCATCAATTAATTCAAATTCAGAATCGATGTCCGCTAAATCATTTATGTTAACAAATTCGATATCACTTTTCTCAGAATCCGTAAGCTCATAAAATTCCTTAAAAGAAGATTTTTTTACAAACTTATTTCCTTTTGGACGGATACTTGTAACAAGTGGATCAGAAGACAGTAAAAGATTGTGCATAATATCTTCATTGCATGAGATACTGCTATGCTTTCGAGAATGCCCCTCTCTATATTTTCTAAAATCTTTATTTCTAGCCTCAGATGCCTCTTCGGATAGAAAACCAATGGGCACAATTGACATGTTCTGAACTATGTCTGGCCCATGCATTAAAATTTTATGAAGTGAAGAAGGCATATAATACCATGGGTATAACTCCACGTAAAGCTTAGCAGTATCAAAGCAGAACTCTCGGAATTTAGTTACGTTGATCTTCTCTCCTGATGAAATACACTGCAAGATCACACAGATTTTTCTTAAAAGCATAGCATCTATTCCGGTCAGTTCAGCAGATTTAGTGTAGTTTTCAAAAAATCTCCTTGCCGAGTTGCCATTGTTGGTGGATCCACTGCCTTGTTTCACAACATCGAGAAGTAAGCCCGTTTCTCTTCTTACAGCCTCTTGAACTCTTTTCTTCCTGTCATCAACTTGCCTTTTTGCTATATCACCCCTTACTTGCCATGATTTTATGTCTAATTTGTAGGAAATGTGTAATAAGCATTCCATTGAGCGAATCCAAGCGTGAAGGGTGCTTAAGCTATATTTATACATGTCCTCGTTTGCGTGTTTATCTTTGATTAACTCTAAATTATTCATTTCTTTAGGACAAGCCTTGCATATGTCACACACTGAAGCTGCTGTATTGGATATAATGGAATGAATTTTACCATCAATCATTGTCAACAGCAGTTGGTGTTTGACACTAATTCCATCAGTGATGGTGGATGGAGTTAAGGCTTCAATCTCTGCTTCGATTTCAGCCATCTCTCTCTGCACATTTTCTTTGGTTTCCTTTATAAACTTAAACAATATTGGCCGGCAAAATGAAGTGGAAGATGGTCGCTCGTTTTCCCAAATTGTTACACCTTTTGAGACGAGCCGCAGTGGTACAAGACTAATCATAAAATTACTAGCAAGATCGATTTGCTCATCTTCACTCGTCCTTTGATGATAAATGCTTTGGCTAGATGATCCGTCAAAACCCCATTTGCTGGTCAATACGAGCTGTTGATTGGGATCAACAGGGGTTTCTAACGACCTAATAAGTCTTCTTGAGGTTAAATCCATCAAGGCTTGTAATTTGATTTTTGCAGAGCTCTCTGTAACTGTGAGATCTTCTTTGGCCGGATAGCACTTAATTTTTTCTTTAACCAACATGTAGTAACTCGGGTATTGAAGAGCTCCTTCTTGAGTGTTGAAATCCCGAAGAGTGTTATAGCGCCATTTCGATAAGTTCATCGATACATAAAGAGCCAATGCCTTCAAAGGGGATATTTCCCGTACCTGAATTGATTTACCTTCAATGAAGGCTTTGATTTTTGAGGCCTCTTCTGGATTCTCCGTCAAGTATTTCATAACATAAGCTGTATCGCTTTGTCCTGCCTTTTGAAGCGCCCTTTCGGCCGAAAACATAATTTCAGCGCTGCTACTGCTGCATGAAAGACTATCTTCAGTGCGTCTTCTTTTTTGCCGGTTACTAAGGTCCTCAAAAGATTTACGAGGACTAGGATGTGTACAAGTTGAAGCATCAGATTTAGCAGGAGAAATTATGGGCTCGATGACGTCACTTATATTTTCTGTAGAAGGTTCCATATTTTCATTCTGTAATTCCGGCCATTGAATTGCAGCCTGTAGCCAAATCTCATGTTTCTTCCGAAACTTATCTGTGCTTCTTCCAGACTGTGTCCATTTTGCATAAATGCGGTAGCAAAATCGACGACACCAGTCTTTTAAACTTGTTTCAGCACTTTCACATAACTGAACACAACTGTTATCTTTTAAAACACTGAACAAATAGTTAAAGTCGCGTAAATCTTTATGTGCGCGTGCGCATAAAGCAACGTGAATATCAAGATTTGTATTAAAATTTGGAAAATACATTGCGAGATTAGCTTGGATACAACGAGGTGTAAATCAACACTGATTTTAAAGTTACTAATAGTGACCTATTTATATAAAATCCAGGTATCCCAGGTATCCTTTGTTAAATATTGCAAGGTAATTAGTTATTGTGATAATTAGTAAATGATGCATGCTAAATTAGTGTATTAAGAGCCATTTAGTAATTAAATAATAGCAATGTTCTTATCAGTAATCATTAGTGCATCAGTTTTATATGTAAACCTTAAGTCCCTAATTATATATCCTAATTAGCTTATATCTTCTCTAATTGGCTGCTCAGAAATGTTATTGTAATAAGGTAAACCTTTAGAAAAACGGTTTTAATCAACAAAATAAACAAAAAATAAAAAAATTGTGTTATAAAATAAACATCACTCTTTATCCCAGAAAGTGCACATTTGGCGCACTATGTGTCTTAGTATTAAATATAGCTCTTAGTATTAGCATTATGATATTAGAGACCGCTACTTGAAACAAGCCCGGAATCAGGAGGGAGAGAGCTCGATACACTCATTTTCATAGTAAAATTTCACATTTTCTCAAATTACTCCCGAAATATGGGAGTTATGAAGAAATTCATCACCACAAGTTATGAAGGCATTAAGTAATCGAATAAGATGGCATCATTAGTTTGGCATAATTTTACTCTTTTTTTTCGGACATGTCTACGTCCAACCGCTCCCATACATTCGTTCCACTGTGGACCGGCGGCACCGTCTCGTCGGCTCCACAAAGCCGCGGTGCGTCGCCGACACACGTCTGCAGCACGCGGCGCATTAGCATGCGCGGGCGCACCACTAACGGTAGCCACCTTACGTTAAACTGTACGAAGTGAGCCGTTAATAGCTTACTTTATCGGCGAATTATTGGGGTATAGGTGTTGGAAAGGTCTTTGTTGATATCAATAGAATGCCTTGTCAAAAATGTGAGAAAATTCTGCTATCTAGTCTTATATGTTTATGTGTCAATGGATGCCCCAGCTTGTGTGGTCTATCTTAGTTTTATCAAAGAGAGACGATACGGAATTTAGTATCTCTTGGACAAGGTGTTTCAAATACAAGAGGACCTAGAAAAAGTGACATGCTATCTGCATATATTACTGATAATAAAGTTGACGAGTTTGTTTTTAATTTTGGTTGAACGCGCTAATCTCGAGAATTACAAGTCAGTGATGGCAAAAACTTTTTGCATTTGATAACCTCATTTTTGAGAGAGTTTATATAACACCGCGCTAAGACCTTATGACGCCGAATAAAAAGAAATAGATCGCTTTGCGAAATAGCGCGGGTAGGAGATGAGATGCGACGGGGTAGGACCGTAGGACGGGGGAACAAAAACTTTAACATGGACGAAGGCCCGGGCACAGGTTACTCAGTGATAAAGATGATGGGAAGTCAAACATGGCACTAACATAAGCAACTGAAAAGCTTTATGTCAATCCTGAGGAAAGTCGTTGTAGAAACGCTTTAAAACGCGATCTCTGATGACAAACTGATGCCAGAGAAAGAATCTAGCCTGGTACAGAAACATAACGTAGTGGTTTCATCATTTCAGCCGAAAGACTTCCACTGCTGGACATAGGCCTCCCCTAGGCTCCTCCACTTCTACCGGTCTTGTGCTGCCCACATCCAGCGAATCCCCGCGGCCTTCACAAGGTCATCGGTCCACCTTGTGGGAGGCCTTCCCACTCTTCCGGTACGCGGTCGCCACTCCAGAACCTTTCGGCCCCATCGGCCATCTGTTCTGCGAGCAATGTGCCCTGCCCACTGCCACTTAAGTTTGGCAATTCTTCGGCCCATGTCGGTTGCTTTGGTTCTCCTGCGGATCTCTTCTTTCCCGATTCGATCACGTAGGGAAACTCCGAGCATAGCCCTCTTGCCCTTTGGGAGACTTTTAGCCTTCTGATAAGGCCCTTTACGAGCGACCACGTTTCTGTGCCACACAGTGGTTTAGCAACAATATATGCAGCATGTATAATAGAATAGTAATAGATAGGCAAGACGGTTTGCGAATGTCTAACAAGGCAACAGGGAAGGTGGTTGTGACTCATCGAGGAGAACAATCGTTAGAACAAGAAGTTCAATCGGTCATTTTGTGTTCTTCGGATAGAATAAAATAATGGACTTACGTAGTATAAATAGTCTCTTGTATAATAATTTCTACTGCCTAGCAGCAGCCTTTTCCCAACTATGTTGGGGTCGGCTTCCAGTCTAACCGTCTGCAGCTGAATACCAGTATTTTATATGGAGCGACTGCCTATCTGACCCCCACGACCCAGTTACTGGGTAGTATGATATCAATTGGTAAGAGTGTTTGTCAGACTTTCGGGTTTCTGACGACATGTAATGACTACCAAAGATCCACAACCAACGGCTTAACGTGCTTTCCGAGGCACGCAGAGGTCTTGGTATGTAAAAATGGTCACCCATCACCCATCCCTCATCCCCGGACCAATTGCGGCGAGCGTAGCTTAACTTGATCGTTCTACTCGTTCAGCTGTTATTACTTAACCACAAGCCCCTATATAAGTATGGGGTTTATACACAATCTTTAAACCATCGCAATTAAAACCAAGCCCAATTATTTCGATACCGCTATCTAACATCTACACAAAATCCACCTGTCACCACCTTTTCCTATAAAAGTGTATAATATTTTGACACAGCGCCTCCAGCTCATATATAATGCATGGAGACAGGTGGCGCGCCAGTCACGACCTATTGCAACGATGCTGAATTTTCTACAGCCGGGAAATTGGTTACACGTAGTTGAAACATTCATGTTACTAGAGAGATTTGTTTAGATTTTGTACACGTTCATATTTGGTTGGTAGTATTGGTTTTGTGATGTTAGAAGATTATGTGCATTAAGTAAATGATGAATATATAAATAACGGGTTTTTCGGTATCAT
The DNA here is from genome assembly GCA_949091785.1 of Polymixis lichenea. Lineage (NCBI taxonomy): Eukaryota > Metazoa > Arthropoda > Insecta > Lepidoptera > Noctuidae > Polymixis > Polymixis lichenea. Next base: position 11,045,307 of record OX420941.1, read on the forward strand.
TTGAAGAAAGAACAACCTGTAAAAAACTGTCACCGGCTGGAAATAGAAGAGAATTCTAAAAACGGAATTAGTGCCAAAGCTACACTATGATATCTAAATGATTTTATTTTTGTAAGTAGGTTTGTACAAACACTTTTATACGTCAATCATATTTTAAAAACTAGATGAGCGGACTACTGAAAAGAAAGACTGACACAAACTCAGAGGTCACAGTCTCTTTTAAAGTTCAGCCATGATCTTGGTCCATTCATATGAAGACTATGTAGATTGGCGTCTAAAATGGCATTTGGAGGAAAGAACCACCACTGATTGAGTGGACCTGTCCAGCCAGTGAGCGCATTTATCAGTAATCATGCAGCTCAACTCAGTACTAAAGGAGCTCAACGATTCGACAAACAATACCAAAGAAAAGACATTTAGGTAGGCCGCAGTAGTGAGACTTTTTGCATAGTTTAATCAATATTTAAGAAGGCAATCGTTAAATAAGAGAACTTGCTACTTGCCATAATATTTCTCAGGGTATTGTTAGTCATTTAAACAGAACAGTTCTTCAATTTAATTTCGCTATAAAGCTTTTCCAAAAGCACAAATTAAGGATGAGGTAATGACCAAGATTATCTGTTACCAAAATCAGTTGTTTAACTGTCATTACGAACTTGATTCCATCAATTAAAGCGACAGGCCGTTGAATCATCCCTCCACCTTATTTCTCACAGCCCAGATGTTCCCATACATCATATTATAACGCAAAGTCAACGACCCTAAAAATTCCACAATTCCAAACAAAATTACAGGGGCCACAATCGTTCGTCGCCCAAATGACACGCCCGTGACGGCCAAATGACATAATTGTCAAAATAGTCACTGCACTGACAGCCGCACGTGACATCCACACCAGACAGAGACAAACATACACCATCCCCACAACTTAAACCGAGACAGAGAATGGCGCGTCGGTGTCAATTATAGGCGGGGAAAGAGAATTAGAGAGGAGAACACGCCGGTTTCAAATTTGGAACCGTTTTGTTTTAAATCGATAAATCGTTCGATTTCGTGTTCGATTGCGTGTGGTCGACATTTCTAAGAATAATTGAATATCAATATTAAGATATGATTCTATACTATTAATATGATTACCGTGGAGTGAATGAATTCTGATTCATTCATCGCTCAAATGCAAAAAATATTTCACGGCGATATTTCATAATAAAGACCATTCTATTAAAGGGATATTATTATTAAATACGGACCACGATTTTATGTGCACATTTATTAGTGTGTGGTATAAGAAAAATCGGTCATATATTTGCGGGTCGCAGTCCTGCCCTTTCGACGCCTGTCGTGCATAAAGTCCGTGATCATTTCTCCTAATTATACGTGTGGCGAAGAGGGCAGGGACTTTTGGTTCGATGTGGGTGTTCGAAATATGAAATTACGAGTTGGCGCGAACGTGTGACAATGTTTTCTTTTTTAATAATAAATGGAGACATTGATTGCTGTTATTATGCCTAATGTGCCTACGTAGGAACTATAAATGTTTTTAATCACCAAAGAGATGGAGTTTATTTGTAATAAAATTTACAACGATAAACGGGGAATATTTATGGGTTTTAAAATAAGTGTAACGTAAGGAGATGTCACGCATTCAACGGTGTGTCATGAAAGGGCGATAATTTTATTTATCGCTTTATAATGAGCATGTTTACACACAGTGTTAAAAAACGGAGTAATTTATTTTGTCATATAAATAATATGAATCGTTTTGAAAGGTGAGAATGATGTATTTTACTTTATTTTTTTTATGTCGATTGCGAATTCAGAAATATTCGAAAAGTTTTTTTTTTGCAGACTAAGAAGTATGACTATGTAAGTTAACAAAACTTATCGTTTGACTAAGTACATGTAAGGTTAATTAGTCCAAATGGAACACGGATGTATATTTCATCCACGCTTCAATTCTTGCTTAAATAGCGCTCCAAGGTGTGTGAAATGACTTCAAAATGTATACCGTCTAATGAACTTTGGCATGGGGCATAAATTCTAGACCTTCAGTTGGAAAAGAGTTTAGCAGTAGCTTAAGTCTTTATCGCAATAATCCTATACTACTAGTATTATATATGTAAGTTTAAGTTTGTATGTATGGATGTTTGTTACTCAGTTACGTAACAACGGCTAAATTCCATGCGGACGAAGCCGCTGGCAAAAGCTAGTCCAGAATAAAAATGAGAAGGATTAATGAGTATGTATGAGAAAAAAGGAAGATGTAAAACCGCGTACAGTTTATTATCATATTATGTTGCGTTTTTGCTGTCACTAAGGAGAGCAGCAGGCCTAGACAAAACACATTTCCGCTAGCGTTCACGCCAAACGCTACGCCAAAATGTACGGGAATTACATTACCTGCAGAAAGATTACGTCGTGTCCTTTCCGCAGGTAATGTAATTCCCATACATTTTAGCATAGCGTTTGGTCTGAACGCTAACAGAAATGTGTTTTGTCTCATGGTCCAGAAGTGACCCACTGGGGCCGCGAATTTCGGATTGTAGGGTTCAAACCCAAGCAGACACTTTTCTTAGTGTAACTAAATTATTTCATCACTGCTGCTCTCGAAACTGTGAAGGAAGACATCGTGAGGAAACCGGCATGTGCTAGCACCAAAAATTCGAAGACATATGACATCTACAAACCAGCACTGGGCTGGTCTGTTGGATTACGGCCCACTCCTTCTAACAGAGAGGCTGTCTGTGACCCACCAATGGGGACTTTTTAGGCTGATTACGTTTGTGATTATGTAAGTAGGTATCTGGTCAAGTATATTGTGATTACGAGACAAGTTGAAGAAAACTTGGAAGGGCTCAAACTTTTGATATGCAGCTCAGTCGGTTTTCCAGAAGACTTATCTCTTTCTCTGTCTTGGAATGAGAGAGATAAATTCTGCAAAACTCTTCACACATAAAACCAGAGCATGTTGTTTACTCAACATAATTAAACCGATTAAATCACCGCTGACCCGCAATTAATCGATTCAACGAACTATCGTTATTAGAATCAATTATATCATAATCGATATAAAAAACGAGACACACGGAAGCTACACTACGGCCAATTATCGAGAGACAAAAAATCGATTGGATACGATTATGACGGATCGTTTAATCGATTCATGCTTTCGACGTAAGTAGGGAGGTATGGGAAAATTGCTTACAGGTCAACTTTCTTAATCACAATGTGTAATGTTGGTGGTTTTTGTGTGTGTGCGTGATTTCAAGTGTGTGTGCGTGATTTTATGCCGTGGACCCTGTTGGAAAGAGGTGAAGTGCTGTGATTACAAGAAAAATGGTGTTTGCTTACTCCAGTTGCGGTCAACTTGGAAATAATTGCGTGTACTACAAAAGTCATTTATTTGAATGTAAAATGGATGATAGATTCTTAGTCCCTAATAATTTTATTTTCTTTCTAGTTTTTAATCTCCATTTCTGTAATTGTTTTTAAAATCACAGTATACCTATCTGGACTTATACTTATGGATCTTGATATTTGAACTAAAATTATTTTGTCAATATGTTTAGTAGTTTCTGTAGGTAATGCTAATTCCTAATCCTTCATACATTCCGATGATTACAAAAAAAAAACTCCTAATTAAATTTTATTATAATCATTAACTTCAAGGTTGACTATAAAATCCTTAGCTCACCCCAAAACTCAAAGAAAAACAACACCCAAACGGCTCAACCGTAAAATAACCTTCGATTGTCCCCAAAAATACGTCCAATCAATTTCCTGTGCCGACCATTAACACAAAAAAAAAAACATGTATAAAAAGGCAAAGTTCGCCGTGTATAGACCATTTCTTCGGGGTCATAGCACCCAACAGGAAGTGGCGTTGCGGGTCGGCGCGCGCGCAGTCGCCTCTTACGAAAAATAATACTCTTCTAGGTATAACACATAGCCAGTCAGTCGTGTAACTGTACGGTTAAGGAGTTTTTATACTTTGAATCTTATTGTTTTATACCGAACTACGTGATATTATGCCGTCCGCAAATGTTCAAGCAAAATGACATATCTTTTTACCCTACGACGCGGCTGCAAAGACAAGGCTATGTTTTTACTGAGCCCATAAGTGGGGCCTTTAAATGAATGGGCTTAATGAAGATGAAAGATATGTATTTTGATTGATAAAATTGTGTTATACTTCTATATCAGTGTTGTGTAAAAACAATAATAACTTCTCCGTTGGCAGATGTTGTTTTTTTATTCGTTTTCTGTTCCTTGTGAGTTGAATGAGATCATTTGTTGAAAAACGTCTTAAATCCGTGTTGTTGAGATGTGAATGTGACGTTTACAGCAGCAATTTAACTACCTACTTATAAGATTTAATTGAAATGATTAAGTTGGTTTTATTTTTCTGTAATGTGGGGGAGCTTCAATTATTTACATATCTTAAGCTTCGTACCCGTTGGGATCTTATTTTTACGTTAAATACAAATGCGAACACTCGTTCCCCGAAAACGTATTTTATTTATTTATTTACAAAGACACCAAGATTTTGAGGATCTTAGTGTCAGTAAGCGGAGTTCACGCAGCTGAAGTTTGGGGCAAAGATGTTCGAACTGTTTGCCAGAATGTACCAAGTCTCACAAATCATAAACATAAAATTCGTTACTATTAATAACTAATTTTAATCTAAGCCTTATTCCTTTATACTGTTCAGTGATAAAACCTAATGCGCGGGTTGGCAATCAAAAATAATGTTAGCCAAACTCCATTGTGACATTGTGACTCCAAGAATTTGGCTACATTCGTTTCTGCAAATCTTTACCGATCCTCAAAATTTTCTGTTTCTCTCTCTCCACAATACAAAAAAGTGAAACGCTCCCAGCCTTGAACCATCAGCAGAGGTCCACACGCGTGTGAACCCAGGGCACACGGAAGTTCACGCTCCGTGGGTCGCCAGCCTACCTTGTGTTTACTCCGGTTGTGACCCGCCTTCAGCGCTAATTGCAAACCCTTTGACAATTATTAGGAGATTTCTTTGTAGTGTACAATCTGCGTAATTGGGTCTAATTGATTCTAAGGTAACTTCGTTGTGATGTTGTGAGAAGCTTTGAAAGGTATTAGACCTCTCCTTATGACTAAGAAAAGTTAGTCTTTTAATTCAGATAAAGTATGACGAAAAACTGGGCTGATCAAAATACATGTTTAGTTTCAAGATCAAATAGAGGAGGCGTGTCTTAGTGGTGTGAAGGAAATTCTAGAATTAGTTTAAAATAACGGCTCGTAAGTCTATTCGCACAAAACTCGCCAATGAGAGATTATTTTCTGTAGGCTATTCGAAAGTTAAAGTTAAAAGTAAACTAACTTTATTGTATAAACTGCGGAACTTGCCAATTGCCTGATACGTGTTTCTAGAGTTATCGATGCGCCCACAAATAAATTAATTTCGTGCGAATCGAATAATATATTTTTTAAAAGTGGCGCCAAAATTAAATTGTTGTCAAAAATCATAGCCAATATGCAAAATGGAAAGTCAAAGTAAAGTAATCTTAGAAACCATTGATGGCATATAAAAACTGGCACACAACTTTCTAAACTGAAGAAACCTTTTCCAACATCCCCATTTCTCATTCAAATTCAATTCAATTTCCCAATCAACCATTTTGGTCTTTTACACGTGGAGTGTAAAATACCAAAATGAAATTGGACATAAGCGTCTCCGAAGTTGCTCCAAACCACCGCGATTCTTTTAAAGGTCCTTTAGAATTAGACCCATATTTCTCAAAACTAGGAAGAACATCTCAGGTCAAAGTCCACTGACCTTGCAATCACTAAAAACCATTATAAATATGTAACTCAATCAGAGAGTACAGTTAGTGTCCGTCATGGGAAGCCGCGCCTCATACATATTGCACTACTTCGCGATAAAAATTACGTTTTACTGTAGTAATTATACGCCGGGTTACAATTAGCAATGCTGGGGGTAGCGGTGCGTTAAACATCTCTGTGCGCGTGATATTCTTATTTATTTATTTAGCCATATAAGCACACACATACGGGAAGAAATTTTAACCAGTGCGCCCACTGTAACCATGACTTTGACTTTGGTATTTTACTTTTATAGCGAAACAGCATATTTTATTAGATTTTTTAGGGGTCTACAATCGTATGCTGAACTGGTTACAGTTTGCGCACTGATTAAAAATTTCTCCTGTATGTGTCTTTGATTTATTTTTTCCGGATTTACAAAGAGTTATCATCATTGGTCCCTTTTGAAAACTTCTGTTGAAAAGAGAAAGATAGGGTCCTGGCAAATTGGAGGTATCCCTACTGTAGGTGAACGGATGGGTGACCGCATGCTAGACCCCTCGAATAGATGAACCGATGCCTATCACCGGTATGCAAACTATTGTACACTAACTTCAGCCAGCCACTTTGTTCACGTGTTTCTTGCACCAACATAAAATATATCCTACTAGCTTCGGATCGCGGCTCCGCCCGCGTGGATGTCGGTTATCGCGTAAAAAAGTAGCCTATGTCCTTCTTCATATCCCAGGCTATATTTCTGTCAAATTTCATGACGATCGGTTTAGCGGTTTAGGCGTGAAAGCGAAACAGACAGAGAGTTACTTTTGCATTTATAATATTAGTAGGGATGACATGCAATACTGTAGCTTTCCATTACAGAAACAATTTCCGGAATTTATAGTAGTAGTTCCGAAGATTGCCTCCCACATACTATCTCACAAATATTTCATGGTATAGATGGAAAAGATAGCTCGCAGAACAAGCAAGCTGAAATGGCAATGGGCCGGCCACATTAGATGTAGGACCGATGACCGTTGGGGTACACGTGTTCTTAACTGGAGACTGCGAATCAGCAAACGTAAGGTAGGACGCCCTCAGGCTAGGTGGAGCGACGATCTTCGCCGGATGGCTGGTAGCAGCTGGACGAGAGTTGCCCAGAATCGAGCTGAATGGCGTGGAATTGGAGAAGCCTATGTCCAGCAGTGGACTGCTGTATACTGATGATGATGATGATGATGTAATAGATAGACCCTTTTCTGCCCTTTTAGGATACCGATAGGAGTGACGTCATTACGTGCTTGCAAAAAGCAGCCATAATATAATTTGAATATATCCCCCAGTCTTTTTATAAAAACTGGGGGTCTTTGACTGCAAGATAAATTGAAACATGTTAATGATATAGTCCAATAAAGACATGCACAAGGCAATGTAGTCACCCAAAGGGCAATGAAGAGGGCTGTGCTTGGAGTTTCCCTACGTGATCGAATCAGGAATGAAGAGATCCGTAGGAGAACCAAGGTAACCGACATAGCCCGAAGAATTGCCAACTTAAGTGGCAGTGGGTAGGGCACAACAGATGGCCGATGGGGCCGAAATGTTCTGGAGTGGCGACCGCGAACCGGAAGAGTGGGAAGGCCTCCTACAAGGTGGACCGATGACCTTGTGAGGGCCGCAGGAGTCCGCTGGATGCGGGAAGCACAGAACCGGTCCAAGTGGCGGAGCTTGGGGGAGGCCTATGTCCAGCAGTGGACGTCTTTCGGCTGAAATATGATGATGATGATGACAAGGCAATGAATAAGGAAAGATCAGTCAAGTGAGATTTGGGAGTAAGCCGTGGTAAAATCAAAAGATAGAACATACATTTTTACCTACGAGGTAAAACTGACAGGTAAATTTCACTAACATTATTTCGCTTAGAAAATTAATTGAAAGCTGTATCAAATAGAACATCAAACGAATACAAAAAGTAACGATTCAACAAACAATTAATACCTTGTCTAATTAACATAAGCTACATATCAACTGTTTAACGCCAGAACACTAATTTGTTTGCCTATCGCCCCTTACACCGCATACTGCACTCAAAAAGCAATCTTATTCTTTGATACATAGAGTCCGCAATCATTTGAAAATTGAGGAGATATATGGATTTTTATGAACGGTCATTTATGACTATAATATCAAAGGAATTGCAACTTACAACTGCCCACATTAGGGTAGTTTTCACATTGTTTTTATTATTTGATGGGTGGTTATGGTCAGTTAAATTAATAGATGCAATTAAAAAAAAAAAAAACTGGTGTAAAATACAACGCGATCATATCACACGATGTTTGTTCGTTGTTTTGTAAATAGCTGTGTTTAGACATGTTAGATTATCATAATATTTTGTCTATGATTTGTAAACTTTCGGCCAGACATGTTTATGATATATTACTAATAGGTGCAATAGTTTATGTTAAAGAATAAAGACGATTAGACGACACGATTTTAAATTTATTTAGAAGGTAAATTTACGCCTCGTCGGTTTAGTAGTCCCAAACGCCAGGGTTCAATTCTGGGTATCCGGACAAAGTATCATTTGGTTTTTATTTCTGGAATTTCTCAGAAGCAACGCGGAGCCTGGATTTGTGCCCGACTGATGGCAATAGGCTCGCCCCAATTACATGAGACTTAAACTTAACTGGCGAAGTGTGGGTGTACTATAGGTACACCTCTGCCCAACCCTCCAGGGAAACTAGGCGTGATGTTATGTTAAATATATTATGATGAATATAACGCGTTCCGCACGTATTCATTCGCTTTAGCCGTAGACTTAGTGAAAGCCAAAAAGCTTATTTTAATTATTTATTTTGTAAGTTTTGACTTTTTCAAATAAATCCCATGATGGTTGTAGTGTTTGAATTCATCTAGGGAAAAAACGTGAAATCATTTGTATTGGAAGCGGACTGTGCGTTCAAGATTTTTTTGAATATCTAAAATTAAATGGATTCCTCATTGTAATAATGTAAGTGAGGCGCTTAATAAATGAAGTTACCACCTTCTTCCGCCTTCCATAACCTCAAAGCATCTGATTAGCCAACTTCATAGTTGAACTGTAATATTACAATTAATTTAATTTAAATTGGCGACACCACAATTAAGATGGTCGTGAAAGTCAGAGACAATGGCAGAACGCTCCCACGGAACATCTTGCCGTGTCACCTACATACTCCGAATGTAGATCATGGTTATAGACTAGATTTTTGGTGCAAGCTGTGATAGTTGTTGCTTGATGCTTTTTTTATTTCGTCTGTGAGTTACAGCAAAGAGGCTACGTAACTACAGTTCAAACCAGAAAAAGTTTGCACTTCGGTAATATTTGTGTTACCGAATTAGCGCGAACGTTGTTGCTACATGATTTTTTGTTTCATCTGAGAGTTGCACTAAAGACGCTACATAACTACAGTTGAACCAGAAAAGTTTTGCGCTTCGGTAATCTTCGTGTTCCCGAATTAGCACGAACGTGGCGAACCTCGTCACCTGTAACTGAAAAGTTACGAAAATATATTTTTAAATCCATAATTTGTTAACCACGGTAATACAAAATAGGCAAGTACTTGTTTGTAAGTCCACGTTTACACGGACCTGAAAGCATCGGGGAGGGATTCTTTTATGTACTGCATCTTCATCGTACTGCTTAGCGCCGAGGGTTAAAAATCGAATCGAAAATCGAAGGGATGCGTGCTGTTGGATTCTGAATGCTCGGTTCAACACCGAGTGTTCAAAATGCAGTGCACGATAAAATCCTGCTGCAATATGCGTTTGAGTTTTTTGTCTGTGTTTTTTGTGTAGAACAAGTATTTTCAAATTTTCTGTCTGTATTGATGTTAGGTACGTTTAGTCCACGCATTTAAAATATTCGCGCATACGAAACGGCAGAAGCGAATCGTTTCAACTGATGAGACTGTTTCGTGTATACCCATTCGGACAGATCAATGTATGATGGAGCTTAGTTTTTTTTTATATTTATTCAGCATAGCCTAGCTTATATTTACCTGCTAAGTAGCAGATCCTTTTTACCGCGACTGACACTTTCGTCACCATCACGATAGACTGACACGTTGGTCTAGCGGTCACAAGCGCTACTGCTGAACATGAGGCCCTCAGTTCGATACCCAGGAAGTGTCATTGGGTTTCTCCATCATGTTTTTAATCGGTACAAGCCAGGAGTCTGAAGTTGTGCTTGGTTTATGGCAATAAACTCGCCCCTATTACATAGGCCTTTAACATACCTACTTGAAGAAATAATGTGGGTGTGATGGCATGGCATCTACAATTGCCTCAAAGAGATGTCAGTATCAACTGGTGGGGTCTGCAAGGCCGATGCCTGCCAGGGGTGCGGGTTGTTCGAAAGAGATACCGTGGTCCACACAGGCAACTGAAGGAACACGAGTGGGTTTTAGTCAGCAAAAGTCTGACACAAAGAGTGGTGTCCCAGTTATTTGATGATTTCCCATCATCAAAAAATTTAATAAAAATATCTACAACGCTACATGCGAACTACGCATCAATGACCTGACGTCACACAAATCCTGCATCGGCGTATCAGAGTTTTAAGAGACATTAATCGGGCAGTCGCCCACCAGACACAACACCCGTCTGGTCGGAGGATCCTCGCTTTTCCATAGAGTATGAGTGAACTCCAAATAAAGGAAGTTCCTCCTCCAGCAAATTTCGTCCAGTGACTTTGATCCTCAGTAATGAGGGACCGATTAGAGACGAGAAGAGAAATGAGTGAATTTTACACCCTGATCCTCATACCTCTTGCACGGGTTGTAGTAGTTAACTCCGTACACTGATTTGTCGCGAAGGTTTTTGAGTTAAAGTTAGTTAAAGAAACCCGTTCCACTAAGATGCACTACGTAGTTAAGTTTATTTAAGTTAAGAGTAAGTAAAAATAGTACAGTCGAAGGCGATTATTTCTCTCAGTTATTGATAGCTACACAGTCTTAAGTACACTTTAGATTCGTTAGTCAAGTTATTTTATAATGTTAAATTATTAGACGCCATCGTTGGCCTAAAATAGGTTACCGAATAAGCAGAAAAATGTACGGCGATGAGACCGTACACCTGTTTAAGGGTAATATTTTTAATTTTCATCATTCCCCCTGGTAAGGAAACCTATCAGAGTCTGGTTGAAGAACGTGTTTAGAATTTAAACTAATTCTCACAAGTCTAGCCCTCTGATTAGCTTTATAATGCTATTGCATATTTGCATATTCTCACGCTCGTCCCTTCCGAGGTAAGCAAAAATAACGGTTAGTGGTTATCAGTAACGGTTTATACTATCTACATAAATATTATTATGCGAGATGAGGGGCTTGTGGCTAAGTATTAACAGCTGCACGGGTCGATCAATCAGGTTAAGCTACGCTTGCCGCGGTTGGTCCGTGGATGGGTGACCATTTTTACATGCCAAAAACTCCGTGCCTCGGAAAGCACATTAAGCCGTTGGTCGCGGCTGTCATTCGTAGACCTTTGACAGTCGCTACGGGTCGTCAGAAGGCAGTCAGTTTTACCAAGGGATATCGTATTACCCAGAAACTGGGTTGTAGAGGTCAGATAGTCAGTCACTCCACAGAAAAATCTGGTATTCGGTTGCCTCCGCTTAGACTGGAAGCCGATGCTTAGCAGGTGATGATGCGAATAAAATTGGCGTAAAATCGAGACGTTTATCATAATCTACATACGTCTGTACCTACGCAGTATCGTGTTTATGACCCGTAACGTGTGAAGTAGGTTTACAGTTACGTCTACAACACAGCATGATGCGAACGTCCCTGATTAAAAACGATAAAAAACTCCCAAAAACGATAGTTGATTTATTAATTTATTTTACCATCTACGCACACACATATAAACTACAACAGACTCCTCAGATGATCTAAAGACTGCCACTGATGCCGCAATAAACGTGGCCACATACTGGGCTCAAACTATATAAAAAAGAAAGTGTACGAGTACCATCGACACCAAAAGAAGAAGAAGAACAGACCAGAAGAAAAGAACAGAAAAATACGTTCAATTGTGATGCGTATTTCTACAAAAATATCTACCAGCATCACTGCGATAGGAGAGAAAATCAATGGAGATGTAGACAATTTGAGTAATAGTAGAATGGAAAACATTAAATTCAAAATTATACTTCATTTTAAATAATTATACCATATACATAGCTATTTTTTATCGTTTTAATCCTTGAAAAGGGTCAATGTACCAATAATTATGAACAACTTTTATTATGGGATCAACCCTGAATGAGCTGCTAAATACATTGCGTCGAGATATGCGAACATAAATGTATGGATCAGCTCTTTTTTACTTCACGATATCGGGGTTGATCCCATTGTAAAAGTTGTTCATAATGATGAGTACAATGGTCCTTTTAAAGAATTAAAGCGATCCAAAAATAGACATGTATATACGTTATTGAGAACTTTAGAGGTAAGTTAACCGATTAATTAAGATGTGGTTAGTGTAATTGTAATCTTCATTACTTTTAGTCATAAGAGTAGGATGTTAAGATTCAGTTTTGTAGAAGTTACAAATGAGATCAGGTCCAGCTGACAATGTATAAATAGGCCTATAATGCCTCCCACTGCTGGAACACCGGCCTCCTCTCTGTGTGAGGGAGTGGACCGTAATCCACCAGGCCTAGTGTCAAATGTCTTCGATTTCTTTTTTTTATTCTTGGACATGCCCGTTTCCTCACGATGTTTTCCTTCACTGTTTTGAAAGTCTGCCAGGGGTGCGGGTTGTTCGAAAGAGATACCGTCGCCCCTGGCACACAGGCACCTGAGGAAACACGGGTGGGTTTTAGTAAGTAAAAGTCTTACACGCCCTCCAGCTCCACCCAGAGCGGGAGAAGTTATTTGATGTTTTCCCACGCTCAAAAAAAAAAAACCTTTTGAGTCGCAGCCGTTTCCACTGAGCCATGCTCTGCTCTCTGAGGATCACCACACGTTAAATCATTTGACTTTTTCTCATTTTCTCCTAGATTATTTCGTTTAGAAATACAGGAACTAGCCACCTACAATGGCCCAAGAACAATTACTACATACGCCAGTGAATGATCACGCAGCAAATTACAAACACTAGCGGAACGCAATTTCTTTACCATCTACATTTACCTCTGAACCGTTCATTAGAACACAAAAGGAAGCCATAATAATAAGTCATAGTATCTCAATCACTGCTGAATCCACTCCGGCGCAGCGCGATGGCGCGTCCCGTCGCGGGTGGCTGCGTTCACAAGTGGAGCAAAGGTGAAAGAACAAACCGAACGGCGCGGACGGTGAAACTCGAGGTAACGTATGTAGGCGGGACTACCTATGATTTGTGTGGTTGATTTTCTTTAATGTTCTAGGAGGGAGCTGTGATGAATATACCGTTGTCCAAGGATCAAATAGCGCGTGGCCAGATCGGAAAACACGCCGCCATTTTGTTTTTAAATGCAATTTCTGTGATAATTACACAATTGTTTATCAACAAAACCGTGGCAATGTCATCTAGGCCACTATTATGTGTCTGAAACTGTGGACTACATGAGATTTCACATAATTAGGAGATTTTCTGCACGCGTAATAAAAACAAATGAAACGAAAGACAAAATGCAGATTGTACTCAGTACTATAGTACTATAGCAGATAATATTTCTACGGCGCGATGTCAAAAAAAGGAAAAGGAATTTCATTTTATAGAGAGATGTGTCACTCATTGGCAAGAAGGGTGACTTAACCAAACAATCTGCAATTTTGAGTAAAGTATACAGGTGAACATGGCAAATATTATAAGTTTTATTACAGAAACGACAAAAATGAGCAAGAGTGGTTGTGGCTTTATGCTCGCTACTACTCTTATTGCTGCTTTTAAAATGTTCAAATCATCATACCCAAAAAATGATCTATTTGAATTATGTCAAGCTTCTCACAAATGAACGATGTGTCTAGATATAGTATGGTATATGTATAGTATAGTTTAGTAGGTAGAGATAGTAGTAGTCATGCTATGGCTAGTCAGGGTATGCACATATAAGTTGCTGTAATTGGTAGAACGTTAGTTTGACGACAGATGAAAATAATAGGTTTTCAGAAACCGGAGATGCTAGATCTTGTAAGAAAATATTCCTAGCTAAGCTAAAGAACAACCAACTGTGGTGAAGACGCGATAGCTCATGAGCTAAGTAACGATCTATACGTCACGTGGGCGTCCTGACATCGTACCAATTATATGCAGTATTGAGTATTACATTTTAAAGATAGATTTTCAAATTGGTGAGGTTCTACTTCTCAGAATCATGGCTTTAGGTGAATATGTAAAGCATGTAGTGTATCAACAAGATTTGAGGTGATGGATACGAACACATTGATAAAGATTTAAAAAGTAAGTAGGTAGTTAAAGAAAGATACAGGAAAAAAGTGATGATATCTATAAAAAGCAAAGACTAGGGAAGAGGGCTAGTGAAACACAAAAAAAATACAAATAAAAACCACTGTACAACTTCCCCATCGGAAGTATTCGTTTACGTGGTATTGAAATTCTATAGCGAGCAATATGGTTTGAAAACAAATGCTAGTGATTTCAAAAGTCAGTCCTCGTTGGTCCATCTCCTTATCATAACACTAGTTTACAGTACATCTGTTGCCGAAGAAATTTTAGCTGTTGCTGACTACATATGATATGCTATTTTCAAAAAATAAAATTAGAATATTGTTATCAGCTCTAGTTTCTGAGTTTCAGCTATGTAGGTATAAAACAGAAAAAACACATGTGAACATTATCAACCACAGAATTCGCGGCAACAGACAAAAAGTAAAATTTTGTAAACTAGTGTAATCACGAATACTCGGAAACAAATGAAACGACATGCCGTAAGCTTAGTGAAACTGGCTAGGAAGCGGCACTCGTTGGTACTCGTAGATTTTCTTACGTGGGCGGAGTTACTGTATGGTGAGAGTATGATTTCTGTATAATTTCCGTCTATCCATACATTTACTGCAGAAAATAGACGGGTTTTATATTAGAAGTGTCTACATTTGACTCATCAGTGTTCCATTTCTCCCAATGTCTCATTTTCATTGTTATTAGTGCTTAGTGTAATATTATTTCATGCAACGATACCTGTCAGCGTTAAATTGAAATAAGGACAGTCAAATTATGATTAAGTATTGACAACAATTAACGTGTTAACAAAATACTCACATTAGGGGCACATATTATCACTATATCTAAAATAATTACATACAAGTAACTTTTCAGGAAACAAGAAATGGATGAATATATGGGTAATTATTAACTCAAGTCGCTAGACCGCGTTGTTCTTCTAAACTAGGAAACGGATCTTAATCCAATTTTAGGACGTAGGATAATACTAAATAATAATCCATTTACATTAAATTAATAAAGAAATTTCGAAGTTCAGTCAATTCGTAAGAAGCGTGCAATGCAGGGGCACCTACCTGGCTGGTTTAGAAAATAAATTAAAAGTAATGTTAATATTACTTTGTCAATGTAATCCCTTTCAAGTCATATATTTATTTGTAGTTATATGTATGACGTAGATAACAACAAGTCTTCGTGTGACGTAACACATAATGACGTCTTCGAATAAACTAGTATTTTAGTAGAAGTAACGTAAATTAATGATAATTATTATTATTTTAATTATTTACTGAAAATGTTGCGTAAGTAACAACGTGATGCTAAGATAATTAATTTTATATGAGTTAGCGTTTTGATTTCTTACTTATTGGCATAACATTTGACAAATAACTTCAGTCTGGCTCAGCAGCCAGCCGTTCATGTGGCAAATTGATGTAGTTGACAAAAGGTAATTTTTTTTTTGCATTTTCGTCTTTGGCAATGGTACTCATATTTTATCTGTGTGACATACTCCTAAACCTGTGTATCATTATCGCCTGGGTAATTTCAAATTTCTGGTTCTGTAAGTTGATAGAGAGTTTCAAAGTTCCTTGGTAGTTACTCGTTTGAATACAACAGTGGGGCTTCTACAAAATAGGTCATTTGGCAGCCCATCGGGCTTGCTTTCAGACCTAGTTTCAGCATAGAATACTAATTCATTTTTCTTGGAGTTAATGATCGAATTCTAACATGTATTGTTTAGTTAATACATTGATGGCCTATTTGGCACAGTGCCAGAGACTTCCCCACTACGGAGCGGGATTGATTCCCGCGTTGGGACAATGGGTGCTTTCATTACTTTGCATGTTACGATGTCTTTATTGTGATGTGTGGACACCTGTATTCATGTTTTGCCCCCTTTTCTTTGGTATTGTAATTCTTGAAAGGGACTTAATTAATGCAGCTGTCAACAAATTTGTTTAAAATTGCACTTTGATCATTCCTTTTCGGTCCGTCAATTCCGGTGATAGTTTTTTTTTCCAATTCAGAGGAAACAGGCTACTATTTCAGAGGAAATGGTCTCTGCACTGACACTTTAATACAGCTTTCTTCAATCTTATTTTTTTTTTCAAGGTGTTAGCGACGCACGGTGGCTCATAAAAAAGTAGATGTTCTATCAACTGAAATAACGAAAATACCAACCAAGTGCACTTCATTGCCGTTTCTTACGACTGCACGACGTGACTGACCGGACGGGGATTTTTTTTCCAAAATACAACATTTCATCGGTTATAGTACGAAATCTATTTGAAAATCGAAATGAACACACCTTAGCATTCAGTTTATGTAAGTAAAATGTAAAGCATCCGTCGGAATCAGTCCAGGAGGTCGGGTGGCGACACTGGCCACTCATTGCCCAACGTCCAGTAATCGTATTCATTGAAGCGACCCCCGACACTGTTGAATGCTGATTCATATTTATGAACATCTTCTTTTATTGCCTATGTGTACGTTTGTGTAAGGATAGGTACTGGTTTTATGGAGGTAGGCTCTATATTGGTAGTTGGTACTTTTTGTTACATTATGTTCTTTTTTTAAACCTGCGCTGGAGTAATTTTGCTTTTTAAATAGAAACGTAAAGCGTTTATAGTAGCTTGATTTGGGTCTTTGGCTGTATGAAAAGCTTCAGTTTTTAAACTGAAATCAGAATGTGGATACATAGTCGGCTACAACTTATACGTAACTCTAAAACCCGTATATCCACTGCTACAACCGCAGTATGTTATGCTAATAAACATGACTAATTACATAAAACCGTGTGTTTTAAACCCCAATAGGCACAAAATTAGAATTGTCCGCTCCCAATTGTTCGTCAAATTCGGCCAAGGGTTACTAGAATACGAACCACGTAAAAACAAACCAATTCTAGCATAATGACACTCGACAAAGCACTTCACACAACGCAAAACATAAGGCTAGGTGCACAATAACGCCCTTCTGGCGCAATATGCACTTTTTGCGCAATTCCTACGCTGCAATGATCGTGCGAAAAATGCTTCTTATTCACCAGTTTCATTGTCATGTACCAACGATTTATGAATGTGTGTGAGCTCGCCTAAATTGAGATTGGCTGGAGATAATACGTTGCGAAACAAAACGCTTAATTTGTGTGATAACTCTGTAAGGTCTGACCAGTAGATCGGTCGATGACTCGGCTAGTTAGAGACGTCATCGCTGAATTCTCACGACTATTATTATTTTTCTTTTCAGGCTGCTTGCTTGGTCTACAGGTGGCAGCAAATTGGATAATTTCATAATTTGGTGTTTTATAAATAGAATTTGTTATAAGGATTATTTTGTGATCACTAAAGTAATCACAAAATAATCCTTATAACAAATTAAAAAAAAGGGAAATCTAGTCACGGGCTCGAACTCACTTTTGGGCCTGGCTAAAATGCACGCTGTCTCACCAAGCATCGTGTCCAACAAAAGTAATATCTATCAGTGATGACCAGTTAAACGCACAACGTTATTTATTGAGTGAGATGCAGGATTATTTATAGTAAAACAGGCGCGTAAATAATTAAGGAATGTACTTCGGAAGATCGGGTTTTATAAAAGTATCACTGCATAAATCAATGACCAATAGAGTTTATTGAACTTTTCGACACAATGATCTTTATCGGTACCGACTTGGTTTTGGAGATTTTGCACATCTTTTATTACGTAAACACGTCTAAAGTTAGCTTTCTATTTTAGTATTCTGTTTCCGCACATACAAGATTAATTAATGAGGCAAAACCATTTCATGTTTGACCTTGATTTTGCTATACATTGTCGAACAGTGGAGTAATAAACTCCCGAAGTTTTTATGGAAAAAATGTCGACTAGATTCACTTTAAGGGGTAAACGCCAGGGTAGCCCGCGACATTCAAATTGTCTTACGTTCATTGAATATTATTGAATGACTATTTCTTAAAAAAACTCATTCTATAGGATTAAATGAACTTAAAGGCTTATATGACGATTTTAATTACTATAATTATGTAAAGCCATATTTGTTTCGGTAAAGAATCATATTTTAGTGTTAGTGCATCCTCCTTAAACGCATTCGTTGCATTTTGTGTATTGTCGTGATCAGTTGGTTAGCATTCGTTAACGAAGCGCGTTCGTGCGATCGTTCGTTGCGTTCGTTCAGTGCAACATGTAGTGTAGATACATTCTTTTAATTGTTTCAGGCCTGAGTCCCAGGCCTTGCAGACTGTAGATTTGTAGACGATTTTCTATTCTTTATTTTCATTCGTCTAAGTACCTGGTACTTATTGACAGGCCTGCACTGTCCTCCCATACCTATTATCACTGTAATCTTGAAAACATTGTAAGAGCCAATTATTTTTAAAAGTAACCGTGGAGTTTCTTGCCGGCTCTTCTCCATAGGAAGCGACAAATTGGAACTGTGCACCTAGCTTCTGACGTTTCATATGTGCCATGCAGGTTTATTTGAAATAAAATATTTTGATTTGATTTGATTTTGAGTACCTAATAGTGAGTTCCAATATTTTCCCAAATATAATCTGGCTGATTTTCAATGTTGTCTAACGTAAGACACTAAGACTGAAAAACCCTGCAAAATGTTACATCACTGTTAGCGACGATATACTTTCTTACACGCTTTATATTAGCTTCACTTGTATGTTTGTTTGTATCCGACTCCTTAGGGCGCGATTTTGACCCACTTCAAACTGTCAGATTTCATTTAAACTTTGTAGACTTATCGAGGACCGATGAAAATTCGAAAATTTGAAAAACAGAAAAAAATCTTAAAAATCACGCTTTTGTAGTTAGCAGAACTAAAAAATAGTAAATAAATCATAGTTAAAAAAACTAAAAAACACGCTTTAAAAACTAAACTAAAAAAGTAGAAAATAATTATATTAAAAAGCGTGGGGTGCTTGATATTAATTGATTATAAAAATACCTCAAAAAGCACCCCACGCTTTTTAATACGATTAAATTATTTTCTACTTTTTTAGTTTGGTTTTTAAAGCGTGTTTTTTAGTTTTTATTAAACTATTAAGTTATTAACTTATTACTACACTGGAGACGACCAATTTGAATCGTGCACCTAGCTTCTGACGTTTCATAAGTGTGCTTATAGGTTTATGTGAAATTAAATATTTTGATGTTGTTATACTAGTACGCGTGTAATCCCTGAAGGGTTAGGCAGGTGTACATATATTTTGTCATTTATGTTAAAGTCCCATGTGGTCGCCCTCACCCGCCCTCATTCCGTGTGGTGCCGGACGTAATGAATAGCACCACCCGAATTCTTCCCGTGGGTGTCGTAAAGATGACTAAGGGACTTACTAGAAAATGGGCAGCAGCGTTCTCTATGTATTTTACCATCATACTGCGATTGGTGGAGGCCTATGTCCAGCAGTGGACATCTTTTGGCTGAAATGATGATGATCGCTCTCGGTTGATGCCAATAGGCGCGCCAATTGCCATCAACCGCTGATACTGAGAAATTCCTAAAGGAATGAATGAAATCAGTGATAATGAGTATTTCATATTTTAAACGAAAATAATTTTACATGAAATTTTTCGCAGGTACAGGTTGTTGCCTAATTTAATTTCAAGAAATCCAAAAATTAAAATGAAACTTAACTAATCGGATTACAGCGCTGACCTCAACTTTAGAAAGGTAAATTACTGCGGTAATTAAGAAAAAAACGGTCGGTACATATGGTCGTGCTCTAACGGCTATTGTCTCGGGAAAAAATATTCTTTATACGTACATAGAATCGTTTTTATCAGATTTTCGCACGGTCCGACACTTAACTGTTCATATATACAGTGTGCTCGGCTAACGCGGTAAATTTACGGGTAATATGGCGAAAATATCGCTGGAATTACGCAGTTAGTTATTCTTAATTAACTGCTATTTAAAGTAAATAGCGTCAAGTGTGGAGGTAAGTTTTAACTGTGAGGCGGCAATGGTTTATTTTTACTTTAATAACGACAATGAGAGACGTTTTGTCCCAGATTTATTTAAATTTTTAGTTTTTGCTTCAAGATTTGTGTAACCGTGTAAGTATGCAATTCTTAAATCTAGTTTAAGTATTACATTGCATTTTTTTTTGTTTTGTGTGTTAATTAAGCTATACATTGCTTCAAATAAAAACGAATTACACTTGTAAATTCTAAGACGTATTTCTACGTCTACCACATCCGTTACCAAACAACTTAATCACCCTGTATACATTTCAATGTGGCAATTAATACGTTTTGCGCCACTACAGTTGCGCCACAGTTGCGCAACCGTCCTTGACAGGCGGGCGGCTCCCGAACTATGCCCCAAATGGAATGACCTTGCACCTATTTATTTTTATACTGTCTGAATTACGTTTAATTGTGAAATGTTGGAGCTTTCATTGGTAAGGACTAAATAACTAAACAGTGATAGTGCCCAAGCAAATAAAATTATTTCTAAAGCTCATAAATAAGCCTCTAAAAGAGGCTTATCTTTTATGAGCCGAATTAATAAATCTGACAATGGAATATTGAGGGCCATTTACGAAGTAAAGTATTTCTTCGCATATAGCAATTAAATTCCAGCTAAAATAATACTTAGTTATAGTTTTATATGTAATGTTTGTTTGCTTGTGATTGCTATGTTTGTAATAATTAAATTATTTATAATGAACTAGCTTTTGCCCGCGGCTCCGCCCGAGTGGATGTCGCGTAAAAAAGTAGCCTATGTCCTTCTTCATATCCCAGGCTATATCTATGCCAAATTTCATGACGATCGGTTCAGCGATTTAGGCGTGAAGGCGTAACAGATAGACATACAGAGTTATTTTCGCTTTTATAATATTGTATTAGTAGGGATTAATAATAATTTGTAATCTGTTGTTATTTCTGTGTATGACAAGCACCATAATTGCTCAACACACTGTTAATCAGAACCTGAATCATTTTGATGGTTGTTGTTATTGAAAATCCCTTCTTTCGTATGTTTGAAAAAAAAATATGTCTGCTTAGCAACGTGAACAAAGTCATGAATGTTGTGGAAATGTCAAAATGAAAGCAATTCCTTCTGATTAATTACCCCGCTGAATTAAAAATGATTTGATTTGACTAAATAGGTAGGTTTTCCACGAATGCTATTTTGCACAAAAATTTAAAGCAGTTTTAAAACGTCCCGTTACGAAAGATGTCTAGAATTTTATCAACTTTTTTAATAACCTTCTTTGTTCATAGACTAAATTCGAAGTACCGGCCATAAAGGCAGGCACGTACTGGCCATGCATACCAAGTAAGGCGGAGAGCACACGTGACGCGACTTCCGTTCGGCTGGCTATCAGCTGATGCATTCCACTGGCGTTCGTTTGATTAGTGGGACTTATGAACAACTATATCTACTATTTATTTTGAACATTGAATTTGGAATGCGTAGAATTTTCCATTTGTTTAAGTTACTGACATTTTCAAAAATAGTTTGTCGTGCATGGAATGAGTATATACTATATAGAAGGCATGTTAATAAGAAATTTTGACAAGTTTTGTGAAAAATAAATGCAAATAATTTTTTGTTTTGCCGAATTTAGAATTTTAAATTGTAAATTAAGTAGCCTCTGTGCGTCATTTCGTGCCCTTTTTTCTCGTGACAAGCACGTATGATATATACATAAAATTTGCATTTTTCTAGAAAAGTTGTAGCGTAGGTTTTAATTTTAGGCATGTGCCAATTCACAAACGCTGACAACTGTAGGTCACTAGAGGTTAAGCGTAAATTCCGGTGCCACTGAAAATGTTAGCATACCTATTCTAGTACTGACAATAGTACAAAATTAATTTGCTTAAATGTTTGTACTTTACTGCGATCACTTGGCAGCCCTTGTAATGGCTGCCAAAGAATTTTTATTTTCATTAGGCATCTCCTTATGTGACTATAAGAGAAAATAATTTTATTGGGTTCCGTCACATGGTACATCATCATCGTCTACCTGGCCTATTTCCCAACTATGTTGGGGTTGGCTTCCTGTCTAACCGGATGCAGCTGAATACCAGTATTTCAAATGGAGCAACTACCTATCTGACCTCCACAACCCAGTCACTGGGTAATACGATACTCCTTGGCAAGACTGGTTGTCAGACTTTCGGGCTTCTGACGACCCGTAACGACTGTCAAAGATTCACGAATAAAATGTCAAAGAGCCAGGAGCTTAACGTGTTTTCCGGGGTACGGTGGGTATGTAAAGATGGTCACCTATCCACGGACCAACCGCGGCAAGCGTAGCTTAAACGATCGATCGAGCCGTGCGCAAGTTCCAAGTGTAAATATAATTTTGTGTGTAATCGGCTGGTTGTCAGACTTTCGGGCTTCTGACGACCCGTAACGACTGCAAAGATCCAATTAAAACCCTATTCAGCAGAATTTACGTCGGTTTTACAAAAAAAGCTGATTTTTTTTTGTATTACCGACGAAAAATTTCTGCACTGGGGGGTCTAGAATGGTATGCTGAATTCATGGTTCTAGTTTGCGCACTGGATAAAAACTTACCCTGTATATGTATATGTTAATAACTGTGTTTAACAGTGGTAGTAAAAAGGCAGATAAAACGTGTGTAAAATGATTTTAGAACCATATAAAGCGGTTTCTAGTCATAAATGCTTTAAACGAAGTTATAACCTAACATTTTCGCTTGATTATCATAAATTACATGCCGTTAATAAACGATAACTGTTCCATACAAAAACATTCCAAAACCACCCTTAGCCTCATACAAATAGAGTCCACACCGAGTGCAAAATGTAAATTGGTAGTTTTCTACACATTAAGTTCATTGTGTATAGTGAAAAGATTTTCCCACGAAAAAAGGAAAATGAGTGTTGAAACTAGTTGCGACACTGTGTTGCGTGTTCTATGGCGCAGTGAATGGCATGCTGTAAGGTCATAGTGCGTTGACATATGAATAAATGTGATTAATAATACGCTTAAATAAGGTTTTAGTTGATTTTCAAGTGGCTTGTCTGTGGTTTGAAAAGGTGGTGGTAAAAAAGTGACTGAAAAACTGCTGAGACACAGAGTTGCTCTCTGTGACACGGTGTCGGTCGTAATCCAGCATGCGGACCCAGTGCGGATTGGTAGATGCTCCATGTCTTTGAATTTTTAACCGACTTCAAAAAAAGGAGGAGGTTCTCAATTCGGCTGTATGTTATTTTTTTTTATGTTTGTTACCTCATAACTTTCGACTGGGTGAACCGATTTTGATGATTCTTTTTTTTATTTGAAAACTCGTGTTTTCCGTGTGGTCCCATTTCAATTTTATATAGATCTGATGATGCGATTCGGAGACAGACAACGGAACTTTAAAAAAAATAACAGCAAATCAACCGCGATTGCTGCTATCGCATAATATGCATTGTTTTGACCCCAAGGATGATGACATTTCAAATTAGTGGGGTAGGTACTATAACTAAAAAATGAAAAATAAAAACTTTTCCAAAAAAAACAACCGACTTCCGAAAAAACGCTATAAAGTGAAAAATAACTTTAATTTCGGAAGGCGGTGACAAAAAATTTAAATACATACCCAAAGTCACCGTCTTCCGTAATTAAAGTTATTTTTCACTTTATAGCGTTTTTTCGGAAGTCGGTTGTTTCTTTTGGAAAAGTTTTTTGGTTCTAAGACCCGGTTTCCTCACGATGTATTCCTTCAATGTTTTGAGAGCGCAATGTTGGTGATTAAATTATATAAGTACACAAAGTAAAGTGCGTGTCCAGGTTCGAACTCACGATCTACAACTCGTAAGCCGATACCAATAGACCACCACTGCGCCCAAAAAAAGATATGGATTGGTTTAAAATTGGAGCTCTCAAGCCGGTTGCAGACCTAAGCTAAGCTGAATTAGGTTGGCTCGCATAGCTGAGGTCATTTTTTCATACTTGTGTTCATAGTTTGCGGTCTACACACAAGCCAACGGCCCCTACGTACAATCCTCTAAGTGGTAGATACATGATTTGCATGTTTTGTTTTCGTGATCTTCAGGCCAGCTTATACTATCGTTTAGTTTAACAAAAATAAGTCTAAGATGGCAAAATGCGCTTTAAATCCATCGTGACATTACATTAACTAGAACATGATGTATACGTGTTTGAAACTTTGAAGCGCTTTCCTGTAAAATTTGTTATTTGTTGTTAGGGATTATACGTAGGGACCGTCGAAGTATGAAAAATTATTAGCTAAATTTACTTAGCTCTTGGTCAGCTTAGCGGGGTATAAGTTCTGAAGACCCTTGGACGAATTTTCAAAAACAACTGCACCCTAATTCGTTTTGAAGAAAGAAAAGAAAGAAAGAAAAATATTTATCTGCACAAACAAAACGCACATTACAAAAAAAAAAATAACTAAGAAACATAAAATGCACACTTACAATGTGGTCTAAAGCCCGTATTCAAGTCGAAAAAGTTACAAAATATTGTTCATTGACTGTTAATGTCAGTCAAGGGAACAACGTAATTATCGCAATGAATGTTGTTGAACTCTCAAAACGAAAGCGATTCCTACTGTGAGTGTGTCACACAATTACCCCTTAAGACAAAGCGTCACCATCATACCGTGAATCGTATACAGCAGAAGTCCAGCTTCGGTTATAAACCCCCCGACCCTTGTTCGACGAAGTGCCAGCCCGCGCCGTGGCTGAGCCTGTAGCTTTAAATTCCCCGATTAATAATAATAATGATCTAAATTTGATCAAGCCTGTCCCTACTTGTTCCCTAAGCCGAGGCCCGTACCCCACAGGGGGTGCCCTCAGCGTGCAGTCACTTAGTAAGTAGTAATACGCCACTGGCTGAAGGCTTTGAGTTCGCTTAAGGCAACCACAGCAAGCTTAGCACGAGAGCCGTAGAGAAGCGTTTTGTCGACGGAAGAGTAGACCAAAATGACGTTTCCGTATAGACAGTTGACAGTTTTTCATTTTTATTCTACGGTAGTATAAAATTGAAAGCCTCATGCGAAGCCTGCTGGATAGACTAGTTAAGTAGTTATGGTCTCTCAAGGTCAACTACGAGCTGCCATAAAAAAAAATATTTATAAAAGGTCCACGGTAATGCAAATATGTGCCATATAAGAGAAGAGAACACGTCAAGAAGTGTTTGTGCCTCCAAAACATTTTTTTTTTAACTTGCTCTTCATTATTTCAGCCAATCAAAGCTTGTACAATGTATTTTCTATTAATTAAAAGTATTTACTTTAGAAGTAAAGTCGCAGTTTATTTTTTTATGACTAACAGTTATAAAAAAATCTCATAAATTAATCTTGCATGACATTGAGTGATATAATTGCGCTTGCGCCGAAGGGCAGTGGGCTTGAAAAAACCTGCCTCTGAGACATCTAAACCATAGTAATTTTCCAGTTTTCCTTATATAATTAATTGTTGTTTTATTCAGTCATTTTCTTGTTATGCTAATTATATGTTCATTAAGTATGCTTGTTAATTAAAAGTTTATATTGTTATTTTTTTCAGTGTTAAAAGGTTTTTGACTTTATTTTGATTTGATCGGGTATAATGGTGAATAGTTTTTTTTACGATTTTTTGTATAGCTGTTTATATTTTTGCTGTAATGCGTAACAAACAACGTTGTAACATCTTAGCTAACATCATTTTTCAATTTATTCTTTAGCTTAGGTTTAGGTTTTCTGTTAAAAGCGAGCTTGGATCATCTTCTTTTATATTTTGTTTTAATCCACCATGTATGTACCTATCATTATATTCTACCATTGATCTCGCATTGCTTCATTTTTAAATCTTTTTACCTATTGAGGTATGGTCATTTTATTCTTGGTGCATCGTATTCACACATAATGATATAATTAATATATACAAAATATTGCGAAACATTTTAAAAGAGAAAGAATAATAATAATAATAATAAGCCCCCTAAAATCCAACCTTACGTCCAAGCTGAACACCTAGCTACGTGGGGGGCGGACACGCGTACTGTACATATGTACTAAAAACTTACGCGGCTAACAAGGCAAGGTAACCCTTTATGGAGATGAGTAGTAAAAGAATATATAATTTACGGTCGCTTCCCGGGGAGCGCCGGGGCGCATCTGGAGCCGATGCTAGGTGCCACAGCATGCGAACCATCGGCGGTGAGGAGTTGAGCAAGCGGGCTCCCACCAACAAAATTGTTACAGCTGGTCGTAGTGAGTTGAACAGGCGGGCTCACTACGTAGAAGCCACAGCCGATTCCAAGGGCGATGATACCATTTCGTTATTCTCATCCATCCCTTCTACTCGCCCCTCTTACATGACAAGAAGAACAACTGCTTGTCCACCACCAGTACTCTTGATAGTGTTGTGCAAGATGTCAACCTTGACTCTGAGCTTGCACCCACCAAAAGCAATCCTACTACGCGCAGACGATGGACGCCTGAAATGAACAAGTTCATACTGCGCACTTACCTTCAATTAACTTCACTAGATACAGACAGAAGAACTTATCTCGAACCGCTCCACCTAAAATTTACAGAAAAATTCCCGAACATGCAGGTTAGTCGACAGAGAATAGGAGACCAACGTAGAGCAATAATAAATAACAAATTACTACCACAAAAAACAATAGATCAGATACAAAACGAAGTAAAAGACGAGTTAAATCAACTACAGTTAAACCATTTTACCCTGCAGTCACAAAACTCTAGCGAGCTTAGACTACACGTACTTACTCAAACACAACCTGTAACACTAAAGACACATAAAACACAAAATGGAACACAGACCCGAATGAGGTGGACGAGTGAACACAATGAAGCTATAATGCGTTCATATTATAGAGTTACAGCTTTGGGCACTAATGAAACTACATATCGAAAGCCTATGTACGAAGACTTCATTAATCAATTCCCTTCACTTGCTCACCTAAGTGAACAACGAATTGCTGATCAGAGAAGAGCAATAATAAACAATCAATACTTAGACGATGAGAAATTAAATTCATTAAAGTCAGAAGTAGCGGAAGAGCTAGGTATAGATAGCACACGTAATTACAATAGTGAATCAATAAGAGTTAGCGGTGATATCAGCAATACCAATACCCAGTTAACAAATAACCTTGACATCAACTCTATAGAAGAACTAACATCTAATATACAAACACCGAACAACATTGAAATAACTAACCTACAAATTAATTTAGAAAGGGACCCAATAATAGACGATTCTTTCCAACAAGCATTCCAATTTTATAAAGACACTAGCCCTACAAATAGAATATATATTCCAAAACAAAAACCATCTAAAAATCTTGCAAGAATAATTAGCTACCTAAACAAAATCATTCTCCCTGAAAACATTAACAGTGATACAGACTTTCACACATTACAGACCGTTATATATTGTGCGGCATGGACCGTTGCTAAGGTCAACGGAGCTAAGATAACACTCGAACAAAGAGAAATATCCCGAGGTACAAAAACAGAATTTAAACCAAAATGGCGAAGACGACTAGAACAAAAAGTAAACGATTTACGATCAAAAATAGGTAGAATGACACAATTTATTAACGGCAGTGGAAGTAGAAAATTAAAGAAACATGTAAACAAAATCATAAGACTATATAGAATTCATACCGTACACGAAGAACCGAACACACAAGCAGCACACACACTAGATACACTTAAACAAAAACTCTCAGTTGTAACAGGCCGACTCCAAAGATATAAAGCATGCACTTTAAGAAAACAACAAAATATACAATTCGTTCAAAATGAAAAACTTTTTTATCGCAATATCAGACAGGCAGCTGTAAACATTCAAAATAACAGCCCAAATGTTGATGAGCTTAACACTCCTAACCCAGAGGTATTACAAAACTTTTGGACAGGCATATGGGAACAACCTAGTCATCATAACACCCAAGCCGAGTGGATACAAGCAGAATTATCAAATAACTCAAACATTCAGACAATGGCATTTGAGCACGTCTCCCCACAAATATTTCATAAAGTTCTATCTCGCCTACATAATTGGAAAGCACCTGGTTCTGACCATATCCACAGTTACTGGTACAAAAAATTCACAGCAGTTCATTCTTTTCTATATAATTTTATAAACAGCTTCATCCAAGATCCTAAAATGATACCTCCTTATGTTACATCTGGCACAACTTATATGATACCGAAAGATTGCAATGACCTCTCTAATCCAGCTAAATATAGACCTATTACATGCTTACAGACTTTGTATAAGATCATCACATCCTGTATATCCGAAATGATATAAGAACACATTGACGCCAACAAAATCTTAGCCGAACAGCAAAAAGGATGCCGAAAATATAGTCAAGGCTGCAAAGAGCAATTAATCATAGATTCCGTTATTTTAAAAAGAGTTTAGAAATCTAAAACTGATTTATTCACCATGTATATTGATTACAAGAAAGCGTATGATTCTGTTCCCCATTCATGGCTATTGCAAGTGTTAGAAATTTACAAAATAAACCCAACAATAGTTACGTTTTTGAAGACCATGATGTCTACTTGGTGTACAGTATTAAGACTCACTACCCCAACCGAAACAACAGATACTAGCCCAATTAAAATACAGAGAGGAATCTTCCAAGGAGATGCACTAAGTCCACTGTGGTTCTGCCTCGCTCTAAATCCCCTATCTAAGATATTAAACACTACCTCATTAGGAATCCCTTTAAATTCTACTGCTACCGACCGACAAACTAACCCACAGAAAGGCATTTTAAATCATTTACTGTATATGGATGATATTAAGCTTTATGCAGAAACCGAAAGTCAACTTAACGAACTAGCTAACCTAACAGAAGCATTCACAAATGACATAAAAATGGAGTTCGGCATAGATAAATGCAAAATAAATTCAGTTAGAGCAGGTCAGAAATACCAACACCAATACACTTTAGGCACAGGAGAAAGAATTGAGCCATTGGATGAACCTGACACGTATGAATACTTAGGTTACAATAAATCCCGTCAAATACACTACAAAGATACTAAACAAAAACTTAAACAACAATTTCAACACCGACTTAATACAATATTAAAAACACAACTCTATTCACGAAACACCATAAAAGCAATAAACACCTATGCTATACCTGTGCTCACCTATTCATTTGGGATAATAAACTGGACAAAAACTGACCTAAAAAACCTACAACGGAAAATCAACACTACTATGACTAAATTTCGCAAACATCACCCAAGATCTTGTATACAAAGATTAACGTTACCAAGAAAAGAAGGAGGCAGAGGACTTATAGATATCTTAAACTTACACAACAGACAGATCACAGCTCTTAGGCAATATTTCTTTGCCAAAACTGAATCTTCCCCACTCCACAAACTAATAGCACTTAATGACCAACACTTTACACCTCTTAATTTAAAAGACACTACAGAACAAAAAAACGAGGTAGTGATTGACGACAAAACCAAATGTCAAGAGTGGACCCAGAAGTCTCTACACGGGAGACATCGCCAAGATTTATGCCAATTAAATGTCGACAAAGATGCGTCGAACGCGTGGTTAAATCGAGGTGAACTATTTCCGGAGACTGAAGGGTTCATGCTTGCAATTCAGGACCAAGTAATTGAGACCAAGAACTACAGAAAATACGTAATAAAAAATTTAACAACCGACACTTGTAGAAAATGCAATAGTTCACCAGAGACAATCCAACATATTACTGGTGCCTGCAAATCAATAGCCCAGACAGACTACAAACATCGACACGATCAAGTAGCCAATGTCATACACCAAAAACTAGCTCATAAATACAAACATGTAGACACTGTAGTACCTTATTATAAATACTACCCTGAAACGGTATTAGAGAACCCCACAACAAAACTGTACTTCGACCGCGCGATACTCACAGACCGCACAATTCACTTTAATAGACCTGATATCACATTAATTGATAAAATAAATAAAACTGGGTTCCTTATAGACATTGCTGTACCAAATACGCATAACTTACAGACTACAATAGCCGAAAAAATATCCAAATACACCGAACTAAAAGACGAAATAACTCGTATTTGGCATCTTCAAAAAGTCACAATAGTCCCCATAGTGCTATCTACAACAGGAGTAATTCCAAAACAGCTTCATCAGTCCCTTAGTTCCCTCAACCTGCCATCTAACACCTACCATTTGCTGCAGAAGGCAGTGATTCTTAATACTTGCAGGCTAGTTAGAAAATTTCTTCAGTGTGAGTCGGACACCTTGCATCAAAACCCGCACGCAAATGTAATTTCGTCTTCTTCTAATATTACTCCCATACTTAACCCCACTGCTGGACACTTGGCTTAGGCCCGTGCCATCAGTCCTAACCGGCTAGGCCGAGAAAAACAGATAGTAAACAAAAAATAATAATAATAATGATTTATTTCTCACCACAATATAGGTACATTAGAGAGGTATCAATACAAATACGTAACAGAATGAAACATCAATCATTCATTTTTCATCATTCATTTCTCATGAATGAGAATGAGAATGAAACTCCACCTACGGTTTCGCGTATTTTTGTTCTTTTCCATATGAAACTACCTTTTGGAAGGGTTTACTAAAATCAATTATATTTGTCTGTTAATTTTGGCGTGCAAATGTGCCTATTTGAAATAAATTATTTGACTTTGGTTTGGAAAGGAAGAGAGCGGGAGTGAGCTTAAACATTGGTACCGATTCTTTTGTGCACCACCTACTAAACTAAAATAAGAGAATTGCTATCTCTTACTGACAGACCGCGATAGAAAAGGCAAGAGATGCTTTAGAACTATCAAACTAAATTACGTCTCGAATGCCAAGGCATGCTTAAAACCAAATTCAAGAATTTGGTTTGATTTTAAGCATGCCTATTTAGTTCGTCGAAGAAAATCATTGTTTAACTGAATTTGACAGCTCTTATTTATTTCCGTCTCTTTCTTGTTTCAGTAGAAGGAAAAGATAGCGATAGTCTAAGTTAAGTTTAGTTGGTGCACAACAGAATCAACACCATTGACGTGACGACATCGAATTGTGTTGAAAAGATTTGTCTAAGATTTCGATAAAATTCTTTCTTAATTTATGAACCTACTCAAAATACTCTAAAATCAAAATCAAAAAAATCAAAATCAAAAGTCATTTATTCAAACTAGGCTGAGAGTCAGCACTTTTTGAACGTCAAAATTACATAAGACATTCCCCCCAAAAAGCTCGCCCTTCACCACTTCCTAGTGCTTTAGCTGGGAAGAAGAAGTTACTCTGTAAGTAAACTTAGCACTACAGATTACCATCGCTCAAACACACGTACCTATTACGTATACATAACTACATAACGTATGTATAGTGAAGAAACTCTATAGTCTATGCGTATCATTGTGAAATATTCGTGGGCGGTACTTACTAGTGTGTGTATGTATGTATGTATGTACGCCACAGCTATTAATCATAGCCTCAGTTTAATTGAAGATGATACGATTTTTCAAGGCGAATGTATGGAAAATAATTACAAACGTCCGAGCTTAACGAGCGGTAAGATTTTGAAACGGTACGCCTACTGAACTAACTATACTGTGGTTGTATGGTAATTTTCGGTTTCAGTAAAGCTGTTGAATTGCACATGCAATTGAAGTGGAGATCGCGTATCGGTAAGCGTAGCGTGGAACGCCCCCCAGCGTTATTGATGGACCGACGACTTAAAGAAAGTGGTTGGGACAGACTGGATACGGAAGGTGGAGGCCAGTGTTATGGTGTAGCCTAGGACAAGCCTATGTCCAACAGTGGACTACGATAAGCAAAGCTGATTCGATAATGAATTGCAAGGTTTTATGGTAAAGTCTTAGAATTATATTAGGATACATTGTTGTTGTAAACAAGGTGACAGAAACTGAATAGAACACTAAATGTTTGTTGATAATCGCTTTTTCGAACTACAAAAGCTGTTAGCTTTAAGGTTCCCGCAAACAAGCGCGACGCGACTCTCGTAGAATAATTTCTATGAAAACTTCATGGAAATTGTTCTACTAGAGTTGCGACGCGCGGTCGCGTCACGCCAAGTCTTTAGCCATTTCTAGCTACGGGTGTTAGAAAAGTCCATTATTATATCGAGATTTCAGGAATCTGCTGCTAAAGCGTCAAGCTGTGTAGATCTAACCTATAAGAGGTCATCCATTTCCCATTTATTTGATGCAAAGGCAGACTCTAGTAAGGATTTTTATATGAGACCTAATCATTCTAATCAAAGTCAGGCACATAAAAGGCACTTTTGAACACCAATTTTTACATTAAAATAGAATTGATTCTAGTCGCCTCTTCCAAAATGTTGTTTCGTAAGGAGAAGACTGGGCAAGAAACTCCGCCGTTACTCTTTTAAAATATTATATATAATTGCTTACACTCTGGAATAACATTACCACAATAGGTAAAAAGTATTAAAAATAAAGCAATGACAGATCAATGGCAGAATACATGATGGATACATGGTGCTCACATATTTACAAAAATTGTAAAGTAAGTATAATCTCAACTTATGTCGCAATCAGGATCATAAAAGATTACGAAAAGGACATCACCGATTTTTGTACGAGATGAAAATCTGCCGAAAGATTTCCCCTCGACCGGCCACGTAGCCATGCGTACAAACGTTTGCTCACAGTACTCAGCCGGACGGATCTTGCCACAGCCTCATTAAAGATTCTAGGTCGTTCTGCAATCGTTAATTAGCGAGATAAGTACTGTATTAATTGTGTACGCCATTGGAGCGACTATCGTGCCATCTAGTGAGCGGCGTTAGGGTGACTACAGATCCGAGACTTATTCGTTTTGGGTTGAAGGTTTTGTTAAAAAGTTTGTGTTCCCTTTATGTTTCGTAGCTAATGTAAGGTTTTGAAAAAAAAGACAGGAATTATTTAGAAGAATCCCTACTATTTGGTGTCTCGCAGTTTTCAAAAGGTGATAGAAGATGAAGAAAACGTTTAGGACCAATTTAACTGACTTATGGTAATTGCAGTAAATTGGATATTTATTAGACATCATCATCATTTCAGCCGAAAGACGTCCACTGGTAGACAGAGGCCTCCCTCAAGCAGTAATTGTATATTTTTATTTCTATCAAACTTTAAAGCTAAAATTATATTTATTTATTGACACCAAAAATATTAACATTACAACAACCATTTTTGCGTAAAAAATTTGTAGGCTATAATGAAAAAATTACAACATGGGTGCAAACCTGTAACCGAACCAGGTCCTCTCCTCTCACCTCTCTAATAACAGGCTGGGAAATTTTTAGCCAACATTCCAATTTTGTTAAAAGTAATAAGAACAATATTTGCTAAACAGTATTTTAAATTAAAAAGAGAGATTGATTACACTTAAGATGAGATGTAGAGTGTGTGTTTGTGTGTGTGGTGTGTGTGAGTGCGTGCGTGTGTGTGTAAAGGTGTGGGTGTTTGTGTGTGTATTTTAATATATGGTAAGAAACTAGTAAAAGTATTCAAGAGAGTAATTAGCTTAAAAGAGACCTGATTACGCTGGTACGATTAAAAGATTTTCCGATTCATCATAAGAAAGGAAAGGAATATTGGTTTTTCAGCATTCGACTAAAAACTAAGTCTAACTCGACTTCTATTGGGACTATTGATATTCACGCTGTATAATGGTAGTAGATTTTGACTGAATGCTCTTCAATTTAGGTACCTATTAACGATTTTTCTTTCACTACATCGGACAAGTCGCTCCGTCTGAACATCGCCTTACCAGGGTGATTTTCGTAGATTTGCATAAATCTGTTTATTTCACGTCTTTACTTCGAGGTCACTATATACAGTCGTACAGTCTCAAGCTTTTGTTATGTCTGCAGTTTTATGTGCTTATACCGCAATTCTGAATTAATTAGATGTCATTAGTCTAATTTTATTAAGTTCAACATAATGTAATATTTTAAATTTTTAAGTGTTAGGATTAAATGGGTTTTTGAATGTAATCTGTTATATTAATTTGTCCTGAAATAAAATATAAAATTATTCTTTCAGTTTTAACATAAACTTAACATCGTTTAGTCACTAAATTAGTTTCCTATTTTTAATTATTATGACCCGTTTGTAACTAGAAAAAAAAACCTAATGAAGTTTTTATTGTGAAGTAGGTAGTTCTTGGGTTTTTAGTAAAATAGTTAATGAGTTTAAAATTTTAAGCATTACATACAGTATATCTGTGTTGATACCTACACCTTTTATTTTTACTTGGCTCATTACAATAATTAAAAATGAAGTAATTATTCTTGTTTATAATAAATAATAAATAAATGGTTAGAGCTGTCTTACTGTGATGATGATTGAACGCAGTTCCTTATAGAAGACGTCAACTTACCTGGAAAAAAAAGTTAAGTTAAAAATATGCAAACAAATTAAAATAATCTTGATATTCATTTTTTTTTATATAATACAGGTGAAATCCTTGACAACATTATAAAACTAGCTAAGTACTACTTACAAAATTAATTTTGTAGTTTATAAATATGTAAAAAATAATAGTTGTATTTAGTATCACGACATTACACAATACAATCATAATAAAAGTTGCTATTATAATTACATATTAAAGCATATTATTCATGTTGACATGACATTACAGTAACAGCTTGAATTGAAAACACTCGCAAAACCGGGTTCTTTAAAGCCTCTTCAATTTAATGGCTACTCCGACTGCTACATAGAAATAACCACAAAGTAATAATCACGACTACAAAATATTCTCTTGAAAACAATTTTCAACGTTTACTTTTAGATTTTGACGCAGAGACAAACATTATTTATCTTAAGGAGGAAAGCCTCAAACAAATAAGTAATAAATTATTTCAAGTACATTATTATTGGTTTTGAAATGAGGTCTGTACCTATTATTTTTGAAAATGCGCACAGAACAAATATTAAAGGTGCTTAGATCACAGAAAAGCGAGAATAACTAAAGATTTGCAAACATATAATTAACGTTTATGACCACGGCAATATAACTTGAAGCATGTTTGTTTTTTCTGCAATTCCCATGTCATTATAGAAAATGTATTACTGGCCAGTTCACGTAAAAAAAGAGAGAAAAACAGCAAAGAGGTATCGGGTGATTAATTTTCAAACCGTGTATCCTATTCGGATCGCGTTCGGAAACGCACCAACGCTTACCATTTCGGATGTGTAGTGTTGCGAAATTGGAACGGATATTGCTCGTTCCTCTCGGCGGCTATTCTGATAGAAATTTGAATTTTGCCGGTTAACTGCCGCCGTCCGACCTCGTTACACCTCTTTGTTATTTGGACATGTATCCGAACGGTTTGGCGGGAGGTGACGAAGCGTTAAGACGCCATTTTGTTTCAACAGATTAGACGCTAAATGTCTAATTAACTGATTACGTAAGAAATTGATACTTGGCAAAACGTTTTTCTTTTCAGCAATTTCCGCTTGAATTTCGTAGAATGTGTTGGACATAGTTTCCAAATCCTAAGTTTCGTTGAAAGAGTAGGAGCTTTAAAAAAAGGTGATTGTAACTATTTTAGGAAAGTTCTTTAGACGCAGAGTTTTTTATATACATAGTTTGAACCTTGAATCTAACGACTCTCGTGAGTCGATGACACCGACAACCCGCTCTGTTTGCTCAACTTTGTCAAAGGCCTCCTCCATCTCTTTCCACTCTGTTCTATTTTGCGCTTTCCTAGTCCATGTTTTACCTGCTATGATCTTTATTTCGTCTTCCCATCTTCGAACCTGTCTACCTCGATTTCTTTTCCTATTTCTTGGGTACCAAAATAATATGCTATTGTTCCAATTTTCAATGTCTCTTATTATATGACCAGTCCGTCCACACAGAATAATTCACAAGTATTATTGACTACTCTTTGTTAATTTTCAGGAGGTTTGTGACCATTTTTCTATTCACACTTCGTTATCAAAAATGTATAATTGCCTAAAACCCTTGTAGGTATACACACAACATTTAATACGACAAGTGAGCCGTGCTCGACGGAAATTAAATGTGCATTAGCCGCGCCTCCAAGCGTAGCGTCGTCTCTTTTTGGTCAGTGGACAGATTCTTGCCTGATTCTATCTACTATCAGCGACTATTACTTTCACTAAATTTACAATTTAGGAACAACAGTCAAATCAAAATCAAAATATTATATTTCACATACATGGGCACTCATGAAACGTCAGAAGCTAGGTGCACGGTTGAAATTGATCATTTCCTACGGAGGCAGCAAGTAACTCCACAGTTACTCTTTTAAAAATATTTTTTACAAATTACTGTGTTAATATGTTTTTGATGACAGTGTAGGCCTGTCAACAAGTACCAGATGAGTATTTAATAAAATAGAAAATGGTCTACAAATCTACAGTATACAAGGCCTACAACGTTCTCACATTCACAAAATATAAAATAATTTACATGAAATAAAAATAAATAAAATATTAAACCTTATTTTTACCAAATGATATGATTGCACAATAATAACAACAACATAGACCATTCGGTTGAACTTTCGTTTAGCCGTATTGTCAGTTCTTGAGCTGTGATGGGTAATTCTGAAATCTATATGAAAACTATGTAAGCAACAGAGCGCGTTGAAAGCTTTTGAATTCGGCTGTAATGTGTCGGGCTAGCGTTGCGTCGTGTTCTTAGGGCAGCGTCCCGAATAAAATGGTAGTAGGTCCTAAAGGTAAACCAATAAAGAGAAGGTCAGGTCACTTTGATCGACTTAGATTTTGACTCCTTAGTCCACCATCGTCATCGTCATTTCAGCCGAAAGACGTCAACTGCTGGACATAGGCTTCCCCCAAGTTCATTTCGCTTCCCGCATCCAGCGGATTCTTGCGGCCTTTACAAGGCAATTTTGATTACTTTAAAAATAGTAAGGGAAATGTCTAAAGATCTCGGAGAAGGAGTGTCGTGGATGGAATAGTTAGCCGATGACACAAGTCTAATTCAAACTGTTCATATTGTAGTGTTTCTTCACACTGAATAGTCTTGTAAATTTTCTTCCACAACTAACTTGCATTGAAGAAGCACCTACCTGCAATTCATCATCACCGTCCTGGCCTAGCCTTTTTTCAACTATGTCGGGGTCAGCTTCCATTCTTACCCGATGCAGCTAAGTACCAGTATTTTACATGGAGAGACTGCCGTTCTGACCTCTACAACTGTTACTAGGCAATACAATACCCCTTGGTAAGACTGGTTGTCAGACTTTCGGGCTTCTGACGACCCGCAACGACTGTCAAAGATCCACGAATGACAGCCGGGACCAACAGCTCAGCGTGCTTTCTGAGGCACGGAGGGGTATTGGTCGGCACCTGCAATTACCTTTTCATGCTATAAAAAGTGTGCCATTTAACATTCCGAGCAGCACTCTGCTACCCTCTACTATCCACCTACCGTGTCATTCCAAAATAAATCATATTACTCAATCTGCATAAAGAAAAACGGTACCCTCCTCGATACCAATACGTGGGTTATCACACGGCCGGGGCGCTCCCGCGTCTAACTGTAGACGAAGTCACGGGTCGCGGCACAGGCAATTAGCGGAGCCGCCCACCCGTGACGCCACTTCGGACCAGCTCGGGCCACTTCGGGTTGACTCGGTTTTGGTGCTTGAGATTTTTATTAGAGTTTACGATATATTTGTATGACCAACAGATGGTTGCTCGGGTGTCTGACTGTATACGTAAGGAAAACCGCGACAAAACCAATTTCCTACGAAGTTTTCTTTTGACATTTTTTAAAGATTTCAAGCAGTACTAAAAGGATTGACCAAGGCATAATATACACGGGTATCTAGCTCTTTAAAAGGAACTAGTCCGGGGAAGGCCGTACCTGTTCCTTCGCAGCTGTATTCCAGCTTTAACGGGGTCGTTACCGGCGCGGCGGACACAGACATTGAGCTTAGTCTCTGGTATGTCATTACAATGCCTCTGGTATTGCAGATTTCTATAAGCGATGATGACCTCTTATCATCAGGTCTGTCCGCCTCAATTTGTTTGGCATCCAGTATATTTAATAAAAATCTTAAATTCATTCATT
Organism: Polymixis lichenea; assembly: GCA_949091785.1. NCBI lineage: Eukaryota > Metazoa > Arthropoda > Insecta > Lepidoptera > Noctuidae > Polymixis > Polymixis lichenea. The sequence goes on from OX420941.1 coordinate 11,083,614, forward strand.
CATTCACAACTAAACTGGAAAAATAACTTAATTTTGCCCAAGAGTTATTTTTGTAACGGAAATAATAAAAAGTGAGCATTAAGGAAGGTTTTTTTAAATGCAAAATACCCCCATTTGGGTTTAAATACAGTGGACCAATGTGGAACTTCGTCATTTTTGCATACAGTTTGCAACAATATAAAAGTTAAAACAAATGACATTACGAAAAAGTAGCAATCAGCTACGTTTAGGTCCGTTACCGACATTCGATATCAGAATATTTTGGGCCATCATCTGATGTTGACGTATTATGTTCAGACGCACATTCGAAGGTCACCCTTCGTCATGGGTCACCGCAGCCCCGCCCTGCTGCGTCACACCAAAGTACAGGATGAGTTTAAATGTTAATAAAAATATTTTGACATCATGCATGAGAAAATGTAGATAGGTCCGGTTGATCATCTGTGATTAAGTTGCGAGTAGGTACTACGTTCAAAACGTTTAAGAACTTTTCTTTAACTTGAAGTTTTTCTTTTCCTGAAAAAGTTCTACTACTACCAGCTATTTACAAACTAAAAGTACAGTACTAGAGCTACTCAGCAGAAAAATCAGAGCAAATTGTGAAAAATTGTATAATTATGTGTAAGTATTAAATCGCTAACTTTGTAAGCGAGCAAGCTCACACATACCCAGCTGCCTTTTAGTACAAAAAACCCTAATTAAGCCTCTTCCAATTACAGTGTAATGGAAACTTCCTGTATATCGCCATGGTCTGTACTCCACGATATGTGAAATCAACCGCGACACTGAAGGACATGTAGCTATTATATTATTTATAGAAAAAGTAACGAGTGTTTCCCACTAAACAGCATGTTATGACTGGTCTGTTTTTAGGGCTCCGTACCCAAAGACTCCTAAGGGCCCTATTACTAAGTGCGAATTTCACCAATGAAATGTAACACTATCTGCACATCTAAACCGCGTTCAAGAGCTGGCAGTGACATTATTGAATTCAATTTTGATGTCAGAGAAAATATTAAAAACTAGAGATGGGCCGACTATAACTTTGGCCGAATAGCCGACTAGCCGACTAGTCGGCTGCAAAATGGCCGACTAATCGGCCAAGCCGATCATTGCTTTCGGTTGAGTTCGGGTGACATCGGTAATGTTCGTGACTACGCTTTAGGCTGTGCTTTCGGCTCCTAGGTTCGCGGTTCGCCGGACAACCAGGCGGGATTGTCAGGATGCTTTTATTTGCTTTGCATTTATTCTATCAATGTTTAAGAGTGAGCCGGCGTTTTTTCCTATCCTATTCTAGATTGCACTGAAAGAAAACTGTTTAACTGATTGTATAATAAAAATAATAACAGTAAAGATTTCAATTTCATTTAAAACCGGCTTTGAAGTTTTTAAGCATATCAATACGAGTAAAAAGTGGGCCGACTAGTCGGCGGTTTTAGCCGACTAGTCGCCGACAAATCGCCGACTACAAATATGGCCGACTAGTAGGTACATCACTAATAAAAACTGACAGCTCTTGAACGTGGTTTATGTGCTTATCCCGTTCAGTTCCTTTGGTGAAATTCGCCCTAAGGCTCCGCTGTTCATCCATCAGTTCGTCTGTTATAGGGCTGTCTTTTGAACCGTAATAAGTAGACACTTGGAATTTTCATAGAGTACTACTGGTTTCATAGTGTACCTACTCGTACTACTATGGCCACTATATCAGCAAACATTTAAGAGTAAAGTAGAAATTTAAGTGGGGTTCCCATATAAGAATGGTGCTACTCGCACTTGGTTCCGTTTTCGTATTTTGTAATTCTGGTATGGCAGGTTCCGTGTGATGCACGGACGTAAAGAATAGCACCATCCCATCTCTTCTCGTGGGCGTCGTAGAAGGCGACTTAGGGACTTAAGGGGCGGGGGGAGAATGGGCAGCAGCTTTCTCTATGCATTTACCACCATACTGCGATCGCCAACCCACCTGCCAAGCGTGGCGATTATGGCAAGCCTCCAAATTGGGGAGGCCTATGTCCAGCAGTGGGCGTTTTCCGACTGAAATGATGAATGATGATGAATTTTGGCATCAAGGACTAGTACAGATCTTGGCGTTCATTCGATCAAATCACGCTGGGGTCGGTGCTTTTCATTCAATCATTCATTCTCAATTCCTTCTGTCAAGTCCTGGCTAATGAGACATTATCAACTGTTACGTTACTCCGAGGGGCTCATAAGCATCAATAACTAAAGTATAGGCTTGCTTTCCCATTTAGGCCTGCCTTAATTCCTCTATCAAAAATTCCGTTGAGTGTTAAGTTTAAAACCCGCTACCTGATCATCATCATGTGCCTAGCCTTTTCCCAACTATGTTTGGGTCAGCTTCTATTCAAACCGGATGCAGCTGAATACCAATATTTTACATGAAGTGACTGCCTATCTGACCCAGTAACTGGGTAAAACGATACTCCTTGATAAAACTGGTTATCCGAATTTCGGGTTTCTAATGACCCGTAACGACTGTCAAAGATCCATGAATGACAGCCGGGCCCAACGGCGTAACGTGCTTTCCGAGGCACGGAGGGGTCTTGATATGTAAAGATGGTCACCCATCCACGAACCAACCGCGGCAGGCTTAGCTTAACCTGATCCATTGACCCGTGCAGCTGTTATGATTATGACTTAGCCACAGGCCCCATCTGCAAAAAAAACCGCTACCACAAGCACTATTAACAAAAAATAATAATACGAGTACCTACTATCTAATAATACGAAGCCATATTTCAATACCAATCTATCTGGTAAGATGGTGAATGAACCGATCATTTGACTTTTTAAAACTAGTTGGCGTGGTCACCGACACTGCGGCTGACGTGACATCATTTATCATATCGACGTGTGATCGACTGGCGCGCGATTACGAACAATATTATATTTACACTTGGAACTTGCGCTCGGGCCGATCGATCAGGTTTAGCTACGCTTGCCGCGGTTGGTCCGTGGATGGATGACCATCTTTACTTACCCTCCGTGTCTCGGAAAACACCTAAAGCTCTGGCTGTTTGACATTTTATTCGTGAATCTATGACAGTAGTTACGGGTCGTCAGAAGCCCGAAAGTCTGACAACCAGTCTTACCAAGGCTTATCGTGTTACCCAGCAACTGGGTTGAGGAGGTCAGATAGGCGATCGCTCCATGTAAAATAGTGGTACTCAGCTGCATCCGATAAGACTGAAAAGGCTACGCAGATGATAACGGAACGGATGGAACTTGATATATGCACTTACTTTGTTTTGGGGCTCAACTAATGTTGGTGTTGGATAGGAAAGACGTTAATTTTGTCCTTGTAAGAAGGGTTTTAGATGATAATGTAGAAACTGCGTCCTAGAAATGTTCAAATAATAGTTAAAATGAAGTTTGATGTGTTTCCTTCATAAAATTACTAGCAGCGCAGTAATCGGATTTGCTGTCGTTTTTTGAAGAGTTCCGTTGTCTGTTTCCGAAACTCATCGTCAGATCTAAATGAAATTTAAATGGCACCATTTCGGCATAAACCCCTTCCGAACAAAAAAATAATTTCGCAAATCCGTCTATATAAGACGGAGTTATGCCCGAAAATACATAAAAAAACGTCGTATTGATAACCTCCTTCTTTTTGAAGATGGTTAAAAAGTCTTTTAAAACAAAATTTTGTGTTTCGGTTCGTTTCCTTTTCAATTTCCCTTATAACGACTAATGGTTTATTTTATAACTAAATTTTCTTTAGTAATTATAGAAATTAAACCTTGTTATGATGATGTCTCGTTTGCTTATTGTCTAGCGGCACTACCGATAAGGAACTAAACTTTAATCAACGGCAAAGTTAAGTTGGTACTAAAAAGTACCGGTTCGTTTCATTCACATTGTCTCCGCGTGTGCTCGCCGATAATTTGATTGATTGCACCGTATTCTGACCTTTATGACTTATGCAATAGAGGTTTTGTCGAAACATCTGATTCATTCAGCTGTTTCGATATCAGTTTAAGTTTATATCTTGATTGTAGCGTGACTAATCTTTGTGGTTTAAAATAAGCCTCTTCATCTATATTCCCGTTGTATGGACCTATCTTCATATAAGTACGCTAAGCCTTAATATTGGAATATACTTTGTATTTAGCGGTTAGTTCCTAAGCCCTATATATAAATTGAAATTGGTGCTTTATTTAGTGGCTTTTAGGGTTTAATTTAGCAGTCGACGAAAAAAGGCGGAATATGTAGATATAGATAGGGATCAAAAGAGTTCGTGAAAATCCGGAAATAGTTTCTCCGTATGGTTCCTAAGTCTTCGTACAAACGAATGTTAAATCAATAAAAAGTAATTTCAAAAACTAAAACCCAACTACTGAAAAATTGCGCTTGAAAAAGTATGCAACAAGACAATATTGTCACCTGAAATTCGTGGCGTATGCCACTTCGCATAAAGCTTATGATAGCTTACTACATACTCTATTCAAATACATCATACTAATTAAATGTGCAAACTAAGCCCTCTCATTTCGCGGTATCAAACGCGGTTTTCTTTTTCGTAACTTTTTGTCCTCTGGAGGGCGCCTTATTCAAGTTAATGTGACTTCAGGTAGCCTTTAACCAGCGTACGATCAACACGCTTCCAACGATACCTCATTTGTCACTATTAGTCGAACAGATAGACACACATACATACCAGTCTCAATCATAACCCGCCATTTTGTTTCGGCGTTTCCGGCGTCAGGTAATAACTTGAAGAAGAATTCAGAGATTCATCTAGCACAGACCTAATTCTGCAAGAAATTATACTTGACTAGAGTGAAGTAACTTTGCACACGGAGTAAGTAGCCATAACTAGAAGAGCTCTACGTGGAAAGTGTTTCTCAACGCCACATGCGAACTACGCATCGATGACCTGACGTTACACAAATCGTGCATCGCGCAATCAGAGTTTACCTCGCGAATAGGATATATACAACATCAATCTTTGGCCCAGTCCGATCACTATGTACGGTAATCTGACCTCTTGGAAGAAGCAAGCCAAGTACTTAGAAGTGATCCTTGACCACCAACTTACCTTCAGGGAGCATATAAAGACGGCTACTTCTATTATGACTTATGCGTGCGTCGTATTTGCACACGCTAAGCCACATGACATCCATAGGATGCAGACCCTCCAGAACCGTTTCGTTAGAAAGGTCACGGGAGTCGGGGTTCTATGTCCGAAACGAGAATCTCCATCTGGATCTCAGAATGCCCACTATCCAACAGTTCATGAAACGCCGCTCCAAGCGTTTCTTCGACTCAGCTGTGAGGCATCCCAATCCCCTGATCGCGGCAGCCGCCCGCTACACTCCCAAATCACTAATACGAGAGCGTATTAGTAAGATTTGCCAACCGAGGCATACTCTTACAATTCCCGACGACACTACAACTCTCCTCTAGGAGAGTAGTAAGCTCACCAGCACCCACAGGGTGCCCTCGCAACGTCCCGTTTAATGTCCATTCCGTCCTTTGCTCGAGCCAGCCCGCGCCGCTGAGCCTGTAGTGTTAAGTACGTCCCCTAAAAATAATCAATCCGATTCAGTTTGTCCCTTGTTGTCCTATACCAGCGATGCCCAGGGGGTGCCCTTAGCGAACTTAAAAGAGTAACCGTGGAGTTTCTTGCCGGCTCTTCTCCATAGGAAGCGACAAATTGGAACCATGCACCTAGCTTCTGACGTTTCATAAGTGCCCTTGCAGGTTTATGTGAAATAGAATATTTTGATTTGATTTGATTTGAACAGTCGCTCTAGTTTTTAGTTTTTTTTAGGTATAAGACAACCATATAGGTTGAAGTGCGAGATGTCATATCCAAAAAAAAATGCAATCGTTGGGCAGTTGCCTGCCAGACATAATAACTGTTTGGTCGGAAGATCCTTCCTTATCTATGGAGGATGAGTGAACTTTACACCCTTTGCTTCATGAGCGCGGTCCAGTGCATAGAACCACGTACTATGGTCTTATAATGCATTATAGATGTAAGAACAAGTTCTGTTCTTGTTAATTAGCGTACGACCTAATTCGTTTAACCCCTAAGTCAGTGCGTGTAGTATTTGCGTACCATTGACGCAAAACAGTTCCTTACTATGTAATTAGTTTAAATGGTGCTTGGCGGCTGATTTATAGTTGTGTGTTAGTTCCACGGACAAACTCTTTCACATGTAGCTCTTCTAGTTGGTCTATGTATACCAATGACTAATATATACCTATTCAAATCAAATCAAAATATTTTATTTCACAGACTCCTACATGGGCACTTATAAAACGTCAGAAGCTAGGTCTTCCAATAGGTCCTATCCTATGGAGAAGAGCCGGCAAGAAATTCCACGGTTGTTAAAAAAAAAAAAATTGGCTTAATACTGTTTTCAAATTACAGTGTTTATAGGTGTGTGAGGACAGGTTAGGCCTGTCAATAAGTACCAGGTACTTTAAAAACATAGAAAATGGTCTACAAATCTACAATACAAACGCCAGCAGCGTTGTATGTCAGTCAGTCATGGAACTTTTATACTTACATATAATACTTCTAGTATTGTATAATTGCATAGCATATGTGTGAGCACTATGTTCCTACTATAAAGCTACCATTTACAGGGTACGTCTTTCATTGACTTGAATGTGCCCTGGCAGCTGAGAGTATGTCATGCTCACTCAAATGTCTCGCTGGTGGTGGCGTGTGTGTTGGATCATTAAGTTCCCTTCAAAATGGTTGAGCTGAATGGTGCTGATCCACACGTCATGTTCGTGAACGGGCGCCGCCAGTAGGAACTGGTCATCTCCTAGCTCCCACGGCTTATTTTAATTTCTGAATTGGTATTTTATTTTTGTTTTAATTACGGACGCTTGAATGTGCACGTCTTTTTACATCGTTCTCACATTGATAATTTCAACATAATGATGTAACCAACTTTTTGTAACAATATCATGATTTTAAAAGAGTGTCCATGGAGTTTCTTGCCCGTTCTTCTCCATAGGTACCTACGCTTTGGAATGGGCAACTAGCTTCATCTTTCTAACTCACCGACCTTGACAATTCAAAAGTGCCTGTAATTGGTTTATTTGAAATAAATGCTTTGAGTTTGAGTTTGAGTTTGAATCTTGTAGTTCTCAGCAAAAAAGTTAGGTAGAACTTAGAAGTAGCAAGAAATTTTACTTCTAAACTAACTCTTCGTACGTCCTAGGAAACGTAACGTTGAGATCTAAGTATTTCCTGAAACGTTGTATAATTCTGTGGTATTAAGTTACGTAAAGGCAATAATTGTAACGTTTGTGAGTGTAGCCCCAATTTCCTGCGACTATTGATTATCATTCGAGAGAAACCACGAATCATCTCGACTGTGGGCGGCTCTGCGACGTACTTGCCTTGAGTACTGTCGCAGTTACAAGTATAGCGTGTTTTGAAGATATTTGTGTCGTGTATTTTAGTTAGGCTGCAGGACTGTCGAATAAATGATACCTAAGGAAGATCAATCACAAAGCGATTTTTGTTTTACTTGCCGTGAAAATCAACAATTGATTCGACATGTGTAGGCTTGTTGACACGTTTTTTCTACGGCGCGATTAAACCGTGCCCTGGAAAGGGTCTTAAGCTATGCGGGATGTTGGTGTTACTAAAATACATCTGCCCAACCTTTCAGAGAAAACAGGTGTGATGATAATTATGTCATCATGTGTTGATATAGAACCTCATTCAAAACCTACTATGAAGCGAGTTTATTGGCAAATATAAGTAGGGGGCAAATTAGCTCTGCCATACTTAATGACCGCGTAGGTAGGTGTTGAAATTTTACAACAATTTTATATGAAACAGCGGAGTATCATTTTATCTACTCAACTCTCTTTGTGATATGGGATGGTTGGGTGAAGGGAGGGCGTTTTGGGGGACTGTCTTATGTAATTTTGACGTTCAAAAAGTGCTAACTCTCAGCCTAGTTTGAATAAATGACTTCTGATTTTGATTTGATTTGTGTACTATAAGTTGGAAAGTAAGACGCGATCTTGCTCTAGTGAAATAATTATGTCTTTATGGTGTTTCGTGGGATGCTAAACAAACCGAGTAGGATCGTTGGGATTACTCGTTACAAACAGTAGGCTACGGTGGGGGCCGAGGGAGAGTCTGTTTAAAGCTCCGGTAGCCCGTACAAACCTATTAAAGTTTGGACCCGTGCGTCGGGCTGTATAGAGAGTTCTAGAGAGTCAGTGTGGCGTCGTTGATGTAACTTGGGCCGGTACACGGACCCGTTACTTGGAACTGGTCAGTCATGGACCCGTGTAGTTATGTGATCAGTTTTTGAGTGGCGTCTCTGGGTGTCGCATTGTATGACTACGTTTATAACCTTGAGTTCTGCCTGTAAAAATAGTTGTGTGTGTAAATTAATAAATAGGTAAATAAATCAATAAATAATCGACGTAAAATGTCTTCGCTTGTGGGTCTAGAATCTTATGCTGAATTCATGGTACCAGTTTGCGCGTCGACGTCTCACCCTGGTTATACAGTCATGCTAACTGAACTGTATAGTGGAATTTCAAACTACGCTTTATTCTTGGTCGTCTAGCTAGTACATTAAGTTCCAGAAAATGTATTTAATACTAGCTTTTTCCAGCGGCTGTGCCTGCGATGAGATTAAAAATTATCCCACGGGAACGTACTACCTGAATAAAACGTATCCTATGTGTTAATTCAGGTTATAAACTATCTCTGTGGTAAATTTCATCCAAATCCGTTCGGCCGTTTTTGCGTGATTGAGTAAAAAACAACCATCCATCCTCACAAACTTTCACATTTATAATATTAGTACTATTATATTATAGTAAGATAAATAAGATTTTAGTTAAGGCACATATTCCATCCATAATACATTAATTTAATAACCGAGCCATCAACCTTCGTCGTCAACAGTACAGTCGTAACAAAAAACGCTTTAACATATTCAATTTACGAAGAGGCGCGGCGTCCGGCCCGACTGCCCCGAACTGTCACGTTACTCGGCGCACGCGCAAGCGACACAAATGTACGACGATGTTTAGGTTTAGGATAGTACTGGGCCCCAATTCTGTATCGTTATAATGATTCCCCGCGGAAACTTACTACGTCAATATCGTTTTTTTTTTAGAAACCAATGTAACGGTAAGGAATCGAAATGTCATATTCTGTATGTTCCAAGACAATTTGTCGATAATAATAATAATATAATAATAATATTTTATTGACATAAAGAAGGTGTGACAATCAATTGAAGCCCTGACTCCTGTGCTAGGTGGTACCTGTGTTACAGGAGACAGTATTATTAATACGATATTAGCGTGTGTGATTGAAGTGGTTACTAGTAAGGAATCGTTAGGTGGTCATAGTGAATTCAGGCACTGCTTGATTTTGAAGAGTACACAATCGTACTCAATATTATTTAAAGAAAAATTGCGGATACAACACGAATACATTGGAAATAGACGAATCTATCTGCCTAGCCTATTCCCAACTATGTTGGGTTTTGTTCCCAGTCTATCTGGATGCAACTGAATACCAGTATTATACATGAAGCGACTGCCCATCTGACCTCCACAACCCAGTTACAGGGTAATACGAAACTTATTGGTAAGACTGGATGAAAGACTTTCGGGCTTCTGACGACCCGTAACGACTGTCAAAGATCCACGAATGAAAGCCGAGACCAACAGCTTAATGTGCTTTCCGAAGCACGGTAGGGTCTTGGTATGTAAAGATAGTCACCCATCCACGGACCAACCGGGGTAAGCGTAGCTTAACCTGTTCTATCGACCCGTGCGTTTTGATCAGCGACTATCAATGGCTTTCATTTTCACAGTTCAACAACATTAATTGCGTCATTTACGTTGATGACCAGTGCAGCACAATTAGGGTGCTGGTTGCCACTGCAATTAGCAACGGATTGTTAATAGCAATACTTAAGGTGAATCTAGTCCACATTTTTTCCTTGCAAACTTCGGGAGTGTATTACTCCACTGTTCGACAATGTACATCAAAAATTAAATAGGTTTTGTCTCATTATTAATATTATCTGTACGGAAACAAGATACACATAAACAGTCATTAAAAAGTTAGGAGCCAACAAAGATTCGTTTTTCTTGCTAATTTAACCTAACTTTGGACGTGTTTTTTTTTTTTTTTGGTGGGTAATCATCAAATAACTTCTCCCGCTCTGGGTGGAGGGAGCGGGAGGGCGTGTCAGACTTTTACTGACTAAAATCCACCCGTATTCCCTCAGTTGCCTGTGTGCCAGGGGCGGCGGTATCTCTTTCGACCAACCCGCACCCCTGGCAGGCATCGGCCCTTGCGAACCCCACCAGTTGATGCTGACATCTCTTTGAGGCGCGCTTGGAACACAACGCGCCGTCGACACGGGCTTGGTCCTTACCGGACAGCGAGCTACCCATTACTCGCCGTCCGCAAGCACGTGCCTACGGTGGCCGGGAATCAGCCTGGGATTCCCGACGCCCAGGGCGTCTCCTGCGAAGGCCACGGCTGTGAGGTCGTGTTTAAGTAATAAAAGAAGTATATCGAAAAATCAAATATCGAAAAGTTCAATAAACTTTATTCGTTATTGATTTATGCAGTGGTTTTTTCATAAAACCCGATCTTCCGAAGGACTTTTCTTAATTTTTTACGCGCCTGTTGTACTATAAATGATCCTGCATCTCACTCAATAATGTTGTGCGTGTAGACTAGCTTCAAACTGCTCATCACTGATACTACCTCTGTCGGACACGATGCCTGGTGAGACAGCGTGCTTTTTAGGCAGGCCCATCAGTGAGGTCGAGACCGCGACTAGGTTCCCCTTAATGTTGTTGATTCAGATTGATCGACTGTTTTGAACACAATATTTTAGCTACATTTATGACACCGATGAAGAGAGGTTGAAATCTATGCTTTGTCAAAAACTACATGGAAAATTCAACCTTATAGAAGTTCCTAAGCTTTTAAACGTCAATTTCCATAACCAGTTGGAATTCCCAACCAATTATGATGGCAAAGTTATGTAGCTATAACAACTTAATAGTTCTCAAGCGAAAATCAAAATTGTGTATTTCTTGAAAATTTGATCTGCAGTCACATGTACGTAAGAGCGTTTGGTCGTATTAAGTACATAGTAAATCACATAAAGGTTTTATGCGACTTCACTCAACTTTATTGCCTGAGTACCGACAGCAGATGAAGCTGTGTGAAGAATTACTATTTTATTTTTTTGTAGTTTGTGCTAAATTGATGGGTTTATTTTTGGCAAAATAAAATAATGTTAGCTTGAGTAACGGCCTCTTCTTGGAACTGGTTATGGCAACATATGTATAAAACAGTATAGATTTATTCGCAGCATAGATTTTGACTTCTTCTAAGGTAGTAAGAAATAAATCGATGAAAGTGAAATTTTATCTAGGAAAAGTGTCTAGAAAATATTCTTATAATTGTATGTTTTTTTGTTTGTTTTCAAATATACAAGCGCATGGAAGAGACCATGCACGCTAATTACATAATTTATTCCGTGGTTCCATTAGTATCGGGCTTGCTTGCAAAAGTGTTTGTAAATATAAATAAAAATAACATCACGCCTAATTTCCCCAAAGGGGTTAGGCAGAGGTGTACCTATAGTATATACCCACATTTCGCCAGTAAATAGAAATAAAATTATATTAAAATAAGTAACATAAGATTATTCTGCTATCGCGCCCTGCGCTTGCGCTTGCTTGCGGTTACGTGCGAGGCTAACGATTTTTCCACCACTATAGCACCCGGCCAGCCTTATGAGGTACATACGAACACAAAGTAATATACTTTCTCAAATATTTCAGTATTATTCAAGCGAGAGAGAGGAGGCAGTATTGAAGGCAATGGCTTCGAAATTCTGTATTTAGCCCGTAAGGTCCCAATGCTGGGCAAAGGCCTCCCTCTCCCACACACGTCTATACACTGCCATTGCGAACCAGTCCTTTCAGCAGGAGTCAAGTTCGACACTCCATCTTTGTCAGGATCTGCCGTAATGTCAGCTAGCATTCAATGCAAAATTCATAATGAAATTCAGTCGGTACAGAATATTTAATTTTACACTAAAAAAAGGAAAATAAGCTCTTCTTTACATAATAACCTTCAAGGGCTTTGATAATAGTACCTAAGTGTTTATCCACCATAACAACTGTTGAAAGACAAATTAATCATTACAAAACACTGTTTTGCCATCCATCGTTTTTTAGCATATACTCAAACATATAGGTATTCAGCCACATCCGATGTGGTACTTGAAAGCAAATGCTGACATAGTTGTAAATGGTTAAAGAATAAGAACGAGGTCAGAAATCATCAGAGTTTGATGAACGGATTGCATGACTCACGCATTGAAACAAGACGATATTGCAGTCAAGTCTCCTCCTGAAGAGATGAGACTATCTCTATTAGTCTTAGTCTTCCGTTTCAACTCCTATGGATATGGCACTATCACTATCTCTTGCATGTTTTTACTGTTGGATTTTTAATTTTCGGAGATGTGGCGAGCGTTGAAAGTCGAAAAGCGCGTTTTTATTTAGGTGTCTCATCTAGTGTGTGGGTATTAGCATCTATTCGTTATTCATTTATAATCTACTAGCTTTTGCCAGCGGCTTCGCCCGCGTAGAGGTTGAAAATTATCCCACGGGATCGTACTAACGGTTTAAAAAGTATATTTTGTGTTCACCTGGGTTATCTGTCTGTTTGTCAAATTTCATGCAAAACCGTTCAGCTGTTTTTGCGTGATTTTTGAGTAACAAACATCAATATTACATACACAATTTAATATTCATAATATTAGTAGGATTCCTGTCTAAATTCATGCTAAAAGGTCAATCTCGTCAAAGTTTCTCGGCGATTGTACCCCGCGAGTGAAATGCAAGTAAAACAGTGCTGTAACTGGAGCTCGGCTCGATCTCAATGCATACCCAACGCTGTATTTTTTGTACATGTTCCATGTACATATATACTGGCTACTTAAAACGTTACACCTGATTTTAAAGCCGTAGGTACTGAATTAAGTCCTCCTTTGAATATTTGTTGGAAGTGTGCACAGTGAACTGCATGTTTTAAAATTTTATGTCGTTTCGACGGGCTTGCTGACCTAATTTATGCATGTTTTGAACTGACAGAATACTGAATATTTTGAGTGTTTTAAAATTTGCTTATGACTACGTAACTTGCTATAAGGCAGAGCTATAGATATCGAAACTTATAAAATAAAGTTTGTTTGTTTGAACGCCCTAATCTCTGGAACGCCCAGTCGAATTTGAACGATTCTTTTTGTATTTGATAGTCAAATTTTTGAGGAAGGTTATAGGTTATTAAAAATCATGCTACGACCCTCAGAAGCCGGACAAAATTACAAAATAGTCTGAAATTTTATGTCAGTTTTACAAAAAAAAAATCAGCTGTTTCATAGAAAAGTGCAATAATACCTACGCGGTCAAAATGTATGGAACAGCTGATTTTTTTTTGTATTACCGACGAAAAATTTCTGCGCTGGGGCATCTAGAATGATATGCTGAATTCATGGTTACTGTTTGCGCACTGGATAATAACTTATCCTGTATGTATAAAATCGTTGAAATAAAAATATTAATTCGATATCCCAACCATTATTGTAAACTAAGGAATCAAAACATAAGGTAAAGTTAATATTATGCTCCATTTTAATAATAACGTAACTATCCTTCTGTAGTCACAGATGCGTCATAGATATTGGTTTTCCTCAATTTTATTTTATAAAAATACATTGATTTGCACTTTGTTTTACTTTGTTACTTTTATTCAATTGACTTATGTAATACAATAGCAAACAATTGCAGGATGATTTAATCATCATCTGCCTAGCCTTTTCCCAACTACGTTGGGGTCGGCTTCCAGTCTCACCGGATGCAGCTGAATACCAGTATTTTATGCCTATCTGACCTCCACAACCCAGTTACTGGGTAATACGATACCCCTTGGAAAGACTGGTTGTCAGACTTTCGGGCTTCTGACGACCCGTAACGACTGTCAAAGATCTACAAATGACAGCCGGGACCAACGGCTTAACGTGCTTTCCGAGGCACGGAGAGGTCTTGGTATGTTAAGATGGTCACCCATCCACGGACCAACCGCGGCAAGCTTAGCTTAACCTGATCGATCGATCCGTACGGCTAATATTACTTAGCCACAAGCCCCTCTGCAGGATGATTTAATGTAAATTAAAAAGTATACGATCGAGTAGGTTTAGTTTACAGTTAACCAACAATAATGCCTCTAGAATGAAAACTTGGATCTTCATCATCTGCCTAGCCTTTTCCCAACTATGTTGGGGTCAGCTTCTAGTCTTACCACATGCAGCTGAATACCAGTATCTTACATGAAGCGACTGCCGATCTGATCTCCACAGTCCAATTATTGGCTAATATCGTATTAGCCCTTGGTAAGACTGGTTGTCGGACCTTCGGGCCTACACCAAACAACAGCTGGGACCAACCAACGGCTTCCGAGGCACGGAGGAGTCTGCAGGTAGAGTTATGGATGGTCACCCATCCATGTTACTCAATAGCTATTCTCGAAAAATATAAATCAGTTTTTTTTATTTCAAAATGCAATGACATGGAGCCATTCCAGTTTATACTCAAATAACAAAGGCGACAAGAAAACGGTAACTGCATATGTATTTTATTTACTAAGCGTTCTAAACTGCGGAACTTTGTCTAAAACTATATTTAATGTGTCACATTTACTGACGGGTTTTTTTTACATCATCGAATAACTTCTCCCGCTTTGGGTGATGCAGGAGGGCGTGTCAGACTTTTACTGACTAAAACCCACCCGTGTTCCCTCAGTTGGCTGTGTGCCAGGGGCCGCGGTATCTCTTTCGAACAACCCGCACCCCTGGCAGGCATTGGCCCTTGCGGACCCCAAGGTCCTGTACAGTCGCTCGATGTCATAATTTCAGCCGAAAGACGTCCACTGCTGGACATAGGCCAAAAGGGGGGGTTTGCCATAATCGCCACGCTTAGCAGACGGGTTGGTGATCGCAGTATGGTGGTAAAATGCATAGAGAACGCTGCTGCCCATTCTCAAGTAAGTCCCCTCAGTCGCTTTCTACGACACCCACGGGAAGAAATGGGATGGTGCTATTCTTTTACGCACGGCACCACACGGAACATGTAAAAAACTGGTATTTAGCTATATTTGGTTGGACTGAAAGAAAGCCGACCCCAAAATAGTCGGGAAAAGATTACATACGCAGATGATGAGGTACCTACTGTACTTCGGCTCTAAGCTAGAGGTTCCGTTGCCATGATAACGCATAAAAACAAAATTTAATAAAAACACATTAGATATTCCGATCTTCTAAGAAGGGAGACGGACGTTCTTTCTTTTATATTTCATTAACATTTTCACTAAATTACCATAACAAAAAGGTTAAAGAAAAAAAGTTAATTCATATTATCGATACGTCAGCGTAAAAGCGCTTCGTAATGCTGGCTTGACGTGTTGGGCCAATCCGACAAACGTTGGGCCAATGCCAGAATCTAGTTTAAAGCCTACTGAGAGGGTTCATCCAAGTTTGGTCCAATGTTGGGCATCGTTCAGCGCTTATCGATCGAATACTAAGTACTTAGATGGATCTCGTTTATCCATGTGTTTATTACACTATAATACATCCGTACTACTATTATAAACGCGAAAGTTTGTATGTCTGGATGTTTGTTACTCTTTCACGGAAAAACTACTAAATGGATTTGGATGACATTTGGCACACAGATAGATTATAACCTACTTAGATTACCACATAGGATACTTTTTATCCCGGTAGTACCCGTGGGAAAATTTCCGACTTCCACGCGGGCGAAGCTGCGGGCGGAAGCTGGTTTAAGATAATACAAAAATAACCAGTAGTGTCGTTTCTCGTGCATAGATTTCCTCGTCGTCCGGGTAAACTACACAAAAAAAATAAAATGAACAGCAGTTTCCTCATTTCTGCTACATAGTACATGGTTACCATCACGTATGTGCTCATCACAGAGCACTGGTGACGAAATAATTTTGACAAGCGCTTTACTCTGTTTAAATTATTTCGTCACCACTGCTCTCAAAACGGTGAAGGAAAAGATCGTGACGAAACTAGAACCAAAACTTCGAAGACGTGTGACTTCCATCAGCCCGCACTGGGCCCGACTAGTGGATTATGGCTCACTACCTCTCCACCCAGGGCCTGTATCCGCAATGGAAACATTAGGTTGATTATGCATAGCCAGTAGTAGTAGTTACAAAAAAGACAAACTACATTCAAATCTAAGCACTTTAAAACTCTGAACACTGATCGTGGATTTCTTAATTGGGTTTCATTCGTAGGTTGCGAAATTCTTGAATACTATATCAAAATATTGTCATTCAATGGGACTAGGGTAACAAACTAACAGTCTTAAATTAATAGTATGTACAAGAAAAAAAACAAATATAACCTTAACCTATACACAAATTAAAAAATGGCGTCGAAAAGTTCATACGCATCGCTGACAACTGGTAATGTTCCCAAGAGACTGGCGGCATTACCCCACGTTGTATGGCAATGCTTAGCCGCTGGCCAAGGTCGGAACTAGCCCTTGGGTCACGGGAAGTGTCAACATTGGAATATAGCTTAGAGGGATGTATTGCTAATTCTAATGATGATAATTCTATAAAACTACATACAACATGATACTGGCCTATAAATTGCAAAAAACGTCATAAAAATTTGAATTTCGAGGGTTGCCATAACACAGCCTCCTTAAAACAAACCAGATTTTTACCTTATGGTAACATCTTTACTACTTTGCAACGGCCCATCGTCCTCGTAATCATGGCCCAGTGTGTACACGTCCCGGGGGTCGGCAGAAATCGACAGTCATGCTCAAGTGTGCTCCAAACTAATGGATTTATTGGCGGGATACTGTCAGATTCCTATCGATTATATTAAAATCGATTTAGTTCTGATATTGATACGCTGTTTGTTGATCTGGTTAAAATGATAATGTTTTGTGAATGTTTGAAAAAGTGAACGAGTTTTTTCACGGTAATTAATAAAGATGGCGTACAAGACAAAGAATAAAATTGTGCGAATGGCTTTTGGCTAAGTAATTACAGCTGCACGGGTCGATCAATCAGGTTAAGCTACGGTTGTCGCGGTTGGTTCGTAGATGGGTGACCGTCTTTACATAGCAAGGCCTCTCGAAAATACGTTAAGCCGTCGGTCCCGGCTGTCATCTTTGACAGGCGTTACAAGTCGTCAGAAGCCCGCAAGTTTGACAGCCAGTCTTACCAAGTATCGTATTACCTAGTAACTGGGTAGTGAAGGTCAGATAGAAAGTCCATGTAAAATACTGTTACTCAGCTGCATCCGGTTAGACTGGAAGCCAATCCCAACTATGTTGGGAAAAAAGCTAGACAGATTATCTATAAGTCAAAGAACTGTGTGGGTTTTCTAATTTACAGACTGTTAACGAATTCTTTGGAATGGATATTAGTAATATTACCTAAATGAAATTGTAAGAAATTATTACACAAACCGCAAGGCAAACATTTTCCTTTTACTTCCTATGAAACGAATGAATACTTACCTACATTTCTGAATGCCTAAATTACAGAAAATATCAAACCAATTTTAAAAAAACCTATAAACAGCGAACACTCATAGGAAAACTGTTCTAAACATCGCTTGACGCAATTTCACGCGCGCTGATTGGCCGGTATTCGCGTGACGTACCGAGGGGCGCGCGATCCGTGTCGTCATTGGCTGATAAGTGACCGCTGCTGTTGACTCATGCGACAGTGGCAATGAGAACGCAGGGTGTGTATTGACGTCAGTGATATGGCGGGAATACTGCATCGTTTCTATTTTAATGCAAAAGTGGGAATAAGGGGAAATACGGTGTAATTACTGAATTTGTTACTAAGGCCGCTCTTGTTGTGGTGTAGACGACGTGGCCCGTGTTTTTAAACCAGCAGGCTTAGCATGACGCTTTATAATTCTAGGAAGAATAGACAGTGATTTTTCTAAACAAAGTCACATTTCGTTCCTCTATTTTTGACATCGTACCGTAGATATCCTTCCACAATTTGTCATTTTGTCGTTCGTTTCCAACGATCTTTGTCTAGGTCCTTTTTAAGTAGACTATTTCAGAAGAATATTTCTTCCCAAACTGTCAAAATAACACTGACAACAACCTCTCTACTCGACGGCCACAAAGTAGGTATATACGATTATCTACAAAATCATGATTTGTTAAGAACGCATAACAGTGATAATTAATAGAAGAACATAGCTATCTTCTCCTATTGTAGATCATTTAGTTAATAGTCATGTCTATTCATCCGTCGACAAGTCGGTGCTCGTGCTAAGCCTGCAGAAGCAAATATTTGACAGATGTGTCATAATGAACTGTAAAACGACAAACTTAAATTCAATAAAAAGGAAATACATACAGCCCTGTCACAGTTTTACCTCTAATTTTGTATAAAATACAATGGCCTATATTGTCCCTGCTTAAGGTGAACCTAGTCCATATTTTTCCCATATACAAACTTCGGGAGTGTATTACTCCACTGTTCGACAATGTACATCAAAAATTAAACATGGTGTGGTTTTGTCTCATTATTAATATTGTCTGTACGGAAACAGAATACTAAAATAAAAAGTCATTAAAAAGTTAGGAACCAACAAAAATTCATTTTTCTTGCTAATTTAACCTAACTTTGGGCGTGTTTATGTAATAAAAGAAGTTCCATAAACTTTATTGGTCATTGATTTATGCAGTGGTTTTTTCATAAAACCCGATCTTCCGAAGGACTTTTCTTAATTTTTTACGCGCCTGTTTTACTATAAATGATCCTGCATCTCACTCAATAAAGTTGTACATGTAGACTAGTGTCTAACTGCTCATCACTGATACTACCTCTGTGGGACACGATGCTGGTGAGACAGTGTGCTTTTTAGCCAGGCCCACAGTGAGTTCGAGCCCGCGACTAGGTGCCCCTTAAAGGTTGATGTTGGATTGTTGTCATGTCTAAAATAACTGTGAAAAGACACACTATGCAAGTACACCTACATGTCACGCCTACATATTATTTAGGCTATGCAGTTTTATTTAGGCTTTATTTAGATGTCAACTAGTGTAATAAATAAGACTCGATGCATCAACTAATAAATCTGTTTTTATAGAAATTAAGATAATGATTTATTTCGCGCCAAAATATAAAAGTACAAATACATAATTAAAACTATAACGAATTAATTAATGTTTAACCCCTAACCATAATAAGTTATTCTAATTACGTCATACACTAATTAAAATTAATAATGACGACCTTTAATCATTAATTTCGTCACGATCAACAGTTTTTTAGTCAATCACAAATCTACAGAACCCAATTATAGCCATAGACAAAAATCAATACAATGAGTAGCAACCTCTCAACATAAAAATGGCAACACTGTAATCGATTACAATATAGTCGAGTAACAAATCACATTCCTCTATTACAAATGATCGAACGGCACAGTTAATAAGGTAGCGCGTTTATCTTATTAAACGTCTCTAGAGAGGCTGTGTAGTGATGGATACGCGGGAGGCGAGCGATACCGTCGACAAATAACGATTGGGGATGGTAACAGTCGATGGATTTGTATCGATAGTTTTGCTTGTTTAAGTAGCTGTTGAATTGTGGGAGTCGCACCATATGTATATTGTTCTTAAGCGATCTTCAAAAGCGGCAGACGGGTAACAATAAATTGAGGAGTTGTCAAAAAAATTATATTCATTAGACATAGTTAATTCTTTGCGATTGTATGGCAGACAATGCCGAAAGTAAAAGGTTCTTAATCTAAACAGATTAAGAACCTTTTACTTTACTTTACAGAAAGTCCATGGGAAATAAGAGTGAAGTATAAATGTGGCGTTGTGATCACGGTTTTTTTAAATGAAATCTTGCAGGTTAACCTCGGGTAGGTAGGAGATTGTCTGCTGCTTATCGGATTTGCCTAATGCCTGTGACTGCCTCAATAAATTAAGGCTTCCAGTCAGGGCTTAAATACATAAATCTAAGCACACGCTAAGGGTACCCTCTGTGGGGTACGGACCTCGGCTAAGGGAGTCGCTGGAAGAAGTCAGCGAGGGACGATTTTCGTGAAGCGCATCTACTTGTAGTGAGTTCATATTGTACCAAGTCCGTAACGAGTACATCACTAGTGTCCGAGCAAGCACACATACCGACACAATTAGTCGATATCGGAACATCGGTGGCTGGGCGCGCTAACTCAACGTTTACTACATTTGTCATAGCCTACCCGCAACCATAGAGCTGCCTGTGTCAATATTTTTTAAGTTGACAATACTGGACTAAAGAATTCAAGCACGGATAGTTTGAATATATAAAAAATTGGTAGCACATCACAAGTAAATCATTGTCCTTCAGGACATTTTGATTTACCTAATCAAAATCAAAAAGCAAAATTTAGTTTAATTTGTCAAGCAATAAATTAATACTAGACCACATGTTTGTTTTTAATTTGTAATTTAAAAAAAAAAATATTGAGGAAGGAAACCGTGAAAAGGTATAGGAAAATACATGTACCTACAACAAAGACTTGCTAAGAATTTAACACCGAAAGTTGGATTTAGTAATAAATACATAAAATACATAATCAGCGTATAATGTTCCCACTGCTGGGATACAGACGTCCTCTCTGTGAGGTGGTGGAAAGTAATCCACCATGCGGGCCCATTGCCGGTTGGTGGACGTCACATGTCTTCGAAGTTTTGGTTCCAGGACATGCCGGTTTCCTTACGACGTTTAGTAACACAACAATGTCATTATTATGCCTCCCCACACTTCACAAGGAATATCAAACAAAAAAATCGTTGCACGCTTAACTCCCAATATTACCAATGTCATATTATTTATAATACCTAATGTTAAACCACTCTACTGTCTAGAAAGCCATTACTGAGAAGTGTTATCTGTACGAGCCGCTCCATCTCTCATTTTTGGACCGCACGGGACGAAGCCATGAGGCGATAAGAGCGGATTAACTACAACTATTTATCATTTCATTCCACTTTTTTGTTCACTACCGTTCTAGGATGGATGAGGTTCGACCTCCTCGGATTGCGAGTAGGCTGTGTGTTTGAGTGCCACTGACAGGTTCATTTTTAGTTTTGGAGTTTTTTTTTAAAGTTTTAGTCGTATTCGGAATTTGAAATTCGCGCGTTTTGGTTTTATTAGGTCGGGAGTTTGAAAGATTTTTGTAAAAAGCATACCTTACCTACTTGTTATATTGCATTGCTTAAGAACTTGAACGGAACAAAGCTTAAAGCAAAAGCAAGGAGTAATTGATGACGTAATTTGCATAACCTAATTCCTTGGAAAGGAAGTGAAGCAATCAATGCGTGGTATCTTCGAACTATAGTTGCAGCATTCACTTGTAAGAGAACGTCTTGTTTGAATAGAATGTTGTAAGGATTTTGAAAATAATGTTGAGCACCTGTTAATATGCTCGCCTATCAGTCTCACAGCACAGACCTTGACATTGAAACACACAACAATAAGACAACAGTTCAACAAATAATCTACAAATACAAATGTCAAACGAACGACAGTTGAACTAAAGACATCCATTACATCACAGACTAGAAACAATAAGATTTAACCAGACGACGTCACAGCAAACAATAATAAAACAATACGTACAACTAAGTTCATTGTTACCATCTTTCACCTATCAACGGAGATATAATCTCGTGAAAACAGCTGATCGGAACAATGACGAAAACCAAATGAACCTATTTAAATGAAAGCTACATAGATGTGAATGAACTGCCTTGAGGAACTCCTGATGTTGGCGCAAATATAAAAGAACAATGCCCTATTGTTGTCGGGCTACGTCATAGGTCGGAATATAGGTCAGTAGAGGTCCAAATGTGGCGATCAGCTGATCCCACGATCGGCCACTTTGGTACTTTGAATGGAACAACACTCCCGTTCTATAAAAAAATAATCTTTTTGTGGCAACACCTAATTGTGAACTTTTGTTTTTTGTTGTATTTTTTCTTGGTAACATTAACCTACGGTGTTTCCACTATGATATGGGAACGGAGAACAATGCATTTTATCAGACGCACAGGTTGTAAATTATGGGGAGAAAATATCAGCAGAATAGGTTCCGACAGTTGATCGTTTAAAGCCTCCTATGAACGCTGGTGTGAACTCTCTCTTACTTAACACTTCTTAACTCTCTCTTACTAAACTGAACTTCGAATGTACCAAGGTGACTTTAGGTCTTGTACACGTTGGCTTTAAATTTCTAATACCTTTGCCTGAAATTAAACGTCCAGAGATTAATCATAGCTGTCTTGACATTTGGCTTTTGGTAGTGGCTGTGTACAATATCAAAGAGACTGTCATCACTTTGAATTTCGAAAGGGTTATCAAAGTTCAAACTATTTCATCAATGGATGGCGAAATTGGGTCAATTGTTAAATATTTAGATTTCGTTACGATATCAATTAACACATTCCATGCCCAGCACCCAGCATATGGGTCGAAAAATAGTTGATTCGTGTGCCCACAACTTGCATCCGAGTCGTCGCAATAAGTAGCTATTGATGATTCTGTTCATGCCCAGGACCCGACTAGCGAGACTACTTATAGCGACGACTCGGATGCGAGTTGTGGGCACACGAACTAATTATTTTTATTTTTCTTGCTTGGCATCGAATGTGTTAAAGTACTGACGGCCCATTGACGTTTACCATTAGGCTTTAAGACATTGATATTCAGGCAGCTATGTAATGATGGAAGTTCCTTTCGTCAAGTTCCGCGTCAAGTGACAGGCGCTATTTTATATTGTAGATTCGTGGGTATTTAAAAAAATCAGTAGCACACAAAAATCTTTTACATTATTTATTTACGTATTTTAAAAAAAAAATTGTTACTAATTTTCAAGTAGGTACTCGTATGTATCTTTTTTATTTACCTACGTCCGTGTGTCACTGCAGGGTGCCAACTGAAAACCAGCGCTGGGTGTCTGACGCCCAGCAAATGCTGAGATGGCAACCCTTTCGGTATGGGCACGCTCAGTATATTTTTTACTGCAATTTTATTGTCACGTTTATTGTTCTTTTTTATGTGTTTGTTGCTGTTGTGTTGTCTGTGTCGAATAAATGCTTTCTATTCTATTCTTATTCTTTTATTCGTAACATAAATTTTTGTCATAGTACTATCTTATCATCATCATCCTTTTCCCAACTATGTTGAGGTCAGCTACCAGTCTAACCGGATGCAGCTGAACACTAGTATTTTATATGGAGCGCCTATCTGACCTCCAGAATTCTGTTGTAATACGCAGTAGTAATACGATATCCCTTGGTAAAACTGTTTGTCAACAGACTTTTGGGCGTCTGACGACCATCAAAGATCCACGAATGACAGCCGGGACCAACAGCTTAACGTACTTTCCGAGGCACGAAAGGGTCTTGGTATGTAAAGATACCCATCCTCGGATCAACCGCGGCAAGTGTAGCTAAACTTGATCGATCGAACCGTAAGGCTGTTTTACTTAGCCCCAAGCCCCAAAGGCCCCAGAGGCAATAGTATTTGTTGTCTAAGTAGAAAAGCAACTTAGAATTTTTATTTATTTATTTGGCTCAATAACATTTGGATGTATCTCATATCTTAACTTTGTATTAGTGTATTACTAATACAAAGATATGAGATACATCCAATTTACTTATAGACTAGTGTACCAATTTCTTGCAGGTAAGCACATCATGCATTACTTGTTTGTCGATTGATTTTGTGCACCTGCTTAAAATTAGATTAGTTCATATACTCACCGAACATAGTCAATAAAGAAATAAAAAGTAATAATGTTTTCGACCAAAATCTAAATTGAAATACAGCCAAAATTTAAATCATACAAAATCAAATCGAAAACAAAATTTAAAAAAAAACGGTAATTTAAAAAACTAAAAAACCCAATTACCGTTTTTTATTTTTTTTTACTATATCACTTTCACAGTGATTACGAATCTAACGACACCTCGCAAACTAAAATCCATCGAGCCGTTCAGGCCGCAGAGCGTGCCA
This sequence comes from Polymixis lichenea, assembly GCA_949091785.1. Classification (NCBI taxonomy): domain Eukaryota; kingdom Metazoa; phylum Arthropoda; class Insecta; order Lepidoptera; family Noctuidae; genus Polymixis; species Polymixis lichenea. Next base: position 11,107,774 of record OX420941.1, read on the forward strand.
AACATTTGAGTTTGGCCAAAAATCCGCCATTTTTTATTTTTTATTTTGATATACCCAGTGTCACTCTCACAGTAAATACAAATCTATCGACACCTCTCAAGCTAAAATCCATCGAGCCGTTCAGGCTGCAGAGCGTGCCAAACAATTATACATACATACATACATACATACTCTCGAAAAACATAACCCTCCTTCTGGCGCAGTCGGTTTATAACAATCCAAATCAAAATTAAAACCGAAATACAATTCAGAATGTGGAATGTACACTTGGAAAAATGTGAGAATCAGAATATTATATTAGGTATTTGTTTATAGAAGAAGCTTGGTAATACCAACGAATCAACCTGGCTGCGACGTCTTACAAGATATATCCCGCAGATAAATCTCATACGTCTCTCTACTAATCCAATTCCTACTCAAGGATGCATATCCGGTACGGCTCGCAATTCTTCCCTATCTTATGGGACTACTTTCCTATCATTACGTCGCCACCCCCGGTCTACTCCTTGATATGCAATGGTCTCTGTGGCACCATGAAACATGAGGCTTCAAGTGCTAGTGAAAATTCTGGGGTTCATTTGATTCGTCGAGTCTGGTCAAACCACTCTGGGGTCGGTGCATTTCATTCATTCATCATAGCTATTCCGAGCAAAAATAATTACAAATTACAGCACCCATGAACTCCATGAAACGACCTTCGAACAAATCCCGTAGAACTAGAAAATCAAGATCGATCCACACTCGTTGAAAAACCGCGCACCCAATTATCATTTCTCCTATGAGAGCACAATGTGAACGGCCCGTAGGAATCCGTACCGCGACAAAAGACAATGGTACATTGTTTGTTTTCGCCGGTCGAAGCAATTATGTCGACCACGTGCGCAACTTTGTTTACCATTTGTTATCTGCCATCTAGCCCGTCCTTGAGATTTCATTGTTCTTACATCTGGTGACAAGTTTCCGACGCGATTTTCGTGTTGAACTTTCGATTAGTGTGTATTGATGTTTTGGTTCGCTGGTTTTGAGTGACGAGAAGTAAAAGTCGTAAGCTACTTAAGGTAGGCGGCGAAATTTACATTTTCTTACGTTTTTTTGCAATTTGCAGAGCCGAGCACCATTCTTATCATCCCCTTTCTTAGTCAATAGCTTCTTCCCTCATAGCATCCACACTTACAACTGTTATTAATTACTTGCTCATATTCTCCCGCATAGGTACATATCGAGTTCATACCACGTCAGTTGCTACCCAGACTTTCCGTTACACCCATGTAGTTTCCGTCTGCCTGCTATCTAGGATCTTATTTAAAAATAAACGAACGGTAATCCCAATTCCATCGATTACGGATTTCTCCCGTAAAACAAATAATATACAGGATACATTTTTAACCAGTGCGCAAACTGTAACCGCAGAAAAGCGCAGAAATTTTTCGTCGGTCCGACGAAAAATTTCTGCGCTGGGGGACTAGAATGATATGTTGAATTCATGGTTACAGATTGCGCATTGGCTAAAAATTTACCCTGAATAAAGTATATAGAAATATCTATATATGGCACGGGTTATTCACCGAATTTTCCCAGAAATTCTTCCTCAAATACAGTAGACAAATAAGAACGGGTAAATGAGGTGTGTGCACCGTTAGTCGGTCAGGGCAGTTAGCAGATAGTTGGTGTTGCGACCTGACAGGGACAATTGATAGGTAATGAGTGAATGAGTTGTGTTTGAGGTCTTGAGGTAAGCATTAGTAAAATGATGGGTGGTACAATGTATGCGCTGTAGCGGGGCACCGATGATGTCTCGAGAAAATAAACTCAATACCTAGAAACTGTAAACCTATTTAGAAATTATGTTCATACTAGAAATACATAGGTACTATTATTCTAATTCAAAACCAAAATCTGCTCCGCTAAATCTGTCACATTCTTTTATTTCACACTAGCTTTTGCCAGCGGCTTGGCCCGCGTGGAGGTCGGTGTATTATACATATAAACCTTCCTCTTGAATCACTCTATCAAAAAAACCCGCATCAAAATCCGTCGCGTAGTTTTAAAGATTTAAGCATACATAGGGATATAGGGACAGAGAAAGCGACTTTGTTTTATACTATGTAGTGATACATGGGCATTTATGAAACGTCAGAAGCTAGGTGCACGGTTCCAATTGGTCGTTTCCAATAGAGAAAATATGGCAAGAAACTCCACGGTTACTCTTTTAAAAATAATATATACCGCTTATGGTATGGGAGGACAATGTAGGCCTGTCAACAAGTACCAGGTACTTAGGTAATGTAACAGAAAAAGGTCTACAAATCTACAGTCTACAAGTCCTTCAACGTTCTTACCTTCACGAAATTTAAAAGAATCTACATAGGTAAAATAGAGAATTAAAATATAAAAACCTATTTAAGCCAAATGGTTCCGTGTGGTGCCGGACGTAAAAGAATAGCACCATCCCATTTCTTCCCGTGGGTGTCGTAGAAGGCGACTAAGGGACTTACTAGAGAATGGGCAGCAGCGTTCTCTAAACATTTGACCACCATACTGCGATCGCCAACCCGCCTGCCAAATGTGGCGATGATGGCAAAACCCCCCTTTTGGGGGAGGCCTGTGTCCAGCAGTGGACGTCTTTCGGCTGAAATTATGAATAATGAAGCCAAATGACATGATTGCCATGACAACAACGAATAAAGAATTGAAATTAGAATAGTAGGTAAATAATGTCAAATAAGAACGAATTCTTGACAAATATCAAACCTACCTAGAGCAGAGGTGGCCCAGTGGTTATTGACGCGACTTACGAGATGTAGGTCATACGTTCGATCCCAGACAGGAGCTTTATTTTGTGTAAATTATTTCATCACCACCGGTTTAAAAATGGTGAACGAAAACATCGTGAGGAAACCAGGTTGTACTAGAACCAAAAATTTAAAGACATGTGACATCTACCACCCGCACTGGGCCCGCGTGGTGGATTACGGCCCACTCCCTCTCACAGAGAGCAGGCCTGTGTCCCAGCAGTGGGAACAGTATAGGCCGATTATGCTTAGGCAATACCAAACCCTATTACGTCAGAACAAGCTACACCGTCTCCTAAAAACGCCAATATCGCTCTGCAAACCGTGCACAGCACGAAATTTTCACTCACATATTGGAATTTTCGCCTTTCAATGACAGTGGGGATGCAAATATGATAATTATTAATTTTCTTAACCCAGAGTTGGTTATATTCATTACTACGTCAGGTCTGTAATTAACTAACTTGTATAATACCTACTTTGCGTGCTAGTTCGCTTTTTCCTTTGCATTATTAACTAACGGTTGGCTTTGCATACACGTGCCGCAGACGCTTACGGGATGAGTCGTCAGTCACTCGGTTTTATTGTTCTCGTAGTTATAACTCTAACTGCAGTTTTCTGTGCTCTGTACACTTTTGTTCACTGTACATACATAGGTGTATATTTACATAGGTCTACAAATATATAATTTTTAAATTATAAAGATATGGACAAATTCAAAATGTGCCAAATGCCTCATACGAATTTCTGAAGTTCGTATTCGAATCGCCAACAGAAAAAAAAAAAAAATATTTAAAAGATTCAATTCGCCCATTTCGGGCGAGTAAATTCGTGCGAATCGACTAGTAAGCCATATATAAACGACAGACATGTCACTGTGATAACATTGAAAAGATTTATTTGTCTGTTTCCACAGTCCTTCAAAATAAAACATAACTTTTATCCTGCATTTACAATTTAGTTTCCAAAAATGTACTTAAACTTAAGTATTTTTTTTCATATGAAAAAAAATATATGTTCGTGCTACAACTTCAATCAGTTTTACGACTTTTTCAATACTACTAGTCATCCTAAAATTTAAGTGGAAATAAAACAACATCAATTGCAAACAATAATGTTAAGAGTATGGAAATACATTGCGTACGCGTTCACAATTAAAAAACGTTTTCGCCCACAAAAGGATTTAACCGCAAAACGGTTTCAAGCAACTTTGATTGTTAATTGTACTTAGAAAACGGTAAAATTATGAATACTTATATTACGTGTCGCTGTGATTTAGTGGAGGAAATACGCACTTCAGCGAACGTCAGTGCCACACACTATCACTAGGCTTTCATTTTGATAGTTCAACAACATTCATTACGTCTTTTATGTCGTTGAGCAGACTAATTTCTGGAACATATGATGCAATGGATTAGCAATAATATCCTTCAAAATGATTTAGATTGTGATTGATATTGTTATACGCGATTAGGGAGCAGTATCAGTTGGAATCTTATTCTATTAAAACTCCGGACAATGCTAGGCCCGCTCAAAATCAAAGTGCTACCATCGACGTGCGCTTGACTGTACGCACGACATCATGTGTACGTACACGTCTGTAAAAATAATTAACATTAAACTGTCTGTCTCTAATGTCAAAAAAAACATAAACATGTTGTTTTAGTCCGTCTGTCTGTCTGTCTGTTTATTCCGGCTAATCTCCGAAACGGCTCCACCGATTTTCGGGAGACTTTCACTGGCAGATAACTGATGTTATAAGGAGTAACATAGGCAATTTTAGTGCCTATAGCATGAAATTAAAGCAGACGAAGCCGCGGTCAGCAGTTAGTATAATTATATAGAGCTACATAATTATATGAAAAGGAAAAGAGAACTACTTATGTTAAAAAAAATACCCAGTAGGCATGATAAGGGGCAACTTATCGTCCACACTTATTAATAAAAGTATTATTTATATTAAAACGGGGGATACCCGTGACGTCATTGAGATGTTATGGCTGACCGCTGTTCTTGACACAGATAAAAATATTACTTGTGTATGCTTTGTATAGTGAGACGTAGGAGTCCTAACGCAATTTCGTCATACGAAAATTTTAAATTGTATAGACTCTCACCTGATCAGAGGCTGGCTCATTCTTCTGCGAAAGAATTAGCATTGCGATTCAACGTAGCAATGCTGCCAGTCTTCTGGGCAAGATTCTTTTACGCCCAAATGTCCTTTTGATTTTTCTTTTATTTGTTAACTAGCTTTCGCCCGCGGCTTCACTAGCGTTATTTTAAAATTTGACAATCAATTCGGGTTGTACTCTGCTTGTAATAATATAATTAAATCATGATTCGAAAGACCCGTGGCGCCATCTATTATCATAAGAACGTTGTTGTTGTTTTCCTCAGAAACAGTACTTTTTTCGGGATGTAAGGTACCCTATCTCCGTTTCTGTACACCTGACAACGTATATGCAAAATTTCGGGACGATCGGTTCAGTGGTTTAGGCGTGAAAAGGTAACAAACAAACTTACTTTCGCATTTAATATATTCTAATTATATATTTAGGATTATGTATGTAGTATAACCACAAATTGTAATAAGTCCCTAATCAACATTTAAAAATAGAATTACACATGCAAATCTGGCTGGCTACAAAATATCAAACGGTTCAGTCATACGCGTCATTCTAATTGTGACATGAATACTCTTTCACGTACGTTCGAGGTTTGAACTTTGAAGCTGAAGTAAATCATCCGATTCCCTTTTACGATCAGGGAGTGAACGTAAGTTAGCCGTGAAGGTTATTGCTGTACGCACAAATTGGAGATTATGCTTTAAAAAAATCATAATGATGTATAGAGGTGTAGTTCAAGGAAGGTGCGTTTTATGACATGAGAAAAAGTGAGGGAACATTTTGTATGAGTAACGTTGACGTTTGGGACACGTTAAGCAAAATGGCTGTGTATGGTAGGAGAGTTATGTCCAGTAAACCCAGGACTGGCCTTAGTTTGGTAGCAATTTTAATTCTTTTTGACTTTGGTTGGTTACTGGCCGCATTATTGACTTTCAGTCAAATCAACTAGACTTAATTTTTAAAGAATTTTAGACAAATAAAATTATTAAAATTTTTATAAAGTACCTACCTCGTTCAAACATACTCCTTCCTGTATACATAAATAGTCCAGTGTATTTATTTATTTAGATTATAGAAAAGACAAAATTTTTCTCTAAAAACAGTATAACAAATATCGCTAGCAAACCGACGTCGAAATCATTCGGGGAAGCGATCGAATTATCTGCGGGACGATTTTATGTGTCTCATCCGAGTTTACGATCACAACACTGTTGCGTGAGGACCTCAAGTGATTTATTAGGAGCTGCGCAGACGCACGGGTTACGCGCAACGAAAATTGCAACTCATTTCGATCCTCGCTTTTAGACATTGTTGCTGAAATGATTGATGTACCTTTTTAATGTTGGTCTAATGTGTGAAAGGGGCGGCCATTTTTTATGTGGTTATGTTGTCAAAATTGGTAAAGTTATAGCTTCTGAGAGGAGCAGGGGGTGAACAGGCTTCTTGGAGTCCTATTAAACTGTGAAAAGGATATGTTGGTTGAAGCAACAATACCTGGGCTATTTAAATAACAAAAAAAATGAACAGGGTAAGTTTTTATCCAGTGAGCAAACTGTAACCATGAATTCAGCATATCATTCTAGACCCCAGAATTCTAGACCACAGAAATTTTTCGTCGGTTATACAAAAAAAATCAGCTGTTCCATAGATTTTGCCCGCTTAGGTATTGCACTTTTCTATGAAACAGCTGATTTTTTTTTTGTAAAACTGACGTATAATCTCTGCGTTAGGGGATATAAAATGATATGCTGAATTCATGGTTACAGTTTGCGCACTGGATAAAAACTTATCCTGTGTAAAATTTCTACGCTGGGGGTCTAGAACGATGTGCTGAATTAATGGTTACAGTTTGCGCATCGATGTCCCCTAGCATTGGAGGCACAGATGATGGTAAAATTAAACTCACGTAGAATTAAATGAAGAATGATGCAAAAACACTGCAAGTTTATTTGCTGAAGGCAATACCTCCAAAGAGCGCGGAAATCAAGCTCACAAAAAGCTAAAGCATATAGAATAGTGTACACCGGAGCTTGGGTTCAAAGTAATTTCTGCAGTTAAGGGATCCGTACATAATCCGTGCGCCAGTGAAAGGTGAGCGTTCACTGTATCGCTGATAACATACGGGGAAACATTCAGTCTAGCATGTTGAAGAGCATTCGTGGATAATAAAGTTAGTGGCTTTATCAATTTATGAGAATATTTCCACTTCATCGTTAGATTTGACAATAAGTTCGGGGTTTCTTTTTAGATTTATAAAGTGTTGACGTAAACTGTTTTTCGCTTGCGTTGACAATACGACTAACAGAGTTCTTGAATGTATTTCGAAACGGTTTTTTATTGTATTAACATTCATTGTGAGATTCACGTCGTTGAGCAGACATTTTTTTTTTCGAACATAAAGCATTGGATTATCAATATCCTTAAAATGGATGGAATAGTGGAATGGGCACTGCGACATATTTGTCAAAAATTTACAGAATATTCACATTTTCACGATAGGTGCCATTTAATAAAGTTGAAAATAATAATAAAACCTCGAATTTTCGGATTGTCATCAGTCAAAAATCGCTGGTTTTATTAAATAAACACAGGTTTTGCTGTTCATCTGTTATCATTAATGTGAAGGAAATATGTTTGTTTTGTACCTGTCATTCTACAACGCGGTGACGTTCGTATCAAGGAATATTTTTGATTAAATCTACTAATACGTGCAGTATTCTAAAATTTGTTTGTTTTTTTCCTTGATACAAATACACAATGAAAATAATGATGTTTACTTGTTTACAATAAAACATTTTTCTCCCTATTTTATTTCAGAATATTGAAAAATATGCGTTGTTTTTTTAAAAAAAGCAACTGATAATTATTTTTTATAATGATCTGTCATCGCAAATACTATGAAATTTATTATTGAAATAGTCTTTGTTCCTACCTAGTTGGTTATGTTTTTTTTTCTGATCAGTGGTCTAGCACAATGAACTTCTACTTATCTGAAAAAATCCATGTATCTAATCATTTCAGGGTAATACCCAAATCACGTGCTATAACATAGTATTTAAAGAGGAATATTAAATATTGAAAGTCAGCATCGTTTAAAAAACACAGAAATCGATTTTTTATACATTTGCCAATAACTAAAGAAAACTCATAATCCTGCTTAAATTATTTTATAGTTTTTTCTAATTTTGTTAAGAGTTTTACCAAATCTGTCCAAACTGGAGACAGAACCTCGCGACAGACGACAATGGAAATTGTTAAAGGAGGTCTATGCCATGAGGCATACCGAAATACGAGACATTTTGTAATTTTTGTTGTAACCATTACAGTAAATATTTTTTCGGAATAAAAAAATGCTTTATTATAATAAATCCCCAAATCTTAAAAAATTTTAGAAATATTATGTAAGTTCTTTAAAATAAATATTTATTATATTATTTTGGTCGGTTATTAAGCCGGTCCGAACGTGTGTCCGTATGTGGTCGTCATAAACAGCGTGAAACATGACGCTTGCCGCCGTTTTTGAGCAAAATATTGCACGTTAATTTAACACAGTCCGGTCGGTCATTTGCGGCCAGCCGGCCTCATTCCACTCTTTTTACTTATTGCATCTCGCGTTTGCGACGATTCGTCTCGATTTGACGATGAAATTCTCTTTATTTTTGAAGAATTCGCTCCGGAGTCAGTGGAAATGTTGTTCGCATTTTAGGGTCTTCGGTCGCTCTTTATGTTTTCGGAGGTAGTAAAATATTGACGAATAAGTCAGACTCAACATTTAAAATTTCGTTAAAATATGCCCTAAATTATGTGGAGCTCATGCCTACAGTAAATGTTTTGGTACCCGTGCATACGGGAAACGCCGACTTACTTATTTGCGTTGTACCTACTTCAATCTTAAACCTTTCGACCTCTGCATATTAAACGGCCACCAGACACGTTGATGTTAATTAAAATACTCCAAACTTTTGTAAATAAGTATGACATGTACGAGGAGTAATTTGTATTAGGCTTAAGACGACTTAATCACCTGAATCCGTCGTCGTGGGTATGATTTGATTTTCCACCCATCATATCAACAACTTTCGCAATGAAATTCGTATCTAAGCTTAGTCAGCCTATAATGCTCTCACTGCTAGAATAGGCTTTCATTTTTTCGCGAAGGAGTGAACTGTGGTCTACCACGTCTTCGTTGTAGGACATGCCGGTTTCCTCACGATGTTTTCCTTTTGAGAGCACTGGTGATTAAATTATTTACACAAAGTAAACCGCCTGCCCAGTTAGGACCCATGATCTACAATACAACTCGTAACTTCTGCACCCCTCTGGGACATCACTTCACAAATTTTATTTTTCACCTCACTGCACAATTCCTATCTGATCGAAAAAAAGAACATTTTTTTTTTTACAAATCATTTATCAGTTTGATAGCGAAATTTGTTTAGTATGATGGGTAGGGTCACCATCTTGACAGGGGTCACCACCTCGACAGATGCAGGTAACTAAACCACCATCCCGTGTAGCCTGGTCAACTTGCACTAGAAAAAAATTATGGAGCCAGTCAGACGTTTAAACTTAGGTAGCTTCGAGCATCAGCAAGGGTAGATTAAGTAAGTAGACAGAACTGTGGATATCATCTTCTTTAATTATCTGTGCCAATTAGGCCATGATCTCTAAACGTCCCGGTCTCCATCTTGCTCTTGTAGTTTGACAGTTGAGTGACAGTACTGACAGTCACAGGAATAACACTGAGCCATAGAGCCTCGGAGGTTTTTGACTTTATGGCTATGAAAATCACATTCTAGCCATAAAAAAAACCCAAAAGGTTTCATTAACACACTTGCCCGTCAGCTGAATCATCCGTTAATTTATATATACGCTGTCACTTCCTTAGAATAATAAAACATGGGCTGAAAGTTGTATAACACCGCACCAATCAGCGTGGGGCTACATACTTCTCACGGCCATATTTAAATATCAACGGATTTGTTTATAGCACTTAAGTATAACAAGAACGAACCCGAGCCATGTTTAGACTGATCTTCGATGAATGAGTGTAATATGATCGATTATTGTATTCGATTTTCGTTCGAATCGATTGAATGGGTTCGTGTTGTTGGAGTGTTTTTTTTTTGTTTCTATGGTAGTTGGTGTATTAGGTGCATAGTGGGTGAATGAGAAAAGCTTACGAGATAAGCAAAATTACGTGCAGCCGAAATACACAAGCCTTCTCTTCAAGAGTTTCATTCTTCCTAAATATTTCCGTATTTTCCTAGGATTCTTATAGATTACAATTTACACCCTGCAAACTAATTTCGTAGTACAATAACATTAGGAAACGCTTTCATTTTGAAAGTTCAACAACATATTGAGCAGACAAATTCTTCGAACATATAAAGCAATGGATCAGATGATTCAGATCAGATTGATAGTGTGTCAACCAATTAGAGTGCTACTGACGTTTTCTTTACAAAACTTTAAACAATTGCGAAAGAATTACTTGTGGATTCATAAGGCATCAAGCAATGTAAATTATTGTACTAATAAGGTGAGAATATTCCCGGATTCGGACCGTTCCGTATGGTGCCGGACGTAAAAGAATAGCACCATCCCATTTCTTCCCGTGGGTGTCGTAGAAGGCGACTAAGGGACTTACTAGAGAATGGGCAGCAGCATTCTCTATGCATTTGACCACCATACTGCGATCGCCAACATGCCAGCCAAGCGTGGCGATTATGGCAAAACCCCTTTTGGGGAAGGCCTGTGTCCAGCAGTGGACGTCTTTCGGCTGAAATTATGAATAATGAAGCCATATGACATGATTGCCATGGCAACAACTAATATAGAGTTGAAATTAGAATAGTAGGTAAATAATGTCAAATAAGAATGAATTCTTGACAAATATCAAACCTACCTATAGCAGAGGTGGCCCAGTGGTTATTGACGCGACTTACGAGACGCAGGTCGTAGGCTCGATCCCAGACAGGCGCTTTACTTTGTGTAAATTATTTCCAGCAGCTTATGTCCTATGTGTATTCCCAGATTATACAGAAAATCATCTAATTAGGATCGGCTTCCAGTCAGACCAGATGCATTTAAATACCAGTATCTTACATGGTGCGACTGTTTATCTGAACACCACAACCTAGTTACTGGGTACATACGATACCCTTTGGTAAGCCTGGTTGTCAGAGTTTCGGGCTTTTGACGAACCGTAACGACTGTTAATGATCTACGAATTACAGCTCGGACCAACAGTATAGCGTGCTTTTCCGAGGCACGGAGGGGTCTTGGTATTTAAAGTTGATCACCCATCCACGGACCAACTGCAGCAAGCGTAGCTTAACCAGATTGACCCATGGGGCTACTACTTAGCTACAAGAAAATAAGAAAAAACTTCAATAAAATATAAAACAGTAATCAAGCCAGCTGTCATGAAGTATAAAATATAATCCGCTAAGTAGCCACGTTAATTATACAGTGAATTAAGATAAAGACATCGAGCTACGGCCGAGCAATCGATTGGACGTGGTCGCGGATTGCGTGTTATGTACCGTTTTATTACATACTAGCTGTTTATACCGACTTTATATGTGAAAATGATAACTATGTAATAATTGATAAGCTGATTATAGAAGCTTCGGTACTTTACTTTAGGCCTTTGTCTTACAGTGGGAAAACATAAATATAAAATTAATTAATATAATTAGTTACCTATTTTGAGGTTATTATGATCAGCTCACGATGTCCAATTGGTAAGCTATACGGTCGTAATAACCTCAAAATACCTAATTATTTATTTATGTTCATTTTTCACTAGCTTTTTCCGGCGGCTCGCCTACGTGGAAGTCGAAAATGTCCACGGATAGAAAGTATCTTATGTGTGAATCCAGGCTATAGTCTATCAGTGTGCCAAATTTCATCGAAATCCGTTCAGCCGTTTTTGCGTGATTGAGTAACATATAACTTACACATTTATAATATTAGTAGGATCTAAATGTATATAAAAGTAGGATTAATAGGATCTACAACGTGTAACGAAAAGGGTATATACATACCAAGGGCACGGCTTCTTTGGATGATGTCAGACGATATTGGAATAGATTTTTAATCCTATCTGTACATGTTCGGAAGCTATGAGAATTTTTAATACATTGATACCAGAAACCGAACTTTTCAAATTGAAATAAACACGTCGCTCGGAAGAGATATATCGTGATATTGGCAAGTAACGTGGAAAGTTATTGACCTACGTAGTGCGGTGACATGTTTGTTATGATTTGAATTTAAGAAAAATATGAAACCGAAAATTTGGTATAAATTCTAAGAGTATTTTATTTTGAGCTGAAACTATGTATAGTGATGCTATACCAGCTGTTATCTTTAGTGCTTAAGGATAGCAAAAGGGTTTCTGTTACACCCTGTATATTCCATAATCATCCCATAGATATAGAAAAATTAAATGTGTATTATATAAATAATATACAAATCTACACAACTCAAATATAGGTTTGTTCTGTTAACGCTGGGTGCTAATTGGTCAGCCTCCTTGTTGCTTCGCTAACATTTCCAACCCGGTAATACCTCTCTTTGCTAAGTTCATATAAATAAGAGTAGTTCAGCACTATCAGCCAACAAAAATATGCCCCAATCAGTGAACGCATCGGCCGAATCAGCTAAATAAGACGATATTTACTCGACCATTTTCAGACAAATATGCAAATTTACATCAAAAAGTTCTACAGGAGGAACAGAAATGATTTATTTTATCATTTCTGTGGACAAAACGGGAATAAAACTATAGCTACGTGTACGCGTTTTACCTATATAGGTATGATTTAAATAAGTAACGGCAATGTTGCTAATGCTTGTTAAATTTTAAAATAAAATGTTCCCAATAAATTGTATGATATTTATTTAAATCGGCAACATAATATATTAAATGTAATATTTTATTTCAATTTATTTTCTCTTGTATTTATATCGATAACACTTACATCCTTAAGTACTTTATGAGACATGTTTTAAGTTTTAAAGTTACAAAATAAATAATAGATTCGACATGGCTTCAGAATTGGCTGATAAGAATGGGTACCTAGACCACGAGGCTACTCCTTGAGCTAGGTGCTTCCGTAGTTTCGGCCGAAGTTACGGGCGTTTCCAACTCAGTATCACTTACGGACGTAAGAATAGTTTGGAGCCCGAAGTAAGAATGAATAACAATACGATTTGTCAGCTGCCCTTACTCCCGATGTGTTTTTTCCAAACTACTTTAGGACTGGCCCGTACCTATCTTCGTTAAAGTTAGAAAGTAGGCCCCCAGGGATGGATTTCTTGGTAAGGTTCCCTTGAGTTAAGAACCCTAGCACTATAAATCCATATATCAATTATAAAGCCATCCTGCCATCCATGTACGTGTACACAGGATAAGTTTTCATAGAACTGCCATATTTAACGGTATGGTACAGACCATCAAACTGAGCAACTTTCTCCTTGGGAGCAATATCGTAAACGCGAAAAATTTACTAAATGTCCCATACAAAACTACAATATTTACTCGAACGAAATGTATGGGATAGCTAAACTATTTAATGTCCTTTCTTTGGTAGTGTTCGTCGAATCGTTGAGCTCCTTAAGTTCTGAGTGGAGCTGTATTGTTACTGATAAATGCGTGCCCTGACTGGACAGGTCCACTCAATCTGTTTGGTTCTTTCATTAAAAGACCAGTACAGATACCAATCTTCACATGATCTAACCAAGATTATGTCTGGACATTAAAAGAGACTGTGGTGACCTCTGAGTTTGTTTTGGCCTTTCTCAGAGTAGTCGGATAGGTGAGGACCTAGATCTAGTTTTTGAAATACGATTGTTATGTAAAAGTGTTTGTACAAACCTACTAATACAAATTCATTTATCAAATAAATATGAATTACAAAATATAATAAATCTATGTTATAAATACATATACCAACAGATTTTTCTTTCCATTTATGAACTGTTATACTTTATTATCGTTGTAACAACGGCTCTGTTGCTAATCACGCATACGCGCGCAATTACTTAAATTATTTACTTTAATTACGAAATTTTAAATTATAAGCAATTTAGATTCGTAATCAGAAACCGTAACAACCAGATTAGTGATATATACAGGATCAGTTTTTAACCATTGCGCAAACTGTAACCATGAATTCAGCATATCATTCTAGATCCCCCAGGGCAGCAATGCTTCGTCGGTTATACAAAAAAAACAGCTGTTTCATAGAAAAAATTAATAAAAAAACAAATAAAAAATGTATGGTATGGTAATGCTGATTTTTTTTTTGTAAAACCAACGCAATTTTTTTGCGCTGGGCGGTATAGAATTATATGTTGAATACATGGTTACAGTTTGCGCACTGGTAAAAAAATTACCCTGTAAATAAGATTGAAGGGCGCTCAGAACAAAAAAAATGTTATCGTGGTTATTCGCCAAACAACCACTGAACTAAATTTAGATACATAACATCACACTTGTACCCTCGAAGAGTTAGGCAGAAGCGTCCCTATAGTATACCCACATTTCGCTAGTTACGTTCAAGTCTCATGTAATATGGGGCGAGCCCATTGCCATCAACCGGACCCAAATCCAGACTCCAGGCTGCTACAGACAAATTCCAAATGGAAATGTCTAATAACACTGCCCCACCTGGGAATTGAACCCAAGAACCCTCGCTACAAGGTTATGTATAAATTGTCTTGCTGAAAGAAATATGTAGGTAGTATTAATAGATTGTGAATGCAAACCCTATCAATATTTTACCTTAAGGTGAATCTTGTCGACATTTTTTCCATACAAACTCCATTGTTCGACAATGTGCATCAAAAATTGAACATGGTATGGTTTTTTCTTTTTATAATATTGTCGGTATGGAAACAGAATTCTAAAATAAAAAGCCATTAAAAAGTTAGGAGCTAACAAAGATTCGTATTGCCTGCTAATTTAACCTATCTTTGGGCGTGTTTATGTAATGAAAGAAATGTAAAATCTCCAAAACCAAGTCGGTACCGACAAAGCACAAATATCGAAAAGTTAAATAAACTTTATCGGTCATTGATTTATGCTGTGGTTTTTTCATAAAACCCGATCTTCAGAAGGACTTTTCTTATTTTTTTACGCACCTGTTTTACTACAAATGATCCTGCATCTCACTCAATAACGTTGTGCGTGTAGACTAGCTTCTAACTGCTCTTCACTAATACTACCTCTGACGGACACGATGCCTGGTGAGACAGCGTGCTTTTTAGCCAGGCCCACCGGTCAGTTCGAGCCCGCGACAAGATTCCCTTTAACCGGTGAATCAAGATATTCTGAATAAGGTTTATGAAATTAATGGTTGAAAACGTTTTCATATGTATAGGCCACTTTTGAATCATCATCATCATCTGCATAGACTTTCCCAATCATGTTGGGGTTGGCTTCCAGTCTAACCGGAAGCAGCTGAATACCAGTACCTATTTAACATGGGGCGACTGCCTATCTGACCTCCATAATCCAATAACAAAAATATTAGTAAAGGCTTAAAGTAAATAATAAAACACGTCACCAAACACCAAGTATTATGTCTACATATAACATTTGTCTAATTTAATTATTTTCCCTTGTCAAAAATACAACTTAGTTATAATTTTTTATGTTTTATAAATGTTTATGGAAACTGCTGTTTACAAAATCCGAGGACTATAATACTGTACGTCAAATTCCACCACGCTGCTGAAGACTAAAGTGTAAAAGGGGGCCTACAGTCTCAGATAGACCAATGAACATCAATACTCATAAACCAAGTAAATGGAACACAAACTGAGGAAACCCGCTCATTAACAGTCAAGTTGTTAATGAACATGTAACTTAACACACTTCAGTGATATGCTGTCAACCGACACGATTGGTTTCAGCCTTAGTTCAATGGCCAATTACATGCAAATTTATTTACTATATCAATGACGATATGATTGTCATTCCGTTGTCATTAACAATCCGATATCCTTGCTAATAGCCAGGTTCAATGGATTGACAGCCTGGAAAAAACCTATAGGTACCTGACATCATGCAAAATCTCACGACAAGTTTTGAAAATATTGAGTAGGAAATATTGTAGAGTTGTGCCACGATATATTTAAATCTCAATACTATCAATATCAAGCTATCAATCGAGACATACATCGAATAATTCATAAATCGAATAAACAGAATCGTTTAAAACTTTATACAACAACATTAACGCTATATCTATGTCAATAAAATACGTTAAAAGTGCATTAATGAGGTGCATCAAAGCCACCGTATTGGTTCGACTAATCGAGGCGGTAGTCCATAGTACTATGATTTGTATGCGTTTCACACCTTTGGTAGGTGCACTACGGCTATCGGATTAAAACGGTTTAAGCGCCAAATTATAGAACAACAATTAGTGCTTAAAGAGACGTGTTATTCGATTTAAATTGATTGTTATGCGAGAGGATGATACTGTTTTTTTAATTAGTCGATTTATCGACGTTGACATGATATTTAATGTATCAATGAAATACCACATACCTACATATATCAATGAACTGTGTTTGGTATTATTGCAGGTACTTGTTTTCTTTTTTAAATGCAGTCAAATTTAATATACCACAGTTTAACGTACTCGGGTTATGGACATTACACTACCCTTTTTAAACCTCCAAAAACTTACCGACCTTCAACTTTCCATCAACTACGTTCGTCTTGTCGCACGTCAAAATGACGTGTTGTACGTCAAATTGACGCGCGGACACTCGCGTCTCTTTGTGTTCCTACTATAGTGACAGACCTTTTGTATCGAGTATGACTTGTGTGTTAATTGTGCCGATCGGATCGATCAGACATTCTGATAATCGATAATAGTCGACTACAATTGTTTATCGATTCGGGGTGTGGCTCTTTTGTGATGTAACTGGTTTAATAGGCAAGCTAGCCACCGCTGGTGTTCATAATTTATTGAATTGGTCAATTAGAGCGGCACTTCTAGTATGTTTTCGTTTGATATTTGGTTATAAATTATTCCATTTATCGAATAAATCGCTAGAATATCAACTTTTCCACGTAGTCGTAACTAGTCTGATTTTCATTTAAGGATTTTAGAACCAGTCTTTTGCTGAATAGCTGAATTTGATAAATATAAACACCTTTCGATATTTCATACAATCGTGACGATTTCTCAAACCTTCCATAGTTTACTACATGTGCTGCCAGTAATATCTCGACCTTCACATGTTTGCTCGTAATTAATCACATGATGCCGTTGATGATATACACCCAAATTCTGAAAGCCTGAATCAGTTTTATCTGTTTTCAAATCTCGTGTGAAGTAAATTGGTCGTTGGTCGAGTAATCACAAGCTTCCGCAGACAGACGTGACGTGAAGCCACTCGGCTCGACTCGACAGTTTCTATGAAAACTTCATGGATTTTTCTCAACCAGAATCGCGTTGCGTCTGCCTGCGGGGAGCCTTTTCCATGAGATTTAAATTCGAAGAAACGGCAGCAAATCTCATAAGTATGTAGCTAACTTCAAAATTGCTTCTGAAAGTTTTGACCCAACATTTTTCTTTGATATAGTAACATATGCTGAACGTAGAGGACTTTCTTTTCAAAGAGAATAAAATTAGATGTCTTAAGCCCGAGAAAAAGAAAAATAGATAAAAACAATTGCGAATGCAGCACCTTACACATGATAGAAGTGAAACTTCTTTAAAAAACGGAGTAAGAGTTATTGTGTGAGAGTGAGAGAGAGAGAGAGAGAGCGTAATATCTTTCTTCTCTTTCATGTAACAAAATGTGCCTAAACGTGACGCGTCCTTGAAAATTTCATTCTCAATTCTTGTCCAATTATCGAAAAAAGAACTTAAGAAATTGCACTCCTAGAATAAAAAGTGACTTTCCGAGTTCTCTCTTTGTTTTTAAGTCAATAAAATCATTTGTTTTAGTCAAAGTTTCGCATTTTCAATGTTACTCAGTTCAATAACCTTAGCTCGTCATTATAATATTTAAATGACCTGTGGTTTTCGCACAGCACTAATATGGGCTAGTGTAAATCCAAATGTTTTATGTGCAGACCTAAATAAGCATAGCTAAATTATATATTGTATGTATATCTAATGTAATTAGTTGATTATTAAGTAGGTACTTCGGTTATATTTTGTAACGGTAAAATTCCATGAAGTTATTCTTATTTTCAACGGTTGAATGACACGTAGCAAAAAACGTTTTTAACGTTACTATGTAAGTTCTAAGTTCAGGTAGGTTCGTCATTTATTTATGATGTTCTTTTTTCGACCGTGTAGGTAGGTATTTGTAATTTTGTGTGAAAGCGCTGTTTTTTTTTATAAAAGTTAAGAAAACAAGGTAAATTGAACCTTAGCTGTGGAGGGTTTAATTCCCAATTATAGTCAAATGCACATCGCTGGTAAGTCTAGAATTATATACTGAGTCCATGGCAACAGTTTGCGCGTCGATCACCATCGAAAATCATCTACAATAATTTAATGAATTAATTAAAGATTGAAATGCACCGATCCCAACGTGGCTTAACCAAACTCGATTAATCGAATGAACCCCAAGATTTCCACTAGCCCCTGGAGCCTCATGCTTCATGAATCAAGAAGTAGACCGCGGGGCACTGTAATGGTCGGAAGATGTACCCTAAGGATAGGAAAGGATTGCGAGCCTACCGGATATGCAACCTTGAGTAAGCCTTGGACTAGTGGAGAGACGGGTGGTATGTATTTATAGGAAGGCGTCTTTTCACGACGTCGCCGGCATGTAGATTCAGGTCGAGCTTCTTGCGTAGGTTCAAAAATAAAAATAAATTTATTATATTTTTTTTTTAAAAGAAAGCAACCTCTGACATACCCGCCTGGGGATTTCAGTTATTCCAATTACACTTTGAAAAATTCATCATTGTCCTACGTTTATGCCAATTTATTTCAGGGTCGGCGCAACATATATTTTTCTTCTAAACTGTTCTATGAATCATCAGCTCGGTAGTCACTGCCTTTCTAGCCAACACAGTTAGGTTTAACACAGACCATCCATCATTTCTTTGGTGTTCTACTCTTTTAGGGTTAATTCCGTCCGATTCCCGTTGGTGTTGGTTCCGTTCTTGTTTCCCAACACCTCGATTTGAGGTGGAAATTGAGGTGTCCTGTCCTTTATAACAAAGTACTAGCTTTTTCAGAAATTATCTAAAACATACTACCTGAAAAGAATCCTATGCGTATCCAGGGTAAAAACTATCTGTTTGCAAAATTTCGTCCAAATCCGTTCGGCCGTTTTAGCATGATTAACAAAGATCTAAAGATTCTAATTTTCACATTTATATCATTAGTAGGAAGTAGGATATTACTTTTGGGTAGAAACAATAACGGGAGAATCAGTACTAACCCCTCTTTTCTGTTGGGTAAGTACGTCTGACGGCTTAACCCTTAATTGACCATGTTATTTTCACTCGCAATTATATTATGACAACAAAGCGCTCTGTTTAAACTAAGTTACCGTAACAATAACATGTGACACATGAGTTTCAAGGGAAAAGAAGATAATTATACTAAAACAAGTTGATTTTCTTTCACATTTAATCACCTACATGTTTTATACTCGTTTTCACCTATGCCCATTTTCACTAACACTATTCCTAGTGTTAGTGAAAATGGGCATAGGTGAAAACGAGTATGCCTTCCGGCAGTAGCGGATTTAGGTTTGATGGCGCCCTAGTAGGCCCAAGACGATATGGCGCCCTTTTTCTTTCGTAACTTTAAAGCTAAAAATAAAATTAAAAAATTGTTAGATATTTCGGATTTTAGTATTTTCCTGATTAATTATTTTAATAAATAAATTCTTTCCTTGAAATGGTACTAGGTTTAGATTGTAAGAGCGCAAGAAAATAAACTTAAAAATTTGGTCTTACAGTTTACAGAAAACCCAATCGATTTTTAATTATTTTAGTAGTCTTTAAAATTTTGGCGCCCCTCAAAAGTTTTCGTCATACCAGCCGCCCGGGCCCACGGCCTTAAGCCTAAATCCGCTACCTACTGTAGGAAAGACAAAAATATACACCTAAATATTTTTTGCGCTGGTGGATTTTGAACTCTCGAATGTTAGCCGTGCGTTGAAATTTCAACAGTGTGCTGTGTGGCATTTAGCACAAGGATTCTGAAAAATGAATCTGCCTAGCCTGTTCCCTACTGTGTTCGTGTTGCAGCTGAATACCAGTATCTTACATGGAGCGACTGCCTATTTGACTTCCTTAACCTTGTCACTAGGTCCGGCCCTGGTCCAGGCCATGGTTCGGAGCGAGAGTGCATGGATAGCCGTCACCTCCTTCTGCGAAGCAGTAATGCTAGTGAAGGGGGAGGCGGTACACGTGAGGGAGAGGCAGTATATGCGCCCTCACGGCCCTAGTCGCCACAGGAGACGCACTGGGCGTCGGAACTTCCAGGCTGATGATTCCCGGTCACCGTAGGCGCGGGCTTGCGGATGGCAAGTAATGGGTAGCTCGCTGTCCGGTATGGACCAAGCCCGGGTCGATGGCGCGTTGTGTTCCACGCGCGCCTCAAAGAGATGTCAGCATCAACTGATAGGGTCCGCAAGCGCCGATGCCTGCCAGGGGTGTCTATTGTTCGAAAGAGATACCGCGGCCCCTGGCACACAGGCAACTGAAGGAACACGGGTGGGTTTTAGTCAGTAAAAGTCTGACACTCCCTCCTGCTCCACCCAGAGCGGGCGAAGTTATTTGATTATTTCCCACCAAATAAAAAATCCCTGTTTAAAAAAAATCCCGGTTCTATCACGATGGTAATCATGTCGTCCACCATCTCGCCACCGACGAGCAACACGATCTTACTTACACCTAAACTGCCAATGATTGAAGTCTCAACCCACTTAAAGGGCGTTTTAATGCGTAATACACTATCCAATTTGTAGAAACTGTAACTAGGAACACTCTAATTAGGAGATTGGAAGCTAGTGATCACACTGAACAAAATCGAATTCTAAATCGGACAGATCACTCTTATGCGCTTATGAAGTAGAAGTACATTGGGATGCAAATTGCTGCAACAATTTTGTAAAAGTAGTGCAGTGTGGATCTAAATCGGATCCAACTGTTCTAAGTTCGATTACATCTTCCGATTTCCTAGAGTTTCTACAAATTGAATAGTGTACTACGCACTTTAAGTCCACTAATAGCTGACCACGAGCCAATAAAACGAGCTAACTACACGTAACTATAACCATTAATTATCTGAAGAAGTCTTAATAGAAATAACTGGTTAGACCACCGTTCTATCAGCAAAAGCATCTGTAATATTAATAACGGTCTGACGTCAGACCCTGTCATTGCTGCGACGTTTAATATCCGTAATTTATTAGCAAAACGTTCTGACCTTGTTGCAAGTTACTTTTTCGACCCTTGCACGCAACAAAATGGATGAAAAATTGCAAGGATTTTACGCTATTTTCTTATAAATTGTAATCTCATAATTTTATCGCGGATTTTATAGGTTTTTGTTGCAGTTTTTCTTTAGATGTTGCGTTATATTTTAATGATAATTATTTATAATTCTGAGTCTATATAGTAGTACCTATAGATTAGATAGACATGCATGTTAAGTTAAGGATCCGTTTACGTCAAGATTGTTACGATAATTATAATAATAGTTAGACGTAAATGAATTCAAATACGTACTTTGCTTGTTTAAATAATAAATTATCTCTGACATGTCGTATTTTTTGTATCTTTTACGTATTTGCAATAAAAAAGAGCCGAAAAACATACCACTAGACACCAAAATCTGTTTGCAGTAACTTACCTGTAAGAGAGAAGACACAAAATTAATACACGAGACAAAAAATCATTGGGTAATACTTATATGAAAAATTATTAATTTGTAGCTTTTGCCAGCGGCTTTGTGGAAGTAGGAAATTATCCCCCAAGAACGTTCTACCGGGATTAAAATATGTGTCCTATGTGTTAATCCAGGTTATAAACTATCTGTGCGCCAAATTTCATCCAAATCCGGTCAGCTGTTTTTACGTGATTGAGTAACAAACATACATCCATCCATCCATTTCCACAAACTTTCACATTTAGAATATTAAGTAAGAAAGTAGGGTTAAAGCCCCGTATACCCTAACTCCCTGTTGTTAAGAGGAATTTAAAAAACAAAGATCTATCTGAAGTTTGAACAGAACTGTGTTGCTACCTAAAACTCGTCTTTCAGTAACTTCCACCACACAACAAAAACAAGTTTTTCTCACTCCATTAATTCCACTCTCAAAATATCCTATCACTGCTAACCTTTAAAACCAGCAAAATTATTAAAGCAACAATAGATCACGCACAAAAAGTCGATCAAAATATATATCGTATGCCATTCATTCATGCCTCCCACTGCATAACGGTGAATTTTTTCATCGTGACATACTCGTACACCAACGCACACAAGTAATATACTTATAACAACGATTAGCATATTGTATTTTGTACCAACTTTTTCGATTTGCTGTATTTGGCTGTTTGATTTGTGTTAGGTCAAATGAGGTTGGTAGCTCATGTTTAAAAAATGTTTGGACATGGTTTTATAACCCAGATCAACTGGGTAATAATATACCCCTTGGTAAGTCCGGTTGTCAGACTTTCTGGCTCCTGACGACCTGTAAGGACTGTCAAAGATCGACAAATGACAGCCGGGGCCAACGTGCTTTCCGAGGAACGGAGGGTCGTTGTGTGTAAAGATGGTCACCCATCCATGGCGCAACCACGGTAAGCGAATCTTAACCTAATCGATCGTCCCGTGCGGCTTAGTATTAATTATTTGAAAACAAACAAAGTCTATGCACCTTGACATAACACAGCGCTTGAATTCCTTGAAGTATAGGCATCAGGCTTAAAACCACTCCAAGGTGCTCCGAGCTACTGTAAAATTAATAATCGGAAAACCTAATATTGGTCAACCTTGGGATCGAATCCTAGAACCATACATAAACAATTCTGCGTAAATTCGACGATTTGACTGACACCAACCGCATTTGCTAAATCTATTTTTTTTTAACAACGCAAGTTCTATCAACCCTATAAAATTAGCGCGGAGTGTCATTGTCAGTATGAAAATGTCTGCCTCAAGACTTTAAAAATTTTAACCGAAGATATAATTTATGGTCCTGACTGATTGCCATCTACGTATGGTCGAGGCATAAATATGTAATGAATTATGTATGTCTGTGTGTTTGAAGAATGTTGTCATACCTATTACGATGCAACATCTAGATTTACTTGGATTCCATTTTAGTGGCTTTAAACTATAAAGTTGTATTGTAGCACCCAAATCAATACGAAAATTTTGCCTGCCATTTTGACGCCTTAAGCAAGAAGCGCCTTTTTTTTAAAAGAATTAAGAAAAGCTGCATTAAAGTAGTGCTAAATTAAGAAATAGGAAGAAGACATCTTTAATATGCAGTTTTTTATATGAAATAATCTTAAAGACATACGCTAGGATGCTTTCCAAGGCAGAGAACCTCTCGTAATGTGTCTTAAAAAAGCAATTAAACTTCTTAAGCATGGTGATGTAACCAAACGAACGTAGGTAATTGCTGGTCCATGGAGTCGCAGAACAAAAACATGGTCCTTACATCCAGACATACTAGATTGACTAGTAGGATCACTATACTAATGAAGACTCCATATTAATTAATAATGGCCGTGCATTCAATAATAGAACATCGGGCTGGCTGTAAAAAGGTGGAGGATCTGAAGAAAAGGTTATACAAATGAGGTTGTGAGGCGAGAATTATTTTTATAATTGCATTGTGGCTAATAACAACATATTGCTTGTATCAATTCTTTAATATAATGTCATTTTAATAGTTATAATTAGTAGCAATTACTGAAGAACTAGTTAGTGAGATGGGGCAGGACCTCAAACGATTATAACAGTAGAAGATATTGTAGTACTTAGGTCGAAGTGGCCAGTACTTTATCGATGATGGAAATGTATCTACTTATCAAAGTATTTGTTGTTTTCAAACTAACCATGTATAATACTAGCAGCGCTCCGCGGTTTCACCCACGTAGTTCCCGTTCCCATAGGAATACGGAATAAAATATAGCCTATGTCACTCGGTAAAGGGTGAAAGAATTTTTAAAATCGGTCCAGTAGTTTTTAAGTTTATTCGTTACATACAAAAATACAAATCTTCCCTCTTTATAATATTAGTGTAGAAGTGCAAATTGTAGGGCCAAATGAGCCAAACGTAATCAGTGATGGTAATGTAGCTGCATATCAAGGTATACTTATCCATGGTTGTTATCTAATCAACCGTGCTCTTCGAAAACCCAGGATAGATGCATTATTCCATCACGAGACTGCTACAAGCTAGCCCAGATAACTATAGAAAACATTCCTAAAAAAGTTTATTTCCTATTGGCAAAAACCACAACTTATTCGTCACTTTGGTTTCTGTCAGGTTCAGTCCGTCTTTTGCAACCAACTATATATAACACGGCACGACATTTCTCGAAAGCTTAGAAGCACCCAGTGGCATTTGAACTAGCAACCACTCAAAAAAACTAATTAGAGAGCCGACCATCTCACCATGAACCATGGTTACAAGCACCACGGGTACGCCCACGCTGCGTTCTGTGTTAAATCCGAGCCTATTTGCAAGTCAAAGCAACTGGATGACGTAGCAGGAAGTTGGTACCTACCTAAATATTACCATGTACGGAAGAATATATTAAATGTCGTAGGAAGGTAACACTGATTCTATATTTATTTTAATATAAATGTATGGCTACATGTGTGTGAATGCAGCATAGAACAAGTTTGCCGTAGTAAGGTGAAGATAAAGATTCGAAATTAAATGAAATGATGACAGTGTAGATACAGATAACTCTACAGATCTTAAAGTAGCCGAACTGATGCAGTCGTAAAAGGAGCATTTTTTGACGTTAACGATGATCTCATAAAAATAAACAAGAGAGAAGCTAATCAATGCCCAAGAAATCACTCGACAAGACTTTGAAGAATAATTTGATTTAGAAAAGCCCAGCTTCACGATCATATTATTGAAAACATCTACATTTTTTTAAAGATCGAAGCCATTTTAACTATTTTATAAGGAAAACGAAACACTAGCACAAAGTTTAATAGGCTTACACAGCATACCTCTGGAACAAATTCCACATCACAAATTATTTAAACAAAACAAAACAGCATCAACCGGCAAACAAAACACGGATCACCTTGCACAAAAAGTACCTAATTTGCATGATTCAAGTGGCACTTTTTCGTTTTAGACTGTCGATAGCACACAATTAGTGTCGGGCCAGTCAAAGTTGCCGATGTCGATAAGGGAACGACATTCAGAGACAAAACGCGATCGTATCGCGAGCAGTTGATTCATGTAGGGCTGGTTTTTTAGGGAGACTGTAAAATGTTAAGAGAGAACCGTATTGATTGAAGAGGGGAATTTTAAATTATGGTGTTTCGTTTGAAAGACTGTAACTTGGTGATTGTATTTCTGGTTGTATAATATGAATCAGCTTATAAAGTTCCCACTTCTGGGACCCAGGCCTCTTCGAGATCCCAAGTGGGCTGTAATCCACCTTACGCGCGGCAGCAGACGGTAGTGCGTGTTTTGTTTAATGTTCTTATTTTAAAAGAAATAATGACATTTTTAGTGAACGTGGTGAGGGTTCGTCGTTATACCTTTAAACGAGCAATTCTTGTATACAGGATAAGTTTTTATCCAGTGCGCAAACTGTAACCATAAATTCAGCTTAGCATTCTAGACCCCCGGCGAAGAAATTTTTCGTCGGTTATACAAAAAGAATTCAGCTGTTCCATACATTTTGACCGCGTAGGTTGCATTGCATTTTTCTATGAAACAGCTGTTTTTTTGTATAACCGACTTCTAAGTCGCGGTCGTTACCGTTGGGCAACCACTGCGAATTATAGGGTTACTGCTGGTACAAATGACTGAAAAGTGGAAAGCTAAAGTAAGACTCAACGTTTTATAGACTGTTCGATTTTAATATTTGCTACTTTTTCTTTATCGTATCGTAGATTCCAAATTATCTAAACTCTGACCAGAATCAAAATCAAAATCAAAATCAAAAGTCATTTATTCAAACTAGGCTGAGAGTCAGCACTTTTTGAACGTCAAGATTACATAAGACAGTCCCCCCAAAAAGCCCGCCCTTCACCACTTCCTAGTGCTTTAGCTGGGAAGAAGAAGTGGCGCAACAAACTCCAGAGGCGGGCTAGTGTGTTTCATTAAACCATCTACACCAAACGCAGTGAGCGCGTTTGGCGCTCCGATTGCTCACTGCGTTTGGTGTAGATGGTTAAATGAAACTGACACTAGGGCCACTGCACCATACTGCTTACCGACCGAATAGGTTAGGTTAGGTTAGAATTGCGACGAACTGCTACTTCCAATTTAGTGACAGTTACAGCAATTTGCAGTTACTAACTATTTAATAATAGCGCAAGGTACAATCTGTCTTGATACCTGTTCCGGATTTGACGGTTTCATTTCGACTCACACTAGGGCCTCTGAATTCAGCCATATCGAAAGCCTGAGCATTGGCTTTGCTCATGTTTGTTACGTGCCTTGTGGTCTAACTACGACGATGGAGATTCAGATAGTGAAAAGTGTCGTAATATAATCTTTTATTCCTATAAAGCACTGGGTTATTTATTAGGTAGGTATTTGTCCCAACTATTAACGACTAGCTGCATGCTTGATCGCACTTTAATTCCATAAGCTTCGGCTGTTTCAGTAGGTCATATTATGGTCTTATTCTATGGAAATAATTTCAAGCTGATTGATGTCATCGTCTTTGAAGTGTGATTTGTTTTTGGTGGAGATTCACAGATGACTCCGCCCTGGAGTGTAGATGTGGTGCTCTCCCAAAAACAATGGAGCAGTTAATATCGTGTACAGCGTTGTTGTCTGCACGCTACATGTGTTGATAGACGCTACTGAAGCTACTAAGCTCGTAGCTAAATTTTGGACTGACTCTATATAGACTGCCATCGACATGCTTAGAAGACTTGTGATTTTTCAATCGCTTTAAAATCTTTACACTATTTATCGATAACCGAGCATGTGATTGACACTTGAATACTAAATAATGGTGTGGTTTCCGTCAACGTGACAATATTCCCGGCACAATCAAACATCACGTGGAAAAAACATGGAATTTCCAAGTAGCAAAATTTTTGTGTTGGTTTTAATAAACTTAGAGGTTTTCCTTCCGGATATACTATACCAATACCGATTAATTAATATTTTAAAATACAGTATTGCATTTGGTATTATACACTCCCATTTATTGACACGCCCATTGAAAGCGGTGACATTATCATAACCAATCGAATGTCATTGAAAATATGATCTACTTAAAATTACAAAGCAATTTCAAGCAAAAATCTCCCTAATCCGCTAAATAAAGTTAAAAGAAAATCTGTTTGAGTAATGAAACATCTAAAATCAGTATCGTACTCCTCTCAACCCTATCAATAAACAGTTTAAATGGTTTAATTCTTGCGCGCACGCACCTCGGCCATTGGTCGGCCGGGCGCGTCGCTATTGGCCGCGCGGCCGGCGGCGACTACAAAGCGCGGGAGAGGCGGGCTGTCCACGGTACAGCGGCTGTGCTGTCGGCTGTCCGAGTCACTATGAATATGGATCGAGTGTATTTATGTGGTCGATAGTAGATGTGGACAATCGTACGCAGGGCTGCAAATGAATTGCTGGTTCAAGTTGCGTGTGATGTTGGGTTTTCGGCGTGATTCATTCTGCATGATTTAGGTACACTATAGGATATTTACTCGAATTAACCAAGCACTCAAATAAGTGACAGAAATTTCGATTAAGGTTTTCTTTCATTAGAACGATTCTAACTGTTGGGAACCCAGGGCAGGTCATGAATTACCTTCAAAGATTTTTTTAAACCAATATGTGCCAACAAGTTTTCAGCAACTGATGTCGTCGAAATATTCCGAATATATTATGGCTTGAAGTTTGCATTTATTTATACCTAATGCAAGTAAAATATATATTTACGTGAGCGGGGCACAACTAGTATTTAGACTTACTAAAAACAGATGTCTGTTCCAAAGTAACTCTTTAGAGCTAAATGGCACTTTAGTGGCCCGCTAGTGACGCTATGTCACTCTGTGACATACACACTGTTTGGGGTTGCATTAAGATAATGTTATAAATAGTATTTAAGTACTTATAATTGCCAATCACACAAAAACATATTTTTTGAAAATCGTTTATAAACATTTAATGTCCTATCTAAATAGCATCACAAAAGTTATTAAAAAAATCATTCAACTTCAAACGTTTTACAGAAATATTTGTAATGATTGTAATAATTGCGTTTAGTGTTAATTTTATTTAGCAATTTACCGTGACAATGGCGTTATATAAAATGCGAAATCATGTATAATAATCAAAAGAAATTCCAACTAAAGATATATTGACCCATCATTCTGGTCACTGTTCTCCACTGCTGTTTTGCGAGCTCCAAATGCATATTAATCATCTGTCCCCTGATTAATATTGATAGCCTCATTATCATCTTTGCGTATTGCTTCTAATTTGCAAATTAATTGGTAGTAAACAATGTGAAAATCGGGAGAGTTCAGTTTTAATCTTTCCGGTAAGATTTAGAAAGAAAAACGTGTAGATGCAGGAGATACCAAGGCTATGAAACTCCTTCGTTTAACCAGTATCTTACTTAATGAAAAGCGGCTATGCAGTCGACTACCGTGCACGATTGCCTAGACTAGGAGTAACGTAAGAATTCAGAACTTCTTAAGAGACTTGTAAGACTCCCAGCAGGCTTAGCACGAGCACCGATTTATCGATGAAAGAATAGACATTACTATTAACTGAATGATGTACAATTGGCGACGATTGCTATGTTTTTCTATTAATTATCACAGTTATGCGTTCTAAACGAATCATGATTTTGTAGATAATCGTATATTGTTTGTGGCCGTCCGTCGAGTAGAAACTTTGACGTCAGTGTGATTTAGGCAGTTTGGAAAGAAATATTCTTCTGAAATAGTTTACATTTATAGGGACCTAGACAAAGATCGTTAGAAACGAAATACAAAATGACAGATTGTAGAAGGATATTTATGGTGCGATGTCAAAAATGGAGAAACGAAATGTGACTTTGTATAGAAAAACCGCTGTTTATTCTTCGTAGAAATAGAAAGCGTCATGCTAAGCCTGCTGGTGCTCTCACTTAAATAATTCTCCAAATTCTTAAAGCCACATCATTTATTTCAAATAGGCATATAAAAGGTACTTTTGAACGTCCAAATTTACAAAAAAACAATTGATTCAAGTCGCCCCTTCCAAAAGGTACCTAATTTCGTATGGAGAAGAATAGGCAAGAAACTCCACCGTTACTCTTTAAAAAATGTTTCGCAATATTTTGTAATATCATTATATGTTTCTATCTCTGTTACTCTATATTAAACGAGACAATTTAGGCTTAATCTGTAATGTTTTAAAGTTAAAATCTATTTACAGCATACCTCACTTATGTCACACCCTGAGTCCAGAGCCGTCACTGACGTAACGCAGCAGGAAGCTCTTCGCTATAATTTCCTAAAGTTTCTAGTCAATTAGTAATTAATTATCTCTGCGGAGATAAGAGTGATCTACAAACATGCTCTGGGCGAGTGCATTTTGCTGTAGTCTGTAATTATAGCGCAGGGACGATTAATTGCAGATTGATCAATGAATTAAACATATTTCATGAATAGGTGCAGGCGCTTTGATGTTTGTTTGTGGATTTATAGAGAATTTTCTATTTTTAGAAGTAAGATTTGTCGTTAATTTAGGTCTCGGCAATATTGTAAACGAAATGGTCTCATGTAGTGGCTGAGTATTGAAATTTTAGTCTTTTGGAAATGAAATGATTTTCCTTGATGTGACCTTGTAAATTCCGAAAATCCAAGACGGCAAAAATTCCTCTAAAACTTGTTAACAGTGTCAAACATATTAAGGTCTTTTAGATCTAGACGGGCTTTTGTCAGCGGCTTCCTCTGCTTGGAGGTCGGAAATTATCCCACGGGAGCGTACCTCCTACCGACAAAAATAATAGTTTAAAAAACTAAAAAACACGCTGTAAAAACCAAACTAAAAAAGTAGAAAATATTTTTTTTCTATTAAAAAGCGTGTGGTGCTTTTTGAGGTATTTTTATAATCAATTAATATCAAGCACCCCACGCTTTTTAATAGAATTAAATTATTTTCTACTTTTTTAGTTTGGTTTTTATAGCGTGTTTTTCAGTTTTTTTAAACTATTATTTATTTACTATTTTTAGTTTTGTTAACTACAAAAGCATGATATTTGAGTTTTTTTTCTGTTTTTTTTTTTAATTTTTGAATTGTCATCGGTCCTCGATAAGTCTACAAAGTTTAAATGAAATCTGACCGTTTGAAGTGTGTCAAAATCGCACCCTGAGGAGTCTGTTACAAACAAACATACAAGTGAAGCTAATATAAAGCGTGTAAAAAAAGTATAATATTTGTTAATCCAGGTTATAAACCATCTGTGTTCCGCCATTTTTGCATAATTTAGTAACAAACATTCAAACATCTAAGCATACAAACTTTCACATTGATAATATTAAGTAGTAGGATTAACCCAAACTGCCATCATGGCTGTAAAATTCATGCTGAATCCATGTAGGCAGGTAATTGAAGTCAAACCTTCTTTTGCCTACAATATGCGCAAGATTAGTTATTAATGTAAAAGACGATGTTGTCACAGACGATGAAAGGGTTAAATCAGATCTCTTTATAGAAAATATTTGCTTTCTGAGTAAATATTTAAAATAAAAATATTTGTTTCTACACTTCAAGCAGGGAGGTACCAGGAAATCATAAAGCCAGAAGGAAAATCCTGTGGCATCGGCAGCAGGACGTGACGCATACCTACGCCGCTGTAGGTAGCCGACGTGCAATGTTAATACAACGACTAGTGTTCATATTTAATTGTAAGACTGACAAGGGTGACTGATGACTGATGAGTGGATGCTAGAACACCGGTTGCGAAAGACGATAGAACGTGTTTTGTTTTTGATGTTCTTATGTTAAAAGAAAATCAAAGAGATCTTTAAGAAGTTTTAAAGTGAACGTGGCAAAGTGTTATTGGTTTTTTGTATTTGGGATTTCTCAGTAGTAGTTGAAGGAAATAGGCTCGCCCCTATTATATGGGACTTAAACATAACTATAGTCTATTCGCGTTAAGAAAATAGTGTCTCATCATTGTCACTCAGCTTAGCCATGCTCCTTGACCAATTAGATCATAGTAAATTATAGTGTATGTCTGAAGGTCTTACTTCAACTGGTCAATGCGAACACGGCTTTCTAATTTACTAGGATCTAATTGGTCAAGGGGCGTGGCTCAGCTGAGTGACAACAATGAGACACTATTTTCTTAACGCGAATAGACTATAGCGAAATGTGGATGTATTAAGTTATAGGGACACTTCTGCCGAAACTTACGCGGAAAAAAGGCGAGGTGACGGTTGGTCGTTCGAAGAACATAATCAGCCAGTAGTATTCCAACTAATGGCACACAGGGCTCCTCTCAGTGAGAGAAAGTGGACTGTTATCCACCACGCGGGCGCGGTGCGGATTGGTAGATGTCACATGTCTTCGAATTTTTGGTTCTAGGACATGCCGGTTTCCTTATGATGTCTTAAGCGGTGGACTTTTAACTGTCTGCACGTTAAAGCGCAGAGGTCAATTGATCGATAACTCACATACCGAATATCGAGAATTCGAGACCACGGACATTCGAGAAGCCTTTAGTTGTCATTCGAGAAACAGTTGACAATCGACCTTCAGGAAAAAACCTTATTCTAGTAAGTGCAAGTCTGGTGACTAAACTGCATTAGGTTAGTCTAGAGTCTAGAAGTCACCTTTAAAAAATGTAGATAACGACCAAGGTAGACAGATGAATATAAGCACAACTTTGTACATCAATTTGCCTAGTATTTGTCTATTTACTTGTAAGACTAGTTTCTCTCTGCCCGCGTCGCCCCCTGACCCACTGCGTCGCAGCCTATCTTTCGGCCGCGCTATTACTTTTGCTCGGCTCCTTAAGGCCATAGCGTGATGTTATATAGCCTATAACAATCGTCCTTAAAAATAGTGCTATCAAAGTGAAATATTTTTATCAAATACTAGAGTAGTTCCAGAGATTACCGCGTTCAAACAAATAAACTCTGTGCTTAATTATTTCAAAAATCAATGTACTTACTTTTACGTTGATTTAGAGGTCTGCATCCAAACGCAGAAGTACCGTATGTAGTGAGTAAGGATCTATATTGGGGAATGAGCAACCACCCATGTATTGGCGTATTATGCCAAACCGCTTGCCAAATGTGCCAGATCGTTCGCTGTAATAGATAATGGACGTTGTACTCATCACTGGACATAAATAGATATCTACACAGACACACAGGCCGGAGACTTTGGCATACGTTTTTCAGGGTGGTCCTACCGTCAAATAAAAAGCGCTAAGTCTATGCAATAATATCTCTTTGCATAGATTTTAATATGTAATCAATCTGAACTACATAACATCACCTACCCTAAAGGTTCGGCAGGAGTACACACAGTTTGCTAGTTATGTATAGTGTAAGTCCCATTTAATAGGGGCAACCGGGCAAAATATCCAGACTACAGGCTTCTACTGACAAATTCCAGATGGAAAACTAAATAATACTTTTCCCGATTCAGAAATCAGACTGAGGACGCTGTCTATGTCGCCATGGTTTGGTTGGTACAGCATCAAAACCTAGGTGGGGATCACCACAATAGTGGCGGTAAGGGAGGAATGGCTGGAGAGAGTATACCTCTCATTCCACTCGCACCAGAAGAGCAGCCGAGCGTCGAAGGGCGCATAACGATCTCCGGCCACCATAAGGAGGAACCTGCGGGCGGCGAATTTGTGGCTGTATCGTCGCTCGAGCATTCAGGCTCAAAGAGGTGGCACGCAGTATTAATAGGCGGATGTGCGGTCATGGGATCGCCAGCACTTGGTGATGTAGCTCGCTAGGCATGGCGAGCTGATACCAGTCAGGGGTGCGGCGAATGTACAAGTTCCTCCCGGGTCCCCGACACATGGTACTAGAAGGAACAGTGGGGTTTTAGTCGGTAGGAATCCGACATAACCCTCCGTTCATCTATGAGGATCTCCCATGGAAAAAAAGGTACAGCATCAAGCTCTGCCCATCTTACCAACTGTTTTTCCACTATAAGAGACTGTAAGCTAGAAACTGCTATTACAATCATATCAAAATCCCGTTTCAAGATTGAAATGTCCATGATAGTCAAACGAGTAAAACTGAATGATAGATAGATGAATAAAGGTTATCAGCGCTACATCAGTGTCGCTTGACTATTATTGAACGTCTAAATTGCCTTGCTGAAAGTTGTGTGAACGAGTAATGGCCTGTCTCCATAACTTAAATGCATATAAATTGTAAGGTTTACACCTAATCTGTTACTAAGGTACGAATAACAAAACTTCTAACTGCTTCCATCCTTCTTACTAATACTTAGAACATTACCAAGGATAGATCTAAAAGTGTTATTGAGACGCAAAATCGTATCGAAATTATGAGACCCTACAAAAGCCTATGAGACCCTATAATTTGGTCCAATAGGTAAGTTAAAGTAACTTACAGTAGGAATGGTTTTCATTTTGACTGATCCTTTCATTTTGATTACATCGTTTGTGTTATTTATGTAAGTTCAACAACTTCGTTGAACAACATCAGACCATTTTTTTGAAGATAAGAAGTACTTAATGGATTAGCTGTATCTTTTTAAATGATTATGTATATGACGATGATGTAAAAGTGGCTGTAGCTGACCAACACCCGAATTGTGTAACGTACTTTATGCCCCAACTACGTGTAACGGAACTACTACTATACAACGTGTAACGGAAAGGGTATATACATACCAAGGGCACGGCTTCTTTGGATGATATCAAACGATATTGGAAGGGTTTTTTAATCCTATGTTCGGAAGTTATGAGAATTTTAATACATTGATACCAGAAACCGAACTTATCAAATTGAAATCTAATTTGAATTTATCGTGATATTGGCAAGTAACGTGGAAGTTATTGACCTTCGTAGTGCGGTGACACGTTTGTTATGATTTGAATTTAAGAAACATATGAAACCGAAAATTTGGTATCAATTCTTAGAGTATTTTATTTTGAGCTGACACTATGTATAGTGATTCTGTACCAGCTGTTATCTTTAGTGCTTAAGGATAGCAATAGGGTTTCTGTTACACCCTGTATATCCCGTCACCACCATCGACGCGGAAGACATCGTGAAGTACGTGCGCCAAAAGCGCCGCGAGTGCAGCTGCTGGAGTCGCATCGCAACGTCAACTCTAAGGCGTTTGTGGTGCGCATACCAACATGCTACCTGCATCTGGTGATGGAAGAAAGCTTTTGGCCACTGGATGGTGGTTTTCTGCCGCTTTCGCGGACAAATGCCACCGGAACGCTTAAAGACGTAGTGCAAAGAAGTGATATAAACATAGTTTTAAGTTTTATTTACTAAAACAATAAGGTATTTATCCATGGGTCTTTGTAATCTTAAAATAAATGGTTTATTATTATTTTTATTTATTAACTCACTAATTCTAATCCGCTGATTCATATGTTCGAGAAATTTGTCTGCTCAACAATGTAAGTAACGCTATGAATGTTGTTGAACTGTCAAAATGAAAGCCATTGCTACTGTTAGTGCGTTACGGAATTACCGTGGGGTAATTATGTACAGGTGTTTTATTAAAAAACCGCGGTTACAGTAAATAATGAACAGTTGTACCAAGGAATCTGTTTTGAAATAAAACAGTAACTTATTTTGAAACAAAACTAAGTTTGTGTATAATTTTATAAGGCGTTTATGAATGATGCATAAAATGTTTTTGAATAAGTGCGTTGAGTTCAAGTACGTTTCACTTTTATAGGGTCATAAAACTGCAGTGTGATGATATGTCTCGTGATGTGTATTTATCCTGTTGAATTCCACTTGATTCAAGACACATGGTACACACGCCTATACATCAAGCTATACATTTCCAGTTTATGCTGATCTCGCTCTATCTTGCACTTAAGCCTTAAATTGAATAAAGTTTTTATTTATTTTTTTATTTACTATACAAAAATCCTATACAATGCGAGATCAGCTTATACTGGAAATGTATAGCTTGATGTGTAGCCGCGTGTACATGGTGGGCAAGGCACATTGCTCGCAGAAGAGAAGGGCCGAAAGGCTTTGGAGTGGCGACCGCGTACTGGAAGACGTAGCGATGGAAGGCAACAAGGTGGACCGATGACCTGGTGAAGGCCGCAGGAATCCGCAGGTGGCGTATGGCCAATAGTGAACATATTAGTAATAGTCCCAATTCTACTGAAATAATGATGATAATGACCCATGATACCACTGTTCGGTAATTTTTGAGTAAATCGCAATCAGAAGACTTTCTGGTTATATGATACCCATGATTATCAAAACCCAGCCTTACTGCCACGGTTTAAGAAAAAAAAAACACCTAAGTATCTCTTCTATCCTGTATTAAAATCCATTCATCAAATTGGGTACCAACTTAAATTGTCCATATATTCAAATCACAACTGCCATTCTTTGACAGTTATATGAAATAGCTATTACACAGCAAATTTACGTAAGTAGTATCCATTTAATTAACAATCAATAAAATTTCCCTAACTACCTCGTTGGTCTAGTGGTCGCAAGCGCTACTGCTGAACATGAGGTCCTAGGTTCGATTCCCGATTGATGGCAATAGGCTCGGCCCCTATTAAATGGGACTTAAACATAACTGGCGAAATATGGGTGTACCTACTATAGGTACACCTCTGCCCAAGCCTTCAGGGAAACTAGGCGTGATGTTATGGAATTTCGCCAACTATACGTAAAATAGGCAAAAGAAATGTGTAAACAAGAAAACATATAGTGATAGTACAGACGCCAGCACATCAAGTTATCCAAACTGTCAAATTTTCCCAATTGAACATGAACCTTATTCTTTTGTGCTAAAGTTCAAAAACGATCAAAGAAATTTGACAGGTTTTGGTAGCTTGACTTGCTGGCCGTTCTACATTTGCACCGATTAAGAAGCGTCTCCTCATAAACTGTTACAGCCAATCAGAACTCAAAAACCTATTGTATCGGTAAAGTATCACAGAAAGTGCGTTGGGTAATTTTACACCAAACAGCTAGTAACTACACCTAGTAACATATTTAAAAAAGGAACTGGCAAAAACCCCATGAAGGAAAGTCCCACCCGCTTATCAAAAATAGTAGATAATGTCCAAATACAGACTAATGTATGTATTATACATTTTACTGACTGATTGCGTAAGAATTTAATGTGAACAGGGTTTTTTAGACTTCCATCAGCTATACATTTGGAATAGACATTCTCAATTATTACAAGACAGTCAAGATTTTCATTAGATCAAAGGGGTAATTTCAGGAACGTTCAGTCTAAACCTGTCAAAAATACTTCGAGTTTCCATACATTTTTGACATTTGATTGTCGCCCAGATGAGATTGTGACTAGATTTTGAACGTTTCTAATTACGAGAATTGGCCTTCAGGTTCCAACCACCAAGCCAGTTTTTGAATTAAGAACCCTATTGTTATAGAAATGCAGTTCTATAAACAAAACTGACAACTTAACCCAGTGCTAGTTTTCATTTTTGTATTTAGAACTTTACTCAAATCGAAATAAAGTTGGAAATGCACAAACTGTCTCAGAGCTTTAGGCTGGAACTGAAGCTAGATCGCGATATTGTTCATGCCCTCTGCGGAAAACTGTTTTCCTAGTTGACACATACAATTTTCGCAGAAAGATGAATTATGTCACCGGTAATATGTTTTCTTTTGGATTCTTTCAAGACAGGAAAATAAGCTGTTTGTGGTCGCGTGCCGTATTGTGGCATAAGACACTGTTAATAGCCATTCAAGAAAATTATAAGTAGATCGTGACTGTCGGCAAGAGCTAACTCATTAATAGTTTCTGTGTACGCTCGCCTAATGAATATAGATATTTAATAAATATATCCACGTGTAACTATAGACCGACACGAAGTTAGAAAACAACATTCCCCTAAACAATTAAAACTGCGTGATTTAAAAATATATGACGCATTTATTATTGTAATAAACTGTATTTATAAATAAACGATGAGCGAATGACACAACCCGAACACATTAAAACAACCATAAAACTACCCTAATACGGCGGTACATTTCGGCATTCTTTTAATATCAATTTCCCTATGAATTTAATTAGCTTTTTATCTTCCCAGAAATCTATGACACCGCCATTACATACGTCAATTGTCGCCATAAACTGCCGACGGGAGCCGAAGACGACCGAATATAGACGAATGGAATCAAGTATGGCCGCACGCATTCCGATTGCATCTAATAACCTCAAAATCGAATGCAAAATGGCGTATTGAATAAATGACGCCGCTCCGTTTAGCATTCCGACATGCCATATGTGTGTACGCATTTTCATTTGGGGCCATTGTCTTGGCAGATATTAGTATTGATTTCAATAAATAAATTAATCGTATGGGTTCGCGAATAGCATTGGTTTGGCACGCGACGCGGGGCCGACGATGAATCGATAAGTTCTCGATTGTGTGGCTATGGTCCGTCTGGTTATTACTGAGTTTATATCGTTTGACTCATGTAGCGTACGTGAGCCCGGCCGTTAACATCTATGTAATTTTCATTGTTAACAAACTAAGCAAATAGCTTGCAATTGTCTACTTAACTACATTATATGCGTGTGGACCACACACGGCTGCGAAAATGTCCTTTTACACGCTCACTTTGGTCTTGGTCTATGCGACGTCAACAGTACCAACTTACGTCGAGTTTCCTGTAGATCCTAAGATGCACAACACTGGTGTGAATAGTGAAAGCATAGCAATCATCGATGAAAACCCATAATTATCATCATCTGCTTAGCTTTATCCCAAATATGTTGGGGTCTACTTTAAGTCTAACCAGATGCAGTGGAATACCAGTATTTACCATATATGAATTCATGATCTCGTTGTAAGCAAGCATAGCATTATCAATGCTTGTTATTGTGTCTGTGAAGACAGCCAAAAACTTCTAAACATCTACTTTGCCCACATCTCCCTGCAAACTTTCTGTTTGTTAAATAGTTAAATATTTCGAAAACCACTATTAACAAAAGCCACTAATAATAAAAACATTATCAAGACTTCATTAGGCAATGGGCTGAAGATTGTCACAAGTAATTTTTCGTAAACTCTCTCATTACCAGCTTTATCATCGTCCACACATCGATATTATGCGCAAAGAAAATTTATTAAAACTTTTCTTACTGTGGGTACCTGTACCACAATTCACACTGTACCACAATCTACAGAATTATCAGATTTGAAGTAAATCCTCTAATAAACATGATCACTAATAGATACTTGTTATAACAAGTGATACGGTTAGCACAACCTACTTGTTACCACTTGAACACTAGGTCAAGAACACTTGATCTGGGCAATTTATCTAAAGACTGAATCCTTAACAAACACCCACGATACGTCAACACTTAGGAATTAATGGTAAAAGGGAATTTTCCAGCATTACTTATAGCCGAATTAAGGTCTTAACTCGTAATGACGCCAGTACATCAAACTACCCCAAACTGTAAAATTTTCCCAATTGAACATAAACCATAAGTTTATGTAATAAAGATGAAACCTATCAAAGAAATTTGACAGATTAGGTAGCTTGATGTGCTGGCGTCTGTACAACCAAGTTTGTGGCTGCATTAATGTTGGTAGAAACCTGGAAGGAGCACTTAGCCTGTTTAAAAAATTAAGGCTACAGCATAGAGATATAAAAAATGTTTGAGCATGGCAAAGAGAATAGCATTGACTTTCTTGGGTATTAGAAGTTTTGCCCAAGGATTTCAGTGGCAACCTTTACCTGAAGTTTGAAGAAGAACACTGAACCAAAAAAGAATTCCCTTTTTAAACCATGGTCCAAGCAAGGCCCATGCCAATCTTGCAAATAGTAAAAACATGAAATGCAGAACATACTAATTTAAATAGAGACACCTCATCGGCCACCGACAACGATAATAACCGAATTTGTCAAAAACAACATTGCCAGAGACCACACAAGCTATCTTTTTAAAACATCAACAAAAAAGTCAAGCAGCCGTTTCGCATTCAGTCTGCAATGACAGCTGTCAATTGCAATTTTAACATGGAATATTGGCGGGAATGCGGAAACTCACCTTTGGATTTATTGAGTTTCGAAAATACTTGAAGGACTTAAATAAACCGCGAGAAATCGAAATAC
Organism: Polymixis lichenea; assembly: GCA_949091785.1. Lineage (NCBI taxonomy): Eukaryota > Metazoa > Arthropoda > Insecta > Lepidoptera > Noctuidae > Polymixis > Polymixis lichenea. The sequence goes on from OX420941.1 coordinate 11,147,203, forward strand.
GGAGGCTGTCACTTTTACGAGAAAAAACACAATGTTTACCAGTAATACAAAAAATAAAAAAAAGTGTAGCGAAAGAGAAAATAACTTTAAAAATATGACCGCAAAAGCAGTGGTCCTACAAGATAAAGCTTTTCAGTGTGAAAAATGGTAGTTTGTGGGACATGATTGCGATCCTTGTCTCCAACTCGAAAGTTTTCCAGCTGATAACCCCGATGACACTGGCCGTCGAGAAATTAGAAGCGATAGTGTTTTGAAGTAGAGATAATGCAACAGGAATCCATGATGGTGTTCGTTGTTCAAAATTAAATAAAGGTAAGTTCCGTAACTTTTCTAGCTAACTAGAATCAATTCTATTTTAATGTAAATTTTGACGATCAAAAGTGCCTATTTGAAATAAATGCTTTCTTTCTCTTTAACTTTCTTTTACTGGAAACCCGTATTTCTAGGCTTTATCATCGTCAATAATTTACAGTAGGTACATTTTTCTTCAATAAGTTCCGATTCTGATTAAGACGAGCATACAGATTTTATTGATTTGGAGATTGCCTGTTGCTAAGAGCCGATAACTGCACTACAGACCACATCTGTCTCAAAATCAGCATACAACGACCCCATGTCTACCAGCCATAAATCACTAAACTAAATTAATATCAACCGATTACTCGATCTCTCGATTGCGGGGAATCGATTAATTCGTAATAACAATTTGTCGTCGCCAGTCATATCTATCGAGCACTCGCCTACTTACAATAAAATAATGTATTCGTCGCTCGATCCTACGTAGCGGCGAAGCGTAGGCGCTTTCTGTGATTGACACGTCTTGATACTTGAACTGTCAAATTTAACATGTGTTTAAATTGACAGTGATGGGTACAAGATTCGGTTATGGTAAAAAGTGGTTTTGTTGATTAAAATGTTGGTGTTATTTGCACGTGTAAAGATGAGATTGGTAGAAGGTCGTCGTTCTTTTGTTGAGGTTGAGACTTTCGTGAGGTACTGTACTGTATTAATTTGTATAGAAATCGTTTTAATAAATAATTAATGATTTGGTGAGTTGTTAACTATTATGTACTTGCATAGGTATTAATTTTGAAGAAGTTTCTACAAACCACTGATGTTTATTTTGATGGATAACTAGCCACGATCTCCAAATCTACCATTGGAAAGGAAAAGCTGGCGACAATTGCTGTCATTAATTCGCTTTTACACTGTAGAAGACTTTTTTTAAACAAACTATCAAAAGTTTTTATCCACAAATAACGTAACGCAATCAAAACTTGGTAAGCGGCATTTATATAGTTTCATACAAACTACATACTATAGTTAACTATAGTAGGACCGAGTGTCGTGACCCTATTGCATGTGTGAGTCATGTTAGCGGCGCGTGCGCAAGACTTTGAGGTTTTAAATTTCGAATATTCGAATTTGCATTAAGTTGGAACGATAAGGCACGCAGTGATTGTATTAGATTATAAAATATGTATACTGTAGGTAAGTAGGTACATGGTGATGAAATCGGCACCGTGAATCAGAACCTATGTTTATAAAAACGTGGTTGTTGAAATAAGTATGTGCTTTTATTATTGACCTCTTTGGAAAGTTTCGTTCCTTTTTGTCTTGGCGAGTCAATTGGCAATATAGTCAATATGGCCTACACAGTTATTTGCTCTGGATACATTCAAATCCACTTTTTTATATATTCAAAAGCAACAATATCAGAAAGTATTCGACTTGTGGAACATTTCCGACAATAGAACGGATTTAAATAAAAAAACTACACTTTTTTTAAAAACGGTTAGGACAAAAATGTTTGGTCTATGGTCTAGGTATACGTAGATCGATGACTTATTTTTTTTAATGAGAAAGACTATCCACAGACTGACAAAACCAATAATAACGATGAACCTTTACCATTGATTACTTCAAAATCCTTTACATTTCATAGACAAAACAGTGGTGGTACGAAGTAACGAGTCTATTATGCGCTGCGTGGGCTCTATAAGTGTTCGAAGCTAGTTGTTTCAGTAATTACATAGCACTAATTGAAGTCTACTTAGACCGGTTAGGGAATACATTTGAATAATTTGTCAATCTTATTTATATTTTTGACGGTTCAAGGGTATTTTGTGATGGGTGATATCATGTGGATACCACCAAGTCGCACAGAGCTTTCGAGGTGAACTAAGGCCCACTCATTTGCAAGGAGAGGGCCTGAGTGCCAGCACTGGGAACATTATAGAATAATTATTGTATTACCAATCAACTTAAGTCTTTTATAATGCTCTTTTCTTTTTTTTAAAGGCAAACCATGTATACTATTGGACTGTTCTGATGATTGGTAAAACGAAAACTGAAACTGTGACAAATCTAGAAAATTGGTAAAAGATTCTAAGCCCAAACAAGAAGAAAAAGAGAAGATCTCTTAGTGTTATGAATACCTAAGATAATTTAGTATATCAGTGGATATTATTTCAACCAAAAAGTCGAGTCCTGCCGAAGAAACCTAGAAAATTAACGACAACTGTATGTGCTACTAGCTTCTGAGCCCGTGACTTCGATCACGTGGAAGTCGTAAGAAACCACTATCATCATTATCATTATCATTTCCCTTTATCTTTTTAACACTCTTTTATTATCTTCACCTGTATGTTTGTTTGTCTGTAACCGACTCCTTTGGACTTGATTTTGGCCCACTTCAAACGGTCAGATTACATTTAAACTTTGTAAACTTATCGAGGACCGATGACAATTCAATAATAAAAAAATAAAATTAAAAATCTGAAAAATCACGCTTTTGTAGTTAGCAGAACCAAAAAATAGAAAATAAATAATAGATTAAAAAACCTAAAAGACACGCTTTAAAAACCAAACTAAAAATGCGGAAAAAATATTTAAAAAAAGCGTGGGGTGCTTGATATTAATTGATTATACAAATACCTCAAAAAGCACCCCACACTTTATTAAATTAATTTCTGCTTTTTTATTTTGGTTTTTAAAGCTTGTTTTTTTGATTATTTAATATATTATTTTTCTTCCACACCTACTTCGTCGCCATTTCGGAAGAGACCCCCTTTCTAACCATTATTCATACAGTCCATCCACCGTTTCTTTGGTCTGAGTAGACTTATACTCGTAAGCACCGATATGTTACTCGTTGATAATGTAGCTTTCTACTGGTGGAAGATTTTATCTATTCCTTTATTCCAACATAAACACATATAAATTACATTTTTAAATATTAGAATATAAAATATATAAAAACATTTAAAAAATATAAAAAATAGTAGCCCACCGGTATCGGGAACAGGGTCCAAGCTACCGGCGGTCAGGGCTCCAGAGAGAGGAACCTCCTAACAATACGGGCCGTGTCCAGGAGTACCGCTTTCTGGATCAAGCCCTTGACCCAGCTGCCCAACGAGAGCCTCCTCAGGTGTTGGTCGAGGCTCTTAGCTATCAAGCCATTGGCTGTGATCTATTTATTATTTTAGATTTTTATTATAGATTATAGATATTTATTTATAATAGATTTTAATCGGTTAAGTTTTTTTTAGTTCATCCACTACATACAAAAAATCAAAACTTTTCTCTTCATAATACTTAATAGTTTAGACTAATCCTCCTATTGAAACTAGTATTCCCGCTTGTTTACAACCTAACAACCACATACGGTAAACTAAACTACACTTAACATACGGCACACGCATTCGCGAATTCTAATTACTTGAAACTAAACTCAGGGTCACCACGCCATTTTTGACCGCGGCAAGCGTTGCCAAACGTCAGTAAATCAATCCTATGTAGCAACTCATACAGCTGGGAATCGTCAAAATTGCCTATCTTAACAACATTTACTTTTAATTGTTTTTGACGTGGGTGTAATTGATAGATATACCTATCATCTGAGTATTTAATTTTGTAGTTGTGTTTGGAGGTTCATAAATAGTATTTCAACAAATTCATTTAAATTTTATTATAAATCCGTGAAGGGTCTGTCGGGTGCAGTGGTGGCCAGTGGTAACGACCCCGACTTATTGATTTATTTATTAAAACTTAATACACAAGTAAAAGAATAATGTAGGTACACACGGCTACACTTCAAGCTATAATTTCCAGTTTACGCTGACCTCGTACTGTACGGAACTCCTGTACAATGCGAGATCAGCTTATACTGGAAAAGTATAGCTTGATGTGTAGCCGTGTGTACAAAGGCGGAGTTAATGCCTGAGGTATTTTCATTTTCCTTACGATGATGCAGAGACAAAACATGGCAGGTGCAACATATGGGAAAGGTAGCTCGAAAAATAAAACATACTAATACGTAGAAACATACATACATATACTTTCTCTTGAAAAATAACGATAGGTTTTTTTTGAGGGTGAGCAATCATCAAATAACTTCTCCCGCTCTGGGTGGAGCAGGAGGGCGGTCCAGACTTTTACTGACTAAAACTCACCCGTGTTCCCTCAGTTGCCTGTGTGCCAGGGGCGACGGTATCTCTTTCGAACAACCCGCACCCCTGGCAGGCATCGGTCCTTGCGGGCCCCATTAGTTGGTGCTGACATCTCTTTGAGGCGCGCGTGGAACACAACGCGCTGACGACCCGGGCTTGGTCCTTACCGGACAACGAGCTACCCATTACTCGCTGTCCACAAGCCCGCGCCTACGGTGGCCGGGAATCAGCCTGGGGTTCCCGACGCCCAGGGCATCTCCTGCGAAGGCTACGGCCGTGAGGGCGCATGTACTGCCTCTCCTTCACGTGCGCCGCCTTCCTTGAAAAGTTGAATTTTCCTAAAAGTTTTATTTTAAAAACGATTGATAGTAGTGATACCTTGCAAACATTGCAATCAGACAGACAGACTCACTCTTACTTATATCAACTTGGAAGATGACGGATTCCTGCAAAAACGAAGGAATAATATTCAAATTCCATTTCCAAAAACGCAGAACACAAAATACGAAAAAAATCTACGCAATTTTAAATCAATGTAAGTTCTGAATCCTGCAATTATTTCTGTTGTGTACAGCCAATGCGATAACAAGATAAAATAAACAATAATTGAACTTATTTATAAGTAGGAAATCTTATATGCGCAGAACCAATTTTCCCAATGGTCTACCTCCCATAACGCAGAGACCCTTTTAAGATTTTCTTTATAGCCGCATCAATTTACTAACATACACTTTGACCACAAGAAAATCACCCTTAGTGTTAGCAAATAAGAATCAACACATCAGCAAATAGAACGTGGTAAGTTGGTTATCAGATGTGACAAACGGAATTAATTGTATTATTATAGTTGACGTGTGTAGAATGCTAATAATTGTTAGTCGGTTCGCTTTTTGTTCGTGTTTCCTGGAATAGTTTCGTGTTATTCCGTCAATGTTCGGCCATCGTTCGGAGAATTCGGCACGGCATGAATATGTCTAGGTTTCGAGTTAACGCGAAACGCTATCCAACTATATCTGTTACTAGTGTGATTTTGGGAGCTTTGAATTTTGGGTTGTCACGTTTTCATTGAAGAGGCCGCAACAGTACGACACAACAGTACATTTGCTTAATATATTCGAAATTCGAACTCACAATAGTTTGGTCTATGGTCAATCATTAAAAAAATTTACACCATCAACCACATGCTGTTTTAAGGTAACTGTCCCTATTGTCGCTACAGACTAAGTGCAACCAGGAGTAAATGCAATGGATTATGTTCCCACTGCTGAGACACAGGCCTTCTGTTTGTGAGAGAGAGAGGGCCATAATCCACCACGCGAACCCAACGCGGGTCGGTAGATAACACATGTCTTCGTTTTTTTTAGTGCAAGAACATGCCGGTTTCTTCACGGAGAAGGAAAACTTCTCCGTTTTGAGAGTAGTGGTGGTGAGTAGTGGTGGTGGGTGGTGTAGTGGTGGTCATTACCACTGGGCTAACACAGTAATACTGAATTTTATTAACATTAAATTAGACCCGTGACAGAGAATGAGGTAAGAGAACTTCATAATCATCATCATCATTTCAGCCGAAAGTCTTCCATGCTGGACATAATCGCCCCAATGTATCATAATCGCCACGCATGGCAGGCCGGTTTCTCTATACATTTTACCACCATACTGCGATCGCCAACCCGCCTGCCAAGCGTGGCGATTATGGCAAAACCCCCCCTTTTGAGGGAGGCTTATGTCCAGCAGTGGACGTCTTTCGGCTGAAGTGAGTGAGTGAGTGAGGTTAAAGCATCTAGTATCTATCGACAAGCTACAATAGCATCAATGCATCACGTAAAAAATAACCCTCTATCTCATACAACCTAATTATCACCACAACAGATCATAAACGTCACAAAACAAAGCAATAAAGCCTCGAAACCCTTCATTAAATTCATATTTAATGGCGTCCACAAAAATATATTTATACATCAAGATTAATATTACCATTAGCAAGACCTAACCTTATTTAGACGAGTGTAAAAACTTGTCTCTGGTCCCAAAATGGCGGCTGAACGAGATAACACCAAAAACAGTAGAGTAGGATTTGTTGGAAATATCCAAGATATGCCTTTTGAGGTACTCTTCAAGTGTTTTAATTATAAACATTATATGATACGCGGACTTGGATTAGGAGTGAAAGGTGTGCGGGACCCAAAAGTCATTTATTTATGTCCGTATTTCCTTACGAGGTGTGGGTTATATGCGTGGGTCACTACTGCAGATGCAAAATAAAGAATGGCCCAGTGTTGTTGGGGCAAAGGCCATAAGGCCGATTTTTAACTGACCTGTATGCTATTATCATAATCAAAAAGGTTTGACAAATAGGTGTGATGCACTGGACAATGTGGCGTTAGAAATTCAGTTATCAGACTTGGGATTCATGAAATACCACTTAAGTAGTGGGTTTTCGGTACGTTATATTAATTTATTGCACCTGGAGGCAACTAGACGTATCTAGCTATAACCTGAAGCTACCAATGGTAAGAAACACGATCGGTATTTTGGAAATGGTAACCCAAAACTACTCGTGCAAGAATCTATCCATAGATTACAAGATAAAACAAGACCTATAGAAACAACTAAATGCTAAGAGCGTATGACAAATACCGTACAATAGGCACCGATTTGTTTTCCCCCATAAATAGTAAAAGTTGAAGTAACCACAGCGGTAGCCTTGGCAACCGGTAGGTAACCAATCACTCGTACATTCTATGCATCGATGTTTTAGGCCAATAAATGGGTAAGAAATAACTGGAATGAACAACTCGGTTTGAACTGCTGACCGTAAATGCCACACATTAACACCGTCATTTGTTTAATTTTAAAACTTGCCAGAACCCTTCGCTGCATATGTTTGGAACACAAGTCTCCAAGACAACTAAAGCAAGGCAATGTATGTTCCTGATATGTCAAAATGAATACAGTCAATAACAAGAGAGTGTTACGTCAAATTTTTGCGGGGTAGAAGAAACTTTTGAGTAAGTATGAATGTGGATGGCTAGATAAGACGAAGACCAAAGAAACGATCTATAGAATGTGTGAAAGATGATATGGCTAGAAGGGAGGTGACTTGCGAGATGAAGACTAATAGAGAAGTATGGAAGAAAAGACATGTTGACAAATAAATTAGGATAGGGGCAAGAGAGATACGCAATATCTTCTCGTCCTACATACCGCGGTGTCTCAAGACGAAAGTCTTTGGCCAGTGCGTGTTGCCAGTGATGACATGTGGAACCGAAACGTGCTCGCTCACAATGGGCCTCATAAGAAGGCTTTAAGTCACCCAAAGGGCAATGGAGAGGGCTATGCTTGGAGCTTCCCTACGTGATCGAATCAGGAATGAAGAGATCCGTAGAAGAACCGATATAGCCGATATAGCGAAGAATTGCCAAACTTAAGTGGCAGTGGGCACGGCACATTGCTCGCAGAACAGATGGCCAATGGAGCCGGAAGGTCCTGGAGTGGCGACCGCGTACTGGAAGACGTAAAGTTGGAAGGCCTCCCACAAAGTGAACCGATGACCTTGTACGAGCCGCAGGAGTCCGCTGGACGCGGGAAGCACAGAACCGGTCGATGGGGCGGAGCTTGGGGGAGGCCTATGTCCAGCAGTGGACGTCTTTCGACTGAAATGATGATGATGGGGGGCATGAGAATCTTAATACACCACCGTACCATTGCTGCAATTTACACATCAACTCATATTCCATTGTATTAAAAATTAAATGCAATTACATAAAGAATGCTTTATGATGCCATTAATAAAACCGCAATCTCTATAAGGATTTCTCTTTCTTTCTATAGGTATTCTCCATAATAACTGTGATACATAATAGAGACATCAGCTGTCTAATTTATGTGTAGAAAAATGTCGTATCACGTCGGTTTGCAAGAATTGAAGAACATGTTACTTACTAAATAATATTATGTTACGTACAGCAAAGTCGTAACAGTATCACAAAATTGTAATGAAGTGTTCAGTCACCAGACAGACACAATGCACTAAAACGAAAGAGACTAATTTTAATCTGTGGATGGAACTTAGTACTTAGATCTATCAAAAAAGCGCCCTTTGTCCTAGCACATTTTAGGATGCCAGGCCTCTTCTCGTTTTTAACCAGCACCCTAATTGCGTAACCCATGAGGGTAGGTAGAAACTACAGAATGCCACCTGCTACGATCCTTACACGTCCCTACCTTGCTGCTTCTACACTTTTATCATCATTTAAGTTGCTAAATAATATATGTTAGGTATAGCGAAGTCGCAGTCACCAGACAGACACAATGCACTAATACGAAAGAGACTAATTTTAATCTGTGGATTGCACTTGGTACTTAGATCTATAAAAAAACGCCCTTTATCCTAGCACATTTTAGGATCCCATGCCTCTTCTCGTTTTTAACCAGCACCCTAATTGCGTAAAAATCGGACCCATACAGAATCGATCCACTGACTATTGATTTTGCATGGGAGGACCGATTTTTTTCATATTTTGACTCATATTCCGTGGAGAAAGTAAATCAAATTCACGAGTACTGAAAAATTTTAACGGTGACTAGAAATTCACCTTGTATACGGGATAAGTTTTTATCCAGTGCCCAAACTGTATCCAAGAATTCAGCATATCATTCTATAACCCCCAGCGTAGAAATTTTTCGTCGGTTATACAAAAAAAAATAAGCTGTTCCATACATTTTGACCGCGTAGGTATTGCACTTTTCTATGAAACAGTTGGTTTTTTTTTTGTATATTCAACGAAAAATTTCTACGCTTGGGGTTCTAGAATGTTATGCTGAATTCATGGTTACAATTTGCGCACTGGATAAAAACTTATCCTGTATATATTTCTGCCTAATAACTCTTCGGGGATTACAGGCGTGATGTTATTTGTAATGTGGATCTTGGTAGGTCTGTCAAAAATATCCGATCCTCCAGTAAATTTTAGTGTCGAAACGCTTTTTCTGAATTATAGCCACCTTCTTCCTCATTTTGTTGAGACCGAAACAAAATGCAAACCTCCATTTCGCCAAACAAAAGGCCACTCACACACAAAACCTTATCACCATGACCTTATTGGCAAACCAAAAAATGGCGGCCCTTAGCATAAGCGCGCCAATAAAAAAGCAATTTCAATATCATAAAGCTTCCTGCACATTCAAATCATAACAACATTACTCACTCCTGACTCAAGTGAAGCCTCCGCTTAAGGACTTCATTTAATTAAGTACACTAAGTATGTACGGCAACGCGTATTGATACAAGGATGTCATTATCGCAGTGTGGTGCCACCTTAAAAGGCGTGCAATTTAGCCAATTAACGATGGCAGGCTCAAGGTCGGAGCTGTTATTGAGAAGACGTGGTGTAACATAACCTTAAGTGTGATAGGCTGCCTACTCTAGGAGAGTGAGGAGTTTGATTGAAGATATGAAAACATTTTTGAGGTGGCCCTGGACTGTTTTGGTATTGGTACTTTCAACTTAATCAAGTGTTAATTATTGAACACTTCAATATATATTAATGTTTTTTTGGTAATCAAATTTTAATCAAATTTTATTAATCTCTCAAATACAATGCAAACTATTAGGATGCGTATCCGGTAGGCTCGCAATCCTTTCCTATCTTAAGGGCACGTCTACCTGACCATTACAGCGCCCCCCGGTCTACTACTTGATATGCAATGGCCTCTGTAGCACCATGAAGCATGAGGCTCCAGGGGCTAGTGCAAATCTTGGGGTTCATTCGATTAATCGAGTCTGGTCAAGCCACGCTGGGATTGGTGCAATTCATTTCATTTCATTTCTCTCAAATACAATGCAAACTATAGTTTTGTATAAATTATAACCATTTTTTTGAAAATATAATGTACGTTGACTTGAAAAAGAATGTCAGTTGAGAGTATTTCATGCTCACTTAAATGTCTCACTGACGTTGGCGCGTGTGTTGGATCTTTCGGTCCCTACAAAATGTTTGTGCTGGATATTGCTGATCTACGCATCATGTCCGTAAACGGGCGCCGCCGCCGCGCGCCGTCGTCTAACTCCCAGGGCTTATTATCGGAGAACTCCAGAAGGAGGGTTATTTTTAGAATTCTTTCTTAATTTTTTAACACTGTCCTCACTATAGAAGCAACAAGATTTATGCTCCCAGAATTTAGTAATACATCTTGATTTAAAAGAGTGTCCTTGGAATTTCTTGGCCGTTCTTTTACATAGAGATCTACGTTTTGGAATGGGCGAATAGCTTCAACTTTCCAACTGATCGACTCTTTGACAGTTCAAACCTGGCTGTAAATGGTTTAATTAAAATATGATTGAAGTGATTGAGAATTTGAGTTTGGGTATCTCAGAAAGAAGTGTAGGTATGTGTTGTAAGTACAGGACATACTCAAAAACTTTATCTTTCCTTAAAGATTCTATTCTGAAGATGGACCTATAAATCATTAGCTATACTTACAAAGGCCATACATACACATAACATATTGCCTATAGGTGTGCAAGGATCCCAACTCGTTGGACTAACCTTGGTACCTACTTTTATGTACTCCTGTTCTAGTTGATTCGAGAGAAATGTTTCCAAATCAATTCATGATAAAAAATATTCCCACACAATTTTTAGTATTCGGTCCCTGATCACTGGTTGGTTCCTTCCTAAGAAAGCTGCCGTATATGGTGCGCCAGTTTTTGGTGATCGTCTGTGCACGCAATCACTGATAGCTAAGCTTTAAAGATGTTTTCGTCGTCTAACAAGGTAAAGAGCATTAGTGGATTTTTTGTGACTTCTGTTTCAAGAAATGTCCCGATTCTGTACACTAGGGCATTCGTCAGTGATAACGAGTGATCGGATAATCGGGTGCTAATATACCTAAACTTCAGTTTTATTCCTACGAAAGAATAATATGGACATTCAGAATCCCGGATCCCGGAATCGTTTGAAATTCCTGAGATAGCATTTACTCTTATGTAGACTCAATTTTTTTTTGTGTTGCTTGCTTGTTTCAACAATTAAAAATACAACTGTGAACTTTTTTAACTAGTCAAAAATATTTATATTTTTTAGTCTTCTGCTCGTATAAAATACAATAAATTAGTTGATTCGATCACTAACCAACATATTAGTGATCGAATCGACTATCTAGCAAGATAGATAAATCAATTTCCACTACTTGACCTGACCACATTGTGCACATTATAATTTTTTATTGATATCTATTCCATTCGTTTTGAATAAAATAAAGAATACTAAATCAAAATAACCTCTGCTATAATTTCATTAAGTTTGTTATAGTTGTTTTTACAATTTTGTTCCATCCCGGGAACCCCGGATTCCTTATTTATTCAGAAAGGATAAATAAGGAATGTCCATATTATTCTTTCGTGGGAAGAAGTTTAGGTATACAAGCGCCCGATTATCCGATCACTGGTGATAACACTTTGACCTTGCGCTGACCGTCGCGGCGGGATTTTTCGCACGGTGCATCGTCAACGCATCGCTTCGTACCAAGAGTTGAAAATCCAACAGTGTGTTTTTTCGACGTGCTGAGATGCACTCTGTTTAATTCTAGATACTCGGTTCAACAGTGAGAGTTGAAAATTCAATGCACGATAAAATCCCGTCGCCATATTTTTACGTCTGCGCGAACGTGGTGAGCTCAGCTGATGTACCATTTGTTACCACTGACATACAGCCGTACGCACGCCATCAATAAATTGGATTATCTTTTACAGACAGATAATGTAAAACAAAAGATCTTGCATCCGTGATTGAAGCAAATATCTACATATTCAGAAATATTATTTAAAAAAATTGAATCCACTTTAGGAAAATCCAATAGTAGATACAACATAATTATTAACTTTTACATTTAGGTACTGCTAACGAAGACTATGCCATCAATCAAAAATATCCTGTAACACAACCACCTATGAAACATTTTAGCTCACATCTCTCTGAAGGTACAGCTTTGAACTATAACCTCCAGTAGGTATGCATGATATGATCGGGGAAATCCATGGTTTGTTTATACTTACAGTCGATATTAATTAATGAACTGACGTCATAGCATGGTGATATTGTACTAATATAGAAAACAGTACCTATATATAATGACGTCGGCCAAAAGATACTGAATGGGAAGACGTCAGAGAGATGAACCAAATGTTGAACCTGGTGACGTCAAAAATTATCTGGGCCATTAGATCGTTTAACTTGCTTTGAGTAGTCGTAACGTAGTCGTTCCGTGTGGTGCCGGACGTAAAAGAATAGCACCATTCCATTTCTTCCCGTGGGTGTCGTAGAAGGCGACTAAGGTACTTACTAGAGAATGGGCAGCAGCGTTCTCTATGCATTTGACCACCATACTGCGATCGCCAACCCGCCTGCCAAGCGTGGCGATTATGACTAATCCCCCCTTTTGGGGGAGGCTTATGTCCAGCAGTGGACAGCTTTCGGCTGATATGATGATGATGATGATGAGTAGTCGTAATATTTATATCATCATCTGCCTAGCCTTTTCCCTCTTTGTTGGTATCAGCCTCCAGTCTATACGGAAGCAGCTGAATAGGTACCAGTAATTTACATGGAGCGTCAGCCTGTCTGACCTCCACAACCCAGGTACTGGGTAATACAATATCACTTGGTAAGACTGGTTGTCAGATTACATACATTCCATACATTCTGACCGCGTAGGTATTGCACTTTTTTACGAAACAGCTCATTTTGTTTTGTATAACCGACGAAAAATTTCTGCGCTGGGGGCTCTAGAATGATATGCTTAATTCTTGGTTACAGTTTGCGCACTGGATAAAAACTTATCCTGTATTTATACATTATTTTTAGTACGTATATGCGAAACCTGAATATAGTTTGTTCAGAATAAGTAACTGAATCGATTTCCATAATTTTTACACCATGTTATATTTTTTCCCAAAAAAGTTTTGCAAGTGTGATGGAAAATGCTATGCGCCGGGTCCGCGTGGTGTTTATGTAGACAAACAAAACAAGCTTAAAACTTTGTGGTTTCAGATGCAGTTTTGAAATTTTGTACATAGAATCTTTACGTAAAACTACTAGACACGTGTTTCGGGTTTCGCATATTCGAAAAATATATTTATAATAAAATAGTCTCTAAGTCAATAAGTTTAATTAATTTAATATTTTAAGTGTGGAAGTCCTTAATCTACGTCATATTAGATCTTACAGTAATGTTATTAGTTTTAAGTTATCTTGCTGCACCCTAACAGGGTCATGTACTCACTAATTTTAAGCCTAGCTTATAAATATGGTTGTATACATTGTGCATTAAATAATTAAATAAATAAATAAAGCCCGATGTGGCTGTGGATATGCTACGAGCCATACCAATTAGCAACTCTTTGCATCACAAATTGAGCTGTCCCTCTAGAATATTTCAGAAGGCAAAAACCGTTCAAACTAGTCAAAAATGTAGTTATTAATAGAAGTTTTTTGATAAATTGAAACAGATTGGAAGTAAAAACAGGAACGTCCCATCTTATATATAGACGGGTAAATCTGACCGTTCCTGGGATGCTAACCGCAATCAAAATGCAGCACCGCCAAAACAAGGAAACTCTAATTTCGATTACATTCGCAGAACTATCCTTATTACTATAGCATTGACTAGCCCGAAGTTAGTTTGTTTAAGGAACCAGCTTTTTGAAGTACTTCAAGCAAAAATACTGCTCACGTGAGAGTACAATGGACTGCATTGGGTTGGGTCAGCAAAAGTCCTCCCACGCGGTGGTATCCTTCTGCCAAACAGTCATGTCGCAGAAGGAGGCTGCGGAGAGGGAGCGGGAGATTGCTTCCGCTAACCCGATCCGCAGCAGACGCACCGGGCGTCGGCGGAGGGCGGGCAACGCCCTCTTCCAGCCCCCCTGGGTCCAAGGGCAACGGATCTGGGGAAATCCGTGATCTGTTGCTCTCTACTTCTTAGGACCCGAGATGGCGGCGCGTAGTGTTCCACGCGCGCCTCTTTATGACGTAAGGGGGAGTTAAACACCTCACTCCCCCTTTTCGCGAGGTGGCCCGCAGAGGCGGGCTGGCACTAGCCGGGATCGTGGAAGTCACGCTAGTTCCCGTGATCCCCGGTGCAAGTCTGAGACGGAAAACTGGGGTGGTTTTAGTCAGTAAGAGTCTGACAGACCCCTCCGCCTTCCCCGGGGTGGAGGACATCCATGAGGATTTTCCCACGTAATAAAAAATTTAAAAAAAAAGTTCAAGTCCTCCCAAGCTCCCATGATCGCCGGTAGGCAAAGAACACCGGGGTGGTTTTTAGTCGGTAAGTCTTACATACCTCTCCGCTCACCAAGGCGGAGGATCTGACGGGGCGTGAGGAGTATGCAAACCCGGAAACAAACCTGACAATATTTTCGGGTTTTGACTACGTTTATAGGACTCTTAACATATCATTGATTAATGTTCAATTCGGTACCGACTACCGATACGTATCGAATGGTTCTGAATGAACTTGCATAGCTAGTTAGTCCATGTGCCCAACGAAGAACAGTGAGCTTCACGAACGTTATAATATTCTAGTTTCGGAACATAATATTCGGAATAACCTACAACATTAAGGAAGTCCGAGACACATAATATGGTTAATACGTATTCACTATCAATTGCAACCGCAAAACACATAGCACTATCAGGGCACGCACCATTTAATTCAATATACATTGAAATAGAAATTGGATATCAAATATGGTATGTTAATTTACCTTTATTTCGTTCCACGAACAAATATATTATAATGGCTTAAAAAAGTGGTTTTAAAACAAATATACAAAACCTGGAATTGAATGGGAAAACCAAATTTAAGCCATAATTCACTTCCTTTAGCTCCGTTTTCCCTTAACCGAATTTGGCAAGGTTGCGATAGCCTTCTAGGTAAGGATGTCTGTGGCTCAGTAGGTTTTTGGAAACCACAATATCGTTAACAGTGGTGTTCCTGAAGGAACAAGATTAGGGTAAACCAGATTTTTGAAAGAACTCTGCTAAACATAACATCACGCATTGTTTCCTCGAAGTTTTGGGCAGAAGTGTATTTATAGTTATTTTTACTCTGTGTAAATAATTTCATTACCACTGCTCTCAAAACGGTGAAGGAAAACATCATGAGGAAACCAGCATGTCTTAGAACTAAAAATTCAAAGACATGTGACATCTACCAACCGGCACTGGGCCCGTGTGGTGGATTATGGCCCACTACCTCTCATAGAGAGGAGGCCTGTGTCCCAGCAGCGGGAACGTTAAAGGCTGATTATGTATTTATAGTATATAACCATTTCGCCAGTTAAATCCCATGTATAATCCGCGCGCGTCGAAAATTACAGACATCGATGAATGATGTTAAATAATTACACAATATTTAAAACAAAACTCGAGCAGAAATCCACGCCGTGGATTTCTGCTCGAGTTTTATTTTAAATGCGAGATTTATGTGTATATTTTCGTGTAATTATTTAACTGTCATTTTCGATTTACTTTGGCAGGGTTCCATCCCATTCTCATCGCGCGCGGATTATAAATAGGGAGCGAGCCTCTTGCCCTAAAACGGGGACAAAACCAGACTACGGGCTCCTACCAAGAAATTCTAGACGAACGCAAAAACTCTTGGGAATCGAAACCAGGACCGCATGCACGGTAGTAGCGCTTGCGACCACTAGACTAAAGAGGCAGTGAAGAGTTTCCCCTTCACATTTATTAAAAAACTAGCTGCTACCCGCGGCTTCGCCCGCGTGGGCCGTTTTTACGCTATTGAGTAACAAACCTCCTAAAATCTTCACAAACTTTCATATTTAGAATGTCAGTAGGATGGCCGGGGGTGTGCACGTACTAATAAAAAGCTCTAAAATAAAAAAAGCACACTTAGTAGTGCATGAGCAGTAAGTATGCTTCTACTGAGTTTTACCAATACTTTGCTAAGAGATGATGTTTAGGTACATTATTTACAGGAAACCGGATTTCCCTCATTTACATCGTATCAGTAATGGTTTATTAATAATATTCCTTTATTACGTAAGAACGTCTGTCACAAGCATCTTCCTCAATACCTAACCGGAAAGTACTCATCTTTCATCCACATTCGCACATTAGCTTAGAAAATGATCGAATTTACAATAATTATTATCGCAGTACGTACTGGGGATTCCTGTCAAGTGGTAATCCCATATTTGACCGATAAAAATATATACCATTACTCATCAAACCAGTGAATAATGGCTTTAAGAAGGACAAACTGAGTTTTGCGTTTAGTAAAAGAAATCCCAATCGATATTGGGCTCTGTCACCTAGCAATAAGCTCGCTAATTTGTTTTGATGGGTACGTGTTAAAAGTTGTAAAACTGCTTACTATTTTCTAGTACATGCTGGCTGTTTTTTTTTTCGAGCTTTATTTCATTAAGAGCGATACCATCGCGCCACCCACGCTTAAGGCATAATGACTTGCCATATCTAACTCGCCCAGTAAGACGGTACAGTCGTGAACACAAGCCGTACCGTTAATTTTGACCTATTTTCAAGTCTTAGTCACATGTGGTTGTATCAAGCGGAAGTTATTATAAGTTTGTGTTAATTGTTTAAATTGAAAACTTATAACAATGTCATCAGAGTTTATTAAACTATGTTTAATAGCAATAGCCGAGGATATAAATTGTAAAATAGTTATGGGTTTGATATCTGGTCTAGTTAAATATTTTCTATCTAGCTTCTGACTGCGATTTCATCCGCATGAAATTCCTTGTTGTAACATAAAAAGTGTTCTTTGCGACTCAGTAATACTGTGGCTTTCCATTAGTGCATGAATTTTCGGAATCGATTTATTAGTGATCTATTTTTTTATTCGTTCTGAAGATAATAATAATATGAGATAATAATACTATGAGATGATGATGATAATATGAGTATGTTTACTTATATTTAATTAAAATTAATTACACGACTTATGTGATAGCACCTACCACTGTTTGTCTCTGCATCGCCCAAAGGTCGACTGGTAGAAAATGCCTATGGCATTAAGTCCGCCTCTATACATTTTTGTGCGTGAAGTATTAAATAAATAAATAAATAAATAAATAAATAACCTCCTACATGCAAACTCGCAAATTAATATTTATTATTGTTTTCTTTTTTACTATTGAGGACAGAGATTTAGATGTTTTTTTTTAAGTACTTCTTTTCATGTTGCTGTCTTTCACTTTATCATTGCATGTGCTATCTCGGCGGGAATTTAGTCAATAGACATTATCAAGGTACGTCTGTCTTCTGATAAGCGTTATTTCTACCTACAGATCTAGGATACATTACCAAGTATTTTCCTGTTCCGAGCAATGCACAGCAATGTTATGATTTAAAGCTGTGTTTTAATTCTGTTTTACTTTGAATATACGTAGTTCTGACAGTCGTTACGGGTAGTCAGTATGCCAAAGGTCTGACAGTCTTACAAACCCCTTTGTGTATAGTGTTACTCAGAAACTGAGTTGTGTAGGTCAGATAACCAATCACTCCATGTAAAATATGGATTTTATACTGGATCCGGTAAGATCCTGGAAGCTAACCAGTAACATAGTTAGGAAAAAGCAAGGTTGATTGACTTTGAATTTGTAGTTTCTATTTTAAAGTTTTTTTTTGTTATTTAGTTAAATTTTTCATTTTGAAAGTATTGAAATAACTCCGACTCCCGTTTTATCAATAGCCTATCTGCTAATTCAGGAAATTGAAAAAATGTTGCACAAAATTAAACAAGAGGAAAACCACAGAACTAATTACGATATAATGACTAATTTTTTTTTAAAATTACAGTTACCAGCAGGCTTCGCATGACGCTTTATATTTCTACTCTACCGTAGAATGGAAATCGCTAGTAGTACATTTCTCGGTACAAAACTGTCAATTGTCTACACGAAAACGTCATTTTTGTGTACTCTTCTATCGACAAAACGCTTCTCTACGGTTCTCGTGCTAAACCTGCTGATAGCAAATAAAATATAATAATAATACCAGCCTATTACTGTTCTACCTCCAGGGCTAACGCCTCTTCTCATACAGAGAAGGCACGAGCACGGATCACCATGCTTGCTCAAGACTGGTTGGGGATTTTAGACTTATGTTAACCTTAGTCCAGATGTTTTCCTTCACCTTAATATAAGCTTGAAATCACCTGAAGGCGCATTGAATGAATGAATTAAAATTCAAACTGATATTAATTTATTTGCCAGAATATTATGTATATTTGTACATGGAAAATAATTTTAATTTAATTAAATAAATAATAAATCCACCTCCAAGCCCCTATCTGTCCTTAAATTTGATTAGTTTAGTTATAATGATATTCGTAGGTTCCGTGTGGTGCCGGACGTAAAAGAATAGCACCATCTCATTTCTTCCCGTGGGTGTCGTAGAAGGTGACTAAGGGACTTACTAGAGAATGGGCAGCAGCGTTTTCTATGCATTTGACCACCATACTGCAATCGCCAACCCGTCTGCCAAGCGTGGCGATTATGGCAAATCCCCCCTTTTGGGGGAGGCTTTTGTCCATCAGTGGACGTCATTCGGTTGATATGATGATTTATTTATTTATTTTAATTTTAATTATATATATTTATTTGCAAGAATATAGGTAGCTAACATAAGTACTTAAGATCTATGGGTAAGTATTTAGATTTTACATCCTGCTTATACTTATAGCATGCAATCGCCATACTTGTTCAAGATGGGTGCTAGCATGTTGATTGAGGCGGAAGCGCCAGGGAGCTCGCGAGAATTTCGAATTACGTATCTTACGTTTTTTGCAATTTTAATGTCAGTGTCGGTCAAGTCCATGGTACGGAGCGAGATGGATGCATGGGTAGCCGTCATCTCCTTCTGCCAAGCAGTAATGCTCGCGAAGAGGGAGTCTATGCGCCCTCACGGCACTAGCCGCCGCAGGAGACACCCAGGGTGTCGAGAATCCCAGGCTGATTCGAGTAATGGCTAGCTCGCCGTCCGGTAAGGACCAATCCCGGGTTAACGGCGCGTTGTGTTCCACGCGCGCCTCAAATAGATTTTAGCACCAACTGGTGGGGTCCGCAAGGGTCGATGCCTGCTAGGGGTGCGGGTTGTTCAAAAGAGATACCGTGGCGCCTGGCACACAGGCAACTGAAGGAACACGGGTGGGTTTTAGTCAGTAAAACTCTGACACATGGGAGAAGTTATTTGATGATTTCCCACCATGAAAAAAATAAAGTGTCAGACAGTTGGTACCTATAATCATCAGCACAACCCTCTAAATTCAAAAATCCCAATGAATAACTTTTTACTGTGAAAATTTGTATTTTGCGGGCTACCTAAACGCATCCTCCTTAATGATAGTGCCCTTCTTTGTATGAGAAGAGTTAGAGGATAGTGTTATTTGTATGCATTCAAGATTTTTAGATTACTAGCAACGTGTTTTTTTATACGGACTTATTCCCTTTAAAGTAACATTAAAAAATACTAATCAACTGATTGAAAAATAATAACACTTGTTGAACCGACTATACTCAGTATACTACGCTCATTGCGTCGTGGCGCAGAGTTCATGTCCTCGCCTCCTGTGTTTTATCTCTCACAGAGAAAGTTACGCGAGGTCACCATGATTATAGTCAGATAATACAACAATTGACAAAAGCCAGATGTACCATATTTTTTTTAATTTAAATACTACTGCCGTAAAGCTTCTGAGAAGTCTGCACGAAAATGACCATGAATGAATATGGAAGAGAATAGGTATAATCTGTCCTAGTACCGTAAACTATGCTCCACCTCCAAGCCCTATGTGTCCTTAAATTTAATAAGTTTAGTTATAATGATATTCGTAGGTTCCGGACGTAAAAGAATAGCACCATGTTATTTCTTCCCGTGGGTGTCGTAGGAGGCGACTAAGGGACTTACTAGAGAATGGGCAGCAGCGTTCTCTATGCATTTGACCACCGTACTGCGATCGCCAATCCGCCTGCCAAGCGTGGCGATTATGGCAAATCCCCCCTTTTGGGGGAGGCTTATGTCCGGCAGTGGACGTCTTTCGGCTGATATGATGATGATCCTGCTTTATTCGTAGGTAAGGAAGATCGTCTATTTGAATCATACAAATGCCGCTTTAGCCGTCGTCTTCTGCCTGCCCTGAGGTCCCAAACAACTGGTAATCGCTTTCAAAGCACGTCGTATTTCTGTCACTACTTTCAGCAGGATTGACCAAAGTTATCGTAAAGATACTTTTTGAGCCCTCTGTGTCTGAAGTCGCCAAGTTTTTGGTGTTTATTGATCTGACAAATAGTCGTGCCAGTATAGAATCAAATGGCTATAGTTTAAACATAGGCGTATTTATTTTCTACACTAGCTTCTGCCCGCGACTTCGTTCGGGACAAATTTCTTGCTCCCCGACCCACCCCGTCGCTCTCCTCGCCTGCCCGTGCGAGTACTTCGTATTCGTGACTTTTTTCTCTTTGCTCGGCTCCTGAGGGTCTTAGCCTGATGTTATATAGCCTATAGCCCTCCTCGATGAATGGGTTCTCTAACACTGAAATAATTTTTCAAACTGGACCAGTAGTTCCTGAGATTAGCGCGTTCAAGCAAACAAACAAACTCTTCAGCTTTATTATTAGTATAGAAGATATGCTTCCTTCCTGCTGTGATGTTTATTTGGCTTTACAAACGCAGAATTTCAACAATCCTGCGTTGAAATTCGGCGGTCATAAAGCCAGGGTCAGAATAATGTACCTACTGAATTCATGATATCAGTTTGTGCGTCGATGTCCCTACCGATAAACAATACATAAACAGTACAATATTCACACAAGGTAAAATGCTCTATTTTTTTTTTAATGTTTATCCTATTTTTGTCTTTTTAAACCACATCGTAGAATATGTGTCCAAATAAGGAAAAAGGCCGTTTAAAAATAACTTCACTGTAGTATGGAACAAAATTCAATGTGCGAAAAAGTTCGCTCTAGGTCGTCAAAGTCATTATCATCTTTTAGCCGATAGACGTCCACTCCTGGACATAGGCTTCCCGCAAGCTCCTCCATTTCGACCAGTTCTGCACGTCTCGCATCCAGCAGATTCCTGCGGCCGTCACAAGGTCATCGGTCCATCTTGTGGGACGCCTTCCAACTTTACGTCATCCGGTACGCGGTCGCCACTCCAGAACCTTTCGGTCCCATCGGCCGTCTGTTCTGCGAGCAAAGTGCCTTGCCCAATTCTTCGGGCTATGTCGGTTGCCTTGGTTCTCCTGCGGATCTCTTCATTCCTGATTCGATCACGTAGGGAAACGTAAACCACACTGTTAATGTTGTTGAGCTGTTAAAATGAAACCCATTGATACTATTTATATGTTACGTAAACACCCCGCGGATGCAGCTTGATACTAGTATTACATGGAGGGACTGCCTTTAAGACCACCACAACCTGGTTATTGGATAACACGATGTTTACCTCTTGGTAAAACGAATTGTCTGACTTTTGGGCTTCTGACAACCCGTAACGACTGTCAAAGATCTACAAATGACAGCCAGGACCAACAGCTTCACGTGGTTTCCGAAGCACGGTGGTCTCTTTGTAGGATACATTTTTAACCAGTGCGCAAAACTGTAACCATGAATTCGGCTTATCATTCTAGCGTAGAAATTTTGCGTCGGTTATACAATAAAAAAATCAGCTGTTCCGTACATTTTGACCGCGTAGATATTGCACTTTTCTATGAAACAGCTGATTTTTTTTGTATAACCGACGAAACATTTCTGCGCTAGGGGGTCTAGAATCACATGCTGATTTCATGGTTACAGTTTGCGCATTGGTTAAAAAATTATCTTGTATGTAATGGATGGCCACCCATCAATGATTCAACTGGCTGTTATTATTTAGTCATGAGCCCCTCACGAGACGTACAGAGAAGAATGGATGAGAAAATTGGAAATATTGTAGCCCCAAGAAACATGGCACCAAAGGGAAAACTGACACCATCAGTGATAACGACGATGGAGAAGTCAAAAATGTATGGAAGTGACATAAGCTACCGAAAAGCTTATTAAATGTTAATCCTGTCCAAAGTAGTGAAAGAAATACGAAACGCTTTGTAAGCGATTGTCACTTGTCTATTGTCTAGGCAGGGCAAGCAAAAAATAACGACGCCAATAATGGGCATTTGTATGATTCAAATAGATGAGCTTCTTCATTCATCATTAAAATAAACTAACTAAGTCAGTTCCGTGTGGTGCCGGACGTAAAAGAATAGCACCATCCCATTTCTTCCCATGGGTGTCGTAGAATGCGACTAAGGGACTTACTAGAGAATGGGCAGCAGCGTTCTCTATGCATTTGACCACCATACTGCGATCGCCAACCCGCCTGCCAGGCGTGGCGATTATGGCAAATCCCTCCCTTTTGGGGGAGGCTTATGTCCAGCAGTGGACAGCTTTCGGCTGATTTGATGATGATGATGATGAACTAAGTCAGACATGCTAATTAAGGCAACTCACAGAACTGTAGAAATCTAAGCTAAAGAAACACACATACGTACCTACAGTCAGCAAAAACAGTCGATCGACACTTGTGTTCTTAAATCATAACTTAACAAAACTCTAATAGCAACCTACTATGTCAAAAAAAAATATCGGAATAAATTTAACACTAAACAACACATACCTTTGACTTATGCAGACATTGGTGCCGATTCTCTTGTCACAAAATTCTCTAAACTAAACTAAAAATCACTAAAATTTAGTTTATTCCTGTCAAACGACGATTTCCTATTCTGAAATTGACTAAAGTGACACAACTTATCTATATTTTAGTTTGACAGCACTAAGATTGTACTGAGTTTTTAATTTAGTGAAAATGGTAATTTTGCTATTCTGTTGTTGTCAAATTCATTATTCTATTCAATATAAAATTTCGATTGTCTAACTAAATCTGACTATTTTTAATCGCGATTAAAAAGGTGTGGAATAAAATTAGTTGTCAAGAACTAAAATTCATACTGACACCTCGACTTCGGGCGCAAATACAGTACTGTATCTTTTTTTTTCTTTTGCTTATATCTCGAAATTGGTGTGTCCTATCGTAAAAATAATGAAATTTTCGACCCCCTTTAAAAGACCCCATACACCTCTAAAACTCAACATGTAGGTAATAATTTTTCATATTTTCGATACAAAAAGTAAAAAAATCCATTTAAAACACGTTGAGGCTGCCCCCCCTGCGCGATTCCGGCTCTAAAAAAAATCACGTGGTAGGGCAAACGTGGAGTCGCGTTTGTCAAATTCGATTTTAGTTGTGTCAAAATTATTTTTAAATTTAGAGATCTTTTTTTGCAGAATAACTTTAAGATTCTCATAGCCAAAAGTAAGGAATTTTAGTGATAGTTTAGTTAGTTTAGTTCGGTGTACAAGAGAATCGGCACCAATATCAAACTATATAATTATTTGTGTCCATAAAAAAAGCCTTTGGTCCCGGCTATCATTTGTAGACCCTTGACAGTCTTTACGTGTAGTCAGAAGCCCGAAAGTCTGACAATAAGTCTTACCAAAGGTATCGTGCTACCCAGTAACTGGGTTGTGAAGGTCAGATAGACAGGCACTCCATATAAAATACTGGTATCCAGCGGCATCCGGTTATATTGGAAGCCGACCCAAAAAATAGTTGCTGAAAGGCTAGATAGATTGATTGATATATATTAAAGACTTTCATTGCTGACCATACTAACTTATTAAGTTCAAGTAATCATCGTGATAGCTTAATTAACTTGCTTTACTTATTGAGTATCGCCTTTTACAAGCAAGAATGTAACATTACTTTTATGGAACAATATTGCAAGTTCCGAACGACATAGTTTTTTTTTTTTATATTTCCACTCACGTTTATGTATTTACAAGTTTTTTATTTGTTTTACTAATGAATCTTTGTGGAATTAATTGAATTCTTATTATGTGTTGGTAAAGACATTATAATAATACTAAGGACACGCCCCAGCTTCGCACGGCTTTTATGAGTTGATAAAACAGATATTTATTTGTCATACGTAAGTTTTATTATTTATATTTTATACACATAAATCTTTCGAAATAAATTGTCTAAATGATGGTGAAAACCGCATCTACATCTGTTGCCTAGTTTAGAAGAACAACGCGATCACACAAACAGACACGAAAAGTGACTTTAATTTATAATATGTACTTATATAGATATAGATTAATATGTCTAAGTGACCGGTAATATGTTGTTGAGATAGCTTTTAGTGGTCATGAAGTTATTATAGAAGTATGAGGCGAGATCTGGTACTAAAATAATTTAGCAAATACTTTGTGGCGTTTAAGATTTTTTTTTTAAATGGCCGCGAAAAAAAATTACTAGCAATTTCTATTTAGTTCGAGTAAGTTTATTTTTTATATAATGGGTACACAAGGCACTTTTAGCTTTTTTTGTATTAATAAAACAAGGTAAAATAATTAATTATAACCTAAGATCATAATTATGTACTATTTTTAGACTGCGAATGAATTGTCATACCTACGAAAAGTCTTAATAATAACTTTCACCTAAAATCTAATCCTCCATAAAATATAAAAATTACAAAAATAATTAACTTTTTTTTTTCAAAAAGTGATTTATAAGCAAATACCTAGAAACGGTTTGCAAGTCATGCCGTCAAGAAATCGAATTAATTATTATATATTTAAAAGAAAATTATGCGTGTATCTGTAGGAATAGTACTGGTTACTATTAATATTTGAAAATATTTAAATTTCAAACTGTGTACGAGTGTTGTTTTGAATATTAGCAGAACCAAAACTGAATATAATATTATTATGTTCTACGATTTCGGCGGTCTCTCCGGTTCTGGGATCGTAGCACTAGTTAACGCGCCTCTCCCAGTCTGCTTCGTCTTTTGGCATCTCGTTTCACTCATGTAAAGCCATGGCCATCACAGAATTATCACTGGATCGATAAAATCGCAGAGGAATGAGGAAGTTGTCGTGAAGTAATTTTTGAGTCTGAATGTCGATGGCTCTAACAGAACGGGAAGACCAAAAAATCGATGGATGGACTGTGGTGTGAAAGACGACATGGCTAGAAAGGGGTTGTCTACCGAAATGTGTTTACTTTTTTAAAGTGTTTTTTCTATAGATTTCAATGCTGACGGGACAACGTCTATCGGATCCGCCAGTTCCATAAATATTATTAATAAAATCCTGGTGTATTATTTTCCAATAAGTCATTAGATATTAATGTAGTTTGATGTAGTGAAGAAACCAGTTACAATGTGAGATTTAATTGATTTATATGCATAATAACTTTTGGGTAATCATCAAATAACTTCTACCGCTCTGGGTGGAGCGGGAGGGCGTGTCAGACTTTTACTGACTAAGACCCACCCGTGTTCCTTCAGTTGCCTGTGTGCGAAGGGTGACGGTATCTCTTTCGAACAGCCCGCACCCCTGGCAGATACTTTAATTGTCAAAATACGTAAACCTTCATTTAATTCGAATACATTAGTACTTCCCTACTTTGCATTTTTTACATTATCGATAATCATTATTTGTATTCTTTGAAGACTTAAGTAATAATTATTTTATTTCATTTGTTTAGTCAAAATTAATCTTGTGTAGTTCAAGTTAATAAGCAATT
Organism: Polymixis lichenea; assembly: GCA_949091785.1. Classification (NCBI taxonomy): domain Eukaryota; kingdom Metazoa; phylum Arthropoda; class Insecta; order Lepidoptera; family Noctuidae; genus Polymixis; species Polymixis lichenea. The sequence goes on from OX420941.1 coordinate 11,173,340, forward strand.
TTGACCAAGGTAAGTCATTAATATTACAAATAATCGGAATATTAGAAAAAACAAAGAGTGTGACCTCAAAATAGTATCTGAAAAAAATATCGTGGGTAGTGGTACCTAGGACAAAAAAAACATTTTCGACGACTGAAAAGCTTTGTTCATATCTGTATGAACTTTACCTGGTACAATAATAAACACAACAGAAAAAAAGAAACATTACTGCAAAAAAAGAAAATAAGACGAGAGTTCTATTTATAAAATTCAAAATCACTTACCTAGCATTTTACTCAAATCAGCATTATGCAGATCGGGATTCTCGTCAGCCAGCTTCTTTCTCTCAACCTTCGCCCACACCATGAACGCATTCATCGGCCTCCTTATTCTAGCCTCCTTTAAAGCCTTAGCCTGGCCCATCTTGGTCGTGAATGGGGCCCTAGCGTACTGCTGTGTGGAGTAGTCCCTGCCAGTATCGTAAGGGCTTCTATAATCATATTGCGCTCTATAGTCCAGGCCATATGGCAGGGTAGACCATACTACAAGTTCGGGGCTCGTTTGTTCTTGCACTGAGTCGGTACTGTTCTCGACGGCTCCTTGCACGTATTGTTCGTAGGTACGATGGTACGTAGGGGGGGATTCTGCTATGCCTGCTCCTCCGGAATCCATCATGCTGGAAAGAGAAAATTTGGATTAGTAAGAGAGTTGATACGTATTTATAACTATACAGTAAGGGGCATCGACGAGAAAACTGTTGATGTGATTTAATTTTAATTAGTTGAATACGAGGCTTTTGGCTACTTTGTCTGTGTATTTTACGTCTTTTTTAAATAAACACTTTTTCTTTCTATCAATCCATGATGCTAGACCCAGCAGGGTTGAAATGTTTCGCGGGTAATTAAAAATAAATCAGATGTTCCATACATTTTGAACGGCTTTTTTTTTATAACTGTCGAAAAATATGGCCGATGTCCCTTACACCGAACCCACATTAGGTGATGCTATTTGTACAAAATGATTTGAACAAAGAGTAAATCTAAACTGCATATTTTTAGACTCTAGATATAATTTTTCCCTAAATTATGATATTCATATTCAGTCATTATTTTCTCCATAAACATGTCATGTACATAAATAGAGCCTGAGTATTTCAGCACATTATGAAATTCTCATGTACATACACATTTGTGTATTATAAATACACATTTGTTCATTTACTGTATTATTTAAGTTAGAAGTCATAACAAACAGCACCTACCTACCTGTTTTGTACGTACTAAATGCAAAAATAATAAAAACGTCAACCAGTAAAATATAATATGCACAGCGTACAGAACATGTCCTCATTCGTTAATCTCTAAAAAACCCAATGTAATTGACAGCTAATCATTAAATAAAGTGATTTAAAAACATGCTGCCACAGAACGTTCATTTGTTTTTAGTTTTATTTTGATGTTTTTTATTGTTCTTTCGTGTGCTTTAGAAGTTTATTTATTTATGTATTTATATATGCTTTATTGTACACCAGAAAATACATAACAACAAAAATAAAACATTTAAAACTAAAACATACAATGGGCGGCCTTATCGCTTTCTGTGATCTCTTCCAGGCAACCTTGGAATGGACAGTGATTGCGTGGACATAAAAATGGGTTTGTCATTGGTGCATAATATAGGTACAATTTACTATAATGGATACATAGATATATATGCTGTATAAAGTTTTCGTCGCCTTGGAAACAATTAAATGGAACTTTTATCAAGCATAATATCGTTAGGGTAAAAGCAGGATAGTTGCCCCACCGAGTCGCATGTCTCTGTGCGGTTGCATGAGAAGGCAAAATGCGATTAAAGTTTTTGCGGGATAGATGTCCCGTTTCTCGGTGGGGCAACTATCCTAAACGTAATTTGTATGTATTAGGTAACTATCCCCTATGTGGGATAGATGTCCCAATATAGAGAGGTCTGCAAAAATCTCTAATACTATGGAAATATTAAAGACTAGCTTCCGCCCGCGGCTTCGCCCGCGTGGAAGTCGGAAAATATCCCGCGGGAACATACTACCTGGATAAAAAGTATCCTCTGTGTTATTCCAGGTTACAGGCTACCTGTTTGCCGAATTTCATTCAAATCCCTTCAGCCGTTTTTGCGTGAAAGAGTAAGAAACATCCATCCATACTTACAAACTTTCGCGTTTATAATATTAGTATATTTTAAAGATAATGTTTTTTACTATCACAAATTTGTAGATGGAAAACCAAAGTATCGGCCAGTTTAACAAATAAAGTATTTTTCTTTTTGTACAGAGAGATGAAAAAAAAAAGGGAAAAAGATGGTGGAATGATGTTAAAAAGTGTGGCAACTATTCGGCTTTTACCATCATCATTATTTTGCCCCTATACCAATTTATTTGTGGCAATTTTTACAGCAATACTTTGTCTTCCACACTTCTCTATTAGTCGTCATCTCGGTATTCATCCGCTTTCTAGCCATATTATCTTTCAACCAAGTCCATCTATAATTGTAATACGTTGTGGTTGTAGACGCCAGATAGGTAGTCGCTTCATGTAAAAAAATAGTGGCATTCGGCTGCAACTGGTTTTTTTTTGAGGGTGGTAAATCAACAAATCACTTCTCCCGCTCTGGGTGGAGCAGGAGGGCGTGTCAGACTTTTATTGACTAAAACCCACCCGTGTTCCTTCAGTAGCCTGTGTGTCAGGGGCCACAATTGAAAAAGGCGAGGAAGACGTAGGATGGTGCTATGTTTATTCCTGACGCATAGATTTATTAAATAGGCACCCTGAAGATTTTTAACTTCGTGAGGAACCAAAAAAATCGAAGACATGTGACATCCACCAACCCGCACTGGACTCACGAGGAGGCTTATGGCCCTCCCCCTCTCACAGAAACACGAAGCCAGTGTCACTCTCTGATAATATAACCTATTATCAGCATGTTAACATGGGCCTTCGAATGACGGGTAGGGAAAATTTGGGGAAAAATGCTGCACGTGCGTACTATATGAGGTGACACATTTGTTGTTGCCTACTATATGACAGAAGGACGCTGTGCCGGCAGGTGACGTATTAATTTAATTCGGGATAAAGTTTCATAATGGAAATCCAATGATTTATTTTAATCAACATCCCAAAGGTATAAAAACACAGCAGCGCTATTCTGTAAAAATATCACCATGTAAAAATTAGTTTGAAGGGAGCTAGCTGTCAATAGTGTCAACCCAGAATGACAGCTCACTTCAAGTTCCCTACGCCTAAGTATTCACGGGTGAAATTCTACAGAGTAGACGCCGAGGAATAAAAATCAAATAAGCTTGTGTCAAGATTGTATCGATTACATTCTCCTAGAATTTTAACCTTCTTTTTGATTTTTTATTTTATTTTTATAAATCATTGATTTACCTAAATATTTTCAATATCAGGAACTAGAGAACTAAATTACTGATCTTTGATACAGTTAGTCAGTTTTGTTGCCATGACGTATGGAATAGTCTCGTCTTCGCTCCTCATATAGGCCTCCCACATCGCACATAGGTTTCAGGTAAAGTCTCGAACCAAGCTATGGAATTTGAAAAATCCACCCGTTGCCGTGGTGTCGTGTGCTTCGATATTGCTTACCGTTAACATACCGCTATTGCAGGAAGCGTGGTAAGAAGAGCCGGCAAGCGATAGTGATCGTGCTAATCAATCGACACCCGTAATGTGATTCAACTCGTCTAGCGGTAGACTGTTGCTAACTCTATGGCTGAAGGGAAGCAAAAATATCGATACATCGATTAAAAAAAAGAACGAGTTTTAAGGAACGTATGTGAGCTGAACCGACTTTTGCTAACACTATGGCTAAAGCGAAAAAAGAAGTCAATAATCCGATTACAAAAAAAAAATGGTTTGAAAACAGAACAAGTTTGGTGGAAAGTTTTGTGACCACAAACCATTGAATGAAGATCTAGCAGGATCATAAAATTATCGTGGAATAGAATAAAACAGAAATAAAAACCACGAAATATAAAAAACACAATTATGGTAAGTGATAGCATTAGAACTAAATAAAACTATATTGAGAATCGTGTGGGATGGCTAGAGAGAAACAAACCATAGACGTATCTTGGAAATTATGTTCACATTTTGTTTCTGCTTAGGGACACTTTTGTATGCACACTGAAAATGTTATAATTAGAACTTCAAACACGTTAGTAGCTTTTAAGGAATGACTGGTCTGACTATTTACGTTAATTCAAACAATTAATACCAGTCAGTCTAAGGTGTTATTAGAATCAGTCAAATGGCGTGTTTACTGACTCACTGCAAATTATCCTGTTGTCGACATTCAATCAAGGTAAGCCCTGATTAATTTGAAAACGTGATCATTGGCACTTTATAGAAAAACGAGGATTTGCATGCCGTTTTCTAACAAACCACATGGGTTTGAAAAAAAAACGGGATGGCATAGACACAAAAATTCGAAGGCATCAGTCATGATGTAACATCTACCAGCAACATAAATAACTTAATACATGTTGTTGAACTGTCAAAATGAAAGCCATTCCTACTGTAACTGTGTTACGCAATTTCCCTCAGGAGCCCTTTTCAAATCAAATCAAATCAAATGTTTATTTGTAAGAAATACATTGTTGGTGAAGGTGAGATCTAACTAGTGATCGGATAATCGGATGCATATTTACTTAATTTTTACTTACGAAAATATGGAAGCGGCTTCTTAAAATATTTTTTTGTACAAAAATCCTGGGATGCCAGCCACACCGGGAATCCATAACTAGTCAGTTGTTACCGGGTGTTTCCATTGCGAAGATCGCCCTGAGGACACGGTGGAGCATACGGTCGAGGTCTGCCCGACTTGGGCGGAGCACCGACGTGTCCTCGTGGAGGCGATCGACGGCGGCGATCTCTCGCGTCCGGCCCTGGTCCAAGCCATGGTACGGAGGGAGAGTGCATGGTTAGCCGTCACCTCCTTCAGCGAAGCAGTGATGCTCGAAAAGTGGGAGGCGGCGCACGTGAGGGAGAGGCAGTACATGCGCCCTCACGGCCTCACAGGAGACGCCCTGGGTCGGGAATCCCAGGCTGATACCCGGCCACCGTAGGCGCGGGCTTGCGACCGGCGAGCAATGGGTAGCTCACTGTGCGGTAAGGACCAAGCCCGGGTCGACGGCGCGTTGTGTTCCACGCGCGCCTCAAAGAGATGTCAGCACCAACTATATACATATTGGTATGGCTAGCTGACATTTTGACTAATTATTTAATTAATATTTCGTGTCTCGTAATGTTTATTACTTTGCCTATGTATGTATAGAATCAAGTCTATCCGACTAAACAGACAGCTGAGCTGCTGGTGAGTTTGTTCCGCCACTTCTTCTTCCCAGCTAAAGCACTAGGAAGTGGTGAAGGGTGGGCGTTTTGGGGGACTGTCTCATGTACTTTGACGTTCGAAAAGTGCTGATTCTCAGCCTAATTTGAATAAATGACTTCTGATTTTTGATTTTGAACTGTTGGGGCCCGCAAGGGCCGATGCCTGCCAGGGGTGCGGGTTGTTCGAAAGAGATACCGCGGCCACTGGCACACAGGCAACTGACGGAACACGGGTGGATTTTAGTCAGTAAAAGTCTGACACGCCCTCCTGCTCCACCCAGAGCGGGACAAGTTATTTGATGATTTACCACCCTCAAAAAAAAAACCAGTCGCAGCCGAATGCCACTATTTTTTTACATGAAGCGACTACCTATCTGACGTCTACAACCACAACGTATTACAATTATAGATGGACTTGTTTGAAAGATAATTCAGACGCTGTGCGAAGTTATTTAGCATTTGGACGCGCTCTGCAAGTTTTAAGTATTACCGTTTTGGTCAGTAAGATTGAAAGGGATAAAACGGACTTTTCTTTTAAGATACCCAACCAAAAGTTAATCGAAAAATCTTGACACCAACTAGATTTTTTGGCTCTACAGAAGACCCCAGCTATGTTCTATGTTAGAGGGTTTGGTTTCCATACTTAGTCCTTCAAGTGGACCATTGCGAGTGGTTAATATTTACAAAAGACCCCATTGCAAAATATGGAATTTAAACAAAAACGCAATGTAATGGAAGCCTTTAACAGAAGCTCTTATCTGTTCCTACAAGACATAAGTGCACGCAGTACCCACAAGTCCGATATAGACACTATTTGTCAACACGACGGTAACACGATACAAATAATGAGTAATTCCAAATTTAAAGGAAAGCGCGGGCGCCGACTACTCGACACCGGAGTTTCTCGGAACGCCGGTAGAGGCGCCACCGTGTGGGAACCGAGTAGCATTGTTCCTCTGATTTCACTTGTGTCTCATCCGACGTATGTATGTACCTATTTTAGTAACAGTTCATTAAGAGAATACGGCAAATTGTCACGATCAAGTGATGTGTAAGATGTTCTAGAAACGTCAAGAAGCTTGTCAGACTTTTCAATCAAATCTGTTGTTTGAAATAGGAATAATCTAGACGTACGTAACAATTCCTATAAAATTCGAGCAGAAAAATGTAATTACCAAACACTTTATAAATAATCCACGCACACCAAAAGAATTCCTACAAAACTTGACAGTTCTTACAACTCATGTAAAGTCAACGAAATTGGACAGGTTCGGGACAGCAGGCCATACATGGGACAGTTTTTAATTGTTGCGCGTTTACCCAATAAGGGAATAAAGTGTGGCGGCAATACTGATGAAGTCTCGCTCGTTTGGTAATGGGAAACATGTTTTTAAGACTGTGATTTAGGAAGGTTTTAATCTAATATTGAAGGTAGGAAAAACAAAAGAAGAGTGAGCTTGGTTTTTACCTTGGAGTGCTAAAATGTTTAACAGGTTTTCTGTGATATAGTTTGCAGCACGGGACATTAAAGGCATAACAGATATTTAGATAGATAGATAAATGAAATGAAATGGTTTATTCTGTAAATAGGATATCGGAATCACTTTTGCACGTCATATTATTTAAAAAAAATAAGCTAGATGGGGTCGATATTTCCTATCTGACTACCCCTGAGAAGAATTGGCGAAACAAACTCAAGGTTTTAAAGTCCAGACGTAATCTTGGCCACATCATGTGAAGACAGCGTAATGAAATGATCTTTTGAGGAATTAACCAAACAGATTTCAGTGGACTAGTCCAGAAGCCCTAGTGTGACGTTCGGCGTTTCGATTGGCTCTGGCTTGGTGACGGACCAATCGGAGCGCCAAACGCGCTCACTGCGTTTGGTGTAGATGGTTGAATGAAACTAACATTAGGGCCTCAGTCAGTGCAAGCATTTGTCAGTAAACGTGTAGCTCAACTCAGCACTTGAAAAAACATAGATAAACCATTTATTCAGTGCACACAGAGCAAAACACAGAAGTAAATGATAACAAATTACTTGATAAGTATATAAAAATAAGGTGCCAGTACACGAAAAAAAAAAAACGAAAATCATATTTAAAAAATTTAAGTTACACTATGACATACTTTAAATCAAATAACGAATATACCAAGTGCGGTGTGTGTCTGAAGGATGCAGCCAATGGGAGTTCAGCTCATTTCAACATGGTCTCTGAAGTTGTTTGAATAACCTTGAATATTCTGACAGCATTCAAGTTATTAAGATTATATCCAATTAATCAGCCCTTGATATCCTTGGCTAACTGGCGTCGATAGGTTAGTTCGTAGTTACAATGTCGCACGCAACTTTACAGATGATAATGACGTCATAAACTGATTGTAAAGGGACGAAGTGATAATCATCTAACAAGATACCTCGATAGTTTGTAAAAATTGAAGAATCAATAAGGTTGGCTTTTGCTTGAACCTTCCGTACATATCTAAACGCAAAAGACTGGATTAAAAGTCCTAGTTGCACACCAAATTCCAGGACAGAATCAAAAGATGCTTTAATATCAAAATACTAAACCAAATAGGTACTATGTGCTATATGCACCATGTCTATGACTTGTAACATATTGTGAGTTTTCTGAGCGCTGGAGGAGAGCAAAGATATTTAAACGTCGGTAGTTATCTTATTGCTTATGTCAACTCCGTAAGCAAAGAAATTCCTGTACCTACCCACAATAAGCATTTCTATACAACAAGTCACGTAGACTTGTCATGATCGTGTAAACTATCGTTTTATTTTATGTCAATCAATGATTTAGTGAAAAATAAGTGAGTACGCAATACCCACACAAACTATTATACACACCGTTGCTCCACTGACTAAGCTGAAAGACAACTTGTCTATGCCCTTGTTAAAGATACCAAAGACAACCCAACGGTACCAGCGATACTCAATATTTCCAAGTCCCGCAACCATAATAATTAGTACCATAATAACTAACACACTTACGATACAACGGAAATTATATATGGCGAATATTTAACTAACCCATTTACTAGACGATAAAATAAATATGTAATTGTCAACGCAAAATCGTATGTGCAAACGTCAAATATTTCGCGCGTATTATTTGACAGCTGTCAAAGCGAAATGTCATCTGGGATGCCAGTAATTCATGATCTTGCACACTTAAGTAAAGTTACGTCGTTGATTTGAATAATGGGTAAAGGAATATTTGATTAGCTTGGAAAGACAAATGACAAATGTTTAAATTGTAGTTGCAATGGACGAATGTAACGATTACTAAGTTCCCAGATGACTTAACAGAGGTTGAAGACATAACATTACATGATGTCTTTATTCCCTGAAGGGTTAGCCAGACGTATAGCTATTTAAAGTCTTGGAAAGCATAGTACCATACATAATCAGCCCATAATATTCGCACTGCTGGGATTCAAGCTTCCTCTCTGTAAGAGGGAGTGGGCCGTAATCTAGCACACAAGCTCAGTGCGGGTTGCTAGATGTCACATGTCTTCGAATTTTGAAGTCGGTTGTCTTAGAAAGAGCCACGATTTATTTTAATTCTGTCATCTTTAGAAGCAGTGAATGCAAAACAGAATACAGTCTATTGACTAATTATTTCATATTTATTTTCATAATACTAATCTGTTAGTGTGTACATTCTAGAATTAAGTACATAAAAATAATGACAGAACACAAAACCTTGGCACTCGATGATCCAATCACATTTGTTTACGAACTAAACACACTTTCCATTAGAAATGTTTCACAAACTGATTCCATTCTATCATCGTATTATTTCTAGCGAAAACGTAAATATAATACGCTTGTACGCATTTCTATTGTTTTTCTCCGTTTTATTGTGTAAATATAAATAAAAACTGATTGACACAATCGATCGCGTCTCCGTTAGAAATCTCGCATTCCGTCCGATCTAAACAAATGCTTTAAGAATGAGAAATAACATTTAATGTTTTCACTATAACCATTGTGAGGTGGATTCTTGATTCGTAATGCGTTTAGGAATCTAAAACTGGGGTCAGATTATACTTTGACTCATTGGAGGCGTGTGATGTCAGACTCATCAGTAGACTGTCGACTTTGTACTTACAGTGGTCAATTCCGTAAAAAAATCTCCGTGAGAAGTAAGCTGTCAATATTGTCAATTCCTCCGTGAAAACTTAGGTGAAGGGCGCTTGAAGTAAGCTGTCAATGTCATCCCATCCGATGCTAGGGATTGACCAAGCATTACATTTATAATCATAATCGAAAAATTGAGGAAAAATAAGTTGAGTTTCTGACTGAACTCCTTTTTTGCTGTTATATTTGAAACAACCTAAAATAGTCATAATAATGTAAAAACACTCAAATAATAACATTGCTAGTATAAATTGTTAAAATCTAGATTATGATTGTAAATGTAATGTTAGATCAATCCCTAGCATCACTGGGATGATACAGACAGCTCACTCCACACAAGTTTTCACGGTGAGATTTTTACAGAACCGACATAATGACAGCTCACTTCACCTTAGTTTTCACGGTGACAATGCAATACCTACGCGGTCAAAACGTATGGAACAGCAATTCTTTTTACGACGAATAATTTCAACGCGGGTCGGTTCAAAATCAAGATCTGAATCTATGGTAACAGTTGCACATCGATGTCTCTGCCACCCTGAATTGTGTAACATGAAATGAGTCTATGCGTAATTATGAGCAACAAGGGATTCAGCTTACTAATTCAACTAGAACTAGTGGAAACGCCCTGGGCGTCGGGAATCCCAGGCTGATTCCCGGCCACCGTAGGCGCGGGCTTGCGGACAGCGAGTAATGGGTAGCTCGCTGTCCGGTAAGGACCAAGCCTGGGCCGAGAGAGATATCAGTGGTATCACCAACTGGTAGGGTTCGCAAGGGCCGATGCCTGCCAGAGGTGCGGGTTGTTCGAAAGAGATACCGCGGCCCCTGGCACACAGTTAACTGAGGGAACACGGGTGGGTTTTAGTCAGTATAAGTCTGACACGCCCTCGTGCTCCACCCGAGCGGGAGAAGTGATTTGATGATTTGCCACCCTCAACAAAAAAGCCCTGTTATGTGTAATATAAAATGGGTCTATGTGGGATTATGAGCAACAATTAGGGATTCAGCTTACTAATTCAACTAGAAAATACTATTCTCCAGATTAAATCAACATTTTTTTTTAATAGGACAGCTATTTTTTATATTTTTATGAGAAAATAATTAACCTAAGATATCATGGCGATAATGGCATAAAATAACCGCGCAGCAAAAAATTAAAACTGGCTGTCATAATTCAACCACTTCTTATTTGAGTGACGTCATTCAAGAAATTAATGTCATAAACAACATTATTTATTACGTCTATGTATTATCTTTATATTAATACGTGAAGAAAAAACTTGGTACCCCTTTTTTCGAAAATGACGCGGACGAAGGAGTCAGAAATTTTCCACAGTTAAAGTTTATTTATATGGAGAACGTGCAGAAAGCGAATATTTTTACGTCATAATGCATTAGAAATACATTAATTTTTAAATGAATTATGGTCGACCACTGCCGTCCACTAATTTAAATGAAACCAAGACTTCGTTAAACTTCACATAATAGGTATTATATTAGGTATGTTACGTTTTTTTTTAATGAAGGTAGTATTATTTAAATTATAATCAAGGTAAATTTTAATGGAAAATTTTGCCAGAAATCGTTATGTCATTTGGGTTTACCAAATGAAAATTTTACGCGTACACAATACACAAAGGACAATTAATTAATGAGCTAGAACCTCATACATTAGACTTATTATGCTAGAATAAAATTAAAATCATACGATCACATTTTTCCTTACATTATACGAGAACGCACTTTTGCTTTTTCCTAACGATTTAAGTAAGTAAGTATCATTGTTTCACCATTTTCCTTTTTAGAAAAGTTCGAAGTAACATAGGCTTATTTATACAGGATAAGTTTTCATCCAGTGCGCAAATTGTAAACATGAATTCAGCATATAATTCTAGACCCTGCTGGCTGGCTGGCTGTTTCATAGAAAAGTGCAATGCCTACGCCGTCAAAATGTATGGAACAGCTGATTTTATTTTTTGTATAACCGACGAAAAATTGCTGCGCTGGGGGCCTAGAATGATATGCTGAATTTATGGTTAGAGTTTGCGCACTGGATAAAAACTTATCCTGTATTGATGATCATTATTCTCCGGCCCATAACCCAATAACTGTACTTATTTAAAGTCCACTCATTCAATCAATCTACCTAGCGTTTTCCCCACTATGTTATGTTGGGGTCAGCTTCCAGTCTAACCGGATGCAGCTAAATACCAGTATTTTACATGGAGTGACTGCCTATCTGACCTCCATAACCCAGTTACTGGATAACACGATACCCCTTGGTAAGACTGATTGGCAGACACTCGGGCTTCTAACGACTCATAACCACTGTTACATTCTGTTAAACGGTGTTATCTAATAATAAGATCGAGAGACTTTTTAAAGTTCTTGCCATCCTATACGGTACACAAAACATGCTTTCTATGACTACAAAAAGTAACCTTAAGATGAAGATAACAAGCCACCCCGACCCTTGTTCGATCCAGCCCGCGACGCTAAGCCTGTAGCTTTAAATTCGTCCCTAAATAATAATCATTCCAATCTAGCCCGTCCCTTGCTACCCTCTTCCAGCGACGCCCTAGGTCGAGATCCGTACCCCACAGGGGTCCCCATTAGCGTGTAGCCCTGGTTGGAGGCCTTAATTTATTAAGGTAGCCACAGGCAACTCCGGTTAAGGAGTCGACAACCTTCTAAGTTGACCTGCGAGATAGATAACATTCCCAAAAAAAAATACGTAAGAATACTTTTAATCTGTCAAAACGTGTCGCAACTGTCGCAAGCCTCATCAACGCCCTGACGCGTCGATCTTGAAAATTTCCTGCACTTCGGAAGGGTGATGTCCATATATTATTTTCAAACATCGGCCAAGACAATAGCGATTGTTGACAAAACGATCCGTCAGCGTCAGGGGACCCCGCACCGAGATATCGACGAAAACTGCACACGGTAGCACTCGATTCTTCTCTCGATTCAATCGATTTTGATGAGCGAGTGAATTTTTCGCGTCCGCCTCAGATAAAGTTTTCGCAGTTTGGGGTTTTCGGAAATGGTGATTGAGGAAATTAATGTGCTTAATTGCAAGAAGTCTTCTCTATATAGAGTGCCTTGCCCGTTCTTCTGCAAAGCTGCCTACTTGGCTTTGGAATAGGCAACTAGCTCCATATAAATCTGACTGATCGACTCCTTAACAGTTAAAAATTACTTGTAACTGGTTTATTTAAAATAAATGCTTTGAGTTTGAGTCTGTAAGTTGAATAATTGGTTTCGAAAGACTTGTTAATCTGCATTGAATGTGAATGAACGATGGTTATTATTTCATAGCATTAAATTTACAGAAAATGCACATAAACTGACATTCTCTAAACTTACTGAAGAGGTTGTTGTAGTTGTAGCTATGCCTCAGTTTGAAGAAATGCAATACAGCGACTTACAACTTATAGACACTAACAAATAGTGTCGTTAATTTAACAAATCATTCGGAATAAATTAGGATTAAGCTCTGTTAACCAGATTATCATACGAATCCGCAATAAACACAAAGTTATGACTAATCCAATTAAATATTCCCATGCGACTCAATTATGTAGCACGAAGCAAGATCCTTTTACTCCGACCAGGTTACACTTAAACAGAATTTCGGTTATGTCTTCAAGAAGTTTGTGAGTCATATTAATGTATTGTATGGGTCATGAAACGCGACATGTCGTTGTTAAGTATGATTCATTGACAATAATACTTGGGACTCCTGTATTTGTTAGCTTAGGTATCCAAAAAAACCCGATGATATGGGTTGGGAATCGTGCTAAGTCATGGTAGAAGCCTGAGACCTAATGTAAGTTTGGAGTTGCCCTTGCTTCCAACATAACATTTAACATCACATCTTATTTCCCAGAAGAATTAGGCAGACGTTAATAATACACCCACATTTCGCCAGTGATGTTTAATCATCTGAGTTTGTTACGGCTTTTCTTCTCAGAGTAGTCTGAATTACGTGTAAGTGTTTGTACAAACATACTTACAGATACAAAATCATTTATCAATTAGTCCCGTATAATAGGAGGCGAGACTTTTGTTACTAACTAAATTCTCAGTAGCAGCCTGGTGTCTGGATTTGTGCCCGACTGATGGCAATAATCTACACCGTAACCACGAATTCCGTATTTCCTGCCAAAGTTACGGGCGTCTTCTACTCCGTAAAACTTACGGACATATGATTAGTTCGGGACCGGAACTAAGAACGAATGACAATATGATTTGAAAGTTGTCCCTAATCCCGATAGGATGTTACCCGTCCAAAAAAATATTTTGACACTACTTTTGACGGATCAAATAACTTTAAACAGCCATTATCTTTGTTGACGTACGATTCTTAAAATTTACGGACCGTTAGGTATTGGTTAAAATTATGACTCTTGTATCTTTAGCAATAATGAAGCAAAGACCTTAATACCTTCACATAGTATAGACCCTCCCACAGTATAGACCCTCCCATATGAAAGTACCTAGCTATCACAGGTTAAATAAGCTTACGAATCTATTTATATGCCCAATACGGCAATAAAAAATGCAACTATGATAAGCAAAACGACTTGTTTTGTTTTTATAGGAACATGAGCATGTTCCTGAGACACATGCTCGCCCCGTCTTACATAGGACTCAAACATAACTGGTGAAATGTGGATGTACTTTAAGTACACTTCTGCTTAACCCTGGGACAAAAACAGGCGTGATGTTATGTTAAACTAACTTAATAACCAATCCACGTGCAATATTTAATAACATCAGTTTCGTGATTAGTCCAACACAGGTAATATCAAATATATGTTAGTTGCTTACTGAAACAATTTGATTGTGGAGCGGTCGCGGTCTGTTGCGTCCAAGATAACAGAGATCGCATATCACTGATAAGTTATCAGTAATGCACATTGCAGTGCGACTGATATGCGCGTGCGCATGTGTGGGGGTAAACGTTCTGACGAGATGTAGGGAATGGGACTTAGAATACATTGAGATACCGTACTGAAAACTATACAGGCGCACTATTGGCTAAGTTTTAGAATAAATTAACTTCTAAAAAGATTTATTTGAAACCCATTAACCCAGTCTTTTCAAGTCGAATTAAAAAAACAGGCCAATTATTTATACAAAAAGCCATTTGAAAAGTTTATTTTTCGTAAAGCTGTAAGTTTTTGGTATTAGAAGAGCTTTACAAATACCAGCTACTGCTCTAAAACTCCTACATTTTTTTTTTGTGTTTGACTGAAAGACTGGACTGAAACATAATGTCATAACATTTTGCAATAGATCGTTTACCACAATACCTAGCAGTGTTGTTTGATACGAAAAAGAGTTTGCCTAAGCTCTAGAATTTAAGATAGAAACGCTATTGAAAATCCTTCTGACTCACCTTATAAAAACACACGAGAACTACCAGATGGAGAAGTAAAGTTTTCATCAAATCAACGTCACTACCAATACTATAATTTCCGCAACTTCTAACACATATTTATCTGTTAAACACAGCGTCATAAGAAATTCTCGCGGATCAAAATGAAAAATACCGTTTTAGTTTACAGAGCCGATCGTGTAGGAGAAACATACGGCATTGTGATCGTCCACATAACACAACACACTTCGTAAACACACAGTACTCGGAGGTGGGAGTACAACAAACACTTCGGCGAAAGCCGACGGACGAGGCTAGTTCATGGCTACCTAGAGCCGAGGGGAGGAGGATAGGTATTTGTTTCAGAGGTAGTTGTACCTCTTAGCTGTTCTGATATCCCAGTACCTATGACTGGTGAGACGTCAAGTGTTACCATAGAAAATACAGAACAAGATTTGGAATTATTGGGTTTTAAAATGGTGAGAAATGTATAAAATTAGGAAATGTTGAAGTGGTGATAGTCGGCAATTGGCCAATAGCCGGTGGAGCAGACGAGGCCTGGAGTAGAGACCGAGTATCGGCAAGCGTAGTGTGGGACGCCCGCCAGCTAGATGGACCGACTATCTTAAAATGTGGCTGGGACAGATGGATGCGAAAGGCGGAGGACAGAGTATTGTGGCGCAGCCTGGGAGATGCCTATGTTCAGTAGTGGACTGGGATAGGCTGAGTTGATTGTAGTAGATATGAAGTGCCATTAGCACAATAAGATTTCACTATCTGACATCACTTGATCTGACTATTATCACGAAGATATTAACATTTATAGGAACCAAAGCGCATATATGATTCTGTTGCACTTTAAATAATTTAGACAACGTAACGATGAAGACGATCTAAAATCAAAACTTCCTTCTCGACGGTCACAAAGTGTATACGATTATCTACAAAATCATGATTCGTTTAGAACGCATTACTGTGATAATTAATCATAACATTAGCATAACTATCTTCTCCTATTGTACATAATTTAGATAATATTCATGTATATTCGGTGCTCGTGCTAAGCCTACTGAAATAAGAAGCATTTGCTTAGCACAGGCTGATGCAGAAAATTTTCAACAGCTGCAGAATCTAACATTTATGACATGGAAACCTCAGAATCAACTTGAACCGAACAAACAAACGTCATCAGGACAATACTAGATATTGATAAGAATGATAAGGACGATGCACGTGCCTGCCCAATGCTAACATCTAGAGAGGTTAATAGTACAATTGTACTCGCATGATACTAGTTCTGCCAGTTCCGAAGATTTATGTACTGGTATATGTATGCACATACATTATGTCAGGTTTGAAATAACTGGGGGTATGGAAAGACCTGATCTTCTTGAAAGGTTTTATCAATGTTGGGTCGGCTTTGACGAAAGATCAGGAAATAGTAAAGAGCATTGTCACATTTTAGCCAATAATACCCTATCATATGAGGATTTTGAAAGTGCCAAACTTAGACGTAAATATATCGCGGTGGGATTTCATCACTCACTGAATTTTCAACTTTCGGTGTTTAACCTAGTATTGAGAATTCAACGGAGTGCATCAATACCATGCGAAAACACACTGTACGATTTTCAAGTCTAGGCGTTGAAGATCCAGTACTCGAAATAATGCCTCCACGATATTTTTACGTCCATCCGACCTAAAGTTGAAATCGAAAAGTTTTTGGAGTTGTAGGCAGTCCGGGTGTTATAATGTTTTACTTTTAATTTTTTAAATATTAGGTTGGGGAAAAAGTCTTTTCGCATTATAGTAGGTATGTATGAACTTGTAATAAAATCTCTTTCGCTATACTATTTGTATCTGGCTGGTTTTGGTATCATTGAAAGTTTAAATTTTAAAGAACATAATTCCAAATACAAATTAGGAAAATGTGTGATTTTCATTTGTTTTTCGTACCGTCAAGATGAGTGAATCTAATGAAGAAATGCGATACATTTTAAAATTTTACTACAAAAAAGGTAAAAATGCAACGCAAGCCGCGAAAAAAAATTGCGATGTTTATGGGCCTAGTGTAGTGTCTGTGAGAGTAGCACAAATTTGGTTTAAGCGTTTTCAATCCGGAAATTTTGATGTCAAAGATGCACGTCGCTCTGGTCGCCCTATTACGGATAAAATGGATGCCATTTTTTAAAAAGTGGAGCAAGATACCAGTAGTTACGACGCAGCTGAAGAACTGGAAATTGACCACAAAACAGTTTTGGCGCATTTGAAAAAAACTGGGTACACAAAAAAGCTCGACATTTGGGTACCTCACGAGCTCACTGAAAGAAACCTAATGAACCGTGTACTCATTTGTGATTCTTTATTACGACGTAATGAAACGAACCATTTTTGAAGAAGCTGATAACTGGTGATGAAAAGTGGATCACGTATGACAAGAACGTGCGAAAAAGGTCGTGGTCAAAGGCCGGTCAGGCTTCACAGACTGTGGCGAAACCCGGGTTAACTCGCAACAAGGTGATGCTGTGTGTGTGGTGGGATTGGAAGGGCATTATTCACTATGAGCTGTTACCACCAGGCAGGACCATCGATTCTGAACTCTACTGCAAACAACTGATGAGATTAAAGCAAGAAGTTGAGAGAAAGCGGCCGGAATTAATCAACAGAAGGGGTGTGGTTTTTCATCATGATAACGCTAGACCTCACACATCTTTAGCCACCCAACAAAAATTAAGAGAGTTTGGCTGGGAGGTGTTAATGCATCCGCCGTATAGGCCTGACCTTGCACCTTCAGATTTCCACCTGTTTCGGTCTCTTCAGAATTCTTTAGGCCGTGTCAGGTTAACATCACGAGAGGACTGCCAAAACCACTTGTCGCAGTATTTTGACCAGAAGTCCCAAAATTTCTATAGCAATGGGATCATGTCCCTACCTACAAGATGGCAAAAAGTTATCGAACAAAATGGTACCTACATACTTTAGTTAAATGTAAATAAACTTTATTAAAAAATGTTTTGAATTTTCTTAAAAAATGCAAAGAAACTTTTTCCCCAACCTATTATAACAATCTCAAAGGCTTGTTTTAATGAGAAAAGTGCAATAAGTCTTCATCACCTAGATCAACCACGCAGAACCGACTAGATATTTATATTCATTCATTTATTGCATTCCATATAATAGATGTTGTTGTAAATAATACGTTAGGAATATTTTGCTAAAACACAACAATAGGTAACAGGTTGCTCAGACCATCGCTGTTGACCGTAACCGACAATATTTATAAATAAACAGTCGATCAATATTTTCTTACCCAGCCCGGGGCGACGGTCAGCACGCGTTAACTATAGTTAATTAAATAACTACTGTTTAACTTTCTATGAGTGTGGCTCACGATTTAGACCGGTTCCAAATGTCACGACACTAGAATCGCCGAATCTAATTTAGAGAGATGGTTCCGTATATAAATATTTGGGAGCCTCGAGGAAAATGTGGTCTTGAAATTTGGATGCTTCAAAGCTGATGGTCCTATATCTGAAGGAAAGTGGTTGCCGTCATCTATAAACATCTGCAGCTGCTCCTTTAAAGTTGTTTTGCACCTAAACATATTTTTAATATCTCTCTGTCTCTCATCTACAAACAATTCACTGAAATAGAATGATCATTTTTATTTAGCGCTAAACGTATTTAGTGATTTGTGGGGCAGGCTAAGTGCGAATTTCAATAATGATACTGAACGTGATGACTACATCTAAACCACTGTCAAGAGCTGTCAGTGTCAATATTCCACAGAAAATAATGACACCAAACGAAGTTCATGGGATCACGAAGAGTTTCATCGGTGAAATTCGCCCTAAATCAGTAGTAGTTTAGCAAGAGTCCTAAGGATTTCCACAGGTCAAAAATAAAAGTGTAATGAATTTCAACTTTAGAGACAACGATCAAAGACACTTTCTGTAGCACATGTATAAGAAAGCCACTTACAAAATATTATGTGATCGTCTCTTGAAGACTTGAGTATCCACTTTGCATTAGATGTCTAGTGCTAACACCTCAAGAACAACATACCGTTGTAAGAGGATTATAAATGTTATTAATGCGTATGTTGGACCTGACATAATATCTGGACTCATATTTGCCTTATGCCATACCAAAGCATTGGGAGCAGTACCCTCATTGTGTAACGCCCTTTCCATCACAATCACAAGGGTTTTGTAGAATATTCGTAATACATTGCTTCAAACGTTTACACATTTTGTTTGCTCGAGAGTGTAAATAGCGCAATGAATATTGTTTAATTGACAAAATGAAGTGGAAAAATGTCAGTATCACCGCCATCAAGGTAGCCATTTTTCACAAATCATAACAGTGAAAATTGGTATTTACAATTCGAAAATCAGGGAAGTTAACATTTTTGAACATACTTATAAGCCAAAAGTTACCATAGGGAAAATAGTCAAAGCAAATATCTGGAGTAGTGTTATCTCAAATAACTGCACAACCAGTGGAAACTGACATAATATTGGAACTAATAACTCTGTCTACCAATAGAAAAACCTACGGCTGGGTTTTTCGTGGCTTAGGTACAGACTATCCTTCTGAGAAAACCCAAAAATATACAGGATAAGTGTTTATCCATTCTAACCCTCCCCCCCCCCAGCGCAGAAATTTTACGTCGGTTTTGCAAAAAAAAAAAATCTGTTGTTTCATAGAAAAGTGCAACACTGCGCGGTCAAAATGTATGGAACAGCTGATTTCTTTTGTATAACCGACGAAAAATTTCTACGCTAGGGGTCTAGAATAATATGCTGAATTCCTGGTTAGTTTGCGCACTGGTTGACATTTTACCCTGTATATTTAAGTATTTACATAGAATGATAACAATTATTCATACCTACAAATGGTTTGAAGGCTTTTTATCTCAGCGTACGGTACCCTAAAACCAAAGCACAACGTTCGCAATCGAGGCCACAAAGCTAGGCTGGCGATTTTGACAAATCGTTATTGATGCGTCGTGATCTACTCTGACATTATGCCACCAATTATATTATTTAAACTAGCAACACTGTTACCCATTACCGAAGGATTTTTTTTAATGTATTAAATAATATATGATTTTATTTCAGTAAGTAGGTTTTTACAAACACTTTTACACGTCAATCATATTTGAAAAACTAGATGAGGTCGAAGTTTCCTAAGTAACTACCTATTCTGAGAATAAAGGCAGACGCAATCTCAGTTATAGAATCAGATGCCACGGTACTAAGGTAACTATTAATTTGTTTATAGTAAGTACAAAAGGACCAAAAATAACTCATGAGAGATTGCAACGATTAGTAAATAGACAAATAAGAACGACTCGTTTATTGATATTTTAGGAATCGGACATTTTTTAAGATTCGGTTAAGAAAGTGAATTATCCGAATTGTGAAATAAATATAACGGTTAAAGATATTCACCATAGACAAGACAGTACTAAGAAAAAGAAGGAAAGAAATACTGTTGAGAACTTAAATGAATATGATATTGGTACCTATGTTAAGGTCTTACCGCACCTTAGTTATTTGCCAGTAACCCAAACAATAATAGCAAGTTTGTGTTTCGGCAGTTAGAGGTAAGATAGCCAGTTCCTCTATGGTTGAGGATTCCGAGTGAAGGTCGCTTCCACCTTCGGCCTGATCATCACTTACCACCAGGTGAGATAAAGGCAAAGAGCATCCCTGTTGTGATTAAAAAATAGACCTGCTTCCTGATTTGTGAGACATTATTAATATATAAATTGTATTTGTAGATTTCGTTTGGAATGTGTGGATATACGCCTCTTTAAAAATTAAAAAAAAAAACCTGATCTGAAATCTCATTTTTAGACACAATATTATTAAGTATCTAGTCGTTGTACAATAAAATACTAATATTAAAAGATACTTTGATTAACGCAGCGAACATTTTCTCAATACAAACAAGTTACAAAAAATTCATAATCGGATTACCGTGCTTCTGACAGTAGATTAATCAAATTAAAACGACCGATCAAAACATTTTGATGCGATCCTATCAGGTTGGGCTATTGAACCCATTAATGTGGTACCTGAAGATGATTTTACATAAGGTACTTGAAGCTGCAGAAATTCCGTGTCGTCCTAAGATCTTTGACAGTCGTTACGGGTAGTCAGAACTCCAAACACACAGAAAACACAAACAAGAACCAATCTTACCAAGGGGTCTCGTGGTGGGATTGGAAGCCGCCCCCGACATAGTTGGGAAATGGCTAGGCTAATTTTAAATATAGAGGACAATTCACAATTGAAGAAAATCTAGCGTGCTCGAGCAACAAGTCTAATCGACAATCAGATCATGAACCTAAACATATAAAAAATGGAGAAGTTAATAAAAAAACTGAAGCGTTTTTTTTACAAAACAAAAAGAAACACTAAACAGTATAGATTCCTACAGTTCACAAATTCAAAATTTTAAAGATATATGCCGAGTTAAAACACATAATTTTGAGCACGTGCATACCATAGACGCGACAGATATGGAGCTACATTAGTCATTGGCTCATAAAGTTTGATCATGTTACGTAACAGCTCAGTTAGTTGGCTTAGTATTTAACTATTTAGCGAGAGGAAACAGCAACTAATGAGTTCTAAGGCAAGAGGTTAGTAGGAATTGATAAACTTCTAAATGTTACCAAGATAATGTATTTGCTAATCGCCCACAGTGTGCGAAAGGACCAGTAAAATCTAGGACCAAATATTATTTCTTCTATATATATCGTTTCAACTCGTCTTCTGAGCAAACCATGGTGGCTCGTAATGGAAATATTATTTTAGAGATTTGGATTTTCACTTCATCTTAAATCATATTCCTAAGTATGCCCATTAATTTTAAAGTGATTTGCGTAAAGGATGACTATAAAAACATGTACCATAATATAATCATGTACGTAATTAATAAAATCTACGTCATAATATCATTCTTCATTGTAGTATTGTATAATTTTATCTCTAGAGACGTAAGTACGGACGAGTCAAAGGACCTTGAGTGACAAGCATCACCATTGATCTGCTTAAATTACTTACAAGGGACTATTTCAATGAGTATTTCAGACCGAAACGCAATAACATTGAAAGGCAAAAAGTCAAAGCGCAATTCGCTGCCTCAGTGGCAGCTGGATCTACAAGCCTAGCACAAAATAAACTCAACTAATGTACCGCGACTCCACAAGGACCATAACTCCACATTGCGACAAAACAAAAACGCAAATTTGCAAACGTATAAAGAAATTGAAAGGTACCGGCGTGCGCGATGTTATCGCGAAATTATTCCAAATTTCACCGTTTTGCCTCTCTGGCCGTAGCGTTTTTTACTTTTTTCAGACGATGGCAGTCGCGGGCCAACTCCCATAAATTATAGTTCGGTAGCTCTGTTAAAGGGGTTTTTGAGTATTTTTTTATTTTTGTTTAGCCCTTTGAAGAATTTATGTCCCCGTCTTACTTAGTAGCGGCGGTCAGCGGAGTTGCCGACTTGACCGGCTCCGAGAAATGTTCGGGCCTTTCGATACGCGACGCTATAAGTATTTTGTACTTGCAGTTTTGTTTGTGAGCTTGTGATACGGCTTTCGGGTTATTTTATTTTAGTTTCAGTTGAAGCCTACTTGAAGTTGGGAGTTGAAGCACCTTAATGACTATCGTGTGACGATCAGGGTTAAAGAAAGCCGCCAAAGTTTTCTTCGACTTAAAATTTTACCAAACACAAAACTGCGTAACACATTGTCAATCAGAGTCTAAATCATTTTGAAGGATACTGCTAATCCATTGCTTCAACAGCGTAAATGACGCAGTGACTGTTGTTGAACTGTTAAAATGAAAACCATTCCTACTGTTAGTGTTATATTTTGGTCCTTTAACCCTTAAATTATATTATAATCTTTACATCTATACTCTATACATATAAATAAAATTGGAGTGTCTGTTTGTAATATTAAAATAACCGCTTTTTGCTACATGCACATGAATATATATACGGTACATATACCAAAATAACATTTTTTTCAATTTTTGTATGTCTGTCTGTCGGCCAGTCTGTCTGTGTGTCTGTCTGTTTGTTCCCGCTAATCTCTGAAATGGCTGGACCGTTTATGACGGGGCCTTCACCGGCAGGTAGCTGATGTAATAAGGAGTAATTTAGGCTAATTTTATTTTAGAATTTTTATTTGTTTTTATTGATATATAAATAATAGTAAAAAAAACTATTCCGCGCGGACGTAGTAACGGGCACAGCTAGTATATATTATAAATATTCAAAATGGTCCTTTGATCCTCAATCCTTTCTAATTCTACTATAAATTGCACCTCTCACGAACTATCACTCACTATTCTATGAACCAGATCGAAGTGCTAACGCACAACATTACGTAAGGTGTGACGTCACGTGAACAATGGCCATCGGAAGCAGGCACGTGTCTCCAAGTCGTGACAGACCGGAGTCACTTGCAATTGTTGGGCTCTCATATTACAATGATATGGTGAATGGGGGGACGGTAATTTGTGAAGATACTAGTATTAATTTGTAGGATGTGCATTGTGCAGATGTATTTCTGATAGAAAAAATGTCTATGATATAAGAGTATCTTTGGTCGGTTCCTATAATAAATGCGATATAACTTTAGTCCTAGCCTAAAGCTCTGAGCCAGCTTTTGCAACAAAAATTATCCAACTTCATTCCCACTTGGGAGACATTCTTAATACAAAAATTACAACTTAGCACCGAACTAATTTATCAGTTTTGTAAAAAGAACTGCGATTCTCGAATACGTATTGGGTTCATAATTAAAAAATGGCTTGGTGGTTTGAACCTGATCTAAATATTATTTTTTTGTAATATTGGGGGATAGTTTTGCAACAATAATGAGTGAATGAGAAATACACCAAAAAAAGTTATACTATTGAGGCGTTTAGGCTTCACACTCATCTAATCCCCAGATTCGCAACAAATTCTACCATTAGTAGTTGTTTTTTATATATAAATCAGGTTTCGTTAAAATCAATGCCACCATGCACAAATGCAATATGAATACATTCAAAGCAAGACATGACATTATGAAAGTTTCTAATTAAAAATCGTAAGATACAAATGATGTAAGAAGACAATTTGTTAAAGGTCATTCGGGACTCATTGAAAGCCCACCGTTTGCAGTTCGAGCTAACAAATTAAATACAAATTACATAAAGTCGGACATCTTTAGAAACAGACAAATAACCGCTTGAGATTTTTATAATCGAAAGAAACTCCGATCAATGTCAAAAATCTGGATCACATGCGTAAGAAGTGAAAAGGGACATTATGACGCGCAAAAACCAAAAATTACAAATATTCCGTAACCGAAATAGCCTTAAAACGCGATAGCAGACAAAACGGATTCCAAATACTGGCAATTGGAATAGTTTTCAGTTTTTTTTCTCCGTTTTAAGTTTCGAAGGCATCCTAACGGTATTTGGGAGACATAGCATCGGGACGGACGCGACAACGCTTTTTATGTTATTTTTCTACTGACCTTAGTCGTTTGCGATCGATTTCGAATCTTTTTAATCGGTCCTCCTTAAAAATAAATATGAAAGTTCCATTTTTGTTTTGTTTACAGCCTGAGTTATGACTGAAATGCAGGTTTCTCGAATTTTATTTATGGTTTCACGAAGATATGGACGCCGTTGTAATTTAAATTGAAAATCAAATGATGTCACTTCCTTTTTGCTACTAAAATCTACGCTACAGATACTTTAACCAGAAGAATGGTAATAAATCATAGGAGTGTTACCGGATGGAGACGTCAATAAAATATTAATTAGCATCGTAGAATTAAGATTGCCTGATTAATTATCTTAAGTAGTATTAAAACTAACATTATAGCTGCGCGATTATGACACAAAAAACTGAGCTTCCAGCTCTAATTGCGTTCAACGCCGGCCAAAATTAAAAAGAAAAGTCGCACAGCAAGAATCCCGCCTATTTTTAAAAATGGAACCCGACGATGATTCGCCTAATTAATAAACCAATCACGTACAGTCGAGACACGGCGTCGAGGCGCGGCGGACGTGCGGGCGCGGGGGATGAACGCTCGGAAATTCGAATAAGTACTATATTTTTTCTGCACTCAAAGCATGGCAATGTAACTTGTAATTGGCTTGACGGCCAATGATAACGAATTTAGAATGCAATCAATTATTTATGAGTTATTACTTTGGCTAACAAGAAATTAGCACTAAAAATGTAAAATTAGTTATTATTTATCATTATGAAATATTTGCGAACGCCAGATGTTATCTGTCTAAAGTATTCACCATGCCCACTAGTTAGAATGTGTCGATACAAAAAACTTCGGCTCAGTTAATCTTGTCAAATCAATATGAGAACTATAAAATTAAAACTTCTGATCGTATTCTCAGAACATTGTTATGAGAACGTATCGGATTATAGGTATGACACAGCATTATGTTTTCTCTTTTGATTGAATGAACATGAATGGAGCACATATTATCAACAAAATAATATGTCCTCCATATTGACACCGAAAAATTAGCTTCAAAAATCTCCAGTTTGGGGTTTTAGGAAAAAAATATCATTTATCAAATAAATGCATTCTCTGTTATGTCTATGCGCAGCGTGACTGTAAAAACTAGTTGAATAATAAATGCATTGGTTGGCAACACTGGGCCCGAGGAAGCCCGAAGCTTGGCGAAAAAGGGCGAAGATTAGCGAGCGCGCGCTTTTTGTTTGCATCAATCGATGCGCTCGCGCATTCGCACGATGAATAATTCAAAAATTGACATGAAATGGCGTATGGTTCTTTTTTTAAATGAAAGGTGCCCGATTGAGGACTGTAACCGCCTGACGAATTCATTGGTCAACGGCTTTTTGCGTTCGGTAATTGCTGTATTTACTTTATAGGTTATGAAATGAAATTAATGCAAGCCAACGATCTCGCTCTGTTGTTCCAATGCTAATAGCACTGTTTTACTATACTTAGATTATGAATCCATTTGGAGTACGGCAACAGTTGATACAACTGACAATAAAATATGAATTTATAGTCAAACCGCAAATAAAGACTCGCCTTTGCGTCCGTAAAAAATGATATGTCATAGGGTACTTCAAAAAGTGTTACACAACCGCTCAGAGAAGAAGTTTAAAACGTTTCGCGTTATTCTCTTCGTATATCTAGAAATTGGCTGTCAACCAAGCAAAAAATGTATAATTAATTCGAGTAATGCTGTTAATGATGCATCGAAAACTTGTGTCGATTTCCAAGTATAAGTAATCTTGTCATCTGAATTCTGGCTGTGATTGGTCGAGAGATCCCCGGTGCAGTTTTTGGATAAATGGCTTCATCCCGCACTACGGGATGCTGTCAAGACCTCTTCGAGTTATGGTTATGACGGCTTTTTACGTGTTTCATGAAGATAATTTCATTATGTCGTTACAAAAAGTACGCGGTAATTTGCCTGTCTTGCTGTAGCTAACGTTATTTGTAAGGCTGGATCGATGTCATTGTGCATTGTGGGAGAAAACTCGGTTTCTACTTGATTTTTTTGCTGAAATACATAGCCGTATAACGGTGGACATGTAAGCACTTAGCTACAAGAAATTGTAAAATGAAGTGATAAAAATATAGCTTTGTTTAGACGGATGTTTTGCTAGACAGAAATCGTGTGTCAAAAGTCAACCATAAATTTGTTTCTTTAGCGAAGAATTTACAGTTAGTTGACACTAGTGACTTCTGTTGTCATCATTGTTAAAGTGCTGTAATGTAACTAATTGAAAATGTCTCTGATAAAACAAAGTTTTTTTGTTGTTATCATTTTATGGTATTGCTAGACTTCAAAAACCTCGATAAACTATTGTTTCTACATTCTGAAACGTCTCCCAACATTCCTCAATAATCCAAGCCACTTAGAGTAGAATACATTTGTTCTATACTCACTTATAAGAAGAAAACGCCATATTGTTGTCTACACAGGGTTGGTCGTCCACCGTTCCACCGGTTGTGAGCATGAGGGTGTTCATTCGTGTTCAAATCTCACAAGGATATCGATTACTTTGTCGATTGAAATTATCGGTACACGCACTTCACTATTGGTTCTTCAAAGTCCGCGCGTGCGTCACTGTGACGCGTTCGCACATTATGTACATCACATCACTAGTGTTTGTGGCATAATCTGGAAATAAAAGGACACCATTATTTGAAAATCGGTTAAAACTACTTAAAATACAAAAAATATTGACAAAAATTAATTAAAACAAAAACTACATTTTTTAGTTCCTATAACATCTTAAATGGATAGCATTTGCTTGGATTAAAACCTCGTAAGATGTGAGCCATTTGCGGGTAGTACACTTAGTCACAGAAGTAGTAAACCTAATTAGTGCTTTACCGTCTGTAAATTGCACATAGACAGTTTGCAACCGATTTCGGCTAATCGTGATAGTTTAATAGACTCATTAGATTTATCATTAAAATCTGAGGGTATTCCAACAGAGTGAAGTTACTTGTGTTAATGAAAGCAATTGCCATCGTGTGACATTTCAACTCCACAGTTGAACTGATTAAAGAGGTCACAGTATGTTGTGTAAAAACTTTTCTAATCTCATGAGAGCCCTGCGTCAGATTTGACGGAGATAGCGACCCGTAGTTGTACCGACGCGACGGAACCGGCCAGCCGCCATCTTGGCCCTGATTGACAGCTGTCAATGTTGGCGGCACTGCGACGCGTCGCCGCGCCTGCGCACTACGGTACACCGCGCGTCACTAATTCGTTTTGAAAATAATGTTCTTTTAAAAAAAAAAATTTTTTTACGTACAATTGTTTAGCTAGATTTTCTGCTAGTGTTGTGATGTTTGTTTGATTGTTAAGTTGCGAACTAGACGTAATAAGATTTAATTTAACAATTTTTTTTTTTAAGAAACTCCGTTTTTTATTGATACAGATCTACACTATAATAAAACGGTATTTCATTAATAAAGCTGCTCCGGTGTATATAACTTCCTTATTCCATATGCTCGTGCGGCTAATAATTCAACTGGCAGGAAAGTCGTAGAAATTCTAAAAGCCTGACTGTATGCGGTGGAAACGTATTATTTCTGTACTTATTTTAAGCCTTCTACTCTCTCTTCGTGAAGTTTTAGGGTTTAAATGATTATTTATTAGAAAAAAACACGAAAAAAGAAAAATCCGTTTCACAATCGCAAGTCCATCGTGGATTTTTACACAATTACCCCGCAGGTTGCCTTACGATACTACTTATACAAATCAGTGTAAAAATATTACCTATTATGTCTTTTTCATGTAGTTATTTACTAAATTAGTTTGTGAAAACTATAAAAACTGAGAATGGTACGGTTTTCTCTAATCTATGGGCAAAATAATGTTCTATTTTATAAATCATGTGATTGGCTACGTCCAACAATGGCTGAAAACGAACGTTAGTAAAACCCTGAACATGCCAAAGTAGGTAAGGTCTACAATTTAAAAGTAAGTAAGTATTTAAATTTTATTCAAGTATTTATTTATTTATTTTGTAACAGCTATAATTTAATTTATTTTAAATGTTATAACGACTTTGATTAGATTACCTTTTACATTTGATAAATTTACAAATGCATATAAGTGCATGGAAACACGAGGAAAACCACTACATAAATCATTAAAATGCCATCGTACAGTAAATCTTATTTTATAGTGCACTGACGTCACAGTCTTGTCGTAAAATGGCAACATTATGCAGAGGAGATGTAATTGTTGAAACTCGTTACATTCCTACATTAATCGGTTTTAGTGTTACTTATTTAGTTTTAGTATATTTACATTTTTATGCGACGCATTATCAGATGCTAACCGAACGCGTCATATTATTATTGTAATATCTGTGGTTTTTATTTAGTCTTCAATCTTCCTATGTAATATGTAAATCAGATCCTAATACATTAGTACCTACCTACGTTGATTTTAAAATTCAAAATTAGAATGATCCCTGATGTCGCCTCTAAAGACTGTATTTAAAAAAAAACGTATATTAAATACATGGAATGGCATCTAAGAGAAACCTTATACTGGAAAAAAGGTTGGATCACACTTTCGACACAGCCAGTCACCTCTAATATTCAAGTATCAACAATTTATTTCCGCCGCTGAGTCGGTGCGTGTGCGCCCGTGACGTGGCGGAAAAGATTCAGGAATGCTGTCTGGCTCAGCCGGAATGAAATCTTATTAAAAATCTGCGCTGGCGAGGGTAGGAAACTGATGATGCCAAAATATTATAGATACCTTAGTTTGATTTTGACAGATGCCTCATTATATTTTATTTTAACAAAAGGTTGAAGTAGGTATCTACCATGCTCTAAGTTTTGCAGTAGTTTTTTGAATAACGTATATTTTTACTAGAGAAAATATATAAAGTGAAACTTCACAGAAAGAAGCCATAACGAGCGAAATAAAAGCAATCATGCGAACTTTCTAATTCCAAATACCGGCGCCAAAGTTAAAAAAATCTCGTTTTGACATTTACCAAGACAGTGTCGTTCCAGTTTGGATCAATGTATCGATAAAAATCTCACTGCCGAACTTATCGATAATCACTGAGTGTCACCGCTCTAGACGTAGATGGTAATCTAAGTGGACGGCTTGACACAACACTGTGTAAGCCGATAAAAAAATAGCAGACTACACGTTGAAAATAATAGCTAGAAAAAGACTAATAAAAAGGAGGCCCAGCCTACCTTGAAACCTTCAAGGTATAAGAAATACTTGGGCCGAGTAAAAAAGTGTAAGACTGCAATATAATTAGTTTTCATTTTGCTTGGAGGCAGATGTAAGAATAATATTTCCTATTTTGCTCTAATGATACAGATAGCCCTTAAAGTATTCTTAGTGATTAAGTACGATAAAATGCAACAGGTTTTTAACAAGAACCATTATTTTGCCTAAACGACAATTTCAGCACAATAATTAGACAAAAATAAAACTATAAAAAACTTTTTTCAAAAAAGTAAACAACCGACTTCCAAAAAAACACTAAAAAGTGAAAAATAACTTTAATTTCGGAAGTCGGTGACTTTGGATATGTATTTTAATTTTTTGTCACCGCCTTCCGAAATTAAAGTTATTTTTCACTTTTTAGTGTTTTTTTGGAAGTTGGTTGTTTACTTTTTTGAAAAAAGTTTTTTATTTTTCACTTTTTAGTGGTTCACATGTGCTTACCCCTTCACAGCGTACCGGCGTGATGTTATGTTATTAACTGGCGTAAACAATTGACACACATGAGATTTCAGCAATCCCTGTCCATTTGCTATCATTTATTGAGGAGTTCCGTTGCCTATCTCCGAAGTTCTTCATCAGGTCTTCACCAAATTGAAATGGAACCACTCCGAGAAAGTACTCTTCCAAAAACTACACAAATTGCTTCAAGTGTGCCTATAAAATTTGAAGAGTTCTCTCTATTTCTCCAGGATCCCATCATCAGATCCTGACTTGATGATCATGGGACCACCTGGGAAGTATACCCTTTCAAACAAAAAAAAAATTATCCAAATCGGTCCAGCCATCTTCGCGTAATCGGGGAACATACATAAAAAAAAATAAAAAAAAAAAAAGGTTCCGACGAATTGAGAACCTCCTCCTTTTGGAAGTCGGTTAAAAATGCACGTCTGTTTCTTCAAAAGACGTTGCGCTGACCCTAAATAAATAAGAATAAGAGCAGGAGAATCTTACATCCTACTAATATTAGAAATCTGAAAGTTTGTTTGTTTCGACGTTTGGATATTTGTTACACAATCACGCAAAAACGACCGAACATATTTGGATTAAATTAGGTACACAAATAGAACATAACCTGAATTAACACTTAGGATATTTTAGATATACATATGTATACATTTATGCCGTTAATAAGTTTCCGCGAGATAATTTCCTAACCTCCGCTGATGAAATAAAATTAAATCAATAATATTCTTCCTGTCAATTTCGTTATCATTTCAGTGCAGTTCCTCCACCTTGGAAGGTACAAAACCCTGAACAGTACCCATTAGAATGGTTAACGGAACAGCTGGTAACTAAAACAGACGCCATGTTTTGGTTAAGTACAGTCTGCATAAAAAATAACATCCGCCGACTAAGATATCAATGAACGTGTGGCGATTGTACTGTACCTCGCCATACGGATATGCCTGTGTTGTAGATGTTAAATAAAATTTATTATTATAAATTATTGGAGTCTGTTATGACGTGATGTTTTGGTTGACAGTTTTATAACAAAGCAAATGTTCAGATGTATCTTGATTTTTTTCGTGGCCCCTTTACTGCGCGTGATTGTGAATATTAGTTATTAAAAAAACATATTTTTTGCTTTTAAACTATGGTTTATTTGTCTTGGAATTTTAGTTTTTATTGTATTTATTTAACTTTTGGTTGCAACTTCCGAAGCTTAAATAAAATATAAGTGTTTAAAATTATAATTAATATAATATTAAATACTTATATTTTAATTAAGCGGGGTTTTGGTAGTATTTACAGACGCCAGCAAATCAAGCTACCCCAATCTGTCAAATTTCTTTGATAGACTTTCAAATGTACTTTTTATAAAAATAAGGTTCATGTTCAATTGGGAAAATTTTACAGTTAAGGATAGCTGGATGTGCTGGCGTGTGTATGTAAATATGTGCGTCCACAAACATCATATTTTCTTGTGTTCCATATTTCCTAATATTTCAAAAACGAACTTGAAATAAACACGATTAAAATGTGTATTTTAGCAAGCGCAGACCATGATTTCAATTATTTTCAGTTTTCAATAAAAAATGTATCACATTAAAAAGTAACTAGCGAACTCACTCTTTTAATTATTGACTTCAAATGTAATTTACTTAAAGCTTAACGTGTGTAGAAAACTATTAAAGAAATACCATAGCCACACATAATAGAGCAAGATATTTTTATAGACATACCGAGAGGCTGAATCGTCAGTTACCGTATACAACTCAGTCTGTGACAGAAAAAAGTAGTGACATCGGTATAAAAACTTAATTAGTGACTAGTACCTTTGGCTTCGTAGATGATGATTAAGGCAAAACTGAATTTGACATTGAAATACGTCATTTAGCAAACAACGACGCCATTATCTGAACTATTGAGTAGATACCGACTCATTTAAAATGTCTAGTTAATCATTTGACGCGGTTCACACTACCAATCCGAGTCTGGATCATTTTGAAAGTGCATCATATTGTTCGAAAAAATCGTGTGCTCAGGCAAGATAAATAACGCAATGAATGTTGTTTTCAATTGTCACAATGAAAGTCAATGAAAGTTACTGTTAGTGCGTTACGAAATTACCACTCTGGCAACAAAGGGAAAACTAGCAACATTCTACTCAATATCATTAAAAGTCACAATTTCCAATCCTAAATTTAAATAGTCTTCATCAAGTTTTGGTGTACTGACAAAAATCAAGGCGATGATTTTTATCAATTTGCAATAAAACTGATATATTCGCAAAAAGCTTGACTTACTTAGAAGATTGAGAGGCATATGAAGAAATTTTATATTTCACAATATAAATTTTCTCAGTTTTGCACTAAGATTTTAAATATAAGAGGATAGGAATAATTTTCTCAAATTAATAGACAACTTCTGGGACTTATGTAGGTAGATACACTGATATTTACATTAAAATGATTGGCAATTAGCACTATATAGCTTTATGGTCGCCTTTGTTCTTCTTCTTCGTAAATATCCGCGTTAGAACACGTCCGCACGAACGATAACCTTTTGAGCGCCAGAGTCACAAATACGTGACAAGCGAAAACTGTCCCTGAGCGCCAACGACACAAATATGTGACAAAAACAGCGGTACATTAAAACACGAAATAAACTATTTAAACATTACTTTAATGCCTATTTATTTATATACCTGTAAAATAGAAGGTCCAAAATTTATTTATTTCCATAAAACTAATTAAATTGCATTACAAATATTGAGAAATTTTACGTTAAAAAGAAAGAAATAAACTCTGAAAAAAGAATGTCCTCACACGCCAGAGTCATAACTGCGTGACCGCTAGTGATGTAGCGCATGTTGGATAATATCATTATTTCAAATCAAAGATCGATTCGAAACTTTCCTCTGGAATATATTATTTTAGGTATAATTTGGTACTAGGATAAAGCAGCATTAATTTTATAAAACCAGTCTTAAAAATCATTCAATAAGCTACATAGTCAAAAATAAAATTTGGTTGGGTCGAATTTCGATATTCACTAATCCCAACTCAAGCGCATCCCTAACGCAACCCGAATTATCAGTACCCTGTACGCCATGGTCACGACTAGACGACAATATCGTGACGTCACAAGCGCGGCGACCAGAAATTAGTGAAGTGAATGAATAATATTTATGATTAATTTACTTGTGATATCGAGTTCAAGATTTATATTAAGTGACTATTATAATGAGTGGGAATTTAATGACTACGGAAGAACTTCTTCGCATATTAGAAGGAGTCTCAGACGACGACGACGATGATTAAGTACCTGTTACATTCGGAATTATAAATCTGATTTAAAAAACGTGTTTCATTTATTATAAAATAATATTGTACTAGAACATCGATAAACGAGATATTACGTTGCCACATCCTTATTTCGGAAGCGAAGTAGTTATTAAAATGGCGGGCCGTCCACGCCATGGTCACAATATGAAGACAGCAGATCAAGAATAGTGTTGTACCTACAGTTATTATATTTAAATATATTGTAGTCTCATATCTGTTATTACGGTATTATACAAGTCTGTAAATAGTGTATAACTATTACTTTAATAGGAAGAAATGTAATGTTGAATTAAATTTCAATGTTATAAGGACATTATATTTCGAAATTAAAGACGAAAATGAAAATAAAATTGATTATCGATGAAGTTTTGGAATCCCTATTTTTTTCGTAGGTATTTGCGGTGAATTTGTGGCCTGGCGTTGAGGGCAAGTTCATGCGTTTTTGCTCTGGCGTTCAAAAGGTTAAAACATTGCAGCGGGATTTTATCGTTCACTGGATTTTCAACTCTCAGTGTTGAACCTAGCATTGAGAATCTAATAGAGTACATCCTAGCGAATCAAAAAAGCAAACTGTTCGACTTTCAACTCTCGGCACTACGTTATAGATCCAGTGCAAGAAAAAATCCCGCCACGATATTTTTACGTCCGTCCGAGCATGGATTTACTTTCCTTGAAATTTTTGGGCTCAGCTATATACACCGTGACATTTTAGTCGTCTTACAAAGGTGCGATTAAAATAGTGATACCATTAATTTAGATAATAGGTACTAAGAAAAATAAATAATGCTTTAGAATTATAAAACACCCTCCCTGTTAATAATGTTTACGTATCAAACGGTAGAAGACATCTACCTGACTTCCTACCATTACTTTCCATCATTAATTTCACCTCCATTACAGGGTGTTTCAAACTCCGTCATGCCTCTTAGTGAATGATATTTTAATTTTTTAATTATGCAATGTTCAAAAATATCATTTTTTTTTAAATATATGATTAGTAGTCATTGAAGTGGGCTGCCGTTGTAAGACGACTAAAATGTCACGGTGTATATATTTAAATAGGATAATAGTGCTGTATTATCACTCTCATACAAGTTTGATCCGGCACAGTACTCTGTAGTGTTGTGATGTAACGCGGGTTACACCAATCAAACTATTTTGTTCAGGACAGTTCAGGAGCACGTCAAATCACAACGAGTTTTGATTGGCTAACAGTGCGTCAGAAGGCGTCACGACACGACACAACACAGTAATATAAATCTGGCTTTAGACTCTTACCTGTCAAGTCTACACTGAAAGTGCTTTTAAACGACTGGAGGAGTTTTTCAATTCGGTTTTATTTTTATGTTTCCTCAGAGCGCTGTCATTTATGAACCGATTTGAACAATTCTTCTCTGGTTTGAAAGGGTATTACCGAGTGGTCCCATATAAATTTAGCCAAGTTCTGATTAGTAGTTTTTGAGTTAGCATAAATAATAAGTATTTTTTACCCTTCGTTTTCTTACAATAATTTTAATTCCTTCAAAACCTTATTGCTGGCAACTTAACAGTTATCTGTTCTAATATCATAATATCAAAGATCACAATACACCGATGCCTTTTAACATAACGCTTCTACAATTCTAATAATCTTGTTTATTCCGATCTTGCGCTACTTGATTTCGAATTAACATTGTTACGAGCAATATCTTGTAATGCCGATAACTTAGCTGTAGAATATTCGATACCAACTAATTGTGCCATTAGATGAAGGTCCCACGCATATTGTTAGTACCTAAATCATAATAATTCTGTGTAATATCGAGGTGTATTGTAAAGCGGCCTGTTTTATGTAGATCCTGGTGGGCTTCTGAATTGATATTTTTATGATATCGATTAGTATCAAGATACGTTACAGTAGATTTTTGCCAGCGACTTCGAGCGCGTGGAGGTCAGAAATTATCCCACGGTAACGTACGACGGGGATAAAAAGTATCCAAAGTGTCCAGGTTACAAACTATCTGTGTGCCAGATTTTAATTTACTGCACCTAGATTACAAGTAAGTCATGTGGTATCATATAATTTTAACGGCACACTGTATTTGTCCCTGTTCTGTGTATACTAATTGCATGTAATTGTTGGAGATCCAGTAAATAAATAAATCTGTTCGACCGTATTTGCGTGATTGTGTAAAAAACATCCAATAATAAAACTTTCGCTATCACTACATAGTATAAAACAAAGTCGCTTTCTCTGTCCCTATATCCCTATGTATGCTTAAATCTTTAAAACTACGCAACGGATTTTGATGCGGGTTTTTTTAATAGATAGAGTGATTCAAGAGGAAGGTCTATATGTATAATACACCGACCTCCACGCGGGCGAAGCCGCTGGCAAAAGCTAGTTAATAATATTACTAAGATAGTCTAGTGACCCGCTCCGGCTTCGCACGGTTCAAACCTTTAAATTCTCTAATATGATATGCATGTATTATACATATAAACCCTTCAGATCAAATTCTCTTTATGATAGTGAAAACCGTATCAAAAACTGTTGCGTGGTTTAGAAAAAGTAAACGGTGGAACAGACAGACGAAAACACTTTACTTTATATCTAGATAAGTCAGAAATCACCAACCCGTCTTAAGGTGAATCTTGTCGACATTTTTCTCATACAAACTTCGGAAGTGTATATTACTCCACTGTACGACAATGTACATCAAAAATTAAACATGGTATGGTTTTGTCTCATTATTAATATTGTTTGTACGGAAACAGAATACTAAAATAAAAAGCCATCAAAAAGTTAGGAGCCAACAAAGATTCGTTTTTCTTGCTAATTTAACCTTACTTTGGGCATGTTTAAGTAATAAAAGAAGTGTAAAATCTCCAAAACCAAGTCGGTACCGACAAAGATCAATTATAGAAAAGTTCAATAAACTTTATTGATTTATGCAGTGGTTTTTTCATAAAATCCGATCTTCCGAAGGACTTTTCTTACTGTAAATGATCGTGCATCATAATATTATTGGAACGAACCAACAAATCGATGACCAATCAAGGGTGCCCCCTCTCGTCCATCGCCTTTTTACATTGGTCATCGACGAAGTCCTTAGAACCCTTGAAGACGAAACCCATTTAATCAAACTAGATCAGGACCGCGAAACTTTCACTCACCCTGGCATTATCATTTGCGGATGACCTTATCCTCGTAACAGATGATCTAGAAGGACTAGAGCGCATCTTTTACTACATTAAACCCTTACTAAATGGCGTAGGCCTCCAATTAAACGAAACAAGACCAAAATTCTAATTAGGGACCCAATAACATCACAGCAAACTACCAACGTGACCCTCAACGGAATAAGTATACCAACAGTGGACGAAATCAAATACCTAGTCACATACATGACATCCACATTAAGCAGAAAAAGCACAATATTAGAAAACGATGCCAACAGGCCACGAGAAACGCCAAATCATTACTACCATTCATACTAAACTCAAAGATGGACTGGAAGTTAGCTAGACTTATGTATCGAATGGTTATCGTACCTTGTATGATATATGGCTTAAAAGTATCACCCTCACCAATGCGAACAGATCAAGACCCAGAAGATATGAACGAGTTATCAAGAGAGACTTGATTAACTACGGCAAGAATAAACCAAGAATTAAGAGAATGCACCAAGTCACAAGAAAGGGGGAGTTAGTACTAACCCAAGCTTATAGGTAACTGACTTAGTTCACCGCCCTTTTTTTCACAAATCTTTTTATGGAATGTTTTTCGGGAGATGCCTACAATTGTTTGCTATCGTTACAAAAGCTAATAGCAAACACGTTGTAGCGTAGCTAAAGAAATGTTTCATTCAAGTGATTCTCACCTTTTCACCTTCGCTGACATGAATGGACGTCAGTGGACATGTCACTACCTTGTTGGGACCAATGTTGGCCAAGGCGTCCGCAAGATCAGCCAATTTGTTCTTTTTTCAAAATAATTTTAGCTACAGAGATCTTGTTTTTTATCTTCTAAAATTTTGTTGCGTTCTTTTTTTTCGTAAAAAGTCAAAAAGCAATGATGTATGTTTGCTTTTCTTTTCTTTTTTTTTTTTTGATGTAGAATGTTATTTTTAAGTTGCGGTTATAGAATAAATTCTAATTAGGTATTAACGAAATTTCAGAACACGGTAGCGTCGCACAGTGCATTTGAGTTCACAATGCAAATGCATTTGAAATCACATGCAGAAATTGTCAACCCATCACTTCTAATGCATAGTTTAATCTTTATTTACAACATTATCTTTATTATATTTGCAGAAATGACAGCTTGATAAGTCATTCCTTGCATTACACATCCCGAGCCTATTTGTTACCTACTTACAGAGGAAAATCTGAAAAATGTATGAAGGATTTTTCGTCGATTTTTTAAATTGTGAGTTATTTTTATGTTAGAAAATGCCATAACGTTCACAGCGAACTGCTGGGTTTGCTAAGTTACATGATTTATAAAATGTTTTCATGTATTTAAATTTTTATTAGAATATTAACATTTTAACTCCAGATTTTAAAAGAATAAGCTGTCAAAAACTTAGAGTAACTTAAAAGGAGTTTTTGAAGCCAACAATATTAAAACATAGGTTTTAAGTACAAAGAAGTGAAATCAGATATAAATCTGATATGTAAGGCCTTGGACAATTGTCTCTAGTGCTGTGTCGCAATCGGTTTGAGAATTTTATATTTAATGAATTACCTGTCAAAAAGCAAAGTAATTAAAATTAATCAAAAAGTTTATTTGTCGTTCTTTACTCATTTCCTTTAGTAGATTTGAACCTTCCTTTTTTAATTGTTATATTCCGACATCTAATAGGTACATAATCATTTTTTTTTTTGTGAGGGCCATAGGCATATTATGTCTTGTGTATTATTAATTGATTAGTTAATACTGCCTGGCTACTTAAAAATACTTCTTTTGTTTTTAAGATTTCCAACCAACTCAAAATATCGTCGCCTACCAATGCGTATTTAAATGAAGTAAGACGGGTCGTTTATATTAAAAATTCTTATACCTGCTCATTTATAATGTAAATTTTTAATTAAAAATAACCTGGTCATGTTATCGGTAACTTTATTAAGTATATATTTTCATTATTTAACGTCGTTTTTACCCTTTTTAATGTAATATGGACTTTGCGATACTTAAGTAATGGAATTACAGTTTTCTCACATATTAAGTTATTTTTTTCTTAAAACTGTATTAAATTCATTGAGACTACTCTTATTCGATTTCTGTAGTGTATAACATAGTAAGAAAACAAAACACACAATAAACCTAGATATGTAAGACATACTCCAGTATTTCCATCAAATATTTATCTAGTCTTCAGCAAATAGTACCATTAAATACGCACCATTAACAAACTTGTCTAACAAACGTATCGTATAATAACGTCAATGTATAAAGTTTTCAATGTACATCACTTGCCAAAAACATTAAAAGCACAATATTCTTGAAAAATCAGTACATCCAAAGATTCGAACTTTTACCGCAACTTGGCACTATACCTTGATCACATTTGCAAAAAAAAAATAACAAAAGAACTATGCACTTTGACACTTTCACGTTTCTTTTTTAAAATTTTAATGTCTGCTAAGGTACTCGGAGGTGGTGTGTAAAAAGTTCGTAATAGTTGTAAGTTGACGCGGCGAGGCACTGCGCTGACGGCTGTGCTCGATCGACTGGAGTCGCAAGCGCACTTCTACACGGGCCGGCTCTGAATGCAGGGGTAAGCAACATTTTCATAAATTTGTGCTGCAGGCTTGGAAATTCATTCTCGAGTTTTAGTTTAATAAAATATTATCAGTGGATATGTGACAGTATTTTAATAAAACTTGGATAAAGATTTATCTTTCTACATCACTTATCTACTTATAAGTGTCTCACATCACATCTTCTTCTTCGGACAACCACTTCTCATGGTGGAGACCAAAATATTTTTAGATATTTCAAAGATCCAGCACAGACTGATCGATGATCCTATTAAATAGTTTGCTTAGCAACAACATTGTTCCAGATATACATAATAAAATATCTACTTTTAGATTAATATTTCTTTTACTTTTCAGTTTCAGGCCACTACTATCATAATCCAGTTATCAAATCATTTGAAAAATATAGTTGATATTTATATAATTTAACAAACTGTTGGTTACTCCTCTAAAAACCTGTTAAGTCAGCGTTTGAGAACGCAAAGAGCCGTAAAGTTGCAATGGCGAAACACATTCGTCTCTTTTTCACACAGAACAATCGAGCTCACATTAGAAAAGGACGACGCCATTACTAGCATAAACTCGCATAGACTTAGCTTAATTGAAATCGCTTCAATAAGTTGTAAGTAAAGTTCGTACGAGTCATTTAAGTTCAAACTTTGCCACAGTTGCAATAAGATTTCTTTTCAATAGAATTTATCTCCAATTTCACAATTTTGGAAAACAACGAGCTTAATATATGTTAATTTTGGCAATTTAACGCGTTTAACGGTTCAAATGATACCTAAAGAAAGGCGTGAAATTATTTAACAAATAAAAATTATGAAAAGTTCAACTGGGAACATGAAAAGATAATTTCGGCGTGGGATGCGCACGCGCAGCCGGACAGTGGACACGTTTCATTAGTTGCGAGAATACATCTTTTCGTGATGTCTCTTTCGCTCGGCGAGTCCGACAGTAGGTTAGAGGGGGACAACATAATGTTTACATCTATATGGACCGAAGAGACGTGGCTTTAATGGGATCTTCCCAGATGTGGTGATCGGTAAATTTTAGTAGGTAGGAGGAAATAGTCGGTTACAACATACAGTTTACATAGCGGCCTGTTTTTTATGTTATTTATTAAGCGCTAAAGACGACTGCATTTTAATAGTCGTCAAGTTTCATGTGGAGTATTTTAATTTATATCTTTATTTATTGCGCTTTTTGTAACGTGTTTGTAATTGATTTTGTTGCGAACTGTACTTGTTTTTGTCGACTCTATCTAATGTGAAGCTATTAGTTGGTTATTTATTTGTTTAGTTCACTTTTATGTTGCAATTATTTTTTGTTTATTACTTTTTGGTAATTTATACACCGTGACATTTTAGTCGTCTT
Source organism: Polymixis lichenea (assembly GCA_949091785.1). Classification (NCBI taxonomy): domain Eukaryota; kingdom Metazoa; phylum Arthropoda; class Insecta; order Lepidoptera; family Noctuidae; genus Polymixis; species Polymixis lichenea. Next base: position 11,213,965 of record OX420941.1, read on the forward strand.
ACAAAGGTGGGTCCACTCAATGTATCCGACATAAAATACCTACAGGCGCGATTTAAAAATTGTTACCATTAATTAAGATAATAGGTACTAAGAAAAATAAATAATGCTTTAGAATTATGAAACACCCTCCCTGTTAATAATGTTTACGTATCAAACGGTAGAAGATTTCTACATGCCTACCAAAATACCATTACATTTCATCATTCATTCCATCTCCATAACAGGGTGTTCAAAACTGCATCATGAGTCTTAGTGAATGATATTTCTTTTTTAATGATTACTCATATGTCCAAAAATATCATTTTTTTAAAATAAATGATTAGTAGTCATTAGATAAAGTTGGCTGCCGTTGTAAGACGACTAAAATGTCACGGTGTAATTTTTGGTAGCTTTTCCACTCAGTGCAGTGATAGCCCAGTGGTAACAGCCGCTACTTACGACTCGTAGGACGTAGGTTCGGACCCAGACTGGCGTTTTCCCTTTTGAAAATAATTTCATCACCACTGCTCTCAAAACGGTGAAGGAAAACATCGTGAGGAAATCGGCATGTCCTATAACCAACAATTCGAAGATATGTGACATCTAACAAACCGCGCAGGACCCGCGTGGTGGATTTCGGCCCCAGAGGGAGTCCTCTTACAGAGAGCAGGCGCGGTCCCAGCCAAAGACTTTGGGGCCACAGAGAAAGACTACCTATATATTAATAAGAAAATTGATTATATTTTCGCACAATTACTACTTTAAGCTTTACGTGTACGGCTTCGGGGGGGTCATGACCCCTAGGAGCCCCTCCCTCGGACCGCGCCTGACAGAGAGGAGGTCTGTGTCCCAGCACTGGGAACATTATAGACTATGTTTTTGTTATGTATTCAACAGAGATGATTTTGATTGCAATTGTGTTTCATTTTAGGTAGCCTAGGTTCCAATGATTATGTCTAAAAATTACAGGTTTTGTAATGTAAAATGACCGATCTATTAAACTCTGCATAGGTACTGTATTAGGGAAAAATATATTTATGTCGGTATAGTAAATGGGTAGGTACAAATAGGTAGTTTTTTTGTTACCAACCTACGTAAACTAAAAAAAACCCAAACAAAACAGATCACTTTGTACCTGTTGTATCTATATCAAGTTAACACTAAGATAATCGTGTTTTTTCCAAAAGCATTTCATAAATTCGTAGTAATTGCACCTACCTATTTTTTTTCCAGCTACCTACATTTGGACACGTTGCTAGACTACATGTTTGTGCGACCACGACTGATTCTACGATCTCCTGTCAGAACCCTATCTTAAGGGGAACCTAGTCGCGCTCTCGACCTCACTGATGGGCCTGCCTAAAAAGCACGCTGTCTCACCAGGCATCGTGTCCGACAAAGGTAGTATCAGTGATGAGCAGTTTGAAGCTAGTCTACACGCACAACATTATTGAGTGAGATGCAGGATTATTTATAGTACAACAGGTGCGTAAAAAATTAAGAACAGTCCTTCGGAAGATCGGGTTTTATGAAAAAACCACTGCATAAATCAATAACGAATAAAGTTTATTGAACTTTTCGATATTTGAACTTTGTCGGTACCGAATTGATTTTTCAGATTTTACACTTCTTTTATTACTTAAACACGCCCAAACTTAGGTTAAATTAGCAACAAAAATGAATCTTTGTTGGCTCCTAACTTTTTAATGACTGTTTATTTTAGTATCCTGTTTCCGTACAAATAATATTAATAATGAGACAAAACCATACCATGTTGAATTTTTGATGTACATTGTCGAATAGTGGAGTAATACACTCCCGAAGTTTGTAAGGAAAAAATGTGGACTAGATTCACCTTAAGACATTTTCATGTAAGTATAGGATACCTACTTACTAAATATTGTTTTTCATTACCCTCATTTTTGCATTATGTCTGCTTCCTACCACCTACATATCTATAACCTATTAGAACTATGTTCTTAGGATTAATTAAGACAATACTAATCATTTCAATTCTGCTTCCCTTCCCTTAGATATCGACAATTGTTTTGATACGTGCTTCATCATTAATTTAGCTGAATGTCTTCCACTTCTGGATATAGCTCTCCCCCAAAGATCGGCACTTCGAACGATTCTGCGCTTCTCGATTGCTGCGGCGTTCACCAGGTCATCGGTCTACTTTTTGGGAGGCCTTCCAACGCTACGACTTCTGGTACGCAGTCGCCACTCCAAAACCTTTCGGACCCATCCGCCATCATGCAGGGGCGTACCAATAGAAAATGGCGCCTAAGGCACGCATCACATCTGCGCCCCTTTGTAAATTATCTTCTCGGTGTACACTGAGCAAAGCTCGGTCGCACAACCTTTCTTGATCAATCCAAAATAACAAAGGTATTCATTTCAAATAGCTAAAAATAGCTTGCAATGCTGCAATTTTAAAAGAATTTGAATAGTAATAGGTAGATTTGGAAATACGCTTTCATCCTCGTACTGCACAGTACATTCAAGTAGCTCTTCAGATTGCGTATAATTGGCGACTTTTTGCGCCCCCTTTGACAGGCGCCCAGGGCTCTTGCCCCACCCTAGCAGTTACGCCACTGGCAACATGTAATGTAAATATGATCCAACATGCCTCACCACAGGCACAGTCTAGTGGACACACGCGCTACTGCTGAGGGTCTTGGGTTTTCCTCCGGGTCGGGCAGTGTTATTGGTTTCTACAATCTGGAATATGTGCCCAGTTGATGGAATTAGGCTCGTCCCCTATTACATGGGGCATAAACATAAGTGGAATGTAGACCGGGTTGTTCGAAAGAGATACCGCGGCCCCTGGCACACAGGCAACTGAGGGAACACGGGTGGGTTTTAGTCAGTAAAAGTCTGACACGCCCTCCTGCTCCACCCAGAGCGGGAGAAGTCATTCGACGATTTCCCAGGTAAAAATAAACCCCCTTTGCACAACTCTTATATGAAATGTACGTGGAGAGACTGAAATGGGATTGTAGTTGCGAAAATCCCTTCAAATCCATTCTTAAAAGCATAAGCCATCACTATCCTTATGGGCACGCCGCGATTGCGGCGGTAAGTCCCCTCTTTGAGGAGTGGCTTGAGAGGCGGCATGGCGTCCTCACCTTCCGCCTGACACAGGTCCTCACCGGACATGGCTGTTTCGGGAGGTTCCTGTTTCGGATAGGGCGGGAGGAAACGCCCGGGTGTTTCCATTGCGAAGATCGCCCAGAGGACACGGTGGAGCATACGGTGGAGGTCTGCCCAGCTTGGGCGGAGCAACGCCGTGTCCTCGTGCAGGTGATCGGCGGCGGCGATCTCTCGCGTCCGACCCTGGTCCAGGCCATGGTACGGAGCGAGAGGGCATGGCTGGCAGTCGCCTCCTTCAGCGAAGCAGTTATGCTCGCAAAGAGGGAGGCGGCGCACGTGAGGGAGATGCAATACATGCGCCCTCACAGCCGTGGCCTTCGCAGGAGACGCCCTGGGCGTCGGGAATCCCAGGCTGATTCCCGGCCACCGTAGGCACGGGCTTGCGGACGGCGAGTAATGGGTAGCTCGCTGTCCGGTAAGGACCAAGCCCAGGTCGACGGCGCGTTGTGTTCCACGCGCGCCTCAAAGAGATGTCAGCAGCAACAGAGGGGCCCGCAAGGGCCGATGCCTGCCGGGGGTGCGGGTTGTTCGAAAGAGATACCGCCGCCCCTGGCACACAGGCAACTGAGGGAACACGGGTGGGTTTTAGTCAGTAAAAGTCTGACACGCCCTCCCGCTCCACCCAGAGCGGGAGAAGTTATTTGATGATTTCCCACCCAGAAAAAAAAAAAAAAAAAAAAATCACTATCCTTATCTAGTATGTATTTAAGCAATTTCTGAATTATCTATTAACCTAATCTAACTTAAATAAATAATTTAAAAATCAGAATCATCTTCATAATCAGCTAAAATACTTATAATTAAGGAACAATATCATTTTAATGCATATATTTATCAAAAAAAGTACAAAAACCATATTTTCAAAATTGAAGCAAATAGTAAATTAATTATAAACAAAATTAATATTTAGCACATTATTTTCGTTACATATTTAACCAAAATAATGTGCTATATATAATTTTTACGAATGGTTGTGGTGGTGGGTTTTAGTCAGTAAAAGTCTGACACGCCCTCCTGCTCCACCCAGAGCGGGAGAAGTTATCTGATGATTTCCCACCATCAAAAAAAAAACCTTGCGGGGTAATTACGTAACACACTAACAGTAGAAATTACTTTCATTTTGACAGTTCAACAACATTCATTGCGTTATTTACGTTATCGAACAGACAATTTTTTTTTTTTGGTTCAGATTCTGAATTATAGTGTGTTCCGCGATTGGGGTGCTGACTGACCACACTTACCCAGTTCATCGGCTTATCCCCGTTATTCTTCTTTATCATATTACTCTGGTACCTACTATGATAGTGTATGATACCGTAACGATGATCAGGCGAGTGGCGACGAGTGTGAAACCTGTCGACTCGAGGTGTACGCCCCAGATAACATCTTGATTGTGTCAACTGCCTTGTTGAGTACAGGCGCACGACATACTGGGGACTTCTCGAAAAATAATATAAATAAATAAGTATTGTTACGTAAAAATGAAATTCGTTTGTCTAAAGATCACAAGCGTTCCTGCTGAACTAGAGGCCCTGGATTTGTTTCCCAGGATCGGCAGTGTTATTAGGTTTTTATAAGAAATTTCAGAAATTTCTCAGTAGCTGCGCGGAGTCTGCATCTGTGCCTGGTTGACGCCAATAAGCTCGCCCCCTATTACATGGGACGTAAACATAATTGGCAAAACGTGGGTTTACTTTACACCTCTGCTTAAAAAAAAACGCATGCGTTTTTTTCAAAGTTTTATATCAGCCACTATTCATCAAATACGTAATAATAAGTATTGATATTAAGTCAAAAAAAAAAACCAAAAAATCTGAGCTTTTCGGGTCAAAGTAACAGGATCGAATCTCCAGATACAAGTTTATCTGCGTCAAACCCAACCCAAATGCACGCACAATTAGTCTACCTGAAGGAGTTAGTGCGGAAACTAAACTCTCTAACATAGAACCCAACCCAATTTTCCAGTTTTATCCTAACCGGATGGTAACCTAGCTGCCCATAGTAAAATTATGGTAAGTTTCCAAATTCTTCAGCCAGTTACCAAAGCCAACTTTCCCTTCAAGTGTACACAGAATCGTGCGCATGTTTCGAAGATCATGAAAGTGGAAAATCACCCATAATGGTCGCGCAATTCTCGGTGAACGTCAACATACCTCCATAATACTCACGTGAGTGCTTAGGAAAAAAAAACAACGTGTTCTCATATTGTTTCCGAAATTACAGGAAAGCTCGTGCCTGAGAGGTGAAGATGTTTGTAGACGGTGACATGTCAAGCGAGAAAACGACTGGGTACTACTTAAAAGTTTGTTGCCCTATGATTATTGATAAAACAGTACCAGTCAGAATCTGAATCGTTTTTGAGTATTGTTTAATGTATTAAAAAAAATTGTCTTTTCAATGACGTTAATAACCTTCTTTCTTTTCGTGTTAATAACGGAAAGAATATTCAATACTTCTATTGCATTCCACATGTAGGTATTCTTAGGTTGTAAAGTTACACTTAGATCATATGGGCATAGCAAAATAAGTGAGTTAGGAGAAGCATTTGTTGATTGGATAAGTTTTTAACCAGTGCCCAGAATTTTTCGTCGACTGAACAAAAAAAAATCAGCTGTTCCATACATTTTCACCGCGTAGATATTGCACTTTTTTATTTGTATAACCGACGAAAAATTTCTGCGCTGGGGAGTCTAGAATGATATGCTGAATTCATGGTTACAGTTTGCGCACTGGATAAAAACTTATCCTGTATACTTTATTTAGCTAAACTACTATATTATAAAAATCGTGTAGGTATTTAGGTACTGAGGTAAGCTAATAGATAAACCTACGGTTTCCTAGTAGGAGCGGTGCCTGAATGTTGTTGAACACTCAAAATGAAAGTCATTGCTACTGTTAGATCGTAACGTAAATACCCCGCAGCACTAAGCTAGGGTTTTCTAGATGAGCGCTGGCCGCCACATAATGGTCGCAATGACGGCTGACATAAAAACAACCGACTTCCGAAAAAACACTACAAAGTGAAAAATAACTTTAATTTCGGAAGTCGGTGACTTTGGATATGTATTTGAATTTTTTGTCACCGACTTCTGAAATTAAAGTTATTTTTCACTTTGTAGTGTTTTTTCGGAAGTCGGTTGTTTTATTTTGGTAAAAGTTTATATTTTTCACTTTTTAGTTATAGTACCTACCCTACTAATTCGAAATTTCTTCATCCTTGGGATCAAAACAATGCATATTTACGCGATAGCAGCAACCGCGGTTGATTTACTGTTATTTTTTTAAGAGTTCCGTTGTCTGTCTCCGAAACGCATAATCAGATCTAGATGAAATTGAAATGGGACCACACGTGAAGCATCAGCTTTCAAATAATAAATAATCATCAAAATCGGTGCACCCAGTCGAATGTTCTGAGGTAAGAAACATTTAAAAAAATGAAAAAAAAAACTTACAGACGAATTGAGAACCTCCTCCTTTTTTACGGGTTGTCAAAAATATCTCTCTTGGAAAACACACCAACTTACTTTCATAAATAACGTTTCAGTGACGTGTTTGCCGGGAAATTACGGACGATATGTGGCGGACACCGCTCCTACTAAGAAACTATAGCATAATTTAGACGCTATGTGAGAAGTAAGTACTGTCGCCTAACTTTAAGATAGTACGATAGATAAAAAGTAAAAATGAGTGATAACTAGTATAGATAGGTAATAACGAAAAAACCCTGACTCCTATAATTAATTATCCTTACTAATATTATAAATGCGAAAGTAACTAAGTCTGTCTGTTTCTGTTACGCTTTCAAGCCTAAACCGCTGAACCGATCGTCATGAAATTTGACAGAGATATAGCCTGGGATATGGAGAAGGAAATAGGCTACTTTTTTACGCGATAAACCACATCCACGCGGGCGGACCAGCGGGCAAAAGCTAGTATCCTATACTCTTTAAAACCGCAGTATATCTGGTGGGTAACGAGATTAACACTAATATCTAATCTTTAGAGCTGTCAATAACAAAGTTAAGTAATGTTAATTGCGTATCTATTTTTTAAAAGGTAAACAGAAATGGTCGTGTTTCCAATTCAATTCGATTCGACATCACATTCCGATTGCAGATCAATAAATTATTACAAGACTGTTGTCAATTCTATATTATAGTAGCTCTACTGTCTGTGGTTCCACACTCCGATATTAGGAAGGATTTTAAAGAATTCTCCATTAAAATGTTGATACATATTCACTAATATTCAGCTAGTATGAGAATGTTGAGATGGACATTTGGACCGACGACATTGGATACAGTAAGAAATGAGTGTACCTACCTTCAAGCTCCTCTGGCATTTTTCGTCAGTTTTTTTTTCAATATAAGCTCCATACATCACGACCGCGTAAGTATTGCACTTTTCTATCCATGGGGGTTCAAAATCATGGGCTGTTGAATTCTTTTTCCATTCTCCCTTGTCAGCCGTCATGCTATCATTCACTCCCTTCTCTTTCATGTTCACTCACACAATTCATCTGTCAACATTTATATTCATCATTCTTTTAGGCACAGTCGTTTCCTCCCTCCTCAACACATACGTAGAATTTTTACATCGGATATCAAAATGAAAAGCAGTTGTTTCGTAGAAAAGTACAATACCTACGCGGTGAAAATGTATGGAATCGCAATTTTTTTAAATAACCGATGAAAATTTTCAAGGCATGGGGTTCAGAAACATGTACCTACACAATCCATAGTTCCAGCCACCATATATAATAGCTGAAAGTCAAGCAACTCCATTTAGCACAGTAGGTGCTACAGTGTACAAAGTCAGCCAGCCCTATAAGGTGTGTATGTATGTGTTTCAACCATAAAGTTACCATTTCCTACAATAGTCATAATCAATCCAATAGTTACTGTTTATGTAAACCTATTAAATTAATTTACTTAATTTCAAATTAATTTTATTGATTCATTTAAAAATTTACCGGTATACTGTTGGTGTACTTATCCTACGTTAATTAAAACAGTATAGGTGAAGAGTTTGAACGTTTGAACGCGCTAATGGAACTACCAACCAGTAGGATTTGAAAAATAAATTTTGAATTTGAGGCGTATTAGTCAATTCGTGCGAATTTACTTGGCCGAAACGGACGAATCGACACTTTTATACAGGGTGTAACAGAAACCCTATAACCCAATAGCACTTAGCTGGTATAGAATCACTATACATAGTTTTAGCTCAAAATAAAGTACTCTAAGAATTAATACCAAATTTTTGGTTTCATAAGTTTCTTAAATTCAAATCTTAACAAACGTGTCACCGCACTACGTAGGTCAATAACTTTCCACGTTACTTGCCATTATCACGATAAATCTCTTCCAAGTGATGTGTTTATTTCAATTTGAAAAGTTTCATAACTTCCGAACATGTAGAGATAGGATTAAAAAACCCTTCCAATATCGTTTGATATCATCCAAAGAAGCCGTGCCCTTGGTACATATATGCCATTTCCGTTACACGTTGTATAGTACAATATTTTCTGTAGGTGATTCGCACGAAGAGAATTGATTTGTTCACTCCAGAAATACGTATCAGGCAATTGGCACGTTTTGAATGTGAATCGATTAAAACGCAGTATTTAATAACCCAATTCATAAGAAAGTTTATAAGCTGTTGTTTTATTTAAAATCATGCTAGGATCATTAGGAGCCGAACAAAAGAAACAGTAGGTATGTATGGTTCTTTCCTCAAAGACCATTTCAGACACCATATCACATGGTCTTCACATGATCTGACCAAGATTATATGTCTGAACTTTAAAAGAGACTGACCTCCGAGTTTGTTTCGGGTTTCCTTCTCAGAGTAGTAAGTGAAAACGAAGTAATAGCGCGAGCGGGCGATGCGATGCGACGAGGCGACGTGGTGGGTCGATGCGGTGCCTTGCAGTGACGTACAATCCACATGCGTTTGATGTACTAACAGAAAGATAAATTATGTTAAATATATTATTAAGGCTAGGCACACACACCCACATAGCACATAGGGTCAGGGACGTAGCTACCGGGGTATCAGCCGTGTCAATGAGACGGGGCCTCGGGCTACAGGGGCCTCCGGACGAATAATTCTAAAAATGGCATCACGATCTCAAATTCTTGTTGGAAAAAGGCCCGGAATTGAAAAAAAAATACCTAATGAAAATATGAAAAAATCCCTGAGCCCCAGGGTTTTACTCACATTAGTCTCGATCCCATAAAAATATCTGAATAAAAAGTATTCTATGTCCTAATCCAGATCACAGTCTACCCATTTGCAAAGTTTCGTCCGATTTGGATGAGCCTTGAGCCATTTTAGCGGGAAAGCCTAGCAAAAAAAAAATCTTTTTATAATTAAATTTAGATTTAGGTTAGGTAATTTGTTTATGGTGTACAAGGGCTTCAAGCTACAGGCGCGTCTTAATTCTGAAGCTCTTGCATTGAATTAGCAAAATCACGCAGAAAATGTAACCCATCTGAGTGCGGATGCTGTCTACAAGTTAAAGGTCGCTCTTGCATTCTCTTAATAAAATCACAACATTAGCTTAACCTACTTCAGTAGGTACTTCTTCTTCAGACTTAACTACTTAGTATCTCCAAGAATAACTGCATCTATAAAAGCGAAGACATGTAAATAGGGGTTTCTTTATAAACGTTGCTTAAAGTTTAATTAAACCATACATTTTTGACGTTTGAACATATTTTCACTTAAAGCAACATTTATGAACAAACCCCTTAATGTTACAGTCCTAGCGGTTAGTGAAATAATGCAAAAAATGTCTGCATAGCTCAGTAAGGGCTTCTGTACCATCACAATTATTACAGTTCTCGCTATATTTATTATTTGTTTATTGCTTAAACAATAGCGTATTTAATCATATGCATTATAATCAGATCGAGTTAGACCCTTGTGTGTAATTCTTGTTTGGGTTCTGTACCCTTGGGTTTTATTTTATTTGCCATTGTACCTCAATCAATTGTACGTCAAAACAAACATTTTTATTGAAAACAATTAATAAAGTGGAAACAAATATCCATATTTGCTGCTACACTACTGATCTGAATAATAACTATAATAGTCAATTAATTTACCTTTTGTGTTTTAATTTTCTGATTTTGCTTAACCATTACTTCGTATGTTCTAGAAACTTGTCTGATGTTGATCAGAGAAGTTTCTCGAGCATGTAACACAACAATGTAAATGTCACCGTAAAATTGTAAATACTGTTAAATTATAATCTATCTCGTGAGATTGTGAACTGTCGAAAGATCGTGACCCTTCACGTACTGCATACAATTTAACGCATTATTTTTCGGCAGATTAAATCTATCGAAGTGAAACCGTCAAATTGTGTCAAGACGGATAGTACCTTGCGCTATTACTAAATAGTCAAGTAACTGCCAGTAACATGGAAGTAGCGTTCGCCGGCCGCTGCCGCGGCACCGCTCGCTCTGCTCGCTAGGCTCGCGCTCGGTTGTTCGCAATTCTAAGCTAACCTAACCTATTCGGTCGGGGTTTACTGCTTGATTTCGAATGCCATACGCCCGACGACTAATTCCCCAAAGTCATCAGACCGAACGTCTGAATTGCCGAAATTCCATAGCATCGAAAAACCACAATTTCGAATAGTCATTAGATCGAGCGTCCGTTTGGCCGAAAAGCCATTGCAACGGTAGTCCTATCCATCGAATGTCTATTGGTTCGACGTGCCAGTAAGTCGAAAGCTATTTATTCTACATAAAATATTCAAGAAAAATAAAAAAGGAATGTAAAATGGGATAAAAAACAAACCAGCAGTTTGGTTTGGTCGGATTTTATCCACATCAACAACACTAATGCATAGTGTTCAACATTACTAATATTTTATAAAATACAAATGTCAGAAATAGGTAACTAATAAGCAGTAGCATTGAGAGCAGTAGTGGGCCTGCGTGGTGGATTACGGCCCACTCGGTGGGAACATTATAGGCTGATAATATCCCATTTTACATTCCTTTTTTTATTCTTCTTGAATATTTTATGTAGAACAGCTTTCGACTTACTGGCACGTCGAGCCAATAGACTTTCGATGGATAGGACTACCGTTGCAATGGCTTTTCGGCCAAACGGACGCTCGATCGAATATTCGAAATTATGGTATGGTATATCGATGCTATGGAATTTCGGCAAATCGAACGTTCGGTCTGATGACTTTCGGGGAATTAGCGATCGGGTGTATGACATTCGAAATGAAGCAGTAAACCCATTCGGTCGGTAAGCAGTATGGTGCAGTTCACAATTTATCGACAGTGTGTAATCTCGAGAGATAGATTATAAACTAATGGTGTTCACATTCATACGGTGACATAAATAACGGATTTTTATTTTTTTTACTGTCAAAACGGAAGCCATTCCTAGTTAGTGTGTTACACAATGACCCTTCCGGTCCAAGATTTTGTAATTAGAATTGTTTATAATTATTTTTTTACATTGTACTCACATACAGAAGCAACAAGAATAATATTTTTTTTTTTTAATAATGTTCCCAAAATGTTGTAATATTCAACATGATTTTAAAAGAGTGTCCGTGGAGTTTCTTGCCCGTTCTTCTCCATAGAGATCTACGTTTTGGAATGGGCAACTATCTTCAACTTTCCAACTGATCAACATTTCTTTACAATTCCAAAGTGCCTGTAAATGGTTTAATTGAAATAAATGCTTTGAGTTTGAGTTTGAACAATACCCTCTTTTGAAGCAGCAGTCAGGTAAAAAGGGGCCCCAATAAATTTTCATAGCCCCCCCCCCCTGCCCCCTGCCCCCTGGCGCCCTGTATGAAAATTTGTTGGGGCCCTTTAGTACTAGATGCGCCACTGGGCCATGTATTAAGTAGTTTGACAACAATCTCAACAGAAATTACTAAGAAGGGAATAGATAGACTCTATAGCTATACATAAATATATATATTTCGCTGTCTAAGTGCCAAATAAACTTGTTGTCGCTTATAACTAGGCTATAATCTGGCCGCGGACCAGCTGGCTGATAATACCTACGATCGTAAATCATAGTTTCAATTCTAATACCGAGCTAGACAACTATTAAATCGATTAAGATTGATGGCAAAAATAACTATTTTATAAAATGACTAGCTTTAGCCAGCGACTTCGTCCGTATGGAGGTCGAAAATTATCTCACGATATCGTACTACCGGGATAAAAAGTATTCTATGTGTTATTTCAGGTAACAACTTATCTGTGTGTCACATTTCATCCAAATCCGTTCAGCCGTTTTTGCGTGATTGAAAAACAAACAAACATCTACAACATACAAACTTTCACATTTATAATATAAGTAGGATTATCTAGTGGAGGTCAGATAGAGGTCAGACACGAAGCCGACCCCAAGATAGTTAGAAAAAGGCTTGGCAGATGATGATCTAAGAACTGTAGTAGGTGGGTTTCTGTAGTTTCTGCCTACCCATTGGAAGAAGGCGTGAGTATACGTATGAGTCTTCAACATCATCTGCCTAGCCATTTCCCAACTATGTTGGGGTCAGCTTCCAGTCTAACTGGATGCAGCTGAATACTAGTATTTTACATGGAGTGACTGCCTATCTGACCTGTACAACCCAGTTACTGGGTAATACGATACCCCTTGGTAAGACTGTTTAACAGACTTTCGGTTTATATATGTATATTACCTACCTAATACTGCGGTCTGTTTTAGAAAGTTACAAAAGAATAACTACGCCGTAGCCGTCTCGTAGCACGTTACTGCTATTCTCAAATAACCTCACAAAAAACATACCTGGTTCCTACGTCAGTTATAACAAGGGGTATTCTATAAGTAATAATAATATTAAACCAGATGCATACATTTTTAATGCTTAATTATCCGTTGTGTAGTAAAAAAGCTATACCCTAGATCAGGGATGGCGAACCTATGCGAGCCATATTTTCCAAAAAAAATAATTAATATAGCATTGACGCGCCAACAAACAATCTTGACAATTAACTACTAGAAAAAATCTAAATACTTTCACAATAATTGGTAGTCTTTATTTGTAAACAGAAATAGACTTGTACCTACTATTATACAGTAATCAACATCACACAGCTTATTTATATGAAAGAACAAATTAGTGCAACTTCTTGTGTCTGGTATTAGGTTCATAGGTATATTAACTATTAGCAGAATGCAAGCTGAACTGGAATCATGTGACATAGGTACGGTTTCTGTAAGTAACGATTGTACTTATCACGTTCAGATTTCTATGTTTGTGACTGTAACTTGGGCTGTCGTGCCCAAATTATTTTGATGCGTGCCACCAAAGGCACGCGTGCCACTGGTTCGCCATCCCTGCTCTAGATTAACGTGTAACTCTGTAGCCGCGTAGCAAATTCGTGGCAATTGTTACAAACTTTTTAATACTGATTATGGAATATTGGGAGACCACTATTTCATTGTAATTATGGTTGTCATTAAATATTAATTTATTTAACCTTCTCTCACATAATAAGGTACAAAGGCGGACTTAATGCCTTCAATAATGTAATTTGGATTAAATAGGTTTTTACATTTGATATATTTATTATTTTATTAGATTCATTTATATTTTGTGAATGTGAGAACGTTGTATGCCTGTAGATTTCTGGTATTAAGTACCTGATATCTACCTGTTGACAGGCCTACACATCCACCCATACAGGTTAACACTGTAATTTGAAAACATTGTAAAACCTTATTATGTATAAAAGAGTAACCGTGGAGTTTATTGGTGGCTCGTCTCCATACGAAACAACCAATTGGAACCAAGCACATAGCTTCTGACGTTTCATAATTGCCCATGTAAAAAAAAAATAAGTTATGTGTAACAAAATAGTCGAATTTAAATTCCAATAAAATTTCCAGCAAATATTTTATTAATGTTGTTAGTTCTTCTTGGTTCTTCGATGGTAAGACCTGCCATCTTGTATGGGTCTGAATGTTGGGCCACAAAAGGCATGATTGAAAGGCAATTGCATGTAGCTGATATGGGAAGTTTAAGAGGGATGTGTGGTGTTACACGGAGGGATAGAATAAGAAATGAGTACATAAGAGGAAGCCTGAAAGTGGCACCGATAACTGAAAAGTTGTGTGGAAATCGGTTGTCATGGTTTGGGCATGTGTTATGGAGGAATGAGGAAAATGTCGTGAAGAATGTTTTTAGTATGAATGTTGATGGCTATAAGAGTAGGGGGAGACCTAAGAAACGATGGATGGACTGTGTGAATGATGATATGGTTAGAAAGGGTGTGACTACGGAGATGACGACTAATAGTTCCTGTTGAAGAAAAAGACACGCCGACCCCAAATCAATTTTATTTTTTCTGTGCCTGCTCTGTCCCACTCCAGGACACAGAAACAACATTAATATTTTTGTAATTAATTGATTTATTTTGTCAATTTAACTTAATTGTCATGCTAAATTGTGAAATCTCCATTGGCTTTTTTTTTCTGCAAAAAAATTATGTTATTATAATTTTCAAGCTACGACATAACATTACAGAATCGTTTGCCAACGTGACAGTTCAGGGACCTCCTAGTAATGATGATTTGTCGTAATTAAAGCGAAAGGAAGGACGGTCTTGTGCTATCTTGCCATCGAGAAAGTAAGAGTGTGACAATTTCACGCTCGCGACTCACGCGCACTGAACTTGACGTCTAATGCGAGCTTGTGTAGCGACAGCAGACGAGGGCTTTCCGTGGTAATTTTTTAATATATTAGAAATAACGGCGCAGGATAGTCTTTACCAGTAATGGTTATTGTATTAGTGATTCAGCAGCTTCAATATAATCGGGATGGTGCCAAAATATAGCAGTTCGTCTTGGACGTGGTACAACAGCGGCTGCCCTGACGTCATCAGAAGACAGCCGCCTGGCAACCATCGATTCGACGCTCTGCTAGAGTAACAGTGATCAGCCAGTGTCTCTCTTATCCAACCTCTTCGGTGGTTCATAGTAACTACGTAACAAAACTAGATGGCGCCATATGCTGCGCCGTCAGATATATGGTACCTAGTTCTAAACCTTCTTCAAGGATAGGTAGAATTGAAATACTACGACTTAAGAAAAGATACATGATAGTAACGGCAGATAGATGAGAATCAAAGAAAAAATATTTTGAAAATATGGGATCAGGGCAGTCAGTAAATATACACATGTCTTGTATCTATTTACCTACCTCCTTTAATATAGATTTGTTTTTTTATCAGTAAAATTATTCCCTATTCTCATCCTTTTGAAAGAAGTCTCGATTTAAAATGTGAATGGTAAACAGTAATTTCGTACACACTATCAATCAAAATCTGGAACATTTTGAAGGATATCTCTAATCCATTGCTTCATATGTCCGAAAAGTTTGTCAGCTCAACAACGTCAAAAACGCAATGAATGTTATTGAACTGTCAAAATGAAAGCCATTGCTACTGGTAGTGTGTTAACTAATTACTCCTAGTATAACATCTACTAGTAGAAATAGCGTATCATGGCATGACACGTTGTTTGTGGATGTTTAGCAGTCCTAAGTCGAGATTTATGCCCATTTGATGGCAATTATCTCGCCTCCCATCACATGCGAACTAAACATTTGCAACAAAATGTAGGTGTACTATATATTGTAGCAATAGGTACGTAAATAACATTTCAAGTCTAACACCACAACGTCATAATGTATGTGCATGTTTTAACGATTTGAAATGTGTATTGATAATTTGGCCCCGGTCAAAAGAGTCGAACGCGGCTATATTTTGTCTTTATGTGTACGACATTCTGCACGTCGTCTTCTAAGAAGTATGTGAGTAATGGCGTCATTTATATACTTCATACATTTTTTCCTAATAACAATATTCAATTGTTAACACCTGCAACATGGCGTTTGAGGACAATTTGAGTCGTCCAGTTATGTTGATACTGCAATATAGACCCAAGCCTTGCAACAAGTTTGGGCACGCCACAATTGCGGCGGAAGTCCCCTCTTTGAGGAGTGGCTTGAGAGGTGGCATGGCGTCCTCACCGGACACGGTTGTTTCGGGAGGTTCCTGTTTCGGATAGGGCGGGAGGAAACGCCCGGGTGTTTCCATTGCGAAGATCGCCCAGAGGACACGGTGGAGCATACGGTGGAGGTCTGCCCGGCTTGGGCGGAGCACCACCGTGTCCTCGTGGAGGTGATCGGCGGCGGCGATCTCTCGCGTCCGACCCTGGTCCAGGCCATGGTACGGAGCGAGAGTGCATGGCTAGCAGTCGCCTCCTTCAGCGAAGCAGTTATGCTCGCAAAGAGGGAGGCGGCGCACGTGAAGGAGATGCAGTACATGCGCCCTCACAGCCGTGGCCTTCGCAGGAGACGCCCTGGGTGTTGGGAATCCCAGGCTGATTCCCGGCCACCGTAGGCACGGGCTTGCGGACGGCGAGTAATGGGTAGCTCGCTGTCCGGTAAGGACCAAGCCCGGGTCGACGGCGCGTTGTGTTCCACGCGCGCCTCAAAGAGATGTCATCAGCAACTGATGGGGCCCGCAAGGGCCGATGCCTACCAGGGGTGCGGGTTGTTCGAAAGAGATACCGCCGCCCCTGGCACAGAGGCAACTGAGGGAACACGGGTGGGTTTTAGTCAGTAAAAGTCGGACACGCCCTCACGCTCCCCCCAGAGCGGGAGAAGTTATTTGGTGATTTCCCACCCAAAAAAAAAAGCCTTGCAACAAGTTGAACATAATTTCGAATTGAAGCCAAAATACGAGCAAAAAGACATTGAGGGGAAAACTATAGACCGGCCATGTTAGCCGTAGAACCAATGACCGCGATTCGGCAAACATTAGGACATATCAAGATAGGTGGAGCGATGATCGTCTCATGGTGGTTGGCAGCTGGATGAGAGTTGCCGAGAATCGAGCTGAATGGCTTGCAATTCGTGAGGTATATGTCCAGCAGTGGACTGATGGAGGCTGATGATGGTGATGAAGAACATTGGAGATACGTTGACGACATATTTTAAAGGCAAAACCCGGAACTTTTCTCGAACCTTGTATTACCTTAAACTGCGAATAGAATAACGGGTCGCGAAAAGAACAACATACAATTTGTTTAATTGGATAAGATTAGTTCTCTAAATCACACTAGGATGAAGCAATCAGAGATAAAAGCGCACACTTCATAATACCAACCAAAGACTAATGACCACGATCTCACTGTCAAGAGTGTAGCGGCTACGGAGAAGCAGAAAGAAATTGCTATACAAAAAGACAAATTCTTTGGCAACTGAGCCGATGTCAACTATTCTGCCAGCGTCACCTCTATGTACAGTTAACTAAAGATATAGGGGGTTGAAAGACTTGGGCCATGGGGTCCGAGCCCACTTGGTTTTCCGAGACATCGCCAAGCGGTTAGTTGACTCTTCACGTGAACAGAGGGCGGACCTATTCTTTGGCCAAAGAATCAGCATCGCCATACAACGAGGCAATGCTGCCAGCCTTTTGAGCACTTTCCATTGACAGCGATGCGGGTGAATTTGTTGATACCCTGTGATTCTTATCTCTTTTTTTATTATATACATGTAGGTACATACTATTAATAAATAAACTAAAGATAGTATAAAATTAAATGAAGTTGAAGACAGATTATTCCGTCATAATCGAAAAATAATTAATCTATTGCTTTTCTGCACCCACTACCCGACTCGACTCGATGCTTGCACAGACGCAGATCTCGCCGAAATTGTCTCTGCGCAATTTCCCGCCACTTTCCATATTGTCTATGATTGTGTAACGCACACATGTTTGGTAATTCGATTACCCAACCAAAGTTTATGAGCACAGAGCATGCTTGTTAAATTACTTGAATTTCTTAATATTGCTTCAGATTTCATCGAGACTAGGGTTACCATGATCAGAATTAGAAACCTCCTGACAAAGAGCAAATAATTCCGAAGATTTTACTTTTCAATCATTCTTTTTTAGTCATTATTTAAGTATATTTTTAATTTTCTATAAATAATACCTCAAGTCGTCAAAAATTACAATTGCGGACGAAATCGGGATCTCCGTGGTCTGGACTATTGGCCGAAAAGCCAGACACGTCTCGACAAATCAAATCAAAAGTCATTCATTCAAATTGGGCTAAGAATCAGCACTTTTCAAACGTCAAAATTAACTAAGACAGTCCCCCAAAACGCCCGACTTTCACCACTTCCTAGTGCTTTAGCTCGGAACTCTCACTTCTTCAAGTGGCACAACATACTCCACAGCAGCACAGCCGTCTGACCTGTCTGTAACAAATCCAGACGGATGGTAACTCTAGTCGAGACACAGCCAGTGTCAATCAGCTGTTTGTCGTAATCTCAGTTGTAACACAAGACGAATGATTGGCCACACGTCGTTTGTGAGTATGGGTTGCAGGAAAACTGTCTGTCCGAACTCCAAGTGGTTGGACAAAGTGCGATATTGTTATAGTTCTGTCGATTGACGTGGATAAAGGCTTCCGTAATGATTTTAGAGCAGTTTTCTGAATTATTGTAAGTACAGGCCAAGAAAATGCTAATGTAAGACTCAAGTATACAAGTTACAAAACCGTTTAAACCCATTCCAATACATCAAAAATAGTTCGTGTATAAAACACCAACTTTGCCAGTGACTTCGCCCGCGTGGAGGTCGGAAATTATCGCGCGGGGACGTTCTACCGGAATAAAAAGTACCTACCGTATACCTAAATATTATCAACTAGCTTTTACCAGCGGCTTCGCCCGCGTTAAACAATTTACACAAAACCTTAACAAATGATACATCTAAACCATCCTCATAATTTGCGGCGGTAAGTCCCCTCTTTGAGGAGTGGCTTGAGAGGCGGCATGGCGTCCTCACCTTCCGCCTGACACAGGCCCTCACCGGACACGGCTGTTTCGGGAGGTTCCTGTTTCGCATAAGACGAAACGCCCGGGTGTTTCCATTGCGAAGATCGCCCTGAGGACACGGTGGAGCACACGGTGGAGGTCTGCCTGGCTTGGGCGGAGCACCGCCGTGTCCTCATGGAGGCGATCGACGTTCTACCGAAATAAATAGTACCTACCGTATACGTTAATCCAGGTTATAAACTATCTGTGTGCCATATTTCATCTAAATCCGTACAGTAGTTTGTGCGTGAAAGAGACATCCATCTTCACAAACTTTCATATTTATAATATTAGTAGGGTTGGTATTGGGTATTGACGTTGTTTCAATGTCTTGTTAACTATTTTGATTAGGCCTACCCAACTAGGCCGCAGCAAGGACAGTCAACACAAGTGGGTTTCCTTCTGGAGGTGATCGGCGGCGATCTCTTGCGATCTCTTGCGTCCAGCCCTGGTCCAGGCCATGTTTCGGAGCGAGAGTGCATGGGTAGCCGTCACCTTCTTCTGCGAAGCATTAATGCTCGCGAAGAGGGAGGCAGTGCACGTGAGTGAGAGGCAGTATATGTGTTCTCACGGCCCTAGTAGCCGCAGGAGACGCCCTGGGCGTCGGGAATCCCAGGCTGATTGGCTTATTCCCGGTCACTGTAAGCGCGGGCTTACGGACGGCGAGTAATGGGTAAGTCGCTGTCCGGTAAGGACCAAGCCCGGGGCGACGGCGCGTTGTGTTCTACCTCCTACCTACCTCAAAGAGTTAGTAAGGTAAAAGATAAATGCGGCGAGCTGGGAATACAAATACTGCGCTGATGATGACAAGGCACACATTTGTGCACAATGTTTGCCAGTTTCCAAGATTTCCAGTAAAAGTTAAAGTTCTGAATGTGGCATTATTTTACTAAACCTTATCGCTCTTACTAATAAACACGGAATAAAGTTATATCAGGAATAACCATACATTTTCATAGGTTTAAAGAGTAATAACTTTATTCTGTGATTATTAGTAAGAGGGTACCTATGTATTTAATTATTAGTAAGAGGGTACCTATGTATTTAATTATTTGTTTTTCTCTATACTGATGCACTGTGCAGTCTATCAGTTTCTGCAGTCATTTGAAATGTTATTACGAAATAAATTTAAAATGCATCTCATTTCACCCCTTAGCGTTTCCTGTTTTGCCCCGACTATGGGGCAATATGGGAATTTTGACACTTACTGATAAGTTCCTCATAATTAATAAAATAAGTTGATTAAGCCTAGAAATATAAATTAAAATAATGGATAAGGATATAAATATTGTTTCTAATGCAAAACTTAGTTATAAATATTATTGAATTCGTTTATATGTTTGAGGTTTTTTTTTTGTTTTCAGTACCTATCCCATTATACTATACCTTGCCCTACTCATTTCTTACTTTCGTCTTTTGCGCCGACCGAGGCATACCCTAGACGTTCCCTACGACGGCGACGCGATGGGACAATCCACTCTTGGAGAGAGCAAGCCCACCAGCACGCTCAAAATACATCGACACAGACCTCCGTCCTCCTGTCCTCGCCGCCAAGGCCCGCCGAGACGTCCCAATCCTTGAGGCCTACTCTCTAACTTCGTCAACGAAGATACGGACCCGTCCGAAAGTAGTTCGAAACTTCTTAGTGAATCCTACAGCCAATTAACTAACTTTTTGGACGGGTAAAAACATATCGGGAGTAGGGACGGCAGTCAAATCGTGTGGTCATTAATTCTTAGTTCGGGCTGCAAACTAATCTTCTGTCCGCCCGTTACTTCGACCGAAACGACGGACTATGTGCTTAGGGAGTAGGCACCGTTCTCCACCCCGACGCACAGTGGGTCGAAACGATGATTTTAGTGACTTAGGGATCAACTTTGTTTTTTTACTTTTTTCTTTATGCGGATCGATAGAACTCATTAACCTCAATAATAATTGTTCTGATGCTTTTTTTCCTAAACTTGCTCCTTTAGGTGGAAAAATGCATTTTGTGATATTTTTGTATGGAGCGGATCAAATTAAATTAAATTCCTGCTAAGTGGCGAGTGATCTCGCTTTGAAACTATATTTTTCTTAAAGCTTGCCCAGTCTACTATCATTTGATGCTATGAACATTTGCATAAAGTTGCAACACTGCCAAATAAATGAATCGAAAAAAAATTAAAAATACATTGAATAATTTTTATTTTCTCAAGTTCTTTTATGTTCAAATTGATGTGGAATAGTAAGTAAAAGCACTTAATAATTCACATAATTAATTAACAACTAACGACAATATATTAAAGTTCGTTATTAGCTTAAATTTACTAATTACGTTATTACTTGAAAATTTGGATATCATTTATAAATTTCTATTGACTGTAATTAGCTTGACTTTTTACTTTATAAAAAACAATGTTTTTCACTTTTAGTCATTACTTTAATGTTAATGAGGGTAGTAGAAATATTAGTAAACATTTGATTGTCATTGGAAGTATAAAATTACCATATTTATTATATATTTACTAGTGTTCGTTTATTCGTACTATTATTAACATCTATTGTGATTGTGATCGTCCCTTTTCGTTATAATGGAAAATTTAGTTAACAATTTAGATTTATTTATGATTTTAAGAGAGCAGCTTAAGTCGCTGTCAGATAGTAAAAAACTCTTCCAATACCTACAAAATAAAATAAACGTGGCGCAAGAGAACAGTGCTAAGCTCCAAAAATTCTGTACGCGCTTTTGTTCAAATTTAAGTGCAAGATGGGAACGAAGTAGTCGCACGTTAGCACCGTTTTTAAGAAGAAATGGTGATTGGTTAGAAAGTGCGATAAACTGGCCCGAAGGAGTAATACCTGAAACTCTGAACACTGAACAGGAAAAGCTCGAGATTTGTGATATTGAAGATGTTGAAAATCTACCACCATCTGCTACAGAAGCTTCAACATCTACATTTACACCTCGAAAACCTTTCGAAGAATTGGGCTCCAGGCAAAAACGAAGACGCGTTGATCAAATAAACCAATCGCTTTCGTTATCTCCGGATGAACTGAAAGCTACTACAATTGCTAGTTTAAGAAACACTGGAAATGAGGATGTAGGAAAAATAATGAACCATTTGCTAAATCACCCCGAAGATCTAGAAAAAGTTAAGCAGTGTTTAAGTGCAAATAAAGCAAACAGTAGTACATATTCACCCGATAAGGCACTGGCTTTATTAGTTTCACTTAAATTAAGTAAGTGGCAATATATAAGCCTAAGAGAAGCAGCCAGTGAAAATGGGTCTGATTTATACCCTTCTTATTATAAAATTAAGCAAGCAAAGTCAAAATGTTATCCAGGGAAAGAAGACATTACCATAACTGACTAACCAGAATCCGATTTAGATTTTATTGATGTAGATAATTTACAAGATAGTGAATAACATTATTGATAGATTGTAAGTTTCTTGATTTTTTTTATTAGTTTGTATGTCATGACTGAAAGGAAATAGTAAATTCGTTGTTGTATATAGTTAGTTTTAAGTTTTTACCTTTAGTAAATTTGTATTTGCATGCATCTTTACTTACTATTCAGTATTAAATCTAATTTAAAAGATTTTATAAGTTCATGAAATAAACAGATAGAAATGAATAGATCCACAGTTTTAAACAATACGTACTTAATAAATTCAAGCAAATCAGGGACCTTTAAATGTATTGTCGTTAGTCTTTAAGTAATTATGTGAATTATTAAGTGCTTTTACTTACTTTTCTATATCAATTATAACTTAAAAGAACATCCGAAAATAAAAAATGAAGCTTTTTATTCAAAGTATTTTTTTCATTTTTTTCGATCCATTTATTTAGCAGTGTTGCAACTTTATGCAAATGTTCAAATCATCAAATGATAGTAGACTGGACATCCCGTAAGAAAAATATAGTTTCAAAGCGGGATCACACGCCACTTGGCAGAAATTTAATTTAATTTGGTCCGCTCCATACAAAAAAATATCAAAATGCATTTTTCCACCCAAAGGAGCAAGTTTAGGAAAAAAATTATCAGAACAATTATTATTGAGGTTAATGAGTTCTATCGATTCGCATAAAGAAAAAAGTAAAAAAACAAAGTTGATCCCTAAGTCACTAAAATCATCGTTTCGACCCACTGTGCGACGCTTGTTCGAGCCAAACCGCGCCGCTGATCCTGTAGCTTGAAATTCGTCAACAAGTAATAATCATTCCAATACAGCCCGTCCCTTGCTACCCTCTTACAGCGACGAGCGAGGGTGCTCTTAGCGTGTAGTCACTTAGTTTTAAGTTTTTAAGCCCTGGCTGCAGACCTTAATTTATTGAGGCAGTCACAGGCCAGTCCGGTTGAGCAACCGACAACCTCCTAGGTTGACCTGCGAGATGTAATTTCCAAAACAATAATTAAGTGTAGTATTTTGCGTCACTCCACAAATCAGTCTCAACATTCTGCGCTGCAAGCAAAATTTTTCACCTGTTTGCAAAAATCTCTCTTCCACTCTTTTTATGTGGATTAGGCACACTTCGCTATCATTCACACTTTCCATTTTCAAAGTCAAACCTACTTGTGTATTCTATCGAATCTGACAATATTACGACACGCTACCAAGTTGGCAACTTTATTTTAAAAAAACAGTCGCCGGTAGCGTGGGGTCGCCACGGAAGGCAATATCCTGTTTCCTGCTAACCCCTTTTTTATTTAAATACACAATTATAAAGTTATTCGCTTGATTTCGTCAGCACCACTCCGGCGCATATAAATGGACTTATAAAGGTAGGAGCTGGGGTGGTCCGATATTTGTTTTACGTAATAATGCAGTTTTTTCTAAGTTATTGCTGTTGGCCGAAAGTCGTAACTTATCACTAGATATTATAAAACTAAGTCACCCGCGCGTCTGTCTGTCTGTTCGCGATAAACTCAAAAACTACTGAACGGACTTCCATGCGGTTTTCACAAATATACAGAGTGATTCATGAGGATGGTTTAGATGTATAATTTGTTAAGGTTTTGTGTAAATTGTTTAACGCGGGCGAAGCCGCTGGTAAAAGCTAGTTGATAATATTAATGGGAATCATCGAAAGCATCCGTGTGGCATCAGTTCCGTGTGGTGCCGAACGTAAAGAATATCACCATCCCATCTCTTCCCGTGGGTTACTACTAGAGAATGGGCAGCAGCGTTCTCTTTGCATTAGACCACCATACTGCGATCACCAACCCGCCTGCCAAGCGTGGTGATTATGGCAAGTGCCCCCTAATTGGGGGAAGCCTATGTCCAGCAGTGGACGTCTTCCGGCTGAAATGGTGATCGAAAGCATATGTCTTTGCTGCATCGTTGGTCTAGTAGTCGAAAGCGCTACTGCATAGTACATTTTCCTGGGTTCGATTCCCAAGTCGAGCATAAGTGTTATTGGGTTTTTCTATCAGGAATTTCTTAGTAGCAGCCCGGAGTCTGGATTTGTGCCCGGTTGATGGCAATAGGCTCGCCCCCTATTACACATGTGACTTAAACATAACGGGTGAAATAATGGTGTACTCACTGTCGGTACTTACACCTCAGTCTAACCCTTCGGGGCCTACGTGATTATGTTATGTAACCTCTATACGGGATAAAATTTTATCCAGTGGGCAAACTGTAACCATGAATTAAGCATAATTATCATTCTAGACCCCCCAGCGCAGAAATTTTTCGTCGGTGCCTAATACAAAAAAAAAACAGCTCTTCCATACATTTTGACCGCGTAGGTATTGCACTTTTCTATGAAACAGCTGATTTTTTGTTTTGCATAACCGACGAAAAATTGCGCTAGCGGCTTCGCCCGCGTACAGTTCGGAAATTATCCCACGGGAACGTACTACCGGGATAAAAAAATGTCCTATGTGTTAATCCAGGTATAACCTATCTGCTTGCCAAATTTCATCCAAATCCGTTCAGGCGTATTTGCGTGATTGAGTAACAAACATCCCAACATCTTCACAAACTTTCACATTTTTTATATTAGTACGATAAATATCGAGTCTGCAGGCTTCGTCTGTCGGTAAAAGCTAAGAATCTTCAAGTACCGTATTAAATCGATTCTAAGATTAAATTAACAACTACCCACATATGGAACACTTTACAGAATTAATAATTCCAAATAAAACACCAAATAAGTCTTTAATGCGAAATATCATGATCTTCTAAAATGTCATTCGTTCATTTACAGACAATATTTACTAAAATTATTTGAAATTAATATGATAAAGTTAAAAGAATGCAATAATATAAGTATTAACAACATTTTCGCGGACGAATGTCGAATTCTTTTAATTAAGTTTTTGTTAACAGCTGACTTTTGTGTTTCAAGGAAACATAGGCAGCTGTTAATTCAAAATACAGGGTCATCATACCAACAAAAAATATGTTCCTATAAGTGAACTTTGTGTCGATGGGAAAGTCGGATATGACCTACCCACATACAGGGTAAATTTTTAACCAGTGCGCAAACTGTAAGCATGAATTAGCATATTATTCCAGAACCCCAGCGTAGAAATTTTTCGTCGGTTATACTAAAAAGAATCAGCTGTTTCATAGCAAAATTGCAAACCCGGTCTACACGGTCAAAATGTATGGAGGAGTTTTTGGCGGGATCGCGTTGGAACATGTCGCATGATTTTTTATTTTCATGAAATTTTGTGAAATAGCGAATAAAATTGTGTAATTTTGGTAGTGAATTATGCAATTTAATTAGGTACGTGTGAGTGCACAAGTGTAGTGTAGGTGAAAATAAGTGACTAAGGTGGACTTTTCGTGTTCCCCCTAAAAACTCCTATTAGGTTGTTGTAAAGTTACTACTGCTTTACAAAAACTTTGACTTGATTGACTAAAGACGACTATGACAGTTTTGTAACTTCGTGCCCGATATCGGGCGATTTACTTGATCGAAAAGAAAAAAATACTTGACACTGGCTAAATGCACAAACCGTGCGAAGCCAAAACAAAAAAACAAAAAAAAAATGTGTGGATCAGTTAATTTTTAGGGTTCCGTACCTCAAAAAGGACCCTTTATAAGATCACTCTTAGACATGGGTAGTTCGCGAACGATTGAAGGAAATGAACTACTTCATATCACAAAATAAAGTTATCATTCAATCAGTAGTCATTCAAATGTGTCTCTACTTCACTTAGTTCAGTCTTTCTTTTCGCTATTTCAATTTTAAATACACCAGCTTAGACAAAAATTTCTAAGTATCAGTAACAAAAAAACAAAACATACCTACTACTTAATAAAAATAGTTTTGCTTAAATTCATATTTCTAGGTTGGCAGTCCTAAGCCTGTACATGAAGAAAAATCGACTTACGTATAAAACTGAACTAGAAAAGTGCATCATTTGTCGTAACTTGTCAATCACTATCGTTATCCTACGATAGGGACTCGTTCTGATTCGCTGAACTAATTGAAGTACTGAAGGAAATGAGTGGACTACTTCACTAAGCGAAAAGATATACTTCATTCATTTCTTTTTACTGACACATTTTGCGCATCTCTAATCACTCTCTTGTCCGTCTGTCTGTCTGTCTGTGTGTCACCACCGATTTTTTCAGAGACGGGTGGACCTAGACAGTTGAAATATATACCAGATACTGAGGTCTATAGTCCCTATTAGGTGTATGAAAATCAAAGTCCTTAGTCAACACAATAAAAAGATATGGGCAAATTTAGATTTTGCGAAAACTTGTAAGTACCAAAATTTACCTTAATTTTCGGAATTTTCCCTTTACTTGTGAAATAAAACCTTGCTTTTACCCAAAATTGACAATTCTAGGTCAACCAGAAGTATCCTATAGGTTCTGGGTCGAAAACTTATATGGTAGTTCCCATTGACCTAGAATCACGAAATTTGGCAAAAAGCAAGGTCTTACAGCACAAATATAGGAAAAATTCAAAAAATCAGAAAGTTGAAAATTAAGGTAAATTTTGGTACTTAGGTACAAGTTTTCGCGAAAATCTAAAATTTCCCACATCTTTTTTAATTATGGCGGTTTAATAGGTAGGTACAGAACCCTCGTTTTTTGTATAACCGACGAAAAATTTCTGCGGTAGATAGGTGTAGAATGATATGCTGAATTCATGGTTACAGTTTGCGCACTGGTTAAAAATTTACCCTGTATATCAAAATGGCGCAGTAAATTTAAATTTTAAGGGGAAACGCCATGGTGGCCCGCTAAATTCAATTTTTCATTAGTTTATAGCAATTTACAGGTCAGTGTGAAGCTGTGGGTTGGACAAAATATTTGCCACCAAAACACGTATGTATTTACAGAATTATAATCCCATTGAATAATTTTTATTTCGCGGGCCACCTTAACTATTTTCATAAAATCTTCCTCTTCGTACAGATGCCAGCACATAAAGCTACCCCAATCTGTCAAATTTCTTTGATAGATTTTCAACTTTAAGAGCTTAAGGTTCATGTTTATTTGGGAAAATTTGACAGTTTGGGGTAGTTTGATGTGCTGGCGTCTCTACATGCAATAACTTTTATTTTGCCTGCCACGTTACCCATGGCTGCGCAGAATTCGCGTCAGGTGTTGGTTGAAGCCCAAAGAGTAGGCCAGTCGTCGCAAATAGGTACACTGCATCCGCTCTCTGTTTCGTCATTGAAGTGAAAACTTCTTTTGGCGCGTTTGGCATTTTTTGAGATGGGAAAAAACAATTGAACTCGCCACACCGTTACCGACACCTCTGTACATAAGTTAGTTTTAGTCGAGTAGTTTGAGTTCAGTATACGCTGACGATTCAAAAAATACACACGTAATTGTTCAAGTTTTCACTTCTGTCGGCACTTCCGGAGTGCCACTGTTTTTTTAACCCGTTGTTTAATTATTATTAGAGTAGCAGAAGCCCACTTGTTACCACTGAGCACTGGGCTATTACTGCTGACTTTGGTACCTATACATAAGTTGTTATAGGAGGTTTTGGGTTCGAACCCAGGCTGGCACTTTACTTTGTATAAATAATTTCATCACCACTGCTCTCAAAACAGTGAAGGAAAAAACATTGTGAGGAAACCGTCATATCCTAGAACTAAAAATACGAAGACACATCCAACAACCCGCACTGGGCCCGCCCGCTTGGAGGATTACGACACACTATAGTCTATCCGCGTTAAGAAAATAGAATAGAATAGAATAGAAAGCATTTATTCGACACAGACACAACACAACAGCAACAAACACATAAAAAAAGAACAATAAACATGACAATAAAATTGCAGTAAAAAGTGCTGAGCGTGCCCATACCGAAAGGGTTGCCATCTCAGCATTTGCTGGGCGTCAGACACCCAACGCTGGTTTTCAGTTGGCACCCTGCAGTGACATACGGACGTAGGCAAATAAAAAAGATACATAGTTGAAAATTGTAACAAAAAATGTTTAAAAATACGTAACTAAATAATGTAAAAGATTTTTAAAAATAGTGACTCATCGTTGTCAGTCAGCTTAGCCACGCCGCTTGACCAATTAGATCATAGTAAATGTCTGAAGGGCTTACTTCAACTGGTCAATTTGAACACGGCTTTCTAATTTACTATGATCTAATTGGTCAAGGGGCGTGGCTAAGCTGAGTGACAACGATGAGTCACTATTTTCTTAACGCGAATAGACTATAGTCCCACTACCTGTCACAGAGAGGAAGCTTGTGTCCCAGCAGTGGGAAAATTAAAGGATGATAATACTTATTTTTTTCTAATTAGTTAATATTTTGAATCCTACTAATATTACAAACGCGAAAGTTTGTAATTATGGATGGATGGATGGATGGATGTTAGTTACTCTTTCACGCAAAAACGGCTGAACGGATTTGGATGAAATTTGGCACACAGATAGATTACAACCTAGATTAACACATAGGATACTTTTTATACCAGTAGTACTTTCCCGCGGGATAATTTGCGACTTCCACGCGGGCGAAGCCGCTAGCAAAAGCTAGTATAATATAAATTCAACTCAAACTCAAACTCAAAGCATTTATTTCAATTAAACCATTTACAGGCACTTTTGAATTGTCAAAAAGTCGATCAGTTGGAAAGTTGAAGCTAGTTGCCCATTCCAAAACGTAGATCTCTATGGAGAAGAACGGGCAAGAAACTCCACGGACACTCTTTTAAAATCAAGTTGAAATATTACAAAATCTTGGGAACATTATTAAATTACCAACTACCTACACAAATAAATACAAAAACAAAAGGACACTTAGGCGTCGAAGTATCCGTCCATTATTTATGCTTAATTATGTTGAAATCGCATTTTTTACCTTGGGACAAAATTCGTTTACTTTAGCGAAATATGTGGCGTACTGGCTGGGGGGATATTTTGCAGGTTTATTCTTATCAGTTTCGTCTTAAGCTGCACTCAAGCCCCAGCACCACTATTTTATTGTTCACGGAGAGAAGACTGTTTGATAGATTCGGGTCCAACCTACACCAGACCGAAATATAGATAGGTACGCGAAGGCTTATGCAGTGGTCGAGAAGCAGAGCCAACCCGCACTGGGCCCCCGTGGTAAATTGTGTCCCAATCTAGGAGGGAATGGAGAAAAAAAGAGGTTATGGGCTGGTTATGCAAAACAGCAGAAAAATAGCCAGGTTTGTGAGAACGCCTTGCATTATTTTCTTGCTTAGCAGTTGCTCGGTCAACAGTTGTACCTATGCGTGTATTTGTGTAATAGGGTATTTTACTCGAAAAAATCTAAAAATATATTATTGAGATAACTTAGACAAAAAGCAGTCGGAAAATGTAGGTTTTAGCTCATGAAATAACAAAATAAATGTTAAAATTAAATTCAAAGATTTCAGTTTATTAATGTGCTTTTTGAACACTATGAAATAGTATCCGCCATGTTATTATGTCATACCGCTGTATAAACTAATCAACTGAACAAATTTGTACTTTTATTATTTTCGTAACCACAGTAGGTAATTTTTATTGAAATAATATCTTACATTCAGGAACAGCAAACCAACGATAACTAGAATAATAACTATTATCATACAAAATATCAGCGCATTTGTTTACACAGCAAACTGACGTCATACCCACAGAGCAACATGGCGTCCACTGAGTCCAGCGTTTTCGTCAAAATACGTGCGAAATATGAAAATGTAAAATTTAAATGCACTTTAATCGCACAAATCGATTCAATAAAAACATTGTTTTTTATGTGTGGTTTATTATCATTTTAGAATCTTAATAAGACATTTTACCATTAAAAATGGGTCATCATCATCTGCCTAGCCTTTTCCCAACTATGTTGGGGTCGGCTTCCAATCTAACCGGATGCAGCTGAATACCAGTATTCTACATGGAGCGACTGCCTATCTGACCTCCACAACCCAGTTACTGGGTAATACGATACCCCTCGGAAAGACTGGTTGTCAGACTTTCGGGCTTCTGACGACCCGTAACGACTGTCAAAGATCTACAAATGACAGCCGCGACCAACGGCTTAACGTGCTTTCCGAGGCACGGAGAGGTCTTGGTATGTTAAGATGGATAATGGATGGTCAAATGGGTGTAATACCCTTATTTTGTTGTCATTATCTGCCTAGCCTTTATCTCCAACTATGTTGGGGTCGAGACCAGCAGTGGTCCCGTGGCAACGGCTGCGACTTACAATTTGTAGGTTCTAACCCAGCCAGGCGCTCTACTTTGTGTAAATTATTTCATAACCACTGCTCTCAAAACGGTGAAGGAAAACATCGTGAGCAAAAATCGTAGACATGTGACATCCACCATACGAGCCCACGTGGTGGGTTTCCGCTCACCAAGAGAAAGCCTGTGTCCCAGCAGGAGGTTTTAGGCTGGTTATGCAAAGTAGCAAAACAAAGGCCAGGTTTGTGAGAATGCCTAGCATTGTTTTCTTGCTTAGCAGTTGCTTTGTCAACAATGTTGTACCTATGCATGCAGAGGCGTAAGTAGGGTGGGGCAAGCAGGGCACGAGCCCTGGGCGCCTATCGAAGGGAGGCGCAAAAAGTCGCCAATTATTAAATTAAAAAAAACATCAATAAAATATTTCATACTGTTACTTATTTCTAAGAAATCTGGCTAAAATTGGTCAAGAAAGATTATGCGACCTAGATTTGCTCAGTGTAGACCGAAAAGATAATTTTACGTAGGGGCGCAAATATGATGCATGCCCTAGGCGCCATTTTCTATTGGTACGCCCATGTATTCATGTCTTTGTGTGCAATTGTTTGTCGTCCTCTGCTAGCCTTTTCCCCCAACTAGGTTTCGGGGAAGAATCCAGCCTTATCGGATACAGCTGAATAACAGTAAGTACCTATTTTAAATGGAGCCATTGTCTATCTGACGTCTACAACCTAGTCACAGGGAAACAGGATAACCCTTGGTAAGATTAATTGTCTTACTTTCATTCATAGATATTAAATGTTATTCTTTCTTTTTGGAAATCGTTAATTTCCCAAATACATTGCAAACTATAGTTTTGTCTAATTTAAAAGCATTTTGTTTAAATTTTGTAAATGTAAGTACCATGCATCCGTTTAATATGTTGTTTTGATGTATGTAGACTTGAAAAAGCATGGCAGTTGAGAGTATGTCATGCTCATTTAAATGTCTCGTGGCGCGTATGTTGGATCATTCGGTTCCCTACAAAATGGTTGAGCTGGATGGTGCTGATCCACAGGTTAAGTTCGTGAACGGGCGCCTTCATTTGAAACTGGTCCTCTCCTAACTTTCAAGGCTTATTTTTGATCTTATTTTTAGAATTGTTTATAATTTTTTTACGTTGTTTTCACATACAGAAGCAACAAAAATAATGTTTCCAAGATTTTGTAATACCAAACTTCATTTAAAAGGACACTCCTTGGAGTTTCTTGCCCGTTCTTCTCCATAGAGATCTAAGTTTTGGAATGGGCAACTAGCTTCAACTTTCCAACTGATCGACTTTTTGACAATTCAAAAGTGCATGTAATTGGTTTAATTGAAATAAATGGTTTGAGTTTGAATCTTCTGCTGACCTAAACGACAGACTCTTCGAATTACAGCCGAAACCCTGAGTGAGGGCTCTCAATAAGTAATGGATGGTCACCCATCAGCAGACCTCGGCGAGCGTAGCTAATCCTTCGATAGATCCGTGCGCCTGGCAGAGGGGCTCGTGGTTAAGGACTAACTTAACCACGAGCCCCTCTGCCAGGGCGCGGGTTGTAGAAAGAGTTACCGTGGCCCCTGGCACACAGGCAACTGAAGGAACACGGCTGGGGTTTAGTCAGTAAAAGTCTGACACGCCCTCCTGCTCCACCCAGAGCGGGAGAAGTTATTTGATGATATCCCACCCTCAAAAAAAAAGAAAACAACCACGAGCCCCTCAATGTTTTATTTGTTTGGTGCCTGCTGGGTTTGGTGGGTTAAAAATTAAACAATTCAAACACGCAAATATTCAATAAATACTTTAATTTTAAAACAATTCTGGTTTCATCTTACATTATACATTTTTGAATGTATTATAAACATTTTTTACACTTTTTTTATTAAGCATTTTTATATAATTCATATAGAATTTCTTAATTTAAGTTTGAGGCACCTATGAATCAAGTATTCAAAGATTTCAATTTTATAAAAGGGTGAACTTTTTGTGTGTGTGTACGTTGACATAATTGAGAGTTAATTAAGTGTGCGTTTCACGCCATCGATTCAATGTGTTACAACCTTTTTGGGACATTTGCGCATTTAAATAAAGAATCGCATTGAGGAATGTTGCCATTTAAAAAATGGTGTATGGGGTTGGTTTATTAAAATTATTCACTGGATTCATAAATTACAACCAGAGATGATTTCACGCATATATTGTCTACTGGCAGTATATTTGGGAAGTATATATCCCAACCCAATCTAAGGAATAACTTTCTATTGACATGTTCTCAAGCCTTGCATACATTTTTACAGATTAATAATTTCGACAATAACCAAATAAATGGCTTTAAATTTTAAGTCTATTTGCATAAACATTGAAATTCAATAAGTAACCAATAAATAATTGAGATTTCAAATCCGACGTACAGTCAGCTTAATAATTTTGTGACTGTACACACATTCATTTTGCTCTAGTCCGTAATATTCCGTAATATTTAAGTAACGTTAAAGTAAAACTATGGTTAACTGCATGGAAATACTATTATTATAATTAAGACTACAATTTATATGTAAGAAAAGTACGAGAGTATCTATAACATTCCGTTTTATCACAAAACACGATCTAACTTTACTTTATTTCGATATGGGTAAAGTTCTTCTTAATACAAAAATTACAACTTTTTTACTAACTTTGTCAGTTTTGTAAAAAGAAACTGTATTTCGAATTCCGTAAGGTTCTTTTTTAAGAAAAGGCTCAACTGAAACCATACCTAAATAAAACCTTGTCTTGTAATAAAACCGATTACCCTCATTTTGAGTTTACAACGAACTCAAAATTTGGGTAATGTCAGGTAAAAAATGCAATACATACAAATCGCGCAATCGGTCAATGTTGCTTCAACTAAATTGGCAGGCGCTGTATATAATACTTTTCTTACATACAAAAATGAGTCTAGCTTATACACTTATCACAACTTTGCAAAGTACCGTTTCCTAGTACATAAAAACAATTTTTATAAGGTAACTATTTAATTGTAATAGTTGTCAACTTGTAAAAAAATTACTACTTCACGATTGTAAGCACTCAATTTTTCACAGCCTTTGTTTCTATCAATATTCTCTTTCATGATCTGCCTAGCCGTTTTCCAACTATATTGGGGTCGGTTTCTCCAGTCTAACCGGATGCAACGGAATACCAGTATTTTATCTGGAGCGACTGCTTGTGGGACCTCCACACCCCAGTTACTGGGTAATACGAAACACCTTGGTAAGACTGGTTGTCCGTCTCCTGACTACCCGTAACGACTGTCAAAGATCTACAAATGACAGCCGGGACCAACGGCTTAACGTGCTTTCTGAATCACGGAGGTTTCCTGGTATGTAAAGACAGGGGCGTACCAATAGAAAATGGCGCCTAAGGCACGCATCACATCTGCGTCCTTTCGTAAATTATCTTTTCGGTCTACACTGAGCAAAGGTAGGTCGCATAATTTCTTGACCAATAACGAAGGTATTATTTCAACTTGCTAAAAAATCGCTTGTAATGCTGCAATTTTACGAGAATTTGAATAGATATAGGCAGATTAGGAAATACGCTTCCATCCTCATACTGCACAATATATTCAAGTAGGTCTCCAGATTTCTTAGATATACTATAGGTAACAGTATGAAATGTTTCATAGATGTTTTTCATTTTATTTTATAATTCCCTACTTTGTGCGCCCCTTTGCGATAGGAGCCCAGGGCTCGTGCTCTGCCAGCCCCACCGTAGTTTCGCCTCTGTGTAAAGATTACTCATCTGCGGTCCAACCGCTGAAAGCGTAGACTTATCACGGAACCCCTATTCTTTCTATTGATATTCACCACAATTGTTGTACTCAAAATTAGATATTTCCATTACATTTTGATTGTCATTAAATGCAAGTTGACAACTATTAATCGTAAAAACTAATCGTATAGTATGTTTATATTGAAATAACCACAACACCTAGCTTGTGCAACGACTATAATTAAAAATATTTCTTAAACACTGAAGTTGAAAGTGAATGAGTCTTAAGATCCATGTGTTTAAATCAATCGTAATGCCATGAAATCGATTAAATAATATTGATATGGTATCTTACCAATCTTAAGATACATCTCTAATCGATTAATTGAATTCCAAAAGTGGTTACACCACTCTAGAAAGAAAGTAAACGTTCAAATTCAGAAAATTAGAATACGAATGATTATTTATCCAAGTCTACGTTCACGGGCATACAAATATCGCGGTTGGATATCTCCGCGCATTGGATCTTCAACGCACTGCCTAGCGCCGAAAGATGAAAATCGAACAATGTGTTTATTCGACGGACTGGAATGCAGTGTGTTGGATTCTTAACGCTCTTATCAACACCGAGAGTCTAAAATATCATAGATTAAAAAATTTCGATCATCTTCAGTGTCTAAAAAAATTAAGTAACAATTTATGTACATACAGCAGTATGTTTACATAGTATATCGAACTATATCACAATTTAAGACTCCCGCAAACAGGCGAGACGCGACTCTAATAGATCTATTTCTATGAAAAGTTTGTGGATTTTTTTTAACCAGAATCGCTTCGCACTGTCGCGTCGCGCCTATCTGCAGGAGCCTTTACGCTATATAAATGATGAGTCTACGTATCTAAAATGCACTGGTATGGTATCTTACATAAAATAATTTAATTTTTAAATATGCGGAGAAAATGCAGGTTCTAATAAGATGTAGGCAGAATTAATTTCAGGAAATGTTTAAAAAGTGGAATTAAAATTTGCTATTGTTAAGAATAAAGCCACTATATGTCTGTGTTAGAAGCCTATGCAAGTATTCGGAGACAAAATGCATAAATAATTTGAAACAGCAATAATAGGAGTCAAACCATTAAATTGAACCAAATGATTACTTGGGTAACCTGTATGCGCAAACGCAATTGCGCAACTGTGGTGCAACTTATAGCGCAACATCTAAGTAAAATGCTTAAATAAATACCTTACTATCAACACGTTCTTATTAAATATCACTTTAAATGTTCTCAATCTTTTCAATTTTTTCTGTTTTGTTGCCCAGCGTGGCCTTGCAGACGTATCCTTTTAGTGCGAGCACGCCCCTACATTTTATGTGAACCTGGTAGCGCGCGCACCAATCTAGGTTGTTACAGCCGACGCCAGCGTCTGAGAGGGTCTTTACTGCGGCTATCGAGAGTAGATCTGTGGACAAGGAAATGGCTTATATTAGTTTTATTGTTTTACATTCAATTTTCGAACGAAGAAGTTTTATGAAGAAGATAGCGGTATTGTTTATGCTCAAATTTATAACAATAGTATTATATTTATCATGGTTTTATTTATAGTGGTAAATTAACTTTAGAAGGCAGATTTTGAGGTGCTCCACGATTTTTCTTAAAAAAAATGAATAATTTTGCTGACAAAGCAAAAATGCTCCTTCTTGGTTTTCCAAGTTGTCATACTGCAACTCGGGACGCTGTATATGCGGCAGTTTTTTTTTTTTTTTTTTTGAGTTGCTCTCAAGACGGTGAAGGACAACATCGTGAGGAAACTGATATGTCCTAGAACTAAAAATTCAAAGACATGTGACATCTACCATCCCCAGGCGCGGTCCGAGGGGGCGGGGCGGGGGGGGTTGGTGGTCCTAGGGGGTCATGACCCTCCCCAAAGCCGTAAACGTAAAGCTTAAAATAGTAATTTTTCGAAAATATAATATATTTTCTTATTAATATGTAAGTAATCTTTGTCTGTGACCCCCCCCCCCCCCAAAGTCTTTGGCTGCGACCGCGCCTGACCATCCCGTACTGGGCCCGCGTGGTAGATTAAGGCCCACTCCCTCCCACCTAGAGAAGACCTGAGTCCTAGCAGTATCAGCAGAGTCCTAGTAATATTCCCAATATTATAGACTGATTAGACGGCAGAAGTAAAAAAAACCTGCTCAGATTCACAGATGACTCCGTCTTGGAGTGTAAATGTGGTGCTGTCCCACAAACAATGGGGCATTTAATATCTTGTCCAGCGTGTCCTGCTGTCTGCACGCTACAGGATCTGATGGACGCTGCTGAAAGTCCCAAGCTCGTAGCCAAATCCTGGGCTGGCTGTATTTAGATGGCTATCGACACGGTAAGAAGAGTAAGTAGTTACCGGGTGGGTCAGCGTGCGTAAGAAGCTGCACGTCGTTGGCGCGACAGAAGGCGTGCAGCGAGGGCGGCACTACGCAGCAGGAGGCCAGGTTGATCTGCGCGATGGAGGGCCGCACGCGCGCCCACGCGTGTAGCTTGCGCAAGCAACCACCCCCGACGTCGGCGACGCCTAGTTGATGGACACGTCCTAAAGAACAAAAAAAGGCAGTTTTTAGAAAAATCTCTTCTACTATTATATTATTTCTTTGTAGACTTAGGGCTTTGGGTCTCAAGACTCCAGGAATTGGAGAACTACAAGTAATAGTCAGGGGCGTTCTTTTTACTAAAGCCGAAAAGCCTGGCTTACAATTCAAACGTGAGACACACACGAAAAATACACTATTTAAATTTATCATTTACCAATCATGTCGCAAGAATTGATAAGAAAACATTCAAACTCCGCGCGTCGCTCCGCACCGCGTATAGCCGGCCGCGCGCTAAACGTAGGTCCGATGCGACGTTGCGAGATTTACCTTTACGCCAGATACTCATAAAATAATATTTTGATTTTAACACAACGCTGCCAGACCACTAGGCCGCAGTTGCGATCTCGCTCTAATGCTGTAGCGTAAAACAGGATGCGAGATCGTATCGGTGTATGAAAGCAAGTGACAAAAATAAATCGGTCTCGCTCGCACTTTAGGGCTTGCAATCGGGCTTCTGGATTTCTTATATTTGCGAAGAAATTGCTAACGTTTTTCATAAAATTAGTATGTACTCATATTGCAAATTGTTCTGATTTTTAAGCTTGGCTTTGTACTCTTTATGAATGGACCAAGCGCGTGTGAGTAATTAGTACGCGCATAGGACTCTGCGCAGCTAGTAGTTTTCGACAAAATGAATGATGCAATTTCAAATTAGTTATGATTTTGTTTGGAGCGCTTACGCGCCTTTATTGTTTTGTAAATTCGTTTTTTCTCTGTTTCTGTGGACTGTAAATGTTGTGATTAGTTTTTTCTGTAATTACCTTTATGTTGAAGTGATTAAAGTTTTCTTATAATTCAAATTATTTCGGAATCGTATGCAATTGTTTCTTGTGAAGCATTAAAGTCTGTGCAATCGTTAAGGTTACGTTGAGTGTTACAGACAAATAATATATGATCTCGTTACATCTTCCAAACCTAAATCAGGGGGATTTGAGTATTTCTCAGAAATATTAATCGCATAATAGGCATTTTAGTTGACCAGCATACATGACTCATTGGATTGTAGGCTGCTATCATTTCCACAAATTACTTTTGCTTTACTGCCTAGATGTATGTATCTGTAATCTATCTAGTAAACACTTCCGAGTGCTTTGATGTTTATCATCTGTTTGTGGTAAAGAAGCGAAGTATGAAGAGTTATTTAGGCCCGTTCACATTGTGAGTAATTATAAACATTATCGTAAACAATGTGTAGTTAGAAATTAATAAATTTATTTGAGCGCCATCTAGTGGCCCGATTGTACTATTTTGCCTTTAGCGACTTGCGAGCGAGTGAAATATGACATAACATGAAGAGCTCTGTTATGTCAATCATGATAATGATACATAGATGACTCTAATACGTCGTATGAAACTGATAAATTGAAAAGAGTCGCCATTTTGTTGAGGATTACCCGTTAATCTTTGTACTTAATTTATATTTAAGGGTAACATCAGGCCACGCCACGCGCCTGTATTCACCGCAGGGTTAGGCAGAGGCATACCTACTCAGCCTAGCTAATAGTAGATACAGGTACACCAACATTTTTACAGTTGTGTTTTTTTGTGTTGTTAATACATATTTAAATATTGATTTAAACTAATTTTTTTAAATAGTGCTTGCAAAAAGCATTTTAACAGGCAATAACAATATTGCTTATAATTATGAGATACGAATCTTGATAAGTACTGCAATACGGTAGATAGTGTTTTTTATAAGTATGTCGGCTTGCCCTATGTCTGACCCCTAGGCACGCCACTGGTAATAGTAGAAGATAATTTGAAGTTTGAAATGAGTTGAATTATTGAATTGAAAATAAAAACTGCATTGTCTTTGATATAGAATCAATATGTGAAATTTCAGATCCGTAGGATAAGAGGAAGTGGTTTTAATTCAGCTTGCAAGATTTGACCCGAAAACACATACATACAAACATTGCAATTTAATATCGTGTATCCCCGCGGGCTGGCAACGTCACATTTAAAGTGGTTTTTCGTGATTATTTCATTAAATATAAATCAAAGAACTATTTTTTTTTAGCCAAGCACTATATATTTAGTATTTATAATTATTTTTAACACTTACTCTTAAATAAAAATATTTAATAGTAATAAAAACTGCAAATAGAAAATAATTGAAGGTATGTCGATTTTTATAACAAAATAACCGTAAAAAATTGCATACAAATTTATAAATACCAACTGGGCTTGGCTGAAAAAATATAGTACTTTTACTTGAAAATAATAAGATAATCACGAAAAACCACATGAAATGTGACCTTGCCAGCGCTGGATGAGCGCCCTGTAAAAAAATACATGTATATCTATAAATGTCTTCTTCATTCGAAATAAAAAAACAACTGATTATATTACCTTCTTTAACGTAATCCTCGAGTACGGCCCACAGGATCTTAATCCCGGGCAGGATGGCCTCACACTTGCGCGCGTCGGCCTCGTTGTCGGCCTCCACCTCGGTGCTGGACATGCGCACTGAAACAGAAGCCACGGTGCCTACTATAAATATATTTTTGAAACATTACCGAATTTTGAAAAAGTGGTGGATATGTGATATGATGAAATTGCGCTTATTGTGAAGGGCTCTCTAAAGCACTTGCCTCCCCCCCCCCCCTATTTTAATTTATTCATATTTAATTTATTTAATTTCCTTAAAACCCAATACCATTAAACCACGCTCTTGCGGACGTAAAAATACCACGGTGGGATAAGGGGTTCGGCGCTAAGGGTAAAATCGCCAAAATTGCTTCACGTAATTAATGCATGCCATTAAACATTTTGGCGATTTTTCGAACCCCACCCCCGCTCTGGTGAAATGTCGTGAGATTTGGCTCTACCTTCTC
Source organism: Polymixis lichenea (assembly GCA_949091785.1). Lineage (NCBI taxonomy): Eukaryota > Metazoa > Arthropoda > Insecta > Lepidoptera > Noctuidae > Polymixis > Polymixis lichenea. Next base: position 11,253,889 of record OX420941.1, read on the forward strand.
CCTGCCCATGATCTCACGTGAGATATTTCAAAATGCGTATTTTTTGTGTAAAAACGTTAGTCTGCGCTTATTTGCGATGGATTATGCATTGCGTTTGGCTGGCTTAGCTGTCCAATGGTGGTTAAACAATCGAGAAGCTACTGTGCTACTTTGTGGCGTTCGCATAACCGCGGTAAATATGATTTTCTAGTATTTAGCCATATTGGCGGAAAAACATTTTTTATTTAATTTACCCAGTTTTCTCGCAATATTACATTATTTCTTTGCGAAAAAAAATTACATTATACGTGACATTTGCCGAAACACCCCCTCTCCCTCATGTGAGATTGGGTAAGATTCGCTTCGATCCCCTCCCCCCGCCCCTAAACGCCTCACGTAATTAATGGGTGCTCCCTAAGAAGTGCGCGAAAAAATCCACCGCGATAATTTTAGGTCCGTGCGTACGTGGACTTATCCAACCCGAGCATATTAACACTGGCCCGCGTCACGCAATAGTTCGCGGGACACGCACGCAGCTTATAATGTGCCCATTGCTGGGACACAAGCCAGGAGGCCTGAGCACACAAAGAGGACTCTGTGAGGGCCAATATGCACTACGCAGGCCCAGTGCTGGTTGATAGATGCCGCATGTCTTCGAATTTTTGGTTCTAGGACATGCCTGTTTCCTCACGATGTTCCCTTCACCGTTTTGAGAGCAGTGGTGATGAAATAATTTAAAGAAAATAAAGCGCCTGTCTGGGTCGATTCCACTGGGTGTGACTCAGTGGAATCGACCACTGTTTCAGGACACGCGCACCGCGAGATTTTCACATACAAATTTGGTACCGATGAACTTGGCACTGGGTTCGCGTGGTGGATTCGTGGATTCGTTCGCCCACTCCCTCTCACCTAGAGAAGGCCGAGTCCAAGCAGTGGGAACATGATAGGCTAGTTAAACTACGGCAAGTTTTCTTTAGGATGCTAGCAGCGGCGAGGTGTCAAATTTTCTAAAAGAGAAGCCGAAGCGAAGTCGGCTTTAAGTTACTGACTTATAGATAAAGGGAGGGAAAGAGTTAAATACAATGAAATTGTACAGCTGAAATCGATCGATTATGACGTTTTGGCGTCGAGTTAATTTAGAACATTGTTTTTGTTCTAATACAAAGCTAAAAACAACCGTTTTTGGTATGGTGTTTCAATGTTATGGTGAATGAAATACCCGTAGTGTAACTATATTTTTCGACAATAGTAGCCACTATTGACGTGCCGTTTTTTGACAGCGATAGAGTTGCCGATGCGAATCCCCGAAGGGAAGCCAGTAGGAATCGTGTTATATGGTGTTTTCGCCACTGGATGCTGGGTATTCTATACATGATCATTTTGGGTCCCTGTGTGATCTGATCACCCCATTATTTCCATATGACCAAATCGTCATCATCATGGTACAAAAACTTCAGTTTTCAGTATATCTGAACTCACCATTGCTACCCATCGAGATGGGTGACGCCTTGGTAGAGTAGTTGCTCTTAAGGTTGGTGTCATCGGTGGCTTCCTCACGGTGCGTGTCGGGGTTGTACGCAAGGATCACGTTGTCTATGTATGTAGTGTGCAGGGCTGTGAATACTGGAAACAGAAATAAGATTAGTGTTATTCTATTGAAATTAAATTTTTGAAGGAAATAAATTGGCATCATCATTGGCGGTTCGCGCACGAATTTCGGTATTTCTTTCGTATTCTAAAAAAAAATACACATTTTAAAATTTATGTTTTCCGCTGTCATTCGTGGATCATTGACAGTCGTTACGGGTCGTCAGAAGCCCGAAAGTCTGATTACCAGTCTTACCAAGGGGTATCGTGTTACCCAGTAACTGGGTTGTGGGGGTCAGATAGGCAGTCGCTCCATGTAAAATACTGGTATTCAGTTACATCCGGTTAGACTGGAAGCCTACCCCAAAATAGTTGTGAAAATGCTGGGCAGATGATGATGTACAACATGTTAGACAACATGTAGTGTTGCGATTATTTAAAAAAAAGCTGATGCCCTTCCATGAAGTATTTACGTCGTACTAAGGGGTTATTTTGTTTGTTAGAGATAACTTTGTTTTTTTTTGTACCTATAGAAAATACAAATAGTTGCGTTTCTAAAGCGTATGATTTATAGAGTGAATCCTTAAATAAATATCTTACATAGTATTTGCATAGCTAATTAAGGGCGCTATCACATTTTTTCTAGAATTTGAGAGTTTGACTCGAGGTTTGATGAGTGATTATGGTTTAGATAATAGCCAAAAAATAAAAATATGTCCGAGAAAATTTCATTATTTATCCAGGGAGCGCTTTAAAAGAATATTTCCATTTGTTTACATAAGTCAGTAAAAACCTTGTCTCGGCAAAGGATATTTCATAAAATTTTACTTTCGGGCATCTTTTGATGCTTTGTTACATGGAACATTTAATAGTTAAGTCATTTATAAAAATGTCTGTGGTAGGACTGTACTTTGTTATTTGGAATTCTCAAGTAATTTTTTTTATGTTTCATACAGTAATACACCAAAAATAATTCCTTATTTATATTTATCTATGTATACTATGTTTAACCGAAATTCAAACAAAAAGTATTGAATAACTAAGGTTACTAAGTCAACTTGTTTGAAAAAAAAAACGGTATATTTAAAAGTAAAATAATATTTTTAAACAATTGTTGAATGCAACGCTATGAATTAGTAATAAATCTCAGGACACAGAAATCGGGGGACTTTTAGAATTTAATATATTAATTCTTCCCATCTATTTTTTCGATCTTTCCCTCTAAGGGGACAAAGCAGGGTGACAGATCGGAATAATTCGGCAAACCTTGGGCAGGCAACTGCGTTACCAACAAGTCGATTCGCTAATGTTTTTACCACGAAATTACACGACTATTTATTACATCATAAGATGAAACAAAAACAAACCGACTGAATTATCAGAATGCAAAAAATATACTCAATAGGTACCTCAAAACCCGCCAAGGTTAAGTGTTAAGTAAAGAAATTGTAATAATATCTAAAGTTGGACAGGAAAATCTATGACAAGGAAATAAATCATTTTGCATGTCGGTCTTTCCAAATAACAGGAAACTTAGTGTAAAAATAATCGTAATTACTAAGATATTTACACGCTTTATATATAAATTATTTCTTCACCGCTGCTCTCAAAACGGTGAAGGAAAACATCGTGAGGAAACCGGCATGTTCTAGAACCAAAAATTCGAAGACATGTGACATCTACCAACCCGCACTGGGCTCGCGTGGTGGATAAAAGCTCGCTCCCTCTCACCGAGAGGAGGCCTGTGTCTCAACAGTGGGAACTTTATAGGCTTATGCTAAGATATTCCGTTACGATAAATTCTCAAAGATATTTTAAGCCTTCTTCGTCTCGAAACCATAAGATATGTTTGTTGTTTTTGCATGTGGGTGTTTTTGCGTTTGGCGCTCCGATTGGCCCTGGATTGGTGAAGGACCAATCGGAACGTTGAAGGCGCTCACTGCATTTGATCGAGATGGTTAAATGAAACTCACACTAGGGCCTCGGAAAGATACGGAAATTTGCTAGTAAACGTAGCCGATATACCTACGAGATTTTTACTAATCAAATCAAATCAAATCAAAATATTTTATTGCACATAAGAAACATCAGGCAAGGGCACTTATGAAACATCAGAAGCTAGGTGCACGGTTCCAGTTTGTCGCTTCCTATGGAGAAGAGCCGGCAAGAAACTCCACGGTTACTCTTTTAAAAATAATTGGGTTTTACAATGTTTTCAAATTACAGTGATAATAGGTATGGGAGGACAGTGCAGGCCTGTCAATAAGTACCAAGTACCTAGAGGAATGAAAATAAAGAATAGAAACTGTAGGCCTACAACGTTCTCTCATTCACAATATGTAAAAGAATCTACATAAGTAAAATCAACCTATTTAAACCAAGTGATATGATTTCCATGAGAATCACTAATAAATACTCGATATTACAAGTGTTGTTTAATGTCAAATAATGACGAGAATATGTCAGAAAGTGTAAAAAATAAAATTAGCATTGTAATTTGGAAACACTACCTAACACACTTCTGAACAGAAATTAGAATGAACGTGACATTCCTAGCCTGAAGGTGCTCTTACACGGGCAATTTTTTGAACGATTATTGCTCGGCAACACTAATGGATCAATCTGGATCAATTAAGTGGAGCAATCTGAAGCAACAACAATAAATTGCCGATGTGTTTCGGCAATATTGCTTCTGATTGCTCCATATATTTCAAGAGTTGCCGAAAAAAAAAAATTGTTAGTCAATTTTCTTTGTCTCATTTGTACGTATAACTACGTCTTGTTTTTGCGAGAGGAACCGGCCGGCGGCGGAGGCGGCGGGGGAGGCACATTACCTAGTTTTTTAAGTTGCTCCATATTGCTCCATATTGTGTGGCCGTATTTCTGGCAATTTATTCGTGACGTCATTGTAAATGAGAATTACCTAAGATGGAGCAATTTTAGTTGCTCGTGTAAGCGCACCTTTACTAAGCTTAGATTTGAGTTCTATGTTATACAGGGTTAAAATAAAATTAGCTAGGGGAACTTCGCAAATGTTCTGGGTATGGTTATATCTAATTATAGTATTTTACATGGAACGACTGCCTATCTGACCTCCACAACCCAGTTACTGGGTAATACGATACCCCTTGGTAAGACTGGTTGTCAGACTTTAGGCTTCTGACGACCCGGAACGACTGTCAAAAATCTACGAACGACAGCCGGGATCAACGGCATAAAATGCAGTTTCCGATACACGGACGGGTCTTGGTATGTGAAGATGGTCCACATCCACGGAACTACCGCGGCAAGCGTAGCTTAACCTGATCGATTGACCCGTGCGGCTGGTATAACCGACTTAGTCACAAGCTCATCGAAATATGAAGAAGAGTGTTCCATAAAGAAGGTCATCGACCCATTTTTTTTTTATACCCGTCAACCGCCAGCCATGCGTCCATACCCGATAAGACAAAGGTTTTTTTTTTTGAGGGTCAAATAACTTCTCCCGCTCTGTGTGGAGCAGGAGGGCATGTCAGACTTTTACTAACTAAAACCCACCCGTGTTCCCTCAGTTACCTGTGCGCCAGGGGCCACGGTATCTCTTTGAAGAACCCGCACCCCTGGCAGATAAGTCAAAGGTTATTTCCAATCCTACAACAGAGAACAGGCTACTAATAATAAACAAAGTTCGCACAACCCGAACATGTTTACTATACGTGGCTCGCTCGCCGCTACGCATAATTTACATGTTACATAAATAAAAGATTAGACATGTACCCAACCACATGTGTGACGTCATAGTTCATGATTGTATAGTTCTTTATCTTAACTTGAGTTTTAGTGCAACACACCCATTTTTATCTGAGATTTTTGTTCTGTATGGACGATGCACTAAGGTAGCACGCACACCAAATTCTAAATTACATCAGTGACTTATCCTACTATCCTACTTCGTACCTACTAATATTATAAATGTGAAAATTTGGATGTTTGTTAGTCAATCACGCGAAAACGGCTGCTCGGTTTTGGACGAAATTTGGCTCACAGATAGATTATAACCTGGATTAAAACATAGGATACTTTTTATCCCGTTAGTAGGTACGTTCCTGTGGGATAATTTCCGAAATCCACGCGGGCGAAGCCGCTGACAAAAGCTAGTTATAAATAACCGCGTCATACACGATCATTACAGCACTCATAAAATGTAACCCATGAATGGAAGTCCGCGAAGAACAGGAAATACCCATACCGCTTCCTGTTATTAAAAAGAGATAAACATATACATATATTTAGTTACGTCACTAGCGTTTCGCCGCGTCACTGGATATTACACGACTAATAACACGACGGGCAATTACCCTGCATTATTCTTGCCAATATTGGACGCATCTAAAGGTAATGTATCATTGAATTTCTTACGTTTTTTGCAATTTGTAGGTCAGTGTCAAGTTGTATCTTCTTCGAAGAAGGAGGGCAAATACAGTCTATACCTAATAAAAAAATACACTCAAAAAAAAAGGATGTCGTCATAGATGCTCAAAATTACTGTGCAACGAGCCTTGCACTTTTGTGGAGACCGATATGCTAAAACATATTCTGCTTATGTAGAAAATTTATAAATCTATGATATTTTTCAATGTTTATTATAGAACTAGCTTTTGCCAGCGGCTTCACCCGCGTGGAGGTCGGTGTATTATACATATAAACCTTCCTCTTGAATCACTCTATCTATTAAAAAAACCCGCATCAAAATCCGTTGCGTAGTTTTAAAGATTTAAGCATACATAGGGATATAGGGACAGAGAAAGCGACTTTGTTTTATACTATGTAGTGATAAGTTAACCCAAGTCCATAATTAAATTCCATTTCCGAAAAAAAAATACAAGCCAAAATGTCCTTTAACATTTTCCAATAAATATGATCTTTTCTTATGAATTATTTGTCTTTTAGGTAATCAGAAATTAATTTACTTGCAGTATCTATTCACACTTAAAATTACCAAAGAATACGAGCGGCAAAATGCTCCCCACTGACGTTATCGAAATAGCGCACCCGCTCACGATAAATGGAATAGTGCGCCCACTAACGTTATACTAAATAGTGCGCCCACTGACGTTATACGGATTATCGCGGCCACTCGAGGGTTAAGTCAGTAGGTAGTTGAACGTAATCATTTAGATAACGTATCTCAATCGTTATCGTTTCATAGCCCTAGTGTTTATACCTATCTAGTTGATATCGATAACTGTGTGTACTTTAGTAGGGTTGGTTTTCTGCAGTCTGTTTTTATTCGTTGCATTGCATTGCAGCGTACCGTTTTTTTTTTGGAACGGTTTTTACGATTAGAAGTGGCTAACTCTGATGTAATCCGGTGGTTTTCCAATAACCGGATGTTATCACAACATTTTATTAGTTTCATAAAAGCGTTCTCTTCACAAATATTATTGACAGGATTTTATTAGAAACATGTACAGTCACGAGCAATAATATGTATACACATAGCCAAATTCAAAAGCGATTTTCTCTTAAATAACGATTGCAATCTTGAGATAACCTAGGTATTTAATTACAGTATGGGTCCCAAAATATAATTTTCATAATAACATAAAATTACGATTAGCACAAGAGGAGAAAATCACTTTTAAAAGTTAGTAAGCGTATACATATTAGTGCTCGTGACTGTAGGTACCAATGGTAATTTTCCTTCAAAATAGTCGAATTACAGGCTTGCGGCTAAGCATTAACAGCCGCACGGTTCGATAGATCAGATTAAGATACGCTTGCCGCGGTTGGTCCGTGGATGGATGACCATTTTTGCATAGCAAGACACCCCCGTGTCTCCGAAAGCACGCTAAGCCATTGGTCCCGGCTACCACTCGTGGAACTTTGACAGTCGTTACGGGTCGTCCGAAACCCGAAAGTCGGATAACCAGTGTTACCAAGGGGTATCGTATTACCCGGTAACTGAGTTGTGGAGGTCAGATAGGCAGTCGCTCCATGTTAAATACTGGTATTTAGTCGCATCCGGTTAGCAGTCTAAGCGGATGGAATATCAGTATTTCCTCATCCAGTGACGTCAACCCCTATACACCGTGAAATTTTAATGGTTGTTTTCCCGCAGCGAAGTAGTTTTGTCTTGGTCATACAATAGTTTTATAAACAAATAAAACATTAGAAACAAAAAATGGCAGATTAACCATTGTGAAAAATCACCACGTGCGAGAGTTTATTTTGCTTTGTACATTTAAGCATGGCTGTTCCCTTTGTCAGCGGTGCGTGCGATTCGAGTAGTACGTAAAAGTTACCTCTAGTGTTACCTACTATTGAGTAGTGTTTTATCGAGTTGATGAATATTTTTTTAATTATTTAAAAACAAAAAAATCTTATTTTTTTAACTTTTGCTCTATGCTTCGAAAGTAGTCCTTATGGCAAGTTGTTCTGCCGCGGGAAAACAACCATTTCAATTTCACGGTGTATAGTTGGGAAAAAACTAGGCAGATGATGTTATTCCTATAGCAGTCTCCATAATAGTCCACCCTTACTCTCATTGAAAGCACCCCTTACAACAGAAAATAATATAAAATAGGTACCGGAAAATAAGAACACAAAGTGAAAACCCTGAATGACCGTAACTGTCAAAGAATAACTCATGATGTCATCGACGGAAAAAATACAATTGTATTACGAACGAAGTAACGTAAAGTATCAACATTACGATGTCGAGTCGATACATACCTACACAGACCTAATGTATTATCATAATATTGTATATGTATGGGTTACGCCGTACGTTGAAATCGATGAAAAACTCGAGAAGTAATTAGTTAATTGAGTAGTCATTTTCAGTCGTCTGCAGATAATGCCACACAGTCAATGATGGCCAAGGTCATGGGTCAATAAATAAGAAACTCTAAGGAATCTTGAATTATATATCTACGCGATAAAGTATTCGTATTAGTTCTTACCTATTTTGTAAACCTCTACTTATTTCTTATTGCGTATTAATTTATCAATTTACTAATCACTACACAGTATAAAATAAAGTCGCTTTCTCTGTCCCTATATCCTTATGTATGCTTAAATCTTTAAAACTACGCAAAGGATTTTGATGCGGGTTTTTTGAATAGATAGAGTGATTCAAGAGGAAGGTTTATATGTATAATACACCGACCTCCACGCGGGCGAAGCCGCTGGCAAAAGCTAGTTTATTATAACTTTTAATTTAATTTTACCGATGTTGTCAGTGTCATAATTTTATGAATTTTACTAGCTTTTGCCAGAGGCTTCGCCCGCGTGGAGGTCGAAAATTATCCCACGGGAACGTAGTACCGGGATAAAAAGTATCCTATGTGTTATTCCAGATTAGAAACTACCTGTGTACCAAATTTCATTCAAATCCGTTCAGCCGTTTTTGCGTGAAAGAGTAACAAACATCCATCCATCCATCCATACTCACAAACTTTCACATTTATAATATTAATATGATTATGTATTCGTTCTTCACCAATTTTATATTCATTTCCACTTACAATGTCACCATTTTTTACTATTACCAATATTTATTTATTCAATTGAATATTGGCGCTTTATTACTGAGTAAGCTTATTTCTCTAATTCATTGTTTTATGCATATGGACTTTACCTATAAGTAATTGTTGCGCTGTAATTTAATTTTAAGAATGTGTTAGTAGAGATCGGTTTAATTTTAAGAATGTGTTAGTAGAGATCGGATATTCGGATGCATATTTAAATAAAGTTAATTTTTGGTTATGAAAGTATGGAAGCGGCCTTTAAAAACATATTTTTATGCCAGGAACACCGGGAATACATAACTAGTCAGGTGTATAATACGGAAGCGACTTCTAAATTATTAGCATAGCAAAACTATTCAGATATATATTTATTTAGAATGAATGTTTAAGCCCCGATGCAAATATATGTATGTAGGGTGTAAGGGAGGGCGTGGTGTGTTAGTAAAAAAAAACATAAATGAAATAAAGATTATTTCGATACAAAAGCGCATTCCATATTAGCCAACATCGCAACTTTAGGTAAATATGCATACGAATATCCGATCTCTTATGTCACTGTATTCAGTGTGAACAATTGTTGGTAAACCTAATAAAATAAAATAAATAATACGCTACCTAACAGTAGGAACGGTTTTCATTTTGACAGGTCAACAACATTCATTGCGACAATTTACGTTGTTGAATAGACAAAGTTTTCAAACATATGAAGCAATGGATTAGAAATATCCTTCAGATTGATAGTGATAGTAATTCAGATTCTGATTAAAAGTGTGTTACGCAATTCGGGTACTGGTCCTTAAGGGGACAACGGAGGATGAATTGTCCATACAAACGTAATACTTAAATCATTTGCAATTTGAGCATATTTCCACCATATTATGGTGATATTCAGATTCAGACAGTATATATCTAGGTTCGTAGGGGTATTTTTTTCTAAAATACTTACCTAAAATGAAGTTAGGGCGAATTGCATTTCGCACATTTTTACAGCGTAAATTACATGTTTTCATATAGTTTTTTTGGTAATATAACCAACAATATCTGTAATATTTTTATTCTAGAAACATAGCTCATATTATCAAGTTGTAAAATATCGAAAAATATATTAAAATACAATAAGTTTTCATTCATCATTTTTGGTATTACGGAACTCATCCAAATACATCATAAATCTTCAGTAGCTTGTAGTGCTATCACGTCAAGCAAATGTCAATGTGTGTGTGATCGTACTGCTCACTGTAGGTGTGTATCGCTCGGACAGCCACTAACACTAGCGCAATGTGATGTTGAGTGGGGTTGGTTCGGGAGCGACACGCGTCGTGTCGGGGTTTGTTTGGTATCAGTGTGAAACGATTACGATACAGTGCATTGCGTGAATATTTATTTGTTTTCTAAATTGTATTGTAATATTTCTGACACTATTGATCTATGCTATGAACTTGGATTTAGATTTGCCCTGTAATTTGGTTTCGTGTACTCTACATTCTTACGAACTTTGCTTTGTTTACGGACTTGGATATATTATTTACGACTCGGTTTGGATGTCGGCATGGACTCCGAACGTTGGGATGTAAATCACAGTAAGTATAACCCAATATGACATATATTATAAGTTACTTGCCTATTACTTTCTTGGCTACTAATTGCTTAGGTACAAATTTTTAAACTCAGCCCAATAAAATAAAGATTTTTACGAGGTCTGAGTTATAAGCTAGTACCTAAGTATATTTTGTATAAATTTGTGTTTATCTACCTATCTGGGTAGATAGGTAGTGAGGGAAGAAGTAAACAGAAGCTTCAAAGATACAGGCTATGGAGTTTTATTTTTTTCGTTTCTCTACTCATGTAAGCAAGCGGGCGTAGGTAATTATCTCAAGGACACAGCTGAGACTTGCATTTTCACCAGAGATGTGCTATGCTACGTTGCTATGGATACGCTTGATATTCACCAATCCACATAGCATAGCACTGGTGGAAACGGGTTCAACTAAGCTATGTTTTTTTTATATGGATGGATGCGTGCTATGGATACGAGCTACGGATGGGCTTCTGGTGTAGCTATCTGCAGAGCAGAATACTTGCAGTAGACTCGCGTTTACCGCTGAAAGTAGAAATAACATCGTGGATGCAAAAAGTTATTTTATATCTCGCAACGTGCTTCGCTATTGTCGATGCATCGCTTATACGGAGTGACAAGGACATCGACGCGCAAACAGTTATCGTTATCATGGATTCAGTACCTACATGATTCTAAATATCCCTGCGTTGATATTTCGTCGATTATTAAAAAAAACGAGTGAACCTTACAGTAGTCGCATAATTATGTGTAAGATCTGACATCTCACCTTGGTATTATGCAACATAAACATTATATCCTAAAAACAATAATTAATAATTCAGGTAATATTTGAAATGATTTTTCGTAAGTCAACATTCACACGGGATGTAATAAAGTCGTGGCGGGATTTTTTCGCGCACTGGATCTTCAACGCACTGCTCAGCGCTGAGAGGTGTAAATCGAACAGTGTATTTTTTTGACGCGCTGAGACTCACTCGCGTTGCACTCTGTTGGATTCTCAATGCTTTGTTCAACACTGAGCGTTGAAGATTTTAAACCCAGCCACCAGTGCGCTAATAAACCTGCCGCGATCTTATTACGCCCGTGGGAACGGTTCGACTTTAATTAACGTATATAGTTTTAATTATTTCTGGGATAAAAAATCCCTCAACAATTCTGAACAATCTACTATCATAATGTATATAGATTGAGTTATACTTTGGATAAGGAATTTCGTCAGGAGAGTAAAGAGTGAGAACACAAAATAAATTTTAATTCAAAGTCCTTGTTTTTCATTTATACGCTCAAAACGCTGTTATTTATCTGCACATTGCGTAAATAGGTATATATTATTGGAACATTTGTTTGTTAGTAATACTTTGTGTAACACTAATAATTAATTGTATTCATTATTTATAATTTCCTTTTTTTGGTTTAGTAAAAAGAATAAGTAAGTACATAAATATGACAGAAGCAGCGTTCGTATTTTAAAGTTGAGACCACTGCAACGGGAATAAACAAACATAATTAGGCTTGAAATAAATAACGATAATAATAATAAATATTCCAATAATTTACATTTATGCGACATGCGTGTGACAACTATAGCGCCGGCGCCGCCATCAGCTGTTCACTTTCTGCCTAGCGGTCGAAGGATCGCTGCGCTGCCGTTCGCTACGTGCGCGCAAGCCGCGGTAACGATACATAACGTATTGGAGTCACATAACGTGCCGTTGTGTACCTATTCATTTATTCAAGAACAAAAACAGCTTATACATTCAAACATTGGTCTACAATCTAGTTAGGAAACATATGTATGTGTGACGTATCTGCTAGATTTTCTCTACGAGAGGCCTAGATCTCGCGATATTCTAGTAAGTTGAGATACTTACATTGTAAAGGAATTTCCAAAAAACGCATTATTACTCTGTACATTTACTAACGATTCCCCAAAGTAGTCAACAAAAATAAAACAAATGATGAACACACCTAATTAATTATGAATAAATAAAAAATACCCACGACTCGTTATCTGCTCACACACACTGCTGCGCTCACGGGTTCTTTTGTCAAACAGAGATAGCAATATTCCGACGAAATTTTGTCTCCGACTCGAATCGTAGTTGCGAGCTTTGGTCGTCGGACTCTTAAGCCCTTGAGTCGAAGGACCAACCGTTCCATCTATTGAAAATGCATGGAAATAGTGAGTACATATTTTTTTTGGATTGTTCAGAAGTTAGTCTGTACAATTAGATGCTTATTCTAACTAATGGTGTAGTTTTTGATGGTCTCATTCTCATCTCTTTTCCAGTTACAAAACGGCACGGTTAGGTGACATAAGTGTGTGTGCTTCTGTATTCACTATCCCTACTAATATTATAAATGCAAAAGTAACTGTCTGTCTGTTTCGCTTTCACGCCTAAACCGCTGAACCGATCGTCATGAAATTTGGCAGAGATGTAGCCTGGAATATGAAGAAGGACATAAGGTACTTTTATTTAACACGATAACCGACACCCACGCGGGCGGAGCCGCGGGAAAAAGCTAGTAATATTCAAATCCCGAAAGTCCATGGACAATGCGACAAATCGAGGTTTATCAACACAACACTTATATCTAAAGCTTTGAGCAAATACGTGATATCAAATGAAATCACATCATCTTAATTAGCTGCCATTAATCTACACTGTAGATCAATATACGTGGTGATAACAGAACTTATTTCGTGTTACCTCATTACGAGTAACAATGTTTATAGCGATCATCGGTCGATAAGTAGGGACTTAATCGATGAAAAAGAAGATTCGTAAGTTAAACATTATTTTAGCTTAGAATTGATTTATCATTAATCTACACGGTATTCACATGATCTGAAAAAGATTATGTCTGGACTTTAAAAGAGACTGACCTCTAAATTTTTTCGGCCTTTCTTATCAGAGTGGTCAGATAGGAAACGGGCACCTCATCTTGTTTTTATAAAAACTTTTTTAAACTTTTTCAAAAAACAAAAACAACCGACTTCCAAAAAACACTACAAAGTGAAAAATAACTTTAATTTCGGAATTCGGTGACTTTGGATATGTATTTTATTTAATTTTTTGTCACCACCTTCCGAAATTAAAGTTATTTTTCACTTTGTACAGTTTTTTGGAAGTCGGTTGTTTTTAGTTTTTTATTTTTCACATTTTAGTTACAGTACCTACCCCACACAATTCGAAATTTCATCATCCTTGGGGTCAAAACAATGCATATTTATGCAATAGCAGCAATCGCGGTTTGTTTGCTGTAATTTTTTGAGGAGTTCCGTTGTCTGTCTCCGAAACGCACCATCAGAACTATATGAATTTTTTTTATGGGACCATTTCGGAATAAACTCCTTTCGAACAAAAAAATAATTTTGCAAATCCGTCTATATATGACGGAGTTATGCCCGAACATACATTAAAAAAAATATATATATAAACATTCGAATTGATAACCTCCTTCTTTTGAAATCGGTTAAAAATACGTTTCAAGTGTAAAAGTTTTTGTACAAATCTACTTACACAGATGTGTAAAGTACAGAAATAAAATCATTTATCAATGCATAAGAATATGTACGTTTATCCATTTTTCGCTGTTATTTCCGTGTAGAGGCAAATATTTGTTCGGCGGGTCTCTATTGACATTTTATCAAGTTCCGTATGTAAATATTTGTGTGCCCGAGCAATAAATGTAACTACGCTAATCGAAAAGTATTTTACGCCATTTTAGAGTACATCATGCCTTGGATTTAAAAACCGGAACGGCGCGCGTTTGGGACTAACTCATGCATTTGTTTCCAAGGAGACATCTCAAGAAGCAGGATAATTCTCTTTACTGGTTTTGTGCCGTTAAAATAAATACAGAAAACTCACCATTTTCCAAACACTCCGTCAACGCTGACGTACTGTCTTCATTAATAAAAATCTTGACGCCTATCTTCAAATTCTTCCGTTCTTCCTCCGCCATTTTGTTTTGTACGTCATCGTGTGGCCTGGTTATGTTGACAACGGCTTCAGGACTGGTTGTCGCTAGTGCCGATACCACCATGTAGTCAGAATGATGGCGCGAAGTCTGGGGGTGCCCTCCTGGGGGACCAACGCCGTTTGTAATGGGGACAGTAGCCGGAACACCGTTCTGGGTCCCCCATTCTGTTAGCGTTAACTTGATGCTTTCTGAAAGCTGGAGAAATTAGGTTCGTTAGTAAAGAGTTTATAAAATAATAGTAGCGGTTGCAAGGAGTTTTCTTGCTCCTTTCAGCAGGCTTGGCATGACGCTTTCTATTTCAAACTTCCTCTAGAATAGAAATCACTTGCTAAATTTCTCAGGGAAAAACTGTCAACATTCTATAAGGAAACGTCATTTTTGTCTTTTCTTCCGACGACAAAACGCTTGTCTACGGTTCTCGTGCTAAGCCTGCTGGACACGTCCGGGCGAACATACTTAATTGCATCGTAATCGTAACGAATGCTGAATTACAGTGTAAATGGTTCTGGGCTTTGTGGTTGGCAACGGATCGGCAAAATCTTTAGCCTTGAGTTGCGGTTGTATGTACATAGTGGCGTGTTGGGTGTACCCTTTTGAACGACGAAAGATTGAACGACTAATGGTTTGCCAATACAGTACACCAAACAAAAAACGAATCTAGTTTCATGTACGCCGTGAAGATGGAAAAAGATCTTCGTTTGCCATTTTCACTAGCTCATTCACAACCGGTGCGATAGGCAGTCGCTCCATGTAAAATGCTGGTACTCAGCTACACCCGGTCTGACTGGAAGCCAACCCCAACATAGTCATCACATATTACAGAACAAAGTTTGCCTCGAAATTATGACAAATCAGTATCGACAATTTTCCTATACAATACAAAATCCATTGGGAAAATTTTCTAGCATGACTGAACGGACACCTAAAGAAGACTTTCCTTCCGTATGTACCTTCAGCACGTTCGAGCAGGATTTACGACGCAAGGAAGGAAGTCAAACTACGTAATTACGTCACTTAAATCGGACAAGTAACACATCGGCACATTGTCTTTCATGTGATGTTTGTAACACATGCATTCAGTGAAGGAAGGTATCCAATACGGTGTTATCTTTCAGCATTCAGTTACTGTTAGACGTGTGCTTGTTTGTGTCGGTTGCATAATTATGTGCGAGTGACGATGCAATTATGATTCAGTAAAGTCATTAGCCATGTTTTAAATGTACGGTTGTTAGTTCATTATAAAATACTATGATAATGTTGTAGCAGTGTACCTTTTCAGGTCTTTAAACAAATCATTGTTCATCCTATAGGCAGTACCTAAAAGGTACCTACTCGCAACCGGCGTGCGTGGATGTATTAAGCGCATTCTCCCCACGCGGGCTGGCAACGGCGCATTTATGGCGGTTTTTCGCGATTATTTCATTAACAAAAGTAAACATTTTTTTTAGCCATGCATCGTTGGTATTTTCAAGTTTTTATGCTATTTTTTTTACAGTTATTTTGGTATTTGGTTGTAAAAATCGACATACCATCAATTATTTTCTTTTTGCATTACTAAACGATTAAATGTTTTTATGAAAGAGTAAATATTTAAAATAATTATAAATACCAACGATCTAGTGCTTGGCTGATAAAAAAATAGTACTTTTGTTTGTATTTAATGAAATAATCACGAAAAACTACTATAAATACGTTGTTGCCAGCCCGCGTGGAATGTACGCTCTTAACGTAATCGAAGCCGAAGGAGTATATAAAGGCTTATTCAAACTGGCGCGATTCGACAGCGCGACTCGACACTTGTAGAACAACTTCCATGAAGTTTTAATAGAAATTGATCTACGTGACAGGTCGCGTCGTGCCTGTTTGCAGGAGCCTAGCAGGTGACGTCCCATTCTGCACACCCATGTGAAGAAGGCGTGAGCTCATGTATGTTACATAACTAGTAATATTATTAGATCACTTTGGATATTGATTAGATAGCGATGCGATATTGTTTACCACCAGGTGAGCTCGTTCGATGGTTGCGTAAGTATTATCGATTCTCACAATCGGCGAAAAATAACACGATTCGCAACCGTGGCCGAAAAACTGTTTTTACTATGGAATTTGCCATTTCCTCTCATTTTAACTTGGATAAGAATATTGGAACGGGAACTGGAGTTTCTCTTCTTTTTGTGCCGATGGCACTCTTATAAGTTTTTTTTTAACATTGTTTGAGCTTCGTAGGTGCCCACGTTGATTCTGGCATAAGTGTCATTCTTTAGGTCGTTCGAGGTGCAGTTGACGGTTTCTTAGGACACTCCAGCAGGCAGCACAGCACAGCCAGTGGGACATGGTCTGATCAGAAGCACCGCACTCACACTGGGTGTTGGATGGGTCAGTAATTCTCCACTTCGACAGATTCTGATTCCAGAGGCCTACTTAGGTACGCAATCGATTGAGAGCCTTCCCTATATGCCAAAGCAGCTCACGCCCGGTAGGCGAATGTGTGAGGACAATGAACTGGATTTGCTGAGGATATTATAGTTTGCCGAATCAGCAAGCTGAAGTACCAATAGCCTAGTCATTGTGTATGAATCGAACCACTAATAGCGAGTGGAGTGACTCTTTGGTACTGCGGTTCAGTGAAAAATCGTAGGCATTTACGGACCAAAGATCTAAAGAAGAAACGAGTATTATTTCGATAATTCCTTCTTCAGATCTTTGCGACTGAAGTGGTTCGCCTTTAACCCCTCAATGAATTGCGATAAGCAGTTTTTTATATGACGACCAGTACTTACGTACCAAGGAAATCAATAATGGTGTGACTCAGCCCAAACTTTTATGAATATGTACCTAAATAATAATAGGTAGATGGTTGCTTAATTTACGAGTTCTACAAAGATATGAAATGACGCATCGTTACTGTGCGAATAATTAACAAAGTCATCCGTTGTATTTGAATACTAACTGCTCCTACTGTACAGCACGAATGCTAAAATAGGATAGTCACCATTACCATTTCGTCATCGATTTTAAAGTTTGCAAAAAACTCTTTGTAAGCGTATAGGAAGTCTTGGAACTAAACCTGTATTTTGCTAGACAGTTGTCTGAGCATGACAAGTAGGAAACAAGTTACGTACTATGCAGGTAGACGAATTTTCGTGGTCATCATAATCAGCGTATAACGTTCTCACTGCTGGGACACAAGCCTCCTCTCGGTGAGACGTTCACCACGGGGGCCCATTGCGAGTTGGTAGATGGCACATGCCTTCGAATGTTGGATACTAAGACATGCCGGTTTCCTCACGATGTTTTCCTTCGCCGTTTTGACCGCAGTGGTTATGAAATAATTTACACAACGTAAAGCGTCTGTCTGGGTTCGAACCTACGACTTACAACTCACCACTGGGCCACCACTGCTCCATCTTGTTGGTGCCTAACAAATATCAATGCTAAGGGGACAAAAAATATAGTGACGTACCTAGGTATAATATTGTTCGTCCAGTTGTTGAGCTCTGAGTTGAGCTTCACTATTACTGACAAATGTTGCACGGACTGGACTTTTTTGTTTATTTCATGTCTAAAAGAAAGTCCGATATAATATTTACAGAATGAAAAAAAAAAAATATACTAATAAAATCTGTTGTTGTAATTTTCTGAGACTTGAGACTTTCACACATTTTATTTTGTTGCATTGCAAATGTTGTCGTATAAAGTAGTCAACTACCATAGTTATCTTAGACATATATAGTTCATAAAAAATCTGTAAGTAACAAAAAACACTAGTCATTCATAAAAACTTGCACAAGGTAACAACATACCTACAAAAAATATTTCATGACAATAAGTATGCTCGGCTAGGCTACTTACTAAAGTAATAATAATAAGAAAAATACATACTATCTTTTTAATTTTCACAGTCATCGACTTTTCCTGTTGAGGGGGAAAATTGGAAAATTGGAAAATATACGATAGATGACATACCTACTTCAGAATCAAGGGTTTTTTGTAGGTACACAAATTTAATAATTAAGTATGCTCTCCATTGTCCACAAAGAGGAGAAAATTCTACAAAAGGAGTGAATTAAAAAAGGTTTTACTGACATGCTATGCTATCTAGAATTTATAGGAATAGGTAATAAGTAATTATTACAAGCCGCTATTGTCTGGCATTCATTCAAACAAATTCACAATTTATGAGCAAAATTGTATTCAAGGAAAAATATTTGTTTTTATAATGACTAGATATTGGAAAAACCATGAATGTTTTCATCTTTCGCCTGTTAAATGAACATAATAATCATAGCTAATCTACCACCCAACAATATAGGATAAGTTTTTATCCAATGAGCAAACTGTAACCATGAATTCAACATATCATTCTACATTCTAGACCTTTAGCGTATAATTTTTTAGTCGGTTATTTAAAAAATAATCAGCTGTTCCGTACATTTTGACCGCGTAGGTATTGCACTTATATGAAACAGCAGATTTTTTTTTTTTGTATAACCCACGAAAAATTTATATGCTGGGGGTGAGGCTGGGGGGGTCTAGAATGATATGCTGAATTCATGGTTACAATTTGCGCACTGGATAAAAATTTATCCTGTATGTACACAAGTGACTGCTCCTAAATTAACCTAGGCTGGCAGACTGGTTGGAATAACCACTGACTGCCACCATGGCCCACACACAATGGTCCACCTGAAGGACTAAATGCAGAGAACAAACTCTCTAAAGACACCCTAGGGTTATTTTCTAAAAATCACGCTTTTCGATTTTGTTAGCAGAACTAAAAAATAGAAAATAAATAATAGTTTAAAAATTAAAAAACACGCTTTAAAAAACAAACTAAAAAAGTAGAAAATAATTTAATTCTATTAAAAAGTATGGGGTGCTTGATATTAATTGATTATAAAAAATACCTCAAATAGTACCACACGCTTTTTTAATAGAATTAAATTATTTTCTACTTTTTAGTTTGGTTTTTAAAGTGTCTTTTAGTTTTTTTAACTATATTTTTTTTATGATGAGTGGGTGTAAACATTCAGTGTTTATTCATAAACATTGCTTAAACTTAATCACTACACTTTAAGTAACGTTTATAAACAAATAAATGCAAAATTATAAAATGCCATTTGTACATAGTATATTGTTTCTAGAAATGTATTTAAGTACTTTAAAATTCTTAAATAACCTCAGGAAGCTTCTACCATAGCTATAGATAAGTGATAAGAAAAATGTTAAAATCTTGCCAGTCATGATGATAATCTAGCTATCTATGACATAGTACACAAAAATAGAACATACCACATGAAGCTCTTATCTCAACAAATATTAATAAAGGAAGTTCATTGATTATTCTATATCAAATACATATGTTGACCACATGGATGCATGTAAACGAAGTAAAAAGAGTATGTAAGCATTTGTAGCAAATGGCATTCTGTAGTTTATGCCGGGGTAAGAAGGCGTGAGTTTATATTTGTATTTATAACATACCAGCTTCGCCCGTGACATAGTCAAAAAGTAGCCCATGTCAGTTCTTACTGACATGGGCAAGTTCTTAACATAGGCTACTTTTGATCCAATGAAAGTCCCGTCAAAATTGGTGAATCATTTTCGTAGATTAGCCGGGACAAAGGGACAAAAAAAAATGTATTTTAAACTTTCTTAAGCAAGTAATAGTAAAAAGCTGTTATTTTGACATTACAAACAGATACTTCCATTTTATTTATTTGTATTGTATCTATAACAATTTATTTTGTATGAATTGTATTCCTATTGAATAGATTATTTTATAATGATGTAGTAGAAATCTGCTTGTTACACTGCTTAAGTAACAGTGTGAGAGGAACTTTTAAATTAAGTTTTCATGGACTTTATTGAAAACTAACTGGTGCCCGCGACTTCGTCTGCGTCGCAGGATTAGTACTTCGAGTAGCTTATTTTTATGATTCACTATTTTGGTGATAATGGCTTACACATAAAAGATAAAATAAGTATGCTGCCGCGGGCTTTTTAGTAGGACTATTTAAGATAAACATTTCCATTTTACATTATATACGTGTAACTGTGACGGATTTTGCAGCACATGCCAGAATAGCTTGCAGGTGGCAGATTTTTTTCCTACTTACTTGACACTTATTGTTATATTTTGGAAAAATATAGCTAAATTATAGTGTATGTGTTATTCTGATGTATAAGCTATATTATTGTAAAGTTTCATTAAAATCTATTCAGTAGTTTTTGCGTGAAAGAGTAACAAACATACATACATCCAAACATTCACATTTATAATAGTAAGTAAGGATGTGATGATATCCCAATAAGAATGGTATTAGAATGCATCATGTAAGGAATGTAGATGGTGTTCAGTAGTATCTACCTACCCCATGGGATGAAGGCGTGACTTGATATATGTTTGTAAAATAATAATAATAATAAATTTATTGAACCAATGTTACAATTATTACCTTATGATTAACTTAACTTAATGTTGGTCTGTAACTGTTCACAATTTTCGTTTTGATCTTTACGGTGGACCCCAAACTAGGCGGCGCCTGTATCTTGGGGACCAGAGAATGTAACACTACATTTTAATTATGTGGTGTGCAAATAAAAATAAAGCTAGATTAAAGAGTATTTGACTAAAGATGTTGGTGCTCAAGATACAGGCTTGCCTATTTTGGGGCTAATGCTAAATCCTGAAAAAAAAAAAATTTTGCTAACTTTTTAGCAAAAAAGTTTTATTATTAAGTTAGTTATAAATAATGATTTGATCCTCTTTTATCACTAATATTTCTTTCAAGTTATTGCCTAATGCATCTTTATTGCATGGCAAGATTATTAGCAATAAAGAAATCTCATTAATCTTAGTAACAATAGCCTATAATTATCGTTGTATTAACACTTTATTACCTGCCTAGCCTTTTCCCAACTATGTTAGGGTCGGCTTCCAGTAATTTACATATTTTTTGTGTTAACTGACAGAATATTAATGAGTGGAGTTTATTTATAAATTGTCATATACTAAATTTATTTAAGTATTGATAATTATGAGTAGTCTCTTTATTTTTCGGAGGCTGCCAGCCTCAAAAATTGTTTCAAAATAAGAATACAGCTTAGTGAGAATTTCAGAGGTTTTCAGAGGTTAAATACTGATAAAAAAACATGAATAAGGATATGAATTGTTATCAAGTCCAAGAGATCTTAAGATATATATAGTGTTATCACAATCTTGATAAATCAGGTAGGATATTTGAGGAAAACAACAATTTATGGTAGTTGAGTAGCAGTTTGATGATGTAAGTAAGAATTTAATGACAACAGACTAGCTAAACTGCTTCACAACCAGCCTTACTATGTAAGTATTCCTTAGAATTTTAGCAAAGACTTACCTCCTCTGTTACATTTTGTCCTGCCTTCTTCTTGATATCGATCAAGTTCAGCACATTCCCAGTATTAATTGTCACTTTAGACGCACTCTTCAACATCGTGACCGAATAGATTAACTTTTTTAATTGTTCGAGGTAGGTACTCCGCCTCACACTTAGCCAAGGTTACCGGCGATATATCACACACAAAAAATACTTAAAGCGCAATATTTGAAATGCGAACGCGCAGCCGACCGCTATCGGCAACTGTGAACGACTGAATACTGGCTTTGCACGCGGAAACTCATAATTTTTATACACAAGCAGCTGGAGAAGTTCTATCTATGACGTATTGCAAATTATGACGAAATCGCTCAATGTGGTTGAGACAACATGTTTGTAAGGTTAGTTTTTGGGCTGCCGAAGATATGGCATTCGAATAATGAGTCGGCGAAACTAGAATTTCAAGGAATTTTCATAATTCTCGGTAATAATTCTATCACGAATGAAATGTCAAAACTTTTTTGAATGACGTTTGACAGACAGACTAACTGAAGGCTAAGGCACAATTTACACCACTTTT
Organism: Polymixis lichenea; assembly: GCA_949091785.1. Classification (NCBI taxonomy): domain Eukaryota; kingdom Metazoa; phylum Arthropoda; class Insecta; order Lepidoptera; family Noctuidae; genus Polymixis; species Polymixis lichenea. The sequence goes on from OX420941.1 coordinate 11,276,473, forward strand.
TTCACACAGCTGCTGGAATAAAAGCAGTGCTCTAGCTATTATAATTTGAGGGTGGAGCAAAAACATTCTGAAAATTATTAAAGTAGGCAAGTGTATAAATTACGTTGATAGATTTTAGACAGGTTTATGTCTCACAATAATGTACGACATAAACCTGTCTTTAAAGATCCTTAATAATCCATATCCCTATCTATCACGCGAAAGAATGTATGCGACATAATTTAAAATGTCACAGTCAATTAAATGTAGGTTTTATTTATATTTGAAGGTAAAAATAAATTGCTTTAAAAAAACACAAACATTCATAATTTGTTTTTTAATTTCAGTAATAAAAAAACAACTAAAATTAAAGATGCATTGGAGCGCCTCTATAAAATTCAACTGTCAACAGACTGTAAACTGACAGCAATGACAAAGTCAAAATGACAAGTTTCGAACACCACAGAAAGAAAATACAGATACTTCAACCAAAGAGTATAATAATATTAATGGGAGAAGAGAGCCCTCTTGTGTCATTTCGAAGCATTTAAATTCAAAACGCCATCTACATCTCTTAACGGGAACTAAGGCTCTATAGGTTACGTAGATAGGAATGTTACGCGTATACGTAAAACGGGATGAATAGGGATGCAGGGGACCAGGGGTGAATCGAGACGAAACTTTAAAGTGGATTTTACCGTTGAAATTATGATCGTTTTCTGCCAACAAAGGAAAACAGTAAACATACTAGAGTCCTTTTTGAGACTCTAGTATGTTTACTGTTTGCCTTTGTTGGCAGAAAACGATCATAATTTCAACGGTAAAATCCACTTTAAAGTTTCGTCTCGATTCACCCCGTTTTACCGGTACTGACTGAATGAATGTATATGTGTAGGTGGGTATGGGCGATCCTTCAACGTAGCCCGCGAATTTCTAATTTTCCTACCTCATCATAATAATTATGTTGATCAAAATGCGATTCGCGAATTTTATGACGATGCATCTACTAAATTAAGGGGCTATGATAGATATTTTAATGATCGTGATACTGTAAACGAGTCGTCATTAAATCACGCAACTAAAAACATAAGAACATTTTAATTTGGTGGGCTACATTGAAGAAATTACCTTATTACATTTGAATAGAATTGGCAGTTTCACAGTAAGGAACGGACATTTTACATCAAGTTCATGAAAACAAAATAACACAACTGGGAAACATTATCTAGGTACCTTTATGTTGCTCAGAAAACTATAAAAAAAAATGTAACTGTTCCATATTACAATCAATCAATCTGCCTAGGCTGTAGCCAACTATGTTGGGGTCGGCTTTCAGAGTGAGCTATTTTAATTTAGTAATTTATTGTTCCAAATTACAATAAACTACTAAAAAAATAGCTAAATATAAATATAAACTACTAAAAAGATAACTTTATGAAATTAAACAGAAAAAATATTTTTTATATTTTATTGTCATTCAAAATCAAAAGACATTTATTCAAACTAGGCTGAGAGTCAGCTCGTTTTGTACGTCAAAATTACATTCCCCCTAAACGCCCGCCCTTCACCATTTCCTAGTGCTTTAGTTGGGAAGATGAAGTGGCGCAACAAAATTCCCAGCAGCACAGCTGTCTGTTAAAGTGAGAAGAACTTCATTCTATATATTAGTAGGTAATTAACATTACGAAACACAAAAAACATTAAATTTGCCATATTATGTCGTAGTAATAGGTATGTTGGCAAAAAACTATTAAATGCCTAAGCTACGTCAGCAACTTTCTCATAAAATACAATACATATTGTTACAATTTTATAAATCATGCATTTAACGCACACTATGTAGACAAGCATATTATAAGTTAGATGATTATCTACACTACTATTATAGAGGTAAGATTTGTATTTTTGTATGTAACAAATAAACATAAAAACTATTGGACCGATTTCTTTTGCTGTTAAAAAGCCACATTATCATTGAGTATCATAGGCTATATTTATTACTAGAATAAATTAGAGATCCTTAGAAATCCCTACTAAAACCCACCCAAGGTGTAAAAAAATTAGACATAGAATGTCTGTCATCGCATGCGTTGCGGAAAGTATTGATGATAGAACAAAAAATCTCTAGTCTACTATATTATAGAACATATTAATATCTGTAAAAAACTTCGCGAGATCATTTGTCCAACTATTGTAGTTATGTCACTATAACTACTTTTTACATTTTAAAAGTTGATATAAATGCTGTTCAAAATCAGACATGTTATCCATACCTTTGTATAAATTCTTATCCAAATAAATTATTTCGTATTCAAGAATGTTTCAGTACCTGTTGATTACTTTTTGAATTATTGAAATCGGACATTCCATTCAAAAGATATTACGAAATTACTGACTAAAATCCACCCGTGTTCCCTCAGTTGCCTGTGTGCCAGGGGCCACGGTATCTCTTTCGAACAACCCGCACCCCCAGCAGGCTCTCGCTCCGTACCATGGCCTGGACTAGGGCTGGACGCGAGCGGTTGCCGCCGCCGATCGTCTTCACGAAGACACGGCGGTGCTCCGCCCAAGCCGGGCAGACCTCCACCGTATGCTCCACCAACCGGCGATCTTCGCAGTGAAAACACCCGGGCGTTTCCTCCCGCCTTATACGAAACAGGAACCTACCGAAACAGCCGTGTCCGGTGAGGATCTACGTCAGACGGAAGGTGAGGACGTCGTGGCGCCTGTCAAGCCACCGTGGCATGCCCAGAACTGGGTTGCGACAATCACACTCTTGGGACTCTTTTTGAATAGTGACAAGGACATCACTTTTTCTTCAATTGAAAACCGTCTCTCTTTGGATTTCTTTTTAGACTGAAGTTGCATGTGAACAAACAGTTTTGCTGGTTTTGTCATATTTTTTGTCACTTGTTGAAATGCAACTTTATTGGAAAAATTTTCTGCATTAGCCAATCGTGCTCTGAATGTCTGTCCTTTTTTGCGCAAACGACCTATTTAATTTTGAAGATACTTAATTTTTGTCTGGAGTGGCCTCTTTTGTATGTAATTGAACTGCACCCCAATACTTTCACGAGCACCTGAAAACATCATAATTTATTTATATTTTGATTCAATTGCTCGAATTTGGAACTATTATATATTATATTATATACTAAACAAATAAATTATTTAGTTAAAAACTAGCTGTATTTGCAACATTACTCATGTGGAATTTCAATATTCGTACAGGCCAATGCTCAACAGTGACACAGCAATAGGCTTTAATTATAACTAGCTGTTGCCCGCGACTTCGTCTGCGGACCTTCTATGACCTTCTCCAAGTTATGGTCTACCCATGTACAAAATTTCATCCAAATCAATTCACCCATTTTGCGTGAAAGCGTAACAAACAAACTCACTTTCGCATTTATAATATTAGTTGTGATGCTGAAGATAAATTACCTTTGACTAATCATTTTTGTTTAGGTCTGCATAACGCGCTATAATTGTGCTCTAATTGCACAGAATTTGAAGCAGCAGTGCTGTGACTGTGAGTTTTACCTGAAAATATATACAATACATGAATAATGTAATATGCAAGAGAATGCACCATGTTGCACCATGTTGTTGTTGTTGTTGTTGAATATAGACTAATAATTATAATACCTGAAGTTGAAGTAGCAAAAAGAGAGGCATTAGTGGATGGATGACTAATACTGATAGCCTCAAACTGCAGAGTCGTAGCAGCGATGCCATAAATTTCATCTGAAATAATTACAATGAAAACATACATGTCAATATTAATACACATACTAACACAACACAAATGTAACTATGTAGATCATCATGTAGGCACATGTAGCACGAAAATAAATTGTCAAATTAAACACTGAGTTTATTGATAAATTACAAAATCATAAACATGTTTAGAATAGAGGAGCCACATTTTTTTTTAAATTATTTGTTGTCTGGTAATTACCTTTTAGTGTTAGTAAAATCTGACTTAAGCAGATCTTCTTACATTGTATTTTGTATTAAGTAATCTAGTATTCAACTCACCAGGTAAATAAAGAGTTAGCATTGCCAATGCATTTAGACGCTTAAAGCGATTACGGTGTTCATCAGTGAAGTGAATATCACATATTCTCTTCTTCTTGTAAATGTCACTGTCTGCTAATGTTTCCAGATTGTATCCAACAAGATTAACTCAAGCTTTGAAATGTTCAGCAAATTTGCCAGGATTCGGAAATGAATGCATCACATTGCCTGAAACCAAAAGAAATAATATTGTATTTCTTGTTTTTTAAGCGCGATTTTGTCCATCCTAAGGTTGCTTGTATGAGATTGCAGAATGTGTTAAGGCTGTTCACGGTACTATATAGTATGTATATTGTAATTAAATGTAACTGATGTATGACATCTAAAATAATTTACATTAGCAGGCCTATAAACAAAATAATATTCATTCAAATCTCAAAGACGACCCACTGACCCAGTTGGAAAAAGGCAGACAATTGAATAATAACAATTAAAAACAATTGTGTCTGCAATTTGTCAGGTAAAAGAAAAAAAAATACTACGAAATCGGGACTTTTGATATTATGAGAAAAGCCCATTTTTAGAATATCATATTTTGAAAATGATTGTTTTAAGCCGTGTGAATCGGCGGAGCCCCATGTGCACCAGCGGGGCTCAACGGTCGGGCGGCGAAGTGGCTCACATGTGGCTACGCGAGGTTTTATCGGAGAATGAAGTCCGAACGAAGTCGAACTCCGCCCCTAAGACGACCCACTGACCAAGGATTTTCTAACATGGTGAACAGAAGTTCTGTTTGAGCCATTGAAGTAATTATGTACTACATGCTACATTTTATTACCTCAATGGTTTGAGCGGGCCAAACAAAAAAAATACTTACCAGTGTCCTTACATCCAAAAGCGCAACGGTGAGGCATTGTATATATTTTGATAGACACAAACAGCACAAAATAGCGTCTTTTCGCCAGTATACAAATAAATTTATGTAACACAACAGTTTTTCAATTTTTTTGTGAAATTGCTAGTCACAACATAGTCACTGAAAAATATTAGTTTCCGGGTAATAATCCACTAAAAGGACGGAGGAGAAACTCAACTCGACGTCTGATGTAGACAAAACACTCAGAACCCAATATTAAATCACAAAATGGACAAACGAAATTACGAAACAAACAAGCGCGGGCACAAGTTGAGCGACCATTAGTGTGATGTTGCCAGAATAGAATATATCACACAAGAAATCGTGACATGGCTGCCATAAAGGTTAAAGCTGGACAGTTAAGAAATAAAATAATGTGATAATTTTGATGAAAAATATCGTAATTAATCTCTAGAAAAATACTATAAATTAAATTAGAGAACTGAGTTTCATTTGCGTTAAAATTGTGATTACAGAGACATCTGTCGATAATTATGAAACTATTAGGTACTCTGTTAAGTAATGTAGATGGCGACTCTTTCTTTACTGAAGTTGTGCTTCGTTCTAACTGTCCCCCCCCTGACTTCAACTCAGTTGACCGATAGGACATAGTGTGTTGAATAAAATTCAGATTTGATTTACTCGAGAAAGAATAATTTTGAAATTGTTTTAAGTTAAACTTAAAAACTACAAAATGGGCGTCGATATTATAAGTTTTGCTTACGCCGCCACCGTTGCTGCCGGTGGAATAATGGGTTATGCTAAAGCAGGTTAGTTTTTATACCATTTTTATTGATTACTTGGCATAAATTAAATAAAAAACATGTAATGTAACTAAAGCAAGTAGAATTGCGCAATAATTTAATAATTTTGGATATATTTAAATAGCTGTAACGTGTGTACCTATTATTAACTTTTATGTAATCAGCTCAAAATCAATTTGATAAGAATGTATCTATTTTTTACGTATTTGCAGGCTAGCCAATAGGCGGAAGCGGATAATATTATGTTAAACGAATCATAAGTGGCCAGTCATGCTCTCATAGTACATTTTTATGCCAGTAATACTTCTTAATAATTATTTTAAAAACATCATTTTATAATGCATGTTTGTTTGCTCAAAATTAATAGCTACCTATTGATGACAATCAGTGTTAATACTGTTATCAAGGATTTACCAAAGATAAATAATCTATACCTACTTGTAGAGTATGATTTGATTAAAATGCTATTGCATAGCATAGCAATTGCTAGAAGGATACCACGGAATAGATATACCTAAACCATGCCATAGGCTCTTTAAAATAAGTAATTTATACTTATTTAACCAAATTAGAAAACTTTAATTGTTTCTATTTTGAGCTTTCTAAATTGTAAACAACCATTTGTGTTGCATTGCTAAATCCCAAAATTTTACATTATTCTGCAACATTTCATAACAATAAATTGTTGGTTGACTCTTCACATGACCAGAGGGCTGGCCTATTTTTTGGCCAGAGAATGGGCATTGTCATACGAATGCTGCCAGCCTTTGTGTTGACAATGATGCGGATGATGTTTTTATGCACTATATTTCTTTTCTTTTTATAATATTAAGTATACCTACTTATAGATATTACTATGTCACCTGGAACATCAATGGCCTGACGCCAAACAAACAAGAACTAGAAATACTGCTCAAAGATAACAAAGTCGATATTGCTCTGATATCTGATACCCACCTACATGACCGCAAGAATTTCAAGATGGACCACTATTGCGTATATTGTACCAATCATTCGAATACCACATCACATGGAGGATCTGCAGTTATTGTAAAAAGTAACATTAAACACCACCTCCTCAGCGAGTTTCAAGAGGACTACTACCAGCACTATAAACGAAAGCATGGGCCCTATTAATGTTAGCGCTATCTACTGCACACCAAAGCACAATCCAAAACAACACATGTTTGACTGCTACTTCTAGAGCTTGGGAAACAGATTCATAAGCGAACTGGAACTGTAAACAAACCCACTGGGGATCAAGATTAACCACCACCAAAGGATGTGAGTTGAAAAAATGTATTGACAAACACAAATTAATAACATTAGCAACAGGTGAACTTATTGGCCAAACAACGTCAACAAGATACCGGATCTAGTAGAGTTCTTCATCAAAGGGTCAGTCTGATGTGGGATCATGGCTTGATAGCGTATATGACCACAGCCTATTATGATAGGCAACATTTGGCATGTCGGCAACACATAGAGCACAGAGGCCAGCACTGTATAATCATAAAACAGATTGGGGTGCATTCACTGAATACCTCTAAAAGTCAAACTTAAACCAGAGGAAGATATACATGAGGCAACATTTTATATCACAAACCTCATACAAGTTGCTGCGTGGTGTTCTACACCAACATTAAACTACTCCACTCAATGAAATCATATACCACTGGAAATACGCAATAAACTGGAAGAAAAACGGAGACAACGAAGGCAATAGGGTATTACACTCATTTTTGAAAAGTGTCGTAAATTAGATTCTAGAGTGCTAATGCACTCTAGAATCTAATTTGCGACACTTCAACTTGTGACTTGACTTTGTGTTTTTTTAGTGGTTTATTAAAACCACTAAAAAAACACAACATTTTTATTTAATCGCTTAATGCCATAAAAATGCATTTAAATTTTACATTTTCAAATTTCGCGCGTAATTTGACGAATACGCTGGACGCAGTGGACGCCATATTGCTCAGTGGGTATGACGTCAGTTTGCTAAAACAAATGCGCTGATATTTTTTAAAACAATTGTTTATAATTTAAAAAAAAAAAATATTTTTCTACTCATCGTTGGTTTACTGTTCCTGAATGCAAAAGGTTATTTAAATAAAAATTACTTCGGTTACGAAAATAATAAAATTACAAAGTTGCTCAGTTGACATGCCGTATGACGTACTTAATAACATAGCGGCTACTATTTCATGGTGTTCAAAAACAGATAAAAAGAACTGAAATCTTTAAATTGTATTTTAAAATTTATTTTGTTGTTTCATGAACTAAAACTAACATTTTCCGACTGCATTTTGCCTAAGCTATCTCAATAATATATTTTTATATTTTTTCTCGTAGAGTAAAGTACCCTATTACACACGAGCAGATCCGATGTAGACAGGACAGATTACAAAAGAATCTCAAGAGAATTAAAAGAGATAATTAAAGAAAATCAGAATACATCCTTTCAAGAAAGAAGAAAGACAACTACCAGTGTTGCCAACTCCAAAAGTTCAAAGTATCGAGTTCCCACGTCGACATTATCGTGTTATGGGCAAAATTATCGTACAAAAAAACCTAAAACACTCATCAAAAATTGATAACAAACGACAATGACTAGTTAAAGAGGGAAATACCTATGCCAAGTTTCACCACTAGTAGCGCTAGCAGCACCATAAACCGCCAAACTTTACACACAACCACGGAGTGGATGAAGTGGATCACAAGAGTCTTTATTTACGTTTTACGATCTGTGTTCATGCGTACCCACGACACAAAGCTAGCTAGAAGCAAATATAAAGTTATCTGAGAAAACCACAAGAATACAGTATAAAACACGGAGTCGGGGTCGGATGGAAACAAGTGTTATTTTCCTATGAAAGAAACGTGACGGAAAGAGATAGAGAAAAAAGAGAGACATTTAAGTACATGTTGATGTTGTGATATACTTGACAGTTGACGTATTTTGTTGACTTTTTGCGATTCATTTTGTCTGACAACTACATTTTGTTCAATATACTTTTTTTTTAAGTTCAAAATTATCGTACATTAGACAATTACTATCGTACATCGTACCGTTAGCCAAATTATCGTACGCCCCCATAATTATCATAAGGGTTGGCAACACTGACAACTACTCATTAGGGAAAACTAGCTGTTGCCAGCGGCTTCACTCGCGTGCAGTTCGAAAATTAACCCACGGGAACGTCTTACCGGGATAAAAAGTCCTATGTGTTAATCCAGGTTATAAACTATCTGTGTGCCTAATTCATCCAAATCCGTTCAGCCGTATTTGCGTGATTGAGTAACGAACATCCAAACATCTTTCACACTTATAATATTAGTAGGATAGAGATGCGCAAAATGTGTCAGTAAAAAGAAATGAATGAAGTATATCTTTTCGCTTAGTGAAGTAGTCCACTCATTTACTTCAGTAGTTCATTTAGTTCAGCAAATCAGAACGAGTCCCTATCATAGGATAACGATAGTGATTGACAAGTTACGACAAATGATACACTTCACTAGTTCAGTTTTATACGTATGTCGATTTTTCTTCATACTTTAAACAGGCTTAGGACTGTCAACCTAGAAATATTAATTTAAGCAAATCTACTTTTAATAAGTAAGTAGTATGTTTTGTTTTTTTTTACTGATTGTTAGAAATTTTTGTCTAGGCTGGCGTATTTAAGATCGAAATAGCGAAAAGAAAGACTGAACTAAGTGAAGGAGAGACACATTTGAATGACTACTGAATGAATGATAAGTTTATTTTGCGATATGAAGTAGTTCATTTCCTTCAATCGTTCGCGAACTACCCATGTCTATAGTAGGATAAGTAAGAACTTTAAAAAACCATATAGATAGCTATGTTCCACCTTTAAGGATGTCTTCCAACGATCCGTGGTCTAGAAGTGGAAGCGAAAATGCTGAGCTTTTCGCCATACACACCATTTCTAGAATTCATTACTATCCAAAGTTATGGAAAATATCACAAATCTGTATGATCGCAAAACCAGGTAAACCACCAACAGAACCTAGCTCTTACAGGCCTATAAGTCTTCTCCCTATTCTTTCTAAGGTATTCGAAAAAAATATTTTGCTGAGACTAAAACCAGTCCTGGACGGATACAAGATTTTAACTGATCACCAATTTTGATTTTTGGTAAAACATTCTACTGTAGAGCAAGTACATCGAGTGGTTCACAAAATAAGACAATCGCTAGAGAAAAAGGAGTATTGTTCTGCAGTATTCATTGACATCCAACAGGCATTAGATAGAGTCTGGCACAAAGAACTGCTGTACAAACTATAAACCCTCCTACCAAACTCATTCTACATGATGCTAAAATCTTACTTGGATCAAAGAAGATTCCAATTAAAATATGAAGATGAACTATCAAAGCTGTACTACATCACCACCTCAGTTCCACAAGGATCGGTCCTTGGCCCAGTCGTTTACTCAATATATACAGCAGACTTGCCTGAAATAGAAAATGCTGTAACAGCAACATACGCAGATGACACTGCATACTTTGCAAGAGACAGTAACCCGAGCAACGCACCGCAGAAACTACAGGACCAACTCAGTAAAGTTAGCGTGTGGCTTCAGATGTGGAGAATTAAACCTAGTGTAACTAAATCGACACAAGTAACATTCACACTCCGGAAAGGCGTCTGTCCACCGGTGCGTATGGAAGATAAACCGTTGCCAAGCGATAACAGCGTGAAATATCGGGGTCTATACCTGGATAGAAGACTTACCTGGGCTAACCACATCAAAGCCAAGAAAACAGAAGCCACCTTACAATTCATCACACTGGTTTGTGAGAAACACGGAAATACATGAATACCTGGACATACCGACCGTATAGGAAGAAGCCTGTAAAATAAGCAAGAGAAACAAGGAAAAACTACTAAACGCACTAATGAATTGGCTAAGAACCTATTAAAACGACGGAAAGATGTTACTCGCCTAAAAAGCTGGCAAATAGTAGGAATAGACCAGAGAAACTAATTTTACTTACTAAATAATTACTTTCTCTCTACTAAATCATACGGTGTTATTTAATGGAATCGCACTCGATCAAAATTAATCCCAGAAATCATCTGATTACGACTGAAAACCGATTGCAGATAAAATAAAATGAAGAAAAAAATATATTACTATGTGTTATTAAGACTGTTAGCTTTTAAATTTATCTAAAGATTTTAAGATAATATAACTTCAATATTGACCTTACAGAATTGCTTTAAGTTATGATTTCATTTATATTTTCCAAACATAACTAAAGCATGATTGATGATGTCATTGATGCCCAATTTATTGCACTCAACATATTGTTCAATTTTGTTGTATGAGGTTTTTTATTTGGTAACAAGGTCAGAAGATAGCAAATAAACTACAAGATAAGAAATTACAGGCACTCAATTATGTCCAATGTGTAGGTTTAAATTTCGAAAACACTATTGTATTTAAATTGAATATCCTTGTTTATATTACGTACAACACCTGCATGTACATGAAGTTTACAATTGTCTGACAAGTATTGTTTAATCATAATTACCATTATTTATTATTTCCTTGCAATATCTGCGAGTATAACTGTGTTGAAAACTTGTGTAGTGTTCTGGTGATGATGTAATATATATGTTACGGGCAACGTGATTAACTGGGCATTATTAATAAGGACCGGCCATTATTAATAATGCCCAAAAGCGTATATACTAAAATATCTGTTTACTATGGCGGGGTATACTCAAAAGAAACAAGATGTACCTTTGATACGAAACGAGGAAGACTCAAAAGAAAGAAAATGTGCTTATTTAAAACTGTTTGTGTTTTGATTTTTATAAGAAATTCCCTCTTTTTTCAGGATCCATACCTTCTTTGGGAGCTGGCCTCATATTCGGTTCAATTTTAGGTAAGAATACTCCTATATTACAGTAATACCATAAATTAGCCATGCCATGTGCTGTTGCCTCTTTGATACAAAGTAATTTGGCACCTGCCTGAGTATTCGCCATTAAGGTGTGAGAAGTATTTAAAAAAATTGTTTTGTCTACATCAGTCATTTGGTGCAGTGGCCAGTGGTAACGGCTCCGACTTGACGAGTTGTTGTTCGTAGGTTCGACCCCCGACAGGCCCCTTACTTTGTGTAAACCATTTAATCACCACAGCTTTGTAGGAAAACATCGTGAGGAAACCGGCATATCCCAGAACCAAAAATTTCATGTTACATCTACCAACCCGAACGGGGCCCGCGTGGTGGATTACAACCCAATCCCTCTCTCCGAGAGGAGGCCTATGTCCCAGCAGTCGGAACATTATAAGCTTTATGCAGTGATTTCATTCTGATACTTAATGGTTTCTCTCTCATTTTTAGGAGTTGGAGCTTACCAGCTGAGTCAGGACCCCTCAAACTACACACTTATGTTAGGAACTACATCAGCTCTTGGAGGTCTTATGGGATACAGGTAATTATAATCCTTAATCATTGCCAGTTGCCAGTCTTACCTAGGATATTAGCCTCACTCAGCTAATAGCTATTTTGGAGTGAAATGAGCATGCGCTTTATAAAAATCTGATTTATTTTTTCAAATAAATTCCAAGGAATGAGAATGCTCAAAAGGTAACACTGCCTTGCACTTAGATGAATTTGTACTTTGAAGAGTACACTTACCTGGATGCAGTTTTCGTTCTGCAACTGTTCCTGCATTTCCGCATGAACTAATACAAAATGTTGCCAAAGGAAATATGAAGCAATCATTTTCTTTTACTTAATTACAGGTATTACAACGGCAGGAAGTTCATGCCAGCAGGTCTAGTGTTCTGTATGTCAGTCGGAATGTTAGCCAAGATTGTATTCAAACATGTTGGTGCCACTTCCCCCTCACTAGCCACCAAAGGGTAATTATGGAAAGAACCTTTTTATTTAGAAACTCTTTGGGCACTATTTTATAAAAATCCAGATTATAAAAAAACGTTCCCCTGAGTGAAAATAAATTGGTTCTTAATTTTAAGTGAAACCGTGAAATACATTTATTACTCTACGTTGAAGGAAAGTTATTTTGTTCCATTTTCGTACTATTTTACAATGTGTAATGGCTGCTACAGTTTAATTAATTTTCCGATTTACAGTGAAGTAAATAATGAAGTGAAGTTTACAGTGCATTAAGAAGCGTTTATTTTTTAAAGTATGATGTTTTTTTGTATATTTTGTAGTGTATGTAATGTGCCCACACAATTCTTGGTGCAATATCTGTGTTCATTTGTTTGCGTTGAGTAAACTACTTTATTTTAACTTTTGTAATACTACTGTTAGGTACTTAGTTCAAATTAGGCATGTTCTTTTTTAAATAATGTGGCAAATAAAAGGTGTTGGGAAGATATTATTGTTTTTATTTTTTCGTTTATTTTAAATTTAATTAAAATAAAATTGCATACCTAAAGATATCTGCGGGTGCTGCTATGTCCAAATAAACAAATTAGTCCGTAGGTAGGTAAAAATTCAGAATAGGAACAAATAAAACAAGAAATTCCGTATTCGTTATTTTCTATATTTTTTCCTTAAAATTTAGAAAGTTTTGGAGGAAAAAGGATTTTATACATAAATAGTTTGAATACAATAAATAGTTTTATATCAACGGCAAGTGATGTCAAAGTTACAGTATCACTGATCTCCTAAGGCATGTTCCATACAACCGAAATACATTGTAAAGATTTTTTACACTACTGGTAACTTTATTATAGATTTAATATCTCTTCATAAATAATTTTAGACATTAAAAACAGCTTAAATTATAACAAAATTGAATTTTCATAAGAACAAAAAACCACTTGGAAGTTTTGTAAAATGTAAAATTTACTTAAAAAATAAGAAAATAAACCTAATTTCAGAAGACCGCGAACCAGTCGCTCTTGAAGTCAGTTTTCAAAACAAAAAATAAAATAAAAAAATAAATCTTATTTTTAACATTTCTTAATAATTACTGTATAAAAGGCACTTCGTGGCAGTTTCTTTTATGTAACATTGATTTTACAACCTTTTTAACTCAAACCTAAGAGTATTTCTCATTATCCAAGACCGCAGGACACTTGGACTATTCTGTTCCTAACGTTTCTAATATTCTAGTGTACTTATAAGTTCATTAATAACACAATCACATTGTAATATCACTCACGGAACTGTGTCCGACACTTTCATAAAGCATTGTCTTCGGACACAATTTATTTCACACACAATTCGCACACTCCCGTTTCCATTAATTACAAGTTTCATATTCGGAATAAAATCAAGCAAATAACAGTCTGCTTGCTTTTATTACTATTACTTAAAGATACGATTTTTTTTTTAACTATCGAGTATTACACGTTTGATATTTAGAATTATCGGAAATTACCGAGGTGATATTCGTTGTCGGGTAGTGTGCGGTTCACAATCTGTAATGTGTTTGAGACTGGAGGGGGACTGCCCTGTACCCGGGCGGTAGTCGCCGTTCGAGGGTCGCGGGGAGAAGTCGCGTCGCTCCAGTAAGACAGTCTTCAATGCTCGGCCCGCTCTAATCGTTAATGGCGGCTGCTAGAAAAAATAACTGATTAAATATGACTGGCTATTTTTTACACAGTGATGTAAGAAGAAAATGATAACGAAAATTGTATACAATAGACAGTAATCAAATTATAGGTATGATATTTAGGATTAAATCCTAAATAAAGACTGAAACAAACATGCTTATGATTATAAGTACATTCGAGAAGACATTACATAACAATAGTAGAGTCAGTAATATTATTAACATAAGGTATGGCACAAAAACTTAGAAGTAAGAGTAAGTATATGTACAATGTAGATGTATATGTAATGTATCAATAATGTTTGAAGTAGTTTGTGGAAGATATTCGATATGTATGTAGAAGTATTTATGTACATAATATGATGTCATTCCAGATTATGTTTAAGAGTCAAGACTTAGGAATATGTAATGTTGTTTTAATTTTAGGTTGATTAATCATTAGCGTATTATATTTTTATTTTCGATGATTATTTTTTATGTTACTTTTATTATTCTTTCTGTATCGGTGTCCTAATAGGCTACCAGATAGCTTAGAAAATAAAAATATGCCGGATAAGTTATCCCGAACTAATCTGAAGGTAGCAAATAGACTATAGTTCGTTCGCGTTAAGAATGCTGTGAGTCATCAGTGCAACTGCAGGATAAAGGTATATTCACAGTGGTGTTAAATTCAAACAAATTATATTTTAAAAGATTCAAGTTTAATGAATAGATTTGATTGTAATTTGAAAAGATTTGATTGGTTAGGGGGCGGGGTTAGGCCGACGGATAATGATGTCTCACTGCATTCTTAACGCGAATGTACTTTAAGAGTCAATATATACCACCAGTTGTTGAAAATTAATACATTCCATAACAACATTCACAAGTCATGACATGAAATAAGAGATCGATGTCGACGCATGAAAGAGAATGATCATCCATCGTCCATCCTTACCAATAATTGGCAACCTATTGTCGAACTAACTCGCCGGTCGTCAGATTCCTTCGAAAAGAGAACGTGAACCTCGCCGGCTCAATTTGTACTTGCTGAGAATTCGCATCAGGTCGAATTGAATTGTCGCTCGACTTTGCTTGAGAGTAGTACGTCCCAATTTTAAAGACTGGCTTGATACCCTTGTCTTGGTAAGGACTCTTTGTTGTCGACCTTCTAAAAAAGCCATCGAAGTCGTCCTTGTTATAAAACCCTCTTTTATCCGTACTCACGGCTGGTGTTGGCGCTTTTGTAGTAAAGTCTTTGAAATCGTAAGGAGATTTCGTCGATGTGACAGAGTATTTGTTTACTGAATGAGGGTATGTGATACTCGAACTGGGCTGTGTCGTCGTCGTTGTAGTCTTGTCAGTGAAGAATTGGTAAGGTTTTCTTGTTGTAAACTGGAAGTATGGTTTCTCTGTTGTTGTTGTAGTTTTTGTTGTAGTAGTTGATTTTGTAGTGTATGCTGTGCTCTTTTGGTAGTATTTTGGGGTTTGTGCAGGTGGCGCCGATGTACTAGCTACGTACGGCTGTGTCGTTCCATCGTTACTACGTGTTAAAGAAATACAGTATTAGTATTGTGTGCCCCTGTATGTACACAAACTGGTTGCAATGAGAATGTGGTGTGTTCTCATTGGCTGGGCCAGTGCTGTGACTATATTGATGTAGTTTGTGCTGTGGTATGGTTTTATAAATATTTAATATTTATGTAGCCATTATATTAAGACTTTGTCTTAATTACAGTTGCTTATTACTAACAAAAACATTAATAATTTAAACAGTTAACAAACATATCTATTAAAAAAAATACAAAACTGTCTATAAAATAAAATATCAGTCATAATACTAAATTTCGTCACGACCATAAAATTAACTATCACACTTATAACATCAACTATCACACATATAACATCAACTATCAAACTGATAATATCAACTATCACACTGATAATATCTAATATCACACGTATAACGCTAAAATAATGTAGTATCAGTATCATAATGATACACACCTGGTAATGTTTCCGTAGAACGGGCTCGTTTCAGGACGCACGTAGCTCGGCGTGTGTTGCGAATAGTCGGGGATTATGTTCTCGTGTTCGGTTATACACCGACCGTTTATGCAATACTGGAATGAAGCAGATTATGATTATTGCAGCTGTAGTGAGTAAAACATTAATATGGCGACTAGACTGAAATACGCTCCTCTGAAGACTGGGTTAGAAATAAGCCGTCTTATTTTTCAGATGTTTTTTGTTCCATTATTCCTATTGCGGAATTGGAATAGCGACTGTCTTCGACCTTACAAAAAGTTCACCTAATAGCCTCCATGATACGAACCGTTGGCAAGATAGAAGACTTATCTTTCTTCCATTTGTTGTTGGTTTGCATCGGATACAGCTAAATAGTAGATCTAAGGCAATTTCACTCTAGCTCTCGTCAATTTGAGATATATATTTAACAAACGTAATGCTCGCTTAGGTATTACACTTTGTACGGCTATTTTAACTTGCACATAAAGTATTAGTGAATAAATAAAATAAAAGTAATGGTGGGATCTACCTGTCCGTCGCCACAAGGCGATCCTTCAGCGGCTGGTCTGTACGCGACGCAGTACCCGCTCGCCGCGTCGAAACAGAACAGCTGAGCGCATACTCGCTCGTCCTTGAAACATGCGCTGAAAATTGAAGAGTGCGATAAGTAGGTATATCGTTTTCTGAAGTTAACTTCAGCTTAAGTCTATGCTTAAAAAGGCCTATGTCAATACTATTTAAAGACAAGTTTAATCACGGCAGCGTCATATGAGAATGACGTAAATGAGAGGAGGGTTACCGCTTATAGACGGGAGGATGTTATATCAACGATCTGTTGCGTAGTTATCAGATTCAAAATTTGTACCTTTAATGAAATTGTTTTCCACTTTGAAGAAGCAAACAAGTCCATCAAAGGGTTATTTATTTATCTTAAATATTGTGTTGGCATTGACTTACCTTGTCCCTCTATCTTTCCGGCACTGCGCGTCTAACGTCAACAGACGTCCGGGCAGCACTCGTGGTAGAGAGTCGTCTTCGTGCGGCGAATTGTACAGACAAGTCGCTGTGTCACCGCTGTAATGCAAGATATTTGCTAAAGTTTAATAACGGATTTGGTGTGATGATTATTACGGCTGTCTAGGTTGGCCTTGCTCCGCACTAAATTCCTCAAAAGAAAAATAATACCCTCGTAGACTTGAGAACCTCCTCATTTTTTTACCGATTAAATCACGAATATCACAACTTATTAAAGGTGTGGTAGCAAAAGACAGTAACAGATGTGATACTCAAGGATAGCTTACACAGTCATATTAATGACTATCGTGACTGCAACAAGATTATTATCAATTTGATAGTCGATATTACAGACGTGATAGTAAATTAATATAGAATATTTAGTATACAGGATAAGTATTTATCCAGTGCGCAAAACGTAACCATGAATTCAGCATATCATTCTAGACATTCTAGACCCCCTAGCACAGAAATTTTACGTCGGTTTTACGAAAAAAAAAAATCAGCTTTTTGCAAAAATATATACCGTATGATTTTTTTTACCGTCTGGAAAAAAATAGGGCATAATAGGTGAACGGAGTAGAAGCCTATGGCATAGAAATTTCACTTCTTTTTTTTTTAAATCCTAACATGAAATGAACCTATCAATAAATACTATTACTTATTTGTAGTAAACTTTTCATACTAAAATTTAAAAAATAATAAAAATAGAAAAGAGTAAAAATATCGGCAAATAATATCAAAACCCAACTTATAGGCATCCTACTCTACGCGCAGAAATTATCAATGAATTCGTAGCGACATTCAATCCTTTGATTGAAGCCGGCCGGGGATAGGTAACTACTATCGCAAAATATCTTTCCTTAGGCGTACCGCTCACGTGTCACCGCATGCGCATCCCCTCCCGCCCGTGCGCCCTTCAAACCGAGTACCGCGTCTCGTGCTCTCTCTCTCTAGTCACCTGCGATTAGCCATAGCGTGACGTCGATCGCTGTTTTTTTACGTTTGAACCGTGTGTGCTTCGACCGGCCAGTGATTGTTTTCATAATGACGTACGCATACTCCAACTCCACCCGCAGGCGAACATTCTATGGAGCGACGAGTCCATATTTACCCGCACTGGTATCTACAACGTACCTACACAACGAGCAATGGTGGAGTTTCAAAACTCACTTAAAATAAACGAACACGCTCATCAAGTTCTATTCAGTGTCAATGTTTGGGCCGGGATAATACACGTTGGCATAATGGGTCCAGTTTGTATCGAAGGTCGATTGACAGGGATAATGTATCGTGAAATTATACAGTCCGTTATCGACACAATGTTGGAAGACGTTCCTCTGGACTATCTGCCGGACATGTACTTTCAGCACGACGGGTGTCCAGCTCACTACGAGCGATCTGTGCTCGCGTATTTAGATAGTGAATTCCGTGATAAGTGGATAGGTCCCGGTGGACCTGTGAACTGGCCGGCGAGATCACCAGACCTAACGCCATTAGACTTTTATTTGTGGGTTGAACTAAAACGCTTAGTGTACACCGAAGAAGCTCGTAGTGTAAATGAGTTAAAACAGCGAATAATAGACGTTTTTAATATCCTGAAAAGTGACAGAGACACGCTTAGGAGTCTAACAACCAATTTGCAAAAACGTGGGAGTTTGTGTTTAGAAAGAAACGGTGGACATTTAGAACAAATATTGCAATATCGTTGAAAAGGTACTTTTTCTTGTAAATAATAACTCATTTTCTGTAATTTTGTAAAAATTAATCAGTATTATTATTTGTAAATAAGTTGATTACGATCTTTAAATACGCCTAGTAAGTTGTAGTATCCGATTTGGATTAAACAACCTTGTTGGAATCCTTTTTTATTACACATCACGTTAAAACCTTCGAAATACATATGAATGTGAGTGATTGTTATAAGTATTTAACATCAGCGGTTTGTTTACATTTCTATCAAAGCTTTACCGATCTTACGAGACGTAATTTATTTGGTTTACGGTTTCAAGACACGCGTCACTCAGTGTATCAAATTATAAGCCTACTACAACTACATACAGCACGGTGACGTATGTAGGCACACGCGCAAATGTGTGCGTGAGTGTGTAGGGATCAGGCGGTATCGTCCTGTGCGCAGGAGAGCGAAGTTAATGCTAGCGTCTCGCTCACACTTCCATCATGCTTCATTCATGTGCAATCGCAGCTGACGCCGTTTACTATTACCTATTTTGGATAATATTAGTTTTACGCGAGTGCCGTAGGATGTATTCTTTTTCATGTATTTTAAGGATATTCGGAACTTTTATTAAATAAATGGTACCAGGTAAATATTAGGGTATATGAGTTCTATTCTACTTACACAAAACGTCATATTGTTGTCCAGACGCTAAAAAATGTCAGCCGTATATATATATATAATACTTACGCGGTGAAAATGTATGGAACAGCTAATTTTGTTTTGTATTACCCATGTGCTAGGGGGTCTAGAATGATATGCTGAATTCACGGTTACAGTTTGCGAACTGGATAAAAACTTATCCTGTATACATTATTCTAACATGTAAAAACACAGTTGCGATAGTTACTATCGCGTCTGTAACACCGACTATCATCACGATAATACCAAAAATCACGCCGACAATAATTTTCAAATTTTTATTCCCAAATCTTCTACTCACTTCAAGAAATGATGGAAACTCTGCACACTGCAAGGTGACCACCTGAATCCCTTCTCAGTGTGACGTAAGTCTGACATGATGTAGCCGTCTTCCCACCGACACTTCTCAGCGCCGGGGCCACCGAGGTAAGAGGGCGGGGGACTGCCGTCGTGCACGGCTCCTAGTCTGAAAGATAATGAGGTAAATGACGTGAGTGATGTTTTGCATGGTTTGGTATGGTAAGTATTTTATCTAGCAGCTCGGACGGGTAAGGTGACCATTTCTGTTTTCGACGGCTATGGGTTACCAGCGTGTGCATGTGGCTAATGTAGCTTATCTTGGCTGAGAGGTTGTTACGTGCGTAGTGCGGACACTTTATAATACGTTTTATGAGATTTCCCAACAGATGGACTTTTCATTTGATACGCTAAGAAGTTATTTGGTAGATACATCATTCAGAAACCAGGGTTGAGAAAATCGATAGGTAAATCCATAAAATTAATGTCTTAGATATACAACGTGTCGTTTTGCATCCTCGTCAAATTCAAGGAGGTAACTATGCTAATGATTCTCGACACGAATCAATAATAAAATAAGTAGGTTTTTTATTTTACGGATATGAAAATACAGTCGAGAACGCAATGTTAATTGAACCATTGCGTTCTCGACTGTATTTTCATAGCCGTAAAATAAAAAATCGCAACAAGTAATTCGAGAACTGGTTTGTGCGACGAAAACTGTTTGAACCCAGGTTAACCAGTTACAGTGCGGTATCACATGGGCCGCGTTTAAAAAAAAAAAAAAAAAAAATACCTACTTATTTTATTATTGATTCGTGTCGAGAATCATTAGCATAGTTACCTCCTTGAATTTGACGAGGATGCAAAACGACACGTTGTGTAAAAAGCTTTGTTCTCAGTGGGAGACACCATCAGGTGGATTCCTGAATTTTATTACCTACCTACTTAAGGGGGAAGCGCCTTTTCTTACGATTATTGCAATTTTCAGGTCATTTTCAGACTGTATGTAGAATAAATATGATTTGTGAGCTTAACCCGTATGTATTTACAAAATTATAATACCTAATTAAAATCTTCAATAAAACCCTATAAGTTAATTTAATCCCATTGCATTACCATTTTATGAAAGGGACGATGTTACGGTCGCAAATCATCGACCGACCGAAAAACAACCTGACCCTGACCGCAAATTGCAAAAAACTTAAAAAAGTATTATTACGGGCTACTTTAACCCCTCACACGTCTGGCCGCCCGCTTGCCGAAACGCCCCAAGTGTCGGTGTAGTTGAACGTACTTTTTGATTTTTGGGTAGACCTTCAGAAAAACTGAGAAATCGGCAATTTATAGCCATTATCATGGTATATATTATACCTTCCTGGCTTCGTTATGAGTTTATCTAACTATTTATACCATTCAATAAGCAAATAAATCTGACCTTATCTCGCAGTGATGTCATATGTTTTCACTTTTATCATTTTCACTGACATAGCCGTAAAACTTTATCACATTACAACGAATTCACACATATATCCACCAAAAAACACTTACAGGATAACACAATAATGTGTAGGCAATGTTCACACAAATTATTCCGCTTAGATATAAGGTCCTACACTGTTAAAAGTAATAAAAACTATTTGATAACACAACGAAAAAATATGGCGGCAAATTCGCGCGTTCGGTCGCTAAACTACCGCTCGCTGGCAATCTGACATGGCGGGCAGCGGCCAGCAAGTACCGTTGGCGCAAAAACGCTGCGAACGAAATATTTGTATGTTATAATTTTCAAGTAAGATTTTTTGTTATTATTTTATTAAAAACTATTATTTTTATTATATTCTGTTACTTTTAGATTTTAATAACAACCTGTTCAATGAAACGTCAGACTTTTTGTTTTGAGATATACCAATCATTATTTCGATATTGTTCTTTGAAAATAATGAATCATCATTATTTTGTAACCTAATTTTCTAACAGCTATGTAACAATTATGTTGGACAGTACATTACTAAATTATTATATCTATCTTTCCTTATACCTAAATCCATCTATCAACCCACACATTCTCAGAGGGGAAGCCTGTGTCCCAGCAGCGGGAACATAATAGTCCAATTATGCCAAACAACAAAAACTAAGTATGTGGAGGTAACTGCTATGGTTGTTCATCATGATAAAATTTGCCTGAACTTATACTTCGCGATGTATCAATAGAAAAAAAAAATTCTCGACATTTATTATTCATAGACATGATAGATTAGAAAACTACATAAAATAATAAAAATGCTATCACAAAACTACAAGAAATATAATCAGTATTTTTTTTTTGCAGTTAGTACTTTGCACTGACGAATGTCCCCCGTACCATGACCGCTATCTCGTTATCTCATGGTACCGGCAATATCGCCGAATTTTACTTTTTGAAATACGTTTCCAATGACAATACGCAATAATATTAGTAGCTATTAATCAAATTATGTTCGTAGATTAATAAGCTAGCCACTTATGTGTATTTCAAACAATATACAACAATATTTATCATAAAAACATGACTCAAATTGACTCAATACGGCATCCATCATCGTCAAAATTTGTGCGTTACAAAACATTCGTTGCGTTTTTTACTGAATTTTTCATCACTTTTCGATAAACCTTAAATCAATTCGAAATCTAAACTTAATTCTCAGTAATTCTGTATAAGATTTACTCATTGCTTTCGTCTTACGTTCATTTTACAAACGAAAACAACACGGCAGAATCTCGACACGAATGGCGTCACAATGGCGTCTCGCGTCAAAAACCACAGATGCATATTGTGAAAGGTTTTTTTCGTTCATTTTGGTGGTGTTCCCTTTAAAAGATACTAAAACCGGTCAATTATGAATCGATTAGTCGAATGATACAGCCAAATCGTGTTGCAAGTGCAAATAAACGTAAAACACCATCGTCCAATGGCAGCTGTGACACTATGCACACTTGGTGTTCCGTTGACGCTTGAGGGGTTAACGCGTCCTTCATAATAAGTCTCCTAAGAATATTAAGCTGATGATTAGTATAAAATACGTACAAATGTCCCACTTCGTGAGCAGCAACAATAATACCGGAGAAACCACCGGTGTCCTCAATGATGGCGACTGAGTTCACCTTCTCGAGTCTCTTGTTCACCACGCATGCGCCGCCGACGTATGCGAAACCTTTGCATTGGAATAATGTGTGAGTATTTGAATTTGGAAGTTTCAAATGAATTTGATTGGTTAAAATTGAATTTTAAGGAGGGATTTGATTTGATTATCGGCCATATCTTTAGACCTTTCAAATAACAATTTTACGAAGAACTTAATTAATAATTTCTTTGAAATAAAGTTAGCAAAATATAGGTCAATTTACAGTTTATTTTTTCTGTTACAAAAGAAAGGTAAAAAATTAGCAGCAAAAAGTAAGAATAGGACTTTTAAAATGAATGCGTGATCGTAGGACTAAGGAGTTTCGGGTAAAAAGGGGTAATAAATATTCATAAAGCTAACGCTACTTACAGTTCGATGATCGATGCGTGAAATAGGTG
This sequence comes from Polymixis lichenea, assembly GCA_949091785.1. NCBI lineage: Eukaryota > Metazoa > Arthropoda > Insecta > Lepidoptera > Noctuidae > Polymixis > Polymixis lichenea. The sequence goes on from OX420941.1 coordinate 11,299,980, forward strand.
AGAAGACACAAAAAATACTTAATTAAATATATGCTTAAATACTCACAGTGAAGTGTTGAGGATAAAAGGAGACACAAAACATGCATTACAAACTTAAATATCATGCAGAAGCGTTAATTCACCTTATTAAAGTTTTTAGAACCTTTGTTAGTATTGAACCATTTTCAAAAGCATGCGTATAAGATTAGATATTATAGTGCATATTATTAGAGCTCGTATATACCAAGTTGCAACTTTTATTCATTTTGGAAAAATATTATTATTAAAAATAAAGTCGAATCTGTAAAAGCACAACATATTAAACTTTCCCGCGCTTCAACTTCATTCATAAGTACTTCCGCAAACTGACATTGACATTTTTGACATAAAGTCATCCTAGTGATGCAAAGCAAATATCGAAAGCCACGTATTAGTAAGTTAATTAAAAACATGACTAAGTCGAAATTTACATTTGGGTATCTCCAAAATATGAACTTACGCATTTAATTTGAACGCATTTTCTATTGCCCAAGAGATATTAAATTACAAGAAATAAAGAAAACAATGACTACAGTAAATAAAATACATACATGCTATTAATTGATTTTAGCAAGCAGTTCATGCCTAAACTATAACTTTGTTATTTTACGTACTCAGGCGTCATTTTATATGACGATGAAGTCAGATAGTATCTAGAAAACAATACATGATGGTGAAAATAAACGCTTAAATATTTTAGTCAAAATTATTAAGAATGAGTAGATAGAGACAACGTAGACATAATAAAATACAATAAACTTTTTATCATCAAACTACATAAAATAGAAGAAGATTAATATTTACAACGGCATCTAGATATTTAAAATGATGCATTCACCGTACATACATTTACAATGTATCTAGAAGAAAATAATTGCAGAAAAGACAGAATATTATTCACAAGGTGCGAATATGACATTACGGAATTGGGTAAAGGTATATTCAAGTGGAATATGGATCCATAGTGTATAATTGTGAACAAATAGGTGAGGGACTTTGATGAAAAAGGCGTGCTTTTGGAAAATGTAAGGTCTCTGTAACACGCCTACCTGCTGTCCCTCTATTGCACGCATCGTTGGGAAATTGTCTTCTGCACATGTCTAGTCTGAAATTGTATGGAAAGAATAAAACTCAATAAGATGCTATATTTTCCTGTTGTTCTACAGAAACCTACGACGGTTCGTCTTGGAACTTCTTTGGTTCACCTCATTCCGTGTAAGAAATGAAATAAAACTGAAAGTTCCTCATACAAGAACGTCATCTTGTACAAGCGACTATTGTATAGTGCTTTTTTTTTTACTATTCAGCGCCATTACCAAATCCTTTACCTCATAAATAAAAATAATGAAGCAAGTAATTAATGTTTCACTCTCAAGCCTCTGTTAATGCCGCGCCGTTTGACAACACCATCCTAATGATTGTTTTAAAATTTAATTTACCAGCGGTGCCTTTTGTACAGCGACCACCCTTGCGACGTCGGCACATGTCATACCTGTTGGTCAAATTAGTTTCGTCGTCTTCATAATAAATCCTTGACCTTCACCTTATCTTGTCTTATATAACTATAAGAAGACCATAGTCCGAACTTTAAACAGTAATTACTTTGAATAATGGCGCTAAATTATGATTTGAAAGCGTTGATATACCTACCTACTTACCATCTTACCTTTTGTCCTGTAAATGTTGCGTGGACAATAAAATAAAAATTATAAAATGCTGTTGAGTGCTAATAGAACACCGGGGCCTCAAGTCTGCTATTACAATAGTGTCAGAATGGTCTATCATTGATTTCATAATTGTTGATTTTGACAAGTTTGTTAATCTACTAACATAATGGCGTCATTATGACTTTCCAATGATCAGCCACTGACCCTCCATTGAAAGAAATGGCATTTATTGGTAATCTCGTACATAATGACAAATGAATGACTGACTTAGGCGGTAATCTGCTAAAATTTAACACTAATAAACTAATACATACTAATAAGTAATATGTAAAAATATATATTTAAATGAAATCGGGCATGAATAAATGTTCAAATTTAGTAGTCGTTTTTGGAAAATCATTTCTACTAACGGGTTTTATAATAATGGCAATACGACAATGCCATTATGACACAATTCTATTACGACACCATTGACCGACCAATGATCGACCATTATGAATTTAGCAGATTACGAACTTTTAGCAAAATGACAATGGGATCGTGTTGGAATGACGAATTTATAAAAATAGCAGACTTGGGCCCCGGGTCTCGTAATGACAGTGACATCATAAACACAAACCAATAAGAACTCAGCAAATTCAATGATTGCAAAGTATCGAGCCAATGTAACTTTTATTATCATCTCGAAACTAGAAAATTATACAGATTTGTTGTATTAAAAGTGAAAACAAAGTTTGTTTAGTAATATTCTTATCTGCTTTGCATAAAGTTGTAGTCGTATGTGTTAGAATGCAATAACATTCGAATAGTCTTCTCACGCGATATTGTGATCACACAATTATGAAATAGTTCTCCTTGATAATTGTGTTTTGAAACTGGTAATGCCTTTGACAAGTTGATGACTAACTAGGTATTGTTATTAGTTTTATATTCAGTTGTGTCCATAATTTATAAAAATATAAACATTTTTAGTCAGAAACACAATAAGTTACATAATTTATGTGCAACAAACAGATTATCGCTATAAAATATTAAGAAACACTGCCCATAATAGATGGCTGTCGACATAGTTCAAACATTGCATATTATTATTTTGATTAATTCGATTGTACAGGTTTTAAATACAGACATTCCATAAACTGATTATTGTAAGACACCAGTCACATCGATGACAACACACACTGCAACCACCGATCCTCTGCTAGGCGTAGATGTCAATCTACTCATGATGACAGTTGGAATATTTTCACAACAACCTTTGAGGCAATAATTAAAAGACTGTACATATATACATATACATATCAGCACTGCTGTTTTCAGCATAAGACACAATTATTTATGAATACCAGTTATGAACTCACTTGGTGATGGCAACAGCAATGTCGTAGACAGGTAATCTTCGCTCCCTGAATAGATACTTGCCCATATCAGTGAGCGCTGCTGCCGAGTCTATCGCGTCTCGACCAACACGATTTCTTTCAAGGTACGGTGTAGCATCCCGACCCTAGAATGTAGAAAATTTACGGGTCAGTACTTAGAGGAGCCAAGTTTTACAGTATTCTGAGGGCAGATGGTAGTCAGGTACGTATTTAAAATGAAGAAACAGGATCCACACAAATAAATTATTACCAGGTCAAATATCAATCACTGGAGTCTGAATGATTGACATATTTTGCACTACTTTGGAATGAAAACCCTAGGACGTAATATAAAAATAAGCCGCCGAGATATTATGTTTAACGAGGAAGCGACGCTACTTGAAATACCTACCTACCCAAGGAGAATTATTAGTCACAGTGTGCTTAAAGGTTTAAAGGTCAGAATCTTGTATCCAGGTAACTTTCCTAACCTTGAGTAATCGTATTTTTTTATAATTTCGCAAGTTGGTAACAAAACTTGTTCCACTCGATGTTTTTGTTTTCGTTAGGTACCTATTAAAAATTCGCATGATTATTTACCATAACAATTAAATAGCCACCATTTCATCTCATTAATATTGCAGGTGTCTATGTATAATTGTATAATTTATACAAATTGATTCAGTCTCTTGCTTGCCCGTTGGCTAATTCAGGCTTTATTACTCTGATTTCGAAGTACTTTCCTCCTATATGTTAAATATAGTTTATATTTATGTTAATGAGGGTATTAGGCAGTATTTTCAATGTTTATTGACCTTTTAAACAAACATTTGTATCTACAAAGTTCAAAATTGCAGGAAAAAATAAATTAGCACATGACTGCATAAAGGATTATTAGTATTTTGAATAGGTAATCCAGTAAAGGTTTAAATCTAGTTGCCCAAACACTGGATAAAAGATAGTTTTGGTGCGTTATATAAAATAACTGAACACGATGTTTATTTAAAACGGGATACATTAAATTTGCATGATGCTCAAAATATTTCCAATGCAAAGGTAACTTTTGTTATTTCTACATAATTTATTGCTTTAAGTCATCACTCACCAGAATTTAAGGCTTATATTAAAAGGCCATAATTAAATAGTTATTGATTTTACATGTTACTAAATCCAGATTACGCGCATCACTAATGTTGTTTTGGCAAAAAAAAGTAACTGTCAAAATCAACCTTATATTTAGCGGCGGGATTTTAAAATTACAAATCAGAAACTAAAACAATTTCGAAAAGTTTGATTAAAATGGCCAGTGAAGCAGTGTTAAAATACTTAGTAGATACAAATCGCCCGTATTCATGCGCGGACGTAACAGTTAATTTGCGTGGAGCTTTTCCTAAGTCAGCAATCCAAAAAGCGTTGGATGCTTTGAGTGAAGCAGGCAAAATAAAGTGTAAATTGTATGGAAAACAAAAAGTTTTCGCTGCTATACAAACAGAAACTGTAGCAGAAGATGGGGATGCAACAGGTTCAGTACATCGTATTTATGATTTAAGTAGTTTTCCTAAGAAAAGTTGACTTTGTATTAAGAATAGTATAATTTTTTATTGACATTCCTTTTTTTTAGACTATGATACTCTAATCAAAACTTTCACAAAAGAATTAGCAGACAAAACAAATGGCTTGAAAACTATTGAAATAAATCTCAAGAGCCTAATCTCTACACCAACCACTGATTCAGCCAAAACAAAAATAGATGAAATTAAAAAAAGAATAGAAGCCACAGAAAAAAAGGTGGAAGTATTGAAAACCTCCACAGAGGTCATGAGTGCTGAGGAAAAGAAAATTCTAGTTACTGAGCATGACAAATTGCTGAAAGAATACCGGTAAATGTTTATAAAGATTTTGGGTACGTAGGTACTAGGTAAACTGTAAGGTACTGTGGTCCTAGTGTGAGTTTCTTTTAATTATCTCGATCAAACGTATCGACCGCGGTCGGCGCTCTGATTGGTGCGTCACCAATCGAGGGCCAATCGGAGCGCCGAACGGGCTCGCTCGATGCCTTCGATCGAGATGGTTAAATGAAACTCACATTATGGCCTTTGTTGCATATTGTTTACCTACTAATAACATTAACATATTTTTGTGAATAGGTCCTTGCTGTACATTGTCCACAATGGTATTAGCCCATTCTTTATTTAAATATACTAACTTGTTTTTTTAGACAACTTTTTCATAGATTGATACCAAAGAGAATTAAGAGGCTATATCGTCGTTGATTGATACCATAGGTATTTTTTTTTTTCAGAAAACGCAAACGAATCTGCAATGACATGCTGGATGCAATACTAGAAGGCTATCCTAAGTCTAAGAAGACATTACTGGAAGAGCTTTGTGTAGAGACGGATGAAATGGTTGATTTTAAGTTGATGGCAAATTCCTAATTTATTGCTATTATTACAATTGTATGCTGATGAAAAAAAAAATCGCTTATTAATGTAAGGAAAAGAGTTCTTTTAAAGAAACTTGTAGATAGTACCTAAACAGGCTTAGCATGACGATTTCTATTTCTACGAAGAAAAGACAGCCTTTTATAGGTACAAAGTGACATTTCATATCTCCATTTTTGACATCGCACTTTAGAAGTCTTTCTACAATCTGACAATTTGTCTTTAGTTTCTAACGATCGTCTAACGGTCGTCTGTAGACTATTTCAGAAGAAACTTTTCTTCCCAAACTGTCAAAGTCACACTGACAACAAACTTTTCACTCGACGGCCACAGAGTTTATACGGTTAGGTATCTACAAAATCATGATTCGTTTTGAACGCATGACTGTTTATATAATAGGAGAAGAACAAAGCTGTCTTCTCCTATTTTGCATCATTTAGTTAACAAGGCTACCAAGAAAATAGTTAAGGTCAACGTATCTAATTGTAATGTTTGTCGTTCCAAAATACGGTACCTTCGATACTGAGAAAAATTGTTGTAGTTGTCTCTAAATTCGTGACTAAATATCAGTAAAAATTGAGAATCAAACAGAAAACAAAAATCCTATGCAAAACTAGGAATTCTGAGTGGAATTACATATGTAGAAGAGTGAATTTCGTAAAAAGTATAAATGACTTTTTATAATTATTTGCTGCCGTCGTACTCTCTAAACAGAACGTCATTTTTGTCTATTCTTCCGTCGACAAACCGGTGCTCGTGCTAAGCCTGCTGGTACGAACGAACGGTAAAATAGTCAGTCATCATCTGCCAAGCCTTGTACTGACTATGTTGAGGTAATTATAAATAAGGTTTAATTTTATTAAACATTCAACTCACCCTAGAAATAATGATACCGGCGATGGATATCCGTATTCTGGGTCCTTTTAGCAGTTTGTATCGAAGGTCTACGCCGTTCCAAAACGACACAAAGTAACGTTTGATCTGGACGTTGTCGCCTCCGTGTAACCTGGACACAAAACAACATAATTAGGCTTGGATTTCTTGAAAGTAGGAAGCGGTGAAGGCATAGGAACCCGTAACTAAAGGTTCTTTGGTATACCCACATTACACCAGTTATGTTTTCGAGACTAGGCGAGCAGCTATTAAGGATTTCCATGTGGAAAAACTTAATCACACTAAGTTACCTGGGGATCGAAGATCTAGGACCAGATCGGAAATCCAGGACCAGAACATTTCCCAGGTCCTATAAATTAATATTCTAAGGTGTAGGACTAGAACAGAATGCTAAGTTTTATAAAGATTAATTCGTCTGCTTTTCTTTTTGACAAAAACCTTACCTATAACCATCATAATCTACGATAACCAGAATCTCTGGGTATATGACGTAGGGTGCTTCTCTTTTCCGCCTGGAATGCGTCTCCGTCGAGCGTTTCCGCCTGAACCGCTTACCCAGATGATCTGGCTCCATGAATGCTGTAAATGTTAAAAGGAAACATATAAATTTGTGGATTGAGATAGACAGTGACTGGAATGGCTGTTTGTTAGTCCAGTCTCAGTGAATTAAAAAAACCTTACTAATATACCGCCATCTATTGAGGTGTTTAGGTGACTATTTAGGCAATATTCTTGCGAAAAACTAGATGGCGCAAGGCTAACCAAAATCTCATTTTAAAACTTAAAACAAAAACTGAAATGTAAGAATGAGGAATGTTTCTAGAGTGCTAAATAAAAATGTAGATTAATACCTATATGTTATATTATTAAAACGCTTTTCTATTGCAAACTGAAAAAGTATTTCTGTACCATCGCACCGTCAATTTTAAATCTATTTATTTAATTTTCAACCAATGTTTCGAAACACAATTAGGTGTAGCACCATTGCACTTTGTCATCGTCACGAGAGAATTAATTTAAAATGAAAATTATATGAAAATATCGATTTGAATAGAGATTGGCTTTCCTATTTACCTAAAATCAAAGCATGAACGATGGGTAATAAATTAGGACCAATAAATATGTTGTCCTTTGTAAATACGGTCAGTAAAACCAGTAGATATACCATTTAATGGTTTTACTTCCTTTCTTAGACCCTAAACGTTGTTTTAAAAGATCACGTTCAGCGATAAGGCCAGCCATTATGTCACCACCTTAAGTCAATTTCTACATTTTAACTGTAAATTCGTATGTTGGCCATGGAGTAGGTAAGTATTATATTCTATTGATTTTGCTGACCTTCCAGACCGTTTGGGTTTCAGGGGCCAATAGACGACCCATAGCGGGTATTATAGGTTTTCACCTTAGGAATTCGATTGCCCCCTGCTACAAATGAAGTAATAGGTAAATATTGTACTCAATAAATCAAAGTAGACAACAAATCCGATATTCTAAGACAACATTAGCCACTCCCATAGTAGGTAATTATGTTCCGTTGTAGAATTTGATCAGGATTTCAATCCAGTATCTTTTATGTAGGCAATAGATAACGCCTGATGTAAGTAAATTAGGTGCTGTGACCAAAAAAGTAGGTAGGTACAGATCATAATAATTAACTATCATGACAATGCTCTTTCAAAAGCATTAGGTACCTACGCGTCATGAAATAATTGTGTGGAAACCTATTTGCCGAGAAAACTTGAGTTTTAATATCTAGGTACCATTTTATTGTCTTTTGTCGTATTTTATTGTTTATATAGATCTCGACACATACCTACCGTGTGAAAAGCAAAAGTATCAATTAGTTTAACATTTTTATTTTGCTACATTTCTAGTTCCTAATTTGAAAGTCGTCCCATTAATTGTCTACAATGCCCAAATAAAAAAGCATAAACACTTACTGAGATGCTTAAAAATTTTAAAAATAGGTGACCTCGTGTGATTAATTGGTTTAGTCGATTTTTAGGCGATTCGATCCTGAATCGATTAAAAATGTTGTCGATATTATTAGACAGCTTGTGGTCAAGAACAAGTTCAAACGTGCACCTGTGAGGCCTTTACCCAGCAATAACATTTAAATAGGCTGCGGTTTCGTCGGTTTTCCCAAAATAGTGGATTATTCATGAACCGCAGAATTATTATAAACTTTTTTCTATCGTGAATTTAAAATAATGGGTGACGTTAGAGTCTGACCTTATGACCCCATCCAAGACGGAATAACGAACGAACTTATTAGCAAAACGAGATTTGTCTGTTAGCATGACATTATACGAACTATTTTATAATAAAATATAATAGATATAAATATTAAACTGGACAATTTGCTTTTGCATGGTCATGTGAAGTTTAGTGCTAAAATTAGTCTGTAAGAATAATAATGTATTGTAGGTACCTACTTATTGTTTAATTTATTTACAATATAAAAACGTCCTAGAGTAGGTATCTTCTCTCAAACCTATTGGAATAGCAGAAGATACCCCTGCAGTCTTCAAAAAAATAATTGGTAAAAATGGTATCTGATTTTATTATTACCTATTTGCCTGTCTGTTTATGGATCTTCATTTTGCTGGGATACTAGCAGTTAGTAGGTGAATTTCTTTCAAGAGCAGGAACTCAAACAAACAGTCACGAAGCGTAGCGTGATTAGCACTAACTGCGTCCGTATCATCAAAATTCTTCAGCCATTTAATTAAACAATTAAAAGAAAAAGAATCCGCTAATCATTGAGTGTTGGGAAATATAAAAAAAGACAATCGAAATGTTTCCATTGATCTTTGACAGTTCATAGTTCAGAGAATCAACAGAGGAAGGTAAATGTTAGCTTTATTATTTTTTAATTAATAGCTAGGTATATTTAGCTTGATCACATAGCTACAGTCTAGAGGTGACATTTTGTTTCAAACCAGTTCGGTTTCCATCTTGGATACGCTGTTAATTAAAAATAGCTAATTCTGCTGTCCCATACCTACCTACTAAGATAAAAGTTAAAACGTTATCCCTACTCCCTACTGATATTATAAATCCAGAAAGTAACTATCTGTCTGTGTGTCTGTTACGCGTTCACGCCTAAACCGCTGAACCGATGGTCATGAAATATGGCAGAGATATAGCCTGGGATATGGAGAAGGACATAGGCTGTTTTACCTGATAACCGACATCCACGCGGGCGGAGCCGCGGGCAAAAGCTAGTAAGTAATAAAACCACCCCAAAGTGGAATGATTAAGTCTGAGGTGGTGACAAATCTTGGCACTTTCTGTCATCGTAGAAGCATAAAGATATAAAAAATGCATTTGTATGTGCCCTAGTCTAGGAAGCAGCGTATTATCCGCAGTTTAGTTCGTCCTAGTCTCGGATTATGAGGAATGGAACTAGAGGTTTTCTTCAGAGCTTACGTTAGAGTGGGTTATCTCTTGCAAGTTTTCACCTAGTGCCAACATTAGGTAAAAACTTAAAAGAGATAGCATAGCTCTCTTACCCTATCTTACTAATGCCATAGCATCGGTCCTAACCGATGGCCAATGGAGCAGACAATTTTTAGGGAGACCGGGAATCGGAAAATGCACCGTGGGATGCTCCCAGAGCCAATAGACTGACGACTGTAGAAAGGAGGCTAAGGCCCTGGGATTCGCTGGTTTCGGAAGGTGGAGCCGAATGTTGTGGTGTTAATTGGGAGAGGCCCATAATACCGCACCAGCAGTGATGTTAGTAGATAGGCTAAGTTATTTAATCGGCACGGTACCTACAAGTTGGGATGTCCTTCTTTACCAAAATTTTACTAGTTAGTCGTATTTAGGGTTGCCATCCGTCCGGGTTTCCTCGGATTTGTCCTAGTTTAGAGGACATTCGAGGAGCATCCGGGCGGGGCTTCATTTGTAGTCCGGGTTTAAAAATTTAAGGTCTTGGGCCGTATTTGCAACTGTTTTTTATTACACTGACTATGTTTTAAAAAACCTGTTGACATGTCCAGGTTCTGAGCTCTAAAATCCGGGGTTCTCACACGTTTTGTCCTTGTTGCGAAATTTTAGAGATGGCAACCCTAGTCGTAGTACCTATATTTACATAAATAAAGTTTCGAACTTAACAGGTCACGATTCACGTGTCAAAAGTTCAACAACTAGTTATAAGAAAACGAGGAGTATAATAAGATTTTCGTGTTGACACTTGGGTCTACAAATTAATACGTAAAATGGTATAAATATGATAATATTCGCAACTTAGTAGGTAATATCTGAGATAAGATCCAAAAGATATTTAAATGTTAATTAATCTAATTATTGGTCTATTGATTCTATTTGCCTTTACACCTGCGTAAAATAATGCGATTTATATAAATGTATTTTTGCTAATTAGCGCATTATTTGCCAAAAAGAGGAGGGGCTGTTGCCCAGTTGGTGCCTAATTATGGGTTATAATTATGTCCCTAAGTACCAGTAGCGACTAGACATGATAATTAGTTACCTACTGGAAAAAACTTAATTTGGTACTATATCAGTCATATCTGGTTTTTTGTTCATTGGGATACTTTAAGGTAGGTAAGGGGCCATCCACAAATTACGTGAGGCAATTTTGGCGATTTTTCGAACCCCAACCCCGCTTTGGTGAGATGTCGTGAGATTTGGTTCGACCCTCTCCCCATAATCTCACCTGAGATATTTCAAAATACGTATTTTTTGTGTAAAAATATTAATCTGTGCTTATTGGCGATGGATTTATGCATTGCGTTTGGCTGGCTTGGCTGGCCGGTGGTGGTTTAACAATCAAGGAGCTATTGTGCAATTTTGTAGCGTTCGCATAATCGCAATAAATATGATTTTGTAGTATTTAGCCATATGGGCGGAAAAACATGTTTTACTTCATTTAATCCAGTTTTCTCGCAATTTTACATTGTTTCTTTGCGGAAAAAAAATATTACGTGATATTTGCCGAGACCACCTTCCCTCATGTGAGATTGGGTGAGATGCGCTTCGACCCCCCCCCCCCTAAACGCCTCACATAATTAATGGACGCCCCCTAAGTACCTACCTCTTTGATTAATATGTAGCTTTTAATAAATAGTTATTAGTGTTTTGTATAGCATCTGTTAGTGTCATTTGGGACATGACCGAGCTTCGCCCGTTTTTGTAATAGGTGTTATTTATCAATAGTTTCTTTTATTTTTTGAGCGCACCTTTGCATTTCGATTTTTTTAAACTATTAGTAGGATTTTAAACAAAAGAACATACAAATTCTAAAATAAGATTTACGTCACGTTTTAAACAATGTAAACAGCATTATTGTCGATGATAAATTAGTGACTAATGTATTATTTTAATTTCCTTCTAGTAGAAGATGTTTTGATAGAATCGCGACGAAGTTAAAATTAATTTGTCACTATGATTGGAAACCGATAATGGATAAAATTTATTAGACGGAAGAACAACGATACAAATTAACAATAGGTACAATAATATTTTGGTATACTAATGAATGTATAAAACTGATAAAATTTTAAAATAGCGATGACAAAATCTCGTCAGGATTGGTAAGCAATAAAAGAGTATATACAGCTACTACCTAATTATTTTTATAGGTATCCCATCGTCACGCAACAATGAAAGTAGGTCCCTGTGTAGCATAGAAGTTTGTTGCATGGTAGGCATTGCATCATGATTTTACGGGAAATTTAGGGTAGGTCTTGTTGAAACTTGTTAAATTGAGAATCACGTAACAATGACAATTTTTATATTTGACTGCAGCGCTCCAAAACATTAAATTATATCAATCTGATTTGTCCAATAATCTATAAAGTACCATTTTGTGACCAGTTATTTGCGTCACACATCCTTGTGCATGTCTCATTCATTCAAAATAAATGTAATTTCAATTATTTATAAAAATAATATTTCGAAATTATTAATAAGTCAACGCCACAAAGCATTTGACGTGACCCTTGACCTAATCGACTAAAATCATCGTAATCGGATTGCGTACACTATAATTTAGTCGAGTCGATCAAGATATCAGACTCCAACGGAACTATTCTATATCGTTATAAAATATAGTCACAGCTGTAGTTATTATATAATTAGTGTTGGCCAATTTGTTTTAAAAGTAGGTGACGGTGAAGGTTTGGCGGTGAGTGTTTTGAGTGTTCTAAGATATTTTGTGTAACCATCATGGTCAAAAATCTGTTTATTTGTTGATTAAGACAATAATTAAATTCAAAAATAAAAAAGAAATGCTAAGAACCCAGTAAGTAATATTTTATTAAAATGAACACACAGGCAATTTTTAAAAAATATTCTCGTTTTGATATCAGTATATAGACATATATTTATAAATACTCATGAGCATAATCATTCAAGAAATATAGAGATACGTAGTGGCATTCGAAACCGGTATTATTAACATAATCGATTATCTCGATTATAAAGTATATGTAATCGATGGATGCGCATTGCACGTGACATCTCTATGGAGCTGCACGTGTTCACAGATAAATAATAATTGGAAAATATTGTTTGTAGTTGTCGCTACTGTTTTCTGATTTATTATGGTAGCAATGATTTACTGGTTAAAATAATTTTATGAGGAGTAAACATGTTTACGACTGAAGAAGCTATTGTTCGTTAAGACAAGTCATGAAATGGCACTTCTATATTTATGTTCTTTTTTTAAAAGCAAAAGTAAATCCATAAAAAAGAACAATTTTATTCGAATCACGTTTAGTCGATTATTATTCGGAAAAAGACTCTATTTGACAAATTGCCTCGTTTTGTAACCTATTAATTTTTATTTTATTTGCAGATAAATGGTAACTTACCGTAATCTCCTAAATGGTCGTGTTCTGCTTCTCCGGGGTCTCTCTTGATGATTACGTGTTGGGCGCCATTTAGCGCATGTGATAACCTCTGTTGATCTTCCCTTTTTCTTTTCACTGGAAAATGTTTACGAAGATATTACATTAGTTGGATTGACTAAACAAATTGTTCACGTAGCCAGGCTTGCCTTAAGCCGACTTAAAATGATTGTTGACATTTTGGGGAGAAGACAACGATTTTACAGGATAGTTTCGTACTCATTTGTATTTTAAAACAATGTAATAAATGGCGCCACTCATCCATGTATTACCATTAGCATTCTAAGCTTAGATTTAGATTTATCATAAATAAACTCTCTTTTCATCTGCAAGTACTTTCTTTTCTCTTCGTCCCACCGATTTTTCTACAAGACTGTTTGAATTTGACTTGGCCTTAAAATAGTCTATGGTTCCCGTACTTTTTTATAGTTTGAAGGAGGATCTGGTTGCATTGTAACTCACCTAAAGGCAGTCCAGTGTCGATGGAGACCATATCAGCCATGCTGGAGGGGTCCATGAACATCTCGTCGTCTTGCGCTGCTGACGTCATAGAGTCTGGGATGGGACGGATCACCAGGTCGTGACCTATTGAGCCCTCCTGCATGACAGAAAGAACAAATGTCTTATGCATAAGAAATGATAATGGTGTGCTTAAGTATCATGTAACTACATAAAACCTAAATACTTACACCATTAATATACACCGTGACATTTTAGTCGTCTTACAAAGGTGGTCCATTCAATGTATCCGTCATAAAATACCTCTAGGCGCGATTAAATCATTGATGCCATCAATTAAGATAATAGGTACAAAGAAAAATAAATAGTAGTAGTGCTTTAGAATTATGAAACACGTTACCCTTCCTGTTATTAATGGTTACGTATGAAACAGTAGAAGATATCTATAAATGGTTAGTAGTCATTGGATATATGAAGTGGGCTGCCGTTGTAACGCAGTGTCTTACGTGAGCGACGAATACGACGCGACGCTGCGAACGCGACAAACGCGATCAATTCAACGGCATACCTGCGTGCGGCCTATATGGCAGTCTGCGGCGAGACGCCCCGTAACGCGTACTTGTTTTGAGGGCGATTCAGACGCGACACCACTAACTATGAAATGGTTGATTCAGAAGCGGTGATCGCCGCAGCGCGTGAACAAAGATTGTTGTGGGACAAAAACATAAACATTATAGGAATCGTTTATTAATTTTGGATATAAATGATGGAACTCGCCAAATGTGTTTCTTTGTAAAAATACTATAATTGTTTTCTTTCTGTGTTTTTTACTTTATAAAAATTTACTAAAGCAAAATTATATTGTACGTCTCTATGATTCTAGAAGTAATGACCAAAATCACGTAGGACATTTGTCGCGTGTGGCATCGCGTTGCATAGCATCCTGTCGAGTCGCGTCGCTGCGCGTCGCATTCGTCGCTCACGCAGGACACCGCGTAAGACGACTAAAATGTCACGGTGTATTTAACGATTTTTCTAATGAGAAACATAACATCACACCTTGTGATTGAGGCCCCGTAGGCTAGCACTGCACTTTTATGCAGTCCATGTAGAAGTAGGTATCTATAGTCGGTTTGGTTCAAAGGTAACTTTGCTCGCTTAGCTTTGACTGTGTGCTTATCTGTATCGGTTATCACTTTGAACTTCCAAATAAAGATCAAATTAACGTGTTGGTTCCAGTTCGGTTGGTTTAACTTGGTTGGTCACGAATTGGATTTCATAAGGTATTCAGTTACTTATTGATGTATAATCAACCTATTGTGTTCCGAGCTGCTGCGACACATGTCTTTATCTGTTAGAGAGAGTGGGCCGTGAACCAAAATCAAAATCAAAAGTCATTTATTCAAATTAGGCTGAGAATCAGCACTTTTCGAACGTCAAAGTACATGAGACAGTCCCCCAAAATGCCCACCCTTCACCACTTCCTAGTGCTTTAGCTGGGAAGAAGAAGTGGCGGAACAAACCACCACGCGGGCCTAGAGCAGATTGGTGGATGTCACACGTCTTCGCGAACCTTCAAGTTCTAGGACATGCCGGTGTCCTCACAGTGTTTCCTTCACCGTTTTGAGAGTAATGGTGATGAAATTATTATTACAAAATGCCTGCCAAGGCCCGAACCTATGATATACAACGTAATTCGCGGCCGTTTCTACGGGGCCACCACTGCTCTTAGCGATGTAATAGCATAATATTATTAAGTATATTAAATATGAAATAGCAACTTTTAAACGAGCCTTCAATTAGTGAGTAGGTATTTATTTGGGTATTTATTTTTCGTTTTCGGTTTTCCGGGCGAAATATCCATTTCGGGATATATTCGCTGTCGTCCGAAAAAAATATATCATGTGAGTATGACTCACTTGTTGAGTTTTTGGGATTGGCATCTCGCAGGTCAACCTAGGAGGTTGTCGACTGCTTAGCCGGACTATCCTCTGGGTGCCTTAATAAATTAAGGCCTCTGGATGCCCTTAAAAATTAAGGAAAGGACAGGATGGGAGAGGCTAGATTGATTCGTGATTATTTAGGGACGAATGTAAAGCTACAGGGTTATTGGCGCGATTTGGCTCGATCGAGTGTCGGTGTGGGATCGTTTCTTTGGTCTTCCCCTACTCTTAAAGCTTATAGTATTGTTAAAATAATACACCATAAGAAAAAGATTATTATCGTAAAACAATATACTAGCTTGTCTTAGTCTATAAGGAAAACAAGAAGGTAAGGTACCTACCGACCATGCAATCTAAAAGTTTATGCCCATAACAATGTTGCCTCAAAATGCATTTTACGATTCATATTTCACAGTTCATTAATGAAACATTGTGAAGAATGTCTTTAATCAGATGCCAATATTGATTAAAATGCATTAATTTCACGGTTAGATACGCAGCGTTCATAGTTTTTTAAATATTCGATCAGTTAGAAAGAATGCAGAACAATTTGATGATATTCTTTGAAAAATTAGTCTGCTCGACAAGGAAAATAACGCAATGAATGTTGTCGAATACTCAAAATGAATGACATTACAATGTTGTTAGTGGGCGCAATTATTCCGCAAATAATAAAGACAGACTTCTAGAGATTACCTTTAACATACCAACAAGTTAACACTTTGCCTCTTTTTTTATTATTATTTTAGGAATTTAGATGAAATCCAAAACGGGACTAATAGACGAAGGCAAGACCAGGCTCAAATAAGTTTGGGCGAGTCACATCAGCCGCATGTAGGATGTCTGCTGGGCAAATGTCTCCACACCATGGGTGCCTCAAAATGGACGGCGCCGCCGCGGTCGGCCCAGAAAGCTGTGGCCAGATGACCTGGACGCGTACCGCAAGGGTTGGTTCGAAGTGGAGCGGAAAAAGAGTTCTTGGAAGAACTTGGGGATGGCCTTTGCCCAGGAGTAGGACAATATTGATAAGCAAAAAAAAATATAAAATCCACAAAGATTATTAACCAGTTAGATCGTAATCGCGTCCGAATCGTCTTATAAATCGATCCTTTGTGAGTACATGACAGCTAGACACGTAACAGTAGCTTGACAAGTGTTAATGAAGTGGTTAATGTAATACAAAAAACCTGATAATTATAATACTAATTAGCAAAGTCATTTGTTCTCGCGGTTCTGCTCATTTATACAGATGGAAGAGCTTCCTAATTTAGCTACTTAGAGCCTGTATATTTTTAGGTGACATTTAGCTGGTTTAAGACTTCTAAGCGCTGTTTCGGCGTGACGCGACAGTGCGTCGTGACTCATGTAGAACAATTCTATGAAAACTCCATGGAAATTGTTCTGTAAGTGTCGCGTCGCGTTGTCACGTCGCGCTTGTTTGAAGAAGCCTTTACGATGAATGTGATAAAAGGCTGATTCTTGTACCTATTTATTAAAAGTTGGCAACAATCACGACACTTATCCTCTTATTTATAAACGTTGCTTAAAGTTAAGAGATGTAACCCTTTGCGTAGATCCACGCGAGGCACAATGGCTTTTTAATTTTTTCTGTAATTACCGGCAGTCTACCGGTTAAATGTCAAAAATATATGGTTAAACAGTCGGTAATCAATAATTAACTTTAAGTAACGTTTAGAAATTGCGGGTGTTAATTTCGTAGTATTTAATGTGTAGTAAGTGCCTGATTTCTTCGAACGGTTAGGAAGAGGTATCTATAGTAAACTGTCATTTCGCTAGTTTAAGTCCAATATCTGTAAGAGGACGCGAGCCTTTAACTGGGTACAATCCATAAGTAAATTGCTGCTAAGTCCCATGTTTGTTATTTTTTTGAGAGATTTCGCAGCTAATCTATCGTGCTACAAGGCTTCGAGGATTTTTTCAGACAGGGGGTCTAAAAAGGCCACTTTGGCAGAATCATAATATGAATCATATTTAAAATCGTGAAATTGTCACAAACTTGCAATTCATAATATTATCTGCGATGACAGCTCGCAATTCATATAATTGAGTATGGAAATTCGTAAAATGGTCACCAAATTATGAATTGCTTTAATAAAGTAAAATGTCAAATAGCAGAATCATAGGGGAATTCAGGAAATGAATCACTTTTAGAGGAATTGCTTAATGTGGCCTTTTTAGACCCGCAGGACGGTTGCTGGTAAACATTTGTGAAATTGTACTGATAAAACAAGATGGCGGCATTCGCTCCAATTTTTGCCACGCTCCAAAAGATTGATCTTTATAAGTCTAACCAAAAATGCCTCTCAAACATATTGCATCTTTATTGCACCTCTTTACTTTTTATATCCACGAAGGCTATACAAAAACCTCACTGCTTATATTCTCGTTCACACCTACGTACTACGGGCTGGCTGTTGAGCAATCGACCTTAGTCTGGTTTGTAACGCCATTGTGTCTATGGTCCCACAGAACCGCTAGATGTACACCTTTGATATCAGTAAGAGTGGCTTGGATTTTAATATTGTGATTGGTTGATGCCTGTATGACAAATAATTTAAGGTTTAATGAGGTCTTTCACAGAATCAAGGCGTTTCCTTGCGTTTGTGAGTTTTGTGCCCGAAATTATTTATTTGGGTATCTCAGAGGGCTGATAGCGAAGAATATAGGGTAAAAAGTTGACCATCATTTGACCAAAATACTGTAGTATTTAAAAGATAGTTGATGAAATAAACTCTGAGAAAAACTCGCCTAAACCTAATCATTTGAAGTCATTGAAAAATCAACCTACAGCGGTCATTCAAACTTTTTACAACGCTTTTTCTGTCAATACAATCGACTTTTGTCCTTGACTCAAAAAAGATTAACCATTCGACTAACAATTTTCGCAGCCTGTCTGATACGCCATTCATGATTCGTTTATTAGTTAGTATGCAAATACAGTCAAACATGTGAATAGTTATGAGGTATAGCCACTTCTTCTCTCAATATAGTTATTTTCCTGTGTATAAATCTTGGAAATAACGACCATGCCTGCCACCGACTGTATTGTTGGTCTACTGCTCGCAAATGCGACTGCTTGGCTGAGGAAACCTACGCTCTAACCAAGTCAACGAAGCTACGGGCCGGTCCGAAAATAGTTTGAAACTTCGAAGTGAATCCTACAACCTTTTTGGATGGCAAAAAGCGCACCGGGAGTAGAGACAATAGTCAAATCTAGTTTTCATTCGTACTTTGGTTCGAAGTAACGTTATGATCGTAAGTGATACGAAGTGAGAAACTCCCGTAATTTCGGCGGAAACTACGAACTTCGTGATTAGGGAGTATGCGCACTGATCCCCAGGTTGTCGAAAGTGTTTTTGGGCTTTCTATTAGAAATTACTCAGTAGCAACCCTAAGTCTAGATTTGTACCAATATTATGATAATAGACTCGCTTGTTATTAAATGGGAATATTATATGTTATCTGACGTAAAGTGGGAGAAAGTTTATACTAGTTTAAACCTTGTAAAAATCTCTGCTTATTCTTACAAGGAATACAAGCGTGATGATGTTATTAAAACCTCGCCCATAGTAACATAGTTTCTTCCATGTTTCTTCATAATCTTTACTAGTCACGTCTCTAGTTTCTTAGTTTATGATAGCATTGACATTGGGACGTGTCCAAAATCCAGAGATTGTCACATCCTGTTGAATATGTGACGTTTTATGTTAATCGCGTCAAATATTTAGGATCATGGCTCATGTCGGGTTTTCTACATAGTCCAAGGATAGAGCTTAAGTTGTCAATCAAAACCTTTTTGTATGTCACATTTAAATGTAGAATATTGTCTTTGAAGGCAAGAGGACCAACATTCAGTCTATGCCTGCCAGGGGTGCGGGTTGTTCGAAAGAGATACCGCGGCCCCTGGCACACAGCCAACTGAGGGAACACGGGTGTGGGTTTTAGTCAGTAAAAGTCTGACACGCCCTCCTGCTGCACCCAGAGCGGGAGAAGTTATTTGATAATATCCCACCCAAAACAAAAAAAAAACAACATTCAGCCTAGGACAGGGCCACGGAATATTGATAAAACTATTATTACTTAATCAGTTTCGATTTCAATAGTTCAGCAGTTATTAATCTTTCAATAAATACGAC
Organism: Polymixis lichenea; assembly: GCA_949091785.1. NCBI lineage: Eukaryota > Metazoa > Arthropoda > Insecta > Lepidoptera > Noctuidae > Polymixis > Polymixis lichenea. The sequence continues at coordinate 11,319,798 of OX420941.1, forward strand.
ATAGATAAACTGCCGAACAACGAATTTTATGTGAACTTTGGGTTCAATAAACAGCAGCACTTTAATGTATGACGTTTTATGCAAATGGCGCCAAATATTACAACAGCTGTTATAATTATTAATAAATTCATTCTTGACACGCATCGCTTAACAATTGTGTTAAGGCCCTTTAATTAAGTTGCCGGTCTCGCTGCTTTAATTTTGTTCAGTGGAGTTACTTAGTAACATTATACTTTGGTTGGCAACTCGCAAGTTAAAGTACCTACCATACCTTTTGTGGTAATATAAGAAAGTGCAAGCATGGCGGCAGATTGCTAAAGTGTTCGAATTATGAATGGTTAAATTCATTAGTTGTCTATGGTGTCATTCGTGTAATCGACTAAATAGTTTAGTCAGTTTTAGCAAAAATCTGCTACTCGATACTACGTCTTACAGTTTGAAAGGTATGATAACTTACCACAACCAGCTTGCCATGTTTGGGGTGTCTTCTGATAAGAAGCGCGGCTCCATTCTCCTCATCCTGGTATAAGTCGCCGACATCTTCTTCATCTTCCTGCAGGCAAAGAACATAAGCATTATAGACTTTAACGTTTTTTAAAATACATTTTTGCTTTATGAAAAATCTCTAGAGAGTAGGTACCTATAATTATTAAGGTTTGTGCCAGACAAGTTCAGAAATCATACATTTTTTATTCACATCTGCATTTTATTTCATTAAAATTGACAGAAAAGTGCCAGAAGTTCAAAACCAATCACAACTTTGTCCTTCTGATATCAAAATTACCGAGCCATTTGAAGCCTATGCAAACATTACATCAACTTTTAAAAGACCACGTTTATGGTATTAGCTTGTAGAAGCCAATAAATTAATCCCTAAAATAAATATTAATAAGAAAAACTACTAATTCAGTGACATTTCTAATGCATCTAGCCACCCTAACCGTGAAATAGCGTGGGAACTAACAAATCGTGATCTGAATGCCCGGCGGAGGCTGGGCGTGATATATTTATTTACTTATCTCTACGTATGTGCCTACTCAAAAACATGCGTTTTAACTTCGTGTTTTTAGATTAAAACAAAGGATTTCGTATCACTTTTACTTTCATTGTTTTTCTGTTAGCATTTGTGCGGTTTTCGCATGAGCCTTGGCGAATTGTGAGAGCTCTGTTTTAAATCCACGGCATTGTATTGGTTTGACATTGCTACCAGATTTTTATTGTAATGCTGATGTAAACCGTAAAATTATGGCAACACTTTGTAAGCTGTCAACCTCATAGGGCTTTAGTATAACGAAATTAAAGTTACATGATTAATCCGGCTTCAAAAGCTTACAACCTCATTTCACTAAATGGACCTTAATCTCAAGATTCTTAACATAACGCAGTTTGCATCATCCTACTTTACCTTCAGCCTAGTCATACATGCTAATTTATGATTGCCAGACCAACAGTCTTGAGGTACAAAATAAATATCGTGAAATAAGGAAATTCCCAACATTGGCCAAGAGATTAATAACATCATTCTAAGAAATGAACCTTGCATTTTTTTTTATTACTACTTGGATGTACCTACTGTCAAGAAGTAATAAATCATCCTCTTCCTTAACCACAAAGAAACAGCAAAGTTAAAAAACCCTGTAATAGGTTTCTAATCCTCCTAACATAGAAAATACAACCGATTTTCTAAACCAGAGACAGTTTTAATCTCACTGCTCACTTATTTATTTTAACGACGAAAAAACTACTGGGTGGAATCATCTATTACACAACTCTTTTTTTATTATTACCTATTGCTGAATGGCAATAATAACCCTTGACCTCGATTACTCCTAATGGAAGCATATGCAAAGTAGTCTATCTCCAAATCGACGAAATTGGATTTATTTGCAGTTCCAATAATATGTCGTCTAAAATTGCATGTCATACAATCGTAGCGTAGATATCTTTTGATCCACATTACTTAAGCTCACGCATAGAACGTCATGGATTCATTACGTGAATTTGTAGAAAAGGAAGATATTATACTATAGTTAAGGTAACATTATCGGTAGATCGTACCGTGGTACATCTTCGGGTGGGCAATTTTAAATATCAATGTCATGGCGCCATTAACACCTGTCATTGTTGTTTATTTAATCTGTGCCCATTACGGCCTTTTCTATTAAGCGTTCCGTATAGGCTTGCATTTTCCATTTCTATTTCCGTCAAAACCATCTGGGGCCATTTATACAGAAAGAAGACTGGCTATATTCATCGAAATCGAAACTACATTTATTTGAAGTCCAAATATAAAACGTCACATACATCGTTTTCATAGATGGGCAATAAAACTAATTAGTTTAAGAATAGGTTTTCTCATAAACATCAATTAATACTTACAATTTGCAACGAGGCCGTAATATGCAAAGTATTATTTATAAAATAATTTACAACTTACGAAGACATAAATAAGAACATGCTTCCGTGGTCCATCTCATGATGAATATCACCTCACGATTCACATACAAAGAATTTTATGCTACAAAACCACGTATCATAAAGTCACAGAGATATTTTTGAATTATTTTCACGATCTTTGCATAAAAGGAAGTGTAAGCAAGGAAATAATAATATTTATTGTCTATGACACATTTGTAGGTATAAACTATGGCTCTGTTGTCCTTTAAATGATTTCCGCAACCCTTCGATCTGACAATGTAAAAAAATGGCGCGGGAAGGGAAAACTTGACAGAAAAATTAAGATGGCGGGAATCGAAGATGGCAGCTGAAATTCGAAGTAGTGCACACTTTTGGGAACCAATAATATTGCATTTACGTTAAGCTAACAGCAGATGGAGAAATAGGCTTTGCGGTAAATTATTTTTATTTCATGCATGCAATATATTTTTAAGAAACCCGCTATGAAGAAGATGAACGCCCATCATAACTATGCAATATTTTAACAAGGAAGTCAATATTAGTTTCACGGTATCGGCGCATGTGTTGTTTGCCACTATAACCTCTAGGCAATTATCCATTTTATATGCTGATACGGTAATAAAAGGAATGTGGTAGATGCTTCCTCCTATGTTTATTATATTTGTTGATAATAATTGCATCTGTAATACACGATGTACGAGTATGTTCTGCCGTCATCATCTGTACTTTAGCACGAACCTCAAGAAACATTGTAGGTAATTAAGTAGGTAAGTATTTATGGTCACCGTATTGGTTTTGCAATCTTTACTGATATTGTATAGAGGTAAAATTCGAAGCTACAGTATTGCGCAGTGTCATAACTCATAAGACATAATCCGTATAGTCAATTGTGGAGGATTATTTTATTGCACCCTATCGTATTCGCTCAAAGTTCAGACTTCTAGAGACATTTTACCTTATTGCGATTATAAATTTTACACATGATTGTAAAATTTACAATCGCAAATTAAACATACGAATGCGTTATCTATAGAGGGTGACTGATAATTAGTGACCGATATTTAAACACATAATTGCACTCATCATAACAAACACCTTTCCCAAAAAAACAAACCGCCTTCCGAAATTAAAGTTATTTTTCAATTTGTAGTGTTTTTCCGGAAGTCGAAAGTTTTTTTTTGGAAAAAGTTTTTTTATAGTTTATGGTCGAGTTCCGACCTGAGGGCGATCACTAGTAGTATCATTTAATATGCCTCAAATTTGAATTACATCTTATTATTAATTTTATTGTGTAAAGATAATTTATTACTTATACTATTATCGCACAAATAGCATTGTTTGATTGGGTTTGATTATCACGATAACTCTTCAATGGGGTATATATAACACCCAACGTTATTCTACCATGTTTTTATTTAATGTAAGCTTTTGTTACCTAAGCAATGTCAGCGCTTCTTCACCTTTGAACCCTATGCAAACCATGACCTAAAGTTATATTATTATTTATCACTAGCTTCTTCCCGCGGTTGTCCCATGTGGATGTCGGAAGTTATTACAGGGTGCTGCTGGGACAAAAATTAAGCTTATGTCGTTCCCCAGGATGCCATCTTTATCCTTGCCAAATTTTATCGAAATCCGTTCAGTAGTTAAGCCCCGAAAAGGTATATTGGTAAATACACACACCAAAAAAGTTTGCGATCACTTTAAAATCGAAATATTTTTTGTTACGGTAGATGTGATTTCTTCTTCTTTTTATATTCTTTATTTAAAAACATAGATTTAGAATATAAAAGAATAAAACAGTTCAATTGTTTTTCCACATAAAAAGGCTTCCAGTCCTATCCTACGCTCATTCAGAAATCTGATTTAGTAAATTTTAACGGATTTAAAATACTTTTTCGCGGAAAGTTGTGATTGAAAAAATGCCAAGAGGATTATCAGAAGTTTTACGAGCAAGAATAGTAACTTTGAGGGAAGAAGGATATACCACGAAAGAAATAGCACGCAGAGTTGGTATATCCCAATACTGCATCGTGACCACGTTGCAGACGTATCACGGGATGGGTAATTTTGCTGACCAACCCGCAGTGGTCGCCCAACTGTTTTGACTGCAGCCCCAAAGCGCTATATTAGATTGCTGGCATCCCGTGACCCAACAATCAACGCTACTAAAATAAAAGCAGAAGTTCGGGCCGCCTCTGGGCTTGAAGTTACCACTCAGACCATTCGAAATTGCTTGCACCAGGCTGGATTACGAGCACGGAGGTCTTGGCGAGCTCCTCTGAATTCCCGCAACGACAACGACGGAGATTGCAGTGGGCTAGGCTTCGGCAAAATGAAGAAGAAAACATTTGACAAAACTGTCTCTTCGTTGACGAATCGCGGATCAGTACTCATTCAGATAATCGACGTGTCCGTGTCTGGAGAAGACCAGGAGACCGTGAAAGGCAAAGAACTGCCACTGAAACAGTTCAGCAAGGCGGAAAATCGGTGTCCTTTTGGAGTGGTATTATGATTGGAGCTAAAACGCCTTTGATCCCGTATCGAGGCTTCATGACAGCAGACATGTATAGAACAGTTGCTATTGGTGTAATTGTCAGACCATTCCGAGTTCAAAGAGACGATGACTTCTGAGTTTGTTTCGACATTTCTTCTCAGGGATCAGTCAGCTTAGAAATGCCGACGCCGTCTAGTTTTAAAAATGTTGACGTGTAAAAGTGTCTTATAAGATCTACTTACATAAATAAACATTACATTTCATTTTATAAAAAGTGAAAATGTGTACAAAAGTACCTAAAATCATGTTTAAGATTTTGATCTAGTTCGCCAAATTAACTATTATTAGTTCCAAACATTGCATGAAGTCACGTCTGGCATAAACATTTAAAATTAAAACTCTATTGAATTGTTAAAATTGTAACAAATACATACTTAATTGAACCAAATCCATTGTCTATTTAGTGTAGGTCGTAAAATATAGTCAAAACTGAATAAAACATCCGTATATAATAGACATTAAATTCTTCCAGTATTCAAAGAATAATGTAATTTTATCTGTGGTTTATCCCAATTCTGTCAGCTCATAATTCAAGTGGCACCTTTGGTACCTATGCAACTACGTTCATTCGTATTTTATTGATTGTCAATTGTTTTGATAATTGTGGCTGCAGCTAGAAGTTACCATTTCATATACCTATTTACATAATTATTATAAACTAAAGACTCTTTTCGTGTCTGACTCTGCGACCGCATTGTTCTGCTAAACTACGCAATAACGCAACGGATTTTGATGCGGTTTTCACCATCATTCAGAGAATTTGTTCCAAAAGGTTCACGTGTAAAACAAATTAATATTAAACTTACATATAGAAAACCTCGATGTTTTATCAAGCCGCAAATACTATGCGAAACAAAGACGGGTCGCTAGTATATAAACAATGTTATTGCCGTTACCGTGAGAAACATTAAAAAAGGTATTTGACCAATTTCGATGCCATCTTTAGGTTTATTATTTTACTTGACACTCTTATTCGTAGTTATCAATAAATAGGATAAATTAGGAAATATTTAATTCGCATTTTTCTGCGATAAACACGCCATTTTTCTATTTCTCTATTTCTATCAATAATAGTTTGAAACTAGAATTTTGTGTTTTCAAAACAAAATTCTAGTCATCAATAAAATAATTATAAAATAAATAATAGTTTTAAAAAAAAAGTTTTTTAAAAAGGGTATCTTCAAAAAAAATCTGTTTTTTTTTTTTTAAATTATTGAATTGTCATCAGTCCTCGATCAGTCTACACAGTTTAAATTAAATCTGACCGTTTGAAGTAGGTCAAAATCAAGTCCAAAGGAGTCGGATACACACAAACATACAGACATACAGGTGAAGCTAATAAAAAGCGTGTAAAATAATCAATAAACGTTCAACATGAAAGTTTTCAGGATAAAAACAATCTACCTAGCCTCTTTCAACTCGTCGGCTTCTAGTCTACTGGGATGCAGTTGAGTACGTACTCGTATTTTACATGGAGCGACTGCCTATCTGACCTAGTACCAGTATTTTACATGGAGCGACTGCCTATGTGACCTTCACAACCCAGTTACTGGGCAATACGATACCTCTTGGTAAAATTGGTTGTCAAACTTTCAGGGTTCTAGCTATTCGTAACGATTGTCAAAGATCTACAAATGACAGCCAGGACCAACGGCTTAAAATGGTTTCCGAGGCACGGAAGGGTCTCGGTATGTAATAAAACTTTTCAAGACAAAGATGAGTATCTAATTTAATTATTATAATTAAATGCATCATATATTTTGCATATCTCTAGGATGTGTCACCAGACGTCAAACAAAACTTGTTAACAGTAAACGACAGGACAATGATCTTAAAAACATCAATAAATCAAAATGCAAGTACATATCCTCACAAGAAAACCGTGAGAATAACTTGAAATACAAACAATTTGCTAAGAGGATGTTCCTCGTTCATATGCTAATTGTTTAATGCGGGTTGTTTATTGCTATATTGCAATTATTATTAATAATGTGACGTCAATATTACCTCTTTAAATTACCTTTGATGCAGTACCTTTTATAATGAAGGAAAAATATGGAGATGAATAACTTCTCTATAGTTATTTTAATTTGTATTGTCACGTTGAAAAACAAAGAAAATATATGTGTGTCAGTTATGTATACCGGCGCGAATTATTGTTAGATTTATAACATAATTGTGATGTTTTATGGAAGTATTATAAACATTAATATTTGACATTTACTTGTCATAAACATGCGCCATTTTAGATTTAATAGGTATCTTAAGGCACTGGCGCTGTCAAAAATATTTGTACATAAATGAGGCTGAAGCTAGATTTGTTTCAGCCGGGAAAAACTAAGTAACGGTATTGGCTGCATATTTCTAACTCTCAAAGTTACATAAAATATAAAAATATGACCCACACAAAGGGCACAAAACATCAAACTATCGATGATTGTGATGTTTTGCGAAATTGAATTAGGTACAAGGATGTCTGTCCTGTTTTATTAATATTATGTTGTACCAAATATGTTCACGCCACACGTGGCAGACTGTGATGTACTAAACCTAAGACCATATCTTGACAAATAAATGAATATGATTAGGTACTTTTACCAAAGACGGAAAAGGAGCAAAGGGCTTAAAAAATAATTGGCAGCCATAGGGACTGGCAACAGAAAAACTTAAAACTTTGGAAAAAAACAACACGTCACATTATCATGTCGGTGACGTGACCCCACAAGTTTTGCCCCTACCATAAATCGCTTAACGCTGCTAAAGAAGTTTTCAATTCAAAAACTTTCGTTCACACGATTTGCACCCTGCCTGTAAGTGTGTCCGTGGCATCATAGTGCGCTATAATATCAGCGCTGCGGTAGTTTTTTTAAACAAATATCGCAGCATTATGCTGAGATAGGAGCCTTTTTAGCCTCGCAGAGGTCTTCCTCTTTTATTATTATTTTTTGTTTCTTCCTGTTAGTTTGTTCTTCCTGTGCGGGTCTCAAATAAAATATTTTTCTTTCTTTCTGCCTTGTTCTCAACTCGACCCTAAATCCCTGGCCCATTACAGGCTGTTGTCATAAAATGGGCTGTAAAACTGAAACAGCTTTCTGCGAACAATAATCAATTTCTCTGGGTCATAGAGCTATGTAATGGCTCTCGAATTGCGTTAATATTCCCGTAATTCGATCGCCATTTTGTCGCGTAATTTACGCGTCTGTGTGAAAAATCGTAAACGTTTGAAATTATGGTGAAAACTACACTAAAATCAGTTGTGTAGTTTAAAAGAACAAAAAATGAAAAGCTGAGTGACATTCCAATTTGAATGAATGTTTAGTCTCGTTGTTTGACCTTCGTTTGGCGACGCCTGCTACCCGCCCGCGTGAATATCGGTTATCGCGTAAAAAAGTAGCCTATACCTCATACCCCCATATGCCCCCTATTCTCCATATCCCAGGCTATATCTCTGCCAAATTTCATGACGATTGGTTCAGCGGTTTAGGCGTGAAACAGACAGAGTTACTTTCGGATTTATAATATTAGTAGGGATTGTACGATTTATACACCGTGAAATTTAAATGGTTGTTTTCCCGCGGCAGAACAACTTGCCATAAGGAGTACTTTCGAAGCATAGAGTACAATTTAAAAAAAACGTTTTTTTTTTGTATTAAAATAATTTAAAAAATATTCATCAACTCGATAAAACACTACTCAATAGTAACACTGGAGGTAACTTGTAGGTACTACTCGAATCACACGCACCGCCGACAAAGGGAACAGCGATGCATAAATGTACGTGGTGATTTTTCACAATGGCTAATCTGCCATTTTTTGTTTCTAATATTTTATTTGTTTATAAAACGATTGCATTACCAAGACAAAACCATTTCGCTGCGGGAAAACAACCATTTAAATTTCACGGTGTATACAGTGGTGGTCTAATGGTAACGGCTACGACTTACGAGTTGTAGGTCGTAGGTTCGCACCCAGACAGGTGCTTTACTTAGTTAAAAATATTTCATCATTACTGCTCTCGAAATGATGAAGGCAAAACATTGTGAGAAAACCAGCATGTCCTAGAACTAAAACTCCCGCACTGCGCCCGCGTGGCAGATTACGGCCCACTGCCTCTCAAAGAGAGGAGGCCTGTTTCCCAGCAGTGGCAATTTTAGCTGATTATGTATAAATATGCAGCTTTCTACAACATATACTTGCTACCGTAGGCATGTAATGAATAATACTTAATTATGTTTTTAATTAGGTAAAGCACTTAATGAAATGATGCCTGTACATAATGGTCACAAACACGCGTAAATCTTAAAAGCACGTGGATGACGTCAACACATAGCCGCCGCAGGCGCACGTGATCGCTAATGAGTTGACATTATAATTTCTAATCATTACCTTTTTATGCTAATTATAAGACATATTCTTATTTTTGCATTTAATCTTTGACCTCTACCTATGAACTCTTTCTTTTTAATAATTTTATTTCCTAAGCGAGCCAAATGTTAAATTTTATTTTAGACTGAAGTGTTGATTAACTTAAACAACATAAAGGACCTAAGCGACCGTGAAGACAAACATGGATTCTATAAAAAACCCACGTCACCACCCTAACCACGGCACGCAAACTTAGAACAAAAAATGTACACCGTATACTCTATGGTTGGAAGAAACGAACAAGACAGGCCTCCTCACCCCCTTCTATCATTCTTCACCCCTCTTTCGCCAGGTGCCAAAACCATAGACCATTTACAAATGTCACTGTCAAATTTAGGCGGTTTTCAAATATGTTTTCAGTTTTCCGCTTCTGCTATTTATATACCGCCATTACAGTTTTGTTGTTGATCGAGTGAAGTTTGTGTTGATTAATTTCCGTACTGTTATATCCTCTCAGTGATTAAAGTGTAATATTTTGCATTAGTGGCAAATGAGTACATATAACACTGTCCAGCTAAAAATAACATTTCCAAAATAATAAAAAGCCAAATTAAGTCTAAGTACTCATTTGGCTTCCTTTCTTGTGAAACACTTAAAAAATAAATTAAAAAGGCCTTCCTTGACCATGTGTTAAAATTGTACTATATTATACAACTCGTGTTGTATAATAAATAAAATAATAAAAGGCACAGATATATCTCGATTAATAGGAAAATCTCTTCCGAGAATGCAACCTAAGGCATATTTATTTTATTTATTATAAATACATATAATAAATATAAAACTAAATTAAAAAATAAAAATCTTTATAATTATTTGTTGTTTCATTTACATATTTCTCAGTAGTTCTCTGTAATTTAGTAGTTTTACATTATTGGATTTGAGCTACGAACAAAAAAAAAAGATCTGAAAACAGTACCTACAATACGGTTATTGAGGCTTTCTGTGTGAGCCTTTGCCTAAAACTCAACAACTAAATTAAAAAAAAAACGAACTGTCAAGTTTTAAACTTCCAACCTTTGACATCTCTACTGACCATTTTTTCTCTATGGGAGTGGGTCGTCTGATACGTAGTATCTCTATGTAGTCTGTGACCCTAACTTAACACACCAATTTGACGGACAAATCATAGACAAGTAGACGATGTACCGTCAGAATAGATTCGGACAGTACTTTGTCTACTTGTCATTATGACAGCTTCACTAAGTTAGCACATAATCAGCGGTTATCAGAACCGATGTATGAGTCCTTAATGTTTTATCTAACTGTTGTAATATTTGAATGTGACAGTTTTAGATATCTGACATAAATAGTTATTTACTTTGTTGCCAGTAGGTCAAGTACAGTCAATAACTAATTAGGATTGAACATCTTCCGTTCGTCGTTCAAAATATGCGGACTCTCAGCCAAATTTGCACAAATGACTTTTGATTTTGTTTTATTTCCATAATAGAGATAGCAGCATCTAACTTTCATTAGGTGAAGAAACTTCAGCAGCATTGCATAAGTATTAAGGCTTCTTCAAACAGCCGCGACGCGACACTTGTAGAACAATTTCCATTCAGTTTTCATAGAAATTGTTCTACGAGTGTCGCGACGCGACCGTCACGTCGCGCTAGTCTGCACGAGCCTTTATAAATTGAAGTCACTTTTCGTGTCTGTCTCTGTGAACACGTTGTTCACGAAACTACGGAACGGTTTTTGACGCGGATTTCGCTATTTATTCCGGAAGGTTTATTATTTATTAGTGTATTACATTTTTATTAAACTTACATGTAATAAAGGATTCTCAATGTTTTCCAAAACATAGAAATACCATATAAACAACATTGCCACGTGCCGATAGCACGAAACGCAAATATATGCAAAGATAAAGCAATAACCCATCTAAATTGTAAAAATATACATAATGGAGGATAATCGTACACATTATTGGACATAAAAATCTATGGTAATACATAAATAAAATTAAGTTACATTTAGGTTGTTTAATGGTTTCGGCACAATTTTGATACAAAATCAAGAAAAATAATTTGCTAAATAAATTTTGCGTAAAAATTGTTTCTTAGTCATTTAAAAATGTAATAACCTACAGTAATTTAGCCAGATAAGTTTCCATTTGGCGCATGTAGTGCTGTGGATACTTACGTATACAGGGTGACAGAGATAACACATGATTCTGGGCCTGGCATGGTACTGGGCCTGAATTCACTATGACCACTTAACGATTCCTTACTCGTAACCACGTCAATCACACACAAATTCTGCCAATATCGACAATTTGTCTTGGAACATACAGAATATGACATTTCGATTCCTTACCGTTACATTGGTTTCTAAGAAAAACGGTATTAACGTAGTTTGAACGTAGTAAGATTCCGCGGGGAATTATTATAACGATACAGAATTGGCGCCTTGATCCGTAGTTCAAATCCAACAGGTTGTGCGTCGATGACCCCTGCCATTATATAAGTTGTTTTAAATAATTGCAACGCAAGTTCAACATTCTTACTTACGAGTACATTGCAAGAAAAACCTCTATAAATTCAGGATCAACATCTCAAGAATGAGTACCTACATATTATGGGATCCGGATAACCGATCATAAAGTATGGATTTGGCTTGAAAGTGCTCGAAAGTGCTCGATAAACTGTGCTCATGTGCAATTGTCCCCTCAAAAGGAAACAAACCACATTGGGCCCAAAACCTAAAGTACGAGCCGGCCGGTTACCTTAAATTTATTTTCGCAAATCAATAGTTTTATATTTTATTAAAATACATATACGAGGTACATAAAAATGACACCTTGTATAAAACTAAATTTTTCAACTTTGAAAAATAGCTGCAGGAATGGTTGTAGAGATTCGACGCAATAGTAAAAAATTATAAAGAGGACTTCCCCCACCAGGGTAACACATTTTTCTTCGCTGGCCAGCTTTTTGGCCCGACTTTATATGAAATGTGACTGGTCCTCTGCAAGGCAAAAACAGCCTGCAGGACAAGATTCCCGGAACGCGAAATATTGGAACTACAATCCTACTAATTTTATAAATGTGAAAGTTTGTCTTTTAAATGTTTGTTATTCAATCCCGCAAATAATGGCTGACCGGATTTGGATGATATTTGGCACTGACATAGTTTGTAACCTGGATTTACACATAGCGTACTTTTATTCACTTAGTATATTCCCGCGGGATAATTTTCGACCTTCACGTGGGCGAAGCCGTAGGCAAAAACTAGTTCACAATAAATACACGATCGGCCCGTCAAATTCCTCCATTTCATATTCACCTCATATCTATTCAGGCATATGTAAATTCATATAAAAGTACAAATTCGGTTGTCCAAGCCACGTGTGCGAGTTGACGGTGGAATAAAAGCAACCTCATTATAATAACTAGCTGTATTTAAATAACAAATGAGTTTTATGATCGTTTGCAAATTGTGACCAGATTACAAAATATTTAATTTTCCATATAAGTACCTATGGATTGATAAAACTATTGTTTTTTTTTAAGTTGGTCATATTATTAAGAATTACTTGTAGAAGAGGAGTGGGCACTTAATATCGTGTATAGCGTGTTCTGTTGATTGCACGCTACAGGAACTGATGGACGCTACTGATTTACTGAAGGTGGCAATTCCGTAGACGAATTCTGGGCTGACTCAATTTAGATTGTCATCGACACGCTCAGAAGAAGATGTAAGACCAGAATTTTTCGAGCTTTAAGCCACTAATGCAATATAGACGGTAATATGAAATTAAGGTACGGTTACCTATGTTGCCAGTTTTTTTATTAGCCTCCCTCCAAGTCTCAAATAGAGTAGCCCCAAATCCTTGCAGGCTTACTTTTCTGGGGCCACCTCGATCCAGGCCTTACTATACACGTTAATGATCATGCCATTAGTGCAGTAGTAATCCGATGGCTCAAAAAATTATACCTAATGTTGGAACAAAAAGAAAGTAATTTGACACAGGCATTTCCAGTTCCGGTTACTAAACTATGGTACCAATGTTCCTATATGCGTAGATGAGCCGCTCTGTTCTATAAAAAAACTCATTAAAAAAAATGTAGGTGAAGTGAGTTTGAAGTGAGCTGTCTTTCCACTTTAAGCAAGGGATGCCACTATTGACAGACCACTTCAAGCTTACTTCACCCTGATATTGTTACTGAATACAGCGGCAGCTTGAGAACTCCCGAACTCTTCACCTTGGAAATATTTTACGACTCTTAAGAGCATTTATTTCACGCGGTCTGGAAACAACGCATTTATAGTAGTTTTTCGTGATTATGTCATTAAATACAAACAAAAGTACATTTTTTTTTCAACCAAGCACTAAATCGTTGGTATTTATAATTATTTTTAACATTTAATACCCTTTAATAAAAATATTTAATCTTACTAAGTAATGCAAATAGAAAATAATTGACGGTATGTCGATTTTTATGAGTAAATACTAAAATAAATGTAAAAAAATAGCATAAAAACTTGAAAATACCAACGATCTAGTGCATGGCTGAGAAAAAATGTTTACTTTTGTTTGGATTTAATGAAATAATCACGAATAACCGCCATAAATGCGCCGTTGCCAGCCCGCGTGGGGAGAATGCTCTTAAATTCTTCCAATACACAAGCTATTAATAAAAGTAGAGCAGTTTTTTGGCGGTCGCCTTTATAATGTAAATTAATTATTCAATCGAAACGAGCTTGTCTTCAACATAACATAATTACCAGTAAATATTAAACAAATTAATCAGTTAAAATGTGAACCAGATAAGGTTTTTCAATCTTAATAGATTGAAATAAATGGTTCACATTTTTACTGACTAATTCCGACTCAATTCAATATTTTAGTATGTTAATACATACTAGAATATTGAATTGAGTCGGAATTATTAAATAATCAGTGATTGATATTATTGATTCGATAGATCATAAAGTTCGACGGTTTTGAACTTGATCTAAAAATTTGCACGATTTACACGAAGGTAAAAATAAAAGTAAAGATGTGGATAGAATTTCTGCTATAAAATATGAAATTGAAACTAGTTCTAAATTACTCATTACCATAAATTGATTTGAGAATTTGTATTTTCTTTTCCAATCAATACCTACATTTAAAGAAAAAAAACAAAACGCTTGCTTGTACTAATAAAACTGGTATACAATTAAGTTCTATTAATGAGTTTACATAAGCGAACCTTTTTATTTTATATAAACCAGATCTTGTGGAATAATATCGGTCTTAAAAACAAAAACTCAATGTGATGAATCGATAATTATTATTTTGTCATCTGCGCCGATTACCATCTGGGGTCGTATTAATTAATAAAAGTATTGAGTAATAAAAGAATAAAAACTAAATGAGCATTTGAAGAGATTAAATTATGATGCTATTTTTATCTTCTCGAATGATAATTTTGTTAAATATAACTTTTATTTTTTTATTTATATGTACGTTATTTTACACCAGAAAATTAATATAAAAAAATACATTTAACACTACTACAATGGGCGGCCTTATCGCTTTCTGCAATCTGTTCCAGGCAACCTAGGAATGGACAGTAGGTACGTATTTTTATATTTTTTAAAGTAAACATTTAATAATATCTTTGTTTCCATATCCTGCAAAATAATAGTCCTACACCAACCGGTGGTTGTCCTTAGGTGAACTTGCATTGTGCGAACAGAGTTTCTCGTCGGTTGGTGCTTCATTTCATTTACTTATAGGCTCTAATGGGCCTCTGCAATTTGGTTTCGGCCCCTTGTCGGTCCCGACATATTTGAAAACCTACCTACTTCATGGTTTTTTCTAAACGACTCAGTTTGAATAAAACCTCTTTCAAATAATAGGTAACAAGAAACCAATCAAACTGACTACGAACATTATGCAATCGTAAATTCAAACACGCGTTCCATAAATAATGTCAGTTATAAAACCTGGGCGTGGTTTGAATTAAACCAACTACATATCTTGTTGATGGACATTGAGAGGTTTAGGTTAAATAATATAGTGATTGCTATATAATAGTTATGTAAGTAAACATTCATTAATTCCATAAAACTAGCCTGAGGGTAAATATAACGGATACCTTTTTTTACCATTTTTAATATTGAATCGGTCCAGAAGGTGGTCAAGTTTATTACAGCGGCATCAGATGCGTTGTTTAGATTGTCAATAGTGTGAACGCAATATTTGTTCTTATTGTTTTTATTCTATTTCATTCATTATTTTGAACAAACAAAAGGCATAAATCTACAAACTGACTTTATACTGCAGGTTCTGATATTATCAGCTGCTGCCTTGATCTTTATAGGATATAGATTTTGAGGGATACCTAAGAATACTTCTCATCTGAAGAACGAGTATCCCCGAGATTAAAAACATGACATCGGATAGACAAAAAATAATATATTATCGATAATTGATAGTTATTCGCCGTTTAAATTCGTCAAAAGACATCTCAAGTTTACTGACCTTTTTTGGGCCAGTCGGTACCAATATGAACCCAGCTTTAGGTAAACGACCTCTTAATCTCACTATACATAATCAGACCTGTAATTCCCCCATTAATTAACGCAGCCCTGCAATTATTGATACAATCAGACAGCTGTAAGAATGTCCTTTATAAATTACAACAGGTTGTCAAACATGGATTTTGAGAACATCCATCAAGTATAATTTAATAACCAACCTTTTGGATAAATCATAAAAACGTTCTAGAATAAAACTGACCAAAAACATTGATATTTTTGTGGACTGAGGATTTATAATTTTATATCGATTGTATCATAAGGATTGCTGTCATTCGTGGATCTTTGACTGTCGTTACAGGTTGCAGAAACTCGAAAGTCTGACAACCAGTATTACCAAGGGCGATCGTGTTAACCAGTTACTGGGTTGTGGAGGTCAGATAGGCAGTCGCTCCATGTAAAATTCTGGCATCCGGTTAGACTGGAGCCGACCTCAACATTGTTGGGAAAAGGCTGGCAGATGATGATATAAAAAATATAATATAATATAAAATAATATTATAAATGTGCAAGTCTGGATGTTTGTTACTCAATGACGTCATAACGGCTGAACAGATTTAGATAAAATTTGGCACACAGATAGGTGACACCACAGGACCACCTATCACCACCGGGGATAGGTGGTGGTGATAGGTGGTAGGGGTGGCACCTGCAAGCGATGCGCTTCCATCATGAGCAGGGTACGCGGCATTCTGAATGCTATAGCGGATAGGTGGGACAGCCCCATACGGGGACATTGGGTACGCCTACATGCAACTGTGGCGTAATAATAAATAAATATAGTTTTTGTTAATTCTCCAGTAGATGTAAGTACTAACACTAGTTTCTAAGTCGTTTGTGTACTAACCAAATGGAAGTTATGGGTCCGAAATAAAAGATTTTTATTTATTTATTTATTAACACATAGGATATTTTTTATCTCGGTAATATGTTTTCGTAGGATAATAACATTTTCTACCTCCGCACAGGCGCAGCCGCTGGCAGAAGCTAGTATATAATAAGAATAGCGTTGTTTTATTTTACTCATAATTAGAATATCATTAAATTAAAAAGTGCTGCCTCGTTGGTCGCAAGTGCTACTGCGGACTATGAGGTCCTGGGTTCTGTACACAAGTCATGCAGTGTTATTGAATTGTACCATCATGATTTCTCAGTACCCGGTCGATGGCAATAGGATCGACCCCTATCATATGGGACTTAAGCAAAACTGGCAAATTGTGTGTTTACTATAGGTTCACCTCTGCCTAGCCTTTTGGCGAATACAGGCCAGATATTATGTTATAATGAAATCAAAAATCTTCTAAAATGTGGCGAAATTCGTACCAATTCCGTCATAGTCAACTTCGAGATTGAATAAACCACAACAATTTCCTTTCAGACAGAAATTGACTTAAATAGTAATATAATTACGTATCTAGTGTCAAAGCCAATTTGAAAACATAGAACCTAGATTCCAAACACGAATCCTAACCGCGATCTAGGTATTTCAATCGATCCTAGCGCTTTAGCGATCAAGGTAAACAAAAATATAAATGTACAAGCAAATGTAGGCGCGTACTAACTTGTTTAGTACTTTTGACACCGTTTTCGGCTTCTGCAGAATACATTATGTATTTATGGTAATAAGTGTATTAGCTGGAACTAGAACTAGACCCAGGCAGGCATCTTAAATTTCAATATCTAGATAATATGGTAATTTTTAGTATGAACTACGATTGTGTTGTCTTTGATTGCTTTTAATAGATTAGAACGTATTAGTGACATTTACGTATTTAGTTCTTTTTTTTTCTTAGTTGACTTTGTTTTTAATTTTGAAGTTTTATGAATGTAAATAATATTAGTGTAGGTAGAAATTGAGATTGAATTGAACTAATTTATTTATGTGTTTAACTTGTTATTATTTTAATTATTTGCGTATTATAATTTTCTTTGTAAAACATTCAGACACAATGTAAATTGTTATTGAATTGAATAAAGAAGTGAAATGTATAAGTAGTTGCTTTACTGATAAAGAAATACATATGTCTATTTTTTATGACAAGTACAATTGCAGACGCCAGCATATCAAGCTATCCCATACTGTCAAATTTTCCCAATTGAACATGAACCTTATTCTTTTGCAATAAAGTGGAAAATCTATCAAAGAAATTTGACAGATTGGGATAGCTTGATGAGCTGCAGGCTTAGCATTACTCTTTTTATTTGTACTCTACTGTAGAATATAAATCGCTTGTCTACTTTCTCGGTAAAAAAAACTACGGAAACGTCATTTTTGTCTACTCTTCCGGCGATAAAACGCTTGTTTACTGGTCTATGTTTGCTTCTAGGGTTCGGATTGGAATCCTAGTGGTTAGAATTGTTTGTACATTTGTCTACGGCTGACTGACAGTTTCTGTTTTGTTATAATTATGGCTATTTTTAAAAGAATCGCCTCGTTTTCTGACTGCCTCGTTAGTCTAGAGGACGCAAGCGCTACTGCGGAGTATGAGGTTCTGGGTTCGAATCCCGGTTCGGGCAAACAGTTATTGGGTGGTTCCATCTGCAATTTCTCAGTGGAAGCCCGTCTGATTGTATGCCCGGTTGATGGAGGCTCGCTCTCTATTACATGCGTGTATTATAGGTACACTTCTGCCTAACCTTTCGGTTAATACAGGCGTGATGTTATGTAGTCTGTATTTATTAAGAACACAACATAATACACGCTTTACTGAACTAGCCTTGTAAATCGACATAATTATTCCTATCTGCTCATTCGCACTCCGACCCCCAAGACATAAGCCCTGCTTAGTTTGGGTGTCAGCGGTATAACCAAAAATTGAGATTTACAAGTAATTGTGTTCTATTTAAGATTACTGTCTGTCATACATCACCTATTCTTCTTGCCAATAAAACTTTTTGTGTTTTTTAAGAACTATAATACGCATTGTCAGTGAATATTCTCCTGCACAAACAAAACTACTAACTAATATGTTTTATAAGAAGCTCTAGTTGTCGTTAAAGTTTATAACCAAAATAGTGTTATAAAACACTTGATAACAATCTCCAGGGTTCATTTTCGAGGACAAACACGCCTTTAAGTCAAATATATTAAATTAAATACGATTATAATAACAAAACTGCTCTAGTTCACAAATTAAACAGCGTTATAGAATACAAAACAGTAGCGTTTTGTTTACACTATAAGGTAAGGCGCATATTTAGTGGAACTTTCATGGGCGGCATTTTGAAACGCTACCGACATCCGTTCAGCAAGCTTAGCAATTTCTACGAAGAATAGACAGTGCTTTTTCAATACAAAGTGACATTTCGTTTCTCCATTTTTGACATCGCACCGTAGATATCCTTCTACAATCTGTCATTTTGTCTTTCGTTTCTAACGATCTTTTCCTAGGTCCTTAAAAATGTAGACTATTTCAGAAGAATATGTCTTTCGAAACTGTCAAAATCACACTGACAACAATATTAGTTAGATAGTTTATGGAACTATAATTATAACAATAGTTTATACGATTATCTACAAAATTATGATTAGTTTAGAACGCATAACTGTAATAATTAATAGAAAAACATAGCTAGCTATCTTCTATTGTACATAATTCAGTTAATAGTCATGTCTATTCTTCCGTCGACAAGTCGTTGCTCGTGCTAAGCCTGCTGATTTTTGTAGACTTATGCCCGGTTCCTATAAACAAAACGGATTGTTTTGTTTACCAATGGCAGAATTTTTAATTTCCAAACTTTTGGGAATTTAAATAGATTCGTAACCCAATTTTACCTGTACTTCCAAATGAGAAGGTCTCCTATGCAAAACTATGAGGTCGTTGCTTCATTATTGGTTATGATACGAGAGTTTTAATTTGAACCGCTAACTGTCCGTAAATTAAAGGAATCGGCCATTAGTAAACCTAAGCAAGGGCCCGGTTAAACGTATCACAACTACACCACATTGCAGCGACAAAATGTGGGCAAGCAGTGATTACGTGTGTTTAGTGTCGCTGCAACTTCTTGCAGTTCCGTTGTCGATACTAGCAGCGACGTGGATATGTTGTGGCTGCTGACAGACAGATCGTTGAGTTTGTGACGTGGCCTTGACGTGGTCAGTATCGCCTTCATGGTTGAATTTGACGGTCTAATGGGGCCCGTGTACATAAACTATTCATTTTCATACAAATTAGCTTCAGTCCACGTGTGGTTGTGGTACGTGTGATCGGGACCTTAATTATTATTCTGTAATGCTTCTATTTTGTTTTAAATACAGTGAATCGAAGTGGTTAAATGCGAGCCTCGGTTTATTCAGCTTTTTTTTTGTCTTTTCCGATAATCCTTCGCGAAAGTTTCGTCAGGAAAGGAATCTGACCGGTGAGGTCGGGAAGTACTTCCCTGATTAACGGATTAAAATATTGAGCAAGTCACGCAATTGTTTGAAGCCATCAAAATGTGTTGCTTATTATAAAGTAACAGACATTGGTATTAGCAAGTTCCTTTCTAAAATTTAATGCCGATAAAAAATTTAACTAAAGTTTGGAGAAAAATGGGACAAGTTTTGGCAATTTTATTTTTTGTGTCTTTTTCTTAGTGTTTCGATAGTAATATTAATACAGTCAGCTCAGAATTTGGCTACGAGCTTGGTACTTTCAGCACAGTTCATCAACTCTTGCAGCGTGCAGACAGCAGGACACACTGGACAAGATTTTAAACGCCACATTGTTTGTAGGACAGCACCACATTTACACTCCAAGACGGAGTCATCTGTGAATCTCCACCTTAGCACGTTCTCTTTACTTCAGCCTACTTGAGGCCTGAGTCTATTTCAAGACTTCCACTTTACTTTGACTTTTATGTGAACTTAATGTTTTAATATTTGTCATCTATGTATTAAAAGAGGCCATTACTCTGTGTCGTTGTCCCTGTGATAAAAATAGTAGGCTGTTATTATTGTTATTTTTTTGCTGGAGAAGTACAGTGTGCGCCTCGTCTTAACACATAAAGCACTCGTCACAATTTAAGGCGTCAAACGTAACACGACAAGGCTGTTAAGATCACTTCAGATAGACCCCAGACAAGCCTAGACCTAGGCTGTATTGTATACAATTTTAACTACAATTATTGTCTAACTTATATACTCCACCATTAATTTATGTAATCAGTACAAGTTATGTATTTATTATAGTTTGACAAGCCGGTTTGTTTGTAATCATTAGAGATTTTGTATTGGTAGAAGATATTTGTAATAAAAGTGGTTTTTTCAAACATCTGTCGGTCAGGTTAGCAATCTGTTTCATAAGTTGTATTGAGGATAATGTCGTCATAGTTGTGTTGTAGAAATGTGTAATACAGCTATTGCTGATGAGCTCTCTCAATCCATAGGTACTTATTCTAAACTAGATTCTGCCCGCGACTTTGTTCACGTTGAAATTTATTTTTATAACATAAAATACATATATAATATTCGCAAATACTGTAGTTCCCACTAGTGAAAGAATTCGTCCACTGCTGGATATAGGCCTCCCCAAGCGCCGCCACTTCTATCTCTTTCCTTTATAATTCTTGCAGCCTTCACAAGGTCATCAGTTCACCTTTTGGGTGGCCTTCCAACGCTACGTCTTCTGGTATGCGGTCGCCACTCCGAAACCTTTCGGCCACATGTTTTATTGGTAATACTTTCGTCCATTTTCCTTTCCATACTCCACACTTAAGAAAATGCAAACTAGTTTTTTCATCCCCTAAGCTTCTTCTTTGTATGCAGAAGACACAACTTCACGGTTAGATAAGAGTGCCGTGGGAAGGCAGCTTTCACCGCCAGAGACAAGCAGTTGCCCGCGTTTTTGTATCATCCGCAATAGAACAATTGGTTTGAGTAGGGCTGTTACTCAATGTTATGTGTGTGGTCTTGGTTGATTTTTAATTAATGTAAGAAATTGCTATTGAGGATGAATTAACCTTAAAGTGTTAAGGCGGTAGAGATACGCAGAGTTATAGGTGTCTAAACTATCATTATCATTCTACATCTTGGAAAATTGTAAAAAAAGCTTTTTACAACCAGTATTTTTTTTAATAATTTACCAAGATGTAGAATGTCCATAAATTTTGACCGCATAAGTATTGCATGCTCTATAAAACAGCAGATTTGTTTTTGATAACCGACGAAAAACTTAAGCTCTGAATCATGTGCTGCATACTATATTCATCGTAAATCTTTAGAACCAAATGCGAATCTTAAACTAATTTTTATGTCAGCTATAGTTAACTCTCTATCTTCCATTGGCAATCTTCTTAGTACGACTGCTGCCTAATTCATCTTCATCATCATCTAAGAGTAGGCCTATGTCTACCCCTGGACATAGGCCTCCACCAAGGTAACCACATCGACCATCACCCCGGTGATTCTCACAACCAGCGGATTCCTACGCCCTTGACAAAGTTATTGGTCCACCTTGGAGGAGAGCTTCCGACGCCTGCCAACTGCCTAATTTACATTTCATTATTTTATTCTGTTATTTTATAATCTAGCCTTCACGTATCAGCCCTAATGAATCCGACCTCTCATTAGCTGTGTACGTTATAATTAGTGTTGTCACTTCACCGCATTGTTTACTATTTCCGAACGATATCGATTCGATTTTCGCTTTTCACTCGGATAATACCCGTATATGGGTGAACGATTCTTACGTCTCGGGAATGTGAATCGATAATATGTTGTAATTTTTTTTAAATGTGATATGCAAATGTTATGTTACGAAAAGCTGAAGGTACTGAATTAAACTTTACTGTGTGAGATTTTGAAGTACTATCAAAAGTATTTTTTGTGACATTAATTTTTACTTTAAATCCAATCCTTTCAACAGGAAGCGATATGAAACATTGTACTTTGGTAAATAAAACCTAAATTACTAAATCGATAAACAACAATTTATGCAGTGCTATTTAAATGCAACTACCAGTACCTATTGCTACACTTCGCAGATAGGATCACAAACAGACAACTTTTAAAATCACTTACCGAAATCAGTTCCTCATAATCAACCCCATGAGGCTGTGACTCATTCTGATGCGCCTTCCACACCCTCAAGCCATCCTTCTTCAGTAAACCCTCCTGTTTCTTAAGCACCAGTTTCAGCTGCCTCCCAAACGCCTCCAGGTCTATCTTATGCACATCCAACTCCTGGCCTTCCACTAGCCTTTCAAGATCACTCAACACTGCACTGTCACTGATTTCACTAGAATTTGTCACATCGAAATTGACACTCACTGTGTTGTTTAAATCCCCTATAATGTCGACATCTTTGATGTTTTCCTTGGCGTTGACAAACATTTCATCGTTTAACAAGGAGGGTGGGCTGGTTTCCGTCTTCCAAGGGTTCTTTGACGTCTTTTCGTGAGGGATCTTGGACTTTCCCTGGGTTAAGGTGTTGGCGTGATGGGTCCCCGCGATGTGCCGTCTGGCCAGGTGGTGGGTGAGTTTGACGAGGTGGTACGATGGCACCAGAGAGTTGTGTTCGACGTGGAAGACGCTCCGTAACTCATCAGGGGTCATGTGCTCGTGGATCTGGAAAGATTGAGAAGGTTTCGTTAGGTTTTTGTTTAGTACGACTTACGTTTGAGGTTCTAAGAAATAAGAAACATGAAAATTAAGAATCAGTATATAACATTAAGATTTTGAGGGTAAATGTCAGAGTCAGTTTTCGATTACAATACAATAATTTTCTTAATGTCCCTCGGCAAACTTCGTGTTTCGTCAGTCGTCGAGTTTTCTATCAGTTGGCCTTTGCACTTGGTGCAGACCAGATGTTCTTAATCGACTTGGAAGTTTACAGAGTTTTTAATACTCTTTTAACATAATGTAATTTATTTTAATATGGGAAGAAAGCTCGTTTGTATTCGGAAATGCGATAATTCCCGAGGGACATTAAGAAAATAATTTTACTGTACGTAGCTTCATTCTTGTCCAATCTCATTATATGTAAGATTAAAGTTAAATGGTGTTACTCCATTAACAAAGGGATTCGTATAATTATAACACGGGCTTATTCTTAATTTTACTTTGAAACTAAACCTGTTATCAGAGGAATCCAATCAAGGATAATTGTTTCTGCATATCAAAATTCCCCCACTAAGTATTTGGGTGAGTCGTAATGGCAACTTTGTATCAAAAGAGAATAAAAGTAAGTATACATATATTTTCTTATGAAACAAAGTTGCCGAGGAGCTTGAGGCTAAGTAATAACATTCGCATGGGTCCATCGATCAGGTTAAGCTACTCCTGCCGCGGTTGGTCCGTGGATGGATGATCATCTTTACATACCAAGACCCCTCCGTGCCTCGGAAAGCACGTTAAGCCATTGGTCCGAGCTGTCATTGATGGATGATTTGACAGTCGTTACGGGTCGTCAGAAGCCCGAAAGTCTGACAGCTAATCTTACCAAGGCGTATCGTGATACTCAGTTAATGGGTTGTGGAGGTCAGATAGGCAGCGGCTCCATGTAAAATATTGGTATTCATTTGGTTAGACTGGAAGCCGACCCGCCAGTCAGTATACATGTATCTCGAAAAAGTACAAATGTTTGCGACACATGCGAGGAAACCAAAATGATTGAATATTGCTTAAAAAAAGCACAAGTAAAGGCACAGTAAGTATAAACATAGGTACTGTCGTGGAAACTTAACATCGATACACCGTAAGGACTATAATTGGTTGCAGCGCTCAGCCGCTATCGTAACGCTTGCTAACAGACTGATGTGGTCATTGTGTGCACGCGATTTTGTTTTCAAATAGGTCAGATAGAAGTTTCCTCGATACTAGATAAGGTCACGCTTTCTTCCCATGGGGGTATGGAGAAACTACAGAACGCCACCTGCTACGGTCACCTGTTTTTGTCTCGTTTACATTCATACGGTCGCTTGCGGGTACTAAAGTCTGTTCGCCGAAAGTTGATAAAGTCAGGGTTTCTTAACCCATTACAAATTGCGGCCCGCTAATTATTTATAGGCATTATGGCAGCCGCGTCCGCTTGCTGTTTGGGCTGCAGTTCTCAACACCTGCGCGCCTCGTACCACTTAATTGACGATAAGCGACAGCCGCCATACAGTTTGCGATAATTAAGCGACAGTCGCTATTTGGAGAAGTATCATAATATATTTATCAACTCTTAGCGATCAGACTATACGCACCTAACCTTTCACACAAAAACAAATATAGAACTGCCAGTAGCCGAGTGAATTGCTTTTTTTTGTCATTATGAATATCCTCAGTAGCCAGCAGAAGCATGATTTGCAAAACTCTATTTGCACTGATATTAATTTCATATCTTTCATGCTATACGTAATAATAATATGTGAGCCATTTTTATTCGGAAGTAGATATCGCCTATTCATCAGTAATCACGGAATACCTAGAAGTATCTATGACATGATTATTGACATACTCATGTCACAACTCACCACTTCAAACATAATAATTATAACCAACCACACCTGTACCAAACAATAACTGTAACACAACATCCGTATCGCTGTATGTTTGAATGTCACCGGTGCGAAACTCGAAAACCTTGGCAGAGGTCAATAGTACGTGGCTCAGTCCTTTCTCAATAATATTTCCAGATTTATACGGCGAATTGACGATAGTGGCCATGTTTGGGGCAATGGTGAATATGTGGATCGGTTGAGTAGGCGGAAAATATATAAACTAATGCTTTTTGGATTAGTTTTTTTTTTCTATGTTTGTTGATACATATTAAATTGAGTGTAGTCCCTTAATTGTGTCTTTTTGCTGGGGGATTACGTACGTATTGTCTTTGTATCTTTCTTTGCTAGGAGATTTTGTGGGTTCACTAGTGTTTTGAAAGCTATGTCAGCAATATGTCTATTTGTTTGATCCATATTTCATCAATCGCTTACTTTTCATAACAACTGATGTATTTTCGTTTCGTTTATCACTTTATTGAATTGACTTTGTTTCTGTATTTACTACCATGTATCACTGTTCACTGAACCAAAAGATATCCCAATATTTGCCCTTTCGTAGTCCACTGCTGAGGCCTCTCCCAGGCTGCGCCACAACACCCTGTCCTCCGACTTCCGCATCCAGTCTGTCTCAGCCACCTTCGTAGGGCCGTCGATCCATCTATTTAGCTAGGGGACCACACTACGCTCGCTCTTAGTATTCTGCATATTTTGATATCAATGTTACAGCTACGCATTTACCTTTTAACTTTTCTTATTCAACTCTATAACGCATTATAATAAACTAACCTAACCCACTGCTCCACAATCATAAATTAAACTAAAGATTAATTTCTCAACGTTATAATTAACGTATTAAAAAAAAACATTACGTCATTTGATAAGGCAGTGTGTCAACTGTATCTAATCTAGTTCTTTATTATGTCATCATAACTGGATCAGTAAGTCGAGGTTGACCAGCCGAACAATGGCCGGACTTTGCCGATGATAGCCGAAGTTGCGTCCCACGTACGAATGCTTCCGATCACTTCCGATTTTGTGGAATGTGGTTGGGTGGTTTGAAGGTAATAATAGTGGATAAAGGTTTTGATAGTCATTGTTTTATTTTGATAAGAAGAATTTTGACAACTTAAGATAGAAAGGCATGAATTAAAAGGTTTTTTTTTTCAAAGAAACATTGACCATTTACAAAACTTACAACTGGTTAATCTGTTCTTTTAAGTTCTTGGGAACCCCACTTCAAGTTTCAAAAACACAAAACCCGACTGCAACTAAATAGTCCAAGACAAGCTGAATTTTCAAGCAGTCTGATGTAGTTGGCGGCAATTGGCTGTCTTTGCTGTTGCGGAGTCGGCAAAAAAAAAATATAAAGCAGACTTTGCTCAACTATAAAGATGCCTAAGTAGGTCATAAACTAATTTATCAACTTCTGTGTCGTTAAAGTTAATTCAAAGTTGAATGAAGGTTTAATTTCCCATTTGCATTATGACATAATCTTCCGTTCTATGTGAACGCCATTGGACAGTTATTATTTAACCTAATAGAAGAAACAACTCTTCCATTCATTATCAGAGAACTAAGGAACACAAACGACTTTGCATTGTTATTATAAAACACAGACCACTCTGTTACATATTTAATTACATTTGTATTGCAATACTAAAATTTGAACCATTTTTCCTTATGCCACTTCTGTTTACGTTCACTTCCATGATAACCTTTAAAGAATAACCAACCTTTAGCTTACACAAATAAAGAAGAAATTCCTTTGAGGATTAATTTATGCAACTTCAAATATCATTCAATCAAATACCAACCATAACTTTGTTAACTCAAAGTTCAAATTCCATTGATGCAGAATTCTTAAGTTTGAACAATTGATATTGAGATCTAGTGGTTCAAACACAAGGTCGATATTCAATTGTTTGCATCTAAGGGCATATACAGGGTGTTGCGAAACTAAACCGATGCTGGTTGTAATGAGTCACGGAATGGTAAGACTTAACGTGCAAGGTTACGTTAGAAAGCTTTTGTGTTGTTATGTAAACGACGCGTGAGCTTTCATTAGTCAACGCTTAAAAAAAAAGGTGTTAAGTGCGACTTGCGGAGCGGGCATGGGGTTCCGTAGAATATTGGGGGCACTTATGAAACGTCAGAAGCTAGGTGCACGGTTCCAATTTGTCGCTTCCTATGGAGAAGAGCCGGCAAGAAACTCCACGGTTACTCTTTTAAAAATAATTGGATTTTATAATGTTTTCAAATTACAGTGATATTAGGTATGGGAGGACAGTGCAGGCCTGTCAATAAGTACCAGGTACTTAGAGGAATGAAAATAAAGAATAGAAACTGTAGGCCTACAACGTTCTCTCATTCACAATATGTAAAATAATCTACATAAGTAAAATCAACCTATTTAAACCAAGTGATATGATTTCCATGCGAATCACTAATAAATACTCGATATTACAAGGGTTGTATAATGTCAAATAATGACGAGAATATGTCAGAAAGTGTAAAAAATAAAATTAATAAAATTAACATTGTAATTTGGAAGCAGTTAATAGACGCTCACCAAGTTATGGTGCTAATGAGTTACCAGGGAAGCCACATGTGCAGAAGGAATTAATGCCAAACTTCATTGTCTTCAACGTAGTCTTTTATCTTATAATATGCTTTTTTGATAAGGACACGTTTGATGTGAGTTTTAAACTTTCCATCGCTAAGTTCTGTAACCGATTTTGGCAACTTGTTATAGAAGCGGATACTGTTTATTAGAAATGACTTGCTAGTTTTAGTTAATCTAAATTTTGGAATCACAATTTCATCTTTACTACGTGTATTTAGATTATGGAACTCGCATCTTTTTTTGAAAAGACCTAAATTTTTGCGAACATACAAGATATTTTCTAGGATATAAAGAGAAGGCAGAGTTAGTATGTCAACTTCGTTGAATTTGTTTCTAAGAGACTCGCGAGGCCCCATTTTATAGATTGCGCGGATTGGAAGAACAATAAAATCGAAAGAATGCGTTACCAGTGGTTTGATTTTTAACCATAATATTAAAATAAAATGCTATGGTTACAATTTGCCCAGTCACCTCATCAACATATAATAATTTCTTTGTAATGGCACTTTAATTGTCGCGTCTCAAAAATCGTAACTACTAACAAATAGGTGAGTTCAAGAAGATTTTCACCCTGAGATAATCGTTTTACTCGTCGTTCCGTGTAACTCTAAACTAATGGTCAAAAGTCACGATAAATTTAGGCTAAAATATGTCCGTTCAGGTCAAAAGTCGCTATTTGTTTTCGTCAAATTAATCTAATGGATGATCTTCTTATGTCAAGAAGAGTTTGCGTAACTTTATTGTTACTAGTATATACAAGGTGATGTTTTTATATAAAATCAGCTGTTCCTTACATTTTGACGAGTTATGCGAACATAGATGTAGGGTACAGCTGATTTAATTTTCGCGATTTCAGGTTTTGGCCCTTAGTAAAAGTTGTTCATAATGATGAGTACAATGATCCCTTATGAGGTTAACGGTGATTAAAATTACACCTTGTAAAGTTATGTTATCAGGAAGTCTTATAAAAGTTATGTGACAGTAAATGCATAAGAAGAAATTAATCAATCTTTAGTATTAATTTTTGAAGACATTTATTTTTAACTTACTATATATCTACCTAACTACCATCATCCCACCTGCCGCCCCACCCCTTCCACTTACGTTCTTACTGTATCTTATCTTACCTACATATGACAATACAATATTTTGAATATCTAGAAGATAACAACCTGTATTTTCCTACAAACTGATTACCAAGATGACGACAAATTAAAAAGTATGGAAGAAAAACACATATTGCGCTGATCCCAAATAAATTAAAATAGCGAATGAGAATAATGATTTTGATCTTGCTATAAAGTTTTAATTCCATCCTACCAAACACCTTTTACAATTCAACCAAATATTAAAAAAAAAAACTTTATAAAAACCTCATTGACTAACAAAACATCTCACCTTAGTCATTACCTACAAAATAATTACCGATTTATTTGCTAACGCTACAAGTACATAAGTGCGTTGTATTTGCCGACGCTACGCCACAACGCGTGCACGAAGGTTGAAGTGCGTTTGCGCAGAGTTAGAATAGCGAAGGACGCTCGCATAGATTTCGTTGTTGATACATAAACATTATTAAGTTTATAAGCATTGCGTTTCTAAGAAAACTAGAATTATTGTGGGTATGATAAACAAGAGGCAATGATGCTGATTTGTCTTTAGAATTGTATATTTAGGTCATATTTTGTTGTTTAGAAAATGTCTTAAACATGATTTTTATTTTTCGTTCGGTAGAGTAAAAGACATCAACGCATTCGAAGATTTCTGTCAATTAGGTGCATTATTGTTTGGATATGAAATGAGTAAAAACTACGTAACTTAATTGATTTCCATATTATGCAAAGACCTATCACGATTAACAATCAAAGCATCCTAAGCATTCAGACCCGTCACCCTGATTATCGGCCTGCCATATCAGAATGACATGATCTATTCCTAGGTACATAGTTTAGGTCAACTGTCAATATTGGCCATCCAACGTTTGTAGAGTAGTAGATTTAGTCCCCTCGAGATAAAAATGTAGATTTTTAAGTTTTAAAAATATTTCCGCGAACCACAAAAGATTTTTTTGTTTGTTTTGCCTATACTATCCCACTCTTGGGCAAAGGCCTCCCTCAAGTCCTATCAGGAACTCTTTTCCCACGCCACCTCGAACCAGCCCTTGCGGTACGCGTCCCGGTCGACATTACTTTACATTCCACTAGCTTCTGCCCGCGACTTCGTTCGCGTCAGATTTCTTACTCCCCTGACCCACCCCGTTGCTCGCCTCGCCTGCCCATGCGAGTAATTCGTACTCGTGACTTTTGCTCTGTGCTCGGCTCTTAAGGGTCTTAGCGTGATGTTATATGCTTATTGTCTTCTTCAATAAATGGGCTATCCAACACTAAAAGAATTTTTCAAATCGGACCAGCAGTTCCTGAGATTAGCGCGTTCAAGTAAACAAACAAACAAACTCTTCAGCTTTATAATATTAGTAGAGATTAATATTGGAAACCTGATAACTATTACCATTACATGCAGTTATACAACCTATATTACTAGAACACGTACCAGATAAAGTAAGTGGCAGATTAACTGAGGAAGCTAATCCTTCGTTAGCATTTACCTTAATTACATAACTCCCGTTATAATTAACTGCGTTAGGAAGCGGCGCCTGTCACGTTCATCACGAACTGCAGTAGTTCTGATTCTAAGTTAAATAACCATCTCATTGTAAATTATGTTGGAGACTCACGAAGTTGTGGACGTAATTATAAGTAAGAATAACGTAGTTTATGGTATTGCAACCTTGCCGGACATTGCGCTCTTTTAAGAAGACATGCAAGACTCGGTTTTCTTGTGCAAGACAAGTCTTAGCCTTATTTAGAGCTTTAGTCGATTAATAAATACCAAAATTGTAAGGAGAAATAAATGTTCCTTCCACTTATTGTTGTATTGTACTCGGAGTTTGACACAAGGACAATCATTACACTTTGCCAGAATTATCATCATTTCAGCCGAAAAACGTCCACTGTCAGACATAGGCTTCCTCCAAAACATCGCCACTTCTTGTATCCGGCGGATTCCTTCGGCCTTCACAAAATCTTTGGTCCGCTTTGTGGGAGCCCTTTCAATGATACGTCCTCCGGTACGCGGTCGTTACTCCAGAATCACAGTTATCACAATATAGTTATGTGTATAAAGCAAATAGTCCCGTGACGTTTCAACGTAAACAACGAAAAGTAACTGAAAAATAAATCAAAATACATTCTAACAAAGTTGGACATGTGTAAATCTAATTAAAGACATATGATGCTGAAGACATTCCACAAGAGTAGAATTAAATCCCTGACCTTTGCTAAGAATGCATGTCTCGAGCAACTGCTAATGAGTTAAATGTTACATTAACGATACAGACAGTTGCCATGCGCAACAAAGGAAGGTAATTTGTTCACAATCGATACACAATAGCAAAACGATTCGAAATCATTCGATTAATTAAAACATCATTGAATCGATTCCGCTGTCGGTTCGTTTAGAAAGCAGGGAACAATAGGCTGTTGATACAATTGAATTTGAACTAAACGTGATAAAGTTAGAGATCAATTTGGCTTGTTCTGATGGTATAAATGATAAGATTTATATTACGTAATGAGTTGAAAAGATAGTATTTCGATTGACGAGTATATAATAGTAAATAATAATGTTATAGTAATGTCTGATATTCAAATGAGAAGTGAGATTCATTGTGTTCTGTGAATACATAATACTGCTGTTGATGACGTCAGTTATTATTTAGTATTTTTTAAACTTGAACGTAACTTAGGGAAAATCGTGGTGATATAAAAGCGAGGTGAGTTTATGTGACAATTTTGCTTTCAATTCAAAGCTTACACGAAACTAAAGCTAATACCGACGTATAACACCGGAAAACCCAAATATGGTACAATACTATAGATTCTATAGAACTATACTGATAGTTACTTTACCATAGGTCCTACAACTCAATACACTTAAAGATTGCTATCACTACACACATTCAATTGATATTTAAGGACAATGTCAACGTCCTAAACTCATTGTAGTACCAAATATAGGTCAATGAGTAGGCCTCTTGTAGACTTGCGAAGCGTAGTCACATATTTTAATAATACATTTTAAAGCAGTATTATGCCAACGGCTAAAGCATCGTGTTCCAATGTTTCTGTTCTTTCTGAGATTATCATGGACATTACTGACACGGATGATGGAAAATATCGTGGATACCTGTACTTTTACTTTTACAACTAATATTAGAAAGATTTGATTGAGGTATGTTTATTTATTTGTTACGTTTTTACTCTAAGACTGCTAAACGGATTTTGATGCTGAATTAGGTTAAAGGATACTTTTATCCCGGTAGTTTTATAGGAGGAGTTATGCGGGTACAAATCGCGGGACGCAGTTAGTAGTAAATATAAGTCTGAAATCACCAACCCGTCTTGAACGAGTGTGATGATGAATGCTCGAGCCTTCTCTATGAGTCGTTTGCATTACTCTAGGACAGTCATATCAGCCGAAAGACGTCTACTGCTGGACATAACCCTCCCCCAAAAGAGGTGAGTTTGGCATAATTGCCACGCTTGGCAGGCGGGTTGGCGATCGCAGTATGGTGGTCAAATGCATAGAGAACGCTGCTGCCCATTCTCTAGTAAGTCCCTTAGTCGCCTTCTACGACACTCATGGGAAGAAATGGGATGATGCTATTCTTTTACGTCCGGCACCACACGGAACTAGGACAGTAATACGCTAGTAATACAAGGCATCGCTCTGCCAAGCAAGAGATCGTGAGTTAAGATCCGTCGCAGTTAAAAGCAAGGAGAATTCTAGTCAAAACCTTACATATATAAGACCATGGTACACATAAGAAATTACATGGCATTAAGTGATGGTACTCATAGAACGAACAATACAATGTCTTATTACATTATCAGCAAATCAGCATGACAGGCAGACACATTGTCTTGTGTACTTACAATTATTTAAATGCATAAGGACTAAAACGAAATAAGTATTTAAGAATGTTATGTACTGGCTTCAGACACTTGCTGAAAAGTCAAACCAGTGGTCCTTGAAGCTGAGAACAGGACTGCACTGTAGCTTAAAGACTGAGTTTCTGGTAGAAAATTATTTTTGAAAAGTTGTAGTAGTTAGTTTCTAAATAAAAAATGAATAGCTTTTTCTTGCATCCACAATGTTTGCGGAGGCGCACAAAATCATTGATTTTTATACCATAATAAAAAAATGACCGCCTCTATAGCCGGCCTCGACGCGCCTCGACACGCCTCCACCAACGGTCTCCTGAGCGTGTTCTCAGACCGGTGGGACTCCCCTCTGCTGCGCCACTGGGTAAGAATCCATACCAGTTCATATTTGTAGTATTATCTCCTTAGTACTAACACTAGTTGTTATGTTATTTTGTTGTTACTGTTAGTAACAATGTGTAACAATGGACTCAAGTCTGAAATAAAGAATTCGCATTTAAATTTTTATGTACCAATGGGTGCCTTTTACATTTTCTATTGGATCTGTTAAATGAAGCAGTTGTGGCTAATTTGTGAGTTCTTTTGTTTTTTTTTTTGTGATAAGCTTCTCGCAGTTCAACCTAGAAAGTTGTAGGCTATGTAAACGTGCTAACCTGTAGGTGCCTTAATAAAAATGTCTTTCAAATATCGCTTGTTAATAAAGCGGAAAAGAGCAAGTTACATAATGAAAAGGCAACATGTCTGTTCACCTGATTAATAGCTTTAATGAAATCCTGACAAAGCTACACGCCAATAGACCAATCAAATGGGACATCGCACCATCTAACAAACTTTACATAATGTATCACACAGGCCCTGAGAATTTCATTTGTATGTAGATGTATGAATTGCATGCAAAAACCTAAGAACAATGACCCCAGAACAATGATACTGTTCACAATGAAAACTCGTGCTGGTCCTACCGACGGAATATTAAGGGAATAGGTTCATTGCATTCCTTTGAGTGGACGTGGTTTGATGTACAGACATCAAAATATTTAGGTATGCAGGAAAAAACCGGTCACCGGACTATCCATTACAGATCAAGATCCCTCCGTGCCTCAGCAACTTCGTTAATCCGTGGTCCTAGCTGATCTTTAAAAGTTGTTCTGGGTAGTCAGAAGTTCAAACGTCTGGCCAGCAGTATTAGCAAGGGTTATCGTGTTACCCAGTAACTGGGTTGTGGAGGTCAGATAGGCAGTCGCTCCGTGTAAAATACTGGTACTCAGCTGCACCTGGTTAGACGGGTAGCCGACTCTAACATAGTTGGGAAAAACGATACACTCATTGATTATGGGTGATGGCTGCCCATCTGTTACTTACCACCGATGCCTTGAAAGCTCGTTAGGCAGTTGGTTCCGGCTGTCAGTCGTTACGGATAGTCAGAAGCCAGAAAGTATGTTGTTACCCAGTAACAGGGCATTGGAAGTGATAGGCAGTCGTTACATTTAAAATACTGTTATAAGAGCCGACCCCGCTGCCAGGGGTGCGGGGAAAGAGATACCGCGGCCCCTGGCACACAGGCAAATGAAGGAACACGGGTGGGTTTTAGTCAGTAAAAGTCTGACACGCCCTCCTGCTCCACCCAGAGCGGGAGAAGTTATTTGATGATTTCTCACCCTCAATGAAAACGGCTAGGCAGATGATTATGCAAGATTAAATAAGAATGTTTGCATTATCAATTTTCTTTAAGATAATATCGACGGTCCCTACGTATAATATCCCCTAACTACAAAGACCAAATTTTCCAGGAGAGTGCTTCAAAGTTCCAAACCCGTGTACATCACGTTCTAGTTAATGTAACGTCATGATGGATTAAAAGTGCATTTTTCCATCTTAGACTTATTTTTTGTTAAACTAAACGATAGTATAGGCTGGCCTGAAGGTCACGAAAACAAAGCATGCAAATCACGTATCTACCACTAAGGGAATTGTACGTAGGGATCGTCAATATGCGCCTGTCTGAAATAAATTGGATAAGTACAAGAAGATGAAAAGAAGTCCAAAACGATTATTTATTTTAGTTTCAAACTTTAACATGATAATAAACTTGATGACTTTATCAATGAAAAAGATCCGGCTGCAAATAAAAAATATAGAACGAAGATCAGCGAATATAAACACATCCATTATATTCACGTCAAATTGAAAACAAGTTGTAAATCACATACCGATTCAACCGCCTATTTCCATTTTTATACAAAACTTAATTAATGAATTAATCTACGTCATGTAGGTTTCTGGAAGCTATTCAATTTAATTTGTTGTCAAAACTCATGTTAACGAAAATGATTGATTAAACTACGTAACATAATGAATAAGACTTGACGACAGTTCAGAGACATTAAAAATACTAAAGAATGTCTTCTACTTTTTGGACACTAGGTCAGTCTCAAAAAAGGTTTTGTGTTGTCCAAAGACAAAGTTGTTATTGTTTACAGTCCTACAAATATAGGTCGACTAACAGCTGAAAATTGGCGATTAATTTTATTTATTTATTAGTCTATAGTGTGTCCCATTGCTGAGCAAAGACCTCCCCTTTTTCCTTCCAAACCTCACGTTTTATGAGTTCTCTGGCCATCTTGGCCCTACACACCATAACACATCGTCACACCACCTTCCCGTTTGTTATCATAATTAGCATTGCTTAATCACTTAATTGACTTCTTAAATTCAGATAACCAGTAAAGCGTGTCCTTATTACAAGAACCGCCTATTTTCGTCCAACTAAAGGTAACCTTAATAAACATTCCTTAATTGGGAGTCGGCAGCAAACCTCGAATGTACAATCTAAATCAAATATTCACAGTAAAATCTTTGTCCTAAACCCCTAGCTCGCTCTATGAAGTATATTTTCCCAGCAACTTGCGAAACACTCCGTTACTGGAGCAAGGTCGGCTTCGCGGCCATGCGGCTCTCATGTCGAATGTCAGCCGGCTTTCCACTCGCATCGGAACGCTGTACGATTACCGATAATCGGATAACTATAATCGATTTTAGCGAAAATGCGAGAGGATGATCGGTTTGTTTAATCGATGGTTTCAAGGTTGGAGTTGCATCGTTAGTTTGGCTTGGATTGATGATCTGAAATAAGTTTTTTGTTGATTTATTTTATGTCTTGGAGTATAAAATTTCGGTTTTTGAGTTACGGTTATCCACTTGTAATCGTTAAGCGCCTTTGTCCACAACCGATGTTATTGAACCGTCTCGTCTATGAAGCTATCATGATAACTCGTTAAGGCATAATTTTATTATCCTTAAGTCTTCCAGGAATGAAGTCGCGAGTCCTTTGTACTTTATCCTCAAAGACACGATTTATATCTAAACAAATAAACATAAACATTGTTTGCTCGTCTGTCTGTTTGTCGCGGCTTATCTCCGAAATGGCAGGACCGATTTTGAAGAGACTTTCACTGGCAGATAGCTGATACTAATAGCTTTTTGTTCTGGTAGCACATTCCCGTGGTATAATTACCGACATACTTACACGCGGGCAAAGCCGCTGGTAGAACCTAATTCGAAATAAAACAGTGATGTTATTTAAGGTCTACGTGACTGCCTGATAAAACGTAAGTGTTCTTTCTTATCAATGAATCTAGATCATGGGTTAAATTACACATGCATAACACGTACACAAACATCCGGTCTGCTAACAATCTTTAGTCTATAAAATTACCGCACATAATTTAAAAGATTGTCTAGTTAGTCTAGTGGTCGCAAGCACTAGTATTAAGCGTGGGGTTATAGGTTCGATTCCCGGGTTGTACAAAGTGTTATTGGGTTGTTAGTTTAGCAGGCCGGAGTCTGGATTCGTGCCCGGTTGATGGCAATAGGCTCACCCCCATTACATGGCACTTAAACGTAACTGGCGAAATGTGGGCACTATAGGTACACCTCTGCTTAACCCTTCAGACTCTGAGACTACAGGCGTGATGTTATGTAAAGTTAATTAAAAGTAGGTACATTCCGTTCAATACATTATGAAGAATATCACTCACTCAAGTCAATCATTATTCCTCTCCATTATTGATTGCCGAAATCGAATGAGTGATGCATGAGGCATCGATTACAAATCGATTATGCATCGATATGAGTAATAATGTGGAACGGACACACGAAATTGTAGGAACTCCGATTTCATACATTAATTAAATTACGCAGTTTAAATATAGAAGCATCTATTTAATTCAGAAAATGCAACCGTTAAATTCATAAGTTGTACTAGCTTTTGCCCGTGATTTCTTTTGCATGTTTTTTTTTTTCGAGTGCAGTATCACTTTACTTATTTCTTAAAGGAATGCATAGATAAGTTCAAACACAATCCAGCAGTAATTCTTAAGTCCCATGTCATGTGGGTGTAATGAGCTGTTGAAAAGTTTATGTGCACGAATGTATCTTTTGTAATGCATGTACGCCCCGACACTTGGCGAATCAGCTCACGCCGATGACCTCACCCTGCTTTAAATTCGTCCCTGAATACTTCCGATCCAAAACGTCTTTAGCTGCCCTCCCAGCGACGCCCTAAACCGAGGTCCCTACCACATAGGGGATACCCTCAACCTGTAGTCGCTTAGGTTTTACGTTTTTAAACCCTGGCCGGAGGCCTTAATTTATTGAGGTAGCCACAAGCAACTCCAGTTAAGAAACCCAGAACGAACAATTTGTGTGTTGTATCTTCTTTAGGGATACCTATCCATAAATTAATTACTGCCTATTCCTGAAGATTCTGGATGGACCAACAGTTTATTTTATTTTATTCGGGAAACTTACAGCTAACATAAACGATGTTATTAAACAATATGAAACTGAAGGCCATTTACAAGTTTCCACTGATAAACACTTAACTTAAACAATAACAAAAAAGGTCGGTAGGTACAAAATAACTACTTATGACTTAACTTAGGAAATAAATAATACACGCTTAACTAATACAAATAAAAAAAAACATACAGAGCAAATTACTTTTACTTAAAGAAGCTTTCCACCAACAGATGCTTAAGCCGAGTGACACTGGTATTGAATATATCGAGATCATGTTCAAAAGACAGCTTATTAAAACTTCTGCAGTTACAGTTACACCTGTAAGTGGTTGATCTATCCACATTTCGCCAGTTACGTTTAAATCCCCTGTACCTAATAGAGGGTCAGCCTTTGAGAAGCTTATATCTAAGAACTTATCCTCATAATACAAGTCAGTTTCTTTTAATGATTCAGGCTGTAGTACTGTCTGTCAGTGAGTCAGTCACTCCGTTACGGAGCCGTTTTTTTTTTACAAAAGCCAAACGAAATCGAAATGACCAACAAACAAATCAAAAAGTAAGAGTTAAAACAATCGGTTGTTATTATTTCACGAGCGCTATTTCTCAATAACAGAAGGTCATAACGAGTGGATACACAGCATTACTGTGTCTTCGTGTGAATAACTGCAGTTTTAGTAGTGTGTAAGGAAACGATGCATTTGCGGGCTTGTGAAATATAACTGTTGCTGTACAATTTGTTATGGTAGGGTAAATTGAAGATGGATCGGGAATTATTAATTAAAACTTTAAATGTAATTTTTTTGCATGTCATTCGATAAAATTGACTTGTTGCCTTTGCTTGTGGCTAAGTTATAATAGCCGCACGGGTCGATCCATAAGGTTAAGCTACGTTTGCCGCGGTTAGCCTATGGATGGGTGACCATCTTTACATACCAAGACCCCTCCGTGCCTCTGAAAGCACGTTAACCCGTTGGTCCCGGCTGTCATTCGTGGATCTTTGAAAGTTGTTACAGGTCTTCAGAAACCCAAAAGTCTGTTAGGCAGTCGATCTATATATAATACTGGTATCCACCTGCATGCAGTCAGACTGGAGATCAACCAACATAGGAAAAGGCTAGGTAGATGATTCGATAGTGTTTGTACGAAATGATTCTAATTGAGTTACGTTTTTATTAGGTTTACAGAAAATAATAGCATGAGTTTTCATCCCGGCTAAATAAAAAGTGACGACAAAATCTACTAAGATTAACGAAACTAGTTTAAAACCCTATTGTTCTTAGCAGTATTTATACTACCTACTAAGTAATGAACTTATACGTTAATGAATAAAAACAAAAGTCTCATCATTCATCATCATCGCTCAACCGTTAATCTGTAAAACCTCCTTTCTCAAAACACAATACAGACTGGCCATATAGAAATCACCTTCAAAGCGAGATCCCATAGCCTTGCCACATTTCACAACAAGCAGACTACTTCACATTTTAACATAACATTAAATAAGTGTAAACAATAGAAAGTACTTATATAATCTGTGCGAAGTTCGCGCTTGTCTATGCCCTGCTGTCAAAATGTCACTTTTAGGTTGGTTCGACTCTAGTTGATATTAAAGGTGGTTTCAGGATGAATAGGCACTTTCTTTGCGGTTAAAAAAAAGAAGGTGATGTGTTCAACCAAGAGTCGAGATAATAAAATATTTGGGGAAATGGATGAAGAAAAGGATCCATCCATGTTTCGTGTGGAAGAATTATTGTGACTTGCAGTTAAACATTACGTTGAAGAAGTGCAAGCAATGTCACGTTAGTAACGGAAGTTTAGCTGTTTGTAGTTTACAATACAAAAACAAAAAAATATTTTGGAATGTGTAATAATTGAACTTGAAACTGCAATTGGACAAACAACCTCAATTTTAAATTAAGATTATCAAACTGCAAATCGAAATGTTAGTAACGGCTTCCGAAAAAGCCGGAACCCATTGCAATGATTGACTTATAAAACAAGTACCAAAAAATCTAATTTAAAATTAATGACTAGGACATTGTAACGGAACAGAATAACTTCGAAACAATACCTAAATCCGCTTCTTATCACACATAGTGTAATTGGGCACAGATTATAAAAGGCCACTGAACTAATCAAGTAATCTCTCATTCATTCGTTCATTTCCTGGTATATTTTCAATCACACCAAGGCCGTTGCGACATTCTGCCTTGTTCAATTAAAAAAAAATACCGTCATATTTGAATCCGGAAGGAAATATATCAAAATATTTTATGGATAATTGTTGTCGTTTCCGAAAACAATTGAGTTTTTAATGATAGTGTTAATTTTCTTGAGCAACAAAGGAATGTTTAAGATCGCGTGTGAATTGTTTAATCGTCGGTTAAAACCACGATTAGCGTATAGTTAGACTTGGTTTCCGTTAATAAAATAAAATGCGCGTGATTTATTTGAGTGAACAATTAATTAATCATTGCTTAGATAGCGTTTTATCCATCTATCGTTAAATTGGTATGACGACGTGCTTACCTACCTAATGTAAGATATTAACTCAAGTACTTATCTTATGATAATAATAAAAAAATAAAAAACAATTTATAAAGTTGAGTTCCACAGATACGATTAAAAATAGTGTGTGTCACGTGCTTACCTACCTAATGTAAGATATTAACTCAAGTACTTATCTTGTGCTAATAATAAAAAAATATAAAACAAATTATAAAGTTGAGTTCCACAGATATGATTAAAAATAGTGTGTGTCTAGTGCAATAATTAAACATTACTTAGAACGCTTGATGATAACTTTTTAGATTTCTGCGACATTTAGGGCACTGCTGCTCCTGTTTGCCATGCAGTTGATAACAAAGGCAGTATCTCTCTAACCCTGTCGTAGTTGGTAGACGCGATGCTCAAATATAAAAAAAATGTGCATGAAAAGAGAACATATCATAACATTTAACTCGTCTGCCTTCAAAGCAGGAGTAAACTGGCATCTTAATGGCACGCTTGTTCCATCATAGATCTCATCCATCGGTTTCCATCAGGCGTGATCAAGGTTAAATGTAAGCCCATTCGGGAAATAAAAAAATATGATACATGATTATTTTCGGAGGCAACCAGAGCTCATAATTATACGAAAATCATGAGACGAAGTTGGCTAACCGAACCTTGGACAGGGTACCCCAAATATTTAAAGAAAAAAAGCTCTTAAACGACTTAAAAATATAATATTTATAGTCCACTCTAAATAGTAACTATACCAATTAATCCAAGTAATCCGAGTAACCACTGAACCAGCTCAAACATCCAGGTCAGCCCGCCACGTAACACCGTATGTAGCGCATGCGCAACGCTCGGCACACTTCGCGCACTTTCGTTCTCCGTCGCACTTTCGTTTTCACTGCGGAGTGTTGTGACGTCATTTGTTAGTGGCGGAGATACAATTTAATTTATAGTAGTCTATTGTTTAGTTTGGGAAGTCTAAATACTTTTAAGACAAGAACGATTTCATTTAGTTTTGCTCTGAATCATGGAATTGTTTCTTACTCCGGAAGTCATTCATCATCTGCCTATCCTTTTCCCATATGTTGTGGTCGGCTTCCAGTCTAACCGAATGCAGCTGAATACCAGTAATTTCCATGGAGTGACTGCCTATCTGACCTGCAGGTCAGACTGGGTTGTGGACAACCAAGTCACTGGGTAACACGATACCCCTTGGTAAGACTGGTTATCTGATTTTCGGGCTTCTGACGACCCGTAACGACTGTCAAAGATCCACGAATGACAGCCGGGACCAACTGTTTAACGTGTTTTCTGAAGCACAAGCATTCCTCAGGAAGTCAGCAGTACCTAATATCAAGAGTCTGTTTTTAGACTTATAGACAGAAGGCTGGGAGTAATATTACTTATACGGAACCCTAAAGAGTCCAGTAATTGCGTGAGCATTGAAAGTTTTGCATCGTATGTTTTTGGTTTTGCATTAGTGACTACCCCCCATTTATTCCCTTAGGAAAAATTTGGTTCGTTCTCCATCTCCTTGTGCATTACCTTCAGCTTGAGGGCAAAAGTAATTTAATTAAAATTAATCGTTTATTGTTAATTGAAATAAACCTGTTACACAATCACACCTCTTCATAATTACACCTTGTTACTTAAGACTTAATTAAAAGGAACTTTTTACTTTTTCTGGTTAATATTTATAACTTTTGTGATCGTAAATTTAATATTTATAAATTTTCGGTCAAAATGAAACACGTATCAATTAGTTTTTCAATCAGCATCTAGACAATTAAAAAATATTTTTTGCTTTCATTTGGGTTTTAAAAGACATTGTAATTATAATAAATAATTGAATGAACATTCGCTTTTAGTCAAATTTTTCCTTTATTAATAATTAATTAATAACTTATATGGTAGGTTACTCATTTATAAAATCATTTGACTAAACATATAATTCCGTCAAACATAATTACATGTAATTATTAATAATCCATGTATACTGAAGTATTTTAGAATCCTAAAATATAATTATTGCGTTACCAATTTTAATAAGTTTTTACCAAAAATAGATATGACATTATTCGGTCTCAATTATGACCATATCGGTATAATTATAAACTGTCAATATATTGAATTCGAAAATAAATATATAGCCCAAATATGACGAAGTTGTGGGCCAAAAAAAGTTAATTAGACATTATTTATCTAGTTTTCAAAACATGCCAACCAAGAGGCTCATTCATCAAATATCGATTTTTTAAATAAAATTAACATAATTATTACATTATGAATAATTAATTTATTAATGATTGGATTTTAATTAATTTCATAATAACTGAATATTGGCCGAGTTACGCTGGCGCCTTGTTTGGTCATAGTGGATAATGTGTTACATAATGTTGAAACAACGGGTAATACGTCTAACAGCTATTATTTCATAAACGGGTTTCTAATTACAAAGTAGATTTTTATTCGTTTCGTGATTAATAAGATATAAAAGAGAATTAAGATCATGTAAAAACTAGACTGGCAGGCATCCGTAAAGGAAGTTTCCTTAAATACGAACTAACTTGGAAATTGCCAATTAAAATAAAACAGATCAATAAATTATGAGCGAAATTATAGTAGGAACCAATGTTTTTTTTTTGTAATATGAGCATACGTAACACCGGTTAAAGACAAATAGGGAAAACCCATTATGACGATGACCTTTACTCAGGCACTTAATTAACCGCTCATAATTAACCAACTAATAATACCTAGATTAAATTGAGATGGAAAAACAATCAAAACTCGTGATATTAATTTTATTACTACCATTTTAAGATCGAATGATTAAATCGAAGAGAACGAATAAAAAATCAATTTCACAGAATTTAAACTTATAACACAGCAATAAAAATGTGTCACTATTTCAAAGGGTATTGTGCATAATAACTGGTTGACGGCTAACATAAAAAGTG
Organism: Polymixis lichenea; assembly: GCA_949091785.1. Classification (NCBI taxonomy): domain Eukaryota; kingdom Metazoa; phylum Arthropoda; class Insecta; order Lepidoptera; family Noctuidae; genus Polymixis; species Polymixis lichenea. The sequence continues at coordinate 11,363,087 of OX420941.1, forward strand.
TGATAATATTAATAATACATCACAAAAAGTGTGTATTATTAATAATACAGTGAAAACAAATTGGTCACTCTGAAATACGATTGTTAACAAAAAAAACTTTAACAACGTTATAAATTATAATTTTCGTGTATTTTTCCTATACCGTAAACTAATAAAATACTTTTAATTTATTTGTCATACGTTTTAAAATGTCAAATAAATCTTGTGAGTAAGAAAATAATAAAGTGTGCAGGTGACATAAATGTCTAAAATTATGTTGTATGGATATATGGTATACATGTGATATTCTGAGAATTAGAGATTTTTATTACACTGTTTTTATATTGTGATCGAAGAACATTATGATAGTAATTAAGTGAGTCATACTTGTACTGGTACCTATAGAAATTTACGTAGTCTTGTTTTTTGCGTAGAATAAAGTTTTAATTTGTTTTTACTACCTTGGTATCCAAAACTCAACACTACTGTCTGCGAATTTTTCATTTCACTTCTTAAAAAAACTCAACACAGTTTTTTAAAGAAATGAAATATTATTCATTTGTGTGAGGTCTTTAATTATCTAGGTAATGTGACAGTTTAAGACATTATATCACTTGACATTTTTGTTTATCTGTATATTTAAACCCCCTATCCATATGTATAGGTATTATCGTACGGCGCCATTTTAAAACATAATCAAAATGGCGAACCGGGACGAGGGTTGTGTCCATACAAAAAGTTTGATCCCCTTTATTAGGACACTTTACACGTACATCTTTTGATCAATATTTTAAAACAAGATGGCGCCATGCTTTACAATTATTTCACCACTGTTCTCGACATAAAAACACCATATTATAATAATTTCTCATATACATAACAAAAGGAACTCACATGTCTATGTAGTACATAACATAATTGGTATACATAACAATTACGTGAAATTAGAATTGCAAATATATTAACCACGATAAGTTTTTACTTAGAAGTGAATGTTAGAATCCGGTATAGTATTTTTTTTTCTATGAAACATGCTGAGAATATCCGGCTGCAAGGAAAATCCGGATCCAAAGACAAATTATGACTATACAGAAAATTACAACGTTTAATCATACACCGTGAAATTTTAATGGTTGTTTTCCCACAGCGAAATGGTTTTGTCTTGGTAATACAATCGTTTTATAAACAAATAAAATATTAGAAACAAAAAATGGCAGATTAACCAGTGTGAAAAATCACCACGTGCGAGAGTTTATTTTGTTTTGAACATTTATGCATCGCTGTTCCCTTTGTCGCCGCGGCGGTGCGTGCCATTCGAGTAGTACCTACAAGTTACCTCTAGTGCTACTATTGAGTAGTGTTTTATCGAGTTGATGAATATTTTTTAAATTATTTTAAAACAAAAAAATCTTATTTTTTTTACTTTTACTCTTTGCTTCGAAAGTACTCCTTATGGAAGGTTGTTCTGCCGCGGGAAAACAACCATTAAAATTTCACGGTGTATAGTTGGACATGAAACTTTGGATGGCCAATGGGGCTGGAAGGCTGCGGACTGGCGGCCGTGTACCAGAAGACGAAGTGTTGAAAGTAGACGTGGGCATAATTTCAGGTCACTAGATACAAAAACTAGCTACACTGCATGTAACCATATCACTAGTTTCGAATCAAATTACAAGTAGTGATTTTTGTAAATGCGTTATTATGATTACTGTTATCGGTGTGAGAAGTCGTAGTCGAGCGACTCTAACAGAGCACTAATCAATCATAAATACATTTAATGCAGTCAGTCGTAAGCCTAAAAGCGCTACGCGACTATGGTAGAACAATTTCCATGAAGTTTTCATAGATACCGTTCCACCAGAGATGCGTCGCGCCTTTCTGCGGGAGCCTTTACCCGAGATCTTTGCCAAAAGAACAATAAGTGAAATCGTTTCATACGTCATACATTCTCTTAAATCTTTTTTATTTTCTAGTACCTACCTACATGTCACTGGTTTCATAATATATAGCACTAATGGCCTCCTGCAAGCCCTCGTCGTGGGAACCACAAACGAAAAGTTCCCATAATTATTAAAATGATATTGTTTAAAGTTTGTAAATACTATTTGTAGAGAAAATAGGTAGGAAGTAATGCATGAGATAGTGTGGATTATTATTTTAGTAGTAAAATGTAAATTGTTATGGTTAAGTATTGTTTTTTAGTTTTTATTTTGGGATGTTTTAAAATGACCTGAGGCTCGGTGTTTTTGCTGACCGTTTACAATGAAATAATAACATTTATACTAAGATTTCATTTATATTCAATTATTATTATTTTAATTGATAATATTATTAAAAGTAACAATATAAATAAAATTAAATCATTTCAAATTTTACTGAAATACATAAAGTTGCATATACACAAACACTTAACATGCAGTTTACATATCGGTTGCTATAAAGAGCACAAAAAAAAAAAAAACTAAAATCGAAAGGGAACTCCAATTCACTTGATATCTTTAAAATCGGTTGGGTGTGTTCAGATTGTGAACATAATTTATAAACCTAACGATTTTGGAATCGGGTTTAGAATGAGTTTCGATACGTATAAGCTTACATTCTGGTTTGTGTCCCTTTTTTCTCTTAACTCTTAAAGGTTTGTATTGCATAGCATTTTAGCATAAACAGCCTATAGGTAATATTCACACAGGTCCTCTCGAGTGGGCCGCATCCAGTGCTGGTTGGTGGATGTCACATGTCTTACAATCTTTGGTACTAGAACATATGCCGGTTTCCTCACGATGTTTTCCTTCATCGTTTTGAGAGTTGTGGTGAAGAAATCATTTACACAAAATAAAACGCCTGTTGTATTCGGACCTACGAGTTACAACTCGTAAGTTACGGCCGTTACCCTTAAGCCGACATTACTCCACAATTCAGTTTATTTCTACTTCAGTACTATGTTTTCAATGTTTTGTTGGTATATAGGTGTGTGCTAGCTGACATATGGCAATTTTAATGTTTTTTGTGTTTCGTAATGTTAATTACCTACTCTTGTATAGGATCAAGTTCTTCTAACTTAACAGACAGCTGTGCTGCTGGGGAGTTTGTTGCGCCACTTCTTCTTCCCAGCTAAAGCACTAGGAAGTGGTGAAGGGCGGGCGTTTTGGGCGACTGTCTTATGTAATGATGTTCAAAAAGAGCTGACTCTCAGCCTAGTTTTAATAAATGACTTTTGATTTGATTTGATTGTATAGACCTTGCAGTATCATGTTGCCTTTATCCCAATTGATTTAGGATAAAGGCAGCAACATGTCTTCTTCCTCCATACTTCTGTATTAGTCTTCATCTAACCATTTATCATGTTTCACAAAACCCATCCGTCGTTTTTTTGGTCTTTCCCTACTTTTACAACCATCATTATCTGCCTAGTCTTTTCGCTATGTTGGGGTTGGCTTCCAGTGTAACCGGATGCAGTAGAATACCAATAAAATACTGGTATTCTACTGGAGCGACTGCTTATCTAACCTCCACAACCCAGCCACTGGGTAACACGATACTCCTTGGTAAGACTTATCTAGATATACAGGATAAGTTTTCATCCACTGCGCAAACTGTACCCATGAATCCAGCATATTATTCTAGACCCTAGCGCAAAAAAAAATCATCGGTAATACAAAAAAAAAATCAGCTATTCCATACATTTTGACCGCGTAGGTATTGCACTTTTCTATGAAACAGATGATTTTTTTAAAACCGACGTAAAATCTCTGCGGTGGGGGCCTAGAATAATATGCTGAATTCGTGGTTACAGCTTATCCTGTGTGCTTAGAGATTTTCTGCCCTTGACTAACTATAAAATGTTATTGTGGAGTGTATTTTCAGAGCTATTTTCTTAAAAACGTTACGACTTACATACACACAAATATACACCATCAACTAGGTACATTGTTACACGTTGTAAGGCAATGTTTTACTGTGCGTATGCGTGCGCGTATCGCTCACGCAACTCTCTGTGACGTAAGGGTAGTTCCCGCTTTCGAACATCCACGCTTACGCACTGAGCGACATCGTAACGAGGGTGTGGATGTAAGCAATCATTGAATTTAGTAATATGGATAAGTGGAACAAAAACAAATGAAGTAAGAGGAAATGTCGAAGTATGAGGCTAATTGGTGTTGTTTATTGTTTTTGTCTATACCGATAACGAATCAATCGAGTGATACTTGTATAAACAAAAACGAATCGTTTTACTTCTGCCAGGGGGGCGGGTTGTTCGAAAGAGATACCGCGGCCTCTGGCACACATGGAACTGAGCGAACATGGGTGGGTTTTAGTCAGTAAAAGTCTGACACGCCCCTCTGCTCCACCCAGAGCGGGAGAAGTTATTTGATGATTCCCACCCAAAAAAAATCGTTTTACTTACGAATGGTAGCATTTTTATGACCAAACTGGGCATATAAATAGATTCGTAAACACATTTTACCTGTGATAGGTAGTTGCATATTGGGGGGCCTACTAAGCTATGAAGTCAAAAGCATTATTGGTAAATATACAAGTCTCATTTTTTACCAATAACGGTCCATAAATTATAGGAATCGGCCATAAGCTTAGAATAAGCTGCTAAAAGTCGTCCTTGAAGGAAAGAAGGAGCTCAGTAATTAAGTCCAAAAGGTGGGTTCTTTTATCTACTGATTACTGACGATGTAGAGCCAATCGTCCTTTGTTGAAGGCACTTTAAGGCTAGGTGGATTCCCCAACCCATGAATTCCAAAAACGGATTTGAATAACAAGACCTGTCATGAATAAAAACCTCACACAACGATCTAACTCATAAGAAAATTTCGTCGAATTTCACTGAAGCCAAATCTGCATCACATAAATCCATAAACTGAAGCCCAACTACTGAAAAATCGCCCTCTTAAAAGTATGAAACAAGAAAATGTTCTAATCTGAAAGCCGTGCTGAAAGACGCTTCCAACGATACCTCATGTATCATATTATGAAAAGAAGTTTAGAAGTTATGAGGGAACAGATGCACATACATACATACCGGTCAAAATCATAACTTTTTTTTTTGCTTCACCGTAGTCGGGTAATAAAAAGAGCATGATCAAAATCCAGTTTCATCTAAAGATCATTAAGTCACCCAATCATCAATTCACACAAAAAAAATCGCATGTAATCATGTTCCTTCCCGTTTCCGACTGACAGCTGACAGCTCGCGTAGCTGACATCACAATACACCTTACGTCATAATAACGGTGCTAGATGGAGTGGAAGTCTTTCACAGAGTAGAAAATGTGATTTCTTATACATTATGTACGAGGCTTATAAGCCGTTACAGTTAGGTAAGGTTGAAAATTAGTGTGCTGCCGGCGACTGCGCAAGTGACGCTTAAGGTGGAAGAGGGAGTTTCCTTTCCATTCTTCGCCCATGGAATTGAAATTTGGAACGGGCAACAGAATTTTTGACATTTCATAAACTTTCAAATTTGAATTTGTTTTGTTCAGTTTTTTTTTTAATAATAATAATCAGCCTTTAATGTTCCCGCTGTTGGGACACGGGCCTCCTTTCGATGACAGGGAGTGAGCCGTAATCCAACACGCGAGCCGAGTTGATGGATCTACATTTTAAAAGAGTAACGTTAAAATTTTCTTCCTTTGCCATACAAAACTACATTTTGGTAGTGGCGATTAGAATCAATTCTATAATTCTATTTTAATGTAAATGTTGACGTTCAAAAGTACCTATTTGAAATAAATGCTTTGATTTTGACTTTAGGACATGCCGGTTTCGTCACGATGTTTTCCTTCCCGTTTTGAGAGGTGATTTTATTAAACTATTTACTTACTGAAATTAATAGTTTAATTTTTAGACAGACTTATACGAATATCACTCTAGGACGAACGACTGAGTGATTGTTTTAAATATCTTTGTCTACAATAATTTTAAGCCAATGATCTGCTGATCTATTCTGTTACAATCACTCTGAGTACTTAGGTGAAGTGAGGTGTCATTCCATCTGACACTAGGGATTGATGCTAATGAGAGCTCACTTCACCCAAGTTATCACGGTGACATTTTTACAGATTAGCACTGCAGATCCCGAAAAGCTCAATAAGGTTTGAGTCAAACATATCAAGGGCATTTTTAACTTTTCTAATCATATAACACAAAAATGAACATCATCACAACACTAGTTATGTCACCAGGCGCTGTCCGACCGGTTCCGATATAAACTTAGCCAGAGATCAGCTATCTGCGCCCGCGCTTAATGTCAGGCGTCGCGAATCTATAATAGTAGCGTGATTGAGAAACGGACACATTTTCACTTTTATTATTATATGTTATTAGATTCTAAGCTAGTTAATGATCATTGGATGTACGTTTTTTTAAAACGCGATACAGCATTATAGAGGTGTTTGTTTACGCAGAAATTCCAACCACCGATAATTCAAGTACGAATCTGATAGCTACTCAAATCGTAGGATTTTTGTTTCTTCCAGTCTTTAGGATGTGAATCAAAATCAAAATTCGTTAATTCAAATTAGGCTGAGAATCAGCACTTTTCGAGCGACAAAATTACATAAGACAGTTGGAGTAAACGCCGCCTTTGACCACCGCCGCCGCACCGCCTTTGCTCTAGCTGAGAACTCCCCAGCAGCACAGCTATTCAGTTAGTTATGAATGTCAGATAGTAGGATGAGGTCCGCCAGATGTGAATATCAGTCCTTAACATTTGGTCTGATATTGACATAAACTGATTACCCTTCGGAGCGAGAGTGCATGGCTAGCAGTCGCCTCCTTCAGCGAAGCAGTTATGCTCGCAAAGGAGAGAGGAGGCGGCGCACGGCGCCGCTCCTCAGGCGGCGCACGTGAGGGAGATGCAGTACATGCGCCCTCACTGCCGTGGCCTTCGCAGGAGACGCCCTGGGCGTCGGGAATCCCAGGCTGATTCCCGGCCACCGTAGGCACGGGCTTGCGAACTGCGAGTAATGGGTAGCTCGCTGTCCGGTGAGGACCAAGCCCGACTCGACGGCGCGTTGTGTTCCACGCGCGCCTCAAAGAGATGTCAGAAGCAATAGATGGGGCCCGCAAGGCGGCCCTTGCGGGCCTGCCAGGGGTGCGGGTTGTTCGAAAGAGATACCGAGGCCCCCGGCATACAGGCAACTGAGGGAACACGGGTGGGTTTTAGTCAGTAAAAGTATGACACGCTCTCCCGCTCCACCCAGAGCGGGAGAAGTTATTTGATGATTTCCCACCCAAAAAAATAAAAAAACTGACTACCCTTCTTTTTCTGTGTTCGGGTAAAAAGGAAAAAGAATATATGTGTTTAAGAATTTGGTAAAGTCCTACAGCTACATAAACCCTCCACATTCAAAAGTCATAAAACTTTATCCCACTAAAAAGAGTGAAAATCAATATCAAGAAGTTAATTTTAAGCCCAGGTCAGTTCATAAGGACCCTTTCGTGGCGACGACCTACACCAACAATAAATAAGTAGGTATGTAAACACGGTCTTCAGAAGATTCGCGCATTAAATACAATTTTTACTTGTTGTTTGCGGATCTTAAAATAAGCATTGACGTAAGTGAGACTCAAGTTGCGGGCAGATAACAAAAAATAACTGTTTATTTTGATTATTATAAGCGTATCAGTGGCGAAAGCACTATATAACACTATTCCTTTCGGCTTCCCTTCGGGGATTCGCATCGGCAACTCTATCGCTATTAAAAATGGCACGTCATTAGTGGCTACTATTGTCAAAAAATATTACACTACGGGTATTTAAATTCAAACAACAAAACCGGTTATTTTTAGCTTAGTATCACAACAAAAAAAAATCTAAATTGATCCGGCGCCAAAACGTCATAATCGGGAACTAAAAAATCATACAACAATGATGATGTCACTTTCGGTCACGTGGCACCGCTTGATATAGACGAGAGCAAGTCGCTGTACAACGGGTTAGGACAGAGACAGATATAGAAAAATGCGTCAGCAAGAGCGAGATGGAGGAATATTGCACATTTTATTTGGTTTTCAGCTATTCATTATTTTTTTGTATTTAATTCTTAACATTCCTATATTAATTTTAGAATGATAGTAAGTATTCTTAATTAATAAGTCAGTACGCTATAGCCAACTTCACTTTGGCTTCTCTCTTAGAACAATTGACACCTCGCCGCTGAAGCGTATACCTAGAAAAGTGCCATATACGTGGTTTTTCAAGCGTTTTCAAGTTATGGTATAAGTGAAATTGAACAACTTTCTCCAAGGAACATGGGTTGAAATATTTAAAAAAATCCGACCTCCCATACAAAATCGATCAGCTGACTATTGATCTTGTATGGGAGGTCCGATTTTTTTTAAATATTTCTTCGACCCTTGTTTCTTGGATAAAGTTGTTCAATTTCACGGGTACTATCACCCTGAAAAATTTGGACGGTGACTAAAAAATAAGCTTGGATGTATATATATAATATTATTATATATATATTATATTATTATATAATATTCGTTATTATACTGGTATTCCGCTGCATCCGGTTAGACTGAAAGTCCGCCCAAATATAGTTTTGAAAAAGGCTAGGCAGATTGTTTTTTGTGTTGTCAAAGCTCATGCTGTTTTTTCCAACCAATGCAATGAGACAACTTAGATTTCTTGATTCAAAGTTTACTGTCTCTTGCTTTTTTGACGCTTCAGGAATTGCAATTTAAAAACGTTTTCAGGTCAACCTATGATATTCCATTGATAGATTTAGCTTAAATTAACCCAAATAAAACCAAAACCTAATTCTAATTGATCGTAAATAACTCCAAAGCCTATCTCGATGTATTGATATTGCGGCTGGATACCATAATATAACAAAGAAGCGTACAACTTAACCATATGATAATCAGGCCACTGACCCGCCCGGCAGGTAAGCCAGGTTACCGTCACACTCTAGATGGCCATCTAAGGGCCTGTGAGTAAGCACTGCACCGCGCAATATGGCGCCAGGCGACCTGAACCCTATTTCATAACACAGCAAATTATAATAAAGTAAGTCAGTCGAACTAAATGATCAGCCAATCAAGAAGTAAGGCCAGCATACATCCAACATACTGTATGCTGGATTTCCTCAAATTCATACTATTTTTCACACGCTATGGTATTATTAGTATCCACCTTTTGCAACATCTTTGTCAAATGAAAGCTAAACTGACTAGTATTTCTGTCCAACTTGCATTTGTCACAAACGTTATCACGTTTTACTTTTAATATTTAGGGAGCTATTATGATATTCAGATTGCCTACGCTTCTAACTTTGCTTTAGTGACTCACCATGGTTTTAAAGGTGCTCTTACATGGGCAATTTTTTGAGCAATTATTGCTCGGCAACACTAATAGATCAATCTGAACCAATTAAGTGGACCAATCTGGAGCAACAACAATACATTGCCGATGTGTTTTGGCAACATTGCTTCTGATTGCTCCTTATATTTCATGACTTGACGAATATCCAATCGGTTTGGAAATTTTTAGTTAATTTTCTTGTCTCGATTATACGTATAACTACGTCTCGGTTTTACGAGAGGAACCGGCCGGCGGCGAAGGCAGCGGGGAGGCACATTGCCTAGTTTTTTTAAGTTGCTCCATATTGTGCGGCCGTATCTCTGGCAACAGGTTGCTACATATTGCCATTGCCCTAAATTGCAGGATGCAGTCGTGACGTTATAGTTGACGAGAATTGCCCAAGATGGAGCAATTTTAGTTGCTCGTGTAAGCGCACCTTAACGTTTGAACCACAAGGGGCCATGCATAAATTATGTCACACGTTAGGGGGGTAGGGAGTCAACAAAATGTGACATTGTGTGACAAGGGACAGGGGTCAAAAGCTTTGTGACGTCACATGCTAAATCTAAAACACTAAAACTCGAAATTAATATGTAAATCAAAAACTTAAAAATATTACTAATTTAATCTATGTATATTTATACGACATATGTAGATTTTTTAAAATTTAAATTAAAAAAAAAAAATGTACTTCTAAATATAAAATTGAAAAATATGTGACGTCACACAAGGGTGGAGGGGGTTTCACAAGTGTGACCACCAGTGACAAGGCTGGGGGTGGGTCAAAAACAATAAATGGATGGCCCCTAAGCACGAGATCCTTGTTCATTATTTCGTTAGAATTAACATAATCTACAAGGATTCTTGGGTTCTACAGAGCACTGGTGGCCCAGTGTTAACACCCAACACTTACAAGTACGTTAGAACAGAGAGAGACGCTTATACTTACTTTGTGTAAATTATTTTATCACCACTGTTCTCAAAACGGTGAAGGACAAAATCGTGAGAAAACCGGCATGTCCGAGAACCGAAAATTCAAAGACATGTGACATCTACCAACCCGTACTGGGCCCGCGTGGTGGATTATGGCCCGATACCTCTGAGAGAAGGCCTGTGTCCTAGCAGTGGGAACATTCATCATCATCATTTCAGCCGGAAGACGTCCACTGGTGGACATAGGCCTCCCCGAATGTGGGGGGGTTTGCCATAATTGCTACGCTTGGCAGGCGAGTTGGCGAACGCTGCTGCCCATTCTCTAGTAAGTCCCTTAGTCGCCTCCTACGACACTCACGGGAAGAAATGGGATGGTGTTATTCTTTACGTCCGGCACCACACCGAACATTACAAGCTGATTATGTTAGAGAAGTCAATTCATCCATCGATATCATAACTTCTAATGGCCTATAGAGAAATGGATCTGTTCACCTGATGTACCCATTACAAAACTTATGACCAACTGCCCACACATTGCTCCAGTGACCTTTACAAAGTAACAGAGATGTATAACATCCAGAACGATGGCCGGCAAGCGATGGAGTAACAGTTCGTGATAGCTTAATGTTCTGCGCAATCATAATGCATGCAGTTTTAATGATTATTTCCTTTCTCAAGATGTTATTGTTATGATTTACTACTGGCTGGATGAAATTGTTAGGTAATCGATCGATGTAACGAGATTGGCCGTGAGATTTTAGATAAATAGTTCTGTATCTCTATACATGACTTACAAGTTTAAGTCTTTGATTCTAGACCTAAGGTCCTTTTTACAAAATTTTGGCCAATTCAAAACATTGCATTTTATAATCATCATCATTTCAGCCGAAAGACGTCCACTGCTGGACATAGGTCTCCCTTAGTGGCTGTCACTTTGACCGGTCTAAGCTTCTCGCATCCAGCCGTTTCCTGCGGCCTTCACCAGGTCATCAGTACATCTTCTGGGCGGCCTGCCAATGCTATGTCTTTCAGTACGCGGTCGCCAATACAGAACCTTTCGGACCCATCGGCCACCTGTTGTGCGAGCGATGTGCCCTGCAACCTGCCACTTAAGTTTGGCAATTCTTCGGGCTATGTCGGTTACTTTGGTTGCATTTCATGTATCCACCAAACCTACATACCTAAAGTCTACGATTTCTTTAGTAGCTTTAAGAAGCAAGTCCATCAGAGAAGTCAGTCTATTAACAAAATAATTCTTTGAAATTTAGCTCTGTAGTAATTAAGTCACAATGCTGTTTTTCTCACCTAAAGAAAACTTTCTTAATTTCTAAACAGTGCAACGTAATAGTATGGAAACATTCAAAGATATGAGAATGCTTCCAAGACCTTTTGCTGTCGTCAAAGGCCAATGTCCTAAAGTGGGAGCTGGGGTGATGACGACAATGATCAAGACACCAAAAATAGAATTTTAAAAGAAAAAAAATACGTCGATATGAAAAATGTTGCCATTTCTGTGCTCTGACCCAAGACGAACCCCTTGCGTGACTCATAATCTCACCAAAAAGGCGATATTACACTTTTTAGGACGTAAACCCTAAAATGTGCAGAAAGAACAAAACATTTTAGGTGTCCCTTACATAAAATACTCTCAAATATACACATCACATTCGTTGTCGCTTTAAAAACGCATTCAGTTTATTTTTATTTCAGGTCGAGTAAACGTTGAGGCGTACAATCTTCGTTTTTACTCGAGAAACGAAGGTAATGTTTTCGTCAATTCGTTCTTATTTTGAATTAGAATATTTCGAATTTTAACGTCAAAATCATAGCAAGTTCCATTGCTTTTTGTTATTAAAAACACTAAAATGTGAAAAATTACTTTAATTTCGGAAGGCGGTGACTTTGGATAAGTATTTAAATTTTTTGTCACCGCCTTCCGAAATTAAAGTTATTTTTCACATATTAGTGTTTTTTTTGGAAGTCGGTTGTTTTTTTTTTTGAAAAAAGATTTTATTTTTCACTTTTTAGTGGTTCACATGGGCTTACCCCTTCACAGAGTCCCGGCGTGATATTATGTTATGAACTGGTGTAAACAATAGACATACATGAGATTTCTGCAATTCCAGTCCATTTGCTATCATTTATTGAGGAGTTCCGTTGCCTATCTCCGAAGTTCTTCATCAAATCTTCACCAAATTGAAATGAGACCACTCCGAGAAAGTACTCTTCCAAAAACTACCCAAATCGCTTCAAATGTGCCTATAAAATTTGAAGAGTTCTCTCTATTTCTCCAGAATCCCATCATCAGATCCTTACTTGATGATCATGGGACCACCCTTTCAAACAAAAAAAAAAATATCCAAATCGGTCCAGCCATCTTAGAGTAATCGGGGAACATACATAAAAAAAAGGTTCCGACGAATTGAGAACCTCCTCCTTTTGGAAGTCGGTTAAAAACTAAAGCTAGCTCTATTTTAGAGCCCCACTTAACATTTCCACAGACTATAATATACCTAATTGTCAGAAAACTGGTCTTTTGAGTCGCAAGACGATCTTTATTCCGGAAAACGTGTTTTTTTTTTCTTTATATGCAAAGTTACTGCTCTTTGACCTGCTGTTTTCGCAACGCTTAATGGAACAAATTAATGACGTTTCGACATAGATTTAAACTATTATTATGTTAACATTTTGGAATAAATAAGTACCCTTGTTCCGTGTGGTGCCGACACGTAAAGAATAGAACCATCCCATTTCTTCCCGTGGGTGCCCTAGAAGGCGACTAAGAGACTTACTAGAGATTGGGCAGCAGCGTTCCCTATGCATTTTACCATCGTACTGCGATCGCCAACCCGCCTGCCAAGCGTGGCGATTATGGCAAATCCTCCCAATTGGGGGAGGCATATGTCCAGCAGTGGACCTCTTTCGGCTGAAATGATGATGATGATGAAGTAGCCGTATTCTTTGAAAGGACCAAAACATCAATATAAAATAGAATTTTTCCGCAGATTTCTGAAACAAAAAGCCCCACAGTAGTTTAACTGGTTAGTGACTTAGTTAACAAACGCGTTTCGATAATGGTGTCTTATTTACCCATAAAAACCGGCCACATCAATTATAATCGCATTAAAGTTACGTGGACAACAAACTTGCAAATCATCATCACAATCGAGTCGCAAAGGTCCGAAACATCGAGGTCAACCAAAGGTCCCTTGGAATCGATTACTAAGACATTTGTAATCTATAGAAAGCTAGAACCATCCGATATCTTGAGCAAACAATAAAAATTACAGGTTGCGACATCGATTTAATCGAATGCAATTTGAAACAAATCGATTATTGTCTGAACAGTATCGAATCATTTACCATCTTTCAATGTAACGAGAATCGAAGTACCTACGTTCGAAATTTTAACTGTGATAAATTAGAGTTACGACATAAATCCGTTTTTTTTTAATACACCATTCGTGGGCTCTGCGGCAGCTTAAAAGCGGTTTTTTTGCGGAATCATAATAGATCGTTTTACCCAACACGTCTGCCCTTTACCCAGTAACACAAATAACGGCGCGTGCGCAAAAACCTTTCATAATCGTGTGGCGCGCAGTCAAACGAAAGACGACACTTGACTGGTGGATTTAAATACCAAATTTGTACGTATCCATAAAGGCGGTTATGTCAAAATCGGTTTTAGAAACATGACATTGGACGCGATCGTCGAGACAATGCGTGGTTCGAATTTGAATTAACACTAGTTTTATCAAATTATCTTTGGACGTTCCGGTCATAATCTGTTAAGATATCTTTTGTTTTTTGGCAATTTGATTTTGTCTTTAACGTCCAAGGTTGAAGTCATGTCTTTCCGCATTGTAAGGACACTATAACACATTGTGCTAAATCGAAGAAAGTTGGTTAGACAAACGGAAATAGGAAGTTACATTGTTTGTATTATCTTATTTCCGGTGACATAGTAGATGGAGGTCAAGTTTAAAGAGCTTTGCGACCTTAGTAACCACAACAAATGGATCTAATGGTCCTAGGATCTCGCAGAATGTGCTAAGCTTTTCTTTTGTTTTGGTCCTAAGTGGCGACGTAATGATTATAAAGCAAGGATTGCACAAAAACCTACTTATTGCAGTCGTCGAGCACGTAACGTCCGGGTCATTAGCATATACTTATGCGAGTTTTGTATTAAACAATCCTATGTATTCTACTATTATTAATATACAGAGTGGTGACGACATGACGACATTAAATGAAAATACGATCCCCACTAGTTAATCAAAACACTTTAAAATGATCAAATTAGTATTACACCAAAATTCTAAAATCTAATTTTTCAAACAATCTAAATGCGAAAATAATCTAAATTAAACACAACATCCTTTATAATATTGTCTACTAACCTCATCTGGCCTGTAGGCACTTTCACGTAACAGCGGCAACGTCGCTCCCGTGGCGGTCCCTTTTTTAGCGTTCATTCATTCTAACAATGATCAAAAAATAAAAATGGCGCACGGCATCTATCCCCGCCCCGCTCGCCGCCTGCCGTCCGCCAGACCGCACGACTTTTCTATCACTAGGTTCGCGTTTCATTTTAACACTTAAACATAAAATCAAATCTTACACACTTCAATAATGATCCATGACACACTAAATTAAATTTTTAATTGCTGAAATTGTCCACCGTTTACTCTAATACACATGTGACAACGTCTTATGATATTATTTCTTACTTTCCTTAACAATTCACCACTGACAGCCATGGCTTTTAATTTATTAAAAGCGTCAATGATTCTATCTCGTAGTTCCTCTACGGTATTCACATCACGAGCATAAACCTCATTTTTAATAAATCCCCATTAAAAAAAATCCAGTGGTGTGAGATCCGGTGACCTTGCTGGCCACCGGCGAGGTCCATATCGGCCAATCCACTGCTGTCCAAACATATCAGTGAGGCACTCTCTGGCACTCACCACAGAATGTGCAGGTGCCCCATCTAACTGGTACCATAGCTTTTGATGGACATCAAGGGATAATTCATCGGTGTATTCCGATATAGGGCCTCTGAGGAGATCCAGGAACTTGACCGCTGTGAGGTTACCCTCAATGAACACCGGACCAATGATTTGATTTCGGTGAATCGCAGCCCACACGTTCAGAGAAAAACGGTACTGATGAGAAGATTCTCGAAATAAATGTGGATTTTCTTGGCTCCAATAACGGAGATTTTGTCTATTCCAGATACCATTTCGCGTAAATGTGCTCTCATCTGTCCACATTACATTGTAAATAAATTCAGGGTCATCAGTCATTTTACTCTGTAACCAACGGCAATATTCTTCTCGGATTGGCCTATCTCTCGGTAACAGCGCCTGAACTTTAGTGTATTTGTATGGCCGCCGCTTATCTTTTCGCAATATTTTGAGTACAGTTTTGTGATGTACTTGAAACTGGCGTGCGGCCCTCCGCAGACTTGAAGTTGGGTTGTGCGTAAAATAATCTAAAACTCTTTGTTCTAATGGCACAGCTAATTCTTGCGGAGGAATACCCTCGTGAAGTGGGACCAAAGGCTGATTTTCCCGTATTCTTTGAACAGCCTGTACAATCGTGCGGGAGTTTACTGGGCATCTTCGGGAGTCACCATATCTTTGAAGATATGTTCTTAAAGCCAGGGCCGCGTTTTGTTGACACTCACCATAAATCAAGATCATATCGGTATACTCCATAGCAGTGTAATTGAAACGAGGCATCCTAATCTTACAAGCAAATAACACGAAGTAACTATCACACTATTGTTTACACATTAGGTAGGTACGTAACCTACCAAACTCTCCTACACTTATAAGTTTATAACCTATACACGATCAAATTATAAATAACACAACACTAAAACTATTAAAGCTCTGCACTGTATGAAATTGCAACAAAGCAATGTTAAATTTTACGTAAAACAATAAATTAGGTATGACAATTGTTGCGCGCGCGGGAAAACACTCTTACGCATCGAAATGAAAAAAATACATGCTCTCACAAGGGTAGCACGTCACGCACTGGAGAGTGGGCCAGGAGCAAACTCCAGGGAAATCCCTAGATGTATTTCTTTCCTTTTCTTGCACAATAAATATTCGAATGCGGAAGTGATTACGAACTGTTTTTGCCTGCACTTACTTTGTTTCATACATGTCGAATTGGCAACGTCGCCTAACTGTCTTGTCAGTTTACAAAACGAACCGTGCGCTTTGGCAATCTTTGTTTGCTTATGATCATAGGAATTTTGTGGTTATGGTTATTAGGTCTAAATTCAATCAGCAATACATTACAATATTGTATTATTTCTGAGTAGCGAGTCGCACATTTCATTTGGTTATGTTTTACGCATGTAGGTAAATGAAATTGTTTTGAGGTAAATGACCTAATGAACTTGCGTAGCGTAATCGTAATGTATTCACATCATGTGTTAAAATTGTTAAAGTAAAAAAAATATCCTGCGGCTATACCGTTGATTATAATTCGATCATTTTTGGTATACGTGCTACTAACGCGATACCCAGTATGTGGTTTCATTAAATGTCGTATTATCCCCACCTCTCTAATAATAAAAAATATTATTATTTATTTTAAAATATAAAAGTTTGTATTTTTGGATGCTTACATGTTTAATCACGCACGATATGATCAACGCACGACAAATCCTTTTCTGTTCAGGCTGCTCGTTTGTGGAATGCATTGCCAGTTCAAATAAAACGCGCGCAATCGTTACCTATATTCAAGAGCCTCGCGAAGGAGCATTACTTGTTGTTGTGATTTTGTTGTCGCTGTTATAATCTGTAGTCGTCATTTATTGTCTTTGCTTATATAGTAGTATGTATGTATATAAGTATCTATTATACAGCATATATATGAATATATTTATGTATATAATAGTATAGTGTATCTATATTTTGCACCAATGACAACCCCATTTTTATGTCCACGCAATCACTGTCCATTCCAAGGTTGCCTGGAAGAGATCGCAGAAAGCGATCAGGCCGGCCATTGTATGTTTTAGTGTTATTTTTTTTTTTGTCATGTATTTTCTGGTGTACAAAAAAGCATATATAAATAAATAGATATGGATGAAATTTTGCACACAGATAATTTATAACCTGGATTAACGCAGGGGATACTTTTTTTCCCGATAGTTCGTTCCTGTGGGATAAATTGTAATGCAAATAAATGAAAAGACATTCACAGATGATCTTGAAAGCAAACGATCTGTAAAAAATATGCGGAGCGAATTCTCTGTTTGCCATTGACACAAATATACATAGCCGCAGCTGTTTTTGTATGAAACACTATGGTATGTAATTAAATCTGAATTACAGATACAAGAACTGTAATTAAGTCAATGTTAGGAGTAGAAAAAATATTAACATGTGAATTCATTAAATCATTCATCGTTTTATTACTTTTGTTAGAGCTTACTCAGAGCTTTTCAAGTCTTAGAGAAAAGGCACCCTTCATTACTTTTTTTGGCTAAAATATGTACATAAATACATAGGTACATAAGCTCACGCCTGTTTCCCTTAGGGGGAAGGCAGAAACAAAAGAACGCCACCTGCATCGATATATGTACATACATACACTTACACATAAACATGCATACTTCGTTTGGTTCGTCCACGATCTTTCATATATCATGAATCCTTAGGTACTTACCATTTTTATAGGAAAACGCCCCACTAGGCCTTTAAGAAAAGTCAAACCAATAAATAGTACAAAAATTCAACATAACTAATAAAATCACACAATTCAAAATCCGAACCAAGTCAGTATGTTTGAGATCAATCATCACGGCGCGTTCGTGATGCGCACACGCACTCATTTCGCCTTACATAACTCATCTTCACACGAAACGATGGCACGGCTGTATTACACAACTTCTTTAATTGCATATTGTTCTACTGAGCTTCATTTAAAATTAGAAGAACAATGAATTATGGTTGTCAATGGGTAATGACAAATGCCGATCGAGAAGTCACGAAAGAAGAAAATGACAGATGACAATCGAAGGGTTTTTTTTTTCTGGGTGGGAAATCATCAAATGACTTCTCCCGCTCTGGGTGGAGCAGGGGCGTGTCAGACTTTTACTGACTAAAACCCACCCGTGTTCCCTCAGTTGCCTGTGTACCAGGGGCCGCGGTATCTCTTTCGAACAACCCGCACCTCTGGCAGACAACTGAAGGGTTGGGACTTTGGGAATGCATATGGTAGAATAATCACCGTGAACCTATAAATATAGCCAACTAGCTGACCCGACAGACGTACTGTTTTAACTATGAATACTGAATGTGCATTGGTATAATATTAGAAAAGTTTATATGGTTGTTAAGTTTTCTCGCGAAGTTTTTCTTTCATTAAAACCTTCTCCTGACAATAACAAACACAACAAAAAATGAATTAGCAAAATTGGTCTAGCCGTTCACGTGTGCTGCCGTGACCAAGGGAAATGGGGATTCATTTTTATATATACAGATTATTATGGCTCATTCTAGTAATAATTGATGACAGTTTAGGCTACGCTTCCCGCGGTTGATCCATCTTCACATATATAGACCCTCAGTTCTTCGGATTTTTACATACCACCCCCCAGACCCCACCATGCCTTGGAAAGTACGTTAAGCCGTTGGTCCCGGCTGTCATTCGTTGATCTCGGACAGTCGTTACGGTTCATCAGAAGCCCGAAAGTCTAACAAGTTGTCTTACCAAGGTGTATCGTATTAGAAGGTCAGATAGGCGGCCGTTCCATGTAAAATACTGGCACACATCTGCATCCAGTTAGACTGGAAGCTGACCTATTAATTTTGCTTAAAACTTGAGACTTTTACCCAGAAATTTAAAAACGAAAAATTTTCTCACGGATGACATCCTAGATATCATCACCGCGTCACTAGACATTTGAACATAAAAAGTTTTTACCTATAATGGCCAGGTAGTGGTTTACTTTATTATTTGCAAACGATTAAGGAGTATTTGTACTTGTACTGTAATGCGAGCAGGATGTGTGACTGGTCAAGCGTGATTAAATAAAATAAACACTAGTTTTCCTAGAAAATTTTACAGGAAAACTGAGAAAAAGTGATGGCTAATATATTCTTCGTGTAGGTGTCATACTAATCTAGATTAATAGAGTACTTCTAATATATTCACCGAGTCATGCTAACACGGTACTTATTGTACGTCTGCACGTAATGTATGTACAATTGATACACAAAAACACAATCCAAAAACATTATAGTGGCTTTCCGTAACTCATTGGCGATTTCAAGTAATCATTGGCGATTTCATGTATTAAAAGAGTCAAGACTGATACTTGTAATACGCACCCAGAGCGCGTGATGTAAGTAGGTACACAGTCAATTTTTTTTTTTGGGAGTGGCATCTCGCTGGTCAATCTAGAAGATTGCCGGACTTTCCTATGAATGCCTTCATAAATTAAGGCCCAGCTATGGCATACAACTTATAAACTAAGTATTTACACGCTAAGGGCACCCACTGTGTGGTAGGGATCTAGGGCAGCAAGGGGCAGGCCTTAAATATCTGCGTCCGGTGCATCTTGGACAATCAACCCTGATAAAAATCTTCGTGACTTAATTTTCAAGTCATGTCGACGCTAATGCAAAAGATCCTATTCCTATACCACACATATTATTATTTACTTTATTTGGCACAAATATCTCAATTTTCAACCAAACCTCACACAAATGTAATTCAACTCACACAATTCGTGGGAGACTCGTTGAATTTCGTAATTCATTCATTGCAATTACTTCCTTGAGGTGGAAATCAAAACCACGACCCACATGCAGCGGTCAGCTTTCTTAACCACTGACCGTAAATGTAGAAAACATATAACTGTGTGATTATTTAGCTTAGGATTTGTATCAAATTATCAGAGCTAGATAGACATACGAATTGAAAAGGGCTACATACAAAAACGTGACGTAATAAGAATCATTTTCCGATGACTTTCATGAAGGATATATGTACTATATTTGTCAGGAGAGAACATGTGTCCGCGTACCGAAAGACACAGAGTGGGTAGACCCTCACAAGGTAGACGGATGACCTGGTGAAGGTCGTAGGAATTCAAAGCATGCGAGAAACACAGCACTGGTCGATGTGGCGACGCTTGGAAGCCTATGTCTAGCTGTGGACGTATTTCAGCTGAAGATACTGAGATTTTCCGACTTCTTTCGGAGTCATTAGAAGTCTGCCAGAGATCCATTTACAAAAACCTTTTGGCGCGTAATATTATTAATACTCTCTGCAATAAACTCACGGGTTGACGATTTAGACCCAGTTTAATTTATCCATTTATCGCCTTTTTATCGTACGCAAAAAGGTTTGTTTATGAGGTTATTATTTTACAAAAAGGAGGTCACAAGGGTAGTCGACCGAACTGGCTGGTTAAATACCTAAAATACTTGGACAAAATTAAAAAGTTTTTTCGCTAGTGGGTAGTTGTAACAGTAACACAAAGAAAATTTTGCTCTTACTAAAAATTCAACATAATTTAATAGAAACTTTATTTACAATTTATTTATGTTATATTTCAAAAGTTAATTGTTAGTACCTGCTGGTGTAGCGTTATCTCCTCACAAATCTCTTACTATTAACTATCACTTCACTTTATCACTATGGACTCATTAACAAGCACTCTGAGCGAATTGAAGGAGTTGTTTCACATGAAGATGTCTGCCTTTGAAGACGAACTACAGAAGGCTCCTCCATCACCAGTCACAACTTCTAGCCTTGCTGCGGAGTTTACAATATTCCGGGCATTTATTACGCAAGCTCTTAACAGCATTCAGCAACAGGTGGAGCTACTAGCTCGTAGTGTCGACCAAATAGAGATGCGGGGACGAAGAAAGATCTTGCTGTTGCATGGTGTTGATGAGGAGCAGAAGGAGGACACCGCCAAGGTGATTACTGAGGTGATTTGCAACAAATTACAGATGAGTGACTTTACTGTTGCGGACATCAGCCGATGTCACAGGATGGGACGAGCCGTTGCCAACAAAACCCGGCCTATCCTGTTCAAGCTTGGCAGTCTTGGAGTTCGGGATAAGATTTGGTTTTCCAAATCAAAATTAAAGAGTACAGGCGTCACCATGTCAGAATTCCTAACGAAGGGGCGGCATGATGTGTTCTTGGCTGCGAGGGATAGATGCGGTGTCACCAAGAGCTGGACTAAGGCAGGCTGCGTGTACGTCCTTGGTCCCAATGACTCGCGGCATCGGGTTGAGTCCTTCGCTGAATTGGACAAGATTGCGCCGATTTCCAGTGAGCTTGAGCAGTGTGATCCAGTAGCGGCGGCGCCAGTTTCTGTCCCGGTCGTTGCTGCTGCAAAGACCGCTAGGTTGAAGCGGGCTGCTGCTTTGAAGAAGTGATTTGTTTGTGATGTCCTTCTCGAAGTCCGGGTAATATCATGTTTTGTTTTTTTTTTGTTTTTATTATACCTTCAGTTAATTTTTATGTTAGACAATTTTATAAAAGTACTTTGTGATGTTAGATTATCAATTTGCCTAGGTGACAGAAACTAATGTCACAAGTGTCATTGTCACTGTCAGTCAATACCACGTCTGACGTCAGTTTGTTTCGGTGCGTTCTGTTTAAAGTAATGATGCAATGACAGAAGTCTTTTTTTTTTTTTTTTATAGAAATCAATTAAATTTTAATTGTGTTTTTATTATGTTTATAGAAACTCTTTTGTTACCCGGACTGCTTAAATAGTTTTTAATTCTTGATATATTAACGCAACCGGCAGGTGGATTAATTATACGGTTTATTAGTTTTAGTTAGTTTTTTATAATACTATATATATTTTTATATTCGGTTAATATTTATGTCTATAAATGAAAGCAGTGATAATAGTGCTTTTTTCTCTATCGCAAGCAACGACGACGACAGTTTTGTGAGTATTCCTTCTCTTGCTGACAGTCTTGCAGCGCAGTTTTCAGATGTACCTAAGAATTTCAACGTTATACATATCAACGCTCAGAGCATTCCGGCTCATTTCCACGATATGCTGGCAAGCTTTGACTGTAAGAACGTACATGCTATTCTTATTTCCGAGTCATGGCTTAAACCTTGTCTCCCTTCAACAAGTTACTCTCTTCCTGGTTTTCAGCTTATAAGAAACGACCGCTCGGTTGGTGCTGGTGGTGGTGTTGCCATATATCTTCGTACAAATATCCCCTACTCTGTTATTAATGTGTCAGCGCAGCCGCCTCCATCTAATGCTGGTGAACATCTCTTCCTTGAAGTTGAACTACACCATTCAAAATTACTTCTTGGCGTCTATTATTGTCCTTCTTTACGCGTTAATTTCTTTTTATCTTTTGAAAACCTCTTAGAAATGCTGATACCTTCTTACAGTCATAGTATAGTCATGGGTGACTTTAATACTTGTCTTCTGAAAAGAGACCATCGCTCTTCTTCTCTGACGAATATTTTGTCTTCTAGTAATCTTTCCATTCTTCCTCTGAGTGCCACTCATCATTTTCCTAACTCTACTCCTTCACTTCTTGACTTGATTTTTGTCTCTTCTCTTGATCACGTCGCTAAGCATGGTCAATGTTCAGCTGATGCCTTTTCCTATCATGACCTGATTTTTCTGTCATACAAAGTTCGCCCACCTAAGGCTAAAGCTAAGATACTCATGCAGCGCAATTTTGGTGAAATGAACGTTGACAATCTTTGCAAGGATGCCAACAACATAGATTGGTCTGATCTGTTTGCCTCTGCAGAAGTCGATGAGCAAGTTCACATTTTTACGGCTAAACTTATCGAGCTTTACGATCATCACGCACCTGTTCGAGCAGTTAAGGTTAGACATTTGCCGGCGCCGTGGCTCACAAATGAGATTAAAACGCTAATGCGGAAAAAAGTTACGGCAAAGTCTAAATTTAAGCATAGGGCTAATGACGCTAACAGGGAAAGATACCTCTCAATCCGTAATCACTGCAATAAGGTGTGTAGGAATGCTAATCGCCACCACATTCATACTTCTGTCCAAAATGGGGACGCATCCAAAGTTTGGAAATTTCTCAGATCATTGGGGGTCGGTAAAACCAGACAAGAGACAATCCCAAAAGATATAGACATTGATGCAATGAATAATCATTTTACTGCGTCGTCCAATTTTGATAGGACAATAAAACTGAATACACTAAATTATCTCTCTTCCCTTCCGACTCCCAGTTATTCTCCATTTGTTTTTGGTCAGTTCTCCGCTTGTGATGTTAAGAAGAGCATACTATCGATTACTTCCAATGCAGTAGGAAGTGACTGTATCAGCCGTAATATGTTGGTCCCTGTGCTGGATGTTATCCTTCCCGTCCTTTGTCATATCCTCAATTTTTCTGCGTCTAGCGGTGTCTTTCCATGCTCATGGAAAGATGCTCAAATACTTCCGTTACCTAAAAAGTCAAATCCCAAATCTTTTTCTGAATATCGTCCAATTTCCGTTTTACCATTCCTATCCAAAGTCCTCGAACGGTTGATTCACAATCAAATTACCAGCTTTCTCACTAAAAATAATCTCCTCAACCCCTTCCAGTCTGGCTTCCGTCCTGGTCATAGCACCACCACAGCGCTTCTGAACATTACGGATGATATAAGGTCAGCGATGGAAAACGGTAATCTTACAGTTTTAGCTTTACTTGATTTCAGTAATGCTTTTAATACTGTTGACTTTGATGTGTTGCTTGGGATTCTATGTTCTCTTAATATATCTCCATCGGTAATTGGCTGGTTCCGCAGTTACCTGTTTGGTCGCCGGCAACGTATTTGCTTTGGAGAGACCTTGTCTTCCTGGAGTAATACTTCTGCCGGTGTACCTCAGGGTGGTGTTTTATCTCCTTTACTTTTCGCAGTTTTTATAAACTCAATCTCCGACAAACTAATTTCTTCCTACCATCTTTATGCTGATGATTTACAAATTTACTCACGAGCTCCGCTTGGAAAACTGTCCGAGGCTATTTTAACGATTAATCGTGATCTGGCCCGTATATGCGACTGGAGCAAAAGATATGGACTTATGGTTAACCCTATAAAAACGCAAGTTGTGGTGGTTGGCAGTTCAAGGACGGTCTCAAGGATTGACTGGACGACTCTTCCCCAAGTTTATTTTGACAACTCAGTTGTTCCTTTCAGTGAGAAAGTTAAAAACTTGGGGATATTTATTGATAAGAACTTCTCTTGGACTGCCCAGCTACAGGAAGTTAGCCGCAAGCTATTTGCATCCGCCGCGTCATTAAAGAGATTGCGTAACTTTCTTCCAATTTCCACCAAGATTGCGCTTGTACAATCGCTTCTTTTACCCATCCTTGACTACGCTGATGCCAGCTATCTTGACCTTACCCAAGACCAACTCGACAAACTTGAGCGCCTTCAGAATTTTTGCATAAGGTTTATATTTGGCTTGCGCAAATATGACCATGTTTCCGAATTTCGAGTGAAGCTCAAGTGGTTACCAATTCGCCTTCGCCGGAATGCTCACATTCTTTCCCTTTTGTATAATGTGCTTTTCTCCCCTTCCACCCCTCTCTATCTTAAAAATCGTTTTCAGTTTCTTTGTGACTCCCACACGAAATTCTTAAGGTCATCAGATAACTTGAAGCTTAAAATGCCTATGCATTCCACAACTTTCCTCGACCATTCCTTCACTGTCCAGGCCGCTCGGTTATGGAATGCATTGCCAGTTGTAATTAAACGCGCGCAATCGTTATATGTGTTTAAAAGACTCGTAAAGGATCATTACCTGTCGTTGTTATCTGGTTCTCATACCTAGCTATAATTTTCATGTAAATTTCCATTTCAATGTAAAGTTATCATTTATTTTCTTTCCTTTTATATTTAGTATATATGTATTTATGTATCTATTATATAGGATATGTATATATCTGTGTATCTATTTTAATATATTGTATTTTTTATTATTTGCGCCAACAACATCCCCATTTTATGTCCAGACCAATCACTGTCCATGCCAAGGTTGCCTGGAAGAGATCGCGGAAAGCGATAAGGCCGCCCATTGTATATTTTGTAGTGTACTTTGTTTTTTGTTGTGTATTTTTTGTGGTGTACAATAAAGTATATATAAATAAATAAATAAATAAGTCTCTGCTATTTACTGCGACACATTTAGGACGATTTTTACCGAGGAAACTGACCACGGCTAACACATCTAAACCAAGTTCAAGGGCGGGCTGTTACTGTGTACGAATATATTCCACAACACTGACGACACTGATAGCTCTTGAAAGCGGTTCAGATGTTGTAATCGCGTTCAGTTTCATTGGTTAAATTTGCCTTTAAACGTGAACCGAAAGACCCATTTAAAATATAAGAACTGAAGCAGAAATATGAATGGTGTCCCTTTTGCAAACTAGTCCCAATAATATTTGGAAAATTCGTCGATAGGCTAGCAGTTCTACCTGCTGATTCTAAAATAAGCGAAATGTGTGTTTACTGTGGTGTGTTTCAGTCCACATAAAATACATTTATTTTCCTTCATAAAATATCACAATAGACGATACTATAATCACATTACAATCTAGCCTATTAGCTAATAAGTAATTTAAATATAACTTAAACTGCCAAGTAACTACACATAAAACTAAGAAATCGTCCAATAACGTCTTTCTTATTCACTCTAAGTTAAGGGGAAGACACTTGATTCACGTGATCTTTGTTAAAATAGTTGACACGCAATTATTTTTATTGTTATTGTATTTTATTAACGGATGCGTCTATTAAAATATGCAATTAGCAATTAAAAAGGTAATGAAAAGGAATTAGGGCTCACTATAAAAACTGAAAACGTGATTGTTTAACGACTTAGGAATAGTGTGGTAGCACCAACCATAACTTTTGGCATAAATTACGAAGAGAACCTGTTGACGAAGAGTTGTCAAAACATTTCCTTTAGGGCGACCTACATAAATTCCACAAAAAAACAATATATATCTTTAAAAAAAGTTTGCATTCTCGTTTTTTATCAAACAGCATTGAGATCTTAAGTAGTCCATTAGCTGTTATGCTTATTTCGAGAAAAAAAACCTAATATAGCCAGCCGTTACGCTCTGTTATGCAAACATTTCTAGAACAGAATAAAAGAACCAACATAACTCTATTTACTTTTCAAATTCTGTATCTTAATTCATTCCGGGAGTTACAACTTCAGGTCATTGATACAACTGTCTATGGTATATTTTAAAATGCATTTTAGACTCTGGTGCTAATGACTACGAAGGTCGTACTTTGACTTTTGTTTGTCTATGTTATTAATATTATTTAGAGTGATACATGTTTTGTGTAAAATTGAAATTAGCGGTACCTTAAGCGAGGTCGACTTCGTATTCTAAGGTTAAACGTATTTTTGAAGGGTACTTCAGAATAATCTTTGGCAAAATTGTAAAGTACATCGACACATGAATGTCTTAGTCACTCGTTGGTCTATACTAATATTATATAAAAGTAATTTGTAAGTTTGTATGCAGGGGATAACTAACGAAAAGGCGTTTTGCCACCTTCATGGGATTTTCATGGTTTTCGAGGGTGCTGGAGCCAAAAGGGAGGACAAAATGAAAATACAAGATGGCGGCTGCGTTTTCATGTTTTCGGGGGTTCTTAAGCCGACAGTGATGTGCAAAGAAAATCCAAGTTGGTGACAACGTCATAAAAGCTTCAAAAAACTTATACTAAATGGCTGGCTGATGATAATGATGGCATAATTTCTCTCTCTATATCTGACTCTTGTTTTTATATACGAGTCTGTGTGCGTACGAGTATCGCGTAAGGAACTTCGTTACTAACCGAGATACCCCGACCACACACTTTGAAAAAAATGTGAAATCCACCAGATACTAAGATAAACACATTGCATTGCCCAGTCGAGTTAAAATCGAGAGACATCATTACCTTTTTTAATTTTATACATGTCACGACTTCACACTTATAGCATGAAACGAACAGACCTCAAGGGCGAATAATGACCTCTAGGGTCTTTGGCCTACCTGGTCACTGGCCATTTCCACAAACCGTGGAAAGGTCTCATTATACATTAATACTAAAAAGGTCTCACATGATTAACGACTGCATTTTTAGCTAATGTAAACGAGCCTTAAAATAGTGCTGTAACTACTATTTAAGTTTAGTCGATATTTGGTCTAGATTAGTTATGTAAGTGACAATTTTTTTGCCAAACCAACAAATAGGCAATTTTAATACAAAATAAATTGAGTTATTGACAACAAAATAGTTAATACGTACTAAAAAGGCTATTACTTTATTCAACACTAAGGTCTGTGAAATCGCAAGTACTTTTTAAGACCACTATAACAAGACCTCTGCAGATCTTCAAGATGAATCACTTTTACTTTTAAATATTGAAAAAGGACAAGTCACCATGTCCTATTTGTCTGTTTATGTTAGTTTGTTTGTAAACCACTTATTTAAAGAGTCAGAGTCAAGACGTCATTACTGAGGCAAATAAAGTTATTATTTCCATTGTAGTTCTTGAATATAAATGAATTATGAATCATGATTAGGCTTCTCTCCTTCTACAACCACACCGTTGAACGAGCTAAGGGAATTAATTTTAAGACTCACATTATTAAACTAGATATTATAACATAAAATAACATCATGTCTGGAGTCCCCAAAGGGCTAGGCAGCGGTGTACTTATAATAACACCCATATTTCGCCAGTTAAGTTTAAGTCCCATGACATAGGGGCGAGAATTAAAAAAAAGCCATTAACCGAACATACATTCAAACTCCGGGCTGCTACTGAGTTATGAAGATTAATATCAAATCTGTCAGTAAGAGATTCATAACTGTTCATCGTTTTCGAAGAGGCTTTAGCATAACTAACCAGGCGCGGTCCGAGAGGGGGTCCTTGGGGTCATGACCCCCAAAGCCGTAAATGTAAATCGTCTTAAAATAGTCATCATTTCAGCTGGAAGACGTCCACTGCTGGACATAGGCCACCACCAATTTGGGGGTCTTACCATAATCGCCACGCTTGGCATGCGGGTTGGCGATCGAAGTATGGTGGTAACATGCGTAGAGAACGCTGCTGCTGATGCTTGAAATAGTAATTTTTCGAAAATATAATAAATTTTCTTATTAATATGTAGTCTTTGTTTTTGACCAGCCCCCCCCCCCCCCAAAGTCTGGCTGCGACCGCACCTGTCACTAACTAACTAATTGATGACTTAACCAACAAATTTTTAAAGAGTAATAATCATTTCCAAAATTTCCTTTGTCCAACATAGCATGTCAATGGAGTTGGCCAGGATACCTGGCAAGGCGCAGTGACCACAGGTGGAATAAGGCTTTGACAGAAGGATGACCAAGGTCTGGAAAACGAGATGTCAGTTGTCCGGCGACGAGATGGGCGGAAGACATTGTTGCCATCGCGGGCAGACCTGGATGAGGCTGGCACAGGAGCGTGACCATTGGCACGAGAAAAGAGAGCGTATGCCCAGTTTTGGGGGAAGACAGGTTATGGATGAAGATGATGATGATAACGTGCCAATTGTGTTGAACCATTTAATTTATTCTACTAATCAACTTTCAATGGACCTCATAAGAAGGCTTAAATTCGCCAAAAGGGCAATGGAGAGGACTATGCTTGGAGTTTCCCTGCACGATCGAATCTGGAATGAAGAGATCCAATGAGGAGAACCAAGGTAACCGACATAGCCCGAAGAATTACCAAACTTAAGTGGCAGTGGGCAGGGCGCATTGCTCGCAGAACAGATGGCCGATGGGGCCGAAAAGTTCTGGAGTGGCGACCGCGTACCGGAAGACGTAAAGTTGGAAGGTCTCTCACAAGGTGGACCGATGACCTATGCGGGAAGCACAGAACCGGTCTCAGTGGCGGAGCTTGGGGCAGGCCTATATCCAGCAGTGGACGTCTTTGGCTGAAATGAAGATGATGACTAATCAACATTAAAAAGTCCTCGAACAACATTGAAACATAATTTCTCGAGCCACAACAGAAGAAAAATCTTTCATTCATGAGTACAATTTTCTCTCAAATCAGCTGCGTATACCTGACTGGTAAATGTGAACATCCTGTATAACCCCCCGGACGACTTTCGACGCGAGCATTAAATACAGGACGTCAAATGACGAAGCGATTATTGTGATAAAAACGTGGTACTGCGATGTTTAGAGGTGGGTACAAAGATGTCTCTATGCAAATTTCCTTTCGATGTTTTATGTGTGGTCTTTCTTGCACGATATTGTGGTTACAGAGTGTTAGAGATTCACAAACAAGGATTATAACTAGATAGTATTTGTTGTACTTCATCATCATCGGCCTAGTCTGTCTGAATACCAGTATTTTACATCAAGATGCGACTGCCTATTACCTAACCTCCACAACCCAGTTCCTGGGTGCCCTTAGTAGGACTAGATGTCAAATTTTCAAGTTTCTGACTACCCGTAACGACTGTCAAAGATCGACAAATGACAGCCGGGACCAACAGTTTAACGAGGCCATTTTTCGATATGTAGTGTGGATGGTCACCAATCTACGGACCGACCTCGGCAAGCGTACCTTAACTATCGATCGACCCGTGCGGCTGTTATTAATTAGCCACGAGTCCATCTGTTGGTTACTTGTTGTACTTCACATTGATTTATTAAAAATGAATTTGAATTAGTGACGCACTCTGAAAAGCTTATCTTTTACTTTTTTGGAATCGTCTAAAATGCTTAAGTAATCGACTAAAGATGCAGTTGGTCAACAAACATAATCGAAAACTTATTTTTGAAAATTAATTATTGATGACCATAAGTAATATTAACTAAACAAATAAATACAAAAACACAAGAAGACTTAGGCGTCAAAGTATTCGTCCGCATCGCTGTCATCAAGAAACGTGCCCAGAAGACTGGCAGCATTGCCACGTTGAATGGCAATGCTAATTCTTTGGCCAAAGAATGACCCAGCCCTCTGGTCACGTGACCATAAGTAAATGGAAAATTTCATAATTTGCCACATCATTTAGTAGTAATACGAATTGCCAGGTGCAAACCTAAAAACCTAATTGACATTATAAACGAGGAAAAACAAGCAAGTGTTGTCTTAAGTGTCATCTATAAATCATAAATTTAATAAATAGTTCCCCATCGGATTCTATTTTTAATAATATTTAAAATAACACAATTGATTGAGTGGGTTGGATATAATTTACAATGTGACCAGTAAACAAAAAGTATTAGAGTAGCCATTACAATAATTAAGTCGTGACAACAAAGTCATTGCCGCGCGAATTGAAAAAAAAAACAGAATCGATCACCAACTTGTCAAACTTTTCTTACAAATTTCAATGTACAGCTTATGTAATGATATGTGACTAACGTGTTTGTGGTCATTAGGGCCTTTGGGCTTAGTAAATGTTGCGATATTGCATACTTGACCCATAAAAATATGAGGTCTAAAATACCAGTAGACAATGATTTTAACGATTTCTTAAAAAATGGTGAAGGAAAACATCATGAGGAAGCCAGTATGTCTGCGCCCACAATTCGAAGACATGTGACTTATCGATACACTCACGATTTCATCTACCCCTCTGAGAGTAAGCCTGAGACGCAGTCCCAGCAGTGGGAACAATAAGCCAACATCAGCCATGTCAAGCATTTTTATGGTCCGATTGGGGAATCTATTCCGTCAGTTGTAAAAAAAAAAAAAACCTTTATATCGGACAAGTAACATCCATAGTGGGATAGTAAGCAGAACTTAATATGGAGGCTGGGACAGACTGGATCCGGAAGGCGGACACAAGGTGTTCTGGCGCAGCTTGTCCAACAGTGGACTGCCATAGGCTGAGTTGATTAGTATATTTATACGTTATATAGATTTTTTATTAATTATGACGTAAAAACTACCAGTTTCTAGAGCTACCGTACAAGGAAGACCTGTGAAGGTCTAACATGTCACATTACAAACAAAACAGCATATCAATAATTAATTACCTATTTTAATCCCCTGTCAACATTATTCGATTGTATCGGTAATCGGAAATCGAGTGTATCGATATCGTGAATCGATTCTCGTGCTTCAACCTGCGATGGTCAACCGGTGCAGTCTTACTTCCGAATGCTTTTGAGTCATATTTTATTTAACTTTTGTTCTTTGTAAGTGGTGTGGGAATAGAATAATTATCAAGCAATAACACTAATTTCAAAGCGGAAATTGGCAACCAATCACCAACAGCCAATAGGCCAACATCACGTAACACCAATACACCAACATTAGTTACGAAAACATTTTTTTTTCACCTAAAAAGCCTTCAAGTTGATCTTGGACTGGATTAGAAACATTTTGTCATTGTAGTTCTCGTGTCACGTGTCGGTTAAGTAATTTTTAGCTGGTATACATAATTCATTACAAAAACTTTAATACACCTTACTTCATGAGAATAAAGGTGGTTTTCGTTTAGCATTCTCAAGGGGTCCGAGTTTAAGTGTCTAGCTTAATTGCCAAAGCATGTGTGTGCATTTTTTTATTTTGTGTTACATTACGTAAGTCCGTTTTGTTGTGGTTTATCTGATAACGGTGTCGGAGGCTGTATGAGCGATGAGAGATAGGTGTGGAGTTCCGGGTCTCTTATCTTTGAAATTGATCTTTGTGGGAGAGATGAAAAGAAGCATGCTGTATATTGATGCTTTGATTTCATTAGAGATGGGGAGTCTTTTTGCATCTTCTTCAATAATCATCGTGATAGTAAATTTTGAATTCAATAGTACTGGATAATTATATTTTCTTACCATCTTTAAGCTGTAATAAAAATTAATTTCAAAAACTAAAATCCGACTATTAAAATGTACGAAACAAGAAAATATTTCAGACAGAAATCCAGATATAGGTACATCTAATGTGTCGTCACATGGCCTAAAACCAGTGGACGATAAAGACGTTACCAACGATGCTTTATTTTCATCAAACTATGATAAGTAGTTACGAGGGTACAGATATGGAGGATGGAAAATACAGTATATAACACCACTATTTTTTATCGTTTTAATCAGGGATAAAAACGATAAAAAAATAGCGGTGTATACATACATACCAGTCAAAATAATAACCCTCCTTTTTGTTTCGCCGTAGTCGGGTAAAAATTACCATGATAC
Source organism: Polymixis lichenea (assembly GCA_949091785.1). NCBI lineage: Eukaryota > Metazoa > Arthropoda > Insecta > Lepidoptera > Noctuidae > Polymixis > Polymixis lichenea. The sequence continues at coordinate 11,395,518 of OX420941.1, forward strand.
CCAAATTGACCATAGCCAATTTCTTAAGTGTTTCACCACCGTAACTCCAAGTAAGTGACTCTTTTCTCAGACGACCTTTTTCGCTTGGCTGATCGAAAGGGGCGGATCTACAGTGACCAGCAGACCATGAAATTGTGTTACTAGCTCAAGGGTTGACAATACATCGTTTAAACCAATAAACTGTCATTATTAACAGAAATCGCCTTCTTATGTCCAGTTTTTTTATACTGCAATGTGTTTAATGTAACACCTTATTAAAATACAGGATGTTTTACGCACTTTCAAAGGTATAGGCAAGCAACAAAGGGCCTTATTCGAAGGATAAGTCACCCAAAGGGCAATGGAGAGGGCTACGTTTGGAGTTTCCCTACGTGGATCAGTAATGAAGACCAAGATATTCGGCATAGCCTTAAGAATTTGCAAACTTAAGTGGCACTGGGCAAGGCACATTGCTCGCAGAACAGATGGCAGATGGGGCTGAAAGGTTCTGGAGTAGCGACTGCATACCGAAAGACGTAGCGCTAAAAAGGCTTCCTACAAGGTGAACCGATGACCTTGTAAATGCCACACTAATCCGCTGGCACCGGGAAGCACAGAACCGCCTAAAGTGGTGCAGCTTAGGGGAGTCATATGTCCAGCAGTGGACGTCTTTCGGCTGAAATGATGATGAGGCAGGCAGGTGAATGATCTCCAAGCCAACCCGGTTCGTGAATTCATAATGAACCTTTACAAATAACCGAATGAATGGGAAAAATACTACAACGTACAATGTTGTTAATCAGATCCTTTTGCTAAGCGTATAATGACACATTCAACACCTATCATATAAATATATAATTTAATAATAGTTTTTTGTACTTAATCTCAAGCCAGCGTCCATCTTTGTGATGCTGTTGACGTTTAAGTGTCATGGCGTCGACCGCCATACTGACAAGACATAAAAAGTGCAAATGTATCTGTATATTTATTACCTTTTTGAACCCAACTCGACCTGTCATGCATTCTATGAATATTGAAATCTTATAAGATCAGCACTAGTTTTATTTTACATGTATATCTGTCTGTTAGAACTTTTTACAGCTAAACTGCTGCGCTGATTTCGATAAGATGTGTCATAAAGGGTCTTTTTGCGTTCTCTCTCATATATTTTCACAAAATCTAGCCGACGGGAGTGACGACAAGGCTCAAAATCTGAATCACATAATTACAAATATTTGCCATTTAATTAGCTCGGCACTCTCTATCGGTCGGTCAATCGATTGGTCCTTCAGACTGACCGTTGATATTGCCATTGTTGGACAACTGGCTACTACTTATTTTGATATTTTCGTAAAACATTTTTTTGCATCTGTTTTTAGCATTGAAGTGTTAGATTTGATGATTTATACTGCAGTGACACGTTTAGGCTACGACCTTTGAACAGTGGACTGGTGGACAGTATTCTTATTATTTTTAACTGTTATTTTTAGAAATAATCCTCCTTTTTTAAGCTATTGTATGATCTTGACTAATGTAGTCATGGCTTCTGATAATTCATAATGTAACTGTTCAATGTAGAATAAGTTTTTGTTTAATGGGCTACATGACCCCATAACAAAATCATTACTTGAGAAAAAGACTGAAGAAGTGACTGAAGAATTTTTATTCCAAAATGAGGTTTTTAGTCTTTAGGCATGGTTTAAACCATCAGGTCTGTTTTTGAAATAAGAACCTAACACAAATCGAAACGCACAGTTCTTTTTACAAAACTGACAGTGACAGTCCGGTACTAAGTTGTCACTTTTCTATTAAGAACTTTACTGAAATCGAAATAAAGTTGAAAAGGCAAAAACTAGCTCAGAGGTTCAGGCTAGAATTAGAGATTGATCGCGTTTTGTAATAGGACATAATAGCTATCTACCATTGATGATGATAGTAAAGCACCAGTACAAGACTAGCTTATCAGCATACGAGAGGTATTAAGCCTATGGATATTGGGAGTAACCTGCGGACACGGGAAGAAAAACAAATATCTGGTTTAAAATTTCAAATTCATATCTACAAGAGACCGGCACCCTAATTTCATAATACACTATCAAACAGAATCTGAATCATCATCATTTTGAAGGATTTTGCTAATTCATTGATTCATATGCTCGGAAAATGTGTTTGCTCTACAACATATACAACGTGTAACGGAAAGGATATATACATACCAAGGCACGGCTTCTTTGGATGATATCAAACGATATTGGAAGGGTTTTTTAATCCTATCTCTAAATGTTTGGAAGTTATGAGAATTTTTAGTACATTGATACCAGAAATCGAACTTTTCAAATTGATATAAACACATCACTCGGACGAGATTTATCGTGATATTGGCAAGTAATGTGGAAAGTTATGTATGGACGTACGTAGTGCGGTGACACGTTTGTTATGATTTTATGAAACATGCGACACCGAAAATATGGTATCAATTCTTAAACTATTTTATTTTGAGCTGAAACTGTGTATAATGATTCTATACCAGCTGTTATCTTTAGTGCTTAAGGATAGCAATAGGGTTTCTGTTACACCCTGTATAAGGCAATAAATGTTGTGGAACTGTGAGCTATTTTTATAAATTCATCATTCTGCTAAAAATTCATTTTGCTAAAACTTTGTAATCTGCTAAATTTATAGAGGTCGATCATTGGACGGTCAATGGTCTCGTAATAGAATTGTATTATAATGGCATTGTCGGATTGCCATGATTATAAAACCCGTTAGTAGAAATGATTTTCCAAAAACTACTACTAAATTTGAACATTTATTCATGCCCGATTTCATTTATAAATATTTTTACATATTATTTATTAGTTTATTAGTGTTACATTTTGGTCAGTCATTCATTTGTCATTAACATTATGTATGAGATTACCAATAAATGCCATTTCTTTCAATGCAGTGTCAGTGGCTGACCATTGGAAAGTCATAATGACGCCATTATATTAGTAGATTACCAAACTTGTCAAAATCAACAATTATGAAACCAATGATAGACCATTTTGACACTATTGTAACAGCAGACTTAAGGCCCTGTTAGGGCGTTACGCAATCACCCCTCATAAGTCATTTCATTGGAGGTCAAAATAACCCGGCCAGTCGATATATTATTACTGCTATAGTCTTATCCTTAAATAACTTACCGCTACTTTGTATTGGTAAAATGATGGGTGTCCTTACCTGAAATGACAAAATATCACATTAATATAAACAAACAGGCATGAAGTCCTAGACCTATGAGGATCTAGACACCATAAGTTGACGCGAAGGTTTACATCAATCATCTTTAGTCCCGAAAACAGGAAAATACATAATAAAATTATGTATTTCGCAAAGGACTAAAATTCATGCTTAAATGTTGAGAGCTACTGCTTTCAAAGTAATGTAATTTATTACATTCTATCTTTTCTCATATTCACTGAGCGAGTTCTCAAGGGTAATGTATGACATCGACATTACGAATTGAATGTAGTTGTGTAAAAAAATAATAGAAAATAAATTTAAACAAGTTCTTAAAATAAATAAATATAATTTCAAAGGAACAGTCCGTCCCCTTCAGTAAAAATCTCACCATGAAAACGTAAATGAAGCGAGCTGTCATTCCAAATACTTCAATTTCACTTACCCTAACTTTTCACGGAGAGATTCTTACATATTTGATCATCTTTAATGATTACCTACCGAATATTACCTACGAATATTATTAGCTACCTATGGGAAGTCAAATATATTGCATTTGTTTAAGCGAAGGTCAAATTCCGACCATTTCCCGACCTTGACCGACCATTTACGAAGCATCTGAATGATTCTGTCACCATTATGTAGGTGCTCATGCATATTAGCCCAAACAAATTGGCCAGCATTCATAAAGCACCTAAACTAATAAGGATCATTAACCCCACAAATAATTCGGTTCTTCCTGCCCATGCGGAGAATTCGGCAATATTCGGCAATGTTCGTGCTATCCGCCATTTTGTTTCATAGCTGTCAATATTGCGCGGTTTACGCAGCGTTGCGAAAAAGTAGTGCAATTTCGGGTAAGGCTGAGTGCTAAATGTTGGAGTTGCAAGTGCCCAGCCACGCGTGTAGTGCCTGGTGCACAATAGAGCAAAATAAAAGAATCGTGAGGTTTGTCTACGTTGATTTCAATAGAGCGCACTAAGAAAGCCGTTTGACGTGATAGTCTGTCCTAAACGAGTTTCTTTAAATCACATAGTGTGACTTAATATCACCTGTATTGTGCTCGACGACACGTAACGTTTACCTACAGCTAGCCTATAATACCTACCACGCCCACAATTAATGGATTTACAATCTATAAACCATTTCAAAAGTTCCTGAAAAGGTTGCTAGTAGGTCTTGTGGCATGTCAATGTCAGCGAACATTATAACGTATGCCATTCATTAGTTTTAGTCCTCGTATTAAGAAAAATACTGAGAAACTAGACAATTGGAAAGAAAATATTTATTTATTTACGCGTTTTGATTAAATATTTTTATTTATTTAAAGCTTATCTAACCTACCTAACTACACACACATAGCATTAACCCACAATCATTGTCAATAATTATAGATCTTGAACGTATCTAAAATAAAGGACAGTACGGCACTATTATTTATTAGCGTGATAAATATCATTTAAAACTTTACATATTTCTAATGCATTGTATAAAAATTAACTGTGCCATATTTCATACTCCTCCGACCGCATAATTTTCGTAAAAAGGGATACAAAGTTTTTGCTTCACGTATTAATTAATATATATGGATATATGACGTGATAAGGGCATTTAAATGGCTACTACAAAAATCAAACCTTTTACGAATAAGGCCATCCTAAATGTCTCAAAAGACAACAATAATTGTTCCAGAAATCGCACCGCACCCCATTATCAACTCTGAAATAAACACCACTCTACCCCTTACTCCTTCGACAATAAAGCACATAACAGCTTAAACACGTGTCTGGTCTAGAAAGGTGCAGTTCGAGCCATGACCTGCAGGCCCTAGTTCAATTTCCTCGTTGCGGTCCAGCTCTCTCGGCCTTGCTATAAGGCCGGGAGGCCGACGACGAGAGATTACTGATAGATAGGGAGTGATGATGAACGGTGTTTTAATAGTACCTACTAAGTATACTTGTATTTGAAAGATAGTTTAACAAATCAATAACATATTAACACGCTTGTTTTTCCGGAAGAGGGCAGAGGTTTAGAGAACAAGTTCGAAACATGGGCCAGCTATGTTTGTTTTAGGAGTGTTAGAAGTTTTGTAAAAGAAGGCGACCCTATTACCATTGTTAATACACAAATTCATACTCTAGGTGAAACAGCCGAAACAAACTCAGAAACTAGGTATATCTACTAATGTTTTAAAGAAGTAAAATTTGCTAGTTTGGCGGACTTCCCATGAATAATCAATAGTCAGCTGATCGATTTTGTATGGAAGGTCCGATTTTTTTTTTCATATTTCGACCCATGTTTCTTGGAGAAAATTGTTCTATTTCACGGGTACTATCACCCTAAAAAATTTAAACGGTGACTAAAAATTCACCTTGTGTTAAAACAGGTCGCAGGTATAAAGTAGTGTCTTATAAAGTCCATGTAGGCAGAACAATAGAATATTAAACCTGAGGGCAACCTTTGAGGAAATCGTTATATCAGTTTGGAGATGACCTGTCTCGACAGACAAACTCCCTAGCATCGTATAGCTCAGTCCTAGATTAGTACCTACCAATTATACCGGTCAAGCTATTTGTTACGAGGAGCTGTCAACTCGTTATCATAGTTAGATGGTGTTTGATAAGGCGCTATTAATGGTGGCACGTTTTGTTCAATGGATGAGGAAGTGAATTTGTCGGCGGAAGGGACAAAGAAAATTATGTTTGTAGTAAGTACCTATCTAGGATTAGAGTAGAACGGAGTAACAAATGGATTTCTAGTTTTGTTAGAAATACGGATCAGTGGGTCGTCTTGGGGGCGGAGTGGTAGGAGTATACGCTTAGGGACACATGAGAAGCAAAAAAAAACCACGAATATTGTAGCTATTATTAAGATTGGCAAACTGATTATTCAACATCCACTGTATTTTGCAACTCCTTTTTCGCACAACTCCTCTCCAAATAATCCCGACTGTAATTACCTCACTTTACAAATTTCATATAATTCAACTATTGTAATAATATGACTAGGTATCAATTCAACGAAAGACATTCCTATAATCTAAACAGCCAGGCGTTGGACCTTGCATATCAAAGGTAAGGCTAGGTACACATTCCTGCGCGTAGCCATTTGTGCAAAACCTCATTACCGGCTAGACGTGTCAGACATCTTAATAACTTGACAGACACATGTAGTTACTAGGTAAAAATATACCGAAACTATGTGGTGAATGATAGTCGAGATATCCGGAAAAATCTTTAAGGCTCCCGTAGTCAAGCACAACGAGACAGCGCGACGAAACTCTGGAACAATTTCTATGCAAACTTTGTGGAAATGGTTCTACTAGAGCGTCGCGCCTGTTTGGGAACCTTTGAACGGTACCGATGAAGTACGACAGTCATTTACATATTTAGCTACTGTCCTTCAAAGGTAAAAAAATTGTTCTGTAAGTTTGTCCTCCAAAAATAAAGAAATAGTTGTTTAGTTGTTAAGTTGTTCTTTATTGAACAACTTTCATTTCTATAATTAAGGGTTTGCGGTGTAGTTTGATTTCTATAGTGCCTAGTTAAAGCTCTGCGGAGTACAATTACAGTAGGAATCGCTTTCATTTTGACTGTTCGACAACATTCATTGCACTATTTACGTTGTTGATCGTACATATTTTTCTCACCCCCGATTCATCCATAGGATGCAGACGTTGCAAAACCGATTCCTTCGCCAAGCCACAGGCTCCCCATGGGTCGTTAGAAACGAGATCCTCCATCTCGATCTAAAAGTCCCCACAATCGCTCAATTTCTGAAACGCAATTCAAAGCGTTTTTTCGATAAAGCTGCGCAACACCGTAATCCCTTGATTGTGAAAGCCGCTAGTTATGTCCCCAGTAGAATCAGTAGAGTCCGCCGGCCGAGACATATCCTTTCCGATCCAGACGACCCCATTACTCTTCTCCAAGAACAGAATATGGCCACCAGTACAGCACACAGATACAAACCGTCTTTCCGACCTCGCCGCCGAGGTCCTCACGCCCCGCGAAGACCCCGAGTTAACGATATGACCCACAACCGTCCCTTGCTCGTAGAAGTGCCAGCCCGCGCCGAAGCTGAGCAAGTAGAGTTAAACTCCCCTATTGATAATAATAAAGAAACTGTTTTGATCCACCCTGTCCCCACTTGCTGCCCTCGCCCCACCAGTGACGCCCTGAGCCGAGGCCCGAACCCCACAGGGGGAATTCTCAGCGTGCAGTTGCTCTAGTTAAATGGGTTTTGTAAGCCCTGGCTGGAGGCTCTTAGTCTAAAAGCTAATAGTCCCCACAGGAAAGCCCGGTTGAGTAGTTACGGCCTCTCCAGGTCAACTACGAGATGTCATTTCCAAAAAAATAAACAAAAACATATTTTTCTAACTTACGTACTAGTTATAGCAATATCCTCAAAAAATACTCAATACGTAATACACTATTGGATTCTGGTTGGACTATCATCTAGCTAACTTCCTTAATGAATCGAAAACTTTGTAGAATATTAAATATACGTGTCCTTCCGATTGAAAATAAAGATAATTCCAATCCTAAGAAAGAACTTCTAACTTCTTACCACATAAATATTATTTAGCCAGGTATTTAGACCAACTCACCAAAAAAAATGTACTTAGCTAATTAAATACAGATGAAGCAAAGACATCATATGAAAAATCGTTCTATTCACCTACATACACTGACATAACATCATAAAGTTGCTCCAATACATGTAAATTGATACATGATACATCACTGACTGGACCAGAACTGTCAGATTCAAAGTAATAAAACGTCAAAACGAGCCGTGACCCACGCATGCTTGCGCAAACTTATGAATATGCAGAAACACGAAAGTTTATCATTTTATAGTCGATACACATGCTATGTAGTGAGGGAAGAGAGCTTGTGGCTAAGCAATAACAGACGCACAGAAAGAAAGAAAGAAAAGAAAAAAACAGGTTGGTCCGTGGATAAATGACCATCTTCACACACCAAGACCCCTCGTGCCTCGGAAAGCACTTTAAGCCGTTGGTCCCGGCTGTCATCCGTGGGTCTTTGGCAGTCGTTACGGGTCGCCAGACTTTGTTAGCCAAAATCCCCACGCACATTGGACCGAATGGGACTCTAGGTGCGGAAAAGGGAGTCCCATCATCATCATCATCACGAGTCGCCAGAAGTCCGAATGTCTGACAACCAGTCTTACTAAGGGGTATAGTATTACCGAGTTACTGGATTGTGGAGGTCAACATATGTAGTTGGAAGAGGCCAAGCAGATGATGACGCATGCCGTGAATTGTGACCAATTTGGGAGAATTATTGTCATTACGAAAAAAACTAGGCACAAAAATCTCAGACTTATTCCAAATAAATGTGGTCAAAGAAGAAGTATAGAGTAGGCATATTGTCAAAATCAAGATTACACAATCTCACCTGGGACTCATGCAAAGTTTGTCTTCCTATTTTGTTTATTTAAACGCAAACCAGTTGTCGCAAACCAGATTGACAAAATTGACATTCCTACATGAAACTTGCAAAGGTAATTTAAAGGAGTAACAATAAATCTTTTTTACACTCCCGGAAAAAGATAAACACTTAGGGCGTCTTTACACATAACTGACCCGAAATTCGTGGACGGACATAAGGAAATAATATATTTCTAAAAGATTCCAATGCCAGTTATTGTAGGTACTTTCATGTAAATTGCTACTGGTTTAAAAGGGTTTTCGAAAGATAACAGAATGATAAGTTGCCAGCACCATCTTGATTTAAAATGTTGACCAGATAATGACGTGTAAAAGTGTATCTAAACGAAATTCTTACAGAAATTTTAACATTATTTCATTTCATCCTTAATTAATACTAAGCTAAGCTTGGTAACTAATCTCATTAAGCCGGTGATCATATAATTTTCATTATCATCATCAGCTTATATCAAGTACAACCCAGTGGATATTATAAAGAGTTATAGATACGATGAAGTCATCTGGCACATGTCAATAACAACGAATATGCACCTGTGAGAAATGGGCACGTTTTGTTCAATGGATGAAGAAGTGAGTTTGTCGGCGGACGGACAGAAAAATTATATCTATAGTAAATACCTATCAAGTATTAGAGTAGAACGAAGTATAACAAAGAGTATTCTATTTTTATCTAGTGTTATCGCCTTATCATAGAATGAACCAAAAATTCTAAGACATGTGACATCCAGCAACCCGCACTGGATTACAGCTCAATCCCACTCACAGAGAGGAGTGTCTCAGCGATACCTACATTATAAAATTCTGTTGCTCACCCGGATGTGTACAACCGTCTTTACCAAACTTATGTCCACATTTTTGGCATAAACAGATCAATTCTCCGAAACAATTTTATTGAGCAATAATTATTCTGAACACCTTCGAATGTAACGGATCTTCTGCGGTCAATATATCGTCAGTACCTTTTATATTTAAACATTTATATTCATTTGTAGTTCAAAGGATTTCGCGAACTTATAAATTACGCTAGAACAGATTCTTAGAAAACTAAAGTGTTAAACTGGTTTCATGGATAAACGGCTAATTAGTCACTTCGCTCTAATTTACTCGCCCGAATTGGGCGAATCATCACTTTGATATAATGCAATCATTTCTATAGGCAACTCGCACGAATTTAATTTATTTGTCCACAACTCCTGTAATACGTATTAGGCAATTGGCGCGTTTTGATTAAACCGTTAAGGAAATAACGAAAAGTTAAGGAAAAAGTACAGTAGTTTGATTAAATAAAATTAAAAACATGCCAATTGCCTTATACGTATCGATTTGCCCACAAATAAATTAAATTCGTGCGTGTTGCCTATAGAAAATAATACATTAGAAATTGTGTACATTCACCCGATTTGGTCCAGTGAATTTGTGCGAATTGACTAAAAAGCCAGATAAACGAATGCTAGAGGTGATATTAATTAGTCCACTTCGAACAACACCTGTGTTTGTGGGAAATTAACTCATTTGTTAATAGTGTCTGGTTGTCATTGGCGGGTCAGTAACACTTTAACATGTTTTAGCTAATGCGGTTTCAATGGCAGCCATCCATCTCTGCTTTGCCTTTTCCGAACTAGAGGATTGGGTTCTGGTTTGACTAGATGGGAACTGCAGTTCAATATTTTACCTTGAGTAACGGCTTAGCGACTGATAAATATCTTCGTTTAGAGTACCTATGCTTATATAGATGCTGATGCATTTTAAAGCACATAAGGCAAATTCAAGATACTATCATCTAGCACCCTTATTACGTAACACACTATTAATCTGAATTTGAATTTTTTTTGCTACTCTATTTTTTTTGCAAGTCTTTCCAGGAACTTTTTTCCAGCGCCACCTCGACCCAGCCCTCGCCGTACCCGTCCTGGGGGCCTAAAAACGCCACATTAAGCGATTCTGCCAAAAGCGATTCATTTCCTGAATTCCCGGACTATGAGTCTACTATTTGACTTCAATAAAGCAATTCATCATTTGTAGACCATTTTACGAATTTCCATACAAAACTGTCAAACAGATGAATTGCGTGCTGTCTACGCAGACAAAATTATGAATTGTCAGTTTATGACCACTTCACGATTTTAAATATGATTAATAAAATAATATCCTACTATGATTCTGCCAGAGCAGTCTTTTTAGAACCCCAGGTCATCTCGCCATCGGTTTCTGGGCCGACCGCGCCTATCTCATCATCGTCATCATCATTTCAGCCAAAAGTCGTCCACTGCTGGAGAGGCTAAGCCTCCCCCAAGCTCCGCCACTTCGGCCGGTTCGTGCCTCCCGCACCCAGCGGACTCCTACAGCCCTCACAAGGTCACCGATCCACGTTGTGGGAGGCCATCCAACATTACGTCGCTTATCTACTATGTTCGAAAAAAATGTGTGCTTGTTGATTTGTCGAAATGAAAGCTATTACTACTGTTAGTGCGTTACGCTATTAACCTGCTGAGATCTGCTCGACATCTTCTGAAGAAAGAATTTTAGACTATTATCAGTGATTCTGCCACCAATCAGGCTTCGGTTTGGCAAAGGGTAAGTTAGGAATTCCCTTTTGCATTGCAATTGCTTCTTGACATACGCGCGTATATTTTTGCCTCGCCTAATAGACATATGCTGGACGATTCCGTTGAAATTTCATATGATATTTTTGGAGTATAGATCGACTTATCCTTTCGCTTTACCTGCGTTATAAATATAAAGTATGGCATCTGCCACTAAATATCAACTTAGATCCACTAACATGCCACAACTCGAAAATACAGCCAACACCTAAATAAGCAACTTAAAGCTCCAACATTTACGATGCGCAAGAGTTGATTGATTCGCGTTTTATTGCCCAACGTGTCGTTACCTCTTTGAGCCCGATTTACGAGGTGACTCGTAAAATTATATATTTTAGGTTTTTTGACACTTTAAAAATGTTACATTTTGTGTTTTTCTTGTTCATTTATTTGCCAGTGTAATTCTTTTTAGAGAACAGGGTGTAAGTTCATTCATCCTCCATATAATAAACAATAATAACAAACTAATACATATTAAGGACCTAGGAAGATAGGGAGGACCTAGGAGGTGTTGAGTCTCGTAAGCTACTGCACGACGATTGACGGAACGTTGTATATAATTATGTACGTCGCACGGTAAACTTTGATTGCGCGATGCAGGATTTTTGTGTGACGTCAGTGTGATGCGAAGTTCGCATGTGCCGTTGTAGATGTCGCCCACATCTATAATTTCTTTCCGTCTATATCTGCCTCATCTCGCCATTTAAGCTCATTATTATTCGCGGTGACATTTTCCTAATTAGTAGGATGAATTAGTGTATCATTTTGCGTCATGACAAAAATGGGGATTTTTATCAACGGATTTATGTAAATTGAAACAGTTTTCCGTTCTTATCTTAGTTACTGGTTTCCCCTATACCTACAAAAACATATGTCTCATACTAATTTCGTGATTAAAGACTATTCTTCCTTCCCTTTTTTACACACACACACATCTTGACCAACGGCTAAGCTTAAGATATACCTACATAGTATCATTATCATAGGGGTTTTATATTATAAATTTTCCCAGTAGCAGCCCGGACTCAGTTGATAGTATTGATTGAATTGTCAAGGAGACGGTCTGTTTGTCAGAAATATGAAGCTAGTTGCCCATTCCAAAGCGTTGAAAATACACATATGGACAAGAACGGGAAAGAAACTCCATGGATACTCTTTTAATTCATACCGTCACAAAAATATTAGGCAGGTGTTTAGATATCTTCATCAGTTCTAATTGATCATCAGAGAGTAGACATCAAACTGTGATGATCGTTAATCCAAGGTAAATAACCCATAATCCAACATTGACAAATAGTAACATTAAACTACAACGGTTACAAAAAATGACCATGGTCAGTAGAACTTTACATAATAACTGTTAGTCCTGCATCTAAATAGCTAAAAATAGTCACCAAAAATCCCAGGTCAATATACTCTACAAGTATTAAGACCCAGTTGCATTCAATTAGAATTATAAGTACCAAACAAATAGTATTTATTTGATTAATGATTTTTTTTTAACCACAATAACGGTGTCTTAATTTATCCTCTTGGACGTAAGGTAAAGAGGTCAATATACTGGACAAAACTCTTTGATATATTATTGTGGTAAATCTATGATCTATGGTGCGAAGTTTTAAAAACATGGATGCGTCATAATGGTCAGGAAAAAACATGCGACGTTAAGGCACTTGATCCACCGCCGACGATTAACGAGAAGCGAGAGAAACGCGGACACCCACTGTACAACTGGTTCATAAATTCAAGATCGCTCAGTGAGCTATATAAAGAGCTATGCTTAGAGTCTCTCTGATGTATAGAATCCAGAATGAAGAAACCCAGCAGAGAACTAAAGTTGTCGACATAACTCACAGAATTAGCAAGCTGAAGTGGCAATTGGCCGGCCACATTAGCCGTAGAACCGATGCCCGTTGTGGTAGACGTGTTCTTGAGTGGAAACCGCGAATCAGCAAACGTAAGGTGACTGGTAGCAGCTGGATGAGAGTTGCCGAGAATCGAGTTGAATGGCGTGCAATTGGAGAAGCCTATGTCCAGCAGTGGACTGCTGTAAGCTAATGATGATGATGAGTAGAGCTACCAACTAAAATGCGAGCGTTTATTCGCTGGTATGCCTATGTAGGTAAGTACCAAGCATTAATTTCTCAACGAGTATTTTGCCCGCCAAACGAGCGTCACTGAGCGAGTATTCACTTTGATAGCTCTTGTCACTGTGACATACGAGTTCTCGCGATGGTGTGAACAGTGAGCAATCAACTATTAGTATTAGTTTCTCTTTTACTTACACGGGACCTGCAATTTTTTGTCTTTGTTTCATGAGCGAGAAAAAGTTGATGGCTAGTCGCTTTCTAGCCGACGGTGGAACAGGTACCTTAACATAGCTGTTCCAATGATCGAAAATAATACACGTGTATCCACCCATGCATTTCTTTATTAATAAACTCAAAATAATATGAAACTCTGTGATGAAATTACTTTCAACCTGAAATTCTGTTCCATAATTGGTTCCCAATTTGGATTTAGAAAGATATATTCAGCTTTGTATTTTATATTCTTTACAATCAGATAGGCAGTCGCTTCATCTAAAATACTGCTGTAATTCAGCTGCATCCGGTTAGACTGGAAGCTGAACCCAACGTAGTTAAGAAAAGGCTTAGCAGTTGATGATGATGATTTTATATTTTTTACGATGTTATAACTTTATAATCTAATCGTTAACTTCTAATCAAAACTGTGCTTGGCTCTCGACCAATTACCTATTAATGATGATTTAATGACAGATTAAAGTTAACGGCATATTTTCCCATTATTATGGGATAATAAAAAGTCACATTAAAACTATATGACAGGTCATTATTGGGTTCATATGTCAACGCACCAACATTTTATTAGCCAATATTAACATGGTTATTGAACATACATAGTCTAGTGATGATTTGTGACTAAAGCGAACTGCCCATTAAATTATATCTGTGGGAAAGACACGAAATGTATGAATGGAGTTCAGTTTCAAGAAGAAACAAACCATCAAAAGTAATTTATTTAAACGAGGGTGAAAAGTAGCAGTTTTTGAACGTCAAAATTACATAAGACGGTCCCCTAAGACGCTCGCCCTTATAAAGAAGAAGCGACGCAATAAACTCCCTAGCAGCATTGGCTGTTCAATTAGAACGAGGAAGGCCCAACTTCATAAGTGGAAGCAAAGCGTTACCCTTGATTTAAAAACCCGAGGGAATTACAACAGACGAAGAGAAGGAAGTGAATATTGAAAGAAAGGCAGATGTTGACATAAAACATTGTGTAAATTAGGAAAACATAGTGTGAAAACTGGCATGTCTTAGAACCAAAGACATGTGACATCCACCAACCCGTACTGGGCACACCTGATAGACTATGGCCTACCGCCTCTCACAGAGGGGAGGCCTCTGACCTAGCAGTGGATATACTATAGGTTGATCATGCTATGCTTATCACATTACAATATAAAGTAACTACATTACGAGGGAATCTTCCAAATTCCTGCTCTTAAAGTTGACAAACATACATTAAGTAGACACACCATGTTCTCAACCATTAATATTCTCAGATCACACTAACGGCCCGCCGATATTGACCCCACTGTTACCACTGCCATAAATTAAAATATGCAAATGTACAAGGAAATCTCTTTTACAAATTTGAAAACCCAAGTCCTGACGTATGAGATACACATTAATTTGATATAATTTAGAACGATACTCCTGTTATTAATGTTACTGAAGATTTATTTGAAGACGTTACTATATTCTTTAAAAGAAACAAGGAAATATATGCTGGACAAATTACTGTATTGGCAGATGATGATGACGATATTTCGGGTTGTATGTGTTGAAGTATTCGTAAAAATGACGAATGAGGTGAACAAAGACCGTCGGAAGATTTTACACGAAGACCTAAAAACACTGATATGTAAACACGTGTAACAAGACATACCATAGAAAATGAGTTTCACAGTAGCATACAATATTTTTTGAAATTCGACAAAGATAAGCGCGTTCAAACGAACTCTTCAGCTTTATTAACTCAGTACGTAATAATAAGGTAAATGAATGAGTATAAGTATATGTATTGATGGAAAGTTTTCACATTCTCTGATCTACAAGGAGTCACCATTTTATAATTAATCCACACACTTCCCACAGAGGTCACTGAACGATCTGAGGTTCATATTATATTATTCAAAAGGCTGCTCGCTTTGCTTCTAATTCAGTATTAAATCAGTTTAAAGTTATAATCTCATTGGACTCATTCATATCTGGCTCTACTCCCATTATAGTAAGAAGCTTATTAATAATTCATAATTCAACTACATTTGTTATTATTTTTTGTTCATACGCATCGGTGTTTAGCATATTAACTTTAGTTGCCATAGCAACAAATGTAAATTGGACATTATTTTTAAGTGTTAAGGTCCCGTTTTTCAGACCACATAAATAAATGTTTTTTTTTTCTCCTAATAGTGTTGGTTTTTTTTTTTTTTTGGGTGGGAAATCATCAAATAACTTCTCCCGCTCTGGGTGGAGCGGGAGCGGGCGTGTCAGACTTTTACTGACTAAAACCCACCCGTGTTCCCTCATTTGCCTGTGTGCCAGGGGCGGCGGTATCTCTTTCGAACAACCCGCACCCCTGGCAGGCATCGGCCCTTGCGGGCCCCATCTGTTGCTGCTGACATCTCTTTGCCTAATAGTGTTGGTTGAATAGCAATATGAATGGCAAATGCTACTTTAACGCTCATTAATATATATAAAAATCAATTTTATAAGCCTATACGTTGCCAGGCCAGTTTTTAGAGAGGCTATGGAATATCGTATTAACGATTTCAGATTACATAAATTCACATCGCTCAGAAAGTTGACCAACATATTGTGTATAGAGATCTGTTAGTTCACCAATTACTAGGGAGACACAATAAGGACAAATACTTGTACACGTTAGAAGGAACTTCGACGCGGAAACTGTAACCGTTAATTCAGTAAATGATTTTGATAAACAACGAAAAAGTTCAGCGCAGGGGCTCAGAATCATGTAATATAGAATTAGAATTAGAATAATTTAAGTTTTCTACAGGGTAGGGACATCGACGCGCGACCATGGTAAAAGCATTTTTACCATGGTCAATCTATGGTAAAAGCATGCGCGTCGGCAAGTTTCTGTATTGCTGCGTACTTACAT
The DNA here is from genome assembly GCA_949091785.1 of Polymixis lichenea. Taxonomy (NCBI): domain Eukaryota; kingdom Metazoa; phylum Arthropoda; class Insecta; order Lepidoptera; family Noctuidae; genus Polymixis; species Polymixis lichenea. The sequence continues at coordinate 11,412,012 of OX420941.1, forward strand.
TTTAAAAGTAGGCACCTACGTAATGAATTTTAGTTGCACCGATATTCACGGTATTCATGAATGGAAATTCAATAAGGCCAGTGTTGAAGCAATAACTTATTGAAAGCCTTAATAAGTCTCATGAGAATGGCTTCGCACAAACAAAAGTCAAGGAAAGTATTGTCCTTCAACTTTATGATCCTGCCCTTTCGTTCGTGTGTGGCAAGACCTGATTCATACGCGCTTATTTCAAAGGAACAAGGTTCAATTTGTAATGGTATAATTGGAATAGCTCCTGCAATATTTTCTGCGGGCATTGGGCTGTCAATATTTAAATGAGTTATTGTACTGGACTTATAAGTTATCGAGGTGTAACCACAGTAATTATGTATGAAAGTCTTTTTGTTCTTACTCACAAATTAAATTTGAACCGAGTTAAAAGGAAGTGTGCATTTTAATTCGAGGTACATATCTTTCACAATCATTTCGTTTAGGGCAAGGTGAAATTAATCTTTAAATTCGATGAATGTCCATAACTACCAAATTATAAACCAAAGCTGGCTAACTTTACAACACTTTAACACAGTCAAACTGTCTGACTATGGAATACATATACACACATTCTTTGTCAAATCTTTGAGCTCCTTAAGTTCTGAGTTGAGCTGCTGATAACTAATAAATGTGTGCCCTGACTGGACAGATCTTCTCACTCTGTGTGGTTATTTCCTCATAAGACCTTTTCAAACCTCAATTTAGGTACATGGTCTGCATATGATCTGAAGATTATGTCTGGACTTTAAAAGTGACTGTGACCTCTGACTTTGTTTCGGCCTTTCTTCTCAGAGTAGTCAAATACGAAACATTGTCCTCATATAGTTTTGAAAATATGACAAGTGTATGTAAAAACCAACTTACAGAAATAAAATCATCATCATCTCACGAACATACTTAGGTAGTCAATGGCCACTCTAAACTAAATTCCTTTCGAAGCCAAATCGAACTACATCTCAAAATTGACACGAGAATCTCACTGCACCCAATAACATCTCACATATGGCCTTTAGTAACCCAATAAGGCCACGATGTACGATGAGTGTCTTACGTAAACGATGCAAAAAGTTGTACAGAACTGGGTCACCATGCGACATCTCGATTGATTTAAAACCTACAATGCAGCGATTTTTTCAAATTAATCGAAAGCACTTGCCAATTATCGACGGAAAATGTCAAGATGAACTTGTGGTTTCGAAAAAGAGGTACGCCTTGGTTATGGTATTGTTTTTGATGAGTAAGCTGTTGGCTCTTGTGCAAAACGGTTGGAGATCCATTTTTCGACAGATAGCATTCTCTTTTTACTTGGGTGCTGCTGAATGTATGAAGTAATTATAGCAGATAAGAAACTTCGTGAAAATGAATACCTCACATTCAATGACAAAACAAAACCTGTGACCAGCAACCTTGCATAGTTGTCATGACACACAGACCAATAACATTCAATTTCCCAATGTTTTTATAGTAAACCTTCAAAATATTGATTACAGTTTCAAAATGACATTCGAATAAGTCGTACACACATAAGTACAGGCAATTTAGTAATAACAGCAAAATTACTGAGCAAAGTCAACAAAATTAATATCCATAGACTTCCGATCAATGCAACTCCGCCATTACTAATAACAGGCATCGAACCTACACCAATTAGCAAACGGAAGGCGCTAATCGATTCAGTTATAAAATCGTATAAATTTTATCGATTGTTGAGATATTTCAAAGGAACAAGAAAATTGGATGAGAAATCTGCGCATTTTCTGTAGTTTGGATAACTATTATAAATGCTTGTCATTTCCAGCATGACACAATAATTTTTAGTTTCGAATCCTGTGGAATAACTCTGTTAAGACCTAAGACTTATTCTCAAACATGGCTCAGAATCGTTCCTTGTGGCATTCTTTAAAGAACTCCGTAGTTTTTAAATAATTTTATTTTATTTTCTGTAACTATCTCCGTATATTGAGCCGGTAATCAACAAATAGAAAAGGCATTGTGTACCAAAAAAAAAATCAAGAAAATTGCTATTAAAATCAGGGTGCTCTTAAATATCAAAAGCCATTGTTAAATCTGCACCGCAATACAGAGAAACATAGCACGTTTAGGAATGCTCTTCGACTACGTGAACTACATTATTATACCGTTGATCTCGTTTCCTTAGTTCAATTTCCCTGATCCCAAGCCAAAAACGAGGTAGATCATTAACTCCTACACGGAATCACTTTTCTATTCGTCTCACGTTAGATGCACCGACAATAAATCTATTCTAAAGTCAGTGAAAAATGAAGTCCAATTGCTATTCTATTCAGATGGACATCTTATTTAAACTCATCTTGTTTGAACAATGCTGATCTGTTTATTGTTCGTCTCTTTATTTAAATGTAAGTAAAAGCTAATTTATTCCTGTTTTAATAATTCAGTCATTTACATAGTTTTAGGCTTTGGTTAGATAAAAATTTTAGCTTCCTGGATGAAGGTATCATGATTAGTGATTTCCCCTTCTAATAGTGCATATAATCGAATATATGATTCAGTGGTCTGGAATATGACAGATCATCTCACAAATAATGTAGCATCCCGGGATGAGAATTTAACAAAATTCGTGTCGCATAGTCGCATATACCTTATTACTGAACTTCCTGTTTGGTCACCTGCATCTATGCATGACTCTTTCTCATTTTTAACTCATCGAAATCCACCCGTCACAATATTTCTATACCCATTTCCCAAATGTGCTGTGAGTCAGCACATTTGGGAAATGAAAATTGGGAAAATTTGGGAAACCACATTAAAAGGCGTGAACACACGAGTAGCAATAAGTGTGCCGTAAGCTTGTCACATGACTAGCAACCGGTTGCTTATGAAATCGATCGCGGGCGTGGCCACGACTGCCACAACCAAGTTTATACCGACTGGCGCTTGATTCTTGATATTGTGTCTTATGATGACTGTTATGTGTTTACGACTCAGTACGGTTTTGTGCAGATAATCTCGGTTCTGTTGGCGGTGATATAATCTGTAGGTGTGTTCATATCCGTGCGAAATGCGGTGTTTGCTAAATTAATACTTGAGAGGTGTAAAACCTCTGCGAAATGAAGTGAAGACATAAATATAACCCCAATAGAGAATATAGTTTGAAATTGGCAACATTAATGTTAATTCTAATATCTAATTCGTAAAAAGTTTTTTTGTTAATTGGATATTATAATTACTACTATTGCAGAAGATGAAAAAGAAACAACTAGGAAAGCCTAGATAGAAGTTCCTCATTATAAAATTACTATAGCAACAAAAAATATTATTAAAGATGAATGAAACAGACGTCTAGAGTCTAGACGAATCGCATTCATTAAGATGCAAATTAAAACTCGATCACATAACACATTGATAGGTATTCATTTAATCAAGTGATTTACCGAGACTGTAGAGGCCGATATCAAATGAAAGAATATTATACATGAGTACTGCCGAATCATCGTTTTATCAGCAAAATTAGAGAAGACTTTTAAACGAATAACATACCCATTGGACTCGGTAGACGCATGAGACTGGATGGAACTACTGAAATAGTTCTAGCGAATATACCTCTTACAAAGGGGAAGTTTTTACTTATTCGCTACAAAAAAAAACTGGTCAATCAATCACAAGGTGTACGACCGGTGTAATATGTCCAAACATGTTCAAAAGACAATAATTTTGTGTGTATAGGTTTTTCAACTGTTCAAACGTGCGTCAGAAACATCAGTCTGAGTTAACGACTCATTGATGCTCGCTCAAAAGTCAAAAGGCCAACAGAAAGTATCGCCATATTGAAATGAACTCATCTATTACCACAGCTTTGCGGTTTGTGGCCATTTAAACTCACAAACTAAACGATTCTCATTTATTCTGTAATAAAATATTAAAGATTTGCATAAATTTTGTTGCTGCCTTGAAAATAATTTTGCAAAATATCTCGCAAACTACGTTTAATACCGCAGATAGAGTGAAAGTAATGTGGAAACGCATGAATTATGTATGTACGTGCGAGCTACTGGAATGCCGTATAACTTCCGAAAAAAAATCCGTATTACGCGAACAACTGCACGGCAACCGATAAGTCACGTGTTTGAACAATATTATAAAGATGGCCGCCGTCTTTTGACAGCTGTCAATAATTCCCGCAGTTTTTGGTATATTGTTTTAATTAGCAAAATGTTGTCCAAGGTAACAACGAACACAGCACGTGGTAGACATTGCAGGGAGCCAATCAATTTTTTTTTTTTTTTTTTTTTTTTTTTTTTTTTTTTTTTTTATGACACTTAAAATTTTAGTAGACAGGTGTCCGTTAAAAAATATTGTACATTTATAGATTATATCTATAAAATAAGAAGTTTAATTAACACGTCGCGCTTTGTAACTTGCGAGTAATCAAATAAAATCTCGATTTTAATTATATATTTTTTAGGATACACAAAACTTGATCAGAAATTATTATATATAATGAGAGTTCGTATTTGGCTTGAAACGTGTTTCGGGCTCATCAGGCGACTAATAATTTTACATGACATTTGCATGTATAATGAGGTATACAGAGAAAGAAATCCGGTTTTCGCTAAAATTTCGTGCAAAATAAACTGTAGATCACGCTTTAAGTACTCAGAATGTCAAGCGTCGATTTCGTTAAGATTTTATGACTTTTCATAATATTTTTATATGATATTTATTGTCTAATTTCTATTAAACCAGAGATTATGGCAATTTATTTCATCCATTTCATCATACATCTATTCATACTCAATGAATCGTAAAAGGTACGACCGGTCATTACGTAGTCAAATAGCAAGTAGGTGAACTGATGTTCAAATCATAATTTAAAAAGTTGTTTTTTATTTCGTAAATTGACATTTATGTGACATAAATTGTGTTATGAAGTTCATCTCGTGAATAAATAAACATTAAAAAGTCTTCTTTAGTCTTGAACTTTGTGTAGCCAAGTCGCATACAACTTATATTTTTCAGCCTATAGTTCGATTCCATATTTCCAGTAACTGAGTTGTGGATGTCAGATACGCAGTTACTTCATATAAAATACTGGTATCCAGCTGCATCAAATCAGACTGGTAGCCAACCCCAACACAGTTGGAAAACACTAGGCAGATTGATTGACTTCGATTCCATATAATTCTGACAGCTGTCACTTTGACATTTAGGTACTTGTCACACATCACAATTTCGGCATGATACATTCATAGGCGTCTAAGTGTTTATTGTATCATACCAAAAATGCCCATTTCTATACAGACCATTTATTCTACTTACTAAATAAACTATGCAAAAGGTGACTTACCTTAGTATGAAGGGTGTGTGTGGAGAAGAAGGAGCAAAGAAGAACAATTGTGGACAGCCAATGGGCCGACACAAACGGCGTCGACTCCATAGTGAATCTGTAACAAAAGAGGATACACGTTTAATTATTTAAATCAATTAAACAAGGAAAGGAACTTTTCATCTGAGTAACAATGGTAATTAGGGAAGTCCCAAGAATAACCAGAGAATACTAATTAACGCAGGCGAATGTCCAGCAATCGGGTTTAATAATCGGCTGTAGATTAAACGCAATAGATATAAGCAAAGTTTTAATGCAAGCAATACTTTCAATGCCAGTATAGAGCGGTAAGCGGAATGATTTCAACACTATTTAAATATTATATATAAATATAATATTTTAGAAAGATATGTGAAAATTATGTGATGCATCTAACGAGAAGATTGCACGAACATTTAAATATTGGTCAATATATTTTTGTTGGTCTCCTAATGAAGCATTTATCAACATTATCATCTGTAGAACTAAAACATTACATAATAAATTACAAACAACTTCAACCATAAACAAGGATCCCAGTGTTGCCATACAAATAATTTTCCTTGGGCCGGGGTTACCACTTTTCCCTGCAGAAATTCTCGGTACCAACCGAGCTTAGATCAAGAGATATCACGTTATCTTGTGATCGCAAATTCTGTTGCAAATTACACTTGGTGTAAGGAATTGTGTCCTTATTACGTGTAGCGTTATCTTGTTTCGAGTACAAGATACTTATTGTAGGTATCTGCTGAGGTTTCTGGAGATTCTTATCGGTACATTTTATTATGTACAAGATTCTCGGTCGCGTCTGCCTGTCTGGCTTTGCTGGCGTTGATAGCGTGGACTTTTTGAGGGCTTTTTCTGACGGTTGTTACCACACTTTAAGCTGCTTTTGGGAAATTATGAAGCGATTGAAAGGGGTGACTTAAAAAATACATCGCCAATTGTGTAGCTTTCTGTCCTACAATGTTAAAGACAGTTTGCAGAATAAAATCCCCAAGTACCTACTCTCATACCATGGTACTGTAGTTTTATTACATTGCAAGCATGTCATAAAACTACCTGGAACGTCATAATTAAGTAATGTTTCTTTATAATCGCCAAATCGTATTTTTTCTCGAAAAAATCCTGACCCTCAAAATTCCCGTGTGTGAATATGGTGATACAAACTCTTCATCTGCAAGCCGCCACTTAATTTTTTTTGTTTCGGTACTAAAAAGGATTTATTAAATCTGTTTGTGCTCCAAACCAGCCAGCACTAAAGTCGACCAGATTGACACATCAAGTGTCGTCGTATCGGAAGTGAGCGGCGATTGTGCGCAACGATTGAGGCGACCTTAGCATCATCTGATAGCTTTCAGCGTTGTCACTATTATCCTTTGCTTGAGATTTTTGTTAAGATTGTGGAGGATTATTTAATTTTGTATTTTGTGTTGTTAGACTTGAAGTGGTCTTGGACGAAGGCTTTTGATCAGTTACTTTGTAATTACTATTTCAATGTGAAATTTTGACCCAAATATTTATTGGCTGTGGAGAATTTCAAATAGTAATATGAAAGAGAACGTTAGCAAAACAAATTCATACAGACAAATTATAGTAATATTTGAGAACCTCCTCCTTGTTTAATTCAGCAAATCAAAAATATGTAAACGTTTGTTTATGGGATTAAAATTATACAAGGTTGATACTCCTTAGACAAACACCTATGAATGCATAACTGTCAATACCAACCTCATGCATTGCAATATTAAAGTTAAATAATGTGCCAAAAAGTAAATAAACACAACATAAGGTGTTATTTATCCTTTAATCCAATTATCTACAATCATTTTTGGCCGCAACCAAAAAATAAGAATGAGAAGTTGAATGAAATGTCCTTTATTTTTTTAATACCTAAACAAATATTTTTGTAGTTGTGCCATCTAAATTTTAGGAAGATCTTAAAAACGTATTAGTATTACTTATGGAAAAAACCAAATTCAGTAAATTGCTCTATTATTTACACAGGAATAAATTAGTGCCTTTTCGACTGCAAAGGCTCTATAAATAGACCGTCATACATAAATAATACAGGGTAGGAGTGATATTAGTGGCAGTGTAGAAATGGGTCCTCATATGCGCTAATCAAGCTACACAGATTACTAACACCTGTGGAGTGTAGCCAATAAACGACCCATTACAAACCCATATAATCATCATAAATATAAGTAAAACATTAATTAATTCGTGTGAACAGTATGGTAATTTTTACCCCATAGGAAATGTTAATGGTGATGGCACTATTCATCGCTGTTCCATAGATAATTTTCAAGGAGAACAAGTTTATTACGGTCTTCATCATTTCCATAGACAAACAAATCTTTATATTAATACTTTCGCCCTAACCAGACTAGTTTCAGACCCAATCATAGCTATGACCTCCTCGAATCTCGTAAATACAATATATACAAAACAACGAATCAAAACAGTACTTTCCAATGAAACAATCACTAATTAAAAAGAACAACACCGAAAAAAAAACCATAGATTAAAAATTTCCTTTTTGCCGCCAACAGAGCGGACCATAAACAAACAAAAAGTCTCTGAGGTCGACGCTCGCGCTGACGTCAGGGCCCTGTTGCACATTAAGATTGGCAACAGGTTTACAAGCTTAGGGCTCACCAATAGGTACACACCCCCCTGCCTACACCCGGCAGGGAGGGCCACACATCCCCGGGCTATCCTCCCGGGGAAGTAGACGTTAGGTTGATAGGAGTTATAGGGAAATAGGCCGCTCCCTATGAGCAAATAGTAGGCTCCCCATCGCGACCATGGTAACCTCAAAATCGGCCTTTTTGGCCGAGATGAGGTTTCTCCTCTCTACCCATCCCGAGTTGCCCGATGACATCGAGCGAACTATCCAGGCATTCCGCGCAATGCCTCCCGCGCCCGTCTTACTCGCCCCCGCGATCCCCGCGACCTCCGCGAACTCGCCCGCGAATCCTCCCGCGATCACTCTCGCGACCGCTATCCCGACCGCGCCTACGTTTGCGCCCGCGACCTACTCTAGGTCACCATCTCCGGCCACCCCGGCTTGCCCTCCTTCTCCGGCCTTCTCGGAAGAGCCCGCCGAAGAAATGGACGCCGAAGACGCGCCCTCAGATACCGACACCCTTACTGGTGATTCGGACTCAAATTCGGACAAAGCAGCTGTCTCTGCTTCCGATTCTTCCCCATCGTCCACAGAAGAGAGTGGCTTCACCACTGTCGAGGGCAAGGGGAAGAAACGGAAGAAAAAGACATGCGGTAAATCCCAAGCTGCAAAAATCGCGCTGACGGACGTCTCGGCGTCTCTTCTTTCGCGCCCCCCCACCCCGCCGTCGCCGACCCCCGCCGCGGCCCCCACCCCGATCGCATCCCCGCCCGCGTCTGCACCCACCGTCGCGCCCCGCACCGCTGCGGGGAAAAAGGTGCCCCCGCCGCCCCCGGTGTTCATCCAAGAGAAGGGGAAGTGGACCGATGTGTCCAAATGGTGTTCGGAGGCTCGCATAGCCTACACCAGCGCCCGATCGACCCTTCAGGGAATCAAAGTGACGGTCCCTACGTCGCGCGACTACAGGGACCTCACAAAAATGCTCCGGTATAGAGGTGTGTCCTTTCACACCTACGCATTACCAGAGGACAGGCAATTACGGGTTGTTATAAAACGCATTCCAACCGAAATTGCGACCGAAGAAATCAAGGCCGACCTTGAGCTCCAAGGAGTCCCTATTCTAGAGGTGCACCGCATGCACCGAGCCCGTCGCGGAGTGCCCTTCGACATGGTGCTCGTAGTATGCCCTCCCTCTGAGGGCCACAATCCGATCTTCCAGATCAAGACGGTTTGCCACTTGTCTGGACTTAAAATTGAAAAACCGCGTAAATCCGGTATAATCGGGCAATGTCACCGTTGCCAGTTGTACGGTCACGCACAGTCGCACTGTAATGCGAAACCCAGGTGCGTCAAGTGCCTAGGAGATCACGGCACAGCCGACTGTGCCCGGCCAAAGGACCGTGCCCTCTGCACGGAACCTCCGGCGTGCGTTCTATGTGGTGAATCCGGTCACCCCGCGAACTACAGAGGGTGCTCGAAAGCACCCAAATCTTCTTCTCCCAAACTGGCGAAGCGTGCCGACGCCCGCCAGCAGAGGGAAGCCCCGTCGTCCAAACTCCCAGACAGGCTCAGCCCTCAGAGGCCGAGCCCCTGGAACCAGCTTAACCATCAGCAGGCATTCCCTGCGATGGCATCCGCTAGGCCCACTCCCGCCCCCATCCCTCCGCTCAGGGACCCGCGTACCGGCGCCCCCGCGCCCTCTACCTCGCCCCCCCGCGTTTCCGTACCCGCCGCCGTCGCGACCCCCGCGACGCTCCCAGCCGCGCTCCCCGCAGCCGCAGCTAGGCAAACCGCTGGCCCCGCGACCAGCATAAACGGCGCCTCAGTGTTCAACACACTGAATAGCATTTTTCTCCGTTTCTGTACCCCCCGTGCCTACCGCATGGCACAGGAGGTGCAAGCAGCCGTAAACGAAAAAGACATCGCGAAGGTCTTTTACATCTACGAAGCGTATCCCGACGTTACGCAAGCCCTCGTCCAATTCAATAACTCAAAATGAATAATACGGCCCCCGCGAGACTAAAACCCCGATCCCTAAAGCTAGGAACGTTTAACGCCAACGGTTTATTAACCCAACGTGATGAGATCGCCCAGTTCCTCCGCGACCATCAAATTGACATACTATTAGTACAAGAGTCATTCTTAAAACCCTACAACCGCGACCCGAAAATTGCAAACTATCGTATAGTGCGCAACGACAGGTCGCGTTGTCATAAGGGTGGAACACTCATCTACTATAAAAGGTCATTACACTGCATCCCTATGGATCCCCCCACCCTCAACCGGTTAGAAGTTTCAGTCTGTCGACTAGGCCTGACGGGTCATCAACCCGTCACGATAGTCTCAGCCTACCTTCCTCCCACTCCCCAACCGGAAGATTTCAGTCAAATCTCCGATGACATTTCCGCCCTGTTAGGCATGAGTGACTCTGTTATCATAGCAGGCGATCTCAATGCAAAACACCCCGCTTGGAATAGTTCTAGACAAACGACTAGAGGAAAACGCCTGTTTGACCTCTGTTCCTCCTTAGTCTTTGATGTCGTCGCCCCGATGACTCCAACTCACTTTCCCCACGATGTAAATCACAGGCCCGATGTACTCGACATTGCCATTCTGAAGCGAATCACCTTAAGGTTGGATTCCATAGAAGCAATAAACGAGCTCACCTCTGACCATCGTCCGGTTGTCATGCATCTGGCCCCGCGAACGGGTCTCCCAGATACAGACCAACCCCCCCGCACCAAAGTGGTAACGGACTGGAGGCGAGTAAGCGATTCGCTGAAAACCAACACATCCCCCCACTTGAATTCCATACCCGACCATTTCGACTCTGTCGCCGACACAACGGCTGCGATCGACTCATTCACGGGTCACGTACAATCTGTCCTGAACGAGTGTTCAAGGGAAATTCCTGAGGTGGAAGACCACCGATGGAAATTGCCGGACGATGTACGCGAACTGCTAAATGAGAAGAACGCAGCTGTTCGTGCCTACAGCAACTTTCCTTGCGATGCGAACAAGGCTCACATGCGCTATTTGCAGAGATCTGTAAAGACGCGCATGCAAGAGCTTCGTGACGCTAGCTGGGACAAGATGCTGAGCGAGTTAGAGCCGACTCATCTAGCCTTCTGGCAACTTCAGAGGAATCTCAAATCCCGAGAAGTCTCCTCCATGCCCCCCCTGACCAGGCCCGACGGCACAGTCGCGTTCGACGACATCGACAAGGCTGAATGCCTTGCCGAGAGCCTCGAAGCCCAGTGCACACCCAGTACTCTGCCAGTAGACCAGGCACACCTCGATGAGGTGGACGCCGAAGTTGAACGCAGAGCCTCCCTCCCGCCCGTCGAAGACCCTGATGATCCAATACCTCTCGTCACCCCGGACGAAGTTCACGAGATCATAAAAGGTCTGAAACCCCGCAAGGCCCCCGGCGCTGACGGAATCACCAATAGGGTGCTCCAGATGCTGCCCGCCCACATGATCATGCTTTTGACCACCATCTTCAATGGTGCCCTGAGCAACAACATCTTCCCGCAAGCATGGAAGCAAGCCACGGTCATCGGCATTCCAAAACTTGGCAAGCCCAAGTCCGAGCCCACGAGCTACCGCCCCATCAGTTTACTGAATTCGCTCGGTAAAATCTACGAGAGACTTATTTATAAGCGACTCAGAAATTTTGCCGAGACGAAAGGCCTCATTCCCGACGAGCAGTTTGGTTTTAGAACCCAACACTCGTGCGTGCAACAGGTCCACCGCATCGTAGAAGACATAAGCGCTGGTTTCCAGCGCGGCTCTATGACCGGTGCAGTATTCTTCGATATAGCGAAAGCTTTCGACAAAGTCTGGCACAACGGCTTATTATATAAGCTGTACAAACTCGGTGTGCCCGACCGTCTCGTACTCATACTTCGAGACTTTTTGTCGAACCGCACCTTTCGCTATCGCATAGAGGGAGCGATTTCCTCCCCCCACCCCATACGCGCCGGCGTCCCTCAAGGCGCCGTGCTATCCCCTCTCATTTTCACGCTATTTACTAGCGATATCCCCAAGCGTAGACTGGAAAAGTTGGCACTGTTCGCAGACGACACAGCCATTTACTACGCTGGGGTCAGTCAGGATGCGATATCCTCCAGACTCCAGACCGCAGTCAATGTTCTTGGCGCGTGGTTTAGAAAATGGAGGATTGAAGTAAACCCAGACAAAAGTCAAGCGGTTCTCTTCTCGAAACCGCGACACAGACCTGACCCCCCCCGGCCCATCTCCATGTTTGGCAAGCCTATCCCTTGGGAGAAGCAAGCCAAATATCTAGGAGTGATCATGGATCAGCACCTCTCCTTCTATAAGCACATTATGAAGGCGCGCTCACGCGCCGCCTTCGCTCTTGGAAGGCTGCATTCTGTTCTGAACGCACGTAGCAAGTTGTCACTCAAGTGCAAGTTGCGAATATACACGGCGTGCATAAGGCCAATCATGACTTACGCTAGTGCAGTCTTTGCACACACAAAGCCCCGATACATCCATAGGATGCAGACATTGCAAAACCGTTTCCTCCGTCAAGCCACAGGCTCGCCCTGGTATGTTAGGAACGAGATCCTCCATCTCGACCTTAAAATCCCAACGATAGCCCAATTCCTAAAACGTAATTCAAAGCGTTTCTTTGAATCCGCCGCGCAACACCGCAATCCATTGATTGCGAAGGCCGCTAGTTATGTCCCCAGTAGAATCAGTCGAATCCGCCGGCCGCGACATGTCCTCTCCGACCCTGATGACCCCATCACTCTTCTTCAAGAAAGCAGTAGGGCCACCAGCACAGCACACAAAAACAGACCGTGTTTCCGACCTCGCCGCCGAGGTCCTCGCGCCTCGCGAAGACCCCGAGTAAACGAATCCTCCCCCAACCGTCCCTTGCCCGCAGAAGTGCCAGCCCGCGCCGAAGCTGAGCAAGTAGAGTTAAAATCCCCATGATTAATAATAAAGAAATTATTGATCCAGCCTGTCCCCAATTGCTGCCCTCCCTGAAAGTGACTCCCTGAGCCGAGGCTCGTACCCCGCAGGGGGTGCCCTCAGTGCGCAGTTGCTGTAGGTTTTTAATTTTAGTTTGTAAGCCCTGGCTGGAGGCTCTTAGCCTAAAAACTATTAGTCCCCACAGGAAAGCCCGGTTAAGTAGTTACGGCCTCTCAAGGTCAACTACGAGATGCCCTTCCCAAAAAAAAAAAAAAAAAAAAAAAAAAAAACGCTCGCGCTCAGAAGGACAATGTCTTTTCTCAGAAACGGACGCCTGCCGCCGCGAAATATTAATAAAGCTCCGTTTGCGGCCGGGACATGTTTCCGCATTGGTTTGCGAACCGGTCCGGGACAGGTGAAAATAAAGCAATGGTTATTGTGGTCGGTATGGGTAATTAAATCATGTTTAGTCTATTGCCTTGAAGAGATAATTTTGTGTAATTTAAATATAAAAATATTGCTTGTGTTTCTAACTTTCTTTTAAATTTAAATTTTCAGAGAAAATTCTTTGATTTTTTGGTTGATTTTTTATTCTATTATTTGTAGTCAGTTTTGTTACTAACTTACTTGTCTAAAAAAAATAGATACTGCTTAACTTGGAGATTGCCCTCTCCGAGGCAGGCATTCTAAATATTAATGCAAACAATTTTTTTTTTAAGTAAGTAAGTAAGTAATCGTTTATTTAACAAAAGACTTAGCCTAGGTAACATCAGAGATTGTTTAGTAAGATATAGGTATGGCTAATGCAGATGAGTAAGACCCCTGCCCTTCAAACTAGGAGAATCTTTAACTTGGGGCCTTCCTCAGATCATAGAAAAAGGGGCCTTTCCTTCTTTAAAAGGCAGAAATCCTAATGAAAAATACTACACAATTCAGCAGACAGTATGGTATCCACAGTGTGATGTCATCCACACCCTGATTTAATGACCTTTCAAAAAGCGCCTCTCTTGATCTCGTTAATTAGTGCTAAAATTGATACTAAAGTTTAGAGCCACTTTTAATGAGCTGCAGGCATTAGCACTCTACCTAATTACGATGTTTTGTGCTCATTTGACTTAAGTTACACTTGAAATTAATGTAAAAGGGTTTCCTTGCTTCCCTCTCGTTATTGGTTGTTACTCTGCTCTGCGCAATTGCTGTCAGATTACTGGGGACCTTGTCGCCACTTCTTGTTGTTCCCAGCAGTCAGCACTACGAAGTGGTGAAGGGCGGGCGTTTTTGTGACCGTCTTATGTCATTTTGACGTTTTAATAGTGCTGATTCTGACCCTAATTTGAATGAATGACTATTGATTTAATTGGCTTAGGTAACGACAACGTAAGAGGATAGATTCATGAATTTGAGAAGATTTTTTCTAAGGATAAAGTAGGGTAGAGTAGTTAGTATACACAAAGGAACGATAATTATTTCATAACATAAACATTGAACAGAGCAAAGGAGGAGGTTATACGCGACAAACTCGAGGAACCGTTAGCAAATTAACAGTGACCAAATATTAATAAACTTTAAAAAAAAAATTACTCCTCTTAAACCATCCCAGATGACAACATCCAAGAAACATGGCCATTAATTTTAAAATGATTTACGTCATCGAGCTGGCCTTTTATCACATTCATTCACCTTTATACATTTCACAAGAGTCGCTTTACAGAACACAAAAACTAAAATACTTTAATATGACATACGCACGTTGTAAATTAATTTATAATGGCAGCTTTTATCATAAAAATCAGAGATCTAAATGGGTGTCAGATGCTTGCGGCAAACATTTTTTTTTGTATTTACTTTTACTACGACAAGTTAGCTACTCAGCTTCTCTAATGATTTTGATGTAAGCATGGGTTTCGCAATTGCTGTATTTTTTTTATTGGTCATAATGATTTTCATAACGACAGACAGTTTATGGAAGTGACAAAGTCATCATTGTTCCAAAGCAAAACAATTTTTTTTTACGAAAGAGCAAAAGTGCTTTTTTATTAGCTTTTCCAGTTTTCCTCGCAGGACCAAGAAAAACGGCCGTTTTTGACCTGTCCTAACTAACGTAAACTGGACATAACATTAACAAAAAGGTTGTAATGAAAAATGGCGTAAGGGACAAGCAAGTAGCATCATAAATAAAATCAAAATGGCTGCCTCGACTAAATAAATCACGCGAAGACCGTTTGTCCAATTACGTGCGTGTTTAGGACCGAAAAATATTGCATCAAGTTTCAATGGGCGTAAATTATTGCATTTTTATTGTATTCTCGTAATAACATTTATTAATGTGCTATGCGAGTACGATTCGGTTTAATTTTTTTTTGTTTATGAATTGAGAACGGTGTTTCGTTTGTTATGGAGTACTTATTGTTTTCTTTTTCAATGTAAAGGGTTCGAATCAAGATCATGTCTGGACTTTTAAAGATACTGTGATTTCTGGCTTTCTTTCGTTCTTTTTTCTCAGAGTAGTCAAATAGGAAACTGAATCCTCCTAGTTGTATAATCGTAATTTATTTTTGACGTGTAAAGTTGAGACGTATTGTGTTAGTACAAACCTACTTACAGAAATAAAATACTCCAATTTATGTGTGTGTATTGCCTAAACTAGAGTTGGTACAGCCTAAAGACTATCCAAAGAGGACCCTATGCCAAATCAGTGTGTCATAATAGAGGCGACCTAGCCTCACCCACATGAGATTTTCTATTCCAACACATACAAAACATAATCAATTTAAATTTATACACCAAGAAATTACTTTAAATCCAAACCCACCGGCACAAACCACTTACGTTTTATCGTAAAGCAGTAATATTTTGACACAGATGTGTATGTGCAAGTAACAAGTAACCATCGAGTTTTATCGCTACGCTGCATTGTCTATGCGTTGCGAAACTTAAGTGTTTACGGGTACTTACTACTCGCTAAGATTGTTCTGTGTTCAACATAGTAAATCGCATGTGTTTTATGCAAGTGGCAAAGGTAAGTGCGTTCTGCCTGTAGAGGTTTCTTTTAGAAGAGATATTCGTATGTACTCTCTTCTTTTGGGAATCAGAGAGTTTGCGCACTGCATCCGACTCGAATCCGAATCCCATCCAACTTTGATAATGACGTCTCTAATGAACACGAACTCGATTAGCACTATACCGCGTTGGAGACCTGTCAGTGTCAATATTCCCCAACAATTTTGACACTGACAGCTCTTCAACGCGGGTGGAATGTGCTAAACGCAGTTTCAATGGTGAAATTTGCCCTGAAACTCGAACGTATTGGGAGGATCACAGGAGAACAATTCTGTCGAAAATCAATAAAATTCTTTCATTATTTCAGCCGAAAGACTTCCACTGCTGGACATAGGCCTCCCCCAAGCTCCGCCATTTCGGCCTTCACAAGGTCATCGGATTCTTTTACAATAAGTAATTAATTTTTGTAGCTTCCCTCAATCTCATTCAAATTAAGCAGGATGTTGTAGTTGTCACAATATATGTTCGTCTATTATTAACATATCAACGTGGCAATCTATTTGATTTACAGCATTTTATCATTTGTTTTTTATTATATTTAAACATGCATACTTAGCACTGTTATTAGCGATGGTTATTAATATAAATTTTATTACAAAATCTATGATGCTATGCAAATTGTAGACTGGTGTATCTTTACTAATATTGTAAAGCTATAGAGTTTGTTTGTTTGTTTGAACGAGCTAGTGTTTGGAACTCAGCATCATCTGCCTAGCCTTTTTCCAACTATGTTAGGGTCGGCTTCCAGTCTAACCGGATGCAACTGAATACCAGTATTATATATGGAATGTCTGCCTATCTGACCTCCACAACACAATAACTGGGTAATACGCTACCTCTTGGTAAGACTGGTTATCAGATTTTTAAGCTTCTGACGACCCTAAAGGCTGTCAAAGATCCACGAATGACAGCCGAGACCAAAAGCTTAACGTGTTTTTCGAGGCACGGATGGGTCTTGGTATGTAAAGATGGTCACCCATCCACGGACCAACCGCAACAAGGGTAGCTTACCCTGATCGATCGACCCATGCGGCTAATATTACTTAGCCACTAGCTTTGGAACTACCAGCCGGTTTTGCATTTGACTGATAAAAATACCTTTTTAATATTTTGCTAGAATTAGACATTCTTGAGGAAAGCTATTTAACATCACGATACGACCGCGACCCTTAGAATAGAAGAAAAAATAATTAAAATCAGAAAGAACGATAACCGAAAACAAAGAATCACCGTGAGTGGGCAATGCGTTGCGACGCGTTGTTTTGGGCGAACAAGAAATTTTGACGAAGAGACGAAGTCACGGGCAGAAGCTAAGTCTTGTGATACAACAATATATTTCGTTACAGCGATTCCAAAATAAACCAGTTGCGTTTTTAACGCAATAGCCACTAAGAATTGAGGAAATCGTCTCTCCGATAATTATATAATTATTTCATGTTTGTTTTGTTTTAATTAATTAACTGAACCGCCTTGAGGTTGTGGAGAGTCGAAATAATGTTAGCTATTTATTGATATCGATATTTCTTCTCACACACCTATCTCTCACTGTAGAAAATTATGTTATAAATAGTGCGGCGTTTGTTGCGCCACTTCTTCCCAGCTAAAACACAAGGGTAGTGAAGGGCTGGGCATGCTACAATTGCGGCGGTAAGTCCCCTCTTCGAGGAGAGGCTTGAGAGGCGCCATGGAGTCCTCACCTTCCGCCTGACGTAGGTCCTCACCGGACACGGTTGTTTCGGGTGGTTCCTGTTTCGGATAAGGCGGGAGGAAACGCCCGGGTGTTTCCACTGCAAAAATCGCCCTGAGGACACGGTGGAGCACACGGTGGAGGTCTTCCCGGCTTGGGCAGAGCGCCGCCGTGTCCTCGTGGAGGCAATCGGCGGCGGCGATCTCTCGCGTCCGGCCCTGGTCCAGGCCATGGTACGGAGCGAGAGTGCATGGGTAGCCGTCACCTTCTTCTGCGAAGCAGTAATGCTCGTGGAGAGGGAGGCGGCTCACGTGAGGGAAAGGCAGTATTTGCGCCCTCACGGTTTTAGTCGCTGCTGGAGACGCCCTGGGCGTCGGGAATCCCAGGCTGATTCTCGGCCACCGTAGGCGCGGGGTTTCGGACGGCGAGTAATGGGTAGCTCGCTGTCCGGTAAGGACCAAGCCCGGGTCGACGGCGCGTTGTGTTCCATGCGCGCCTCAAAGAGATGTCAGCACCAACTGATGGGGCCCGCAAGGGCCGATGCCTCCCAGGAGTGCGGGTTGTTCGATAGAGATACCGCGGCCTCTGGCACACAGGCAACTGAAGGATCACGGGTGAGTTTTAGTCAGTAAAAGTCTGACACGCCCTCCTGCTCCACCCAGAGCGGAATAAGTTATTTAATGATTTCCTACCCAAAGAAAAGGGGTGGTGAAGGGCAGGCGTCGAAAAAATGCCCTCAGTCTAGTTTCAATAAATGAATTTTGATTATGATTTGGAGTATAACTGGTATTTATTAATCTTACCTTTACCTACGTTATTTTCTGGCGAGACTTTCCCCTAAAAGTCTTTAAATATTAAAGTTTCCTGCAGATACTGTCAAGTTTTCCCAATTGGTCTTTGGGTACCTACAGAGCTAGTGCCTAGTTTACACGAAGTAAAATAATATGGAACGATGCTAATTTTATGGGTTGACACATTTTGAATAAGTGTGTCACTTTCTGCCACAAATCGATATTTTTGCATCTCAGCTTCTGCCCCCACTTCTTCTGTGTAAAATTTCTTATATTAGTATAAAATATATTCTATGACTCCCCATACTAATAGCTTTCCATTAGTGAAAGAATTTTCGGAATCGTATTAGTAGTCCCAAGATTATCCCTACGTACAAACTCACAAATTTTAAATCTCTAGATTATGACATAAATGCTAACAATACTTTTTGACATACTTATTTGAGAAACCGCTAGTCATAGACTATTTGGGTACATCCGTAATATTAGCGGGTGTCATTGTTAATTTAGAATTAAATCTGATTGCCGTTAAAGAATGACATTATTGTATTTTAAGTCTAGGAAGCGGAATTCAAAATTAATTACTATAGAATTAATATTGTTATTCAATTCTGTGTTTTCAATCGAAGCTACTTTTGCTCAGCAATCGTAAACAATCTGACATGCCATAACTTGCAAAGATAAATGCATAGCACACTATCAATCACTTTGAAGGACAGAAAAACAATTGATAAATGGCGGGAAATCATTTTTACTTTTTTTGACTTTTTTTTAAAGTTCCTCTATTTAATCGGATCTTAACCAGCCAGATACAAACAGAACAGGCAAAGAGATTTTACTACAACTTTATACGTACAAAATATGAAAAAACTTTTTCCTCGACCTTTATTTTATTTTATTTGGGACATTTATAAAAATGGCTCCGACTATTTTTAATAATTTGCCCAAATCATGAAAAATATTAAATATATCTGCGCTTTAAAGTATATTGAAGAGTTTACTAACTGAAAGAGCCTATTACAGTATAGCAGAGTTCGTGAAAGATGATAATTTTCTTCGTTGTATTGTGGTTGGTTGTCTGTTTAACGTTCGCTTTTGCATCTAAAGGCCTTTAAGTTCATGTAGTACTTTCATAAAGTAGTAAAAATTTTATTTATTATTTATTGATATTACTCATATTCCTGCATGATTATTATAACAGCTTTTTTTAAGTATTCGAATAATATTCGAATAATTCGAATATTACCCGAAAAAAAGACGAATATTCTAAAATGAAAATTTCCGAATATTTGCAAGCCCTAATTGTATTGTATCAAAAAATATGTTTTTTTAATTGTAATGATACCTAAACTTTAATTAATAATGATGATTAGTACCTTCACAATGTCTTCAATGTAATTTTGATTAACATTGTCACGCGCGCAAATTTATGCACCATCGCTTCCTACCAATTTGTACGCCATTATATGCGGCTAAACATGTAGAGCTTTTTTGGCTCATAGTTATCTTGTATGTCATGTACACCATGTTTAAACAAATAAAAATCTTATCTTATCTTTTTTTATATGTTCGAAAAATTTGTTTGCTCAGCAACGTAAATAACGCAATAGGAATTACACTCATTTCTGAAAAGTGTCTTAATTAGATTGTAGGGTGCTAATAAACCACAAAAACCAGATTTTTATTTAATCGATTAGTGCCATAAAAATTCATTTAAATTTTACATTTTCAAATTCCACGCGTAATTTGACGAAAACGCTGAACGCAGTGGACGCCACATTACTCTGTGGATACGTGACGTCAGTTTGCTATATAAACAAATGTGCTGATATTTTATAATTTAAAAAATGAGTTATTTCTACTTATCGTTGGTTTGCTGCTCCTGAATGCAAAATATTATATTTAAATAAAAATTACTTTGGTTACGAAAATAATAAAAATACAAAGTCGCTCAGTTGGCATGCCGTATGACGTAATAATATGGCGGCTACTATTTCATGGTGTTCAAAAACAGATTTTTTTAATTCAGAAATCATTAAATCGTATTTTAAAATTTATTTCGTTGTTTCATGAACTAAAACTAACATTTTCCAACTGCATTTTGCCTAAGCTATCTCAATAATATATTTTTAGATTTTTTCACTTGTAGAGTAAAATACCCTATTAATGTCGTTGAACTGTCTAAATGCAAGCCATTCCTACTGTTACTGTTACCTACGCAATTACCAGGCAGTTCCTATAGGACAAAAGTCAATGCAGTATCTGTCTCCTTTTCTAAAAACGCGATTGCTATTGTTTATGCTACGTTAGGTATATACCTAACGTAGCATAAACAATAGCAATCGCGTTTCAAAATTCAAAATTCAAAATTCAAATTCGTAAAAATTCAGAAAACTGAATTCTGAATTTTTTGAAGTTCTTTAAAGGTAATTCGCGTATCAAAAGACGTGTCTTCGCGCGGGCTAGCGAACTTTGGAGTTACTGAAAGTAAAGCTATGAAAAGTCACTAGAAGTCATCATATTAGCCAAAAGACGTCCACTGCTGGACATAAGCCTCCCCAAAGGGAGGAATTTGCCATAATCGCCACGCTTGGCAGGCGGGTTGGCGATCGCAGCATAGCGGTCAAATGCATAGAGAACGCTGCTGCCCATTCTCTAGTAAGTCCCTTAGTCGCCTTCTACGACACCCATGGGAAGAAATGGAATGGTGCTATTCTTTTACGTCCGTCACCACATGGAACCATTAGAAGTACCTACTGTATCTCTAATGTAGTGGCATTTATGAGCTTTATTACCAAACATCCAATTGTAGATTAGCGTTCCATATGACGCGCTCATTCTCAAATGACACGCTCTATAATACTTAAACTAAACCATTTAGTTTCCCAAATCGTCGTAAAATTAGAGACCTACAAAAAAAAGAAACCGCGTTATAATATTACAAAATATGATTGCATGGAGCGTGTGAACGGTAGTTACGACATTACACTCAAAATGTCCGATTTTACGAAATATCTCCAATTTGGTTGGGAGACGAGGCAATTGTGGTGACTTATATCTTATATCATCGAAGCAACGAGATAATTACCTGACGGAAATAAAAGGCTGAGGAATGATGTGATAACTGATGGTTATGACAGACGAATTTTCTTCTAACAATTTTTCTTTGTACTTTATCGTAACTGGACTAATTAATAGGTAACTTTGTTAATTCGTTTGGTATCTGTGCGATATCCGATCGAAATAGAATGTTTACGAATAGACAGCATAGTTTATAACTTATCATAGTTTACAACTTATCATAGTTTACATAACATCTACGCGGACATTCGTATTTTTTTTCCAACTATTTTTGCAATAAAAATAACTACAAATAATTATAAAGCGTGTATGGAATTGTGAAGTCTGCGAATTGTTTTAAAGAATGTTTTACACAAGAGGAAATAAATATTTTAATTGCCGTAATTAAGCATAGTCGCCATTGCCGAGAAAGGTATTTTCTTGTAAGACTTATTTTTTGTGTGTTACAGTTAGTAGGCAGCAATGCTTACCAAAACTGATCTAAATATAAGTAGATAATAAGATATAAAAAAACATAAAAAATTAGGCATTTCCTTATATTTTTCTATGTCATACTTATACCTACAGGCTGGCTTGGGACATGGACGCGCAAACTGAAACCAGGAATTCATCATATCATTCTCCCTAGAAGCGTAGAAATTTTTCGACGGTTATTTTTTTTTATCTCTGCCATAGATTTTGACCGCGTTGGTATTGCCCTTTCTATAAAACAGCAATTTTTTTTTTAACTGTCGAGAAATTTCCACACAGGAGTCTTCAGAGTTGGCTCTTCCACCCTTAATGCTTAGGTATAATTAGGCCTTTCCCCCCTAATTTATTAGTCAAACAAGATACGACATATACCCACTATCTATAATGCAGCAAAAAAACATCTCCTATCGTCACAAAATCATACCAAAATCCAGAATCCACCACTATATACAGATCCTCTAATACACCGCAACGTCATCATTATAAGACTGCGCCCACGCATCAAATACAACATTATGACACCTTCATTAGGTTGGCACATAATGAACGGTCAACAGACTCGATGTATGGGCTCATAATATTTTGTAACATTGTTATAAAATGTGAGAGCCTTAAATAACTGACATTTCGTTATTTCCTTAGTTGCCTGTTAAGTCAGTTAGGACTAATTAGGATTGAGCATCTTCCATAAAGGCTTCTTCAAACAGACGCGACGCGACACTTGTAGAACAATTTCCATTAAGTTTTCCTAGAATTTGTTCTACGAGAGTCGCGTCGCGCCTGTTTATGGGAACCTTAAAAAAGGTAGTATCTAATTTTTATTAGGTAAATGGATAATGGTATCCTAAATACAATCTCCGGTTCTACTCAGCCTATCCTAGTCCACAGCTGGACATAGGTCTCTCCCAGGCTGCCGCACAACTCCCTGTCCTCCGCCTTCCGCATCCAGTCTGTCCCAGCCACATTATTACGGTCGTCGGTGGATCTAGCTGGGGGGCATCCCACACTAGGCTTGCCGATACGCACAATCTCCGTTTGCTGTGGTCAAATAAGAAATTCCTGTTGATTGCTGTGAAGATTTTTTGCTTTCTCCCTTTTCAAACATAATCTTTCTACCAAGGAGTGGAACTCCCTGTCGATGTCTGAGTTTCCTTAATAGAGCTTGGGACTTGGAAGTATTCACTTCTAGGACGGTCACCATCGTCGATTGCATCACCAGTTACTGTCAGGTGAATAAAAAGCTGGAGACTATTTTTAACAGAATTAAAACAAACTTGCTTGGGTAATTGCGTAATACACTGACAGAAAGCTTTCATTTTGACAGTTCAAAAATATTCATTGCGTTATTTACTTTGCTGAGCACACACATTTTTCGCATAGATTAAGCAATGGATCCTTCAAAAAGATTGCTGATTGAATGCTTTTTTTTTGAGCGTAGGTGATTATCAAATGACTTCTCCCGCTCTGGATGGAGCAGGAGGGTGTGTCAGACTTTTACTGACTAAAACCCACCCGTGTTCCCTTACTTATCTGTGTGCCAGGGCCCGCGGTATCTCTTTCGAACAACCCGCACCCGTGGCAGGCATTGGCCCTTGCGGACCCCACCAATTGGTGCGGACATCTCTTTGAGGCGCACGTGGAACATAACGCGCCGTCGACCACCCTTAAGCTAACTTCTGTAGTAGGTATTTCAACTTGAATTCGATGTTTTCTAGTATCTTTTCCTCTTTCGGAAAGATACACAGTTACTGTTAAATCTTACAGTAATGGACTCTGTACACAACAAACAAACTCATTGTGATCGGTTAAGTAATATGGTATTACGATAATACAAGAGGAAAGAAAGTGAGTTAACTACCTATTGTGCTTAATTTGGTTTTGTTCATATAATTCATTTAGTTAGATGATAGATGGCGCTGTTGACGTACGGTGTAAAATGACGTACCTTCTTGCGTTGGTGTGTGTGTGTGTGTGTGTGAAAATTAATACGTTGAGCAAGCAAGTACATATTGATTGGCTACATATTGAAGACTTATTAGAGGAGGTGTTTTCCAAGCAGTTTTTATTAATATAACAAAGACTTTGGCCTACTAAGGTTTTATTTTATAGTTTACTAGATTTTGCCAAAAAATATCCCTCGGGAAGTTACTACCCCGATAAAAAATACGTTTTCTGTGTTCATCATCATCATCATTTCAGCTGGCAGAAGTCCACGGCTGGACATAGGTCTCCCCCAATTTGGGGGGCTTGCCATAATCACCACGCTTGGCAGGCGGGTTGGCGATCGCGGTATGGTGGTAAAATGCACAGAGAACGCTGCTGCACATTCTCTAGTAAGTCCCTTAGTCGACTCCTACGACACCCACGGGAAGAGATGGGATGGTGCTATTCTTAACGTCCGGCACCACAAGGAACTAACTCTATGTATTAATCCAGGTTATGAACTTTCTTTGTGCCAAATTTCATCCAGATCCATGCAGCCGTTTTTCCGTGATGGAGTTACAAACATCCAAACATACAAAGTTTCGCATTTGTAATATCAGTTGGATTGTATCAACTTTTCTGGATTTTATGTCTTATTTCTACTAAAATAAACACTTCCTGCCTCAACTTTTTTTTATTTACAAAAAAAAAAATCATTGTTCGGCATCCCAAAACGCCGTCATCTGAATAAATATAAAACACATCACAAAATGTCTGTACTCAGTACATTTCATGCTTCTCGCGCCGAACCATTTTCTGCTAATTGGACTCCAAGATAAAACTCTTTGGCGGCCAGCTGAACGACAGCCAGCATTAAGTATGTACTTTCCTTGTGACGATTATTTATTCGAGATTTAAAAAAATACAGGACATTGAACTTTCAAGGAAGCGTAAGTCCCGATATCCCGAGGAATTAATTTATTTCGATAAAAAGACGATGTCATTGTTTAAGGGCAATTAGCGATACATTTTATCGCTTAGCGTGTGATTAAACGTTATAGCAACGGTATATACGTGTTTCGTAAAAGGGTTTTTGTATTGATTTTGTGTTTGGAAGATTAACTACTTAAACAGCCTTTTTATCAGGTACCTAAATAAATCTTAAATATTATTATTTATGTCTGATGCCAGATTGATCGTCTAATGATTGATCGGTGATTAGCACATCACTAACATTCTACACTTAGGGGGACCTAAGTGTAGAATGTTAGTGATGTACTAATCACCCTACTTATTTACAATACGTGAGAATTTTCTGACGATACATTAGAACCTTGAATATACAGGTACATACCAAAATATCAAATGAAATCAAAATCAGAAACAGCAATTTCATTTCAGTAGTTGAAACCTAATCACTATGTTTACTATTAAAACAAATAAGATATTGCGAATAAACCTACTCCCGTGGTCTACCGTAACACGAAATAACACGAAACAGAAGGTTAGCTTGTGGCAATGCGGAAAAGTCTTTCCTTGTGGCATTAAGTCCGGCTTGGTATGTCTTCATCATCATTGTACTGCCCTTATCCCAATTTATTAGGGATCAGCGTAATATTTATTTTTCTTCCATACTTCTTTATTAGTCATAATCTTGGTAGTCACCTCATTTCTAGCTATATCATTTTTCTAGCCAAGTCATATCATATCTTTTATCTTCTCCTACTCTTATAGCTATCCACATTCATACTCAAAACTTCTCTTACCATATATTTCTCATTCCTCCACACCACACGCCCATACCATGAAAACCGCCACACAACTTTTCAGTCACTTGTGCCATTTTCCTCTAATGTACTGATTTCTTATTCTAGACATTAGAGTAGATTCTTTTGTTCACCACCTAAACTTAAATAAGTATTGTTATCTCATACTGACACTCAGCGAACGTAAAAGATAAATGACGCTTTAGAATTGTCAAACTAAATTAAGTCTCGATTCGGAATTTGGCGTGATTTTAAATTATATTGAATTTAGTTCGTCGTATTTGCGTCAAAGAAAATCTTAGTTCAACTAAATTTGCCAGCTCTAACTTAGTTCAGTCTTTTTCTTGTTTCCTTAGAAGGAAAAAGATAGCAAAAGCCTAAATTAAGAATTTTTGTGGGTGCGTGTATATAGTCTTTATGTGTGTGTGTACGGAGAGAAATCAAATGCGGAATAGATTGGAATATGTACTTTACTTTACGAAAGGATTTACATAAGCAATTTGGTATTAAGATCGTAAGCGCGTCTATAGGCTATGGTGTCTGCGGGCTAACTGTCGGTCGCCGGGCACTGCGCATTTAACTCGAATACAAAATGAAGCGTCAGCGCCCACAACACTATCATCGCCATTATCGATAATTCGATGAACCTTCTGCAACTACATACACCACTACCGTCCCGACCTCTGCCCTCTTGATCAACACAGAAATACTTTTAGAAGTGATTGACGTCCAACTTGATTAAGCTAGTAAATAATAAATAACTAACACATGTAAGTATATTGCCTTACGGCTTAGGTAATCCGTAATAGATTCTGTTGATTGCGATTACACTTGCATAGTTTTAAACCGGTTCATTAACATGAAAGGAACTTAAAGAAAGCAGTCGGTTGGAGCGAGCGTGGTTTGGTGGCGTGGTTTATGTCAGTGGCTTTGCATAACAAGAGTACAGGATGGCAGTAATGTGGATGCCATATTAATAATATAAAAAGCAATAGGTTGGTACATAGGGAAACGATTTTCAGCTTTGACAATGCGTGGATTTTTTTTAAGTTTCTGAAAATTGATGTCGATTTTGATCGGAAGATTTAATGTTAGACCGTATTTGGTAGTAGCTGTAGTTGACAAATGCTGTTCTTTAACTCAGGTACTGTCACCAAAAGAGACTATGTTGTTAACTATTAAATTTTATTCGAAAACATCCAATCGGTTTCTTACTAAACTTCTACTACAGTCGACGACCCTGGTCACTTATCTCTTTTGGTGAAGTACAAGGTGTATTTTTCTATGCACTGCGCTGATTTACTAGATATTTATGTAGTTTGCAATGTTAAACCTATTACCTTCAGATGCGTTACCGGCGCTCAATATTGGCAAGATAAATGCAAGGTAATTGCCTGTCGTGTTATTAGCCACGTACCATCCAGTGACCCGGCTACACGCTAGTGACGAAACTAAACATATAATATGTCTTTCTAACAACAGGAATCGATATGGGTCTTTCCTGGTCTTCGCGCACTGTATGATTGTATGTACCTACTAGTAGCTACATTCATGGTTGACGCAGTTTTTAAGTGCGCCTAATGTTCGTGTATGACGCGTCTATTTATAATACGTCATTGGTAATTTATATGATTGTAAAATAATTATAACTTCGAACAAAGTATGATGAGGTCTTAAAACACATGTTACAAAATCGATTCCCAGCACTAATCTTAGTCAGGCATAGTTAAATGTACCTACGGTCATCGAAATTTCCAACCACAAAGCCCAAAAAGGAAATTCTGAGAGCACTTTCACACAGATTCGAATCGAACTAAATAGACGACAAAAGTGGATGAAAGTGAACTTGTTACCAAATGGCTATTAAGGATTCATCACACGGACATGTTTTCACATGTCCGAGCATCGAATATTATAAATTCTGTTGCCTTGCTCGCCTTGTGAGGGGAATCTAAAAGTTTTCTTGCACTTTCTTTATTTTATTCTTCTATGAAAGTTTGTTTATTTGTAAACACTTTTTTCATTGAGGAAATACTTAAATGGAAATGCTTTGATACCTAAATGTGGATTTCAGCCATTGTTTCTGAGTGCTCTAAAACAATTTGTAAGTTTAACAAAATTAAAAATAGTTTTGTACCAAGTTACATATTATATTATGTTGATCCAATAATCTTGGAAAATCCCTGACTCACTGCAAAAGCCGGCGTAACATCCAACAGTGAATGTAAGTAAGTATCATAAAATACATTATTATAAAAAAATATTAACATATCCACAAGATAACGTTCCTCCTTCGACAAAATCCTCACCATTCAAGATAACAGTTTTAAAATGCGGCAACACTCGGTAATATCACACACAGCATTACATTTTGTGTACCAATCATAAATTCCTATCATCATATTGCTATAAAGTATCAAATTTAAATTAAGCTGTACGAGCCGTTTGCCTTTATGTCTTTGCCGCTCAAAAAAAAAAGAAAACCAAAATGGCGCGGAATAAAGTAAATATGGCGAAAGCGTTTAATGAATTTCGTGTCACCTCCATTATTGCATAACGGGATGAACAGTTTTCTGTTAAGCAAACTCATTGGGGATTTTATCAAAGGGTCAAGAAACCTATAATGAATATCCGAACAGTGGGGGGCGCAAGAGTGTTGATTCGATTCGGTATTTTGACAGTAAAAAATGTGCGGGCCAACGGCCAGGGTCACGGTAGCTATGGCTCTCGATATAATAACATCTGGGAGCTCGGATTTAGAATCGATAATCGATATTAATCGAGATGATTTCATAAATCGAGATGCGTGACTCAGTTTGAAAAAAGAAACATTGAATTGAATTTATTTTGAAGGAGTTGGGAGCTGTATTTATCACAAACGATGTGCAACGTATATGTAGGTACACACGGCTACACATCCAGCTATACATTTCCAGTATAAGCTGATCTCGCATTGTATAGGATTTCCGTACAGAGCGCCGATCAGCGTAAACTGGAAATGTACAGCTTGATGTGTAGCCGTGTGTACCTACTTACGTAAATTATTGAAAAAATTGTATCTAGTGTATCTACTAATTAAAAAATATTTCTGCATCATGAAAATGTGGTTTCAGTCCTGGATAACGAAAATTTTCTAAGAAAAGTACACTAACTACAGTGTCATATGCTAAAGAAATGTAACAACAGCAAGTAAAATGGTAAGTAAGGTATTTATTATTTAAGTGGAAACAATACAGTTTAAGTACATAATATGGAAAAACCAGACCAAGTCTATGCAAGTGAAAGTCTACGTTACGCTATAGATAATACTAAAAGTGAATGACTAAAATTACTTGAATTTAAGGTCGACATTCGACCTTCAATTCTACTGATTTTGCCTTCTGTCCATCGTCACCATAACTTAGGACTGACGAAATATTTATTTCAAATGTTTTTTTATACAACTCATAGACAACTATTTGACATTTCCAAACGTGTTTCTCGAAGTGACATAATTTTACAGGAAGTAACGAAATTAAAACAACCAAACCGGCTATTGTCAAGCATTTAGTTAATTTTAATGAAAATAAATATAATGATTTCCTTCAATATGGCAAAAAACACTACAAGAAATTTTCATTAGGTCGTTTTGTTATTAACATTTTTATTGGATAACCTTGAATTTTCCTATCAGCTGTTAAAATTATCATGTGGTTGTAAATGGCATATTGTCTATGTTGTAGACTAATGACGCGGAACAGAGTCGATGAGCCATAAACAAATCGAATGAAAGGGACCTTAAAATGAATGAAATAAAGCGTGAATGAGAATGAAAGGAAAACGTATTGTCTGTTCCGCACGAATCTCAGCATTTATTGAGGGGAACGGTTACTTCATTTTGTTGCCGATGGATTTGTAAACTGTCAAAATTGTGTTGTACTTATTCCCCTTATTCATAAACGTTAAATGGTGTTTAAACGTCAAAAATGTATGGTTAAACAGACGCTAATCATCATTTAACTTTAATCATCGTTTTTTATTATGGGGGATTATTACTATTCTAGATATTAATAAATGGCAATTTGTGTGAAAACCTTGGAATTGGTTCTAAATTGTCTGATAGAAATGGATTACAAATTATTGATGTGATGAAAGGTTTGATAAATGTATAGTCACTTACAAAGAATAGCGTATTTCTTAATAAAATGTGAATTTTATTTCTCGTAATATATGACATTTATCCTAAAATTATGACATAGGTACTTACACAATAAACTTTTTGTATTATAATATCTATGCACTTAAAGGTGAATTGCTTTTACATGCATTTTTATGTGTTTAATTATTTAATGTGAAATTATTATGTAAATTTTATTATTAAGTTAACAAGTAAAGATTATAAGTTCAAATGTTTTTTGTTGTTGTAGAGAACATAATTATTACTATGCCAACATTTTGGACCTCAAAACGCGTAGGGCGTTTTGAGGTCCGTTATTCTCATTGCGACTGTCGATGGTTTTTCTAAGCCTTTTCAATCGCTATTATTAGCCACTTTGATTGGCTTATTTTATGAAGATTACCATCATCATAGACAATGCACCAAACCACTGCTAGAGACAAGAAAATTAATCACACTTGTCAAAGTCTGGCAGGCTATTGTGATAAAAATTGCTAACTATTTTGTCAATTATTCACTAAAGGTTACTTTTTTGTCCCAACTCGGATGTCTTTTTCGTCATTTTTCAATTTACAAAAAATCGTTAAAATTACAATTTGAAAAACGCCTTATCTTTGACATTTTATCTTCATTATTAATGGCGGATGATTCTTGAAATAGTGGACTTTTTGACGTAACGTGAGAAGACGCCATTTACATAAAATAATAAAAATGAAATGCTGAACGTTGGTAATTACATCATTTGAAAACCAATGGTCCGATTTGGCTATGTGTTATTTTCAAATGATTGTTCGATCGAGAAAACTGAACGTCCTTTTGTATGAATTATTGTGGACAGGCAACGTCTGTCAGGTTAGCTAAAATGGTAATACACATGGTGATGACAGATGTCAGAGGAATTTGGCGCGTATTTTAGTTCCTGTTACTCTTGGTTTATGTAATTAACTTTGAAACTGCTACTTGTTTTACCGGAAAAATATTGTCGCAATTAAAATTGTCCTTTGCGCGCATTCTGCAGCACTTAAATAAATTATTTAGTTCAGAAACGCGCACAGATTATGACACAATTTGTGTAAAAAATAATCGTTTTTCAACACGGACTTGAGCTTATAATTTTTCTACAATTACCGTAAACATTGTCTGACATTGATCAAACATAGATAAACACTAACTTGATAGAATAAGATCAACTTTGTGACGTGAATAGGGCCAAGAATGACCTTTCAACATGTCAAATGCTTCTAATCTCAAGCTGTCATTTAAATTCTGACTCACTTACATAAAACTATATAAACTAAAGGGCCCCCCATACAGAAAGAGATAATAAGAATGCAACATATTCTAATTATTTAACAGTACAGACGATAAAACGCGTCCTACAGAATACATTCAAGTACTTAATTAAGAATACAGAATTTGCATTTGGGGAATGATAAAATTCTCGACGACTTAATAAACTTGTAACATTCTAACGAAGGACCTACAGCGATGTGAACCCTTTGGATTTAAGACGCAAATCGGGTCCTTTTTGGAATGTCAAATGTTGCCAGAAAAGGGACGCAATTTTGTCAAATAAATGTCTTTTATGATTAGCGCTGGGTTAAGACGCTTTTCATAAGAAAAAAAAATCAAATATTCAAATTGTCACGTTCATTTCTGGCAGAGTTAAATTAAAGATGTAAGTTTGACCACACACTATGGACACAAAAATGCATGTAGTGTAGCAGTGACAAGTTTTAAATTATGGCAACATGGCATGATTTTTTTTATAAAGAGCAGGGAAAGAAAAATTTCGTTACCAGCCAGCAAGTTACATGACAGGCCAGGTTTATACCTATCATTAAGTCTCCTACATTTTACATTAACTACAAGTCTTAAGTTTATCTACCACTGCCACCCATCGTCTCAACAAAAACCAATCTATCTGTTAAGTCATGCAGATCACAGCATAAACAACTTCCTTATTGAATTTGTTCATTGTTGCTAGTGTTGCCACACACAAGCTGCATTATTAATCGTTATTTTAAATTGAACATAATAATTTATTCTCTATGATTATTGATTTTGCACGTTTTATGCACATTTTTATGCTCAACAATGAGGTTGGATTATGAACGAAACAAAAACTTAAAATATGTAATCAAATTGGATTTCCTGGATGACCATAAGTTAGTAAATGCACTTGGGTATCAGAAGGCCAGATTCGGTTTAAAGAATTTTATTCTCATTAAGACAATCGTCACTTACATGAGAACATTATATCTTATTCTAATATATTTTAACAGTGCGGGTAGAAGAAGAACAAAAAGTAAATAATATAATTGTCAACAAAATTGGAAGCGAGTTCGCTGCATTCCTAAGATAAAGTGGTGGCCCAAGTTAAAAGATGTTGCTGGTTTAGACAAAAATAGACACCACCCAACTAATATGTTGTATCGTCGTTGGAAATAAAAGTGAATAATTTCCTTTTAAATATATTGAGTGAGGTCGCTTCTTTTATATCTTTTGGAAGTTTATTATAGAGTTGTGCTAGAGATTAAATATAGCTGCATGTGCAAGTGGCTATAAAGACGAAAAAAAATCTTGCTTTGTCGTACCCTTATCCCAATTTATTTGGGGTCGGCGCAACGTGCCTTTATCTTCCACACTACTCTATTAGTCGTCATCTCGGTAAACACCCCTTTTGATCTATACCATTTTTCATACAGTCCATATAACGTTCCTTTGGTATTCCTTATTCTTACTCGTACAGTCATCACGCTAAGTCCAATACTTACGATACAAACATTTTAAACATTTCAGGTAACGACAACAATATACAAAACTCCGGGCTGCAATTTGATGGGTTCCATCAGATTAGCCAAATGAAATCACTCTGTACGAATGTAAAATGGTAATTCAGATCTTAGAGAAGGACCATTAAAAAGAACTAACTTTGGAATGTCTTAATAAAATGCGAATATAAACGTACTTTTAGTGCATTTCGAACTAAAAATAAAGTTGTTGGAGTTTATGGTATTAAAATAACTTTATGGGCATGTCTACAATCATGTGAATAATATTTATGTACATCTTTACTTAACCTGGAATTTTCTTCTAAATAAATGCTATAGAAGCGAAGCAGTTGAAATTGTTGAGACTGGACTTACCTGTAAAAATAAATGGTTATTAAGAATGACATATCTTATTAAAACATTTTTAGAAACAATAAAACATAACATAGTGGGAAGAACATGTAGAAAAATTAAACATCTTCACATAGAAATGGAATAATCTCTAACATAATTTGCAGTGCCAAGTATCAGCTGAAAGCGCTTCCGTAATATTACAAAAGCTTTCCTACGTTATCTCAAAGAGTTTGTAAACCAGCTTTATCTCGCTTCAAGCGCTTTTCATCACGTAATTTCAAAATAATCTAACGAAATGTATCGCGGAAGTCACACAGAACCACAAAGATTTCAACATTTAATAATTTTATTTATTTTAATTTCTCTACTAATTAATTATCAGAAATTATGAAACATCAGAATATTAATTTTATAATTGAAACTTAACACCCGTTATTTAATATATATTTGTAGTTTAGGAGGTCATTGCCCTCTAAACATAGATTAGAAACACCTACAAAATATTAAGCTATTATGTCAGTAATTGTGTATTCATTTTCTTGGCCCAACTTATTGTTACTATGTACAAATATTATGGTGACATTAACGCCTTAGGCAGAATAGTAGTATGCAATGCATGTTTAAAAATTGCGTAAATGATCTATGACTTTCCTTTGTGTAATGAGTGGACTGTAATTAAGCAGTGTGAGTGTGACTTTGCCCTATGGAACCCTTGTGCTTTGGTCACGAAATAAATTACTACTTAACCTAAGTAGAAATTTAAGGGATGTGACAACATTCAAATGAGAAAATTCCGATTTCGAAAGTTTACTTCAAGCAAATTCTGTTCCATTTATATACGATTGAATGAAGTGGCTTTCGGGAACACTGAAAAATGGTCCTAAACTTTCCGCAAATACGTACTCTAATAAAACACTACAGGCTTCTTCAAAAAGGCGTGAAGCGACACTTGTACAATTTTCATGAAGTTTTTATAAAAATTGTTCTACGTGAGTCGCGTCGCACCTGTTTGCAGGAGCCTTAAAGGCTTCTTCGAACAGGCGCGACGCGACAGCGCGACGCGACACTTGCAGAACAATTTCCATTAAGTTTTCATAGAAATTGTTCTACGAGTGTCGCGACGCGACCGTCGCGTCGCGCTAGTCTGCACGAGCCTTAAAGCGTTATTGTAACTATAAGGTAGGTTACGAGTTTAAAATGTAAACACAATAATTCTACTATCTATCTACCTACAGTCGACTTCATTCACACGAACACAAAGGCAAACTCTATAACAACCTAAATACTTACAAAGATTCTAAGAAAAACTTAGTCGTTCTATAATACCTATAATAACATTATGATTACCTGCGTCAATCATAAACAAAACAATTATACTTCGGACCAAAACATGGTGACGAGTGACTCAATACGTTTTTTTTTTTTTTTTTTTTTCTGGTTGGGAAATCATCAAATAACTTCTCCCGCTCTGGGTGGAGCGGGAGGGCGTGTCAGACTTTTACTGACTAAAACCCACCCGTGTTCCCTCAGTTGCCTGTGTGCCAGGGGCGGCGGTATCTCTTTCGAACAACCCGCACCCCCGGCAGGCATCGGCCCTTGCGGGCCCCATACGTCAGTTAATGTTTTTGTTTGACAAATCTTTATTTGTTGTACTGTCAAGAACAAGAAATAAAGTTTTGTACGACAAAGATTACAAGGCAACTTGTGTCAGTTTTCTCAGAAAATATTAATTTAGTAGATACGTCACATGGCCGGGATTCTGACAAATCGTATGCCCAAAAGCGTAGGTACTGTTTCTAGAGAAAAAAAGAGGTCAAACAAGAAAACAATGTGTGACAAGTGTAAAAAGTTTTTGAGGAAAACTGCTAAAGTAAGCAAATAAATCGAGATGCATATCGTTCAGAGATACAAGACACAAGATGAGATAGCTCTAAGTACTCAAGTAGAATAAGTGTAATTTTTAAGTCATAGATTCATGAATGTAACATAGATCAATCTAGAATTTAAATAGTATAGTTTATGATTAAATATTGATATTTCTGTATTACAGACCTGTAATTTTTCTTTTTTTAATGATATTTTTCGTGCACTTCTGTCAGTTTAGCATTAATTTCATAACTTGTGTAGAGAGAAGAAACGTTTTATATTATTGCTACCGTGAATTCATTAAATTAATTACCCCTTTTTCTTTAGCAGTCGGATAAAATCCATAGAATTAGGTTTTAAAACATCTGCTAAATATAATACGACTTTGAAGAGTATACATCCCGCCCTTACTTTAGGTAGCTCACACCAAAAGGCATAAAAATAAAAACATTTAGATAAAAACGAAGGTTTTATACGAAACACAATGGAACAGTTGCGTAAGTGCGTAAATAATTACCATAAACGCATAACTGATTTTGTATGGAGATGTAAAAAAAATGGCGACCCTCTAGCTTTGGACACGGTTTGAAAACACAATGCCTTGGACAAAAAACTTGCTGTCGATCTGATGTACCATAAGGTTAATATTACAGTGATGTTATTTGATACTAGTTAGTTAGATTTCTTTACTGATATAATAATTGGCAAGTGCAGGGTACTGCTGGAGTCTTTGCATACAGAGAATGAACATTGCTTATGATCTACTGCAAGGCACAACTTTTCCGCTTGACCAACGGTTTGACGTGCTTTCCGAGGCACGGAGGGTTCGGTATGTAAACATGGTCACCCATCCATTGACCAAGCGTAGCTTAACCTGATTGTTCGACCCATGCGGCTGTTATTACCTAGCCATAAGCCCCTCTTTAGTCCTCCACTTAGCCACCGGCGCATTACCAGTGAGGTAAGTACGTACTGTACACTAGCAATGGTAATAGCCACGAAACGCATCGATATGGTAATCCAACAAATGAACAACAAAAGAAACATCCATTTCCCTACTTAACAGAAGTCAGTGGCAAAATTTATTAGGGTTAGCAACGTTTAGAAAGCGCGCATAAACTAATTATAATGCAATTTCGCTTCACATTACACCGCCGCTTGGCCAATGCGGGCGGCTATTTTACAAGATTTCGAATGTAACGCGCCAATTTGTTAAGTGGGCTAATTGTCAAACTGATTGCTATTGATATTTAAGTTATTGTTTGAGTAATTATTTAACTCGTTTTGGATATTTAGGGCTTGTATTGACGGATTTTGGTTGAAACTGCGCAGGCGACGGTTTCGCACGATTGATGTCTAAAGACATGCAACCTATATTATTACTTTTTTGCGGTTGGGAAATCATCACATAACTTCTCCCGCTCTGGGTGGAGCAGGAGGGCGTGTCAGACTTTTACTGACTAAAACCCACCCGTGTTCCCTCAGTTGCCAGTGTGCCACGGAATCTCTTTGTAACAACCCGCACCCCTGGCAGGCATCGGCCCTTGCGGACCCCACCGGTTGGTGCTGAAATCTCTTTGAGGCGCGCGTGGAAAACAACACGCCGTCGAACCGGGCTTGGTCCTTACCGGACAGCGAGCTATCCATTACTCGCCGTCCGCAAGCCCGCGCCTACGGTGGCCGGAAATCAGCCTGGGATTCCCGACGCCCAGGGCGCCTGGCATTCATATACAGTAAACGAACTGAATAGAGGTATCCCAAAGTAATGACTACACCTATCAAAGAATCATCCTCATTCTTCTGTCCTTAACCCAATTTATTTGTGGTCGGCGTAACATGTCTTTTTATTCCACACTTCTCTATTAGTCGTCATCTCCGTAGTCACACCCTTTCTAACCATATCATCATTCACACATTCCATTCATCGTTGGTTTCCCCCTACTTTTAAAGACATCGACATTCATACTCAAAACTTTCCTCACGACATTTTCCTCATTCCTCCGTATCACGTGCTCATACAATGAATGACAACCGATTTCCACAAAGCTTTTCAGTTACCGGTGCCACTTCCAGACTTACTCTTATCAAAGAATGTAAGTAAGGTAAACATGTAAGAACTAAGTTAAAACCACTTGCCTTCTTGAAGTCAGAATTTAAGGTATAAATATTGCGGATTGACAGCATTTGTACAGAAAATATGTCAAATTGACATAATTATTCTTCAGATAAAAATTATCTGTCTATTGAAAAATCAGGCCTTAATTATGTCATTTACTTACATACATATATGCCCGTGGTAAGTGTAAGCCTTATTTTTCTGTCGTAGTTGGGTAACAACATTTCGTTGCCGGAGATAAAATTTAAGTACCTACCTACTTACCCCTGATACAATTAGATAAATCACCCTTTATGGATTAATTAACCTTTAATAACGTAAAAGGCAATCTACTTTTGCGAGAAATATTTGCATGATTCGTATCAGACATTGAACAGAATTAATATCACCGATCAAGTACGAACCGATTCATGTTTCCGGGATATTGTGCCGACAAACATTGAATTTATTTTATGTGTTCCGTTCACATACAGTGTTGGTACGAAAACATATCGAGGACTTATTTTAAGGAGGTAAAGGAGGATAACCGTTATATAATGTATATTTTTTATATCTATATTATAATTATTAATATTATAAAGCTGAAGAGTTTGTTTGTCCTTGTTGATTAGCCCATGCCTTGCTTGTTGGATAGCCCATTTATCGAGGAAGGCTATAGGTTATATAATATCACGCTAAGACCCTTAGGAGACGAGCAAAGAGACAAAAGTCACGAATACGAAGTACTCGCACGGGCAAGCGATTCGAAGCGACGGGGTGGGTCGGGGGAGCGAGAATTTTTGATCCGAACGAAGTCGCGAGCAGAAGCTAGTCTTAAATATATTTCCAATGAAGGAAGAAAATACTTTATATAATTATATGTTATTATAATTACACAACGTATTTCGGTTCCTCATTCGCATATAAGGCGGGAGGAAACGCCCGGGTGTTTCCACTGCGAAGATCACCCTGAGGACACGGTGGACCATACAGTGGAGGTCTGCCCGGCTTGGGCGGAGCACCACCATGTCCTCGTGGAGGCGATCGGTGGCGGCGATCTCTCGCGGCCGGGCTTGGTCCAGGCCATGGTAAGGAGCGAGAGTGTATGGGTAGCCGTCATCTCCTTCTGCGAAGCAGTAATGCTCGCGAAGAGGGAGGCGGCGCACGTGATGGAGAGGTAGTATATGCACCCTCACGGCCTTATTCGACGCAGGAGACGCCCTGGGCGTCGGGAATCCCAGGCTGATTCCCGGCCACAGTAGGCACGGGCTTGCGAACGGCGAGTAATGGGTAGCTCGCTGTCCGGTAAGGACCAAGCCCGAGTCGAGGGCGCGTTGTTCCACGCGCGCCGCAAAGAGATGTCAGCACCAACTGGTGAGGTCCGCAAGGGCTGATGCTTGCCAGGGGTGCGGGTTGTTTGAAAGAGATATCGCAGCCCCTGGTACATTGGCAACTGAGGGAACACGGGTGGGTTTTAGTCAGTAAAAGTCTGACATGCCCTCCTGCTCCACCCAGAGCGGGAGAAGTTATTTGATGATTTCCCACCCTCAAAAAAGATCGGCAGGGAGGCAACCTGTAACCATGCATTCAGTAGATATATTTGCTGTTCCATACATTGTGTCCGCATAGGTTTTGCACATTTCTATGACACAGAAAAAATCCATGCATGAAGTATGAGCCACACAAAACTTCGAGCTTATGAACATGCGATAGCCCCTTAGTCGACGTTCACACAACGCAATAACAAAAAAAAAACGCGCTCTTGTTCTTCAAAACACTGTACCGAGAGTTGAAAATCGAAGTGTGTTTTTTCGACACGCTGAGACGCACTCTATTGGATTGTAGACGCTCGGCTTAAAACCGAGAGTTGTAAATCCAGTGCGAGATAAAATCCTGCTGCGAAATCTTTACGTCCGCGTGAACGTCAATCGCCTAATTCATTCAATTTTTTTACCCGTGGTTCGTTGTGAATCTTCAATTCAGAAAATCTCCCCTCGGCTCTTATTTAGAACGTCAATTGGCCTAACTATCAATTACTTATTGCACCTTTTTACAACCACAAGTCCTTGCAAAGCCCACATAAATTACCTCCAGTTAAGTTTACGAATGCTCGTTAAAACGTAAGAGACTATTCACAATTTCCTCTGAACACGAAATGTATGATTAAATGGTAACCTTCGTGCTGCCATCAGTAGATGGAAGGTGGGGTAGGAGGTGGTAGGAGGTGGTTGGCCGACAGTGTGTCGTTTCTTACCCAACAGACGTAATTACAGGACAAACAATGAGTTTTGAAACCGCGCGGTACAGCCGGTGGTCGCACGATCTTGAGATCTGTCGGGGGCGCTAAAATGACGCGTTGAAACTTTTGATGAATTTATTTATTGCTTCGTTAGGCTCGTAGTCGCAAGCGCTACTGCTGAGTAGGTCGATTCCTAGGTCAGGCAGTGTTATTGGGTTTTCCGCCAGGAATTTCTCAGTCTACGGACAGCATACAGACTATACGGAATCTAACTTTATGCACGGTTGATGGCAATACGCTCGATTACATGGGACTTACTACATCTGCCTTATACTTTGGAGATTACATTGTCTTTCTCTAGCTAAAGAAAAATACGTTTTTACTCTAAAAATTACCTATTTTTAATTAAATAATCGCTTATATAGTTAATATTGGTAGTGAACTGTATAAAAACGAACATGGATATAATAAATATTATCGACACTTCCATCTCGATTAAAAATCTCGTTTAAATGCTAATTATGCCTAATAAATCAATAATAACAACATTAACAACTTCATGCAACACACACTACTTACAAAACTAACAGTCAAGCTCTATAAAGCAAGTGTAGAAACAATTTATTTTAAAATAAATTGGCACTACAAATGAACAATGTACTACAGTAAATGTATGATTGATTGATAATGAAATAATTTAGAACGTAACTGCCTATCAATAGAGGCTTGTTATTATGTCAAGTTTTGTTATATGAACTTGTCAAGTTATAACTTAATTATTACAAGTTAATAAATACGTGATAGGAAATAGGGTCGTTTGGGTTTTAGAATTTAAAACCTTCGGATCGTTTTCTTCTTAACGACCCGTAAATTTGCTTGAAAAAGACGAATATTTAAAGAAATTTACAGATCATTAAAATCAACTTTATGACAGCATAAGAGCTACTTACAATTTTCATAAGAATTTTCCCATGTATGCTGACATCAATACCATAAAACTACCTAATTTGCTTTAAAATGAGTTGACATGTTACTAAAATATGAATAACTTGAAACTTATGGGTATGAAAAGATGGTCTGAACTTATGACCACTCGATAAAAGTGACAACTTACGACGACTGAGGCCGAGAATACGCGATTCAGCCTTTCTGGCCGGATGGCGCCTAGTATACCCGATTCAACGTCACCAACCCGAGCGAAATGTTTCAGTTTCGTATACTGAAAGACCGCAAAGTACGCCTAAAGAAGTTTTTATTTAAAAAAAAGAGTACTCAAATTACCTAATCAAGAAGCATCATCTTAGACACCTAGATGTAACGAAACATTGAGGTAAAGGTTGTGACAGACAACCGTGAAAAGCCTCCAGCTGCTGCACATTTTAGCGGCGCGGACTAGATTTCGCTTTTCGTAATTGATTTTTTGGTCTTCATGCTTTTTTAGAAGATTCTAGTCGGTCATGGCTTTAGATTAGTGGTTATTAAAAAGATTTGTTTACTCATAATTTTGCACCCAATGTAGTGTCATTTAAATGGATTTCTTTCTTGAATGTTATGCCTCCACGTTTGCTTTTATATAGGGTGAATGGTAATTAGCGACCGATATATAAATACACTAGCAGCGCTCCGCAGTTTCACCCGCGTAGTTCCCGTTCCCGTAAGAATACGGGGATACAATACAGCCTATGTTACTCAGTCATAATGTAGCTTTCTAACGGCATAAGAATTATTGAAATCGGTCCAGTAGTTTTTATGTTTATTCGTTACATACAAAAATACAAATCTTTCCTCTTTATAATATTAATAGTGTAGATGATTGTACTCATCATAACAAACAACTTTCCCAAAGAAACGATTTTTTTAATGTATCTACCTTATTGACCCCAATTTTATTACTCCAATAGAATATTGAGTACCTAACAAGAATAATACACCATCAGCTGTAGTTTAATTTAGTTACCTACAAACAAAAAATGAATCCACTGTACCATGCATTAATCTTGTTTTCATTCATTTAACAACGGATCGCGCGCACGCGATCTTTCTAGAGAATAATGCATGGAACAGCTAATTTTTTTTGTATAACCGACGAAAAATTTCTGCGCTGGGGAGTCTAGAATGATATGATGAGTTCATGGTTACAGTTTGCGCACTGGATAAAACTTATCCTGTATTGTTGACACTTGCTTTATTTATGATGCTAATTCATACTGACTGCCCAGGGTACACCTAAGTACTGCAAAGTAATAAAGTCCCTTCCTCTTTTACTAAATCTATTGGGGCTGATAAGTGTAGTTGAATGTTTTTGGAGATGTGTATTTAGACGCGATAAGTACATATAAGACAAGACAAAGACATTGCGCTGAACAACAAATAAATTGGAATGAGGGCAAGTTATCGATGCTGATGATGGGGTTAGAAATTTTAAGAAAAGTTGTAAATAAATTTACTTAACCCAAAGGCCTCCATGTAGGTAAATAGGCAATTAGCTCGTTCCTCACACAAATATATATTCACTTCGAAAGTCCTCAATATCTTCAAACTGCAAAGGCTTGTTATTTTACAGTGTTTACATCTTACCACAACAACTGCCATTGCCGTTGTCAGAAGCTTCACCAATTTTTTTTACAGAACATAAAACTTTACATTTTAGAACTTCTTTCAAGATAAAACTTAGAAACTCCTTCAAAATCTTCACTTTATAAAATCCAAAAAACTTATTCCTTAGAATCCATCATACCATGTATTTCACCGTTTCCTATCCGTTCGCAATAATATGTCTTTAAAGACGTCCCTTGACTTCAGAAAAGTAAGATCTTCCTTATTATGTAAAAGAGATGAGATGTTGCAAAAGTATTTAATTCATCTACTTACAAGAAAGATAATTTATACATGTGGAAGATTGTAATTTGCAAATTACCATGCATGATATTTAAGTTTGTAATTAGTCTGTCAACAAAAATTTACATCGTTTGAAAAACACGGGACACATGGGCTTACATGGAACTCCAACATAACTGGCGAAATATAAGCTTACCATTTCTGCCTATCCATACAGGGAATAAAGCAATGATACTAAGTTATGTCTGACAAAGTACATTTCCAAAAATGTACCGTATTTTTCTTCGTTTTAAATGTAGGTCAGTATATAACAGTACAATGAAAATTAAAAGTTAACTTTATGAGGTCCAAACGACCCAAGTTTCGGACGTAACTCGACTGTTAGCGCATCCTTCGTTTAATTTTATTATGTTGCCTCCTTCCACCGTTAACCGTATGTGTGTAAAAAAAACGACCGACTTCCGAAAAACGACAAACGACAAAGTAAAAAATTACTTTAATTTCTGAAGTCATTTTTTTTTAGTTTTTTTTTGTAGTTTTTAGTTATGATACCTACCCCACACCAATTCGTATACCACTTCTTCGTATGTAAACAACAGTCACAGGAAGCAGCAGCATATCATTGAGGTACATAAAGTGGG
This sequence comes from Polymixis lichenea, assembly GCA_949091785.1. Lineage (NCBI taxonomy): Eukaryota > Metazoa > Arthropoda > Insecta > Lepidoptera > Noctuidae > Polymixis > Polymixis lichenea. The sequence goes on from OX420941.1 coordinate 11,454,704, forward strand.
TTAAAAACGTATTATCGAGGTTAACGCAAAAACTACCGATGCAAAGTTAATAAAGGGACCACCCCTGAAGCGTACCCGGATTACGAAAGTTCTTTTTTTAATGGATACGTTTAAAAAAGAATTTTCGAAATCCATCCACAATTTATGGAAATATCGCAGAACAAACATACAAAAAAAAAACATTCAGACGCATTGGGAACCTCCTCCATTTTGAAGTCGAAAACTGTTTGAATGGTAGTAGTACGAAACGCTAGTACGAAAGCCTTGGTATCGAAATCCACTCTTGCGAATAGCGTATACTAATCTGAATTTGTCTGGGGATCGAACTCATGACGCAGTGATTATCAGTCCGATCTCCAGTTCTCCAACAGTTTTTCGTATCAGCGTGTTCGCGAAAACGTCATTCGTTATAGCGGTTTTCGACTCAATGTGTTTTCGAACTCGCGTAACAATCGCAAAGTTTTTCGAAGTAGCGTGCGTCGCAATAACGTCATTCGAATCTTCATATCACTCCCCAACTCAGCCTATCGCAGTCCAGTGCTGGACATAGGCCTTTCCCAGGCTGCGTCACAACGCTATTATCCTTCCGCATCCAGTCTGTTCGTCTGACAACCTAACGCACTATGAATCACAATTTGTATCACTTTGAAGGTTATTGCTAATCCGTTGTTACATATGTTCGATAACTTTGTCTGCTCGACAACGTATACAGGATAAGATTTTATCCAGTGCGCAAACTGTAACCATGAATTCAGCATATACACCGTGACATTTTTGCCGTCTTACAAAGGTGATCCACTAAATGTATACGTCATCCCTCTAGGCGCGATTAAAACATTGTTATTATTAATTAAGATAATAGGTACAAAGAAAAATAAATAATGCTTTAGAATTATGAAATACCCTCCCTGTTAATAATGTTTACGTATGTCAAACGGTAGAAGATATCTACCTACCTACCATTACATTCCATCATTTATTCCATCTCCATAACAGGGCATTTCAAACTACGTCATGCGTCTTAGTCAATGACATTTTAATTTTTTTTTAATTATGCAAGCGTTCAAACAATTTTTTTTTAAATAAATTATTAGTAGTCATTGGATACATGAAGTGGGCTGCCGTTGTAAGACGACTAAAATGTCACGGTGTATAATTTGCATAAAATGCTCTGCTGGATAAATTATTACTGACCCGCACTAGATGGTGACACAGGATACTGAAGCTATTTTAAAAATAATGCATGCCAAAATAGTAAGTCGGGATAAACGGCATAGAGAAACCCCAAAAAGCACAGAAATCCTAAAACTCATAATCCTTGTACAACTGCATTGACCTTACATCAGAATAAGCCGTTTTGTCTATTCTCGCATAGACACGCAAAATTATTTAACTAAGCTCGACCCTGATGGCTGTCAATGTTAAGACGAAGGTACTACAAGTAATTTATATAAACAATAGGCCTGCTAGGGACTAATGTCCCTAGCAGGACTAATGTCCATCGTCACATAATTTTATAAATTCTCATTAAAACAACCTTGCATAGTTCGCGATGTACTTATGTACTCACAAATACTTGAGTTTGATACAGTCAACTGCGCATAATATCACGCCTTGCTACCCCGAAGTGATGGGCGGAGGTATACCTATAGTACGCCCACATTTTATAACTCCCATGTAATTCACAACAACAAATTTCAGATAGAAAAACCCAATCAGAATTTTAAAATACTCCACGTCAGCAAAGAAAGAATCTCTCAATCTGCCTAGCCTTTTCCCAACTGTGTTGGGGTCGGCTTCCAGTCTAACCGGATGCAGCTGAATGCCAGTACATGGAGCGACTGCCTATCTGACCTGCACACCCCCGTTACTGGTTAAAACGAGGCACCTTTATAAAACTGGTTGTCAGACTTTCGGGTGTTTGACTACCTGTTACCGACTGTCCACGAATGACAACCGGGACCAACGGTCAAACTTCCGAAGCTAGGAGGGGTCTTGGTTTGTAAATATGGTCACCCATCCAAGGATCAAAAAAAGTCGGTAAAGAAAGAGTCAATCCTAGACTATTCTCAGAATTATCTAGCTTTATTGCTCAATCGTGAGTACAGCGCGTAAGACCAATCTAGACTATTTAAACCATGCCTAATTAACGCGCCGCGCCTCAAATGAAGCCATCAACACATAATAGTTGCGTCTATGTGAAGCTGTTAACTTTAAGACTAACTAGAAATTATATGATCTCTTGTATTACCTAATTAACTATCACAAAGAGTCGTTAAAACTTCTCACATTGAACAATTTTGCAGTTCCGTGATTTTTGGTCGGCGAGTATGTAATTATTTTATACGATGAGAGTTTAAGATAATGGATGGGATTATGTTAACTGATTTTGTTAAGTAACTTAGAAAGAAGATTCCAAATTAAATGTCTAATATATACCTGACTAGCTTTTGCCCGGGGGTCCGCTCGTGTGGATGTCTGTTATCGCGTCAAAAAGTAGCCTATGTCCTTCTCCATATCACAGGCTGTAAATCGGCCAAATTTCATGACGATCGGTTCAGCGGTTTAGGCGTGAAAGCGTAACAGACACAGACAGATAGAGTTACTTTCGCATTTATAATATTAGTAGGGATTATTTTGGAGCAAGCAGAGACAATTAAATAGTAAATTTAATTCACCTCTCACAGCGATTAAATTCCTAAAAAATATATTAAAGTAAAATCTTACTCTAAACTTTTCCATTTTAACATTTTTAGGTTAACCCCTTCCTCAGGAATACAAGGTAGTCTAACATAACTGCGGAAAACTGATCTGAAATCAACTGATACAGTCTGTGCAATCCTCTACACAAAATTTCGGAGTTATTTACCACAACCATCTTAATCAAGGTTCCGTAAGAACTCAGAGAAATCACCAACTCAAAAAACTCTTCTATTTACTTTTACAGAACCTCTTAACATTACAATAAAGTATATAATTGTTTAGCTCAATGTTACTTGTTACAACCATTGTGCGTTGGGAAAGTGGCAGACGTCTGCCGTCAGAACGTTTCATTGTATCGCTTATACACATACGATTTGGTCACATCCTATTTGACAACTTCAAATAGATGCCATTGTAGATGGGCTGTATATTTCTTAGCTCTTGAGGTTTTTAGGTTTGAAGGTTCTGGACTGGATTATCTATTCACAGCGTAAAGAAGCGAATGCATATTTACCCGAAGTGAAAGCAAATGTGTCTTCTTAAAATATATATTAATAACGTGATGAAAATTACAGGGAGTATATAAATTTGCGTAGGAGTATTTAAAGTTTATATATGGATCATCATCATCTGCCTAGCCTTTTCCCAACTATTTTGGGGTCGGCTTCCAGTCTAACCGGTTGCAGCTGAATACCAGTATTTTACATGGAGCGACTCCGGATCTGACCTCCACAACCCAGTTACTGGGTTATACGATACCCCTTGGTAAGACTGGTTGTCAGACTTTCGGGCTTCTGACGACCCGTAACGACTGTCAAAGATCCACAAATGACAGCCGGGACCAACGGCTTAACGTGCTTTCCGAGGCATGGAGGAGTCTTGGTATGTAAAGATGGTCACCCATCCACGGACCAACCGCGGCAAACGCAGCTTAACCTGATTGATCGATCCGTGCGGCTTATATTACTTGGCCACAAGCCCCAAAAGAAAGTTTATATATGGATAAGGAGTTCAAAAAGCTAATATGCATTAGAAATAAATTAAATTAATAAAAAAACATAATCGAATTTCAAGCACTAAGCGAGCACTAGTCAGAAAAAACCTGAATCATCGTCAACATCTGCCTAGCTTTTTCAGAACTATACTGGATCGGCTTCTAATATAACTGGATGCAGCTGAAATCAGCTGAATACTAGTATTTAATATGGAGTTTTGATTAGGCATACAAAATAAACTAAAACCCTTGTAAGAAGTTATACTCCGGTACAAAACAGACCGCACTCATCCCAGCGTTAGAATCAGTAATGTGTGTTAAAGCGTGGGCCATACGCATTGTGAACAGCCTTTATATGCGCGTACGCTGAATGGGACTGCATGTGGTATAGCAAGTACTTACCTTCAAAGAGGCGAAAGATTAATAGGTTGAAGAAGTGAGGTTGTATTTATTTGCTTATTAAAAGGGCCAGTATTATTTGCACTACGATCGAATTTGGAGCTTGTTCTTCTCATTGACAATCAGCGCCACCAACGGCCAGTATTATTTGGATTGCAGTCGAATTTGGAACTACATTTTTAAGTATACTGTATTTGACAAGCTTGTTCTTTGCATTGACAATCAGCGCCACCATTGGGTTGCGGTCGAATTTGGAACTACGTTTTTAAAAGTAAACGGTATTTGACATGTGAGTGGGCTGTAATCCACTTCAAAATATCACCGTGAAAACTTAGGTGAAGTGATCTTGAAGTGTCAGTAGGGTTAATCCCTAGCATCATGTGCAATGGGAGCTCACTTTAAGGTCACTTCACCTACGTTCACACGGTGAGATTTGAACACAATAGCTCAGCTGGATCACATGTCTTCGAATTTGTAGTTCAAGAAAATGCTGGTTTCCTTACCACGTTTCACCTTCACAGTTTTGAGAACAGTTTTGATGTGATCATTCACAACAACTCGTCAATATCAACCATTTCCTCTGGACCACCATTGCTTGCAGGTCAGCTTATGCTGGCTTTAAAAGGTGTGTAGTGGGTAGTATGACATTTATATCAACGTAACATGATACAGGGTGCATTATGAACTCAAGCAAGGTCGAGGCGTCTTGAGTTGCGCCCACGCAGACTTCGTCTACAAAAGCTTTTTAACTTTGACCTCCTTACTGCTTAATGGTATATTCTTTTTTAGATCAGAGATAAGATACAAGATCATCTCGTTCATAAGATCTAACTGGGTCAGAAATTAAATACATAGATTATTTTTTATTTCGGAAGTCTGGCTGCCATTTGTGTTATTTAAGTATAATAATAAATAATAATAATAACTTTATTGATCCAAATAACTACATAGACATAGGTTGTATACTAGTAACATGCTAAGACTTAATCAACTAACAGAGGACACAAGGGGTGAGAAACAATTGTCTATATTACAAAAAATATAATCCTATCTCCTAAACTAGGGATTGCCTGTATCTTAGGAGACAGTGATTCGACCAAACTGAACTGCTTATTAACAATGAACCTTATGTTTCGAGTGTCGATGTTAATCTACCATAAGACAAAAAGTGAGTTATCTGAGTAGTAATTTAGATTAATCTGAGCATGGATGGAGAAAGAGTGGGTTTGTGAATGTGTGTGTTCATGTTCGTGAGTGTAATGTTAGTTGTGTAGTGGTGTGTGTACTGTGTGTTATGTGGAGTGTGTTATGTGGTGTTTGTATGTGTTGTGTTTTGTGTTTCTATTTAATAGTGATTTGTAATTTGTTAAATGATGTATGCTAGTAGAGATTCGGTGTTATTGTAGTCCTGTTGTATGAGCCAGTCTGTAATTTTAGATTTGATATTGAATTTATTTAAGTTTATTATGTCTAATTTCTTCTGTATAATTTTATATACGTGAATACTTAAGACGTAGTAATGGTGTTTTGCAAAACAGGTTTTGTGCTGTACACCAGGGGGACATATGTTCGCTTCCTTGGGTCAGGTAGGGGTAGGCAGCCATGTACTCTGAGGACAGTTCGAAGAACAAACAGCTGTCGTACCGTGAGAACTTTGGTGTCAGAATAAAGTTGTACTGTGGGGTATCTAAACGGCTTCTTGGTCATCACCTTGAGTACAGCCCTTTGAGCTCTCTCTGCTTTCAGAATAAAAGTCTTCGCTGCTCCACCCCACACGGTTATGCAGTATCCGAGTATTGACTGACACAAAGTGAGGTAAACCATCTTGAGAATGTTAAAATCAGCCGATTCTCGCAGAGATTTAAAGATATGTATCAGACGGATAGTACGAGTAGTTACAGTTTCAAGCTGTTTGTCCCATCTCAGTTCAGTCAGTATTCAAAGATATTAATACGAAATAAATGCCTTTGGCATCATGTATTCTCTATCATTCAACATAGGATGGTAAACAGATAAAACTGTATTCTGTTAAGAAAAACTGCAATGCCCAATCCTTTGGCCTATATAGCTAGCTTTGGCCCCTAGAACATTGAGACATCTTTAAAAAACGGCATATATCCACACCTTATAGAAAAATATTAACCAGTGTGCAAATTGTATCCATGAATTAAGCACACGGTTCTAGATCCTCTAGTGCAGAAATTTTTCGTCGGTTACCAAAACAAATCAGCTAGGCTTATACTACGCGGTCAAAATGTATGGGACAACTAATATTTTTTGCTATAACCGACGAAAAATTTCGCCACTAGGGGGTTCAAAATCCTGTGCTGAATTCTTGGTTACAGTTTTCGCACTGGTAAATTTTTTATCCTGAATAGTCATTTATGGTGTGAATATTATCCTACTATCTCACTAATAATTATTATAAATGTGAAAGTTTATATGTTTTTTACTTAATTACGTAAAAACGATAGTAAGGATTTTGATGAAATTAGGCACACATATTGATTATAACCTGGATTAACATATAGGATACTTTTCATCTCGGTAATACGTTCCCGTGGGATAGTTTTCGACCTCCACACGGGCGAAGCTGCTGGCAAAAGCTAGTTACCTTATAAATCTCTAAGACATATTATAAGTTGTGGGTCGGTGGTGATCAATGTCACTTAACTATTTAGACAAGTTATTGCTACAATGGTTCCGCTCTGAATTGCCGAGATTTAGGACCGCCGTGCACTGAAGCGTAACGTAATAGAGTTCTGCTAATAGTCGAATGTTATATGTTAGCTGGTGTGGATACAGAAATGTCTTAGTAATGTCAGGTCTACTCTCAAAGGAGTCTTTCTTCAATCACTTGGAAGCTAGGCTGGTGGAAGAGTTCAAAGCAAAGAACAGGTGACCCCAAGTGGTTCCCGTGACCATAGTCAAAACTTAAAGGTTATTGAAAATGGACATGGTATTGGCAAGGGCTTCACTCATTAGTGCGTGACGTGATATCATCATCATCTTCACCTGCCTAGCTCTTTCCCGACTATGTTGGGCCAGTCTAACCGGATCCAGCTGAATACCAGTATTTTACATGGAGCGACTACTTATCTGACTTCCGCAACCCAGTTACTGGGTAATACGACACCCCATGGTAATACTGGTTGTCAGATTTTCGGCCTTCTGACGACCCGTAACGACCGTCAAAGATCCACGAATGACAGCCAGGACCAACGAGTTAACGTGCGCTCCGAGAAATGGAGGTGTTTTGGTATGTGAAGATGGTCACCCGTCCACGGACCAACCGCGAAAAGCGTAACTTAACCGGGTCGATCGACCCGTGCTGGTGTTATTACTTAACCACAAGTCCCTCTCGCGTGATGTGGTACTTTGTAGCGTTCATCAATCCAGTATACAACAACTTAACTTAAAAATCAGAAGTACAGTGCCTAGTATAGCAGTGTATCATCAGCCAAAACCAACAAAAAAAACAACCGACTTCCGAAAAAACACTACAAAGTGAAAAATAACTTTAATTTCGGAAGGCGGTGACTTTGGATATGTATTTAAATTTTTTGTCACCGCCTTCCGAAATTAAAGTTATTTTTCACTTTGTAGTGTCTTTTCGGAAGTCGGTTGTTTTTTTTGGAAAAAGTTTTTATTTTTCACTTTTTTGTTATAGTACCTAGGGGTCAAAACAATGCATATTTATGCGACAGCAGCTTTCGCGGTTTATTTACTGTTATTTTTTGAAGAGTTCCGTTGTCTGTCTCCGAAACGCATCATCAGATAGATCTATATGAAATTGAAATGGGACCACACAGGAAGCACGAACTTTCAAATAAAAAAAGAATCATCAAAATCGGTTCACCCAGTCGAAAGTTATGAGGTAACAAACATAAAAAAAACATACAGTCGAATTGAGAACCTCCTCCTTTTTTTGAAGTCCGTTAAAAATAGGTTCACCTTTCAATATTTAGATACCAACCCGCACTGGTCCCGCGTGGTGGATCGCGGCGCACTCCCTCTCGAAGATATCTGTGTCCCAGCGCAGAGGGAACATTAAGGCTGTATGAGGTACACCTCAGTATGCGCCGGCGCTTCTATACTAACTAGTTTCACACGGCGACGTAAGCGCTGCGTAACTGCGGCATGTTAATGTGCTTGAACTTAATTTATTGCTCGCAATAAGGGTGCTATTAGACGCAGTTATTCAATCAGATATCTGGGAAATACAACTTGGATGATATGTTATTGAAACTAGGACTGCATTCCTAATTAGTGAATGTTACCAAGTAGACCGCTGCGAAGTTGAAGCTGTTTTGAAGGCAGAAACCATGCAGAAAGGACTCTTGTGCCAGGGAGTCTTCTCCCTTAGTACGAAGTCTGTAGTTTCGCCGAAGTTACAGGCGATTCCTGCTCTATATAATCTACGGAAATAAGATTAGTTCTGTTTCCGAACCAAGAATGAATGGCAACACGATTTGACAGTCTTGTCTTCTACTCCGTATGTGTTTTTACTTGTTCGAAAAATTTCATTTGACACTTGTTTTGTCCTGTCAAAATCCAGCCGGTCCGAAAGTAGGCTTTCTGACTGGCCCGTATCTTCGTTGACGGACTTAGACAGTAGACCCCCCTGATTAGAAGGAGTAAAGATTTAATAAAAATAAACGCTTTGACTTTGCGTTTTCGTTCTGAATACAGGCTTTTGCCATGCAGAATAGAAGACATGTTTCACATATTTTGTAACCTACAAAATTTTTCGAGGCAAAGGAAGCTATTGTCACAACATTCATATCAACGAAGTATAACTAAGTACATACACACGACAAGTACATTATAATAACCATTCAATTACATACGTCCGTCACCCACTTACTCACTAGTGTTGGGACATTAGGAAGTCACCGTGCGCGAAGGAAATTGTGTTGTGACACCGCCATTTTGTTGCAACTGTCAGATGATATCTGTCAACAGTGATTTTTGTTGCATGTTTTTTGAGAAAATTATAGTGTTTTATCATTTATATTAATTTTGTGTTGACAGTGATTCATGACGTGTTATATTGAAAGCAGATATGACCCAGTTTGGAAATCAATCAAAATTCTCACTTTTTTGACGTTTCTGCCGAAAGACGTCCGTCGCTGGACATATGCCCAAGCCCCGCCACTTGTCCCGGTCCTGTGATTTATTGTAAGGCCTTAATCTACCTTAAAATACCGGTATTCAGCTGCATCCGGTTAGACTAGAAGCCGACCCCAACATAGTTGGTAAAAGACTGGGCAGGTTGATTGAATGTACCTTAATATAATGGACATTATATACTCATGCATTAATCCCTTTATCTACAAACATCTTTCACATACAAATAGTGTAGAGAGATTTTGTATTTTGATATTCCTACCAATAAATTGGTTATTTCTTACGTCTAGTAATGTCACTATTTAGCAGCCGATTATTTTATTGATATTGAATTTACGGCCAGTATTTAAGCCGCTACTGTATTAAGAGCTGACTCATAGATCCTGTATGATATTAAGTTGTCAATACAGACAAACAACTTATTAAGAATGTACTGAATTTAAACTTGTGCAGGGTTAGTTATGTTCTTTATTCAAAATAATTGTGACTGACAGGCAATACAGCCTGAAATAGAAGCCAGCCCACGGCTGGGCAAAACCCTCTTCTCATACAGAGAAGGCCCGAGCATTGATCACCACGCTTGCTCAAGACGGGTTGGTGATTTTAAAAAACTTTTCCAAAACAAAAACAACCGACTTTCGAAAAAACACTACAAAGTGAAAAAAGTTTTTTTTTTCACATTTTAGGTACAGTACCTACCCCACACCAATTCGAAATTTCATAATCCTTGGGGTCAAAACAATGCATATTTATGCGATTACAGCAATCGCGATTGATTTGCTGTCATTTTTTGAAGAGTTCCGTTGTCTGTCTCCGAAGCTCATCATCAGATCTATATGAAATTTAAATGGGACCATTTCGGAATAAACCCCTTTCGAACAAAAAATGAAAGAATGTTGCAAATCCGTCTATACAGGTGTAACAGAAACCCTATTGGTATAGAATCACCAGACATAGTTTCAGCTCAAAATAAAATACTCTAAGAATTAATACCAAATTTTCGGTTTCATATGTTTCTTAAATTCAAATCATAACAAACGTGTCACTGCACTACGTAGGTCAATAACTTTCCACGTTACTTGCCAATATCACGATAAATCTATTCCGAGTGAAGTGTTTGTTTCAATTTATTCTGTATCAATGTATTAAAAATTCTCATAACTTCCGAACATGTAGAGACATGATTTAAAAACCCTTCCAATATCGTTTGATATCATCCAAAGAAGCCGTGCCCTTGGTATGTATACCCTTTCCGTTACACGTTGTATATGCCGCCGGAGTTATGGCCGAACAAAGATTTAAAAAAAAATACATGTCGAATTGATAACCTCCTTCTTTTTGATAAAGTCGGTTAAAAAAGGAATGGATTCCTGCCGCCCACTCCTTCTCACAGATAGGGCCCCTGAGTCCCAGCAGTGGGAACATTATAGGCTGTTTATCATGTTATGTATTTGAAGTTGGCAGAGACAAAACGATATTTTAAATGTGTGTAGGTAATGATTTGTTCTGCAGGCATGTCTAAAGGAGCTCTTGCACGGGCAATTTTTTGAGCAATTATTGCTCGGCAACACTAATGGATCAATCTGGAGCAATTAAGTAGAGCAATTTGCCGATAAATTGCCGATGTGTTTAGCCAATATTGGTTCTGATTGCTCCATATATTTTAGCTTTGGAAATTTTAGTCAATTTTCTTTCTATCTCTTTTGTACGTATAACTACGTCTCGTTTTTGCGAGAGGAACCGGCCGGCAGCGGAGGCGGCGAGGGAGGCGCATTGCCTAGTTTTTTAAGTTGCTCCATTTTGCTCCATATTCTGTGGCCGTATCTCTGGCCACAGGTAGCTACATGTTGCCATTGCCCTAAATTGCTGGATGTAGTCCGGCTATGGCGTCACAGTTAACGAGAATTGCCCAAGATGGAGCAATTTTAGTTGCTCGTGTAAGCGCACCTTAAGAAATGTATACAATACTAAGAAATACATTTTCTTAGTATCCAAGCTACGGATATTTAAAACCATAAAACCATTACCAGCCATAATATTACTCAGCTATTCCGGAAAATTATCAGGAAATCATCTTTCCTGCGTTATTCTTCCGGATTTGAAAAGGAAAATGTATGAACAACACACTATAGGATATTATAAGATGACTAACTTAAGGAAGTCAGTTTCTTAATAGCAATTAAATCTTTGTTTGGCAGGCGTGTCGGCCGGCAGAGTGAGTGATGGTACAGAGGCCAGCAAGCTTCCCCAATCTGTCAAATTTCTGAGGCACAAGCATTGATCACCCCACTTGCTCAAGACGGGTTGGCGATTTAAAAAAAGAATGGATCCATAAAATATACACCATTTTAGGCATTCATTCTTTGTTTGTAAACTTGCATCTCTTTGTTAAATTTTCAATTTTTTCACATATATTTAAGGTTCATGTTCAATTAAAAAAAAAAAATACAGTTTGGGATAGCTTGATGTGCTGGCCTCTGTCGAGAAAATTTAAAACCATTATTTAGAATGCCAGAGGTGTTTGTTATTTTGATATGTAATTTGGGAGCATGCATGGCAAATATTGATTAATTGGCTAAGTTATAACAGCCGCGCACAGGTCGATCGACCAGGTTAAGCTACGTTTGACTCGGTTGGTCCGTGGATAGGTGACCATCTTTACATAAAAAAACCCTCCGTGCCTCGGAAAGCACGTTAAGCTGTTGGTTCCGGCTGTATAAAAAAAGAACGCCTAAATGAAACATCACAATTTCACACTCATTGATTTTGTGTCAAAATATGACGTCGAATAAAAGTCATAAATTATTTATTCATTTGTTTAACATAGATAGGTACAATAATGATGATATTGTAAATATAATAAAGAGTGCGCTATGTTATACCAGAGGGCGTACAAATGTTTATAACTAATTAAAAAAATTAAACGTATCAAGCCAGCCAGGTCTCAATGATGAAAAAAAATACAATAAGTCTGAACTATAAAAACTAGATTATAAAGATTATAAAGACTCACACATTTCATAATACTAAACAATTATTGACAAATGGCAATAGAAATTAATGTCAATATATTTTCTTTTATGTCAATAGTTTGCATGTTAACACACAGACTGAAAACAAATATAATTATGACTAAATACAATACTAATGCCAATATATAATAATAATGTCAATTTAAAATACTAATGTCACAAAAACTTATGTCAAGGACAACAATACATGTATTTAATTGGCATGTCAACATTCTAGATTGTTGTCTGCTAAAAATTTAAGCTAAAAATTTAAAAATTCCGAAATACTGTAATATTAAAAATTCCGAAATACTGTAATATGTTTTGTTCACCAGTAAGGATTTCAGGCGTTTCTTAAATAAGCTAACGTTTAGTTCTTAGATTGACCTTGGTAAGCGGTTAAATATGTCTTTATTTGTATAATTTTATTTAGAATCCAATAAATTCCGTCAACTGTGGCATCTTTACTTTCCATAAACAACTTTACCAATGAGAACTTTAAGAAATTATCTCTCAATTACTAAAAATTGTTACAAATAGTAGATTATTCTTCTCCTGTATCGGGTGGCTATATTTTTAGTTATCGAGAGAAATTTAAGTACAGTTCTCATTAGTAAAGTTGCTCATGGAAAGTAAAGATGGCCGCAGTTGACCGTAAAAGTTGTTAAAATAATGCGCTCTTTTAGTCATGAACAAATTAAAGGAAATTAGGGGATGAAAATACTATTTATAATTCTGTGAAGACCAACAAAAGAAGGGTGGGGCAACCCTGTTTTAGCCCCCCTGCCTGGAGAAAAGATATCACTCTCCCTAGGTTATTTTTAGCTCTATTCGTAGAAACATTTTCTAGATTTACTGTACACCATAGAAAGCGCATACATTTTCGCATGCATTTTATATGCTGTCAATTTCTTCCGTCTCTTTCTTATTTCTCCATTATGACAAATAAGATATTTCTATAATTTTCTACATTCAAGAGTAAAAGGGTTAAGAGTTATGCACCTAGAACAGACATCACTCTATCTGGGGTTTATCTAAATCTATTATCCTTCATCAGAGGCATTTTATAGATTTACTTGACACCAAAGAAAAATCTGTACCTATACTATTTTGACAGCTGTCAATTTCTTCTATCTCTTTCTCATGGCATCTGAAAGACAGAGAGATCAATATACCTTTAAGCAAAGTTTTCTTTGTGCAAAGAGCCTAATTAAGTTATTATTTGTTCTCGTTTTTACAACGCTCGCGATACATTCTTAATACACCTACCGAGATCATCGACATACTTAGTTCAGATAGTATACACGCAAGCAAGTATTGTTCTCCATTTTGTAACAATGTGCCTCATGGTAACACTATTGTATGGCTTTATTTACTAATAAATATCTATGAATAAACTGTTAATTGAAATTTAATTTTGAGTGGAAAGATTTAAAGTTTAATTTCGTGTGTATATTTCATATTGTAGTTGCAATCTCCGTGAATGTTATGCTGTTATGAAGGAAATGCCATCGGATCGAATATTGTTATGTTACGAGTCGATCAATTAAGAATAGATGTTGGTTCAGTTATACTGCAATAACATTGTTTGGGGTTGTGGCTAAGTAATAGCAGCCGCATGGGTCGATTGATCAGGTTAAGCTACGCTTGCCGCGGTTGGTCCGTGGATGGGTGATCATCTTTACATACCAAGACCCCTCCGTGCCTCAGAAACCACGTTAAGTCGTTGGTCCCGGCTGTCATTCGTGGATCTTTGACAGTCGTTAAGGGTCGTTAGAAGCCTCAAAATCTGACAACCACTTTTATTACCAAGCGATATCGTGTTAACCGGATGCAGCTGAATACCGATATTTTACATAAAGCGTCTGCCTATCTGACCTCCACAACCCATTTACTGGGTAATGCGATACCCCTTGGTAAGAATGGCTGTCAAACTTTCGGGTTTCAGACGGCCCGTAACGACTGTCAAACATCCACAAATGACAACCGGGACCAACGGCTTAGCGTGCTTTCTGAGGCACGGAGGGATTGAGGGATTTGTATTAATTGAATAATTAATACAAATCCTAGATTATCTGTGCTACATACATAACATATTTAAATGTAGGTAACACTAATAAAACACAAGTTTTTATGGCAATAACAGGTAAGGACATACTGGAACTAGATTCTAGTATTAAATTCTTAAAATTATTTTAAAATAATAAGTGGGTTTACAGCAATTAACTGAGATTGTAATTATTGTGTTATCTACTCTAGATAAATACTACATTTTCATATTTATAAATTATTTATAACTTTTTATGTGGTAGTTCAAAGAATGCTGATGTGCCTTGACTTAGTCGGCAGAAAAAACAAATTCTCTCTTTTTAGGGTTCCGTACGCAAAGGGTAAAACGGGACCCTATTACTAAGACTCCGTTGACCGTCCGTCTGTCTGTCCGTCTGTCACCAGGCTGTATCTCATGAACCGTGATAGTTAGACAGTTGAAATTTTCACAGATGATGTATTTCTGTTGCCGCTATAACAACAACACATCGTCATGAAATTTGGCAGAGATATCTCTGCCAAATTTCATGACGATCGGTTCAGCGGTTAAGGCGTGAAAGCGAGACAGACAGACATATATCCCTACTAATATTATCGCATTTATAATATTAGTAGGGACATAAAGTAATAGGGATTGTAACTGCATCATATTCAGGCAAAAGTTCAATATGCCAGTCATAAATCAAGTTAAATCATCTTACAAGCTGGCCCACGGTTATTAAGACGAGACAAAAGTGATTATGTATGTATGTGCCCCGCCCACTGCTGGTCACAAGGCTGCCAGAATGTGGTATAGTGGTAAGGTTGTGCTTATCAGCTGTGGTTTGGTCAAGGATACCTAGACATGAGATATTATTAGATGTACATAGTCTAACCCTAGCCCGAATAGGTTTGACTCAGCTGGTATGAGTAAAGAAATGTTCTTTGGTGAAAAACTCGATACATTTATTTGTAGTCTTCGGCAGAGGTTTTTACACGCTTTATATTAGCTTCACTTGTATGTTTGTTTGTATGTAACCGACTCCTTTGGACGCTATTTTGACCCACTTTAAACGGTCAGATTTCATTTAAACTTTGTAGACTTATCGAGGACCTATGACAATTCAATAATTAAAAAAATAAATAGAAAAACACGCTTTTGTAGTCAGCAAAACTAAAAATAGAAAATAAATAATAGTTTAAAAAAAACAAAAAAAACACGCTTTAAAAATCAAACTAAAAAGTAGAAAATATTTAACTATTATTTTATTGTGACTCTTTGCAATTCAAACCTAATCTGCCTTCTTCTAAAGAAGCTGTAATACTTTCAAAGCTTCAACACTTTGTATTGACATTTACAGCATTAAATTCTAAGGAGCACTTAAACCACAAGTTACTCAATACATTTAGCGGTAAACTAATTCAGATCATCATTCCTTCTCTGTCAATCTATGGCAGATGACAGTGAGAGAATGATCTTTTAACTAGTTTTAGCATTAAATACATTTGCTGATACGTTTTTTTTTTTTTGGGGTTTGGCTTCGCACGGTTTGTGCATTTAGCCAGTGTCAAGTAATTTTTCTTTTTGATCAAGTAAATGGCCCGATATCAGGCACGAATTTACAAAACAGTCATAGTCGTCTTTAGTCAGTCAAGTCAAAGTTAAATCAAAGTTATTGTAAAGCGGTAGTAACTTTACAACAACCTATTAGGAGTTTTTGGGGGGAACACGAAAAGTCCACGTTAGTCACTTATTTTCACCTTCACTACACTTGTGCACTCACACGTAATTAAATTGCATAATTCACTACCAAAATTATACAATTTTATTCGCTACTTCACTAAATTTCATGAAAATAAAAAGTCGTGCGACATGTTCCAACGCGATCCCGCCAAAAACTCGATGATACGTTTAAATATGGCAGTTCACAACCCGGGTTATTCTGAAAACATATTGTCCAAATCTATAGTATCTCTGGAACTGTCAGTTGGATTTGAAAAAAATCGTTTTGTATTTGTTAGCCAAATTCTTGAAGCTAATACACTTGGGAGACGAGCAACAAGAAAATAGTCAGAAAGTATGCTTAGTGAAAACGAAGTACCTAACAGCGGTCAGGGAAACAAAAAAAAATCACGAAGTCACGAGAAGAGGCTAGATTTTTATTAAAATAATAATTCATAGTATCTTTTAATTACATGTTTTTTTTTTTTTTTTTCTGGGTGGGAAATCATCAAATAACTTCTCCCGCTCTGGGTGGAGCGGGAGGGCGTGTCAGACTTTTACTGACTAAAACCCACCCGTGTTCCCTCAGTAGCCTGTGTGCCAGGGGCGGCGGTATCTCTTTCGAACAACCCGCACCCCCGGCAGGCATCGGCCCTTGCGGGCCCCTCTGTTGCTGCTGACATCTCTTTGAGGCGCGCGTGGAACACAACGCGCCGTCGACCCGGGCTTGGTCCTTACCGGACAGCGAGGTACCCATTACTCGCCGTCCGCAAGCCCGTGCCTACGGTGGCCGGGAATCAGCCTGGGATTCCCGACGCCCAGGGCGTCTCCTGCGAAGGCCACGGCTGTGAGGGCGCATGTACTGCATCTCCCTCACGTGCGCCGCCTCCCTCTTTGCGAGCATAACTGCTTCGCTGAAGGAGGCGACTGCCAGCCATGCCCTCTCGCTCCGTACCATGGCCTGGACCAGGGTCGGACGCGAGAGATCGCCGCCGCCGATTTAATTACATGTTTAAATTAATATTATGTTTAAATTCTGTACAGATGCTACTGGACAATTACGACAGTTACTAATAATATTCATGTTAACCTTTAAAACTTGGTTCAACATACTCAAACCTTCGGACGGATCGTTACTCGCTTACCGCTAGCTTTCTGTCAGCAAACTGATTCCTGATAACTTGAGATTCTCGTCTCAGCGGTCACTTACCTGTAAAAAGGGAAATAAGAACATTATTGGTGTGTTTTATATAAAAAACTAGCTTTTGCCCGCAGCTCCGCCCGCATGGAGGTCGGTGTATTATACATATAAAACTTCCTTTTGAATCACTCTGTCTATTGATGAAAACCGCATCTTGTTTATATTATGATGACAACTTTGTTTATATCTAATATATAAAATTCTCGTGTCACAGTTTTCGTTGCCATACTCCTCCGAAACGGCTTGACCGATTTTGATGAAATTTTTTGTGCTTATCCGGTATCTATGAGAATCGGCCAACATCTTTTTTTCATCCCCCTAAATGTTAGGGGTAGTCCACCCCCAAATAATTTATAAGGCAAAAACAACGTTTGCTGGGTCAGCTAGTTATGTTATAAAGATATACATCTTTGTTTGATGTATTTAACTGTAAGTAGGTGTGTAATAATAATGCTACAGTTTATTTTCCGCCGGACTTTCGCAAGTTAAACGTAATTATGGATTAACTTCGTGTTTGTTAAGAAAAGTGTAGTTTAACTATTATATAAGAAGACTATTCTATTACATAATTTGGATCTTAGAAAACCTCTTTTATGGCTCCAGGATAAGCCATTACTTCTAAGAACGATGACAACAAAATGTTTTAAAATAAAATTGTTAAAATTTAATTGCTAGTATTAATAGTCACACGATTTTTAACCCTAGAAGTGACATATGAACGTATAATGACAAGACGTCCGTAAAATCGGAAGAATACGTAAATATTTAAAATAAGCAACCAATTAAATAACAATAAACAAATCAACGGAAGGAAAGTAAACATTTTTACGATAAAACACAACATAATACCATAATAAAATAAGATCACAGTTGGGTATTATTAGTAGGCGCGATTAGACTGCAGTCAATGATCGAAAGTGAACGTAAACACACATGCGCATACCGCTTGTATATCTCGACACGTGCTGTGTCTATATGTGTGTGTACGTGGACACGTGCTATGTGTATGTGTTGCGTTTGCGCCGCAAGGAAGTCGCGTTGGCGCAGAGACAGGGACGATGGAAGTGATCTTGTCACGTAGTGATTTCTCCCATTTATTTTATGATTTTAATGGTACTTTGTGAGGAGTTTATTCGGTCATTAAACTTAGGTTATTAATGTCTACATCGTCATACTGGTTTTTACTACAAAATATAATTATGACCAGAAGAAATTCATCACTTTAGCTCGACGAA